>OX465411.1:1360042-2720085 GCA_950005105.1 Lycophotia porphyrea
CGTTAAGTTTAAACCGCGCGCTCTCGGAAATTTTCCTCCTCGGAAATTTTCCTCCTCGGAAACTTTATTAACGGAAACATTTAAACAGATAAAGCTTTATCAGATATTGATAAATTGTATCGTATGTGATGCGAATGTATTTTAGATTATAATCAGACTGACTGTACCATCACGACTGTGGTTTGCGAAGGGTTTAGACAGAGGTGTAGACTTACACTCACATTTCGCCAGTTATGTTTTAAGTCCTACATGTTTAATCTCATCATGAACGATGTACCTTACCAAGATTGTGTAACAATATTTTAATTGAAAAGAGTGTCCATTTCTTTGCCCATTCTTCTCCATAGAGATCTACGCATTGAAATGGGCAACTTCAGTACTTTCACAAGTTACTATGCCTTGTGTCTGTGACTGTAGCTTCGCCTTCTTTGTTTTTCTGACATTTAAAAGTGCCTGTTATGGTCTAATTCAAATAAAAGCTTTGAGTTTTAAAGTCTCATGTAAGGTGAGCCTTTTGCTACAACCGGACACAAATAAATCCAGGTTCCGTGGCTGCAACTGTGAAATTTCTGATGGAAACATCCAATGTCGCTAAGCCTGTCCCGGGAATTAGACCCAGGACGTCATTGCTTAGCAATAACTCTTGCGACCACTAGGCAAATGAGGCATTCGAGTCTTATCGTTTTTAGATTGCTTTCAAACTCAAGTACTGTAATTGAGGTAATAAAACATTGTTATGACTACGTTTTGATATGTTTGTCATGTCGAATTAACAAATGCACTTGAAAAATTCCGCTAAGTCTAAAACTGACCGATTCGATGTCACTGGCGATCTATAATAATCAGTAGGTACGTTAATAGAAACCGAATATAATACAAATGAGAATACGGTATAAGAAAAACCTAGGATTTTTGTTTAACCTGTCTTTTCCCACTCCTGGTCAAACGCCTCCCCCATATTCTTTCAGTCCTCTCAATTTTTTTTCTCAATCATACGCTTCAAGATCAAATCAAGATCTAATCGTCTCACCCGCCAACTAGACGAGTGTCAGCCCGTTGAACAAGCCGGTCTCCGAAGTGGTTTCTCCACGATTGACCACATTCATACCGTGAAGCAGGTGATGGAGAAAAGTGCAGAATACAATCGGCCACTGTGTTTAGCTTTTGTCGATTATGAGAAGGCATTCGACAGTGTCGAGCATTGGGCCGTGTTTAACTCTCTCCATCGCTGCCAAATCGATAGTCGGTATGTAGACATACTCAGGGAGTTGTATGATGCGGCAACAATGCAGGTCATATCTCATGAACTCACCGCACCGATTTCTATCAAAAGGGGAGGGCGACAAGAAGATACCATTTCGCCTAAACTTTTCACTGCTGCCCTGGAAGACGTCATGAAAACACTGAAATGGTAAAAGACCCCTGGAAGACCTTCAATGCATGCTGAAACAACTTTTCGATGCTTCCCTAAAAGTTGGCTTAAGAATGAATATGTCCGAGACGAAGGTGATGTCAGGCATTCCGGACGATTCTGTTTCAGCTGTTATGGTTGGAAACGACCGTCTGGAAATGGTTGACCATTATGTTTATCTGGGACATGTTCTATCTTTTGACAGGGAGCATTCCAACAAGGAGATTTCTAGGAGAGTACAACTCGGATGGGCGGCGTTTGATAAACTGGAGCATATTTTTCGGTCCACAAAGATCCCTCAGTGTCTAAAAACCCGCCTTTTCAACCAATGTGTCCTGCCAACAATGACCTACGGTGCCGAGACCTGGACAATCACAAAGGAGACTGTTCACCGATTACGAGTGGCACAAAGGGCCATGGAGCGAGCCATGCTCGGCATAACCCTCTTAGATCGAGTGCGTAATACCGAAATCCGCCGTCGAACGAAAGTCTACGACGTCGGGGACCGGGCGGTGCGCCTCAAATGGGCGTGGGCAGAACACTTGGCTAGACGCGGAGATGGCCGATGGAGCAAGGCTTTGACCGAATGATGGCCAAGTTTAGGCTATAGAAACCAGGGCCGTCCTAAAGCTCGTTGGGTTGACGACATCGTCAAAGTCGTGGGAAACACCTGGATGAGGACGCACAGAACCGGGAAGTGGGTGATTCCGGGCTGATATGATGATGACGCTCCAAGACAAGCATCACTGTTGTTTGCAATAAATCTGTGAGGTGGAACTGGTAGGCGGGTCATATTTATAGGTTGCATGAGGGCAGATAGGCCAGAATCATCGCCAAGGCAGACGTAGAAAAAGCTGGCGTGATCGTGTGACGATCTGAACTCGTTCTTTACGTATTGGCCAGAGGTATAGCGTTGAATAATCTGGCACCGACTGTTATAGATTGCAATTATCCGATCAAACTGAATTCATTATCAGCCTATAATGTTCCCGCTGCTGGGACACAGGCCTCCTCTATATAAGAGGGCTATAATCCACCACTCAGGCCCAGTGGGGTTTGCAAGATGTCTTCGAATGTTTGGTTCTAGGACATATCGGTTTCCTCACGATGTTTTCCTACACCGTTTTGAGAGCAGTGTTGATGAAATAAATTACACATAGTAATGCCTGCCTTGGTTCAAACCCACGACATACTGCTCGTAAGTCGGGAACTCGGGACCGCCACGCCACCATTGAGCTACCGCTGCTCTCAAACTGAATTGCCGTTGAACAATGACCTTTGTAGTCGACGGCCTCGACGTGAACTTCAGATATCTTAGAACCAGAAAGAGCATATAAAGTGATCGATCCAGGCAGCACCTCATATCTGCTCGTCATGTTTGACTGCCGTCCTATCGTTGGATAAGACAGCAGTCATCAATCAATCAATGATAATGATGATGCCATCTAACTGATTTCGATTGCATTCGATGGCTTTCTAGGGTGGTTGTCGAGACGTTTGGAGTGCTATTCTTACATCCAACTATGTGAGTGAATGGTTAGGTTCAATTTTTAAGCCACCAGGATATTATTTAAATGAACGATTTGCTTGTTTCAGCATAAAGTCTGAACGAATAGATCCTCCGCAGTCCCCAGACAACTCGCAGACCGACAACAGCACCTGGCTTGTTCCCATCAAGGAAGAAGTAGAAGAGGTTCACCCTGAAACTTTCCTGCAGGTCAATATCGATGAAGATCGGGAGTCGGAGATTGTAAGTCAGCTCACAGTCTACAGTTTCCACTAGCTATTAAGTTGACTAAAATAAGGTTTGTGTCATAAAAAAAAACGTGTGTAATGCACACGTGGTAGAAGTGAAACCTTCAAAAATGTTGACTTCAAGATAAACACTGTATAATGATTCCTATCTCATTTTCTCCCACGTTAAATCTTATGAATTTATGTATCTGTCTCTTTTTACTGTCTTTTTCGTTTCATCGACTTTCAAATCACAACGATGCTAAAGAAATTTTCACTTCAAAAGATGTTCTAAAGGGGCATCGGAACCGGAGCCGGATTAGGAATCCGGGATTACCTCGACTGCCTCACTAGTTTGTGGGACAGTCGAGGTATCCGTCGGGATTTCCCACTCGGTTTGTTTTCATGGTTGTGGTTCCGTCTTCCTAGGCGTCCTAATCAACGGTTGTTGAAGTGCAGTCTCAACTCCCGGACTCGTTGCCTCTGTCCTTCGGCAAAGCATGGCCACCCTCCCCGCTGCCCCGGGCCCGTGCCATTTGCCACTTCAGTTGGCTCACTGTGTAAGAATTGACTTTTGATTATTTTAATTACAGGATGAGGCAGCTTCAGGGAGCTATTCATCTGATGACTCAACAATTCAAAAAGCCCCTTCGTCTGATGATGATGATTATGGTAAGTTCTAACGATCATCGACTGCGCTTCTCATTAGTCGGCTAGGCTAGTGCTCATTTTTTCACCAAAACGTGCAGTGCAAGCGGTGATAGCCTAGTGGTGTGTTCGTCGGACTGCCAAGTCATAGGTCTGGAGTTCGAACCCAAGGCACGCACCACTGGGCTGCGGGACTGTTCGAAAGAGATACCGCGGCCCTGAAACACAAAGGGAAAGGAAGGAACATGGATGGGTTTTAGTCAGTACAAGTCTGACACTCCCTTCCGCTCTGCCCAGAGCGGGAGAAGTCATTTAACGATTTCCCATCCGAAAAAAAAAGGCACGCTACTTTGATTTTTCGGATTCATGTGCGTATCGTATAATTATCACTTGCTTCGGTGAAAAGACGTGAGGAAACCAGCATGCCTGAGAGATATTTCTTGACAGCATGTAAAGCCAAGTCAGAGGCCGAAAAATACTGCCGAATCCAAAGTGCATACCCGAGCAAGTATGTAGCACCTCTTATTACATTGTTCAAAATCTTGTCTACTACAGGGTGTAAGGGACAGCCCTCTGCAAACTGACAGGGTGCATTCAGCTCCTTTTTAAAATCATATTCTACCGAAATTTTTCTCAAGAAAAATTTAATTTTTTGTGTCGTTTTTTTAGTTACGATTCCTTAATTTCAGTTTTAAATTACATTCTCTGTACGCAGCTAATAATAATACGGCTAAAATGAAAAAAAAAACAAATGGATGTTGAAATACCCTAACGAACGACGCGTGAAATCAACTGTTCACTTTCTGCCTAGCTACAAAGTTCATCGAACTTGTCGTCGTGCTTGCCGTTTGCAACGTGTGTTTTGCCACGGTAACGATATATTGCGTATGAGGAAATAAACCAAATCAAAAGTATTGGATTCCCATAACGTTCCTGAAATAATTTTAAGAATTCTCCCCATCAATTTGTGGACGCCTGTCCCTAACAGCCTGTAAAATTATGGTTTCAGACTCTAATAACCGTATTTCTTTCCAGAACTCGACAGTAAGCCACGGAGTTTCCCCTGCATGATTTGCAAAAAATCTTACGCCACTTCCAGCAACCTTCAACGACACTTACTACTTCATGAAAACCCTTTGAAATGCCAACAATGCGACGCGCAGTTCCTCAACAAAATACACTTGAAAAGTCACATTATTAACCGACACACACAGCCAGGCGATAGGGTATATTCCTGCGATGAATGCTCAAAAACATTCAAGACTTCTTCGAACTTGCAACAGCATAAAAAGACCCATTTAGTCGAAAAACCTTTCCAATGCACCAAATGTTCTCAAAGTTTCTCTTTTAAGAGCAACTTCCAGAAACATCAAACGAAGCCCTGTCCCATAACATCAAAAGACCCTTTAGTATGTAAAGTCTGCGATAAGGTCTTCGAAAAGGAGTATTTATTGAAATCTCATTTGCGAAAGCATGATACTGACAGACCTTTTGCTTGTGAGGAGTGTTCTATGGCGTTTAAGCATAAAAGCACACTAATGCGTCATATGCACGTACATAACGGGGTTAGACCATACCCTTGTCCACATTGTGGCAAAACTTTTACTAGTTCTGGTCTTCTAAAGCCCCATTTAAGAGTCCATACCGGTGAGAAGCCTTACAAGTGTGAGGTTTGCCCGAAATTATTTGCCCATAAACATAATATGCAACGACATATGTTAGGACACGAGAAAATTAAACACACAGTTTGTGATATATGTCATAAAGAGTTTCCCAGAGAGAGTAGGTTGAGATATCATATGAAGACACATGTCAATGAGAAGTTTTTCATTTGTAAAGTTTGTCCTAAACGGTTTTCTCATAAACAGAATGTTATTAGGCATTATTCTAGAAAGCATCCAGGGAAAACGTATAGTTGTGAAGAAACGGATGCTTCTGTTGCGGCTAAAGTATGGGATACAGTGAAAAAAAGATTTGACGATGATGAAGTTGAGGAAATACTGGGTTGACATTTTAAATCTCCCCTCATCAAAGTGCAAGCGCCAGGGTAGCCCGCGAAATTTTTGCAATTTGCAGGTTAGTGTCGGGTTGATGAAAACGTGATTCGCAACCCTATAATATATGGCTTTACTGAGTTATAATTATTAAAATCGTCATCAAAACAACCCTCTAAGTTCATTTAAACACATTGAATAACTTTTCATGAAATGGGATTAAATGAACTTAGAGGGCATAACATCACACCTGTAATCCCCAGAAGGCAGGGCAGAAGTCAGAAGTGTGCCTAATAGTACACCCACATTTCGCCAGTTATGTTTTTAAGTCCCATGGGGGCGAGCCTATTGCCATCAACCGGGCACAAATCCAGATTCCGTAGCTGCTATTGAGAAATTCCTGATGGGAAAACCCAATAGCATTTTGCCCGATCCGGGAATCGAACCCAGAACCTCATGCTCAGCAATCGCGCTTGCGACCATTAAACCAACGAGGCAGTCAACTTAGAGGACATATTTTGTTTATCTTACAACCTGAAACTAAACAAAAACCCTAAAAAAAAAAAATTCGCTACCCTGGCACTTCCTTTTAAACTAGCTTGTTGATTCTAGCGCCATTTTTTGTGAGCTGGCTAACTAAAGATGTTTTAACTAACTGATTATAAATTCTAATTGAAACTATTAAAATTTTGTAATAGAAACGGTTATTAGTAATTTAGGAAAATATTGTTGTAGGAGTGAAATAACATTAAGATTTGATTAGAAAAAAAATATGTTAGATAATGTTGTGTGTGTTTAGTTAGTAGAATTTTATAGTAAACTAGCTGACCCCGAAAACGTTGTTCTGTCATATAAATTATGGTGTGAAATATACTTTACGACCTATTTGGTTACCTACCAATTATTCATAAAACATTTCATAAAAATCGGTCGAGCTTTTTCGGAGGAGCGCGACCACAAGCACCATGACTCGCGATTTTTATATAGATAGACAAATAGTAGGTACTATGTTTTGTAAATAATATACTAATTTACTAAAGAAATATGGCGAACTCTCACACAATGTTCTGTGGTATTTAAGATTGCATCTGCCTATGTTCTTGCCTAGAGGCTAAACCATTGAACCAATTAAAAAAAACTAAACTATTATTACGGAGTTAAAATAACAAGTCATTAAATAACATAATCAAGCAAAATTTTTTTTTTATCGGTATTTTTGAGAAAGCAGCGCCATCTACAAGTGGCATTTAGAAGTATAATAACGCCATCTAGCGGCAGACACTCGGCATTTGTTACAAATAAAATATTTTTGAAGTGAAAACTTCTTTAGCGGCGTTGGGCACTTTTTAGGATGGGTAAAAACTGTTAAACTTGCGTCAGATCGAATCGGCGGCGCAGGGTGCTTGCGCGACTGTGCGTGTAGTTTAAGCTAGATGGCGTTGTTTCAAGTTTTTTCTACGGCAGCAACATCTTTCGTTCTTGCAGAAAGCTATTGAAATTTCTGATATTTAAGCTAGATGGCGTTGTTTCAAGTTTTCACTTCTGCCGGCACTCCCGGAGCTTTTGTGTGTATTTAAGAGTTGTTAAGTAATAATTTTCTAACCATGGCAATATAAAATGGTTGTAACTTGATGTTGGAATTTTGACCGATGAGTGGAATGTAATCGGCGCTTGCGCAAAAAGTTACATGACACTACGACTCGGCGCATTACGTCGCTGACCCAAAGTAGTTAATTACTAGAAAATGTTTTGTAATTATTAGTTAATTATTGTAAAAGATGATTTTGTGTATTATACCTATGGGCATTAATTGCCTGATAATAAAGTGATTATTACTTATTTTACACTTACAAATGGTTCTTTCAGTATTATTTTTCTGATTTAAGGTGGAAGCGTCAGGGTAGCCCGCGATATTCGAATTTTCTTATGTTTTTTGCAATTTGCAAGTCAGTGTCAGGTAGAATGTTGATGCTTCCCACTTAAATCTTATGTCAACAATATCATGTAATAATATCTGTACAGTATGACCACGCACATATAAGTTGGTTGTAATGTAAAACCAGAGGTAAAATACCAATTGACATTGCGTTTTTTGTTTCCGAAGATAGACGATGATTGCCGATGCACCTAATTTTCCAAGGAGAACTGTATATGATTTTTTTAGTTTCGAGTACTTTTGTTAGCAACGCCACCAAATAAAAGAAAAGTTGTATTATCAAGATCTCATATTTTTATCGGGCTGCTAAATAGGGCCATGTTACCATTTATAAATCCAACATGGCCTTTAACGACGCTACTTTTACTAAAAGTTAATTTATTAAAGGTCACCTAAGGCCACCTGAGGTCCTAGCACCAGCGCGCGGTGTAAATGTAACATAAATACTTTTTATTTTTTAATCTAAAATACAATTATCCTATGCCATTCTAGTTAAATGGTTTACATTACAACACGCACAATCAGTACCATCCATAGATATGTATTAATTGTAAAGAGCCTTAACGACTTACGGCATTTCATACAAACTACGTCGTTTTTTGAACCGATTTCAGTGAAAATTCATACACATAAGCAGGATACATAGGTCTAAAAAGTTAACAGAGGAATTTTCGAAATGTCTGTAAAATCGGTTTACAGTAGATAATTTTACGTCTGAAAACATTGATGAAAAATTGCACTTTTACGAATTGAATTGAATTATTATCACTGAATTATCATTATTATGTATAATACATAGATGCGTCACAAGCCGAACGCTTAGGCCGATCGTGCCTCTCTATCGCTTGTTCCGCGCTCTCGCTTGCACACTCGGCTCAGGCGGAACGTGACACTTTTTCGTGCGTGCAGCCGGCGTTCTTCGATTTTCAAGACGTTATCACGTCAAAAGATAATTGGAAATTTCTGTTTCTATGGAAAAATTAAAATTGGTAATTTTACGGATATTTTTGGATCTTGCCTATGCGTATGAAGTTTCATTAAAATCGGTTCAATCATTTCGAAAAAAAACACCTAGAAAGTTAGTATGAAATGCCGAAAATTATGTAAATATAATATATATAATGTGAGAAGAGTATTTTTAATTTAAAAATCAACGTATAATTACGTTACGTTTACACCGTGCGCTTATCCTAGGGCCTCCGCGATCGAGTTTGTTCGGTAAAATAAATAAGTAAGTGATTTAAGGTTTAGTAGGTTTAACTTTAATGTATCAATTAAGTTTTTTTGTTATCTCGAATTTTGCTGTAGTTAATAAAAAGTGCTTGTAATTTATGTGTTGTTTTATTTCATAACAGCATGCCCTTGATGTGTAGTATTGTCCTTGAAAGGGTAGGCAGAGGTAAACATTATAGTACCTACACAAACATATCATCATAACCCATGTAATACAAGCCAAATGCCATCATTATATTGAAATTATTGGTGGAAAAACCCAATAACACTGCCCGACCCGAGAATCGAACCCAGGACCTCGTGCTCAGCAGTCGTGCTTGCGACCACTAGACCACAACGAGGTTACGAGGCAGTCAAAGTGTGTTTCTGATAAGTAGGTATTTGCGAAAAACTCAAAAAAGGGATTCCAAGTTGTCCCATGAGTAAACTTGAGGATTGCAAGAACAAACGACTAAATAAACAACAAAAATATATATATAATCATATCACATAACGCTTTCCATCATCAATGTGCAGACGCCAGCAGATCAAGCTACCCGAAACTGTCAGATTTCCCCAACCAACCTTGAACCTAATGCTTTAGAGATAAAGTTGAAAATCTATTGAAGAAATTTGACAGATTGTAGTAGCTTGATTGGCTGGCGTCTGAACAACATAGGTTACACCATCTTCATTACTTAATCTGCTCAATACCAAGGAGGCCGTTTACACGAAGCGAGTTAACAATAGGTAAGCCATAGCATATCGCCTCTACAAGAGCAACGTGACATCTCATAAAAACGTTTTTTTTTAGATGTCACGTTGCTCTCGTAAAGAGACGATATGAAGTCGTGACTGATGATTGAACTTTATCTCAGATCTGATTTAATTCATTTTAAAATGAAAAACTGAAAAAGAGGAAATAATCGACACGACGAAGAAGAAGACCATACTAAATGTATGTAACCTAATTATGCTTCTGACACGACATGACACAGTAGTGTTTCAACTTCTAGCCTGGCGAGTTTAATATGGACATTATCGCCAGTGTAAAGAAACTCGCCTCGTGTGAACAAACCTTTATTTCGTTGTAGGTACTTAGTGTTGCATTAGTGTTTCGCACCGGATTGATTCCACCCTAATTGTTCTTACTCTTTTCTTTAAGTAATTTATACAGAAGTGACTTTTTTGTGACTACCTACGTCTGTCTACAAATGACAGCCGGGACTAACGCAGCGTAATTCAAATTTTCTAACGTTTTTTACCATTTGCAGGAATTGCAGGTCAGTGTCAGGTTGTATGTTGATAAAAAATTTGTAGCGCGAGTAACACGTATTTAGTTACAGAATTGTTATCATTAAATCATGAATACAACCCTCTAAGTTCATGTAACCCCATTCAATAACTATTTCATGAAAAAGTCATTCAATGAGGTTAAATGAAAAGTGTTGTATTGATAATTTTAATTATTATAATTCTGTAACTACAAACGTGTTACTGGCGCAACTCATTTTTCTTCAAAATACAACCTGACACTGACCAGCCAATTGCAAAAAAAACGTAAGAAAAATTGAATTTCGCGGGCTACCCTGTCGCTTATAGTTTTGGTATAACTCCCTCCGGATAAGATTGCCAATACAAGTCACTTCTGTATAAACCACGGTACACTCCGATAAATAAATTATTAAATACACAGATTCTACACATTGAACACATTTCTTATGACAGCGACAACATCAATTTTATTTCTTAATTTATTTGAAATACAGGTTTAATTAAAGAAAAGTAGATTAACGTAAAATCACAATAGGGTAGTTGACCAAAAAAATCTAATTAGTCCGTCAGATAGATTTCCAAAAAATATTGGACACTTTTTTTTCTCGTAAACTAAAAATAAGGACGATGCAGTGCGTCGAAAACTCGTGGGATGCCACATTTCGGTACACTTTTTAGCGGAAACTGACGTCACAAGCCCCCACTCATGAACTTTGATGCGTTTTATCTTCGTTATTTTTTATTGATTTGATAAAACAAAAAATACGTATCCAATATTTTTCGATAATGTAAGTGATGGGCTAATTAGAATTATATTTTTTTTACTCAGGAAACATCCCCATTATGGAAGCCAGGTGACATTTCTTGTCTATGTTAAGTCGACATCGTAAGGAATCTTTGACATGTTGGGATCAACTTCCAGTTTAACCGGATGCAGCTGAACACTAGTATTACATGGAGCGACTGCCTATCTGACCTCCACAACCCAGTTAGTGACCACGCTAATTTACCTTACTTTATTCCTGTTTTGACATCAAATATAATATTAAACATTCATATAAACTGCTCATGAATATACTATTGACAAGTTTAAGACCCTTCATTCCGAATGGCTGTAACATTACCAGCTGGTGTGTGAGTTTATCAGCATTATGCTACGCTTTGCTGCGTTGTGACTGGTGATCTATAAAATTCGCTTCTTAGTATAACCAGCTCACCACTCATATAAGAGCGCGAGAGCATAGCATAATAAAAATGCGCGCGCGGTTCTTGATCATCATTTTGCTGCGGAGTTATTTTACATACATACATACATAAACTCACGCCCTTTTCCCATGGGGGTAGGCAGAAACCACAGAACGCCACCTGCTACGATCCTTACATACTCCTTTTGCCTCGTCCACGTTCATACATCTGGTCATACACGCACGCCGGTTGCGAGTACTACGCACCTGACCTTTCTGAAGAACCTCACCAATGAGGTCAGCGTATGTTCTTCTAGGGCGTCCCCTCCCCGCGTTGCCACCCACATCTGCCTTGTAAATACCTTTTGTTAGTCGCCTTTCACTCATCCTCTCCACATGACCAAACCATCTAAGCATACTTTTTTCAATTTTTGTCACTACATCTTCTTTTAAGCCGCAACGTTTCCGTATAACCTCATTCCTCACTTTATCAGTTATTTTAAAACTGTTATATCTCCTAAGATATTCATTGAAATCAAATGATGTAAGGGGAAATTTTCTTCAAAATTAAATACTCGTGATGAATAGTTTTTGGATAAGGATTAATACCATCTTATAATGAGGGAGTTGAATGTGAAAATAAAACACATTTTTACAAAAAAGGCTCTAAAATTTTTGTAAAAATGTGTTCAGCGAAGAACAACACAGAGCAGCATAATGTTGTTAAATAAGCTTAGGATTTTCTCTTCATTCATATTCGGTGTGATTAGTTGAGTTTTATATAACTTTGTGTTATACAAACATGAACATTAGGCTGCTATATTGTAACCAGACCTTTCCACTCTAATATAATACCTATATATTTGCCTTACACAATCCAGTCAGTATCAAGTCTTCGTCTCACACTTATTTTATAATTTCTAAATATTCAAAGTGATTTTGACAGTGTACCTACAACTTTTATAGGAGTTGATTACTCAAATTCATTGTTAAGGTGGTTGCGTCAGGGTAACCCGCGAAATTAAAAATTTCTTACGTTTTTTGATGATTTTAACGATTGTAATAATGTAACTACATACGCGTTACTGGCGCGACTCATTTTTTATCAACGTACAACCTGACACTGACCTGCAAATTGCAAAAAACGTAAGAAAATTTGAATTTCGCGGGATACCCTGACGCAACCGCCTTAAAGGAGGTCAATTTTCAGACGAAAAGTTAAGTGACATGAGGGGATGTTATTCTGTGCCGTCTGCAACTAAAGTCGATTATATAACACCTTTTTAAAAAATATATTTAACTTGCAATGTGATTTTTTGTTTAGGTCAATTCTTGCAACTAAAATTTAAAATAGTGATCCTCAACCGACTGAGCCGAAATATTGCATACCCGTTTACTTTGGATGACAATGCATGGTTAGCTAAGTGACGTCATTCGGAATCCAATATGGCGGACTCCCAAAGATGGCGGATTAGTTATTTTTCACGCACCACTATGATATGCGTATCAAATAAAGGGTTATTTTAAAACAGAAACCTGACACCCAATATCTCCGTAACTTGAAGGTTCGCAGGTGTGGTCCAGAACAATAAAAATGATCGCAATGACAGGAAGAAAAAGTGCCTTTCGGCTTCGTTAAGGGTATTTTTTAAACCCATTAGGTCATTTGCTTACTAATTTAAAAAATCAAACTGGTGTTAATTGACTTTTACGGCTGCTCCTCAATTACCCCCCTGATTTTATTAAAATTTATATATTTGTATATAAAACTTTTAGATATAGGTACACCGCTATTTTTTAAATGTGAAATAGTTTTTAAACATTTATAATAAATTGGGACACATTTATTTTGTTCTACCTGTAGAAACGCCCGCACATCTCCCCGAAACTGTCAAATTTTCCCAATCAACCTTGAACCTAACGCTTTAGCAATAAAGTTGAAAATCTATTAAAGATATTTGACAGAATGTAGTAGCTTGATGTGCTGGCGTTTGTACTTTAATGTATAACACACACACCTATATTTTTTTTGCAGGATTAGTCCCAAGATAAAGATTCATTAATGTAGTTTGAGTACTAGGTGATAATATAAATAAATATGTATTGTGCTTTTATTTCATACTAGATTTAAGTAAACAGCATTTAGTATACAGCGATAATTCCCACTTGCCTCGCCTTGGCCTCCACTGGTGGACATTGACATATTTTTGACGTGACAACGTCTAATAAATCGATGAACGCCGGCTGCATGCACGAAAAAGTGTCCCGTTACGCTCATTATCCCGTTACGCGCATTGAACGCTTGCGCCGCATCTATCTCTCTTCCACTCGATTTTATGACGTTGTCCCGTTAAACTATCGTCCGTACAACCAACTTTACAGACAACCAATTTTTTTTTTTAAATAATGTAGGACTAAGACACAACCAGTGGTGCCTAAAGGGAAAAAACCAAAAAAAATCCCCTTTAGATACCACTGGTGAACATCAGGAATTATTTTTACGTTGTGTCGCTGTCCACCATAGGTGGACAAGCCGGTGGTGGACAATGGGAATCATCATTTAAGGTATACCTTTCTAATACACGCTGTAGATAATACATTCATAAAAAGGGTGGATTTTTTTCGATTGATTTGGCCAAAATGTTTTTCATAAATATTAGTTGTGTACTCATAGCTACACAATATACAGGTACAATATAGGACATATCCCACACAGATTATACACAAAATGTATTTACTTAGTCTTAAAAACACACACTATATATTTCTGTCCATCCTATTGGCGGAATTTGTATTATCATTTAGTTTTTTTTTTATATATATATATATAGGTACATTTGGAGTGCATTAAATAGAATTTTAAATCTACACATTGAATGTAACAAACAATTACAATAAACACAGAATTCTTAAACTTTACATTTTGAGCTTCACAAAATAAACAGAGTATTAATAATTTAACTTCGTAATTAATAATTCAATAATTTATTAATAAAATTAAATAATTTATTAAAATATTAGTAATTTAACTGGTTATAAATATTTTACAAAACCGAGTTCAATTTTAAACCAGTTTTTTTTTACTTCGTCCTAATGGCCTAATTTAATATCAAAAGACATTTGATCTGGTGAAATTGGTAGTTAAACAACGGCTATGAAACTCAGTGGTGGTACATTTGTAAAAACCAAAAAGCTTGACTCGCTCTAAATAAAAAAAAAAAATCTTTTGAACACCAAAGCATAAACGCACGCGCGTGCCCTCCACGCCAAGCCACAATTTTACCTACCATTTTGTCACATTTTTGTGTTGTTTGGCGTACAGGCCTGTCACGTATATGTGACAATGGTGTTCAAAAGGTTAAAGATTTTCAGATACTCTGTGTCTGCCTTAAGGGCAGGTCTGATGTCCTCTAGTTACTACTCCATACTTAAACCCGCATTGATTACCCTTCAATAATTAACAATGTATTTATCTACACAGGGTGCCAGCCCTCCGCAGACTGATGGGGTGAATTCAGTATAATTATCATACTAAAATGACCGGTACAAGAAATTATTTCAGAAACGTTATGGGAATTCAAAAAAAATGATTGTTTTATTTCTTTATACGCAATGTATCGTTACCGTGGCAAAACGCACGAAGCGAACGGCAAGTGCGACGACAAGTTATATAAACTCTGTGGTTAGGCAAGAAGTGAGCAGCTGATTTTACGCGTTGTTCGTTAGAGTATAGCCATATTATTGTTTACAAAAATCGAGTGCTGCTTACAGCTAATGTAATTTTACATACGAATGTAATATACATAAAGGGTAACTGAAAAAACGGAAAATCCCAGTGGAATATGTAATAGTATATTCAAAATAAGGAGCTGAATGCACCCTGTCAGTTTGGGGAGGGCTGTCCCTTACACCCTGTATTTGGCCGTTCTTTTCTCGATTTCTATACGATACATTACATTATAAGTACCACAATAGTTTTTCAAAATCACACTTTATATTTCATAAAATCTTTCCAGATATTTCCCAACTATGTTGTTAACACATCCCCAGTCAAACTGGATAACCATATATATATATACATATAACATCACGCCTGTAATCCCTGAAGGGTTAGGCAGCGGTGTACTTATAGCACACTCACGTTTCCTGCTTGTTAAACATAAGTCTCATGTTATAAGGGGCAGCCTATTGCCATCAACCGAGCACAAAATTAAAGTCCAGGCTGCTACTGAAAAAGCACAAATGTGTGCGCAGATACAGGTGCACTCTCTACTAGTACACTGCTACACATTTATATAAGAATATATGATGGTATATATTATATTTAAAAACCTTTGGACTTAGAATATTCCCAAACACCACACACAAGGCTTCGCTTCAGCCGAGAAAAGCTAATAAAGAACAATAAACTCTATTTCTTGAATCACAAAGTGCACAAACATCAAATGCCCTTCTCGATTTATACTGTTACAAACTGATTTTAAGGTTCAATTTCAAATGTCACCAGAAAATCTTCAACTCTTTTGCTCTGCATTGAGCCTAGGGTCAACATAAATAAGCTAGCTAACCTCTGCAGAAATATGATGACGTCTGTGGAGTCTCACTAGCGAATTTATTTTTATATTTAATAAATAATCAAGCTTTGTACAATATAATGCTAAGACTAGATACCCAGGACGATTCATATTCGTCGAAATCTTAATAACGTGTCTTAACATTTAATAAACATCGATTTTTACAACATTGAATCATCAATATATTATATTATTTCTTCTATAACATAATTAAATATTATCGTCAATTTTGACATAGAGGAAGGCCTAAAATTCTTTATCAAAACAGTTTTTTTAACATTTTGAACGCCAGAGCATAAACGCACGCGCGTGCCCACACCAAGCCACAATTTCACCCCAAACGCCTACAAAAAAAAAAAAAGAATTCCAAAACCTTTTTGTTTGTCATTTTCGAATAAACACTACTCATGACATTGTACTATTGATTTATTTCGTGTTATAGTGCACTGAATTTTTTGTCACATATTTGTGTCGTAAACGTACAGCGCATGCGCTTGCTTGTCACATATATGCGACAATGGCGTTCAAAAGTTTAACAACAGAAACATCTTTTTTTTTTTAACAGACTTGTTTGCTAAAAAGAGGGCTTTTCATATCTCATATTTCATATATATATTATCGCTCCATGCAGGCTTGTACTTATTGTTAACCATGAACAGGAAACACTCTCCCAGCGAGAAGACGTCTCAGGACCCATCATCATTGTCATCATCAGCGAAGAAGTCCTTCAAGAGCAGTGTAGGCCCATCCTGCCTCGGTATGAAATTACCAGAATGTGGGTACTGGGGATGCCACCAGCTACAAACTATCGCTTTTACAACCGCGTCAAGGATAATCTCGCATTCAGGAACGACTGATTTCACAGCGTAGCAGGAACTGTTGAATCCGAGGTGCAGGGTGTGGTGCCTATACCCTTGGGATAGCACCATTTTGACGAAGGATAGGGTCATGCCTTGGAGCGCAGGGATGCGGTCGAAGCCTTTGCAGGTTACCTGGAAAGGTTTTATAGAAAAGAATAGAATAATATTTCTTTGTTTAAAAAAAAAAACATAGACATGAATAACCAAAGTTTTGTCAAAATATACTGATTTAAAAGACTGTCCATGGAGATTCTTCCCCGTTCTTTTCCATAGAGATCTACGCTAGGGCAGCTTCATTACATTGTTATCTTTGTCGACAATTCAAAAGTGCCTGTAACTGGCCTACCTGAAATAAATGCTTTGATTTTGATTTTGACATATTTTGTAACAAAAATTACGGTAGATAATGGAAACTTAAAAAAAACTACTTTGGGTCAAAGTCTGAAATTTGGGTCAAAATGAAAAATTCTTTATGGAAAACTTCCTTGCTAAACCTGGAAATCGAACCTAAGACCTCATGCTCATCACTCACATCACTCCCATTCACCAGATTTAGTAATTTGCACTGTCAGAATATAAGGGATTGTGAATTTGTGACATTTGTGCAGAAGAATAAGACTGAGCTTTTTTAAAAAAAAACCTGCTCTCTCGATACAGGGCAAATGCTTATTTACCCTGTATTGAACGTGCGTTTAAAAACATTTAAACTCACAAACACAAACAGCCCCGGAACAACTACCTGTAGGGCATACAAATATTTGTCCCGTGCAGGAATCGAACCCTCGACACGAGCGCAGCAACCAATCGCTCAGCCACTGCACCAACCGTGCCGTCGGTTTTTGTAAGCCTGAACTGTCCCACTCCTGAGTTAAAGTCTCCCCAGACCTTCCACTTCTATCGATTGTTTGCTTCACAACTCATGACGGGGCCATCAAAAATAAAAAAAAACATGTGTGCAATTCACACGTGGTAGAAGGGAAACCTTCAAAAATTTTGGCTTTAAGATAAACACTGGTTAATGCTTTTTATTTCATTTTCTCCCACGTTAAATCTTATGAATTTATGTATCTGTCTCTTTTTACTGTCGCTTTTTCGTTTCATCGACTTTCAAATCACAACGATGCTAAAGAAGTTTTCACTTCAAAAATAGTAACATCAAAAATACATACCATAAGAACCTGCGCCCCTTCTTCGGGATTAGCATCTACCCTCCCCAGCTCTTCAATCATATCCTTATCCACCTTAGTTGAAGAACTATGTATTTGCGGCTTCTTTAACTTGAAATACACATTCCAATATGTCAGGCCTCTATTATACCACACGTTGACGCACACCCAACTGACTAAAACACTGGGATGGGCATCTTTTCGACAAATCCGACGGGTGAATTTATGATAAGTATGATATAAAGCCCGAATGACTGTCTGCCGAAGTCCGTAGGCCTTTAAACTATCCGATCGAAACCTATCAGGCAATTTCGGATGATTTTCGCAATATCTCTTGTACTGCAGTAACCAAAAAGCCTTGCTTTTCGTAACTGCATAAGCTGATTTGTTGATACTAGCGAAACTGCCTATATCTTCTGGCTTGATGTATTTCGAGAGGAGGTAGAATAAAATTTCTGGGTATTCTATCCCTGTGGTTTCTTTCAATGATTTGTATTTCTTTTTCTTTTCGTATACAAGCTGTTTGGTGCCGTCTTCGGCTGTTTCTGTGGTGACCTCGGTGTCGTCACCGATTTCGTCCCAGGAAGGTTCCATGTTCGGTTTAAGAACCGGTGCCGGTTTTCTGATCGCTTTAACTGGTATTGGCGCGTTTGCGCAGTCGTTGATTGTGAAGTCTGAAAAGATTTGTGTTTTTTTTAGTAATTTTTGTTTGTGTACAAAATCGAAGTTTTACTTTTGTGTGTGACTCGCAGATCAATCTAGATAGTTGTCGTCTGCTTATATTAGTCTATGGTCTGCTTAACTGGACTATCCTATTTATTTATTTTTACGAATGTGAAATCATCAAATGACTTCTCCCGCTCTGGGCTGAGCGGAAGGGAGTGTCAGACTTGTACTGACTAAAAGCCATCCATGTTCCTTCCTTGCCCTTTGTGTTCCAGGGCTGCGGTATCTCTTTCGAACAGCCCGCAGCGGCGCAGCCCAACTGGACTATCCTGTGGGTGCCTTGAGTGTAAGACGTCTAGCCAGGAGACAAAATCGAAGTGCTAAACATATTTATACGAAAGCCCACGAAATTTAATTACCATTGCGTTTTTTTTTGTAAATTGCACCTGCTTTAGTAAACATAGCCAAACTGCTCCTTAAAAACAAATCTATTCATGCTCTATGAAAAGCAAAAAAACTTATATCTATAATCAATTTAAAGTAATTACTTAGATTAAGTAATAATTACTTACTAGCTGTAGCCCGCGACCTTCGTTCGCGTGAAATTATTGTAAAAAAATATTAATGCCCTTTCTGAATCGAACTTTGTCACCAATTTCAATGGTTTTAATATTTTGCATGGAACACTAACTATTTTTCTAAATTAAAACAAGCCTTTGTTAGACCTTATAACATCAGCTATCTGCCAGTAATAGTCCCGTCAAAATCGGTCCAGTCGTTTCGGAGATTAGCCGGAACAAACAGACAGACAAAAATTGAAAAAAATGTGTTTTTGTTTACAAGTGTATATATTTTCATAAATAATTATGTTCAGTAAAAAGGTATTATTTTGAGACACTTCAATTTTATTTATTTGTCTAAATGCAAACGTTCTTATGCAATAGACAAGAATTTAAACGAAGTAACAACCGTCAAAGAAAGCGAAGCTAAGAATTCTAAGTTTTGACAGTTCTAACTTCAAACAATTACTCAACTACAGACTATAAAAAAAATCGTATCTTAAGGTGGAAGCGTACGGGTAGCCCGCAAAATTCAAATTTTCTTACGTTTTTTTGCAATTTGCAGGTCAGTGTCAGATTGTATGTTGATGAAAAATCGCGCCAGTAATACGTGTGTAGTTACAGAATCACAATCATGAAAATTATCAATAGAACCTTCTAAGTTCATTTAACCCCATTGAATGACTTTTTCATGAAATATTCATTGAATAGGGTTACATGAGCGTAACAAATATGGGTTTACAGAGTTAGAATCATTAAAATCATCAACACAGCCCTCTAAGTTCATTGAATCCCATTGACTGACTTTTTCATGAAATAAGGTTGCTATAATGAGATTAGATTGCTATAATGAGAGATAGATTTGAATGTTGCGGGCTACCTTAATAATATTCACTAGGCTATGCCATAGTCAGTCTATACCATACAATAGTCTCCTTAAATTAAAGTATTCTAGGTATAAATCACTTAAAATAATTAGGACAATTCTGTATACCAGTCTTACCTCAGAATATTGGTATTGCCCAGTAACGTAGTTGCGGTTAGAAGTCAGACTCAGTGGCTGACATTTAGCCGGATGTGGTCAGACTTGAAGCCGACCCCAACCTAGTTGGGAAAAGGCTAGGCTGATAAACATGGTCACTAAATTAAAACTTAGAACCAGTTTATAAATATTGATAAATGAGAAGGAATGATATGACTACTAGAAGCAAAATAAAAAAAAAACTTAAGACTAGTCCAAGCAGCACTAGGTTTTGAATACATTTAATATTGCAAACGCGAAACTTACTCTGTGTGTCTGTTTATTTCTCTAAACAGCTCAACAGATTTCAATGATCGAATGAGCGTAGCCGTTAGAAGCTTGTAAGATATAACTAAGAGACATAACTGTCGAAATGTGAGTGTATGAGTACTCTAAAGGTACCTCCTACACCTCTGCCTAACCCTCTAAGTGTGTTCATTCCTATCATCATCTGCCTAGCCTTTTACTAACTATGTTGGACTCGGCTTCCAGTCTAACCTGATGCAGCTGAATACCAGTATTAAACATGGAGCGATTGCCTATCTGAACTCCACAACCCAGTTAGTACTGGGTAATACGACACCCCTTGGGAAGACTGGTTGTCAGACTTTCTCCACTGCCACTGACTACCTGTTATAACTGTCAAAAGTCTACAAATGACAGCCAGGACCAATGGCTAATATCCTTTCTAAGGCACAACCGAAACTCGGTATGTAATGGTTAAAACCCATCCGTGGACCGACCCTGGAGAGATACAACAGCAAATGCTTTGTTTGTGTGTGTGTCTAGTTGTGTCAGTGTGTAGTCGGCGTCTTCATCATTGCATAATAATTTGCTATAGTACTTTGTACTTTGTAGTACTTTGTTCAGAACATGACAACAGTTCAACATGGTTTAGCTAAGTGGATTGGATCTTTTCAGTTAAACTTGGTTCTATTTGATGTTGGTGATACTGGATTGTGCGTCTGAATAATTCTGTTGAAAATTGCCTTGTAGCAAACCAGTCCATTTATCAAGCATTAATTTCAAGTAGGCCAATTACATGCACTTTTGAATTGTCCAAACAAAGACAGCAATAAAATGAAGCTACATTCCCAGTCATAAGGGAAAATAACTGTGAAAGTACTGTAGTTGCCCATTCCGAAACGTAGATCTCTATGAAGAAAAAAGGGCAAGAAACTCCATGGACACTATATATTATCAGAATCTTGTTACAAAAACTTGGTTGTTACAACCAAACTTGGTGGGATTTTCATGTCACCTGCCTGCACACACGTTTATTCCTTGTACTATACAATACATATTCATTTTAATTAGGTGAGCGCTAGATTTTTTCCACTCAGGACCAGTTATTGACATGGATTCTGGCATCATTGTGTCAAATGTCACGATGGACAATGCCTTAACAGCTAAGGGTGTCAATTAACATAGCAGAAAGTTTTCTGATCTTTGACATAGCATTCAGATATCAGCAATTATACACTGATCGATATTTCTGTTTTATAATGAGCAAAATGTAAAAAAACATTGAAATTGTAATCTTAACAATCTTTCTAGCACTTGGACATAAGACTTACCTACAATAATCGTATTCATACAAAGCCAAACTATAGATTTTCTAAAATCAGGAACTCACCAGTAGAACAAAATAAACCCTTTGCTTAAATAAAAAAAAATAAGCTGCAAAAATTAAACTGTAACAAGCAGGATCGGCGCTAAAATGACATGAAAACTTAATACTACATAAAACAGTACATATTTTACCTCGTGGTACATTCTTCTTACTCTTCTTCTTAGTCATCTTAGAAGATTTAATAAAAGATCAACAAAAAAATTAAATAAATTTAGTGTTTTTCCAATTTACATGCCCAGTTTGGGTTATGCACGCCACGTTCCAATTAGGTTATCATATTAATTGTTTTTTTTTAAAAGGTTTGAGCGTTCTGAATGGTTTATATGCACAAAAATAAATAATTTACGAAAATAACAAGTATTGAAACCCGTCTGGGATGAATTTGACAACCGAACTAGGTACTGTCAAAATTAATCGATAACACTAGTGTGGAGTTGTGGACAGTTGTTTGTTAAAAATTCTACCATAAATCGTACTTTGAAAGGAACATTATTTCATTTCAACCAAAATATGGAACAAAAGCAATAGAATAGAATAGAATAATTTTATTTGCGTTAAAACATGGTACATTTAGATCTTATGAATACGGTTGTGACCTTACATGTTTCTCCATAGAATGGCATATAAAATTAAATATTCGTAGGTACATGTTAAACATAGAATTTTAATATGAAACATCTATTTGTTTAAATATTAATATAATAATATGTCTATTTAAAAACAATATCATTTACAATTTAAGATTTCGCTTTCGTGTAACTTTCTTTCAGGAATCATGTTCAAAATGTGGTCCGCTAAGGTTATAATAGGTCTGTTTTGCATTAAAACAAAACAGTTATTATGTGTGTGGAGAACACACAGCATCGATTGAAGAGGCATCATAAATAATACCATAGGACGTCTTATGATAATGCATTTATATCTCTTACCTTGTTCCTTTTTGTGTTACCTGTCTCTTTCACCCTTATGCAGAATGGCGCCCTCTTTCGAAACTGGAGCGCATCTGTCACTTGCTTGTCATAGTCTTCAAACACCAGCAAGCACCTTGCTTCGATGCTGTGTGTTCTCCACACACATAATAACTGTTTTGTTTTAATGCAAAACAGACCTATTATGTGTGTTTCTAACACACAGCATCGATTGAAGACCTGTTTGCTCTCTGCTGGTGAAAGAATATCTGAAGGATTTAGATGCTATGTGAATTATATATAGTATAAACGAATATTTCGTTGTATATCTGTTAAATGCTGATACTAAAAACAATAAAACATTAAAAGTTCTCAATCTAGTGATCCTAGAAAATGTTAAAATGAACATGTTTTCCATAACATGTTATAAATAATATCATGGCAAATGAATATACTTATGCCTTATTTATAAGGTGCACATAAAATATAAAATACTTTAACAACTGATAATTGAAATTCAGTGAGACTTAAGCTGAAATAAAATATTAAACTTCTTTGTTATTTAAGGAATTCACACATGTATTTAACTGACAACCAGCTAGGAAATATACACGAATGATTAAATATTCTTGAATCCCTTCGAAAATATCAAGGTGTGGGAATACTAAATAAAGAACAACTTCAATTAACAATCAACTTCAAACACGAAGTATATGATTAGGTAGCAATGTATATAAATGATCTAACATGAGGTATTCAAGTCTCTTACTTGTACCCTGTGCATACTTGTGTTTCTGATGGGCGATACCGAAAGCGCCAAACTAGTAGCTCAGTTCTGGCCCGAAACAATCTAGATGGCCATTGACACGCCAAGAGATCTTGTAAATGCACATAATGTTTTGATGACAAAAAATATCCTCTCGCTCACAGAGAAGAGACCTGTAGCCCAAGAGTGGAAAGTAAGAAAATTTACAAATCTAAATTCTCTTGAGAGAGTTCTCACTCCTATGACTGTACCTACATTAGTAGCACCCTTGGAAGACTGTCTGCTCCTCCAATCAAATTTCAACCAGTGGTCTATTCTTCAGTCAGCCTCCCGAAGGCTAGTAGCACGGACCACACGCTTCCTGCTACAAGCAGGCAAGCTCCTAAATCTCGGTCTATTTGAATATGGATTTAGTCCATCCATAAGAGAGACAATATTTAATTTGTATACCTAATTATAATTTTAAGCAGGCTTAGACATACTAGCTCCTGTAAACAAAATAAGTAAGCAACCCTGTCTACCGAGGTCTATGAGCCATACATTCCAATGTTACGTTATTCATCATACACAAATATTTGGTCATTTCAATACTCTGCGAATCAAATCAAGGGGTACTTCCGTATCCCCAACAAGTGGTCTTTCAGGCAGTGGTTTAACTAAGTAGATCCTCAATAATTTTGAAATTAACATTAGGTCAAAAAATAAAATTCGTATATTGTGCACTATAAGTGTACAATTTGCAAATCTGTGTCAACAGATAGTGTTTTAAGCATTACTATTCGGATCCCATTATTTAGGCTGAATGTCATGAAATCTACACCATGACAAATCTTAGGGAAGATAACTCTTTAGTTTATTATGGATCTACTCCAATACCATATAACAAGCCTCTTTCTTCTGCTGACAACCTTCCTTTGCAACATGGCTGCCCCCCCCCCCCCCCTAAATTTTGCAAGCTAAGAATGAATCTATTTTGCAGCTTGTTAGATATCAGGAGTTCAGACTCTGGCTCTGATAGCTCTCGTCTCGAAGGCTGGGAACCATATACATAGTACGTACCCACTTCTGAGTTTAGGTGTTAAATAGGGAAGAGAAAAGCATG
This sequence comes from Lycophotia porphyrea, assembly GCA_950005105.1. NCBI lineage: Eukaryota > Metazoa > Arthropoda > Insecta > Lepidoptera > Noctuidae > Lycophotia > Lycophotia porphyrea. Next base: position 1,384,693 of record OX465411.1, read on the forward strand.
CCAGTCCATAATTTCATCTCCGAATGTAAACATTGTAGAAGCTTGCCAAGCCGTCGTTTGAGTCCCATGTAACGTACAGTCGCTCACAGGCCGACTAAACTGACATGAAAAAAACAGTTGACGTTGGGACACCCCTTTCAAAAACATGACCTCCGAGGCCTGGGGTTTGGGGCAACAGAGGCCAATCTGGCTAGTCTGTTCCTAGTTAAGCGGTCGGCTAAGCCGGTATATCAATTTAACAACTCCCCGGGAGGTAAACCGCTGATAGAGTAATATTCAGCTAATCTGCTAGCCTTGACACTTTTCGGGTTCACTTATGGAGCGCTAGGGATCGTGTCCGAGCAGGGTGGCGTGCTATTGGAGAGCCTATGTCCAGCAGTAGACTGCCATGGGCTGATGATGAAACTACAATATGCACATATTCAATGATGGTTGACTCTGGCTGCTAATTATTGCATATATGGCCAAACAAACTCTGAGTAGATGGCAAAACAAACTCTGTGTATACGGCAAAAAAACAACTCTTAAGTTAGAATACCAGTCTGATCTGGCTTAGTTAACAAGTTCCTGATGATGAGAGTTTTTCACTTGGGATCTTAACCTTCCCCAACAGCCAGTGTGGACAAGGAAGTAGATTTAACCTCACCCATATCTAGAGGAAACTGAGTGGTCTATCAATAGTTTTATGGCACCACCAAAAACAAAAAATAAACTCTTGGCAAAACCAGCGCCACCTCTTTCGTTACTTTTGGTCAAAAACAAATTCTGATTGTCTCATGACAACTTAGGCATAACCTTATAGGCGGACCTCTGAACTTGTTACACGTCAGCTGTTCACATGTTTGCTTTGTTAGAAATTCCAGTCTCCGAGACATAGGATTATGATGACTTGTGGTCATAGGACAGCAAAACATAATCTAAAGTAACAAACAATAATGCAGAAACCACAGGCTCAAAGCTCAAGGTAGGCAAAGTCTTTGCCAATTGGTTACCACTGCAAATATTCAGAGAACTGTCAATTTTCATACTTTTAGTTGTTTCTCAGCAGTTATTGATGTGACCAATGTCATTAACTGCATATAACATTGCTTCTGTTTTACTCCTTAGTAATTAAGAGTGTAAACAATATGCTCTTTGAGTCTATTGTCATAATCTTGGATTAATATGGTTTAAAGAGAAAACTATTATGAAAGAGGTTTAACTTTCTGTCATTACCTTCAGTGTTAACAAAATCAGGTTTGTATTAATTAATTCTACAGCTTTTCTTAGTTATTTAGGGTGTCCTCCTAAAAATTCTGAAGCTTGGCAGAGTTATTTTAATCCCTGATCCTCATTCATAATTTCCATAAATGATTTGTTCATGCACTATATGGACACCGCTGTCAGTGATATAATGCAAGACCATAATCTATGTTTCATATACTTTATAACAAATCTCCATGATTATAATTACAGGCTATGTTCAATAAACATGTCTAAAACTAGATAAATTCATATCTCAGACAAGAGCACTCTTCCCTTACAGTAATACATTTGAAAAACCGCTAGTGTGGCTTAAAAATAATAATGTATGATGTTATTTCAATAACTAGATCTTATTAGTATTTTCAGTATCAAACTGATTAGTTGTTGTTTCATATTCTATCCTCAATCTGTACATTTATTTTCATTCCTTTCTTGGGGATATTTATAAGAGTAATCAATGTTGATAATTACAAAAAAAAAAAAAAAAAAAAAAAAAAAACTTCGTAAACCAAAACAATAGAAATATATTATCCTGTTAGTTCAATTTCTTTTAATTAGCTCTATAACCTTAATGTTATAATGAACTAGTCATTTTTATTTATAAGTAATTTTGAATATAAAATTTAATTAAAATAAATATATTTATTTATTGACCCTGATTTCAAATGTCCTCATTGTACCCAGATACACATTGTTCAGTACACAGATTTGAATTGTATGTACAATCCATCTAAAGTACTTCTTGTATGTACAGGACTATTCAGGCTTGCTTTCAAAATAAAATTCAAAATAAGTGTTTGTTGCACGGTTAAAAAGTCAATGCATGCCGTAGCCTTCAGCTGCTCTTTAGCAGTTCGCTCCTTCTGATAGGGACTAACATTAGAGATCACAGACAAAAAAAATCCCTCCATCAGGGTTTAATAGTCCATAGTTTGGTTTAGTATTATAACAACTCTCTAGAAAACATCTAGGAAGACTGAGATTAACTGTAAGGTTTCCCCAGGTTTCTAACAGATTCTATTCCATGTTAGAATTTCTGCTAAGTTTACTTTAGGAATAACTCCCTAAATTCATCATATCTTACACTGAAATATTATAGTTGTGTAGTATTTCTGTCTCTTTCGACAAGAAAAGGGTTGTTAAGGAAAACTGCAATGCGCTTCTGAACGACGCAATATCAACTTGATATTGAACTTGATTAGCTAACTTATAATAAGTTAGAAGCAGTTTCTGTTTCCGAGTTGTGTCATGTAAAAAGATTCAACACTTACTTGCGACTCACACATTATTAGTGTGTAGTTTATGTAAAAGAAACTTCTCGATAACAAGAGGTTAGACTCTTGTTCGGCGGAGGGGAAAACCAAATCCATAGTCATACTAGAAGTGCTCTAAACATATCCTCCGAGGATCGCACTCTAGCACTTAGGTAGACTTGGTTTGCTCTCAGAATCGTGATCTCTGAGAAAACTATCGATCTCCCTCTCGGTGAGACGTTAACCCACAATCAGGGTGAACACTAAAACACTACCACGAGCACCAATATTCACTTTCCGTAAAGTTTTCAGAAAAATGTAATAATTTTATAGGAAAATTAAAGAGAGAAAAAATTTTGCGTCCATTTCGCGGCAAAATTTAGATGCTATGACAAGCAAGTGACAGATGCGCTCCAGTTTCGAAAGAGGGCGCCATTCTGCATAAGGGTGAAAGAGACAGGTAACACAAAAAGGAACAAGGTAAGAGATATAAATGCATTATCATAAGACGTCCTATGGTATTATTTATGATGCCTCTTCAATCGATGCTGTGTGTTAGAAACACACATAATATAACATTTACTGATTAATAATTATAGAAATCATTGGCATAGCATCATTATCTCTAGTGCCCAGTCTTTTCCCAACTATGTTGGGATCGGCTTCCAGTCGAATCGGATGGAGCTAAAAATTAGTATTTTACATGGAGCGACTGCCTATCTGGCCTCCAGTCAGTACTGGGTAAAACGATACCCCCTGGTAAAGCTGGTTGTCAGACTTTCCGGCCACTGACTACCTGTTTGGACTGCTAAAGATCTAGAAATGACTGCCGGGATCGTAAACTGGGTACGTTCCCTCTGACACAGATAATATAATGCTCTACAGATCTTCAACTGCGCAATGGGCTACCTATTCTTTTTCACAGCCGTCTGTCCTCTACCACTGTGTCCCAGTCCTTACGGTAAGAGTCAAGTGCGTTCCTTCGTTGTGCTGTGCCGTGATGTCGCTTATTGTAGCATGTATTAGAATCTAATCTGTGATTATTTTAAGGTGTAGACTAAAGTCACGTGATTCGGACGTCCTGTTATGATATGCTTCGAAGATCTTTCGCTCGAATCCTGAGTGCACTGCTCATACTATTTATCAATACCGAAGTAGAGCCGTCCTTTGCTAGAGCGAGAAACAGAGCGTGCTACCAGAGCGCATCGCCGATGTTGCCACTTGCGGTAGAACGCCCGAAAAATACGATTTTATGTCACAGATGTGATGTTGTGTGGGTTGTGCTACATCTGCAATTGGAATGCCAACAGGAAGGTAGTACTGTGCTTTCATTATTATTTCATATTTTATTTTGCAGTACAGTGATATTTATTGTCTCTGACACAAAGTTTATGTCACAGGTAAAATAACTAAAGGACTGTATAAGGTCATAGGTTCACAAAATAAAAACACTCATAAAAATGACACATTTTTATTTAAAAATACAAGAATAAGTACACGAGAAAGATTTCAATAAATACAAATTGTCCTTATTTTAACATTTATAAGTGAAAAACTCCGAGGGCGAGCACCCTATATAATATCCATTTGTGTAGAGTTGCACGAGTCAACACCCTTTATAATATTCTTTTAACATTAAGTTTGTGTTGAGTTGCGTAAGTGAGCACCCTTCATCAATATTATTTTACAAAAGTAAGACAATTTTGACACTGACTGCGTATGTTTGAGGCGTATACCAGAGACATATGGCGTAGTCAAAAACAGACTGTAATGGGCATATATTTCGTACAATACGTAACTTCTTGTAGACGTTTTTTCCTGTAATTTTTACCATGTGTCGTGGAAGGTGAACTTACCAATAAGAAACAAATCTACACAGTCATAGTGACAAAATTATTAATGTTTATAGTATCAAGTAATCGTAATCTTACTCTATTTGATATAAAACCTTTTCTGTTAACTAAGCACCTATGTATAGCACAGTAAAAAACTTAAAGTAGTTATAAAAATAAAATATTTTCTTTAAAATTAATATAAATCTGGACGGATTGTAAATAATATAGTTTTTAGTTAGGTGGAAATGTTAAATATTTCAGAATTATTTAAATGATTAAAAGATAAATGAAATATTCAAGAGTTCAATATGAATAGGTAGATGAATGTCATAAAAAATAAAAATTGAAAGTCATGATAAGCAGACCTCAAATACATATAATGGGATTAATATAGGAGGATAATAATGACGACAAAAATCAAGGTGAATTCTGCAAAAACCTATTTTAACATTTCCACTTCACATTACTCTGTAATATATCTGACTCTGGTCTACACAACTACATAGTTAAAATAAACTATTTTGTACCCTTATTACAGATAGCTGAAAATACATTGTTATGAGACGGATAATCTACCAAACTACCATTACGTACATAGAAACGAAAAGCTACCATACACAAGTAAACATCAGCGCCATCTAGTTTCGTGAAAGAAAACTGAAGGTTCAAGTTTTCACCGCTAGATGACATTGTGCGTCAGTTAGAGAAAGTTTTAGTTGCACAAAAACTTTTTTAAATCGTGATTTTGTGCAGTTTTCTGGCAGTGAACGTGTTTTACAGACAGATACACTGACAATAATAATATCTTAAATGTACTTAATACTAGTAATATATTTTGTACGTAGTAATTAATCTGCAAAAGGCAGTATAATACACAAGCTTTTAACTTTATAAATTGGCGGCAAACTCTACTCATAGACATTTTTATACTTGCTCGGTTTAGCGGGGTTTCTATAGTACCAATATTACTTTATTTCTATTTAAGTGCAGTATGACCTCTTTAGTATGTATGCAGTTCCTGGTGTCGTTTTTTGTCAAAAAAAAATGGAATCGATAATTATTATTATGTCAAACTTTTAATTTTTTTTTCGTTCTGTGTTTTCCCGCCTATCCGGTTATTTTTATTTGAAGTAGCCCATAGTAATTAGTAAAGTTCAGCCTTCTAAGGCTAACAATAACCAATCGCCAATTTATAATTTAACAAATATACAAAAAAATGTAATATCATTTGAAGCACACACGTTTACATATTAATCTAATTAATTAAATAGTTTGCGAGATTACTTCAACTGGAACAAATTGACATTTATAGTGTAAGAGCTGGGTTCTTGAAATAATTCGTACCTATAACAAAAAAAAACTAGTCAAATCGACTAGTGATACAAATCGATTGATTTGTTAATTGAACGATATAATTTGACTTTTGATGATTATGAACGTGGAAGAGAAGTATGTAAGAATCGCAGCAGGTGGCGTTCGTTGGTTCCTGCCTACCCCAATGCAAAAATAGGAATGAATTTATGTGCGTTATGTCTGGTCTCTTAAACTACAAAGTCAACTTGCTCTACACTTAAAAATAAACTTAAAAATCTAATTCAAAAAGTAACATCTTTTTATTTTTATAAAGAAAAAATTCAATAAATATGCAAAATTATAATTTGTTTCGGTGGATAATTCCAATACTAAATTATATTATAAATATTCTTATAATTTTGTGATGTTTATATTAATTTAGACGATTTTTTTTTATAAAATATTGTGAAAAAGCTGCGCATTTACTGAAAATGAACATATTGACAAACTAAACAGCTGTCTTTAAGAAATCTAAGTTTTTGTCATAGTTAATATTTTCTGTAATCAAAACTTACGATAGCCAGATATATTAAATTCAAAGTTTTGAATTACCTACAATAGCTGTCAACAAATAGTTATTTTATAAAAGCTGGTAAGTCTACTTTTTAAGAAAAAAAAAAATAAAGTCGTAGGTTGTGGAAACCATAGGTTCTGGTTAACATAACCAGTAATAATAAAAATATAACTGGAAAAATAACTTTATTCGGAAAAACCGTTAAAAATAAAATTGAAGAGCTTGGTTCCTGTAACCTTATGCTTCTGGTTAACGTAACCAGAATTTAATTCTTAATATTAAAAGACGTTTTTAAGTTCATACTCTGCTTGTTAAAACTGCGTTCATATTTTACATGTGATATTTCAACGGACAAGACTCCGTACAAAGCTACGGTACTATAATAGTATGCAAGGAATATTTTTTTATTTTTGTAAACACATGGTACATTAGATCTTATGATCAAACTAAACCAGCTAGGGAAACTCCGGTTCGATCGATAGTATTTGATATCTAACAAGATAAATAAAAGTAAATTTTCTAATGTCATACTCCAAGGAACAACAATTTTTAAAAATATTTTATTTTTGCGAAACGCTACCTAATTAAAGTTGACATTAAGCGCGGCCTATCCAAAGGCCGCGCTTAGTGTCCATACATTAGTTTTTCCCGCGTCTACAAAAATCTATTTAATGTTTTGAAAAATCAAGGTGGCATTACTAGTTTCTATTTTGGTCACACGCCAAAAGATCCGTGTACTTGTCAGTTGAAATGTCACTTAAAGCAGCCTAATGTATAATAGAAGCGCTAGGATATCATAACTTAGTTGGTCTCCTTATTTTCCTTCGGTTGGTCTGTGTACACGATCTCCGCGTACTCGGTGGATGGAGGGGGTGGTTTCTCCGTCGAGGTCTGTTCGCCGAGCGCCAGTTCAGCGTATACTACGCCCTTCTTGTCGTCAGAAAGAGGCTGTAATGAGAAAAATAATGGTTTGAGGATGTGGAAACGTTATGCTTCTTGAAGTGTCGGTGAAATTACAGGGACGTGATACATGATGTGTTTGTATGAGTAGTCGTAGCGCCAATAACTTACGAATTGTAACTCTTTACTTTGTGTAAATAATTGCATCAGTACTGCTCTCAAAATGGTGAATTAAAAAATCGTGAGAAAACCCGCGTGCCCTCGAACTCGAAGACATGAGACATCTACCAACCCGCACTGGGCCCGCGTGGTGGATTACCGCTCCCTCTTGTAGAGAGGGGGCTGGTTTCCCAACTGTGGGGACGTTATAGGTTGATTATACTTATGCTATGCTTAGTTGCCTTGGAAACCGCCTGGAATCTGGAGTTTTGCCCGGTTCAGGCAACAGGCTCGCCCCTTACCACATGAGACTTAACTTACAGACTCAACGCATCTGACGCCGCCATAAATGTGGCCACTTACTGGGCCCAAAGTTACCTAGTTTGAGGTACATATTGCTTGGTTGACGAGTCCGTTTACAGTTATATTGATGTGGCGACACTTGGGAGAGGCCTATGTCCAGCAGTGGACGTCTTTCGGCTTAAATGATGATGATGATGATGATATTGATGTAACGTCGATACGAACACAAAAACTTATTCTATCCTTTACTAACCTTATCCTCACTCTCAACGGTCTGCGCCTCAGTGGCCTGCACCTTATCCTTGGCCCTGGGCAGCACAGCCCTCACGCGCGCACTCAGCCCCGCCAATCGCGACCTCTCCCGCCCTCCGACCGCACTCTCAGTGTCGCTACTAACCACAGAAAAGTGTTTATTTGGTTGCCAGCAACCTTGTGCTACGGTTACGATCACGATGGGTAATGAGGCTACCGTGAAAGACTGGTTATGATTTAAGTTGAGTATTTAAGCTGATGCTTCTAACCACAGGAAACTGTTTGTTGGCAGCCGGCAACCATGTGCTACGGTAATGATAATGGAAGCTACTATGTAATGGGCAAATGACTGAGCTCCGCCAGTCATGAGCGCTCCCGGCCCCCGACCCCGCTGTTGGTGTTGCTACTAACGATAGAACAGTGTTTATTTGGTTGCCGGCAACCTTCGGCTACGGTAATGATATTGAGTAGAGTGACAACACTCATACACGTTGACTATTTCATGTCGACATGTGTGGTCACTCCCTAATGGTGACCGGCAAACATGTGCTGCGGTTAGGATGAAGGTTAATATGACAGTGAAAACTTAGTTTTTGAGTAGCTGATTAGTGATTATACACGGTATAAGAAACATCGACACTACTAACCACAGAACAGTGTCTATTGGTTGCCAGTAACCATGTGCTACGTTAATGAGACTAGGTTCTATGAAAAAAAAATGATCAACCAATTTAAACTCTTGCCCGTATCCCAGTTACTACTACATATAAGCAATGGATACACCTATCTATTGCTTATATGTCTTTTATTGCTTATATCCATCGATTAATCTCTACTATGTATGATACTTATGTATAAACATATCTATACATGCATTACTTGTTAGTCGTTTAGATCTTTTTGGTCTAGTGCTGGCAACTTCAGTTTTCGAAAGGAAAAAAAACTTAAGGTTACGTCATTTAAAAAAAATAAAATGCATTTATTTCAGACAAAAATATTTAGATTTTGAATGTTTGAACCCCTCAGTAATTCAATTCCGGAATTGGATAAAGTGAAAAATATTTTTTTTTTAGTTTTGGTTTCAACCTCATTGTCACTTGATCAAAGCGACCTTGCAACTTGACAAAAATAATGATACTTCGGAATGACTAACCCCTGCCCCCGCGCGTGGTATCTTGCGTCGCGCTCTTCCGCATTCATAACAGATCGTTTAATATCGGGCGTTGCTAAAAACCTTCGGCTTCGGCCAAGAGCTTGGCCCATTTTGGCCGAACGTGATTTTTAGCCAAAACTGAAGCTTCGGTCAGATAATAGATATTTTATATTAAAGTTGCCACAACTAGACCAACGAAGTCAGAATCATAAGTTACAGTAAGAAAGTAATAATCTTAGATTTAGAATGATGAATTAAACACACACGACCGCTCCCCAGATATAAAACGCTTGAAGTATAGGCAGTTGAGCAGTGAGTCAAGCCAAGCTATTAAAAATAATTAAGAAACACCGAGCAAAGTTGATATAAAAATGCTGATACTGAAATCTTACACAAAGTTTTATCAATAAAAGAGAGACTGAATTCCAGATTGAAATTGATAAAATTTATGTTATTATTATTATTTATGAACAATTATAGTATTTAGTAAAAAGGGAACTTATTAGGAATCTTTAATAAAGGTGAGTTTTTAATTTACAGAATAAAACAGCCCGTGATTTTTCTCGTTGATCCTTATTTGTATAAAGCTACGTCCACATTTGTGACATTTCAACGAGCTATACTCGACATATTATTGCCTGTGTATGAGGTCTAGACTACGCGTGGCGCACAGTAATTATTAAAATGAACTGTTTTGCCTTAGATATTTTTTATAGGTATTGTAACAGACAGATGTGTGAAGTTTTCTTACCAATTTAACGTTTTGACCGCCATAGTCACATAAACATGACAAACAAGCGCGTGCCCTGTACGCCAAACGACACAAATATGTGACAAAATGGTACGTGAAATTGTGGCTTAACGTGGAGGGCACGCGCGTGCGTTTATGCTCTGACGGATAAAAGGTCAATTAGAAAGTGGTGAACGGTGGGCGTTTTGGAGGCCTATCTTATCCATCGTTCAAAAATACTGATTGTCAGCATTATCACGAGTTAAGATAGTTGAAATGTCGCAAATGTGGATGCAGCTTTAGGTTTTTTTTTTTGTGAAGTAAAGCGAAGCCAAGCTAGTTACAGTAATGTTAGACGTACGTTCTAGGAAGCGAGTTGCCAGACTCTAAAAGCACATCCCCGGCCGGTGTCCTTGCGGGAAAAAATATTTATTGTATATGGCAACAATTTCGAAAAAATCCCTTGAAACAATTTTTTTAGGAAAATTGCCTAAAAATGTTGTTTTAGGGACAGACCAATTTTGTGGTTAACTCTAATCATAAATACAACAACAAATCATAAATATGAAGCTTTTTACAGATTTTTTTATAGAATAAAGTTAGCACAATCGTTAAAAAATTTTAATTATTGAAAAGTAAAATAATATTACAATAAAAAACCCATTTTATTTACACTACGTAAGTAAAACATTGAGGTGACTAAAAGAGCAATTTCCAGTTTTATTTTTTTCGACATTTTCAACTTTATTACAAATCGGTCGATAAATAATGAAAGGCCGTCAACTTGGCTCCTATTAATATTATTATGGGCTACATAATTTGATTGTGTCGTGACTAAATAATAACATCCGCTCGACCTTCAGGTAAAGCCGCCCTTGCCTAGGTTGCACCGTGGATGGGGGTGACCACCCATTACATAACGAGTTTCTTCTGTGCTTCGGAAAGCACGTTAAACCGTTGGTCCCGGCTGTCATTTGTAGATCTTTGACAGAGTCGTTACCAGGTAGTCAGTGGGCCAAAAGTCTGACAACTAGTCTTACCAAGGGTTTTGGTATTACCCAGTACTAACTGGGTTGTGGAGGTCAGATAGGCAGTCGCTCCATGTAAAATACTGGTATTCAGCTGCATCCAGTTAAGACTGGAAGCCGACCCCAATATAGTTGGGGAGAGGCAGGCAGGTGATGAAAATTGGCTTCATAAATAAGCTCTTATCAAAATAATTAAAAGTCTAGTTAAATTAGCGACAAGGCATTTCCAATGAACTCTTTGTCACCTCAATGTTGAAAATTTAACTAGTTCTAGTGTCCATACAAAAATAATTACTTAAGTATCAAATAGGTATGTATATCATGTCCATAAAATACACTATACACCGTGATTTTTTAGTCGTCTTGACAAAGGTGGTCACTCAATGTATCCGACATAAAATACCTCTAATACCTCTAGGAGTGTTTTTTTTTTACCATTAGTTAAGATAATAGGTACAAAAATAATTATGAAACATCCCGTTAATAATGGTTACGTATCAAACAGTAGAACATACCTAACCATCGCACGAGTCGAGTAGATAGATCTTCGCTCGCAACAGAATGTTTCAACTACGTTATGTATATAAGTAATATTTTTTTTTTGTCTCTTAATACCATTTTTTTTGTTATGAATGTATAGTAATCATTGGATACATGAAGTGAGCTGCCGTTGTCAGACGACTAAAAAATTACGGTGTATAATAAACCCCTTATAAGAAAAGAAGTAACACTTACGATTCCCCGGAGCTCTTCGTGTTGTCTCGTCTTCTTCCTGCAATGTAAATGTACTTGTTCTAAGTTAATTTGTAAGGGGGTTTTAAGGTGGATCATATAAAGGGTGTAACAAGACCCTTAATAACGCCGAAAGCCACTTGTTCTCCCCGTCATTGCGATCATTTTTTTGTTATAGATCATACCTGGGAACCTTCTAGTTACGGAGATATTGGAGGTTAAAGTTTCAACTTTTACAACGTTTCAACAAGTTTTTTTTTTTTTAAATACATGTTTTAATGTAAAATTTTTACTTTAAACACCTCCACGACCCCCGTACTATACAAAGCATCCATCAAAACAATGTTTTAAGTGCGTTACATTGAGTAAAATGTAATTTTTCGCCCCAAAAAAAAAGTCGGTTTCCCAGCAATAAATTTTGCGTAAAGTTACTTAGTTTGATACTTAGTGACGGCTTCGTTTACACCCTACTGTATATAATTTCAGCTGCATTATTCAAGGGTCTGCCGCGTTGGTCTAGTGGTCGCAAGCGCGACTACTGAGCATGAGCTCCTGAGTTTGATTCCCGGGGCAGTGTTATTGGGTTTTTCCATCAGGAATTTATTAGTAGCAGCCACGTAGCCTGGATACACATCATTCTAAGCCCCACTTACAAATTTTAATCGGTTATTATGAAAAAAAAACCTGTGGGCAATTCACACGTGGTAGAAGTGAAACCTTAAAAAATTTTGGCTTCAAGATACACACTGTATAATGCTTCCTATCTCATTTTCTCCCACGTTAAATCTTATGAATTTATGTGTTGTCTCTTTTTACTGTCGCTTTATCTTTTCATCGACTTTCAAATCACAACGATGCTAAAGAAGTTTCACTTCAAAATCAGCTGTTCCATACATTTTGCCCGTTTAGTTAACCATTTGTGCATCGATGTCTCTTACATCCTGTTAAACAGATCTGACATGTTCTGCTAACTTTAATTCGACCCTTTTTTCTTTTATTTTTTTCGGATGGGCAATCATCAAATGACTTCTCCCACTCTGGGTAGAGCGGAAGGGAGTGTCAGACTTGTACTGACTAAAACCTATCCATGTTCCCTTCTTGCCCTTTGTGTTCCAGGGCCTCTTTCGAACAGTCCCGCAGCCCTGGCAGGTTTAATTTGACACTGAATGCATGTTTTCGATAGGTATTTTCGTTATCGACAACAATACAATACTGCCTATCTCTTTTAATACGTATTTGCATATTTTATGCAATGCCTAAGTATGTCAAGGCCACAATACGAATGTATCAGCGTCAGCACAGACAGCAACAAACTGCTACTCGAACATTTACTTGGCTGTCAATTTTGTTACAGTGATTATAGAGCGACTTGGCTCGAACACACCCCACTTAGAATCTTCTCTTGCACGCTATTTTGAACTCTATTTTATTGACTATGAGTTAATTATATTAATTTATTCATAAAAAAACTGTTTGCTTATCTTGCTTCGTCTTTGGCTGATATTTAGAGACCTCGCACACCTTTGTGGTCTGTGATCTTTTGAGAATTTCGGTATTACTAGATGCAACATCAATGTTTGCAAAATACTATTTTTAGAATATTCAGCAATGTATAATTTGTAAAACCCTTTCGTAGAATCAAAGCCAATATATGTAGGCATTTATAATTAATTAATTCGGCTACTCGATCCAAATCGTTTGTCGTCCACTTCAAAATTGGCATGCGTGAGTAATTCCTCTGACCCTTTACCTCTTTAGAATAATTAAAAGATCCCTTTTGGCGTATTTGGGATTCTGATCCGAGTATAGCCTTTCCACTGCTATAATCATATAATATGCGAAAGTCGCGTAGTCGGCTACGTAATTGACTGACCAGTTTTGGCAACGTTCTCTAGTAAATTATTTATTAATTTAACACTTGAAGCTCAAAGTATAGAGGCGGACTTAATGTCATAGGCATTTTCTATCAGTCAACCTTTGGGTGATGGAGAGACAGACAAGCATCATCCAAAAATATAAAAAAAAACATATAACTGCATAATATCACATCTGTTTCCCTGACGGATTTGTCAAAGGTGCATGTGCATAGCTAAGTAGACCCAAGTTCCATGAAACAGGAGGGAACCCTTTAACCGTTGCTACTAAGAAATTCGTGACGGAAAGATGCAATAACACTTAGCTCGACCTGAAAATCGAATCTAGGATGTCATGCTGTGTAGTTGCGCTTGCTAGCCCTAGACTAAAGAGGCAGACATTGAAACTTCACCAAGATTGGAACTGGCCAACTGCCTCATAGACAAACATAGACTTCGTCGTTGTTTGACGTGCAAGTGACGTTAATTTCAGGGTGGTAAAGCAATTATGAGTTCGACCAGGATTTCGTTCGGCCCGCAATTGAGTTTTAAAAATAGTCTGCCGTCTAAAGGTTGATTATTTCTGTGTGTGAACTGTAATGTTTTTCCCCAAAAACGTCATGAGTATACTAAATACCCATTATGCTTTTTGGGGTAACTCCTTGCCAGACCCGATCTGTATTTATGTATATGTGTATAATTTGTATAATATAATATATAATATAATTTGTATTGTGTATATATGTATAATTTGCTCATTAATACAGAAGGGTAGATTTGAATATTGTTCGTATCAGGTACACACGGCGGCACATCAAGCTTTACATATCGAGAATAACGTGGCCTTGTTTTTTTCTTGGGTTGCCATTGGATGTCATGTTATTAGCCCATATTTTTTTAATGTTTCCAACGGGATCCTTTTAAGACATAAAAAATAAGGTCTTGTATAATTTTCACCCATCAGCGGCGTAGCCCGAAAGGAGGGTTATATGTTTACCATTTGCAGATAAATATGGATGAAAATAAAACATCAAAATTCTTATTTAATAAATACTTTATATTCAATAATATTTCGTCATAGAACCTTTCTTACTTATAGACATTGATAGTGTGAGACTAAACTATTAATTGTTATCAAAATCATACATATGACACGACAAAAGTAAATGGAATTTCTCCTTAAATAAAAGTTTAAAAAAATGAGGGATGTTTTTTCAGAAGAAAAAAAATGTCATGTTTTCTTTGTCATGTCATATGTTTTTTTTTAGTAAAAACGTTCGGCGAATTAAAAAAAGGTATAAGCTTACGAAATAAAATGAGCTTATAGATTCAAAAGACGCAAGGTTTTGGCAAAAAGTGCAAAATGGCAGTGTCTTTAGTTTTTTTTTATTTTAATTACTAGTTGACCTTATTTCTGTAATGGGGCGCTAATTAAAAAGTACGCTAAAAACTAAATTGGTACAAAAATAAATTCTTAATTATATTTAATTACAAATACTTAAAAATCACAATCATGGTGACTTATAAAACTAACTTAAACAAAAAAGAAAAAAAAAATCAATATTGTATCCAATGTATAATTTGCTTTTTTACTAATTTTTTAAAATGATTTCAACTAAATGATTAAACATGATTTTAAATGTAATTTAAGAGATATTATTTGATTTAAAGTATTTAATGTACCAATGAAATAAAGCTTAGTCAAAATGGATTTAAAACTTATTTTAAAGAAATTATTTCTTTTACTACATAATATATACAAAAATATGAATATGGTGGTACGAACACATTGTAACTTAAATATAAGATGGAAGCACCAATTGTCGGTCATACAGATTAAACATTATTTAAGTATAAGTTAAACATCCTTCTGAGATAAGTTAGTAATTCTTAAAACAGTTGATTTTCGTTTCTCGAAAAGACATTTGACGAAATATTTTGATAGAAAAAGTCTTTCATACCGACACTTGGTCTCCCCACCTTCCTTAAAACTATATGAAATCATTCGAAAGGTGAATAAAACCTATTTTCAATAAACATTATTTCGCAAAAAAATAACTATTTAGTTACACAATAAGCTATTAAGTTGCAAACTTGCAATAAGTCTCATAAAATGTTTTCAAGAAATTTCACAAAAAAAAATGTGCTCCAAATAGTTTTTATTTCTATTTTTATTTTAAAATGCCTTATAGATACGCGTTGGGATTTCGTTGTTACCACAAGTATATTTCGAAAAACGTATTTTTATAATGAGATTCTTAGTACATGTTCCTACATAAAAACTTTTTATTATTTCCGTGATGGCAATCGAGAAAAAACCTTTACTTTTCTGCAAAAAAAAAACCAACCGTTTAAACAGTCATGTCTGTTATAGTATTTTTTCTTCACGTACGTTACGTTTTAGTACAATCAACCGTATTGTTAAAAAAGTTGACAAATAGTGAAATGTCGTTTTTTCTCGATTCCAATTTAAGTTGTTGCTGTAAGTATATAAGAAATACAGGTATACATTTGTATGTAACTATGCTTTTTTTTTCGTCAAATTACAAACGTAATAGTCTAGATTTTTGAGCGCGTTCTGAAGTTATTTGCAAATCTTATGGATTTAAAAACAAAAATGGTTTTAAAAATGTTTGGCAAATATTAAGCCCTGTAGTGACACTTCGGTGCCTTTTTTGTCAAAATAAAACTAGTGCTGAGACTTCAAAATGATTAAAATATACATACTTATCAAGTAGTCTTACGAAAAATAACATTTTGAAAATAATTTCTGAACACGCTCCCGTCATTTCTAATAATCTCTTTTCAAAAATGTATCTTATTATTTTAGAATTTTACTTTTAAAAATTGCGTACATATTTATTTAAATACAATATTTATTAATAAGTAACAATGTTAAACACGTCTGGCACTAAACGACACTTAATAATCAAACGTTTAAGTCCAAAATAATATTTTTAATCCGTCACTTTTTGAGGTCGAATATTTGAGATTTCAGTTTTTTTGGTGAAACTCGGGGACTTACAATAATAATCTAATTAGAATATAAAATATGCCTAGACACTGTTCTTATTTAACTAAACTTTGAGAAAATTAAATAAGAACATTTTAAGAAGCTTAAATATGAATATTTCAAAGATTTTTAACAAATACAATTACTATTACTAGGTTTAAGTTAGTATTTTTATATAATTTTGAATTTTTGTACATGTTAAATATCTATGAAATACATTGATAAAATGACACACAATTCAAATAATTATTTTAACATTTTGTTGGGCAAGATACGCTAAAACATCTTCAAAACTATCGTAAAAAACGTCAAATTAAGTCACTATCAGTTTCTGGAAAGAAAATTTACTAACAATTTGTGAAGTGTGGTGGACATAACGTAAATTATCAGCATCCAATCGCGAATCTGCCTTGAGCAAGCGTTTGCCATTAAGGACAGTCACAGGCTGGTATTAGTATATTTAGTCAGATCTTGGGCTCTCGAATAACATTTAAAAGTTTGACAATCAGTCTAACGGGTATCGTATTACATAGTTTTAACTGGGTTTTGGAGGGCAAATGGGCAGTCGCTCCATGTAAAATACTGGTATTCAGCTGCTTTCGGTTAGACTGAAAGCCGACCCAAACATAGTTGTGAAGTCTAGGCAGACGTGTCGACAATTTTCGCTCCAGAAACAGAGTGTATAAATTAATTTTGGAAAAAAAATGGTCAAGTTAAAAATAAAAACCTCCCGAGTTTCACCATCACAAAAGCGACAGTTACCGACTTACGCTTAAACGGCCGTGTCCGGCTTTTTTTCCGGATGCTTAGTGTCCCCGTTGCTGATATAGTCGCCGTGGTCATGTGAGGGGTTCTCGGAGCCCTTGATGTCCTCGTGGGGAGGGAGGGGGGCCTCAGAGTCCGCCCCGTCCGGAATGTCCGTGCGGTGAGAACGTCCTGCCATACAATACATTAAGCGATCAAGAACTTGGCTATTTTCTGTTGTTTTTTAAGAAGCTGTGTTGTGCGGTGAGCTATGTAAAAATTTGTGTGTGGTTGTGTGAGTTGCGTTGGGCCTTCTGCTTATTATGTTAATAACTTAAGCGACTGATGTGACAAAAATAAATAGTTTGTAAACCGCGGAAAACCGCTGATCTTCAAAGGTCAGACTAGACAACTACTATCTAAAACGGACTGTCAGTATTTGATAATTACTTGGTGCCAGTTCCAGTACAAATCAAAGAGGCAAAGTGGTTATTTCTTTGTACCAAGACTTGCCCTCTATTATATGGGATTTGCATATAACCTGTAATCTGATAAAGAACAGTATGTACGCCTCTCAGCCTACTCCTTCAAGGAATACAGGCGTAATATTGGGGATAGTTGTAAAACTTTAAATATTTTGATTGTAAGTGAATGAAAACAGTATTTCATAACTTTTGTATTCGGGCATTGTAAACGTGTGTAACAAAATCATTCAACATTTTATTTAAAACAATCTGGATCTTCAAATAAAAGGTTACAAGAATCAGTACGGTATCATTGCCTTTTTGATATGTTTCAATAGTTATTGAGAAACTCATGATGAAATGAAAAATTTAGATGATGCCCAAACAAACAACCAAAAGAAATATTACCCAGTCAAAGTTAGCTATCGCAAAAAATATCAATTAAACACACTCCAATAGGTCCCAGAAGTAATGAAAAATCTCTGAAATAAGCTCAAGGCCCAAAGTTCTAGCTACAACACGTGAAAATACCTGTACTACCATATTTATTTAATGCTTTACCATCACCTGTATGGAATTTACTACAATAGGGGGATTATTTAGAAGAAATAATTATCTATTTTGATAAATATCTGAGAAAACCACATGCATATAAATCATTCATAAATCATGCTTTTTTAAAATTATTGAAAAAAAAATATAAATATTGTCATTCACATGCGACAAACAGTTATTTTAAAAATAATAGAAAACATGCATTTTAGATTTGTTGCTTATTCTTTTTAGTTCTTGATCGCTCAAAATATTGCTAAGCTTATTCACATAATTTTAAACACTTATTTTTATTACAATATTAAAGCAAAAACACTGCCAAAAAGTTGCACTTTCATATTTTTTTTCTTTCTATGCCTACAACAGCCAAACATTTTTACGAAAAAACGGGTTTTTGACAAATAAATCGAACGTTTTAGCGTATAAATTCAACCAGTGCGAGCCACAAACAGTTAGTGTGATGTGTTTTGTTTTTCTATTTTTACTACTTTTTTCTATTTTCTTTTTTCAACTTTACCTATCGACCAACAGCCCGTGAGCCTGCCAGAAACGTATTACTTATTAATAATATTTACTTAAAAAGGAAAAAGGAATTATTACGCATGCCTAATTTTTGTAATAAAAGCGATTGTAAAAAGCATGGTCAAAATCACAATGCAGATATCAATAAAAATATTTTTGCTAAAAATAATTTAAAAAAAAAACTTATAACGTTAGGTATAAAATAATTTTATTGATATACGTCTTCAAGAAAATTATTAATAATGATGACATAAATATTTTTTATCAAGGCTCTTGGACTAGTGGTAAAAAAGGGAAATGACGACACAACTAAACTAACGAAGTGTCAACATTAATGGAGCAAATAATAAAACTATTATGGATATAAAAGTTACATCATAAAGGAGTATGTTTATGTTTATACTGACAAAAACCTTACACAAAAAAAAAGAAAAAAAAATGGCATGTTAAACGAAATTAATATTTCAGCATGCTTTTACATGCAAATAAGTAGAGATCGAAAAAGAAAAAGTAACTTTGCCTATACATACAATAAATAACATGTGTAAAAGCCTCACTCTAAAATCCCGGAATATTTCAAACTTCCGTTATAAATCTGCTATATGAGAGGGAGGTATTTTCCTAATGTTACAACCTTACGGCAGATTTCATCAATAAAACTACGCGAACAGCTCATTTAAACGTTCAAGAGATGTCATAGTCAATAATTAATCCATAGCAATGTAGACGATTTCAATGAGGTGTTCATGTGTCGTTTTATTGGTAAAAACTCCTTAAAGTTTTAAGCAAAAATACTCTACCCATTCCGATCTCTACAAATAAATAACAAAAAAAAATATGCTCCAAAATATCAACAATTCATCAACATAAAAAATAGAAGAAGTAATGCGACTTACCAGCGAAGCACCATCTATCAGTGGCGAAGGCGAACACTGCTAGGAATATGGCGACTAGCAGGATTAGGACTCCTACTACTATTCCGACGATCGCGCCGGTGTCTAGCTCCAGACCTAGGAAAGGAGTAGTTGTTTTACTGTAAGCTGGATAAAATTGCAAAAAAAATGCCCCGCAATGATATAGTGACCTGTTGTGGTGGATGTTTCCCCGTTTTGGCACCTTTTTTTAAATACCAACATGGGAAAAATGATTGCGAGAAAAACACAAAAAATGATAATCCCAGAAAAAATGCAGGGTGTGTGGACGTCGCCCACAATGTTAACATGAATCCAATACATGATTCTGGACCCAGCAGCGTTGAAAATTTTGGTAAAAAAAAAACTGCATTAACATTTTGACCGTTTTTAATGAAACAGCACTTTTTTTTGTAATAAACGAAAACCGACGACAATCATATGCTGAATTCATGCTATGCAGTTTACGCATTGAATTCCCTTACAATGTTTGATAAACATAAGAGAAGAGTGAAAAGACGAGGCTGATGAAAAAAGTTTTGAAAAAGATTTTTTTTTTAAAGTAAACCTTGTTTTTAAAAAGAGAAATTATGTTAAAAGAAAACCTTACTCCATTATTTAGGAGTAATTTAGTGTCAAACGGAATAGTGACGGAAAGTTAATTCGGTAATCTATGCAAGTATACATTTAAAGTCACTGCACAATTTGATGCGGTTTTTATAATGTTTTAACCATTTTTTTGTGCATAGCACACTTATATAATACTCTACTTGTTTTCTAATTTTCAATAATACAGGAGAAAATAAATAAACATCTCGAGCACTATTTCAGTCTACACAAAATCATGACACTACTGGTTTCTTAAAAAAATTCATGCACTTAACTTATCATTTTTTACAACTAAAGATGGATAATATTTTCATGCTAACTTGAAAACAAGAGTTTTATATGTACGGAGTTAAAAACATGCCTCAGATCGGAAGATAAAAGATGTCTAAAAGGTTTTTACATCGATATAAACGCGACTTATAAAATAAGATGATAATCATGCTTCGAGAAGATATAAAGATAGTTATAGATATCGAAGAAAATTCCAATGAAAATTATTGACAATAAAAAACTCATTTTAAATTCCCAATTCAAAATTAAAAAACACATTTTTTTCTAACATACTATACCAAAAGTTACAATCAGTCTCTTAGACTAAATCATTCGAAAAATAAACTTCAAAAAACGTCGTTCATTCGCGAAGCGTTCATTCAGTACCGTTCATTTACAGTTAAATCATTCCTGAGTGAATTTCTTACCATATATTGAAATTATATATGTCTTCGCTTTCCGAGCTGTAGGGAACACAGAATTAGTCAATAACTAATAATTTACTATTTTATTTTGAGATATATTGATGTTATTTGAGTACTGGGTGATTTGTTTAACGTGGGCAATGCTTTAGGGGAGGGTAATACACATAACATCACGCCTGTAAACCCCGAAGGGTTAAGCAGAGGTGTTCCTAATAGTACTCCCACATTTCGCCAGTTACCTTTTTAAGTCCCATGTCCCCAGTCCGGGCGCAAATCCAGACTCTGTGGCTGCTACTGAGAAATTCCTTATGGAAAAACCCAATAACACTTTGCCCGACCTGGGAATCGAACCCAGGACTTCATTCTCAGCAGTCGCGCTTGCGACCACTTGACCAACGAGGCAGTCAAGAGGAGGGTACTACCTACTCATGAAAATGAACAACTTTGACCTTGGGACTGAAGATACAATCGCGAAATAAATATCAGCTGCTCCATACGTTCATCACCAGTCTACAACTGTTCACTGCTGGACATAGGCCTCTTCAATCGAATCATATCGCATCGGCCCTTGCGGGCCACTCCCTGTTTGCTGACATGAGGGCGTCCCTTACGCTTGCCGACTCGCGGTCTCCACTCAATAACACGTCTACACCAACGTCTACTCCGTACACTATTGGTGTCGGGTAACTCGAAAAAGTGTATTATTTAATCATATTTCATAACTAGCTGTTACTCGTGGCTTCGCTCTTGTTATGTACTGGGATATTTTAAATGTAGCCTATAACACTCGGGGATAATGTAGCTTCCCGTTAGTGAAAGAATTTTCGGAATCGGATCAGTAGTTCCCAAGATTATACCCAACAAACAAACTTACAAACAAATTTTACGTTATAATACATCTACATCTTTATAATATTTGTAAAAACTAGCCCCATTGTGAAAGTTTCTCATATTTATGAGTACTTCAACCCTCTAAAGTATTGCCCACGTTTGACCAATCACCCTGTATAAGGACCTCGCAAGTTCCGATAGAGCGCTGAGTGTTTTTCACTCGTCAAAGCCATTTTGAATGCAAAGAG
Source organism: Lycophotia porphyrea (assembly GCA_950005105.1). Lineage (NCBI taxonomy): Eukaryota > Metazoa > Arthropoda > Insecta > Lepidoptera > Noctuidae > Lycophotia > Lycophotia porphyrea. The sequence continues at coordinate 1,406,592 of OX465411.1, forward strand.
ACCAATCAACTACAAGAATTTATCAAAACGCGGAACAAGAAAAACGGAAAAGTAACACACTTCACTTTGCACTACAACTTTAAACATTTATATGCCATTTTAATAGTACTAGTAATTCAGAAATCAACTGGATTTACTATAGTTTTTTTTTTAATTTGAATAAAGCGCCATCTCTCGGTTGGAACTCCATGGTAGCTGAATGAAAGTAACAAACACTTAGCGCCATCTACGCGAAACTAATTTAACAGTTCACTCCCTCTCCCATAGACATACAATTCTCTTCCATCAACCTACCAGCAGGCTCATCCATAGTGCTGATCCTGACAGCGAACTCCTCCCGTCCCAGTCCGTTGTCCACGCGCAGGTAGTATGTCCTGTCGACGTCCTCCTTGGTAATGCGGGGCAGGATTAAGGTAATGTTGTAGAGGCTGTTTTCCTGGTGAAGAAATATAGGAAAATAAAAATTAATGTCCAGGTCTAAGGTGCCGTTCACGAACTTGGATGACGCGATTTGTTTGTGTTATGCGACACACGCGTGTCACTGTTTCCCTCGTGTAGTACCGTCGCGTCGCGCGTCGCAAGCCGCATGTTCCCGTCTCAAGTTTCTTGCAATTTTGAAGTAAAACTTCATTAAGCATGCTTGACTTGGGGAGTAAGCTGTTGAATGCGTTACGATAGCGTTACGACACGTTCGGGCGAGGCGAACGGAACATACATATCATCATCATCAGACTATAATGTTCCCACTGCTGGGACACAGGCCTCCTCTCTATGAGAGCGAATGGGCTATAATCCACCACGCGGGCCCAGTGCGGATTGGTAGATGTCACATGTCTTCGAATTTTTGGTTCTAGGACATGCCGGTTTTCTCAAGATCGGTTTTCCTTCACCGTTTTTGAAAGCAGTGGTGATGAAATAAATTACACAAAGTAATGCGCCTGCCTGGGTTCGAACTCACGACTTATTGTTCGTAAGTCGGGGTCGCTACCACTGGGCCACCGCTGCTCTCAACGGAACATATATATGGAGCGAAAGTAGTTTTACTTCAGTGGTGTGAACTAAAGCACACACTCTTTTTTTTAACCTATGTCGGTTACGTTACCTTGGTTCTGAACTAGTCGGTGTTAAAACTGGTATTCAGCAGAATCTGTTTAGACTGGAAGGAAGCTGAGCAGATGATGAACAACTTACCAAGAAGAAAGGGTCAAGAGCAGTGTACTGTCCATCGTCGCTCTGTCTGGGAGCTGTCAACACTTGGTCTCCCATGGCCCATTCCGCGGTAGGCTTGGGATTCGCTTTCACTGTTACATTGAGACGGCCCTCAGCCCCCAGCTTCAGCCCGAAGATGGTGATGGTGCCGGCTTCTTGGCGTTTTGGTGGGACTGTAGATGAAAGCAAGGTTTATTGGAACACTCTTTACTGAAAAAAATCGAACATCATCATGAACAACGCGCTCGAACAGATAGACCTCTTTGATAGTTGTTATGGGTAGACTGAAATCCAAGTCTGATGACTGGTCTTCTTATTCTGAGGTGTATCTTCCCGGGTCTGAGTAAGTTCAATATCTCGGTGAACTTGCGGAAAACCGAATTCAATAAATAATTGAGTATTGACTCTAATCCAGGTCTCTCCCGCGAATTTCTGCTAGTCTTCGGCTACATAAATATGGTCTATTTCAGAACCAGGCGCTTACACTGCACGATCAACTGTCTCCGTGCCACTTGGGGCGCCGGTAGCGCCTCGTGCTCCGCTCTGCAGACCAGAAACTTGTTGTTGTCGTCATCCGTCAGGATTCGGCTGACGTTCTGACTGATAGTCTGAAGGTCTGACCCTGGTCCTGACGTCACGACCGGCTGGTACACGCCTGTGAGGAGCTCTTTGTCATCTGGAAATGGGAAAAGGTTTTAGAATAACATATTACCCGAAGGGTAGACAGAGCCACCCACAATTCACTTTAAAAAGAGGGTGCTACTGCCATCAACTAGGCACCCGAAACATATGCATATTTTCTTGTAATAATTTGATATTTATCATTTATTTTTATTGACTTTCAATATGGCGTCTTGGTAATTTAGATACTTTGTGGTTGAAAAACAATGACAGTAAACCATAGATCGACCATTGATCATAGATCGTGAGCTGTCTACTGTCACTAACTAACGCAGTGATTCTCTTTGACAATGTAATATGACAGAAATAAACACATTGTGAAACGTCAATAATCAATCAGCATGACAGCTTACCGCCATGACGGGTTTTTGTTGTGTGTTACAATTTCAAGTGTATATTCATGTACTTTGCTACCAAACTAAGCCAATTTAAAGTAATTGGATGATTGAAAACTGCTTTGTGTTTCCCCATTTTTTAGTATGGTGTACAGAGACCTGGCCGGGGCTCCATACATTTTGAGACATCTCTTTTAGCCACTATAGCGTCGATGGCAGCACAGCTCAGAGTTCTGGTCTCTGACGTGTTTTGGGGCACACATAGAGCAAGATAGGTTGTGGAGCATCGTTTGCGACTCAGCTACACATTCACACCCTGCTGCCGTTCAGTCGAGATATCCTCAGGCTATGAGAGCAGTGAACTGTTATACAAGGTGTAAACAGACTCTTCACGAAGCCGTTAACCAAGCATTATGTACATCAAACTAAGTAACTTTACGCAAAAATTAGTGCTGGGAAACTTGGAGACTTTTTTTTGGGCTGAAAAATCTCGTTTTACAGTAGGACTCAATGTAACGCACTCAAAACATTGTGCTGATGGATGGATTGAATAGTAAAGGGGTCCTGGAGGTGTTCAAAGTAAAAATCTTACATTAAAAACATGTATTTAAAAAAAAAAACTTGTGAAAAAGTTGGAACTTTGACCCCCAATATCTCCGTAACTAGAAGGTTCCCAGGTATGGTCTAGAGAAAAAAAAATGATCGCAATGACGGGGAGAACAAGTGCCTTTCGGCTTCGTTAAGAGTCTGTTTACACCCTTTATAGTCTGATGTTGATGAATAGGTCTACATACCCAAGAACCAAGTGATCTTCGCAGCAGGTCTTCCGTTGGGCACGACGCACTGTGCCATGAACTGTTCCCCTTCCCTGAAGATTGCCTGGGTTGGTGAGATCAGGGTTGGTGGTGCAGGAGCAGCTGAGGGTATAAATGAATAAGTTACTATTTGTTAATGGATATTCAGTTATGATAAAAATAAAGTTCAAATTCGTATGAAATACTCAAACCTAAAAGCATTTATTTCAATTAGACCATTACAGGCACTTTTGAATGTCAGAAAAACAAAGAAGGCTAAGCTACAGTCACAGACACAAGGCATAATAACTTGTGAAAGTATTGTTGTTGCCCATGTCTACTTTTGGCCGCAAAAGATACGACCAGAAAGAAAGTGTGGTCGCAAAACCGAGCGTCCGACCAATGACTGAATTTCATTCATCATTCACATTCATTCATCATTCATCCTTTTAACATTAAACAAGCATGTGAATCGCTTCACTCAGATTCATTCGTGAACCCATAAGTTGTTGATTTTTGTATTTAGAGCTCAAAGAAAGTCGGAATTAAGTTCAGAATATAATTACTGATGTACAGTCACGAGCAATCAAATATACACTTTGCAAAATTCAGAAAATCAGATTTTGTCGTAAAATAACGGTTTCTACTTTGCGATAAGACCTATTTCGTAATTGTATGGCTTCTCGTGAAAACTCTGCTTAGTCGTGAAAACGTAAAACTTAAATCAATATAATAGAAGAAAATCAATGTTAAAGTTGCTGCATGCATAAATTTCATTGCTCGTAAATGTAATATTTGGTTGATAAAAAAAGTTGAAAATTAAGGTACATTTCGGTACTTACAAGTTTTCGCGAAAATCTAAATTTACCCATACTATAGACCTCAGTATCTGGTATAAATTTCAACTTGCTAGGTCGACCCGTTCCTGAGTTCTTGAGAAAGTCGGTGGTGACACACGAACAGACAGACAGACAAGAGAGATCTTAAAAGGGTTCCTTTTTTTACCTTTTGAGGTACGGAACCTCACATTCACAATAAATTGAAATTAATAAAAATACCATGGGTGTGGAACCATACTCACTTGCAACCACTAGCCTCATGGTGCCAACCAGCTCCAGACTACCCTCTCGCGGCGGGAGGACGCAGGATATGTTCCCGTTCCATTCCTGTACGACCTTCTTTAGATAGGCTCCGCATTCTCCGTTCTGGGGAGGAGAAGATCAGAATTAGGCTTGTCATTTAATATCAGCCGTCACATCACATAACATAACATCACCTCTGTGAACTCCGCAACGGCTAATACGTAAGCAGTGATTACATGTGATTTTTCGGATTCATATGCGTATTGTATAATTATCACTTGTTTCGGTGACGGAAAAGATCGTGAGGGAACCAGCATGCCTGAGAGATATTTCTCGACGGCATCTAAAGCCAAGTCAGAGGCATAAAAACTCTGACACCAGGTTAGGCACTAACCACACGATAACGAAGAAGAACTGCTAAAAAGCAGACACAGTTCCCTAAAATCCATAATCCAGACTCCATGGTTGCTGCTGAGAAATTTCTGGTGTAATCTAATAACGTTTTGCCCGACCGGGGAATTGAATCCAGGACCTCAAGCTCAGTAGTAGTGCTTGCAACCATTAGACCACCGAACCAGCTCGATGTTTTTTTTTCACAGTTTTGTGAGCAGTAGTGAAGAAATAATTACATCAAATAAAAAATTACACAAAGTCGAGCCATTGGAACAAAGAACACTACCCCATCTGAGGATATCTAGACTTAGAACCCATGCTCATTGCTCAGCTGTCGTGACCGCTGACAAGGGTAAAGAGTATGTTCGTACCCGAAACTCTGACAGGCTTAATCAGTAACGGGTTGCGGAGGTTAGAAAGCAGTCGCTCCATGTAAGATAACTGGTATTCAGCTGCATCCAGTTAGACTGGAAGCCGATCCCGACATACTTGGGAAAAGGCTGGCAGATGGTGATGATGATGATGGCAGAGTATATTCGTTAAACAGTTCTTTCGAAATGTTTTCAAATATCTGTGTCCTTGAAGCCCGCATGACGATAACCAATTACAAAATTAATCGAATTTATGGAAATTAGTACGAGAACTTGACACAAAAACGGTTGTTATGCCATTTGATGCATTTATTGTTTTCTTTTTTATTGCTGCATGTCGCCTGAGGTGAAGCTTTGATGATGATGCTTGCCTAGAAGAAAACGGTTCACTCGAACTTTGAATAGATCCAGATTTCTGATCATTAGACCGATGACCTGGTAAAGGTTGCGGGGATTCTCTGGATGCGAGTCGCGGGGGCCAATGTGGCGACACTTGGGGGAGGCCTATGTCCAGCAGTGGACGTCTTTCGGCTGAAATGATGATGATGATAATGATCAAGGAACAGAGAGGCCGGCAGTGAATACCACAGACTAGCGGCTCACACAATGAATGTGGAAGCACAGGGCTTGGTTCGGGTCCGGGGAACTTCAACCATGTAACGGTAACGCTTCGCTGTATCGTTTGCTCATCCGATGATAAAATGGGAATGGGAGAATTAAATTGTGCAATACCAAAGCACACTCCCCGAAATGTAACCGATAATAAACCGATGAGATGGCATCTTTGCGGCGATGTTCAAGGGTCAGAGCTTAGCTTTGACAAGGGAGTCGTTGTCAAAGAGCCTCTTGGCGAATAGCACGTTAACTGCCAAGGTATATTTTCTGTACCTACCGTACAAATTTCATTTCTTACGTATTGATCCTTGGTTTATATTGAATAGTTATGTATAAAAGTGTTCCCTTTTCTTTACTTGTATAAAAAAAACGGTCAAAAAAACTACGTGCCAGGTGGCGCACTGCGCTCAGTTGAGTTTGATGCTTCGGTGTCAGTCACCGGTGCCTGACATGGCTGAACAGATAGTGAGTCTGTCAGGCACCGGGTGCCTGACATGGCAGTTAACGTGATAGGAGTGAACAAGCATTATTTAGCCTATAGCGTTCCCACTGCTGGGACACAAACCAGATTCCTTGGTTGAAGGCTCTGTAAGGGTCCTTAACACCTTGAATTTAGATACTAGTCGGATATTCAGTGGTAAATTAAGTTAGACTTATTATTTACCTGTAGCCCTTGTCCTGAGTAGATGATGTCTCCCTGAAGATCTTCAGGTCTCAGTCTGTAGTTCTGACCGCCTACGTTCATCCTGGAAAATAAAAAGAAAATAAATTACATAACATAATAGGCACGCCTTTTGGATTAGGCAGAGGTGTACAAGTTCAGACTCAGCGGCTGCTACTGAGGAATCCCCGATAGGAAAACCCAATAACACCATATTCGACCAGGGAATTGAACCAAGGTCCTCACGCTCCTCAATCGCACTTGCGACCGCTAGACCAGCGAGGCAGCTCGATGCATTCCTTCACAGTTTTGAGAGCAATAGTATTAAAAAAAATCCACAAAGTCGAAAGTGCCAGCCTATTTGGGGCCATTACCACTGCACAATGGCGACGGTTCATCATTGGCAACCTTGTATCCACAGCTGAGTATAGGCTTCATCCCTTGTGTAACAATCTTCCTTGGTCTGCGCGAGGCTCAACCAGGTCCTACCCGCGACTTTCTGGAGGTCTTTCACCCATTTTTTTTGTATTATCTTAAAAATCAACTGACCTGCATGAATCGATGGGGTAGGGAACCTTGCAGAGGACAGTGAGGTTAGCTCCGACCCGCCTCACGGCTTCATGAGGAGTGATGTCCACCACTTGACCTGGAAGCAAAAGAAACGTTTATCATTAGAAAGAGAAGGAAGATTAGCATCGTTCGGTGTATGAGAAGGTGGGCCGTTGAGCTGGTGGTGGTCGCAGGAAGCACAGACATTATCCTAAACCCTTTTCCGATGGGAAATGATCAAATAACTTCTCCCGCTCTGGGCAGTGCGGAAAGGAGTGCAAGACTGGTACTGACTAAACCCCATCCATGTTCCTTCCTTGCCCTTTGTGTTCCAGGGCCGCGGTATCTCTTTTGAACAGTCCCGCAGCCCTGGCAGGCATCGGCCCTTGTGGGCCCCCCCTGTTTGCTGACATCTTTTTGAGGCGTGCGTGGAACACGAACGCGCCGTCAACACGGCCTGTCGTCAAAAGACGGACGGCGAGCTAGCCCATTACTCACCGTCCACAGGTCCACGTCTACTGTGGCCGGAAGCCACCACGTGACCTTCGACGCCCGGAGCGTCTCCCGCAGCGGCTGGGACGAGAGGTTCTCTCCCTCATTTATATCCTATTGTATAGAATCTGGTTCTTCTAACATAACAGGCAGACGTGCTGCTGGAGAGCTGTTCCGCCACTTTTTTATCCCAGCTAAAACACTAGTAAGTGTTTTAAGGAAGTGAAGGACGGGCGTTTTGGGGTACTGTCTCTTGTTAACTTTGACGTTCAAAAGGTGGTGATTATCAGCCTAATTTGAATAAATGACTTTTGATTTTGATTCTATCCACGTTAATGGTTTTAATGTCCAGATTTTTTTTCCTATCATCATTCTCTTGCCCTTGTACCAATTCTTCCGTTCTTCGATTTTTTCTTTCCATACAATGAAATTATCCTTACACGAAACAGAGTCGACTAGCATAAAAAAGGTGAATATAATTTTTTTTTATGAAAAACTCACTCTTGAGCAAATATTATAAGTAAATGCCAATATTGTTTTCATTAAAAAGAGGCTAAGCTTCTACGAACTGCAAACTTAAATTATGTGGTTATATTATACAGGATGTAAACAGACTCTTCACGAAGCAGTCAACCAAACTTTATGTACATCAAACTAAGTAACTTTACGCAAAAATTAGTGCTAGGAAACTTTTTTTGGGCTGAAAAATCTCGTTTTACAGTAGGACTCAATGTAACGCACTCAAAACATTGTGCTGATGGATGGATTGAATAGTAAGGGGGGCCTGGAGGTGTTTAAAGTAAAAATCTTTCAATAAAAACATGTATTTAAAAAAAACTTGTGAAAAAGTTGGAACTTTGACCCCCAATATCTCCGTAATTAGAAGTTTCCCAGGTATGGTCTAGAACCAAAAAATGATCGCAATGACGGGGATAACAAGTGCATTTCGGCTTCGTTAAGAGTCTGTTTACACCATTTATACCACTTTTGGAGGAAACAGCAGTTGTTTTCTTTTTTTATAACCGCTTTGTAAGACTGGTTGTCAGACCTTTGGGCCACTGACTACCTGTAACGACTTTGAAAGACTCTCAAATGACAGCCGCGAACAACGGCTTAACGTGCTTTCCGAGGCACAGAGGAAACTCGGTTTGTAATGGTGGTCACCGATCCACAGACCGGTCTTTGCAAGCACGGCTTAACCTTAAAGATCGGCCTTGCAGTCAGCCTTGCAGGTATTATTAAAGCAACGAGATCCTCCAAACAGAACTTTATATCTGGGTTTTAACGTTATTTTTCCAATAACTCATTGGTTTACATGTTGGGAAAGTAATTTGTAGTAGTGGTAACTGAGCCTAGTTTCAAAACTTTAGATCATGGGAAACTTTGGGGATATGTTACATCTAGAATCTGGACTGAGATGGATAAACTTAGCCGGGGGGATGTTCCAAACTTCGATGGCCGAACTTCCATGTTGTAACTATACTTGTGATTTGATATACAGGGTGTAAACAGACTCATCACGAAGCCGTCAACCAAGCATTATGTACGTCAAACTAAGTAACTTTACGCAAAAATTAGTACTGGGAAACGACTTCTTTTTTTGGGCTGAAAAATCACGTTTTACAGTAGGACTCAATGTAACGCACTCAAAACATTGTGCTGATGGATGGATTGAATAGTAAGGGGTTCCTGGAGTTGTTTAAAGTAAAAATCTTACATTAAAAACATGTATTTAAAAAAAAACTTGTGAAAAAGTTGCAATTTTGATCCCCAATATCTCCGTAACTAGAAGGTTCCCAGGTATGGTCTAGAACAAAAAATTGATCGCAATGATGGGGAGAACAAGTGCCTTTCGCCTTCGTGAAGAGTCTGTTTACACCCTTTATGCAGATGGCAACGGCAAAAAATATATCTTTAGAAGTTCGAGCCTTTTTTTTAATTTAAGCTTTGTTTGAGTATGTTAAGAAACTTATATTTTCTAGGGAATAAGTAAGAAAATGAAAATGAAACGTGTCTGCAAAATATCAGCACAATTTATGAACCCTAGCAGTATGCAGTATGTTTCAATATGAACAGACATTTTAGTGCGAAAAATGTAATATAGCGAAACTTGCTTGTTTCTGAACATTTTGTTTTGTATAACAACACATCATGTGTGTGTACTTTAGGGGGTTAGACAGATTTGTGAAGTAACTATGCATTTTGTTGGGTATGTTTAAGTTCTCAATGTAATAGGGGCGAGCCTACATGTTACAACAAGTCGTTATAAAAGCGTTAATGGCTTACGGCATGTCATACAAACTTTCAAGCCCTTTTTTTCGAACCGAATTATTGAACCGATTTTAATGAAACTTCATACGCATAAGCAGGGTACAAAGGTCTAAAAAGTTGAATGAAGACTTTTCGAAATGTCTTTAAAAAAAATCAAGTTAATTGGAAATTTTAATTTCTATGGAATATTTTAAAATTGGTCATTAAAATCGGTTCAATCATTTCGAAAAAAAAGGACTTAAAATTCTGATCAAATACCGTAAGTCGTTAACGTTCTTAAATTACCATTTTATCTTCCAAGTAGGCATGTTGGTGGATAAAATTCAATGTCACTCAAATTGATAACCTTTCCTCGACTAAACAAGATAAACTTGTCCGAAAATCTTATCAATTCTTCGCAGTTGGGTAAATAAAATAACTCGTAGATCACATAACCTCCTCCTCTTTTTCTTCATCATCATCAGCCTATAATGTTCCCACTGCTGGGACACAGGTCTCCTCTCTATGAGAGGGATTGGGCTATAATCCACCACGCGGGCCCAGTGCGGATTGGTAGATGTCACATGTCTTCGAATTTTTGGTTCTAGGACATGCCGGTTGCCTCACGATGTTTTCCTCTTTTTAAAGTCAGGTAAAAACATGGTGCTATTAAATACCTGGAGTGCTGCCGCACAAATACGTGAGCAATGTAACGTTTCAGAGAATTCTGGATGTCACTATGGCCCGAGGCACACAGGCTATGTTGCGAGGCAGTGATTGTCAACGTTTCTATCTGAAGAGGCCATTTCATTTTATAGAATTATTTGAAGACCTGCCTACCCTTGTCCCATGTTACTTGAGGTCGGCGCAACACGTTTTTCTCTTCCGTTCTCGTCTGTCAACCTTCACGCTATCACTTTTACTCCTGTTTTAGGAGTAAAAGTTCCTTTTTTAGGAGTTTGGGTTCCGTACCCAAAGGGTAAAAATGGGACCCTATGACTAAGACTCCACTGTCCGTCTGTCTGGCTGTATGTTACCAAGCTATATCTCATGAACCGTGATAGCTAGACAGTTGAAATTTTCACAGATGATGTATTTCTGTTGCCGCTATAACAACAAATAATAAAAATATACATTATTTAATAATTAGAGGGGGCTCCCATACAAGAAACGTGTTTTTTTCGGTTTATGGTACGGAACCCTTCGTGCGCGAGTTCGACTCGCACTTGGCCAGTTTTGTTCCATATCACTCCTCACACAATCAATCCCTCGTTTCCTTGGTCTTCCTCTCCCTCTCCATCCATCAACATTTATATTCATCACTCTTTTAGTCACATGCAAATCGTCCCTCCTCATCACATGCCCTGGGGTTGGCTTCCAGACTAACCGGATGCTGTTGGATTCCAGTATTTGATATGGAGTGACTGCCTATCTGACCTCCACAACTCAGTTAGTACTGGGTAACACATTACCCGTGGGTAAGACTACAATCATAGCATTTATTCCTGCAAACGCCATCTTATATTTAACCGACTTCTAAAAAGAAGGAGGTTATGTATTCCACCAGATCTACACCGATTGTTATTACTAGTTCGATTTTCGCGATTCGTTTTTAATTTGGTTGAGAAAGCTCTCACAGTGGAATCATATTTTATTAACTTTACTTGGGTAGTTTATAAATTATCTTCTAAAATATACGTATTATTTTTTCTCATCAATGTTGATGACATGATGACATCTTAATAACTTCTCGTTATAAAGTAAATCACTATCACTATCACTACATAGTATAAAACAAAGTCGCTTCCCGCTGTCTGTCCCTATGTCTAATCTTTAAAACTACGCAACGGAATTTAATGCGGGTTTTTTTAATAGATAGAGTGATTCAAGAGGATGGTTTATATTTACATTGCACCCTTGCGAAGGGGTCGCTAGTTGTATATAAAACAAGAATTTGTGTAGGATATCTCTCTCTTTCGGAAGTCGGTGGCAATAAAGTCAATGAAACAAACAAAGTCACTGACTTTCACAAGTAAAGTTATTTTTCACACTTTCGTGTTTTTTTGGAAGTCGGTTATTTTTTTTGCAAAAAGTTTATTCATTTAGCAATGGGTATGAAAGGTTTGGTGGCACTAAAAGTAATGTACTATGAAATTACAACAATTTATTAACGCAGACGTATGTACATATGATTAAAGATACTTATTATATGTTAGTAAGAGTTTTCATGAAACGTACGTAATATGTTTGTCCTATTACGAACACCCGTTACCTACTTATTAAATACATTTTTCACATTCTTGACGTCACATTCTACTTTAATTTCACTGTTACATACATAACATCACGCCTGTAATCCCCGTAGGGTTAGGCAGAGGTGTACCTAATAGTACACACACATTTCGCCAGTTATGTTTTAAGTCCCATATAATAGGGGGCGAGCCTATTGCCATCAACCGGGCGCAAATCCAGACTCCGTGGCTGCTACTGAAAAATTCCTGATGAAAAAACCTAAAGCACTTTGCCCGACCTGGGAATCGAACCCAGGACCTCATGCTCAGCAGTCGCGCTTGCGACCACTCGACCATCGAGGTAGTCTTATCATTATAAGACATTACTGTTCTTTTGCGTATATTGAAGGACACACACATGAGGAGCTCATGGCTAAAATATAACAGCCGCTCGGGTCGATCGTTACGTTAAGACGCGCTTGCCTAGGTTAGTCCGTGGATGGGTGACCCATACCGAGTTTCCTCCGTGCCTCAGAAAGCGTTAAGCCGTTGGTCCCGGCTGTCATTTGTAGATCTTTGCCATCGTTACAGGTGGATATCGAGGTTCACCAATTTTATTGGGTCCATTCATCAGGAATTTCTAAGTTATTAATCTGAATTCGGAGTCTGAATCTGTGCCCGGTTAATATCAATAGGCTCGCTGCATATTACATGGGCCCTAAACATAATTGGCAAATGTGTGTGATTACTTCTAATCCTTATGGAATTTGTTTCATCGTGATAGATAATTCAGTTAAAAAGTTACACCGTTTTGCTTAGAGAGGGGTCAAAGTAGTGAACATAATTTTTAAAAATCCATATAAGTTTAGAAAAATATTTCGACTTTTTTAAATATTTTTTCCGGCGATAAAATTAAGCATTGATTCCCTCATTTCGATATGTGCACATTATAGAGACTCGCACTGTATAATTTTACTGCAAAACACATCAAAAGGAAAGTTCAGTATAATAAATCATAAACTAACAGAAACATTTTGCAGAATGCTAGGTGCATCCGCATCGCTCGGGGCATAGAGGATATTGTAGACGAAACAGTGGAACTCAACATTTACTAGATGTTTGTTATACTAGCTTAGGCCCGCGGCTTTGGTCGCGTGAAGTTCCGGAATAAAAAAGGTTCCAAATCTTTTGTGTTAACCCAGGTTATAAACTATCTGTGTGCCAAATATCATCCAAATCCGTTCAGTACTTTTTGCGTGAAAGAGTAACAAACATGGCCTTAAAATATAATTAGTACTAGTATACTAGCTGTTGCAATGCAAGGTCAGATTATACTGGAAATGTATAGCTTCATATGTTGTCATATGTACAGCATTAATATGTATACGATTAGCTAAATTCAAAAGCAATTTTCTCGTGGAATAATGTTTGTAAATTGAAAATAAGATTCATAATAGCAAGCTCCAAAATACTGTCTTCGTAACAAAATTTAAACGCGGTACGAGAACCAACATGGGTATGGAATCTTTAAATAGACTCCGGACCCAGGGTGGTCGCAGCAAAGAAAAGGTTGAGATTCATTAATGACTTTGCGTAAATGTAGCGCTCTTCCACAAACGATCTTCGTGTCCTGTTGCTTGTTCACTACAGGAACTGATGGACGCTACCGAAAGCGCCAAACTAGTATCTCAGTTCTGGGCCGAAAAACAAAATAACATTTCAATCAGCAGTAGAAGAAAATCACTTTAAAAAGTTCTCAAGCGTATACACAGCGTTTATCAAAAAGGTGTGATTTTATTTATAGATGTGGTTCAGAATCAGATCATCAAACTGAACCACTTTCTCCATGACACCGTCATCATCATCTGCCTGCCTTTTCCCAACTATGTCGAGGTCGGCTTCCAGTTTAACTGGATGCAGCTGAATACCAGTATTTTACATCGAGCCACCAAATGGAAATCGCAAAAAAGATGATTAGTTTAACTGTCAAAATACATTTATAAATTCAAATAAACTAAAAAAAGGTGTCAAAAACTCCTCTTCAACGCTGTCAACATACAATGTCCCCAAAAGGCTGGCGGCGTCGCCACATTGCCGCGTTGTATGGCATCATTGCATGGTCGGTGAAGGAAAACATCGTGAGGAAACCAGCATGCCTGAGAGATATTTCTTGACGGCGTATAAAGCCAAGTCAGAGGCCCATTGGCGACACCAGGTTAGGGACTAACCACGCGATAAAAAAGAAAGATGGCATAAAATTGATACGATCGATATCGTAAAAAATAATCAAAATCATTTTCAAAATTTGCCAAGCGTATATATATTTGTGCTCGTTGCTGTACTAGAGACAAGCAATACATGTTTGAAACTCAATGCTGGGAATACGGGAACCACTGCAATATCAGTTGACGAACTATCTGGATGCTCAGCTAAGATATGCAAGTTTCCAGCGTATAGGTGTATAGGTAGAGAAGTTTCTCTGAGCCATCGCAGTGATATTAAGAAGTAAAGTTGCTGAAACATAACATGTCCCCGAAGGGTTTTGCAGATGTGTACTACTAGTGGCGGTACTTATTTTCAAGCCTGAAAGCTTGGCTTGCCCTTACCTACGTCTCTTGATGGTGTTAGGGTTTGTGAATAGTCTGCTTGCCCTAGGCGCTTGCCGTTAAACTCGAAGCATGCCACTGATGGCCACTTTTCAATCGTATTTTAGAGATAAGGGTAATTTCAGACCGTAAGTACAGACACTATAGTTCGCTCGCATTTCACTAGTTATATTTTAGTCTCATGTAGTAGGGGGCTCCGCCAGTCTTTTGGGGACATTGTATGTTGACAGCGTTGAAGAGGAGTTTTTGACACATTTTTTTAGTTTATTTGAATTTATAAATGTATTTAGACATTTAAACTTATCTTTTTTTTTGCGATTTCCATGTTGGTCGCTCCATATAAAATTCTGGTATTCAGCTGCATCCGGTTAGACTGGAAGCCGAAGAAGTTGGGAAAAGGCTAGGCAGATGATGATGATGATGTAGTAGGGGGCTAGAGTAATGATATCAATCAGGCACAAATCGAAAATATGACCTGTTACTAAGAAATTTCTGAAGGAAGAATCGAACAACACCGGGATCCCGTGCTTATGATCACTAGATGCCATGACATATCATAATGTATATTAAATAACTTAGCACCTCGGGGCGATGGGCCAACATGACCCAACATGGCCCAGCTCGTCCAACATGCGAGCGTGAAGCTTTCAGAACACAGTCACGATGGGCCCGCGGCGAAAAGGAAATTGTAGTTGGAACAGCGGCTCTCAAAGTATTTTTCTTTAAGTTTGTTCCCGGTTTTTTTTTTAAGTGAAAACTTCTTTAGCGTCGTTGTGATTTGAAAGTCGATGAAACGAAAAAGCGACAGTAAAAAGAGATGGACACATGTAAATTCATAAGATTTAACGTGGGAGAAAATGAGATAGGAAGCATAATACAGTGTTTATCTTAAAGTCAACATTTTTGAAGGTTCATTTCTACCACGTGTGAATTGCACACATGTTTATTTTTGTTGAACTGGTAGAATCAGATACTGCTTAATCTGTGACTGCTTCGTTGGCATAGCCCGGTCCCGGGTTTATTTCCCTGGTCGAGCAATTTCTTTATGACATCATCATCATCACTGTCCTGCCCAATTTATTTCTCACTGACACAGACTCAGCAGTCACCGTCTTTCTAGACATATCATCCTACACCTTTAGTTCCCTTCAAAATGGTTGAGTTGAATGGTGCTGATACATGCATCATGTTCGTGAACGGGCGCTGTCAGTTGTGACTGGTCATCTCTTGGTTGCCACGGCTTATTTGAATTAATTATTTTATTTTTGAATTGTGTATTTTTTTTTTGTTTTTACTATGGACACTTTTAACGTGCACACTGCACATCTTGCTACATCGTTCTCACATAATGTACCATCTCAACATGAATGATGTAACCTAGGTTTTTGTAAAAATATACTGATTTAAAAGAGTGTCCATGGAGTTTCTTGCCCGTTCTTTTCCATAGAGATCTACGCTAGGGCAGCTTCATTACATTGTTATCTTTGTCGACAATTCAAAAGTGCCCGTAACTGGCCTACTTGAAATAAATGCTTTGATTTTGATTTTCATTTTGACACACAGACCTTGCATCGTTTCTTTGGTCTCCCTCTACTCTTATGGCCATTCTTACTCAAAACTTTCCTCACTACATTTTCCTCATTCCTCCGCATCACATGTCCATACCACGATAACCGATTACCAGAACTTTTCAGTCTTAATTTCTTTCTTTATGACTTAATGGGGTAGTTGACAACAAAAATCTAATTAGTCCGTTAGATAGACTTCCAAAAAATATTGGACACGTATTTCTTTTTTGACGTAAAAAAATGAGGACGATGCAGTGCGAAGAAAACTCGAGTGACGTCACAAGCCCCCCACTCATGATCTTTGATGCGTTTTATCTTCGTCAGTTTTTATTGATTTGATAAAACAAAAAATACGTATCCAATATTTTTCGATAATCTAACTGACGGACTAAATATAATTATATTTTTTTTAACTCAGGAAACTAGGGATGTTTCCTGAGTTAAAAAAAATATAATTATATTTAGTCCGTCAGTTTTCTTAACGAATTCACTACAAATACTATTAACAAGTATTTCAGAATTTCAATACAATTTGTAATTCAACTCGCATTTGAGACTAAAATGAGCAACAAGAAACGTTTAATTTAAAATATAAATAATCATTAACCCCGTGCTTCGCGAATAAGGGGGAATGGGGACTAAATTATGTCCCATTAACACAAAATGGGGATCATAAGATAGCTCTAATAAGGAATTACGTTATCAAAATAACCTGGGTCTTACGTAGTGGGAAAATAAGGCCACATCATCGTTAAAAATGTACCCAGTTGAGAATGGGGCCATAATGCAGTCTGAAAGGTTGCAATTTGAAGATCGGTATCAGATTCATGATCATCAGCCTTTTTCCAACTACGTTGAGGTCGGCTTCCAGTCTAACCGGATGCAGCTGATATTTTATATGGAGCGACTGCCTATCTGACCTACACAACCCAGATTCATCATCATCAGCCTATAATGTTCCCACTGCTGGAACACAGGCCTCCTCTCTATGAGAGGCAATGGCTATAATCCACCACGCGGGCCCAGTGCGGATTGGTAGCTGACACATGTCTTCGAATTTTTGGTTCTAGGACATGCCGGTTTCCTCACGATGTTTTCCTTCACCGTTTTTGAGAGCAGTGGTGATAAAATAAATTACACAAAGTAATGCGCCTGCCTAGGTTCGAACCCACGACTTACTGTTCGTAAGTCAGGGTCGCTACCACTGGGCCACCGCTGCTCTCAACCCAGATTGTAAGCGGGAAATATTATTATTCTCGACCGTAGCAAATATGTATATTTACAGAATATTGATCATTAGACGGTCTCGGTGGTCTAGTGGTCGCAAGCGCAACTGCTGAGCATGAAGTCCTGGGTTCGATTCTCAGGTCGAGCAGCGTTATTGGGCGTTTCCATCACGAATTTCTCAGTCGCAGCCACGGAGTCCAGATTTGTGCCCGGTTGATGGCAATAAGCTCGCCCACTAAAACATAGGGCTTAAACATAACAGCCTAACCCTTCGTTGATTGCAAGTGTGATGTTAATCATCAATACGAATTTAGTAAATTAGGATTGTCCTCAAATGCCATATAATAGGGTAACTAATTGACGTAGTCGGAATTAGTCAGTTAATAGGGTAATTTGGATATTAACTGAAGGCCATATTATGGCTGAATATGTTATTTATTAAAGGACATTTAGATAATCCTACTTCCTACTATATATAATAATACTATAAACATTTTATAAATACTAAAGTTTGTGAAGATGTTTATTACTCTTGCACGCAAAAACTACTGAACGGATTTGATGAAATTTAGCACACGGATAGTTTATAACCTAGATTAACACATAGGATACTTTTTATCCCGGTAGTATGATCCCGTGGGACAATTATCGAACGGGCTAAGCCGCAGGCATAAGCTAGTAATTTACTATTTCTTAAATTCTACAGATGAAACCTTGGACAAGATTGATGACATATAACAGAACATCACGCCTGCAATCCCGAGGAGTAAGGCAGAGGTAGACGTACGTAATTGTACTACCACATTTTGCTAGTTATGTTTAAGTCTCTAGTATTGGGCCAGCCTATTACCGTCAATCGGGCACAAGCCAGACTCCGTGGCTCATGATCATTTGCCAAGTCTTTTCCCAACTGTATTAGGATCTTTCCGGATGCAGCTGAATACCAGTATTTTACATGGAGCGACTGACTATCTGACCTCCACAACCCAGTTAGTACTAATACGGTACCCATTGGCCTGTAACGACTGTCAAATGTCTACAAATGCCATTGCGGCTGCTAAGGAGAACTCGAAAACATTTTGCTTGACTTGGGAATCAAACCAGGACCCCATTCTCAGCAGTCCTGCTTGCGCCCACTAGGCATAACCTTTCAATTTAATATTAAATAGCCAAAACAATGGACCAAGATCTCACTCCTGCAAATATAAAGTGTTTCACTCAACTTTTAAAACTTTGTGCAAAACTAGTAAGTACTACTGTAAAACTTTGAAAACCGCTGTTTCCAACAAATAGTTTGTTCTGCCCCAAGGTTTAGTAATAAAAGTAGTTTTATAAGAAAAATATTCTCTCGAATTTTTATTTCTGTTTACTGTTGAACTATTGAAATTTTATTTCAAAGAAATGCCTATAAGATATTTTTTGTGGGTGAATAGTGATTTTAGGGTTAGCTTTTGATATACAAGGCATAAACGAACCCTTTACGAGGCCGTCAACCAAGCATTCTGTACATCAAACTAAGTAACTATACGCAAAAATTATTCCTAGGATAGGAAACGACTTTTTTTGGGGTAAATACGTTTTACGGTAAAACTCTATGTTACGCTTTCAAAACAATGTGCTGATGGATGCATTGACTAGTACGGGGGTCGTGTAAGTATTTAAAATAAGCATGGATGGATGGATGGATGGATGGATGGATGCATGGATGGATAGATGTTACTCTTTCACGCAAAAACTACTGAACGGATTTGGATGAAATTTAGCACACAGATAGTTTATAAGCTAGATTAGCACATAGGATACTTTTTATCCCGGTAGTTTGATGACGTGGGATAATTATCGAACTCCACACGGAACGAAACCGTGTGAAAAAGCTAGTAAAATAATAAAGACACAATTGGCCTGCCTACACCTACGAGAAACATGGTCGTGATGTAATGTTTCTTTAGTACGAACCCTCATGAAGGTAGAAAGTAAGTTTGGCAAGCTAATCCGAGGGTATTGGGGAAATCTTTTGTTTACCAAGATTTGAGGCCCACAATCCGATTAAAGGATTTTCGGATCAAAATTGGCAGGAACTGTGTGGTGTGGTATTTTGTAGTTCAGTAAGTAACATTGGTTTTTTAGGATTCCGTACACGAAGGGACGACAACGGGACCCTATTACTAAGCCTCCGCTGTCCGTCTATCCGTCTGTCACCAGGCTGTATCTCATGAACCGTGATAGCTAGACAGTTTAAATGTTCACAGATGATGTATTTCTGTTGCCGCTATAACAACAAATTCTAAAAAAAAAAAAAAATTAAGGGGGCTCCCATACAACAAACGTGACTTTTTGCCGTTTTTTTTGCTCGATATTAATAACGTCGACAGGTAGACGCTTGCAATATTCACAGAACAGTTAGTTGTATATTCACTTTAAAAATAAATAATTAAATTAAAATAAATATTTAATGGCCTCATACAACACACGTGATTTTCGCTGTTTTTGTCTAATCATCATTTGAGCCGATAGACGTCCACTACTGGACATAGGCTTCCCCCAAGTGTCGCCACATTGACCGGTCCCGTGCGACTCGCATCCAGCGGATCCCCGCGACCTTCACCGTCATCGGTCGTCCTAGTGGGAGGCCTTCGAACGCAACGTCTTCCGGTTCGCGGTCGCCACTCCAGAACTTTACGGCCCCATCGGCCATTCGTTCTGCGAGCAATGTGCCCGGCCCACTGCCACTTAAGTTTGGCAATTCTTCGGGCTACGTCGGTAACCTTGGTTCTCTTGCGGATGTCCTCATTTCTGGTTCGATCACGCAAGGAAACTCCGAGCATAGCCCTCTCCATTGCCCTTTGGGTGACTTTTAGCCTCCTGATGAGGCCCATTGAGAGCGACCACGTTTCGGTCCCGTATGAAATCACTGGCAACACACACCTGGTCATAGACTTTCATCTTGAGACACTGCGGTAAGTTGGACGAGAAGATACCACGCAACTTCCCGAACGCTGCCCAGCCGAGTCAGATTCGACGATTGACCTCTTTCTCGAAGTTAGACCTACTTAACTGGATTGTTGTATAGATAATGGTACGGAACCCTTCGTGCGCGAGTCCGACTCGCACTTGACCAGTTTTTGCTTTCACTAGGTAACAAAATGTTCGAAAGTACTCTGCTACTCCGGATGAGGTTTAGCTTTTGTGCCACTTCGCCTATGTTGACGATGTTCTAATATTCACAAAGCGTGCCGGAACTAAAAAGGAACTAGAGTTTGAAAAGTGTAAAATAAAAAAAAAATCACTGCACTCTGATTCATTCACTTTTAATTTCAACTGAAATTCGTAACTCGATAAAAATAGCCTTTATTTCCCTATAATTTACAACTCTATATTTTCTAAATGATGGAGGCCTCCTCCAGTCTGGGCTGCGGGCTGTTCGAAAGAGATACCGCGGCCCTGGAACACAAAGGGCAAGGAAGGAACATGGATGGATTTTAGTCAGAACAAGTCTGACACTCCCATCTGCCCAGAGCGGGAGAAGTCATTTGATGACTTCCCATCCGAAAAAAAGGCCTCCTCCATATGTTTCCATCTCTACCTATCTTGGGCTGTTCTGGTCCAGCCTATCCTAGCCAGTGCGGCGTCTGTTTCCATATCAGTATTTAATGATTACATCGCCCCTGTA
Source organism: Lycophotia porphyrea (assembly GCA_950005105.1). Taxonomy (NCBI): domain Eukaryota; kingdom Metazoa; phylum Arthropoda; class Insecta; order Lepidoptera; family Noctuidae; genus Lycophotia; species Lycophotia porphyrea. The sequence goes on from OX465411.1 coordinate 1,427,326, forward strand.
ATCCCCGAAGGGTTAAGCAGAGGTGTACCTAATAGTACACCCACATTCCGTCCGTTATGTTTAAGTCCCATGTAATAGGGGGCGACCCTAAAATCAACCGGGCACAGATCCAGGCTCCGTGGCTGCTACTGAGAAATTCCTGATGGAAAAACCCAATAACACTTTGCCCGACCTGGGAATCTAACCCAGGCCTCTTGCTCAGCAGTCGCGACCACTAGACCAACGAGGCAGTCTTCAATAGAGTAGCTTTGATATGACACCCACGTGTGACCAACCAGGTTTCGTTCCAACAATTTGATTGAAGAGCATTAATATGACTTCGTTACACGCAATTGGGCTGACGAAAATGAGGACAGAAGTGCGGTAGAGTCGACAGTGTTGTTCTTGTTTTTTATACAGCAGTCAGTACAACTCTGACACTACCTTCCGCTCAGAGCGGCAGGGGGTCATTTGATGAAGTCCCATCCGAAAAATAAAGTACCTTCTAACATGGACCGACTTTATCCACTACTGAGCTAGGCCTCTTATAGCTTGTGCCTTTCTTTACGCTCCTGTGTCCATGTCAATTACTTTATTAGATGTTGTAAAAACTTTTTTGCAAAATTAAACCGACTTCCGTTGTGAAGTTATTTGGGACTTTTTTAGTATTTTTTTTTGGAAGTTGATTTTTTTTGCAAATAAGTTTTTATTTATTAAGTAAGTGTTTACTTTAGGTGCTTTTTTTAGTTGCAGTTCCACCAAAATTCTTGTGATGAACGAATTTTATATTGAAAGTAGAAGGTATTAAAGGAGTTAACTCATTAACAATTTAAGCAAAGTTAATTAAATTTAAATGGGACCACCGCGCAGGATTTTTCTACCAAATGAAAAAAGTATCACGTAAATCGACCCAGTAATCATGGAATGGGTGGAATACATAACCTCTTCCTTTTTTTGGAAGTCGGTTAAAAATACGATTAACTTCAAAAGTGATAGTCACTTGTTTCGGCCTACAGGTTCCTACCTTACATGGCAACATTGTTGTCATACCATATTGAGTCCATTCCAACCAATCTACTTATCTCCAGGGGCTATTTCAAACAACTGCGAAAAACTGTAAAGCACTTGATGTGTCCCAGTAGAACAATGGAGGGAAGTTTTTGGCAATCTAATTCATTATTTGACGATGTATGTTGATTGTAGGGGTTGTTAACGGTAGTACAGTTAGAGTAATGGGGTGGTTAGCTAATTGGCTATCAAGTTTAATGTCTGTTAAATCAAATCACAACTAGGTTTATGAAATTTTTATGTTCATAAGGATTATGTCTTGAGGAAAGTTTTGAGTATGAATGTAGATGGCTATAAGAGGAGGGGAAGACCAAATAAACGATGGATGGTCTCTGTGAAGGATGATGTGGCAAGAAAGGAGGTGACTGCTGAGATGACGAGTAATAGAGAAGTTTGGATGAAGATGATATGCTGCGCCGACCTCAAATAAATTGGATAAGGACAGGAGAATTATGGGTCTGATATTTGGCAGTAGATTCAATCAGGATAAAGAATACAGAGACTGGAGAAGTGTTTACCTAAAACTTTTTATAATCGACGAAAAAAAAGGAGGAGGTTCTCAATTCGAAATGTATTTTTTTTATGTATGACCACGCATAATTTTTTACAGAGAAGTCCGATTTGAATGATTATTTTTTATTAAGAGCGTATATCTCAAAGTTGGTCCCATTTTTTCATACCCAAGACGACTCTATGCCTCACCCTGTTCCCCTATTTAAGCTCGTCTGTCATAAACTCCATTGAGACGCAGACTATCGTATCACATGGTTCTACTTGTTATAAGCCATATTGTAATGTTATAAATATTAACTGTATTACACCCTCGTGGGTCTAGTGGTTGCAAGCGCGACTGTTGAGCGTGAGATCCTGGGTTTGATACTGTACATTATAAGTATTATTTCAGTACCAGCCTGTTGTGTACTTTGCATCTTTGTCTACCCTTCCGAAATAAAGCCGTTATTTCAAACCTCAATACAAGAGGAAATTATTACCAATCGATGCAACACTATTCTCACCCTGACTGTAGTTAGCCTGCGTCATCCCAAAGGCCAAAGGCCTCTCCCCATGACTTCCAGTTGTTTCGATCAAGGGCTAATGTGGACCACTGGTCGTTGGTTTTATCCAGCTCGTCCCGCCATCTTTTACGAGGTCTGCCGTGACACCTTCTGGCTGTCAGGGCTCCAGAAAGTAGTTATCTATATATAATGGCCCACAGCTCATTGGGCCTGCGGCAGACGTGGCCAGTCCAGTCCCACATCAGCTTAGCTTAGCTCTCCCTCCTTTTGACAAAAACCATACCTTATGGCCTTTTATCATATCTACCTACCTTTCAGCGATACCAGCGTGAAGTTTTAGGATAAGCAGAGAGCCCCATTGTGCATAAGTGCTATTCCACACTCGGCACGGTTTAAAAGCTTAGTGTGAGAGCGTTTGCCTGTACCGTCCGTCCGTCTGTCTGTAGAGCGCCTTTAGGGGGAATTGTTCGTATGGGTACTTATACAATGGACTGGCTACCTAGTTCGAAAGAAATGAAAATATTTGATTACTAGCTTTTGCCCGCGGTTACGCTCGCGTTAATTTAGAATTTGACAATCAATTCGGGCTGTACTCTGCTTGTAATAATATAATTCTATCGATTCGTAAGAACATGGCGCCACCTATTAACATAAGAACGTTATTGTTGTTTTCCTCGGGAACAGTACTTTTTTCGGGATGAAAGATACCCTATGTCCGTTTCTGTACACCTGACAACGTATATGCTTTCAGGATGATCAGTTCAGTGATTTGGGCGTGTAAAGGTAACAAACAAACTAACTTTCTCATTTTTAATATTATCTTAATCTTAATATATATAAATTACGTGTCACGTTGTTTGTCCGCGATGAACTCCTAAACTTATTAACCGATTTAATCACATTTGCACACCGTGTGTAGTTTGATCCAACTTGAAAGATAGGATAGCTTACATTTCAATTTATAGTCGCAATATTATTTAATTGCTTTATGTGACGCAGACGAAGTTGCGCGGGTCAGCTAGTAATAATATGTAATATATAGTTAAGAAGTTAGGATTCTTATAATACACAAGAGGACGGGGTCCTCTCGACTGCAAATATGTCAATGAAAGCGCCGGAAAGTCTTTAAAAGGTGTTCGATCATCGAGTTCAAATTGGTTAGACGATTCATAAGTAGTCTTAGTCAACATGAGTTAAATGACTTATGTCTTCATCATCACTTCAGCCGAAAGACGTCCACTGCTGGACATAGGCCTCCCTCAAGTGTCGCCACATTGACCTGTCACGTGCGACTCGCATCCAGCGGATCCCCGCAACCTTCACCAGGTCACCCGTCCACCAGTCACTTATGTTTTTTTAAGTCGTTTAAAAGTAAAAACCACGGTACCGGTTTATCAATAAAAATGTTATGTCTTAGTACAAAGAATGTAGACTGATGGATAAATGCTATGTTTCTGTTGTATTGTCTTTCAGTTTGTCATAGACTTCAATTTAAAAAAAATGACTTATGTCATTGAACTATTTAATTTTGATGTACTCGTAATTGAGTTGACATTGAATAATTTTATTGTATTTTTTGTTTTTATTTATTTTTTTATCGTTCAGGTATTAATTTGGATTTGATGTGTGATTTATATTGTAATTTTTTATTTGTGTTACTTAAGTTATGAATGTTTTTATTTCTATTTTTTTTATTTTTGCTATTTCAAACACAATGTGAATTGTTTGTGAATAAATTGAATTGAATGCTGATCGGCAAAAACGGGGTCCTATTTTTCCAATTTGTCCCGAGCAGATTAGTCAATTTTAAATGACTCTTCATCTTCCTAGCCTTTCCACAACTATGTTGGAGTCGGCTGCCAGTCCATCCGGGTGTAGCGGAATACCAGTGTTACATATGGAGCGACTGCCTATCTGACCTGCCAAATCAGTTACTGGGTAACATGATACCCCTTGTAAGACTGGCTGTCGGGATTTTAACTACTCGTTTGTATAACAACTACAAAAAATAATATGACAGAGCAATACAGCTATATCAACAGTTTCAAGTGATATCCGATACACCGAAGAGTCTGGATAATATGTAACAAATGGTCACCCATCCACGGATTGACCTCGACAAGCGTTGCCTACCCTGAAAATCAATCTGTGTGGTGGTTATTACTTAGCCAAAAGCTCCTAATACTAAAACAAATAATCATTATTTTTATTGCTAAACCACTTAGCAATATCGGTAACACCCTAACTCCATAAAAAGCTAAATAATTGCCCGAGACTTCGAGCAATCGAAACCAACCCTAATCCCTAGGGTTGCCACCGATAATATTCATATATCATTGACAAATCGTACAATTTGTTTTTATTACGTGGCAACATTGGCGGACATTCAGGGCTGTCACGTAGCATAATAATCAGCCTGTAATGTTCCCACTGCTGGGACACAGGCCTTCTCTCTATGAGAGGCAGTGGGCTATAATCCACCACGCGGGCCCAGTGCGGGTAGGTAGATGTCACATGTCTTCGAATTTTTGGTTCTAGGACATGCCGGTTTCCTCACGATGTTTTCCTTCACCGTTTTGAGAGCGGTGGCGATGAAAAAAATTACTTAAATAATGAGCCTGACTGGGTTCGAACCCCCGACTAACGATTACGATTTGTAAACTCATGGTCGTTACCATTGGACTATTACTGGTCCACGGGTTGTCACGTCCCAAAAAGTTTAGTTTTAATTCATTTTGAGTGAGTTTTCAAATTTGCTGTTATTAATTTAATGTTGAAGTTAGTTAAAATTTTGTTGGTTTCGTGGAAAAGGTGGTTTTGAGTTTAAATGATAATTTAGTTTTGTTGTTTGTGATTATATTAATTAATTGAGTGCCTAGAGCAGTGTTAAAATAGATGCCATCTGCAGTCCGTTCACAGTTATTTTATCTTAAAATATGGCAAAGTACACCCTCGAAATTATAATCAAATTATAATCTTTATCTACATTAAGGCTACTGACACGTCCGCGGGAGACGCCCCGGGCGTCGGGGGCCACGTGGTGATTTCCGGCCACCGTAGACGCGGACCCGTGGTCGGTGAGTAATGGGCTAGCTCGCCGTCCGTCCGTATTTTGACGACAGGCCGTGTAGACGGCGCGTCCGTGTTCCACGCGCGCCTCAAAGAGATGTCAGCAAACAGGGAGGGGCCCGCAAGGGCCGATGCCTGCCAGGGCTGCGGGACGGTTCGAAAGAGATACCGCGGCCCTGGAACACAAAGGGCAAGGAAGGAACATGGATGGGTTTTAGTCAGTACAAGTCTGACACTCCCTTCCGCTCTGCCCGGAGCGGGAGAAGTCATTTGATGATTTCCCGTCCGTAAAAAAAAAGGCTACTGACACGTCAAAATTACAGCGATCTTAATTCTCATCACAATAAAGCTACTATTAGGCTACTGGCTACTTTGAAAAGACTACATTTCCGGTCTTTGGAAGCTTCTAAATACGGGCAGGGACAACTGTTTCGTACAAACCTGCAATACCTATACGGTCAAAGGTATGAAACAGCATTTTTCTTTTAAATACCGATCAAAAATTTCTATATAGGAGGGCTCCGAATGATGTATTGAATACGTAGTAACTATTTTAGTGTCGGTATGCCTTCCACCTTATACCTATATTGCCTTGTTGTATTTCCCCACTCAAAAAGTGATCATTTAAGCCGAATATGGGCAATCAGGGCAACCAGATTGCCCATATTCGGCTTTAGTAAATTAGTACAGTTATACCTTGCGGTATCCAGATGAACATACTAAAAGTCCTCAAGGGTGGGGGGTGTGCTGAGGGTGTAGGGGGGGGGGGGGGTTGAAGGTACCTTTTTACAGGTTTTTGCTCATATCTGGAATATCAGTAGGAATAGCATCATTATAACATCTGACAAAGGTTTCTACATTTTTTCTACAAATTTGGTCATATTTATTTTTGCTCATATTAATTTTCCTAGACTACTTAGTCGTCTTATGTTCGGAAAACCGGGCATAATTATTCAGTAGTTAAGGTTTTTGATTATTAAAAATCATCCCAATAAAGTTCACACGAACACGTTCAAGCCACATGCGTCGACAGTGGAGACTGGAGTACTCTAGCGGAGGAAACAATTGACGCGCGCGCGTCTTTTGTCTCAACTCATATCGCCCGAGGCAGTGAACGGGGGCCATTTCAATATAAGAGACAGCCCTAGCCATTTATTGGATAGCACTTACGTGTATATTAGCTCTTAACTGGTAGCAGTATCTGGCAAAATTACTTACTTATATTGTATTGTCGAAATAAAGAGTGCTTGTGTTGGTATAGTGATACTTTTCTGATCGTTAAGGATTTTGAAATGGGCTGCGAAATACAGATTTTTTAGGGTTCCGTACCCGAAGGGTTACCAACGGGACCCTATTACTAAGCGTCCGCTGTCTGTCAGCGGGCTGTATCTCATGATCCGTAATAGGTAGACAGTTGAAATTTTGACAGAATGTGTGTTTCTGTTGCCGCTATAACAACAAATTATTAAAAATTAAAGGGGGCTCCCCTACTACGATGGTACGGAACCCTTCATGCGCGAGTCCGACTCGGACTTTCCGGTTTTTTTTCTTTTTATTTGTTTTATAAAGACATGTATGGCGCTTTGGTGGAACTGTTTTTTATTCCTATGGAACATAATTATAGCTTCGATGCTTGTGAGTCGCACGGGACCGGTCAACACTTGGGAAGGCCTATGTCCAGCAGTGGACGCCTTTCGGCTGAAAATGATGATGATGCTTGTGTTGGTAAAGACAATTGCAGACGGACTATCCGATTTTAAGATACAGTGGCTAAGTAAACCCTAATACAAATTATTTATTAAGTGAACAGTACAAAGGACCACATTCATCATCTGCCTAGCCTCTTCCCAACTATGTTGGGGTCGGCTTCCAGTCTAACCGGATGCAGCTGAATACCAGTATTTTACATGGAGCGACTGCCTATCTAACCTCTACAACCCAGTTAATACTGGGTAATACGATACCTCTTGGCAAGACTGGTTGTTGGACTGGTTTTTGGGCCACTGACTACCTGTAACCTGTAACGACTGTCAAAGATGTACAAATGACAGCCGGGACCAACGGCTTAACGTGCTTTCCGAGGCACGGAGGAAACTCGGTATGTAATGGGTCGGTATGTACAAACGACCACATTATTTACATTAATTAAATAACTAAGTACTGAACATTCATTTTAATGTCGTAAATGTGAAAGTGGCTCTGTCCGTTACATTTTCATTTCTACTTCAATAAAAAAAAACATTGCATTCAGATAGATGATGATTGGGTTCGGAAATAAGGCACTTTTATACAAATAGTAATTTTCGATCTATACGGGAGCGAACCCACGGGTTAATGCTAGTAATTATTTTATATGCATACAAACTTAACTTTGAAAACATTTCTTAAGAATTTGATAATAACAAAATGTGTACGTATTTAATTTACATATTTCGTATATTTGCCAGCCCTATTGTACATTCTCAGACTGTATCAAATTACAGTACAAACGGAATTGCCACTTAAACTCCTCAATAGATGGCGCTGGTACAAGTATTGCGCAACATTTGAATATAGAACAATTTCTTTGAGATCCTGAATCGCGCAAATGAAGTTTGCGTAAAATTTTATATCGTTATTTTGCTTTTCTGGGTAAGTGTGTCTGTATTTTGGTTATTACAGCGTATTTTAAATAAAGTAATTTCATGTGAGGGTGCTTCCTTTGTTGTTTCTTTAGCTGATGCTGGTTATATTTTATGGGGTAGATATTATCAAATGACTGTATTTTCAGTAAGAAGTAAGAGCAGCGGTGGCCCGGTGTTGGCGGCCCCGACTTACGAGCAGTAAGTTGTGGGTTCCAAAAAATTCGACGACATGTGACATCTACCAACCCGCACTGGGCCCGCGTGGTTGATTATAGCCCATTCCCTCTCTTGCAGAGGAGGCCTGTGTCCCAGCTGTGGTAACCTTATAGGCTTATTATGCAGCACAAGACCCCCGAAAGTCTGACAAACCAGTCTTACCAAGGGGTACCGTGTTACTCAGTAACTGTATTACGGAGGTCAGTTAAGAAGTCCTTCCATGTAAATACCGATATTCAGCAGCATCCGGTTAGACTGAAAGCCGACCCAACATAGTTGGGAAGAGGTTAGGCAGATGATGACCTGTACAGCACTAAGCGTAAGGTCCAGGTAGATGAGCACAAAATACATCAGATGATGAACAAGAAAGAAAGTAATTAGATCAGACTGACTCACCATAACATAACGTAATATCACGCCTGTAATCCCCGTAGGGTTAGGCAGAGGTGTACCTGATAGTACACCCACATTCGCCAGTTATGTTTTAAGTCCCATATAATAGGAGGCGAGCCTATTCCCATCAACCGGGCACAAATCCAGACTCCGTGGCTGCTACTGAGAAATTCCTGATGGAAAAACCCAATAACACTTTGCCCGACCTGGGAATCGAACCCAGGACCTCATGCTAAGCAGTCACGTCTGCGACCACTCGACCAACGAATCAGTCAAGTTAGTGTCATTAGGAATTAGAAAGGGAAAGAAAAGCTTTTCTTGGTAAGCCATCTAAGAGGCTTTACAGAAGTGAATTACCGTTGAAAACCTCTATAAGCAGAATTCTAACAGAATTATTTGACATTAACTTTTGCTCGCGGTTTTGCTCCTGTTAAGTACGGAAATTAACACATGGAAACGTTTTAAATGTAGCCTATGACACTCGGGGATAATGCAGGTTCCCGTTAGTGAAAGAATTTCCGGAATCGCATCAGTGGTTCCGGAGCTAGCGTTTGCCTACGGTTTCGCTAGCATGGATGTTGAAAAAAATCCCACAGGAAGAATGATGGAGGAAGAATGAAGATGCCACCGGAGAGAATAGTATCCTAAGACCTTACTTACGTCATGGTCTACTTGTATATAACTTGGATTAACTCATAGGATACTTTTTAGCACGGTAGTATGATCCCGTGGGACAATTATCGAACTTCACGCGGGTGAAACCGCTGGCATAAACTAGTTACAGTATTCATAATTATAATACCTGACATAATTACTCGTAGTAAATATATTTCCAGTACTTTCCATTAATAAAAGTTACGGTAAACATAAAAACTAATTTATTAACAGTAGCACTTACAAAACGGAAAAATTTCACAAAAAAAAAATACCATAAAACCCTTAAGTAATATTACAATTTACTAACCAATATAATACTAGACAAAGAACCACAAAAAAAGCAATAAATAATATTAAAAACCACCCCTCTGTACTTTCAAACGGACTAATTGCTAATCGACCCCACCCTGTATAGGCCGCACTTAATAAAATCACTTTTGGAACACCCTTTGTGTTACATTGCGGGTTTTTGATTACTCGTCCCCTTTGACAGTGTCGTGGAGTGGGATGTTCGCTTTGAAGGTACGGTGTTCGATTCAGGTTTAGGTAATGTGATTTTGTATTTAATTTTTGTAAAAGAAAAAAATATTTGTCTAAAACATCGTTAATAAGAGCTAATTTCAAAGTAACATAATATCACGCCTGTAATCCCCGAAGGGTTAGGCAGAGGTGTACCTTATAGTACACCCACAATTCGCCAGTTGTTTTTTTAAAAGCCTCGTGAAATACAGAGGACGAGCCTATTACCATCAAACGGAAAAAAGTAATCCATAGCAAATACAGAGTTCAATTTAAAATTCTGATCCTAATGCTAGAAAAAAATGGCTAAAAATAAATATTAAAGCCGGCAGAAATATACCCACATACAGTTATTTTTGAGGTTGACCCTATTGATATCAATCGATACTAAATCCAAAAACGGACTGCAATTCATAAAAAAAACCCAATAACACTTTATTGAACCCGAGGGTCGAACCTACCCCACCCCAGCTCAGCTGTTTGCAACCATTACACCAATGAGCCCGACTGCCTCATAATTTTCTTCATCATTCATTTATTTGCATTACCGAAAAACTACTCTACCAAAAACGATGCACTTTTCAACAAAAAAAAAACCGTTTTGACAATTTATCTCCCAATTACAACTATATTATCAATATCATCCATCACAAGGGGTGACCGTTCATAATGACGATACATGATCACTAGACCGAGATCTGACCAAGATAAAATGTGCAATAAAAATATCATCATCTGCTGGCCTTTCCCCAACTATATTGGGGTCGGCCTCCAGTCTAACCGGGTCAACATCAGCCTACAGCAGTCCACTGCTGGACATAGGGCTCCTCAATCACACGCCACTCAGCAACTCTCATCCAGTTGCTACCAGCCACCCTGCGAAGATCGTCACTCCACCGAGCTTGAGGGCGTCCCACCTTACGTTTGCCGATTCGCGGTCTCCACTCAAGAACACGTCTACCCCATCATCATCAGTCATCGGTTCTACGGTTATATGCCTTGTGCATGCCAGTATTTTACATGGAGCGACTGCCATATACGTTGCGTTGGAAGGCCGACCACTAGGTGGACCGATGACTTGGTGAAGGTTGGAGGGATCCGCTGGATGCGAGTCGCACGAGACCGGTCAATGTGGCGACACTTGGGGGAGGCCCATGTCCAGCGGTAGACGTCTTTCGGCTGAAATGATGATGATGACTGCCTGTCTGACCTCCACAACTCAGTTACTGCGATAAGTCTTGGTAAGATTGGTTTTCAGACTTTCGGTTGTCAATGATCTAGAAATGACAGCCAACGGCTTAACGTGTTTTTCTTTAGGCACGGAAGAGTTCGATATTAGAGACGTTCACCCATCCCCAGACCGACTCCGGCAAGCGTTGCTTAACCTTCGGACGACCCGTGCGGCTGTTATGACTCAGCCACGAGCTCTTCACCGGCTGCCTCGTTATTGCTATAATTTATTACCAATACCAAAAATGTTCGACACCAAAATAAAGTTGCAATGTTCAAAAAAAAACCCCGCTTTCACAATTCGTTTCGCAATAACTATATTATCAATATCATCTACCCTCGAGATACAGCATCCCTTCATAATGACGATACATGATCACTAGAACGAGATCTGTCCGAGATAAAATGTGCAATAATATATGCACCCTAATTTGGCAAGTGTGGTTGTCATTGTAATGTCACCCTAGCTACTGTGACCATGATTTGGTGAATTTGGTTTTGAAAACCGGTTTTTTCTTAGTTATGGTTTTATTATTTAATTTTTTTGAGGATATGGTTTCATTATTTAGTTGCTGAGTAAAATGTAAGGGGAAGGACCCTGCTATAATCATTAGCAGGGCAGGTGTTCTTGGGGGCAGGTCAAGGTGACAAATAACAGTTGCTACATTACATGCTACAACATCGTATGACAGCTGGAAAAACCCAATAACACTTTTCACATTTAACGTAAATGGAAGAGATAGAAGCTATCACTCACCAAGAATCAAAGCGTGATTTAATGGATATATAATTAATTAATAACGTTTTATCAACGCGTACAAACCATTCAGTAATTACTGTAGTTCTGATAGGCAACGACACTTCAAACTGAGAGACCAGTATAACCTGACGTTTCAGCACCAGTATAACATGATTTCAGATGTTGGATGTGGAACTTTGAAATGCTGTAAGGGGTATTGAACTTTCGTTTAAAACTCGAAGGTTGAAAATACAACAGCAAACTTGATGTCCCCTTACAGCGTTTTAAATGTTTACGATAGAAGTGTCGCATAAAGGACAGTAGCAAATATATGCACCCTTGTGGTTGAGTGATCAACTCAAAGCAACCCTTAGGCTAACCCTTAGCTAGTTAGCAACCATGGTTGATGTAACAAGATTTGTATTACTTTGGAGACTTCAAAAGATTTTAAAGATGTATTGCATCACGCCTGTGTTTCCAGATAGGGTGGGCAGAGGAGTAAGCACGCCAAGCCAGTTGTGAATAAGTCTTCTTTACATAGTATAAAACAAAGTCGCTCCCGCTGTTTGTACGCTTAGATCTTTTAGACTACGCAACGGATTTTGATGCAGTTTTCAACAATAGATAGAGTGATTCAAGAGGGAGGTTTATATGTATGTATAACATTGCACCCGCGCCAAGCAGGGGCGATTCGCTAGTATGTAATAGAGAGCGAGTCAAATTCGAAAAACCAGACTATTACTAAAAACTTCTTGATGGCAAAAAACCCAATAACTTTCCCGATTTGAGGATTGGATACAAGAAATCCAAATCTGTGTGTTCTTCAATAGACCATCTTAGACACTAATCTGCATAGTCCTCATGTGAGGTAACCAAGATTTTATCTGAGCTTTAAAAAAGACTATGACCTCTGAGTTTGTTTCGGCTGTTTCTTCTCAGAGTAGTCAGGAACGAAACACCGAACCCATCTAGTTTAAAAAAAAAATCATGTAAGTGTTTGTGGAAACATCATCATCATTTCAGCCGAAAGACGTCCACTGCTGGACATAGGCCTGGGACCAAGTGTCGCGACATTGACGGTCCCGTGCGACTCGCAACTAGCGGATCCCTGCAACCTTCACCTTTGTGAAAATATATGTGCAAAATTTACATCATGTTAAATAAATATAAATTTATACGATTGATTATAGATGTCTTTGTAAACATTTTGTTGGTGAGTGTCTTCACAAACGTATGCAATTTGTTTCCGTTTTCTGACACAGGCGGCGTTATTGCTTTTCTATTTGGTACACAAATGTCATGTCATTTGTGCTGAAGAATAAATATCGTGTTTATGGAAATCTAACGTGAGTTTTAGTCGAAGCCAAATAGGTTATGGGCCCAGGCACATGTAAAGTAAATATTTCAGTAAAAACTTGAGTTAAGAGCAAGATTACTATCGGTAAAAAAAATGATCATTTAAAACCCCAGACGCAGTAGTTTACTTTAAAGTGATCGGCGATCATGCCTTCTTAATGTTCATCTCTGTAGTCTTCTAGTCCCTTCTTCTCTTTCAAACTATCCATCCATCATTTCTTTGACCTTCTCTTACCCTAATTCGATCTGTATCTCTATAATCCTACATTCTCAAGGGACCATAGACCACAGATCCACAGATAATACAAAATTACATATGCACCCCAGTGCGGTCATATCCATTGATTACCCCATGGTTACGGCTGTCTAACTATTCTATAGTATATTGATTGTAATGGTCTACTTATAATTGCGCTATATTCATCATGTTATGTGAATGACATTGAATGTGTAATTAGTTTTGGTCTGTTAGTTTAAATAAATTGAGGGTATTTGAATGTTTTCGGTGAGTAATTGAAAATGTTTTTGTGAATATAGCTAAAACTGAGATTTGCTACACACTGGGTTGTGTATGTGTATTAGATTACGATTCCTCGGAGCTCGCGCGCAGTCTGTACTACCAGTACAGACTGCGTGCGAGCTCCGAGGAATCGGCTGCATCCGGTATAATGTGTGTAAAATTATGAAAATTACCTTTAACGAAACCGAAAGGCACTTGTTCTCTTCTTCAGTGCGTTATTTTTTTTTTGCTCTAGACCTAGGACTCTAGCACAGTTTTGAGTGTGTTACGTTGAGTATTACCGTAAAATTTGACTTTTCACCCGAAAAAAAGTCTTTTCCCAGTAATATTTTTTGGGCGGGTTACTTAGTTTTATGTACAGAAATTCCTAATGGAAGAAGAATCTAACAGTCTAGTCTTACCAATGTTTTGTGATTATAATGATGTTCTGTTTTAGTACCTGTAAACAAAAAATAAATAATAAACATACGTTCAGAGAATTAGTAATTTGAAAGAGGTTGGAATATTTTTGTATGATGCCTGGTCTACCTGAATTCCGCCATTTTGTTTAATTTTCAAAATAGCGGCCGAAGAATAAATTCAATAGCTGGTATTAATACAAACAAGTATTGTATGAGAATAAACTGGCCAAGTGAGAGTCGGACTCGCGCATGAAGGGTTCCGTACCATTACCTATACAACATTAGACTGTGTAAGTATGGGGAGGACACCCTTTTTCTCCCAAAACCTACCTAAAGAAGAGCTAGAATTCTCAGTAGTGGTTAAAAGCAAGGTCTTACAGCACAAGTAAAGGGAAAAATCCGCGGAATAAAAAAAGTTGAAAATTAAGGTAAATTTGGGTACCTACAAGTTTTCGCGAAAATCTAAAGCCCATATCTTTTATCCGTGTTGACTCAGGACCTTGATTTTTACACACCTAATAGGGACTATAGACCTAGTATAAATTTCAACTTGCTAGGTCCACCCGTTCCTGAGAAAATCGGCGGTGACACACGGACAGACGGACAAGAGATCTTATAAGGTTTCCTTTTTTTACCTTTTGAGGTACGGAACCTTAAAAATCAACTACAGCGACACGTTTTTTGAGATTTAAGTTATCAATTAACGTGACATTGGCCAATGCACAAACCGAAGTGCGAAGCCATAAAAAAAAAGTTATCAAAGTTACACACGCTTTGCCGTCAGTATAACTTTCGGAAGGATACTACCGGGATAAATAAAAAAGTATCATATGCCCTACCCAAGTCATGGTATATACGTGTATCCAATTTGACCCAAATCTGTTCGGTAACAGACAGACAGACCGCCACACACTTTTGAATATTATTAACAAGAGTTTTCTAGAAGCAACGTTTTACGTAATGTCAAGCAATTTATTCCAATTCCAACTTACGTAGATAAACCACGATAAAAGCTATTATACAACTACATAGTTTCTTTTTACCGTCATCATCATCATTAATCCTCTACAAAGACATAGGTTTCCGAAGCTGTGATTACAGGTGACCACACACTTATCCGAGCCGAACGGGTCGAAAGAATCGAAGTCACGGAAGCCTTAACACACATATCCGCATCGAAAGAATCGACAGCGCCGAACAATCGTTTCGTAGAAGTACTACTCGCGCGTTGCTCTGTCATACGCAAACGCAACTGATAGAATGCGAGCACATTGGTCGAGTCGACCGCATCAGCCGCGCCGAGTCTGATGACGTTATCCGAATTCGTCTAGGATGTCTGGAGTTCTTCCAGATTCGGAAGATTTGACGCGGACAAGTGTGCGAGGTTTCATAAGATTTCATGTAAAGAATTCTAAAATTCGTTTCGTCCGACTCGTTCGACGCGTTCGGCTCGGATAAGTGTGCGTTCACCGTACATCTAAATGTTTGCCCTTCTCTTAATTTACTTGAGGTCGGCGTGTTATTTTCCTTACTTCTTTATATTACTCATCATCTCAGCCTCCGCCAACCTCTTCCTAGCCATATCATCTTTTGCACAGTCCATCCATGTTTCGGCCCGTATGACAAGTGTTGGAAGGGCCATGGGAAGGTTGGAGGTAGTCCATCCATCGTTTCTTTGGTCTTCCTCCACTCTTGTCTTAAAATTGGGATAGTTTAATGAATTGCTACGCCACTAAAGTATACTTCACGTCACTATAGAAAATGGAAATTATATTCTAGCAAAAAAAAACGAAATAACCGTTTATGTAAATATATATTCTGGGAAAATTGAAACGGTCTCAATCAAGCACATTTATCTAAAATCCTCGTTATATCAGTGGTCACCTTTTTTCTAGGCATATCATCCTTTACATTTCCTCTATTTTTTTATATTATATTGCGGTCGGTTTCCAGTCTAACAACTGAATATCAGTATTTTACATGGCGCGACTGCCTATCTGACCTCCACAACTCATTTAGTACTAGGTAACACCCTACTCCTTGGAAAGACTTGTTGTCAGACTTTCGGGCCATTGTACGATTGTCAAAGATCTACGAATGACAGCCGAGACTAACGTAGTGCATTGGATGAAATGAGCACTGAGGACCATTAAGGCGATAAGGCGACCATTTTCATAGCGTTTCTACGCCTTTCCACACGACAAACACTACAAAACAAATAAAATACAACCAAATTGAGAATCTCCTCCTTTTTGAAGAAAGTCGGTTAAAAAAACAAGTCCAATATAAAAACCCGCATTCATAAAAAAAATACCCAATAAATCACGCGACCACTATCCTACCACTACACACACGTGTGGCCACTCCACTCATAATCCCCACAGAGCCCAACACACAAATAATGTACCGTATTTGTGCACGGATTAACGCGTCCGTGTCCAATTACTGGTCGTACAAAGCCTGGTCACCCTAGTCGGTAGGTATTCAAATAGACTTGGGGCGAATCCTTTTATTGGAGACTCCTTGTCTCTCTTTTGTTGTGTGATGTGGTCACCCTAGTTTAAATGCTGTGAACTGTATACGGGCTGTTTTAATTGAGTTTTTTTTTTATTTCAAACTATTGTGGTTTGCTACTGGAATGAAGTAGCTGGATAATAATTTTTCGATTTTTTTCTTTGGATTTGTCAATTTTGTGTTCTGTTATGATGACTGCTTAGTTGGTGACGAGACGAGAATTTATGAAGAAATTTATCTATTCTAAATAGTGTAGGGGACATCGACTCGCACCGCAACATGTAGCCTACAATTGAATTTTTGAATGAATATTTTTTTTACAAAAAAATACAAACCTTTCATTCAAAAATGCAGTAATGTATCACGCATCACCGCGTCACATCAGACGACTTGCGGTCAATACAAGACTATTTAGTATACGAAACAAATATAAGGTCCAATTAAAATAGATGGACAAACTTTTAGAAATCATTCAGACCACCAAAATAAGGACAATGGTAAAAAAATAAATAAGTAAAACGCATTAGATAACTTACAAGAAAAAATACAGTTAACGAAAATACACTAAAAATGCCGGCTATTTATTATTTTAGGGCAAAATAAAATAACTTTAATCAGTGTTTTTTTTTGCGTGGATATCTTTGGTTAGACTTACTGAACGCTGTGTTAAAATTTGTCCATCTATTTTAATGGGACCTTATATTTTATTCAAAAGAATTCATTGAAAAAAAAATGTCAGGACCTCTCCACAGTGTACAAATATCTTCTGTATCTATTTCAGCAGACTATTATTTAGCTTTTCTCTTTTTATCCGGCAATTTATTAATAAAAATACTCATCTTACAGCCAGTAAACCGCCCTCTAAATAATCTCAGATATCAAAGCCACAGCCCTAACAATTGTCTCTATTGTGTTTTAATAGGGATGGGAAAAAGTATCGATAAGCGTAGTAAAGATAGGCGACACTACAAAAAAAAAAAAAAACCAACCACTCCGGGAGTGCCGACCGAAGCGCAAACATTTTTTTTTTTCAAGATTCTGGATTATTTTTAGGAAATATTTTTGTATAAGTCTTTTTACTTATAAATTTGACTATACACTGTAATTTTATTGAACTTGTAATATGTAGCAAAACGGCTAACTCTGTAACGAAAAAGAGGTCGTGTAACGGTGTCGCGAGTTCAATTGTTTTTCCCCATCTCAAAAATGCCAACGCGCCTAAAGAAGTTTTCACTTCAATCAGCCTGTGAAGTTTTGTCAGTCATTTTGTTAGTGCATTTAGTAATTAAGTTGTTAGGGTTTTCCAAGTTCAAAGGAATTCTCAGTATCAGCCCACAGTAAAGCAGTCCTGAGTGTAATGTCTGCGAACACACGAGATTTGCAGCTCTTTTCTTGTTTTCTTAGTGTAATGGGAGGCTATCCAGCCGGACTCCAAAATACGACCGGAGAACACCCCTACTTTTTTCGATACCATACTGAGTAAAACATGGTCTGTGGATGGGTGACCTCCCATTACATACCGAGTTTCCTCCGTGCCTCGGAAAGCACGTTAAGCCGTTGGTCCCGGCTGACATTTGAAGATCTTTGACAGTCGTTAAAGTAGTCAGTGGCCCAAAAAGTCTGACAACCAGTCTTACCAAGAGGTATCGTATTTGTAGAGGTCAGATAGGCAGTCGCTCCATGTAAAATACTGGTATTCAGTTGCATCCGGTTAGACAGGAAGCCGACCCCAACATAGTTGGGAAAAGGCTAGGCAGATGATGACTGAGTAAAACATCGATACTTTTTTTCGATACCAATCATAACATCCCTTGGCGGCTATTGTCGCCCGCCGGCAGTATCTCGTTGAAAATTGTCACAATAACCACTTATAAACGACAGATGTGGTTTTTAGAGATTTATTGGGGTTCCGTATTCAAATTGGTAAAGAATCCACATGGTTCTACTTCGTTTACCCGTAATGGCTGCTGTTTTCAGCAACTTGTTGCTATGATATTGTCCTCATCATCAGTCTCCTGGTCCCAATTTATTTGGGGTCGGTACAGCATGTCTTCTTCCTCCATACTTCTCTATTACTCGTCATCTCACCAATCACCTCCTTTCTAGCCACATCATCTTTCACACAGTCCATTCATTGTTTCTTTGGTTTTTTTTTTTATTATTCTTTTGAAATTAGGATAGTTTTAAGAACTGCTAGGCTACTAAAGAGCACGCCACTATAGAAAATGGAAATGTTATAATTTTCATATAAAAAAATAACCGAAACAACCTTTTATGTTAATATGTATTCCGAGAAAATTGAAACGGACTCGCCGAAGCACATTTATTGTAAATCTTATACAAACACAACCCTATTTTGTTCTCAGAAAAACAATTGAAATTGAGATATATAAATAACTTTTAAACGGAACCAAGGTTCTGAAACACATCGAAGTATTTATTTATTTAAATTAGAACAGTTCCACGCACTTTTGAATAGTCAAAAACAAAAAGATGAAGCTGTCTCAGTCACTCACAAGGCATAATAATTGTGAAAATACGTAGTAGCCAATTTCCAAGCGTATTTATTTATTAATAAAGGTTTACCATCAGCTTCTGTGTACAACAATCACAAGTAAAGGTTTTACAATATTGGACTTACAGTCGCCAATTACTGGTTAAAATAAGACAGTGATAAGATAAAATAATAAGAATATAAAATTAAAACGAGTAGATCTAGAAATAAAATAAAACTAAACTAAACAACTACACAATTAAACTCCTCAAATCTAAGGGTATACATACTCCTGCCAGGGTTGCGGGACTGTTCGAAAGAGATACCGCGGCCCTGGAACACAAAGGGCAAGGAAGGAACATGGATGGGTTTTAGTCAGTACAAGTCTGACACTCCCTTCCGTTTCTCCCAGAGCGGGAGAAGGAAAAAAAAAAAGAAGGGTATACATACTTCTCTTATGAAATATAAAATTTTCAATTTTCACAAATAAAAACGGCATCGATATAATTAGCTAACCAATTACGACTAAATTAAAAAAAAGACATAATATGTAAAGATTAGATCTCTATGGAGAAGAACTCCATGGATACTCTTTTAATTCAAAATGTTGTTACAAAATATTGGTTCTGTCAAAATGGTTTAATCGTTTGTCAAAGGAACCCTCAGTACTCAAGTTCGACTCGCACTTGCCTATTTTTTATACTATTCCAGTTTTTTTTTGTTAATCTTTATGTCAATAAAGAGATTTGTCACGGTATTATCTTTTTTTATAAAGATTAAATCGCCCCATTGGTGAATGTAGTGCGTTAGAGAGATTTTGGGTCACCGTATTTAGTCATGGTTGCTGGTAGCAGCTGGGTGAGACTCGATCTGATTTAAAAAAATAATAGGGAAACAAATAAAAAGAGTAACATTCACATAAATTATTAAGGCGGTTGCGTCAGAGTAGCCCGCGAAATTCAAATTTTCATACGTTTTTTGCAATTTGCAGGTCACTGTCAGGTTGTACGTTGATGAGAAATGAGTCGCGCCAGTATCGCAAATGTAGTTACAGAATTACATGAACTTAGAGGGTTGTATTGATGATTTTCACGATTGTTATTCTGTAACTACATACGTGTTACTGGCGCGACTCATTTCTCATCAACGCACAACCTGACAATGACCTGCAAATTGCAAAAAACGTCAGAAAATTTGAATTTCGCGGGCTACCCTGACGCAACCACCTTTACATCTTTTATTATGCTCACAGCCAAGGAGTGGAATTCCCTGCCTGCTTTCATATGACCCCAATCTATTTATGTCGCGAGGTAATAAGCTTCTTTTGGGTTAGCTCGTTCCATTATCGATCTCATCTCTGTCCTCAGGACTATATTGAGGGCTAGAGTCTGTAGGCTCATTTACTACATAAAAAAAAAATGCGTGGAGTCCCTCCGCGTGGAAGAAGTAAAACTTTCTTTCTATTCCCCCTCCCCAGGAGCGTTGAACGTTTAACGCAACAGTGCTTTCATACTCCCTCCATGGTAGCGTTAAACGTTTAACGCATCCTTGTTGGAAGTCGCATTAGAAGTTTCACTTCAAAAAAACATTTGTTTTGGATTGAAGGACCTGGAGTCATGGAGAAAGGCTAAGCTAGAACGAACCAGTACCTATGAGAATCGATAACTGGAATCAATTTTGGCATTCATCATCATCAGCCTATAATGTTCCCACTGCTGGGACACAAGCCTCCTCTCTATGAGACGGATTAAAAAGTGTATTTTATTAATGATAGGAGAGGCCTTTGTCCAGCATTAGACTGCTATAATAGACTAAAAAACGAGGATCGGTAAACTCCGTCCAGGTTAACGTGAACTGAAGTAACAAGCGCAGTTGGGACCCTGAAAGTCTAGCAACCAGTCTTCCCTAAGCGTATCATTTGTTATCCATATAACTGGGTTGTGCAGGTCAGGGAGAAGGCAGTCAACAGTAGCGTAGACCTTCTGCCGTGACCTTCGAAAAAATTTAGAAGTTATACATGTTTTGGCGCGTTAGGGAAAAATTATGAGAGTTAATTATTAAGATGCGCGCCCACTCCGTCACAAAAACCGACACCCTGAAGTTAGCAAGTCAACATACACCCTGATAGTTAGCTAGTTTTACTTCTCCCAATGTTTGTTTACTTTCGTAGTGTCAGATATTGACAAGCCTAGGTTATTATTTTTAATCTACTGCTGGAGCTAGGAGGTTAGGTTGAATAAGTAATTGATATTAGACCTTGTTAAAAACTACTTTACTAGAAAAGTATATCTTCTAACGCGTGTACATAAGTACACACACACTTTTTTTTTAGATCTGTTTCAGTTTCATTAGTAAAATTCGCCCTAAGAGGTTGTTTAACTAAAGTTAATCCGTAAAATTAGTTTTTAAGTTCGTTGTAAACTTGTCACCTGAAAGTTTTACACGGTACAGTTATAGAACTATCTGTTGGATTAAGTTTTAACCACTTCCTGTATGATAATGGTCTAAACTTTGCATATCTTGAAAATGTTTTACAGAGTTTTGAATCTGATTTACCGTTTTTAAACGACTTCAAAGAAGGAGGAGGTTCTCAATGTATGTTCTTTTTTTATTTATTTTACGCGATCTTTCCGCCAATTATGAATGGATTTTAATGATTCTTTTTTGTTTGGTAGATCACTTCAGAGGTCCCATATAAATTTTATCGAAATCGGTTCAGTACTTTGGTTTTTTCTTCACGCTGCCACAACTCGCGACGTCGCGTGAAGTAGCCTGTCATGCTGTGGCCGTTCACGCGACGTCGCGTGATGGTGCCTTACAATTTATGTACGAGTTGTATGTATTTGTGTGGTATACCGAATACTACAACTATAAAGGGTAAAATAAAAAACTTTCTGCTAAAAAAAACGACTTCCAAAAAAACACGAAAAAAAGTCTAAACTTACTTTCGGAAGTCCGTGACAAATCAACATCTGCCTAGCCTTGTCCCAATCCCAACTATGTTGGGGTCGGCTTCCAATCTAACCCGATGCAGCTGAATACCAGTATTTTACATGGAGCGACTGCCTTTTTTTTTACTGATGGGAAAGCATCAAATGACTGCTCCCGCTCTGGGCGGAGCGGAAGGGAGTGCCAGACTTGTACTGACTAAAACCCATCCATGTTCCTTCCTTGCCCTTTGTGTTCCAGGGCCGCGGTATCTCTTTCGAACAGCCCGCAGCCCTGGATGGAGCGACTGCCTATCTGTCCTCCACAACCCAGTTAGTACTAGGTAATACGATACCCCTTGATAAGACTGGTTGTCAGATTTTTTGGCCCACTGACTACCTATCGACTATCAAAGATCTTCAAATGACAGACGGTACCAGCGGCTTAACGTGCTTTCCGAGGCACGGTGGACACTCGGTATGTAATGGGCGGTCACCCATCCACAGACCAACCTACGCAAGCACGGCTTAACCGTTATTATTTAGCCACGAGCTCCTCAGCCAGACAAAATTGTCAATTGATTACAAAATAAAGAAAAGATAACTAACCTTTCAAATCACTTTTCCTTAAACCCTCGAAAATTTTACAAAATGGCCACCATACATCGGTATGTATGGTGACCATTTTGTAAATTTTGTAGTAAGTGACGGTCGGTACCGTCACTTCACAAGCCCTTCATGTCAAACAAGTAAAGAGACCAGCCCTCGTTTATTCACGGCTCACTGCGAGGGGTGGGGTAGGCAGCAATAGGAGTATGGATGTGTGAAATTAGCAGTACTTAGTAGCTATTGGACTGAAAATGATTTGTTTTAAAGGGATATTTTATTTGTATGGGATACATTTATTTGCATAGCGGGTAGCTTAGATGTTATGAAGTGGAAGCTTTTTTTTTACCCGACTATGGTGGAACCCAAAAGAGGGTATTGTTTTTTTTTGTCGGGATTATGTCCCCTTACGCGGTAACATGATAAATATTGTGAGAACAAATCATTTTAAAAGAGTAACCATGGAGTTTCTTGCCGGTTCTTCTCCATAGGAAACGACCAACCCGAACCGTGCACCTTTTTGTCGACGTTTTATACGTGTTCCCGTTGTCCCCGTAATCTGTGTCCCCGTCACGGGGACATCAGAACGTCATAGGATTCCTTACCGTTGTCCCCGTTATGTACATACGGGCAACGGGGACAACGGATAGTTAAGATTTCATGTATCGTTGTCCACTTTAAATTTTTATTTATTTTTTAAACGTGGGTTATTTATATTTAGCGCGGCAAGCCTAAAACTAAAATGAAAGATATTTATAAGGCATGTTATGTAGCTGTGCCAATGCGAGAATTGTAATTTTATGATTGTACTTTTTATTATTATTGTAATTTAATTATTGTAATTTTATTATTATCTTTTGATTTATTAAATTTGCATTTGTCTTTTATTATGATTTTATTTTAATTTAATTGCCCAGAGTCTGGATTTGGGTCTTGT
This sequence comes from Lycophotia porphyrea, assembly GCA_950005105.1. NCBI lineage: Eukaryota > Metazoa > Arthropoda > Insecta > Lepidoptera > Noctuidae > Lycophotia > Lycophotia porphyrea. Next base: position 1,450,591 of record OX465411.1, read on the forward strand.
TGATGGCAATAGGCTTGACCCGTAAGACTTAGGACTTACATGATTTTATCAAATGAAAGTAAAATCAACGTCTCTGCCTATCCCTGTGTAGGAATGCAGGCGTGGTGTTATTTTAATACTCATTACAGAAGAAATAATTCATCAAATGATGTCACACGCACTTACACGAAACTGGCGAAACGTGCCTTGTCTGCTTAACCCGTCCGGGAAACCAAGCGTGAAGTTACGAACTTAATATCCTCGAAAAGCTTATATCAGACGACATAAGAGTGACATACGAACGGAACCTAATACCAACAAGATAATCCTAGCTTACAATTTTTAACAATAAATACAGGATTAGGGATCCGCAGCCGTAACGGTTCGCTTTCATAGAAGATTTTATTTTTAAAGGGTTCCGTAATCTTGTTATGAGGGGTTAATACCATTAAATGGACTTAAAAAGACTTAAGTTAAAATTAAAAATTGTTTTTATTTTCAAGTAATAAAAAAAAAGGCAACAAAAATTGACTGTCTGTAAAGTTGACGAGTTTTACGGACGATAGTTTAACGTGCCGTCATAAAATCGAGTGGAAGAAAGATAGATGCGGCGCATGCGTACAATGAGTGTAACGGGACAATGAGCGTAACGGGACACTTTTTCGGGCATGCGGCCGGCGTTCATCGATTTAGTAGACGTTGTCACGTCAAAAAAAATATTTTCCTTGGAGTATCATTATGCCAGTCAGGGATGTTATCCCCGAAGAGCTAGGTAACTGGCTCCCTAATAGTACAACCTACATTAAGCCAGTAAGGTATCAAAGTCTAATGTAAAAGGGGATTAAAAGGGGGAGGGGGGTGTAAGGTGGGGGGTTTTACCCCAAGTGTTTTATATAATTGTTTAACTGGTTAGTATATTAAGTTTATGTGCTAATTATAAGGTTTAAATTAACAATGGTGAAAGACACGATAAGGTTGATATATTATGTGTTTAGATAAAAACCCCAAAACCAAAAAAACACATATACAAGGTGTATCATAACGAACGCAAGACCTCCCATGTGGTATCTCAGACCATGAAACTGAGCAACTTTTGTTCTACGAGTTCTTGAAATTCACAAAAAAAGTGGACTTTCTTTTGGAACATGTATGGTAAAGAAAGTTATGGATTTCCAAAAGTCATAGAATAAAAGTTATTCAGTTTCATGGTCTGAAACACCACACTAAAGGTTGTGTGTTTATTATGTTACACCCTGTATATTAAACACCGACTTCGGCCTACTGATGCTAATTTCTACATTTTATACTTGCCATTTGTTTTGGACACATAATTTTACTCACGTGTCGATAGACTCAAATAATACCCGACCAGTATATTGCCACCTGCACAGCTCTGTCGCTGTCGTCAGGTGGCTGTGCAGGATGGGCAAGAAAGGAGGTGGGGCATATCGTGCAGAGGGGCTCCACACTGACATTGGCTTTGGGACGGATCGATGATACCCTCTTTGGCCAGATTATTTCTACAGCGGCCAACCTGGGCCCGCAAACGGTTAAGATGTTTCCAGATTGGCCACTGCAGTTCCTGTCCAGGAGGAAGATGTTATGCTGGACACATAATAATAAGTATTCTACCTGACTTCTAACACCTGGCTATTGCGTCAAGAATCTCATATTCAGGAGTCACGTTTGGGACCCAAGGACGACGCAGATATTTAAACGCTAAAATATACAATTATCGCCGGGAGCACAATCTTATTTAAATACTAAGATACAAACAATACGGACGAGTGGGAGTCACGGCGCTGTGAGCTGCTGGAAAAATGAGGCGGTTCATTATTTGAAGACGGCTGACTGTCACACTGGTGGCGTATTACATTTCGCGACGATACAGCAAACAATTTAATCGTCACTAACAGTGTCGTCTAGAACTCTGAAGGCCGTATTTTAAGGGCTGCGCGACTGTTCGAAAGATATACCGCGGCCCTGGAGCACAAAGGACAAGGAAGGAACGGGGTTTTAGTCAGTACAAGTCTGACACTCCCTTCCGCTCTGCCAGCGCTCGATCTAGCCAGATATTCGGCTCGATTCGACAATGTTCGGGTAGGTCCGGAACCGTTCGAGCTAGGCCGATTGGTTTTTTGCCGAACGCACAGACTCAGCACAATAAGCTACTACAATCTATCTTTCTTTATTACATTTTCAACGTTATCGCTGAAGAATTAGATTCAAGGTTGATTGGGACAGTGGGTGTCTGTACATATGTCTACGAGCTGCGCTGAATCATGCCGAACCGCACATGTGTTACAGTATGGTGTGAGAGAGTCTCACAAGTCAATGAGTTCTAATTTGCATCAGTCGACGCGCCAATATCTTCGCTCCGCAGTAATTTGTTACTGTCGCCGTATTACGAAGGATTCCTCAGTATGCATGGTAAATGGAAGATATTGTTATTTTCTTTAGTGTTATAGAGGAGATGGATGAGATGAGCTATTTACAAGGCAGATGTGAGTGGCAACGCCGGGAGGGGACGCCCTAGAAAGACATACGCTGACCTAATTGGTGAGGTTCTTCAGAAAGGTCAGGTGCGTTATACTCGCAACCGGCGTGCGTGTATGACCAGATGTATGAACGTGGACGAGGCAAAAGGAGAAAGGAGTAAGGATCGTAGCAGGTGGCGTTCTGTGGTTTTTGCCATGGGAAAAGAGCCGGAGTTTATGTATGTGTATGTATTATATGAGATGGTATTATGATGCTTGTGTTCTGTGAAGGGGCTGGCACACATAATCCATCCATGGGTAGACCATCCATCCTCTCCCTCTCCATCCATCACTCTTTTGCCACATGCGATTCTAAAAGAGTGATTAATTGAATGAAGATGCCTATAAGCGTAGAAGAAGACCAAAGAAACGATAGATGGACTGTGTAAAGGATGATATGGCAAGAAAGGAGGAGTCTGATGAGATGACGAGTAATAGAGAAGTATGGAAGAAGAAGACATGCTGCGCCGACCACGAATGAATTAGGATAAGGGCAGGAGAATGATGATATAAGTACGTTTTTGTATTTATCTAGACATTGTCTTTTTCTCGACGTCTGTCTCTTTTCGAACTATCATTTTTCGTTTTAATTACTACATATTATAAAACAAAGTCGTCTGCCGCGTCTGTCTGTCTGTTAGCGATAAACTCAAAAACTGCTGCACCGATTTTTATGCTGTTTTCACCAATGGATATAGTGGTTCTCGAAGAAGGTTTTAGTATAATTTGTCAAGTTTTCGTTGCGGGAACGGGATCAAAATTTCATGATGACTTTTGGTCGCGATAATCGACATCCACGCGGGCGAAGCCGCGGGCATCAGCTAGTACATACATAAATAAATACATGGACAGGAAATGAAGAATGCACAGACTATAAACAAATGCATAAAGTATACAGAAGCTTATGGACCGAAGATCAATGACTTCCGGTTCCTGTAGTTAAGGAGTTCGGAAGATATTACGCGATGGGGAGGGGGTTCGATTCCCTTTTGTTATGGTAAGCATGTAATGGGTGTAAGGGTGCTGTCTAAGATAAATAGCTATGTTAATGGAGCTATAATTTAAGTGTATTGCGAATTTTATTGTCGTTGTGATGGATTTCATGAGAGATTGAAATACAAGGTGTAAACGAAACCTTAACGAATCCGAAAGGTATTTGTTCTCCCCGTCATTGCGATATTTTTTTTGCTCTAGACCATACTTGGGTACTTTCTAGTTACGGAGATATTTGGGGTCAAAATTCCAACTTTTTCATAAGATTTTTTTTAATACATTTTTAACTCCACGACCCCCGCACTATTTAATGCATCTATCTATCAGCAGAATGTTTTTACCCGACTTTGGCAGTCGGGTAAAAGGAAGGGTTATTTTTTCGCGCATATCTTGTATGTATGCATGTAATATTCTTTATAACCTCATATCTTCCAAACTGCTGCACGGATTTATTTAATTAACATATCGTTAGATTCGTCTTGATAACCGAAGTGTTCTTAGATTGGTGACATGAAAAAAAAACCAACATGACGACTGTTTAAAGTAAAAAAAAAAAAATTAACTGCTGCAATATGGGTATAAAATTAAAGGGCTATAAAATTAAGGGAGGATTTTAAAATGGTATATCATGACCATGTAACTAAAAGGAAAAAAATAAAAATACCCATATTGGATAGAATGATTTTGGTCTAGATTTTTTAATAAGTCCCGACTGTTGCAGTTTAAATTAAATTGCTTTCAACACTTCTGGACTGAACTTGTTTTTTTATTTTTTAGTTTTTATTTAATTATTAGTTATTTTTAACGCAGTCGGGTTTTTTAAATTTATTTTTTAGTGTGTTACATTGAGTCCTACCGTAAAACGTGATTTTGACCCAAAAAAAAGGCTTTTCCCAGGATTTTTTTTGCGTACTTAGTTTGATGTACAGAATGCTTGGTTGATGGCCTCGTGAAGGGTACGTTTTCACTCTGTATAGTAAGCTATAGCAACTTTACACATACATGCACATATGCAAAAGGTAGTAACCATATAAGTGTGTTTGTCGTTTCGATTCATTTTTCTGCGAATCGGAATCATGCCTGCGATCTTGAATGCATAAATATTGTGTGTAGACGGCACTGTGTCCATTGTACAAGACGGCCGTTGACCTACTCGTGGACAGTGGTGGCATTGACAGGTCGTATATTCGATGTTACTAGTGTACCCATGTGTGTGTGTATGTGTGTAGTTTAGGTATTCAAGATGATCTGATAACATAATATCATTGGCAGAGGTTCACCCTATATTACAAATACAACCACATTCCGCCATTTATATTATGATCGGATATCACAGTAATTGTAAATTACAATTAAAGTCTTAATACAGGATCTCCGCTTTGGCTGCGGGACTGTTCGAAAGAGGTACCGCGGCCCTGGAACACAAAGGGCAAGGAAGGAACATGGATGGATTTTAGTCAGTACAAGTCTGACACTCCCTTCCGCTCTGCCCAGAGCTCGAGGAGTCATAATTATGATGATTACCCATCCGAAAAAAAAAAAACAAAAACAAAAGAACCTCCTCTTTGAAGTCGATTAAAAATGGTCCTCAACTCTACAAAATAATAATTGCAATAACTATTGGACTCGGAATCACAAATATATTTTAACTGATTCGCTGTGCTAGCAACGATGCCAAAGTATTTTAGTTTTCAATCTAGAGTCCAGTCCATAATCATGAGACAAGAATTGTCTATATTCCTACTGTAGTTATTGGCAATAGCCTTGCCCCCTATTATAACTGGCGTATCGCTGCTTAGCACTAGAAAAAACTGGACAAGTGCGATTCGGAGTCGCGCACGGACGGTTCCGTACCATAAACCGAAAAAACAAATGTGTGCGAGTAACCTTTACGCGCGATTGAAGTAAAACTTCTTTTTCTTTTAATTTACTTATTTTAAAAGTAATAAATAAACAATATAATATTTAGAGATTTTCAAAAAAATCTGAGTTACTCCCTAGTCGCGCCTAAAGAAGTTTTACTTCAAAAACTTTGACTTTGACTTTATTTGCCTGAAATATGGTGTTTTACAGATTTTATAACACAAACATAGTTCTTTCGCCTACTAAAAACGGCATGCAAATAATGCGAGGAAATGAATTAAAATTTACAAAATCAATGATGAACACAAACAACAATATTTTTTCTCGCGTTGATGAGTTCATTTGTTTTTTTTCAATAAACTGCTTTCTATTTGCAAGCCAATTCGATATTTAAATAAAACCTTTGATAAGTTGGCTCCTCGGTTGCCATGCTTTTGAGTATAAGATCGTTCCATTTTTAAATATAGTAAGCGTTACTTCCGTCAGAAAAAAAATCTGAGTTACTCCCTAGTCGCGCCTAAAGAAGTTTTACTTCAAAAACACGTTTCTTGTATGGGAGCCCCTCTTAAATATTTATTTTATTCTGTTTTAGTATTTGTAGTTATAACGGCAACAGAAATACATCATCTGTGAGAATTTCAACTGTCTAGCTATCATGGTTCACGAGATACAGCCTGGTGACAGACGGACAGTAGAGTCTTAGTAATAGGGTCCCGTTCCCGTGGCCCAATGGGTACGGAACCCTAATAAAAATGGTGGTAGACGAACTCCTTCACAAAGAGCCCGCTCTCTATCTTTTTCTTCTCCAACCTTTGGCCACTCAATACTGAATGAGAGCCCTAAGATTGACTCAACACACAATTCCCGTACCGTACAACACCGGACACGTACACCTAACGGAATGTCCGCGGCTTCCAATGTCTGCGCTATGTGGTCCGAGTAACTGCGACCGCGACGTGAGGTAGGCAGACACGTAAGTAACACACGCGTCTTGATGCTATACTGTCGGTTGTAGACAGGAGAAGCGAAAGGTCCTATCGGCGTTTGACAATCTAGATTGGAATGTCGTTGTTCCCAAACTTTTACAAATTAAATGATTACGCAAATGGAAAGCTTTGCTTCGCTACCATGTTCCCACTGTTGGGACATAGACCTCCTCTCTATGAGAGGGAATGGGCTATAATCCACCACGCGGGCCCAGTGCGGATTGGTAGATGTCACATGTCTTCGAATTTTTGGTGCCGGTTTCCTCACGATGTTTTCCTTCATCGTTTTTGAGAGCAGTGGTGATGAAATAAATTACACAAAATAATGCGCCTGCCTGGGTTCGAACCCACGACTTACTGTTCGTAAGTCGCTACCACTGGGCCACCGCTGCTCTCACCATGTTACACGTTGATATTAAGCTGGAACAGTTTATCTATCAAGAGCCCTAAATCCATACTAATAAATAAAATTGAAGTGTCTGTTTGTAATTTAAAAATAACAGCTTTTTTATATCAAAAACAATTTTTTTCGTCTGTCTCTCTGTTTCTTCCGATTAATCTCCGAAACGACTGGATGTATTTGGTCGGGACTTTAACTGGCAGATAGCTGATGTTATAAGAAGTTACTTAGCATATTCTGTTAGAGGGGTCTGGTGACAGATTTGATGGAGTCTGTCCGTCAAGAACATCATCATCTGCTTAACCTTTTTACAAAACTTGTATTTTACATGGAGCGACTGCCTATCTGATCTCCACAACCAAGTGAGCACTGGGTAATAATACCCTTTAGTAAGACTGGTTGTCAGATTTTCTGGCCGCTACTTCCTGACATATGTCAAAGATCTACAGATGACAGTCGGGACCAACGACTTGACGTGCTTTCGGAAGCATGAAGGAAACCACGGATCAACCTAGGAAAGCGCAGTTTAACCTAAAGATTGACCTCAGTTGCTGTTATTACTTAGCCACGAGCTCCTACTCTGTCCATCAGGAGCATTATCATCATAACATCCCTGCTTTTCGGATGGGAAATCTTCAAATGACTTCTCCCGCTCTGGGCAAAGCGCAAGGGAGTGTCAGACTTGTACTGACTAAAACCCATCCATGTTCCTTCCTTGCCCTTTGTGTTCCAGGGCCGCGGTATCTCATTCGAACAGTCTCGCAGCCCTGACAGAACATCCCTGACCTTGTCCCATGTTACTTGAGGTCCTCGAAACCAGTTTTTTTCTTCCATTCTCCCTTGTCAACACATTAATATGATATTTTGTTGTTCTTTACGGTATATTTATGTACCAGTTCTGACTGCATGCTTTCTCACGCATGACTCATGCAAAGATAACAATGCACAACCTACGTCGCGGGGCGGGAGGTTATGTTGCAACCGCGGTGATTCGTGACAGAACTGTCGTTCAAGCAGTTTATTGTCTTTAAAACCAGCTGGGGGAATTTGAACCTTATTTATTTAGATACAGATCAAAATTGGACGGGTTTTCAATGTGGATGTTTTCCTTTGTGTTATTGTTATTTGAATGACAATTCGGAATGATGGTTAAACAAACTCGTAGAGGTATGATCAACAACATGAACATAACATCACGCCTGAAATCCCCGAAGACTGAGTTGTATGTGATGGTACACCCACATTTCACCAGTTATGTTTCTAAGTCCCATGTAACAGGGGGCGATTAGTATCTGAGATGGTCTTTTGAAGAAAGAACCATACAGATTTTGAGTGGACCTGTCCAGTCAGTGCAAGCATTTGTCAGTTACCGTATAACTCGACTCAATATTATTATTATTTCCTTAAAATTACCAAATACTGTTCTAGAACTGAAATGCTTCTACCCACTACCTACCTCTTCCCCTCATCATCATCTGCCTGCCTTTTCCCAACCATGTTGGGGTCGGCTTCCAGTCTAACCGGATGCAGCTGAATACCAGTATTTTACATGGAGCGACTGCCTATCTGACCACCACAACCCAGTTACTACTGGGAAATACGATACCCCTTGGTAAGACTGGTTGTCAGACTTTTTGGGCCACTGACTACTTTAACGACTGTCAAAGATCTTCAAATGACAGCCGGGACCAACGGCTTAACGTGCTTTCCGAGGCACGGAGGAAACCCGGTATGTAATGGGTGGTCACCCATCCACGGACCAACCTAGGCAAGCACGGCTTAACCTAAAGATCGACCCGAGCGGCTGTTATTGTTTAGCCACGAGCTCCTCCCCTCAATACATTCCAAATACTTCAATCAAAATATTTCCAAACATGTAGTAGTACCTACAATCTACAATAGTTTAACTTTAAACTGTTAACTTAAACCGTGGAACTGCGGGAGTCGGGAGCGTCTGAAATGCAGTTAATTTCCTGGAGCAGTCGCGAACGGTCGGCTAAGTTAACATGCAGCCCGTAATGTTACTACAGTTTATGTAATAAGTTAACCGCAGGTTACTTCTCTTACCAGGGCTGCGGGACTGTTCGAAAGAGATACCGCGGCCCTGGAACACAAAGGGCAAGGAATGAACATGGATGGGTTTTAGTCAGTACAAGCCTGACACTCCCTTCCGCTTTGCCCAGAGCAGGAGAAGTCATTTGATGACTTCCCATCGGAAAAAAAAAGAAAAAGGTTACTTCTCTTTAGTGTGCTATTGTATAAAACTTAACTATGTTAAACTCGTAGTTCCTGAGCACATTTGTCAGTTATGCCGTTGGCAAGTCACATGTTAAATCGGTTATTGTTATTATAAGCTCAAAAAATTGTTTACAATAAGTTTTCAAGATTTAGTATGCAGCCAACTGCACGTTCATGGTAAACTTAGGGTGGAATCCGGCTCGAAGGACCAATGGTCGCTCGGGGTAGAATGAAGTGAGATAATTCATGTATTAAAGCTTGATATATTCCCGCGCTGACTTACAAAAATGTCTCCAACGATTTCGACAATATAGTTGCAGTATGGGGGTTTACGGGGGCGAAAAATCTATCCAGCTAGGTCTGGGACAGTTAGTTTTCTATATTTTCACCCGAGCACAGTTTGATCATCAGAAATGAAGACATCCGCAAGAGAACCAAGGTTACCGACGTAGCCCGAAGAATTGCCAAATGTAAGTGGCAGTGAGCAGGGCACATTGCTCGCAGAACGGATGGCCAATGGGGCCGTAAAGTTCTGGAGTGGCGACCGCGAACCGGAAGATGTTGCGTTGGAAGGCCTCCCACTAGGTGGATCAATGATCTGCGAAGGTTGCGAGGATCCGCTGGATACGAGACGCACGGGACCGGACAATGTGGCGACACTTGGGGGAAGCCTATGTCCAGCAGTGGAGGTCTTTCGGCTGACATGACGATGATGATGATGAGAGTTTGGTCGCCCAGAAACTCTACTATTAAATCATCATCATTCAGTTGCCCATACCCCATATATCCCAATTGATTTGAGGTCGGCGCAGCATGACTTCATCCATACATCTAGTATTCAACCCAAGAACCATATAGAACAGCACACGTACAGCCACAGGCACGATTCGCAATAGTTCTCTCAACTTTAATATCCAAGCGCCAAGTTTACGCTCAGTTGTGCTGAAGTTCCTGAATATTATGCTAGAACTGTCGTCACGTCATGTTCATGTAGATTTACGTTGTTTTAGTAGGTAATGTGACGTCATACTTGTGTTACTCAAAGGGGTAGCCAGAGGTATATACAGGGTGTAAACAGACTCTTCACGAAGCCGTCAACCAAGCATTATGCACATCAAACTAAGTAACTTTACGCAAAAATTAGTGCTTGGAAACAACTTTTTTTTTGGGCTGAAAAATCACGTTTTACAGTAGGACTCAATGTAACGCACTCGAAACATTGTGCTGATGGATGGATTGCATAGGAAGGGGGTCCTGGAGGTGTTTAAAGTAAAAAAAACTTACATTTAAAACATGTATTTAAAAAAAAACTTGTGAAAAAGTTGGAAGTTTGACCCCCAATATCTCCGTAACTAGAAGGTTCCCAGGTATGGTCTTGAACAAAAAAATGATCGCAATGACGGGGAGAACAAGTGCCTTTCGGCTTAAGAGTCTGTTTACACCCTTTATTCTTCCTAGCGTGTCGATGGCCAATTTTTATTAAATATCGTTGGCCCAAAATTCAGCTACGCGAACTCCGCTCGCTGATGTAGTCAAGTCGGCCGTAGCAAAGACAATCTCTTCAGATGGGGGTTCATGGACGGCTCAGACCTCAAATGTGTATGCGGTGTGTCTCCACAGACAATGGCCCATCTTCCATCTTGCACTGCATGCCCTGACACCTGTGCACTTGACGATCTCTTGACTGCATCAGAGGTGTATATTGCAAACACATCTCGCTATAAACGAAGCTTATTACCAGGTTTAGTAAGAGACCCCCGAATTATTAAGAAACTCCTTTTAGAAAAACACTTCACCCGACCGGATCAAGAGAAAGTGGATGAACTAATCAATAACTTATAACAACTATCTTAACTTAAGCTCTCAACCTAAGTATCTTAACCCCAATCAAGTAAGATTAAATTAACCGAATACCAGCTTGAACCTGTTCATACCCTTGTCACGGAGACTATTTGACGAGATTTAGATTAATTATTATTTCAGTTAAGTCCGGAGATTAACTTAACTGGCCTCGTGAGGAGACGTTGATTGGGGGAGACATTATTCCATCATTGCTGTCTTTTCCAGTTTAGAGGTATAGCCCTTGTATCACAAACAATGTTCCACCTCCTAAGGCGGTTATGACACGACACGACTGCTGAGCATGAGGTCCTGGGTTCGATTTTTGGGTTGGGCAAAATGCTATTGGGTTTTTCCATCAGGAGTTCCCCAGTAGCAGCTACGAAGTCTGGATTTAGGACCGGTTGATGGCAATAGGGTCGCTCCCAATTACATAGGACTTAAATATAACTGGCGAAATGTGGGTTTACTATTAGTTAAACCTCTGTCTCATCCTTCGGAGATTACAGTTGTGGTGTTATGTTACCGCTCGTCCGCGCGGTCCAGCGGAAACGGCGAGATTTTATGGCGATCCGCGCGAAGTGGCGGATGCAGCTCATCCGCGCGGTCAGGTGGTGTACGTGTATTACATACAAGCCAATTCGACATAAGCTCCGCTTCACTGCCCGACCGCACGGGCGAGCGGTGTCGTGTAAAAACCGCCTTATAAGTTATAGCTACAACCTTCAAAGAATACCGACGTTATGTTGCAGTTCTCATTTCCAATTATTTGCAAAATGATTGCCAATTAAGTATTTTTCATAAAGCTCTTATGAATTGCTTAGCCATGTCGTCTGTCTGGCGAGTACTATGAATAGTTGTGGCTCATATCAAAAGCCTGTAAGTGACTAATGCACTATGCATGCGGTATTGCAGTTATGTGGAAACATACGTGAATGGTTGCGTTGGACGGGGCACAGACCAGGAAAGTGTGACACTATGGACAAGTATGCTAATAATGGAAATGAAAGGCAGTTCGTGTCTTAAACGTCGTCTTTGCACAACTAGATTTGACAGCTTTTTGGGCAAGGTGCCTTTTCTTTTGCAAGATTTTCGCTTGAAAACGTTCGTTGAAAGCGAGATAAATTGTTGAATTTAATCATCTCAGAGACTAATCTACAATGCTACATATAACTACATCACCTTTCCATACCCTTCACGCTTGCCTTGCTTGTGTGCAGAAATAGATATGGCGGTAGTACTGCCGCGGACGAGCTACTACATACTAACTACCCTCACCATCATCGTTCTCCCATATTACTAAGGGTCGGCCCAACCCGTTTTTTTCTTCCATTCTCCCCAGACAAGCTATCGTTTCTTCCTATTTCTTTCATATCATTCCTCACACAACCCAATCCATGTTTTCTTTCCTCCTTTCTGCTTCTTCTTTCGTGTCGATGGTACGACTTGATTATATTTCCTTGGCCCAGTATGTGGCCACGTTAATCGCGGCGTCTCACAGTGGAACGAATGTATGGGAGCGGTTGGACGTAGACATGTCCGAAAAAAAAGAGTAAAATTATGCCAAACTAATGATGCCATCTTATTCGATTACTTAATGCCTTCATAACTTGTGGTGATGAATTTCTTCATAACTCCCATATTTCGTGAGTAATTTGAGAAAATGTGAAATTTTACTATGAAAATGAGTGTATCGAGCTCTCTCCCTCTTGATTCCGGGCTTGTTTCAAGTAGCGGTCTCTAATATCATAATGCTAATACTAAGAGCTATATTTAATACTAAGACACATAGTGCGCCAAATGTGCACTTTCTGGGATAAAGAGTGATGTTTATTTTATAACACAATTTTTTTATTTTTTGTTTATTTTGTTGATTAAAACCGTTTTTCTAAAGGTTTACCTTATTACAATAACATTTCTGAGCAGCCAATTAGAGAAGATATAAGCTAATTAGGATATATAATTAGGGACTTAAGGTTTACATATAAAACTGATGCACTAATGATTACTGATAAGAACATTGCTATTATTTAATTACTAAATGGCTCTTAATACACTAATTTAGCATGCATCATTTACTAATTATCACAATAACTAATTACCTTGCAATATTTAACAAAGGATACCTGGGATACCTGGATTTTATATAAATAGGTCACTATTAGTAACTTTAAAATCAGTGTTGATTTACACCTCGTTGTATCCAAGCTAATCTCGCAATGTATTTTCCAAATTTTAATACAAATCTTGATATTCACGTTGCTTTATGCGCACGCGCACATAAAGATTTACGCGACTTTAACTATTTGTTCAGTGTTTTAAAAGATAACAGTTGTGTTCAGTTATGTGAAAGTGCTGAAACAAGTTTAAAAGACTGGTGTCGTCGATTTTGCTACCGCATTTATGCAAAATGGACACAGTCTGGAAGAAGCACAGATAAGTTTCGGAAGAAACATGAGATTTGGCTACAGGCTGCAATTCAATGGCCGGAATTACAGAATGAAAATATGGAACCTTCTACAGAAAATATAAGTGACGTCATCGAGCCCATAATTTCTCCTGCTAAATCTGATGCTTCAACTTGTACACATCCTAGTCCTCGTAAAACTTTTGAGGACCTTAGTAACCGGCAAAAAAGAAGACGCACTGAAGATAGTCTTTCATGCAGCAGTAGCAGCGCTGAAATTATGTTTTCGGCCGAAAGGGCGCTTCAAAAGGCAGGACAAAGCGATACAGCTTATGTTATGAAATACTTGACGGAGAATCCAGAAGAGGCCTCAAAAATCAAAGCCTTCATTGAAGGTAAATCAATTCAGGTACGGGAAATATCCCCTTTGAAGGCATTGGCTCTTTATGTATCGATGAACTTATCGAAATGGCGCTATAACACTCTTCGGGATTTCAACACTCAAGAAGGAGCTCTTCAATACCCGAGTTACTACATGTTGGTTAAAGAAAAAATTAAGTGCTATCCGGCCAAAGAAGATCTCACAGTTACAGAGAGCTCTGCAAAAATCAAATTACAAGCCTTGATGGATTTAACCTCAAGAAGACTTATTAGGTCGTTAGAAACCCCTGTTGATCCCAATCAACAGCTCGTATTGACCAGCAAATGGGGTTTTGACGGATCATCTAGCCAAAGCATTTATCATCAAAGGACGAGTGAAGATGAGCAAATCGATCTTGCTAGTAATTTTATGATTAGTCTTGTACCACTGCGGCTCGTCTCAAAAGGTGTAACAATTTGGGAAAACGAGCGACCATCTTCCACTTCATTTTGCCGGCCAATATTGTTTAAGTTTATAAAGGAAACCAAAGAAAATGTGCAGAGAGAGATGGCTGAAATCGAAGCAGAGATTGAAGCCTTAACTCCATCCACCATCACTGATGGAATTAGTGTCAAACACCAACTGCTGTTGACAATGATTGATGGTAAAATTCATTCCATTATATCCGATACAGCAGCTTCAGTGTGTGACATATGCAAGGCTTGTCCTAAAGAAATGAATAATTTAGAGTTAATCAAAGATAAACACGCAAACGAGGACATGTATAAATATAGCTTAAGCACCCTTCACGCTTGGATTCGCTCAATGGAATGCTTATTACACATTTCCTACAAATTAGACATAAAATCATGGCAAGTAAGGGGTGATATAGCAAAAAGGCAAGTTGATGACAGGAAGAAAAGAGTTCAAGAGGCTGTAAGAAGAGAAACGGGCTTACTTCTCGATGTTGTGAAACAAGGCAGTGGATCCACCAACAATGGCAACTCGGCAAGGAGATTTTTTGAAAACTACACTAAATCTGCTGAACTGACCGGAATAGATGCTATGCTTTTAAGAAAAATCTGTGTGATCTTGCAGTGTATTTCATCAGGAGAGAACCTTCTTCACTTCATAAAATTTTAATGCATGGGCCAGACATAGTTCAGAACATGTCAATTGTGCCCATTGGTTTTCTATCCGAAGAGGCATCTGAGGCTAGAAATAAAGATTTTAGAAAATATAGAGAGGGGCATTCTCGAAAGCATAGCAGTATCTCATGCAATGAAGATATTATGCACAATCTTTTACTGTCTTCTGATCCACTTGTTACAAGTATCCGTCCAAAAGGAAATAAGTTTGTAAAAAAATCTTCTTTTAAGGAATTTTATGAGCTTACGGATTCTGAGAAAAGTGATATCGAATTTGTTAACATAAATGATTTAGCGGACATCGATTCTGAATTTGAATTAATTGATGATGATGATGATGACGAAGATAATTAAATGATGTTATTGTTTTAAAATGTGTAACTTAGTAAATTAGAGCTTACATCTTAATTATTGATTGTACTTTTAATGAAACTAGGTAATTTATTATCAACTTACTTAAAAGTCATACTCTCATCAGTTCTTGTGAATATTTTTGTTAATATATATTTCTGTATATATATAATATATTTATAGACCTCTTAATAAGTCTGTCTGCGGTTTAAAGTAAATACAAATGGGGAAAAAACGTTTTTTTTTTTAAATTTTCATTTCCTTTTATCCCAGAAAGTGCACATTTGGCGCACTATGTGTCTTAGTATTAAATATAGCTCTTAGTAATAGCATTACGATATTAGAGACCGGTACTTGAAACAAGCCCGGAATCAGGAGGGAGAGAGCTCGATACACTCATTTTCATAGTAAAATTTCACATTTTCTCAAATTACTCCCGAAATATGGGAGTTATGAAGAAATTCATCACCACAATTTATGAAGGCATTAAGTAATCGAATAAGATGGCATCATTAGTTTGTCATAATTTTACTCTTATTTTTCGGACATGTCTACGTCCAACCGCTCCCATACATTCGTTCCACTGTGCGTCTGTGGCTTCATTTAGGTCTTTTAAAATACCAGCTAGTAATCAGCTACTAAAGTGCAGCTGTTGGGACACTTCGGACACTCCAGCAAGCAGGACATCGTCTGGTCGGGAGCACCGCATTTGTGTGTCGTACGGATCTTTTATTTCCCATTTTGCAAAATTTTGTTTACAACGGCCTACTTCTTTTGCTAACGGTCTATCGCGCACGCATCAATTCTTCGCCCGTATATTTCCAACAAAAGAAATTCCCCATACATATTCTGGGGGTGAAGCTCGTATTACCATCAGATGGGGGTTGAATGAGTTATTATGTATTCACCACAAGGGGTGAAAAGGGGGGAGTACTGAAATATATGCAGCCATGCGAAAATGTAAAATTGCTAATGTATATTCTGCACCGTTTCTATTTTACACGAGTTTCGTATTTAAATACTACATTCCAACAAATGTCTGAAATTGCAGAATGTGCAAGGATATTTATGGAATATCTCTAATTTTATTTTATTATCAAAATTTTATTCTACGCTGTGTTCTATTCGACTTATAAACCAATTCATAGGCTATTTTAGGGCCAAATAATATACTCTAAATATCTCAATGGTTAGGTAATGATCAACGACTGTTTAAACATACATAACATCACGCCTATAATCCCCGAAGGGTTAGGCAAAAGTGTACCTAATAGTACACCCACATTTCGCCAGTTATGTTTAAGTCCCATGTAATGAGCACGCCTATTGCCATCAATCGGGCACTAATCTAGACTCCGTGGCTGCTACTGAGTTTCCTGATTGAAAACCTCGACAACACTTTTCCCGACCCGGGAATCGAACCCAGGACCTCATGCTCAGCGAATGCGACCACTAGACTAACGAGGCAGTCAAACATACATAATTTAATTTAATTTAAACGTGTCTAAACTTTAATCAGGTTCAATGAAGTACCCGTAAAAATCAATCAATAAAACGACAAACTACAAATTAATGAACCACAATTGATAAAACTCTCAATAAACTACAGCTCGATCATTCGCTGCCAACAGAACCAGTTTGTTTATCGTCTGCTACTCATTGTCAATGGTTACGCTCTACTTGTCTTTGACTCACATCCGGCAGATATAATGTTGGTATTTATGACTGTTGTATCTTCAAGACATGTCATGAATTGGGTAGGTAGGGTTACGATATATTGTTTGTAAGACTGCCGTTAGCAGTGAATAAATCAACCGTGACTTCGTCATCATCGTATGCCTAGCCTATTCCTAACTAAGTTGGGGTCAGCTTCCAGTCTAACCAGATGCAGCTGAATATTAGTATCTTACATGGAGCGACTGCCTATCTGACTTCTAAGGCTCAGTTACTGGGTAACACGCACGATACCACACTAAAACACAGGTTTGTTCAAATTCAAAACTCAAACTCAAAGCATTTATTTCTATTAGACCATAAGTCATTACAGGCACTTTTGAATGTCAGAAAAACAAAGAAGGCGAAGCTACAGTCACAGACACAAGGCATAATAACTTGTGAAAGTACTGTAGTTGCCCATTCCAAAGCGTAGATCTCTATGGAGAAGAATGGGCAAGAAACTCCATGGATACTTTCTTCAATCAATATATTTTTACAAGATCTTGGTTACATCATTCATGTTGAGATTATATATACATAAGGTCCCTGTTTCTAGTATTTAGTGGTGTCTGTCAGTAACACAGATAGACCGATACACCTTTATACTAGACTAGCACTTTGCCCGCGACTTCCTCCAAAAAAATTATAATAGCTCGGCTAATATGCATGATATAAAGGATATATGTAAGGATCGTAGCAGGTGGCGTTCTGTGGTTTCAGCCTACCCCCATGGGAAAAGGGCGTGAGTATGTATGGATCATTAGTTCGGGAGATTAACCCCTACATACAAACTTAGTATAGATGAGTATTTCACCAACATTTCGCCAGTTATGTTTAAGTCTCATGTATTCGAGAGCGAGCCTATTGCCGTCAATTGTGCACAAGGCCTTCGGGTTGCTACTGAGAAATAATCATTAGAAAACCCCAATAACAATTTGTTCCGACCTAGGGATCGAAACCATGACTTCTCAATTAGCTCTCGAAAATGGTAAACCCAATGACTCTTGAAATTCATCAAATGACTGCTCCCGCTCTGGGCGGAGCGGAAGGGAGTGTCAGACTTGTACTGACTAAAACCCATCCATGTTCCTTCCTTGCCCTTTGTGTTCCAGGGCCGCGGTATCTCTTTCGAACAGTCCCGCAGCCCTGGCAGGTTGAACCCTTTTTTTTTTTTTTACTGATGGGAAATCATCAAATGACTGCTCCCGCTCTGGGCAGAGCGGAAGGGAGTGTCAGACTTGTACTGACTAAAACCCATCCATGTGCCTTCGTTGCCCTTTGTGTTCCAGGGCCGCGGTATCTCTTTCGAACAATCCCGCAGCCCTGGCAGGTTGAACCCTTGACCTCTGATTCAGCAGCACTGACTCTAGTTAGACTGCCAAATCATAGGTCTCAAGTTCGAACCCAAGAAGACCTCTAATTTTTCGGATTCATGTCCGTATTGTATAATTATCACTTGCTTCGATGAAGGAAAACATCGTGAGAAAACCTACCTGAGGGATATTTCTCGGCACGGCATGTAAAAAGCCAAGTCAGAGGCCCATGGGCGGCATAATAACTCTGACACCAGGTTAGGCACTAACCACACGACAAAGAAAAGAAATAAAGCTATATTTTTTACAAGAGACAATGTGCATAATCATTCATCAGCGTGTAATTTTCCCACAGCTGGGACAGGCCTCCTCTCTACGAGGGACTGGGCTATAATCCACCACGCGGGTCCAGTGCGGATTGGTAGATGTGACATGTCTTCGATTTTTTGGTTCTAGGACATGTCGGTTTCCTCACGATGTTTGCCTTCACCGTTTTGGGAGCAGTGCTGATAAATAAAGATAATATAGTTAATAATGTTTTTAGTACCTTCCAGTAGAAAGTAGTTCAAGTGTATTAAGTTATCAGTATGTGTCATTGGTAACCTCGAAATTTAATGTTACTTTTTTAATTGGGTTTTTTTATAGCTTTCGCTGAATATTATCATTTCAAGAATGAAAGAAAAGGTATCATATTAATGAGCGATTTGGAGCAACTTAATAAACAGGGCAATATATTGATTATATCGATATAATTATGACGTTTCAGTTCTCGTTAATTTTGCTTTTACTTTGGCTAAATGTACACATATCGAAAATATAAGTAAACCGATCCAACAAAATTTGATTTCGTAATCTTTCACTCGCCTACCGAGTTGATTTGAGTTTGAGTTTATAATTTCGGTGGAAGTCGTGTGATTGCGTTAACATCGAATGAAAAAAAAAAAAATTACAGAATACCGAGTGAATTGTTCACTCAAATGAAGCGTCTGATATCGACTTAAGCAATAATTATTATAAGGCTATGTCGTCCCACTGCAGGGCAAAGTCCTCCCTTCCCTCCTTCCACATTTTGCGATCCAGTGCGATTGCAGGCCAATCCTTTGCGAAAGACTCCAGCAATACATAATTTAAACATAGCGAAACTATGTTGCCTGGCAATAATTGCCAAAAAATCGCCCATACAACTACATCTTTACACTTCACTAAGCCTAGAGCTAATCACATGTTCTGTCGACACACCGGATCAATTGGGCACAATATAAAAAGTCCGTGTGAATAGTCCAAGAGTCTTGTCGTTAATTGAGGCCAATCTTGGATATCAATTACGGAATGAAGCGACAATGTTAATAGGTTTAATTTACGCGTCATCTCTTTAGCTAACTCTTGGACTATTTGGGAGAGACGCCAATGTTTGTGTTTTTTGAAGTTATACTTCTTTTGGCGTGTTAGGGAAAAATGATGAGAGTACATTTTTACGATGCGCGCGCACACCGTCACGAAAAACCGACACCCTGAAGTTAGCTAGTCAACATTTTAGTTTTATACGCCAAAGTATAACTTCTTACGTGCGTAATTACAAACTTTTTTTTGGGTTGATTTTCACATGGATAATGTGTTATGGTTCTTGGAGAGGAACCCAAATATTATGCATATGAATATGGGGTTCTTCTTGAACACACTTCTTCTTAGCGTATCGATGGTAAATTTTTATTAAATATCTTTGGCCCAAAATTTAGCTACGCGAACTCCGCTCGCTGATGCAGTCAAGAGATCGTCAAGTGCGCTGGTGTCAGGGTATGCAGTGCAAGATGGAAGATGGGCCATTGTGTGACACACCGCATACACTTTTGAGATCTGAGCTGTCCATGAACCCCCATCTGAAGAGATTGTCTTTGCGACGGCCGACTTGGGTTCGGAGTCTATTCACAGATTTCCAAGTCGGCCATGGCAAAGCATCCCCAGGTGGAAGGGTTTCAGACAGCTCGATAAAACCGTCAGGGGGCTTAAGCAGCTCCCGCCAGAACTCACACAACTCAAGGTTACAAACGCAAAAGACAGTCTGTCTGGAATGTCTGATCTGTTTCATGTCTGAACAAATTAACCAATCGTTAGTCTGGGACCTGGAGTAGGCTACTGATCAACAAAACTATTCATCATAATTCTCTTGCCCTTATCCTAAATCATTCGTGGTCGGCGCAGCAAGTCTTCTTCTTCCACACTTCTCAATTACTCTTCATCTCATCAGTCACCTCCTTTCTAGCCATATCATCTTTTACACAGTCCATCCATCGTTTCTTTGGTCTTTCTCTACTCTTATACTCATCCACATTCATACTCAAACCTTTCCTCACGACATTATCCTCATTCCTCCGCATCATATGCCCATACCACGACACACGATTACCACACCACTGTTCAGTCACCGGCGCGATTAACAAAAGTATTATCAAATCAAAAAAACACTCGCGAAGACCACTGCGTATGAAAATGTCTTATATAAGCAGTACTTTACACATAGGATACTTTTAATCCCGGTAGTAAGATCCCGTAAGAAAATTACACGCAGGCGAAACCGCGGGCATTAGCTAATACTTAAGTGAATTGACTTGAAAGACCTTAATGAAGTACACAGATAGGTCTAAACTATCCGTCGCAGATTCTGTGTTTTCAAAAA
The DNA here is from genome assembly GCA_950005105.1 of Lycophotia porphyrea. Classification (NCBI taxonomy): domain Eukaryota; kingdom Metazoa; phylum Arthropoda; class Insecta; order Lepidoptera; family Noctuidae; genus Lycophotia; species Lycophotia porphyrea. Next base: position 1,471,396 of record OX465411.1, read on the forward strand.
TACCTTTTACATAGCAAACCTTTGAACGAGGCCATCAGCAACGTTTCAAATGTTGTTCCGGGCGAAAAATCAATAATTTACCTGAAACAAAACATAAATAATTAATTAATACATTTGGTTCAAGGTCAAATCATGTTAATATTCTATTGTATGTTCATTGGCGTGTGTGTATAACCAGATATATGAACGTGGACGAAACAAATAGAGTACTGTAGTTTGTGTCTACCACATGATGAAAAAACGTGAATTATTTGTGTCAATTTAAATGATTTGTAAAAGAAGCAACATTTATAAACTTTAGTCGCGGACCGTGCCAGTTTGTCGATCAAACAGATAAAATACAGTTAGACGTTGCTGGCTCCGAAACAATGAAGTTATCTGTCAAAAACAGATTAACATCAGAAAGTCTTTCTTCTTGATTAATATGTATATCCTCCTGACCGAATTTCGGTCAAAGCGACTTTCGGCCAATCTCGACAGAGACTAGAAAAGCCCCCGGGAGTTGTTATTTATTTGTTGTTTTAATTGTTAAACATAAATCCAGAAACAACATATATATATACTTGTAAAACCACAGCGAAAAAAACTAATGAGCCTGTGTAAAACAATGAACTGCAATACACAATGCACAATACATAAATTACTATATAATATACAGAGAACTACCAGGCGCACAGAATACTACAGAAAGTCTGCTGCCTACAGCGAGCGAAAACGCACGCACACAGACACGCTTCACGTACAGCGAGCGTGTGCAAGTGCACTCGCGGTCGGCATTCGTTTGATCGCTGAAAACGTACGCGTGTAGGTATGTGTGTGTGTGTGTGTTCTTTTCCTTTCGCTGTGTACACTCGTCACATAGTCGGAACTCGGAAGCCTGAAAGTCTGGCAACCAGTCTTACCAAGGGTTATCGTTTTACCCAGTAAGTACTGGGTTGTCGAGCTCAGATAGGCAGTCGCTCGGTCGCTCCATAAAGATTGGAAGCCGAACACAACATAGTTGGGAAAAGGCAGGCAGATTATGATGATGAAGAAGTTGGTTAATGGAGTGGATTTTCTGTTAGATTCTTTGATACGAGACAGAGAACCACAATACCCCTTCTGTATACTCTAGGGGTAGTTTCACAGCATACAACTGAATTTAATATTCATACATTTAATTAAGCTTTTTACATTATTTTCAGTGCAGCGATTTTTAAAGAATATTCTACTGTAATGCGGATCGGGCTGTGAGGTTCTTTATTAGCAAGGAATGAATATACTTTTCAGTGGAAATAAAGTTGGGATTTTTAGTGAAGAATTTTTTTATTGTAAAGGTTTTAAACTGACGAATTGTTTATTGCGAGTGGAGTGTTTTTTTTGGGTATCTGTGTTTAATTAAAAATATGGTATTTGTTTTTCACATTCACCACGATAAAAAGTATGTAGGGAATTTATGTATGTACGGCCTGGTAGAATAGTACAGTAATGTACCTAACAACTGATAGGTCGCAAGTTCGAACCCAAGCCTATGTGGTATTTAATTCATTTTCTGTTTTTCGTTTCGTAAACTAGAAGAAAAAAATCGAAGACTTTGTGTGATTGTGATATCCATTGATCCATCAAACCGCACAGGGTTCGCGTGATGGATTACAGTCCACTTCCTTTCAAAGAGAGTAGCCCTGTGTCCCAGCAGTGGGAACAATATAAAGGGTGTAAATAGATCCTTAACGAAGCCGAAAGGCACTTGTTCTTACTGTCATTGCGATCATTTTTATATTCTGGACCGTACCTGAGAATCTCCCAGTTACGGAGATATTGAAGGTCAAAGATCTTTTTTTTTCACAAGGTATTTTTTTTAAATACTGTTTTTTAAGGTATAACTTTACTTTAAATACCTCTGCGACCCCCGTACTATTCAATCCATCCGTCAGCACAATGTTTTGAATACGTTACATTGAATCCTACTGTAAACAGTGTTTTTTCAACCCACAAAAAATAAATCGTTTCCCAGTAATAATATTTGCGTAGAGTTACTTAATTTGATGTACAGAATGCTTGGTTGACGGCCTCGTGAAGGATCCATTTACACCTTCTATGTTCTGTCTATTACTCGTATGTTACTCGTATGTGTGTATTCATCTATCCACAAGGGCAAGTAGCGACGAAGTTACTCGCGAAACTCAAGTTAATTCTATCCCGCAGTTCATTCTCACACTCTTTCTACAAAAACTAAAATAAAAAGCACTAAACCCAAGGATCAAATAAACGTTATTTAAAACATACCAACTTCGCGAAACTCCGCCATACGTACATTCGTGTATAAAAGCGTTCCCGTGTACAACATACTCGTTAGAAAATTTAACGAGTGCCGGAGTTTCACAAGAGCGTTTTGTTCGTCGAACTCTCGAGCATTTTTGCTTGCAATAGTACTTTGTTTGTTCGAATTTCGAAATAAAAGGTTTTGGAGGTGTCTGTTTGTGAGTGTACTTTTGTTCTGTACTTTATAGAATTAAATGTTGTCCTATCTGTTTTTGTTAGAAAAAGATACTTTCTACCTACAGTCTTTTTAGTTGTTTGAACTCTGTTTTAACGTCACTGTAAAAATACAGAAATCATTGTTAGTTTCCCGCGACTTTGCGCTCTTTGACTAAGCTCTGACCATTCGGTCAGAGCCTAGCTCCATCGGCCATCTCCGCCTGGATGAGGGACGCACAGAACCGGGAAGTGTGGCAGAAACAAGGGGAGGCCTATACCCAGCAGTGGGTGATTCCGGGCTGATATGATGATGATTGTTGGTTTACCACCAGGTTTTGCACCAGTAGCAGCCACGGAGTCTGGATTTGTGTCCGGTTGATGGTAATAGACTCGCCCCCTATTACATGGGACTTAAACATAACGAACTGCGGGTGTAGTATTAGGTACACCAAGAAGGTCCTGCTTGCGGCTCCCCTGATGGTTCTGCTAACCCTTCGGGGATTACAGGCGTGATGTAATTTTTTCCTTGTTTCTTGACTAGTGTTCAACTTACAAGTTATAGAAAGCAGTGATTTTAGAACCTAGACATAACTTAGCTTTCTACTACAAGCTGAAAGTTAGGTTTAAGTCGTACTAACTCTTACGGGTAATAAATCTTAGTAAGGTTATCTATCATCTTGTTGAAAGGGGCCGACGCAGGCGCAGACACAAGTGTGTAGAAAGTAACTTTATGTTCTTAGTTTTCGGAGAGTACGATTGCTGAATTTTAGGCTTTTAAGGCAGTCTTGGGCCCAAATTCCAGAACGGGAAGTGCTTTTGGGGTATTCCAGTACGGTTTGCTCTGAAGCAGTTCAGTAGTATTCTTGGTTTTAATCCAGTTGCTGGCAAAGGTAAGGGAAAAACCTGGATGGCTGGCAGAGGAATGTGGAGATTAGCACGAGAAAAGAGAGGACTATTTCCAGCAGTGGGTGAATTCTGGCTTTGGATGATGATGATGATGGTAGCAAAGTCCAGCTGCGTTACTTCTAGGAATGAGCCAACTAGAACATTTTTAGAAACTGGCCAAGGTGCGAGTCGGACAATTTATATTTTTATTATTTGTTGTTATAGCGGCAACAGAAATACATCATCTACGAAAATTTCGATTTGTCTAGCTATCACGGTTCATGAGATACAGCCTGGTGACAGCCAGACAGACATGACTGGGGAAATAAAAGAAATGTGAGACAATATGCATTGAACGCAAAACCTCCATTTTAAAACGACACGACGTCAAAAAAACACTATGTTGAATTCATAGCGTTGTTTGTTAAGTTCAGGGTAAAATTAAGGCCTTTATTCACCAATTAGGTCCCCTATTAAAATTCTAACAATAACGACTTCAAATTTTACCAACATTTAGCTTTCATAAACCAAACATATGAGCACTCAGACAGACTAAAAGCTTGGTATGTTCCTCCTAATGCCATAAAATATATGTCGTGTGTAACTTGGAGGACATATTCGGGTCACGAGGAGTGGCTTGTGTCCACAAACTATTATTGTAGTGGGCCATGATGGCCCAGTGGTAACGACCTCGGGTTTGAAGTAAGGTTCGAACCCATAATCTATGTACAAGTTACTCTTGACTGGGTCTAGTTAGCTAAAGTGATATTTTAAGAGCAATGACGATAGTGGCAAAATGTATTGAATAGACTTTTTTTGATGAGAAAACTTCTTTAGCGGCGTTGTGTACTTTTTGGGATGGGTAAAAACTGTTAATCGAATGCGAATCGGCGGCGTAGGGCGCGCAGCGACATCTTTCGTTCTTGCAGAAAGCTATTGATATTTAAGCTAGATGGCGTAGTTTCAAGTTTTCACTTCTGCCGGCACTCCCGGAGTGCAAGCCGTTTTTTTTAATGGCATCACGCAGGTCAACCTATGAAGCTCGCTTCTGCTTAACCGGACTATCTCGTGGATGCCTTGAGTGTAAAGCCTCCAGCCAGGGGCATAAAACTTGACTAAGCGAAAGCGCGCGCTGGGGAGGGCAGCAAAGGGACAGGCTGGATCTGAGTGAGATTATTATTTAGAGGCTGATTTAAAACTACTGGCTCAGCATCGCGGGCTGGCTCGATCAAGAATTGACATACTACCCATAAGCTCATGTTTGACATCAGATCAGATACAGAATGGCAGAACCTAAAGCTTTTCGGTAGCATTTTTCAATCCAATTGTTAGTCTTTCACCTGAAGTAATGCTTTGAGAGTTATTGCCCCTTTTGCCCATTTCTCTTTTTTTATTAAATCATCACTGACCTCAAAACAGAGAAGGAAAATGGCGAGAAGCAGCTAGCATGAATGGGTGGCATGGATGGCATGGGTATGTGACATAGAGCAAAACCCGCACTGTTCCCGCAAGGTGGATTATAGCCCGCTTTTCTGAAAGAATAGCCCTGTGGTGTGGTGTGGTCCAGCAGTTAAAACATTGCAAGCTGATGATGCTGCCCATTATCTTCTCACTCTAATACCAAGTTAATAGTGGTCGGCGCAGCATGTCATTTTCTAAAGGGTGTAATAAGACTTAACGAAGCCGAAAGGCACTTGTTCTCTTTATCATTGCGATCTTTTTTTTGTTCTAGACCATACCTGGGAATCTTCTAGTTACGGAGATATTGGGGGTCAAAGATACAACTTTTTTTTGAAATACATGTTTTTAATGTAATTTTTAACTTAAAACACCTTCACGACACCCGTACTATATTCAATCGATCCAATTTCCCAGCAATAATTTCGCGTAAAGATACTTAGTTTGATGTGCGGTGGGCTGCATCAACTGGGTACCCCAGTTGGGAACGTAGGTGCTTTCAAGAGGGGTACCCACATCGTGGCGCTGACTGTACATAATGCTTGGTTGACGGCTTCGTGAAGAGTCCGTTTACACCCTGTATGCATCAAAATCAAAGCATTTCTTTCAAGTAGACCAGTAATATGCATTTCTGAATTATCAAAACAAAGACAACAATGAAATGTAGCGACAGTCCCAGTCACAAGGCATTCAAACTGTGAAAGTACTGTAGCTGTTCATTCTCTCTCTGTGTACTCTTTGGAGAAGAACGGGCAGGAAGCTCCATCATCATCTCTCAAGTCAGCTTCTAGCTATATCATCTTCCACATAACCCACCCATCCTTCAGTAGTCTTCCCCTAATTTATAGCCAATTTCATTCCTACAAAAGCTTGCTTTTAGTTTTACGATTGTAGGTTGAATAAACTAGGTGTCATGTTATGTCTACATTTAGGTCATAGGCGCGGCCTATGTCGGCACTTAGGGCGCGACCAAACAAAGTATGAAATGGTACACTGACTGCATTAAGTAAAAGAAAGTAACAATCACTTTTATTGTTTCAAAAGGGGTACTTTAGCAAATTGAAAGAAACAGTTTTGGTTACATTTTAGAGGCAAAAGTTGGAGCAGCTCGTGGCTAAATAATAACAACCGCTCGGGTCCATCTTCAGGTTAAGCCGCGCTTGCCTGGGCTAGTCCGTGGATGGGTGACCGCCCATTACATACCGAGTTTCCTATGTTAACCCGTTGGCCCCGGCTGTCAACTGCAGATCTTTGACAGTCGTTACAGGTAGCCAGTGACCCGAAAGTCTGACAACCAGTCTTACAAGTATTAGTCCTAACTGGGTTGTGGACGTCAGATAGGCAGTCGCTCCATGTGAAATACTGGTATTCAGCTGCATCCGCTTAGACTGGAAGGCGACCCCAACATAGTTGGGAAAAGGCAGGCAGATGATGTAGAGGTAAAAATTGCTGTGCCCTACGACTTGGCACATATCATTACGCCCGTATTTTTAAAAGGTTTGGTAGAGTTGAATAGTGTATACGGATATTCAATTGGTTCTTGTCCTAAAAACATCATTTTTGGAAATAAGTTCAGCAGGAAAAGGTGTGTCAATTCGAAATTACACTACAGGGTGTAGCAAAAAGAAAAACGTGTAATTGAAAACCGAACACACCTTCCGCAAAGTAGGTTAATGACACACAAATTGTATTCTCCTATTAGCGGACGTTCTAATTAACTTAATTAATATTGTCACCTTTTTTCGCTAACGTGACACTTCTTGCGTGCGGTTGGCAAATAACATTTTTTTTTTTTGTAACGTAAATAATTGTTTTTACACATGATAGAAAAAATGGATGCCATGTGGAATAGGACAGTTAGATCGTGTTATACGACTATGAGGACGTGGGGGTTAGAAAAGTTTCACCCACATTTTGTCAGTTATGTTTTAAGTTCCATGTAATAGGGGGCGATCCCATTGCCATCAACGGAGCACAAACCCAGACTCCGTGACTGCTACTTCCTGAGAAACTTCTAATGGAAAACCCAATAACACTTTCCCCGACTCGAGAGTCGAACCCAGAACCAAATGCTCAGCAGTCGCGCTTGCGACTACTCGCCAACGAGGCAGTCAACACATCCATACACACATATAATCAGAAAACATAAAACCATACCCCACATCAATATTGACATGGATCGCACATATTTACAGCTGGCACCTCTGCTAACCCCCAGGGATTAACACCACAAAGATACTGAGTAAATCTCCCCATGATACCGCAACCTGCATTAACACGTCATACGAACTGATACGCAACAGATTCTCCCAGAAGGATCATTTGACGAAGGGCTTACATATCACAAATAAAGGGTTGTAACAAAACTTTAAACGAAGCCAAAAGGCACTTGTTCTCCCCGTCATTGCGATCATTTTTAAGCTATTGCATAGCTTCTATCGCGGGCCTTGAGCGTGGAGACCGAATCCAGAAATTCCGTAACGAAAATAACCTAACGCGTTAGCTTAATTAATAGGTAAACCTATACAACCTAACCTCCTAGCTCCAGCAGTAGATTAAAAATAATAACCTAGGCTTGTCAATATCTGACACTACGAAAGTGAATAAATAATTATAATTACATAAGTTGTTAAAAAATGCTATGCAATAGCTTTATCGCGGCAGTCTCCGAGTGCCACACGTCTTTTTTTGTTGTAGACCGTACCCGGGAACCTTCTAGTTACGGAGATATTGGGGATCAAAGTTCCAACTTTTTTGATATAAGATTTTTACTTTTAACACCTCCACGATCCCCGTACAATACATCCATCGGCACAATGTTTTGAATGCGTTACATTGAGTCCTACCGTAAAACGTGATGAAAAGAAAGTCGTTTCCCAGCAATAATTTTTGCGTAAAGTTACTGGTCCCGTCCACAAACTGATCTCAGCAAGCATTACTTTATTTTGAAGATCTTTATCGTGTGGTTAGTACCTAACCTGGTGTCAGAGTTTTTACGCCACCCATGGGCCTCTGACTTGGCTTTACATGCCGTTGACACATCTCTCAGGCATGCTGGTTTCCTCACGATGCTTTCCTTCATCGAAGCAAGTGATAATTATACAATACGCAAATGAATCCGAAAAATGAAAGGTGCGCGACTTGGGTTCGAACTTGAGGCCTATGACTTGGCTGTCCGACGGGCACACCACTAGGCGACTATCACTGCTTACTTTGGCCGCTGCTTTTGAAGACAGACCCGTGTATCTTGAAGACCTGGGCTTATGGGCTGCGGAACTGTTCGAAAGAGATACCGCGGCCCTGGAACACAAAGGGCAAGGGAGGAACATGGATGGGTTTTAGTCAGTACAAGTTTGACACTCCCTTCCGCTCTGCCCAGAGCGGGAGAAGTCATTTGATGATTTCCCATCCGAAAAAAAAGACCTGGGCTTATAATAGAGCCCGGGGCTTCTGGATACACGAAGACCTCCTGGAAAAATGGATGGATCATGGAAGCAAAGCCGTGAAAAAAAAACTATCAATTATGTGGACCTTCTGCTTTACTTTTTATACTTAGAACATGTGTCTGTATATCCGTATTTACCCCGTGTCGCGGTGGCTGCTAATTGGGCTCGTCGTAATGCGTCCGTTCTTCCCCCAACCAGATTTGTAAAAGAGTAATTATTTCTGTTTTTGTCGGTACATGATGATTATTGTGATCATGAGACAGCTTGATGCCTTTTAGGGAGATGAAGTGATTGATGAGTTCACTGTAACATTCCGTTTACTGCATCAGGAGACCTTCGCCAAGTGATAGGCTCTTTGCATTTGTGGCCGTAGGCCTTTTTTAAGCTATTGCATAGCTTCTATCGCGGGCCTTGAGCGTGGAGACCGAATCCAGAAATTCCGCAACGAAAATAACCGTAACGTAACTTTCGTAACGTAACGTAACGAAAATAACCTAACACGTAGTGTCAGATATTGACAAGCCTAGGTTATTATTTTTAATCTACCGCTGGAGCTAGGAGGTTAGGTTGTATAGGTTTATATCTGACACTACGAAAGTGAATAAATAATTATAATTACATAAGTTGATAAAAAATGCTATGCAATAGCTTTACCGCGGCAGTCTCCGAGTGCCGTCTTTTTTTTTACGGATGGGAAATCATCAAATGACTTCTCCCGCTCTGGGCAGAGCGGAAGGGAGTGTCAGACTTGTACTTACTAAAACCCATCCATGTTCCTTCCTTCCTATCTCTTAGGGCATAATGTTGATATTGTTAATTTAATGTGATTAAAATAAAGGACATTTCAAAACACTTAGTTGACACTTCCCGTGACCCAGGGGTTGCCCAAAGGCTGAGCGTTGCTATACAAAGTGGCAACGCCGCCAGTCTCTTGGGTACATTACCGGTTCACAGCGTCGAGGAGGAGTATTTTGGCGCCATTTTTTAAGTTAAATGTTATATTTTAATTTATGTATGTATTTATGTTTTCAAAATAAAGAGATCAAGTTATGTTATTAAAAGACAGCTAAATCAATTTCAGTACAATTTTACTACCAATAAAAATCTTACTGAGTAAAATAAAAGCTTTTTTCCTCTACGTTCCAACGTTCCAAGGGGCCACAAATAGGGTTACCATCCATCCGGATCCGCCCCAACATGTCCAGATTTGTGGCCCTTTTTCCGGATTTGTTCTGTCTTGTCATTTATCCAGACTTTTCAACTTAAGAGGCCTATCACAAAATAGTCGTACTGCGACAGTCGACGCATCGCATTATGTAGCAATTTGACAGTTGTCATTACGTTAATTATCAAGTTTCATACATTTTTGAAGTGAGAGCTTCTTTAGCATCGTTGTGATTTGAAAGTCGATGAAACGAAAAAGCGACAGTAAAAAGAGACAGACATAAATTCATAAGATTTAACGTGGGAGAAAATGAGATAGCAAGCATTATACAGTGATTATCTTGAAGCCAAAATTTTTGAAGGTGTGAATTGCACACATGTTTTTATTTTATTTATGGAGTTTAATTTTTTATAAAATAGCGGTTTTTCTGGTATAAATTTTCATTACTCATGCATATAACAATTACTTATGGAAGCACAAGATATGCTGCGCCGACCCCAAATAAATTGGGGCAGGAGAATAATGATATAGGACTACCGAAGAATACGATTAAAAAGCAAAATGTCTGGCCTTTTTTTTGGGAAATTGTCCTGCTTTTTGTCAGGACTTTTGATATCTAAAATGGTAACCCTACTCACGAAGGGGTGTTATCAAGGCTCGGTCGGTCTGTCACACCTAACCTCATAAACTGGCCTTTAATAAAAATAGACACGCGAACTTATAACTAGTAAATAAAATTATTTTACGAGTATATAGTATGTTATGTTGGCGAATCCATTAAGAATTGCGTGTTTCAAGTTATTACGTTTTGAATGATTTAAATTGGATTAATTTGCTGTTAAATAAATGGGTGAAGGAAAAAACATTTTCCTTGTATAATATACTAGGACAGGATATAATACAGGGTGTAACAAAACCCTTCACGAAGCCGTCAACCAAGCATTCACACATCAAACTAAGTAATATTACGCAAAAAAAAAAATGCTGGGAAACGATTTTATGTTTTGGAGTGAAAACCTCACGTTTAACTATAGGGCTCAATGTAACGCACTCAAAACATTGTGCTCATAGATGGATTGCATAGTATGGGCGTCGTGGAGGTGTTAATAGTAAAAATCCTAAAAACTTAATTTAATTAATAATCTTAATTACATTAAAAACATTTAATAAAAAAAAAGTTGTGAAAAAGTTGGAACTTTGACCCCCAATATCTCCGTAACTAGAAGGTTCCCAGGTATGGTCTAGAACAAAAAAATGATCCCAATGACGGGGAGAACAAGTGCCTTTCGGCTTCGTTAAGTCTTTTTAAACCCTTTATGTACGACGGTAGTACTGACCTGGACGAGCCCCTACTCAAAGAGCTCTCCTGTAATTTCCTTACATTTGTCATCATTGTCTTATCGTGCTTACTTCTCGGTCCTTTTATTATTATTCTACTTCAGATTTTACCCTGACATTTAAGCTAGCCCATTCACTGCCCAGTACTTCGCGAAAACTTCGTGAATTTCGTTCGCGTGCCCACAACCGGAATCCGAGTCGTCGTTATAATAAACTATAGGTGACTTGGATTCATGCCCAGAACCCGACTAGCGACTCCATAGCTACGACACAAACAAATTATTGTTCGACTCATATGCTGGGTTCTAGGCACTGAATGGGTTAATTGTCATAATATGGTTTATAAAGGTAAAATAACTGTTTTTCATTTCCCACAAGGTATGGTAGAAGTAATAGTTTGTAGTATTTATAGAGAGGTAGTGAAAGCAGTCAACTGTGTCTATTAACTTAAACCGGTCACTAGTGATGGGATTCACTATCGACGTACACATTTATGTTTTGTAGGTAACATGTTTAGTTTAGAGGAAGACCAAAGAAACGATCAGGTCAGATCACAGCTGAGGTGATGATTAATACAGGGTATAAATAGACTCTTCACGAAGCCGTCAACCAAGCATTATGTACATCAAACTAAGTAACTTTACGCAAAATGCTGGGAAACGTCATTTTTTTATGGGCTGACAAATCACGTTTTACGGTAGGACTCAATGTAACGCACTCAAAACATTGTGCTGATGGATGGATTGAATAGCAAGGGGTCGTGGAGGTTTTTAAAGTAAAAATCTTACATTAAAACAATGTATTAAAAGAAAAGCTTGTGAAAAAGTTGGAACTTTGACCCCCAATATCTCCGTAACTAGAAGGTTCCCAGGTATGGTCTAGAACAAAAAAATGATCGCAGTGACGGGGAGAACAAGTGCCTTTCAGTTTCGCTAAGAGTCTGTTTTCACCCTTTAGATAAGTATGGAAGAAGAAGACATGCTGCACCGACCCCAAATAAATTCGGATAAGGGCAGGAGAATGATGCGATAACATGCTGAGCGAATAATTTTAAAACATAACTTCACGCTATATTTCCCATAGAGGTAGAGGAAGTACACTCACACTTCGTCAGTTAATCAAAAAAAATCAAAATCATTTATTTCGGATAACTAGGATCCATAACGGTAGGTGACAAACACATAACATTATGATTACAAAATTAAAATAAAAACAACATCCAATACAAACATCCATCATAAATTAAAAATTATAAATTGAATTATATACATTAAAATCATAAATTCAAATTATTCAAATACTTAAAATTACATTTCAACAAGAATCAATAATATTAGAATCATAAATAAAATGAAATAAAATTAAAAAATTTGAAACTTAAATTTTAAATAACACGTTTAATAAAGGACCTCCATAATGGGGATGAGATCCTGTCTGCTACAGTCATCAGGATTCTGTTACGGCTGCCACGCAATCTGCAGATCAGGGAAAACGGTTTTTTTGCGGATGATGGCATGAAAACCATCAGCATGATACTGCGCAAACATCCCCGATGCACTACAGAAGCGAGGCAGCCCCAACAACATCCTGAAAATGTTGTTATACTGGACGCGCAGGACATCCAGCGATCTTTTGGTGTGATTGACCCACAGATTTCCCGTATAAAAGCTTTGACAATACGCTTTGAACAGCGTAATCTTTACTTGTTAATGATAATAAGTTAATGATTTCCCAGCCTGAATAAGCCAGGACTTTGCTCCACAGTCCCACTGCCACCAGATACCAAGGCTCTCCCCTTCCCCCAACTATGTAGTGTTAGCTTCCAGTCTAACCGGATGCAGCTGAATACCAGTATTTTACATGACGCGGCTTTCTATATGACCACCACATGATAGCCTTTACCAAGACTTGCCGATCAACGAGACAGTCTACCCAATAAATAACTATCGACACTCGATACCTCGCCCCGCACTAGTCAGGTCACGGGGCGGTCTATTCTCACGACCGCAAACGTGCTCAATACACTAATCAAGTGATACGTTACATACACGCAATGTGTCTATACAGCTTATATACAAAGTGTAACTGTCAATATGGCGAGTCGAGTTTTAGAAAAATATTAACTATGATAGCCCAGCTAGTACTAGCTTTGTAATAACAGCTGCACGGTTCTATAAGGTTAAGCTTGCCATGGTAAGTGTGCATTTATGATATATCGAGACTCTTCCGTTCTTCGGAAAACACTTTAAGGTGAAAGCGTCAGGGAAACCTGCGAAATTCTAATTTTCTTATGATTTTTTCCAATTTTCCGATCAGTGTAAGGCTGTATGTTAAACAAAATGTTTTTCGGTCGTTATTTGTATACAGTATTTACCGAATGTTCAACCCTCTAAGTTCATTAAATGCCATTGAATGACATATACAGCTAACAGAAACAGAACAACAGAACAGCTAATTGCAAAAAACGTAAGAAAATTTGAATTTCGCGTGTTACCCTGGAGTTTCCCCCTTAAACCGTTGGTCCCGGCTGTCATCTTTGGAAGGGGTATCGTATTACTATCTGGTTTGTGGAGGTCAGATATGCAGTCGCTATGTGGAAGATATTGGTATTCAGCTGCATCCGCTTAGACTGGAAGCCGACCCAGTGGCGAAGGTTCCATACAACTCGATTCCTACCGACTAACCTTTGAAAAATGGCACAGTCAGTATTCATATCATCATCATCATTTCAGCCGAAAGACGTCCACTGCTGGACATAGGCCTCCCCCAAGTGTCTCCACATTGACCGGTCCTGTGCGACTCGCATCCAGTGGAACCCCGCAACCTTTACCAGGTCATCCGTCCACCTAGTGGGAGGCCTTCCATTGCAACGTCTTCAGTATTGTATAGACAAATAATATAATCATATGAAAGACATGTACTCCGTCTTACCTCTTACAAAAATTGACCTTCGCTACTGAGCCGACCCCAAAACTTGGGAAATGGTTAGATGATCTGTGACGGGCTTCAAGTCCGTGTGCACAAATCGATGCGTGTTTCTTTCTATTAGTTAATTTACTGGTACGTCTCCGTCAATGAGGGAGGTTGATTGGCGAGTGCAAAGTCATTGTCACAAATTGTAAATGGAGACGGTTTAAAAACATCTGCTTGGATTTTTTTAAGACTCGTACAGTGTTAGGAATAGTCTAGAAATCAATTGAACAGAATTTTTAGGAGCTTATCGGGTGACAGAAAAGAAACGATGGATGGACTGTGTCAATGATGATATGGCTAGAAAGAGATTGACTGCTGATATGACGACTAATAGAGAAATATGAAAGATGAAGACATTCATCTCTGTTGGAATCGCAGCCTAACAGAACCCTAACCTGAAACAGATGTGCTGCTGTGGGAGTTTGTTCCGCCACTTCCTCTTCCAGCTAAACCACTAGGGAGTGTCTGTACACGACTACTACGAATTTAATTTAGGATGAGGGCAGGAGACAAATCATGATAATGAATCGGCTAGTGAATTTATCTTCTAGAGGTGGGTATAAAGGCCAGAGGTTTTTTTTATTTGACCAGCAGTGGACGTCATTTGGCTTTATTATGATGATGAGATTTCATCTTAAGACCTATACCGTCTATCAGAGATAGCGATGATTGGAAGTTCCGAACATCCGAATTGAAATAAGCCAACGAAAACTTAAATAATATATATCTGACGGTAATTTTCTATGAAAGTTGCAAACCACCAACAATGAAAAAAGTAGTATGCTCTTCAAAAAGATCTTACACATTTTAAAACCAACAAACTTTTATACGAGGACTTCAAAATTCCAAACTGCCCATAGACACCGTTACTCGATCCATTTCACGAGCGTAGTCATGGCAACGTTATTATTTGAAATCGCGTGCCGCACGCAAGATGGCCGCCACGCGACCGAAATTTTAAGTACAGTGTGCATACATCATAGTATATTTAGGTAATCTTTTGTCTAGACTTGAAATATTTAGGCTACAGTAATTGAGAGGGGACTGATGTGGCTAGATTGGACAATATTTTAGTGGCTCTAGACATCCTATTTAGTGTTAATTTATCATTATCATGTGATTTTTTTACCATTAGCTTTTGCCCGCAGCTTCGCGTTATGGACAGAAATTATCCCATGCAAACGTTTTATACATATTCAAACTACCAGCGACATGAAGAAGTTTAAAGGCATATGAGACACTTCAGTTTCATATCAGGAATGACAGCACAAACATTTCCTAGAAGAAATCGAGCTAGCGAAGTCATTAAAGACACTTCTGCCCCTTCCTTAACGCTATCAATTCGTCGCTTTTCCCTCGACATTTCTTTTTTAAACGAAATACATTAACTACGGGGGGCTAATAAAGAGGGGAGTTAAAAATGTCTATCATTAGTAACAGTTTAAATTTAACTGTCCAGTTAACAGGTTAACGACAAGTTTTATTGCGGTAATCAGTCTATGTAAGGTGCAGGTTAATTCAAATAATGTGTTATGTAAAACACGGTTTTAAAAGTGTATTGCAGTGGGGTAAGTTACGTAGTTTGATGGACATAATGCTTGGTTGACGGCTTCGTGAAGAGTCTGTTTACACCTTGTATACTTATCTTTATACAATATATAATTCTACTGTGCGTGTGTATGTCACTGAACTCCTCCTAAACGGCTGGACCGATTTGAATGAATTTTTTTGTATGCGTTTGGGTGGCACCCTGGATGGTTTAGATTCACAAATTAGCCCGACAGATGGCGCTGCAGTCGTTATCTAGGTTTGACGCAGACGAAGTTGCGCGGGACACCTAGTAATATTATAAAGCTGAAGGGTTTGTTTGTTTGTTTGGTTGAACGCGCTAATCTCAGGAACAACTGGTTCGAATTGAAAAAATCTTTTAGTGTTGGATATCACATTTATCGAGGAAGGCTATAGGCTATAAAACATCACGCTGCGACCTATAGGACCGGAGCATCGGTGAAAACTGTCTCTCTCTTATGTGTCGCAGACGAAGTTGCGCGGATCAGCCAGTCCTAAATACGGCCAAACGGCCGCAACACGCCTGATGTGGACCGAGGACATGGCCTAAGAAGGAGCACGCTTGCCTAGAAGAAACCGATTCACTCGAACTTTGAATAGATCTTGATTATAATGATCGGGAAACATACAAGGTGTAAACAGACTCTTCACGAAGCCGTCATCCAAGCATTATGTACATTAAACTAAGTAACTTGACGCAAAAATATTGCTGGGAAACGACTTTTTTTTGGGGTGAAAGATTACTTTTTACGTTAAGACTCAATGTTTGTCTTTTCCGGCTAATCTCCAAAACGGCTGGATTAATTTTACTGGCAGATAACTAATATGTAAAAGAGGCTATGTCCTCAAGCAAATTTCAGCAGGTGGTTATGGCAACTTTGGACCAGCGTCGATGGAGGCAGATTGTCCGTTTAAAGAGGTCCAGTGACCACGATCCTCAGTAATGAGGGACCGATTGAAGAAGAGAAAAGAATTGATGTTCTAAGAAGTAACTTAGGCTATTTTTATTAAAAAAACAATTAGGGTTCCGTGCAAAAAAAAACCCTTGATATTGTTAACAAAATCCAGAAGTAATATTTTAATTTCATGCAGATGAAGGTCGCGGGCACAGTTAGTAAACATACAAAAAACTGGTCAAGTGCGTGTCGTACTCGCGCACGAAGGGTTCTGTACCATTTATCTATATAACATTAGACAAAAACGGCAAAAAATTAAGTTTGTTGTATGGCCTTAAATATTTATTTTATTTTACTGTAAATATTTATTTTTAAAATGAATATACCACTAAATATTCTGTGAATATTTCAAGCGTCTAACTGTCACCGTTATTAATATCGAGCAAAAAAACCACTTATGTTGTATGGGAGCCCCCTTAAATATTGATTTTATTCTGTTTTTAGTATTTGTTTTTATAGCGACAACAGAAACACATCATGGTTCATGAGATACAGCCTGGTCACAGACGGACAGACAGACTGACGGACGGACAGCGGAGTCTTAGTAATAGGGTCCCGTTTTACCCTTTGGGTACGGAACCCTATAAAACGAGAATCGTACT
This sequence comes from Lycophotia porphyrea, assembly GCA_950005105.1. Lineage (NCBI taxonomy): Eukaryota > Metazoa > Arthropoda > Insecta > Lepidoptera > Noctuidae > Lycophotia > Lycophotia porphyrea. The sequence continues at coordinate 1,488,245 of OX465411.1, forward strand.
GTGTACTTATACCGCTATATTCCCTTTCTCTTGAACTCGCGTCAAACTATCAATCAGCTAAACACAGCTGTTTATAAAACATTGTGAAAGTCTGTAATTTATACACACGATGCCATTTTTACTGTTTTTATCATGCTTGTTATACAGGGTGTAAACAGACTCTACACGAAGCCGTCAACCAAGCATTCTGTACATCAAACTAAGTAACTTTACGCAAAAATTGTGGCTGGGAAACGACTTTTTTTTTTAGGTGAAAAATTATTCAAAACATTGTGCTGATGGATGGTTTGAATAGTACGGGCTTCGTGGAGGTGTTAACATTAAAGACATATAAAAAAAAAACTTGTGAAAAAGTTGGAACTTTGACCCCCAATATCTCCGTAACTACAAGGTTTCCAGATATGGTCTAGAACAAAAAAATGATCGCAATGACGGGAAGAACAAGTGCCTTTCGGCTTCGTTAAGAGCCTTTTATGATGGTTTGTTAGTTGAAGACTTGTGGCTTTCTAATAACAGCCAGTCGATCTTCAAAGGCCATGGATAGGTGGCCATCCATTGCATTGAGTTCCGTCCGTCAGTCTGAAAACCCGTTGTGCTGTTGGATGTCGTTTGTAGATCTTTGACAGTTTTTACGGATAGTTAAGACGCCTGACAGTCTAACAACCAGTCTTACCAAGCGGGATCATATTAACCAGTAACTGAGTTGTGGAGGTCAGAAAAGGGAGTACCGCAACCCAAAATACTGGTAGTAAGCATCATGTCTTTGCCCAACAAGGATGATGATGACACTGATGTTGCCCTGTTTAGTTTCTTTTACGCGACTACGGCGACGACACAAAAAGGAGGATTATGATTTTTGATTTTTCATTAAAACATATCACGCATAAACTATAAACCATATAAGCGATCGTTCCCACAATTATTCCGAACATATTTGACAGGTGTGACCACAGCCAAAATAAATTAAATTCCCGATAAAAATTCAGAACGCGCCCAATTCACTAAAATATTCCCCCTATAAAAGTGAAATGACGCGACAAAACGCGGGAACCGTGACAGCTGTCATGGACGGCAAGATGGCGGCCCGAGACTCATTAGCAGGGCAAAGGATTAAACCCATTATGCCTTTGGGACTGGCTTTGTGCACCATGAAGCTCGGACCGCGGGAATTTCATGTTAAAATCAACGATATTTCGTTTTAAAAGCTTATTTTGCGTTTGCGTTATTCTGATAAGATTCCGGAGGGAGGACTCGTCGTAATTACCAACTGTATTGAACAAATTATTGGCGTACAAAAAGTAGTTGTATCCTCTGGGTCTTTGCGATGACTGTGTTAAGCGTTATGGAAAATCTGGGTGAACTTTGTTAATTATACTGTAACTGCTTCGACTGCCCCGTTGATGTGGTACTTAGAAAAGCTATATATGATTAAATTCCCAGGGCTGTGTAATTTGAACCCCGTAGACTTTATTCTCGCCCAGTCAAGGGTAAGATTTGCATGGGCTGCGGGACTGTTCGAAATAGATACCGCCGCCCTGGAACACAAAAGGCAAGGAACGAACATGGATGGGTTTTAGTCAGTACAAGTCTGACACTCCCTTCCGCTCTGCCCAGAGCGGGAGAAGTCATTTGAAACACAAATCATTTTTCTTCTACTTCTTCTTTATCGTGTGGTTAGTGCCTAACCTGATAGTTTTGATGCCACCCATGGGCCTCTGACTTGACTTCACATGCCGTCGCAAAATATCTCTCAGGCATACTGTTCAACTCACGATGTTTTCCTTCACCGAAGCTAGTGACAAAAAACACACAAAAATCCGAAAAATCTAAGGTTGCTTTGGGTTCGAACTCAAGAAGTCAAGGCCTATGACTTGGCAGTCCGATGCGGACGTTCACATCACTAGGATATCACTGTTATCTGTCTAGATAATATGGCTAGAAAATGGCTGATGTTGACAAATAAAGAAGCAAAGCGAATGAAACATGCAGTGCGGCATCAAATTAAGGAAAAAAATAAAGGAATATTTCCTGTCAACATGATGATAGTATGTATATAGAATTTAATGTTTATCCTAATAGGTATTGTATGCATTGCGTATATTATACAGGGTGTAAACAGACTCTTCACGAAGCCGTTAACCAAGCATCATGTACATCAAACTAAGTAACTTTACGCAAAAATTAGTGCTGGGAAACGACTTTTTTGTTTGGGGTGAAGTCACGTTTTACGGTAGAAAGCAATGTACCGCGTTCAAAACATTGTGCTGATGGATGGATTGAATAGTACGGGGGTCGTGAAGCTGTCTTAAGTAAAAAAAATCATTAAAAAGATGTATTTAAAAAAAAACTTGTGAAAAAGTTGGAACTTTGACCCCCAATATCTCCGTAACTAGAAGGTTCCCAGGTATGGTCTAGAACAAAAAAAATATCGCAATGATGGGAAGAACAAGTGCCTTTCGGCTTCGTTAAGAGTCTGTTTACACCCTTCATTGTATGTATTAGTGTTTGGTTTATAAAATAAGTTAATTTAAGTTTTTGAATGTACTGTTTGTGCACGTAGGTAGATCCTCTTCTGCAAATCTCGCAATCAAGGTAAGGTTTGCTGTAAGAAAACCCAATTCTGGTTTAAGCTCGCCGTTGTACATAAGCTATATATTGAAATTTTACTTGTATCTTTTAATTTTGTGCGCAATAAAGAATAAGAATAAATAAATTGGGAAAATCATGAATGTGCTTGCTATCGTTAGCTGAGCAGACAGCAATTTTGGCAATAAAGCCATATTTGACCAAGTAACGAATGTTTGTCTGTTTACCACTTCATTAACAAATCAAATTGCGTCTTGTATCATCGTTGCATGTATATTGTATGTAGGAGCAAATAATATGAAGACATGACCTGATTTCAGATTCAGCTGACGTCATTTTTTCATGGCGATATTTCTCGCTTAATGAATGTTTTTCTCTGAATTCATTAACACATAACACAATCACGTGTGTAATTTCTCAAGGGTTAGGCAAAGATGTATTAAATAGTACGTCCATAGTTTGCCAGTTATGTCTAAGGTCAATGTAATAAGGGGTGAGCCTTTTTACCACCAACCAGGAACAAATACAGACCTGATGGATAAACACAAAAGCACTTTGCCTGACATGGGAATCGAATCCATTCCACTGCATTAGCCGTGGCAAACAGCCAGACCCGGAACAACTACCTGTAGGTCATACAAAAATTTGTTTCGTGTGAAGATCAAACCCACAAAACGCAGCGCAGCAATCGCTCAGCCCCTTTTTTGTTTCGGATGGGAAATCATCAAATGACTTCTCCCGCTCTGGGCAGAGCGGAAGGGAGTGTCAGACTTGTACTGACTAAGACCCACCCTTGCCCTTTGTGTTCCAGGGCCGCGGTATCTCTTTCGAACAGTCCCGCAGCCCTGGCAGGGACTTTTTCAAGCCTGCGGTTTCTTCGCGATAATTCATTTAAACCAGCGACCTGCGATGTCATGATGTCCATGAATTTTCTTAAACAACAGCATTGACGCCCGTCTCGAGTTCACTCATGGTAATAATTGCTTTCGTATACCTTGTGTTCGTTCACACTTGCTTGACTGACACGCAATAAATGGAATTTTTATAAATAACAAAAAAATCCGTAGAATTTGGTAGCGCAATTTTGCTTGGAAGAGTCTGTAAGCTAGCTTTGCCCTCGAATTCGTACGCATAATGTAAAACAACCCCTTGCCAAAAGGTACCATATTACCCAGTATTAACTGGGTTGTGGAGATCAGATAGGCAGTCGCTCCATGTAAAATACTGGTATTCAGCTGCACCCTGTTAGACTGGAAGCCGACCCCAACTTAATTGGTAAAAGGCTAGGCAGATGATGAATGTAGAACAACCCCGTTAGTTGCAAATGCGGACTGTGGGATCCTGGGTTCAATTTCCAGGTGGAGCAGTGTTATTGAGTTTTTCAGATACTGCCCGGATTGTTGTGAAAGTAAAAGAAAGAAATGCACCACACTTGCGCTGATTGTATCTTTCTGCGTAAATGACAAAACTTTGCGAAATTCGGTTACGCTGGCCCTCGAATTTAGGTCCACATGCCCAGGAGCATAGCTGGGCATTAACTCGTTAATCGTTAATTAAGGAAGTTAACATATCGACTAAGGGATTAACTTTCAAGTTAACTTTAAAAAAAAAGTTTCAGAACCCAAACCAACAGTTTTATTAGTAGATCATTAGCGCAACGATATAAAAAATGCAATTTTAATGACGTGTTAACGGATTAACGATTAACGTTAACTTGCGTTAAATCTTCCGAAATGTAACGCTTTAAGGTTTAACGAAGTTAACTTTTTTAGTAACAGATTAGCGATTAACGAAGTTAATTATTATTAGAGCAGCGGTGGCCCAATGGTAGCGACCCCGACTTACGAACAGTAAGTCGTGGGTTCGAACCCAGGCAGGCACATTACTTTGTGTAATTTATTTCATCACCACTGCTCTCAAAAACGGTGAAGGAAAACATCGTGAGGAAACCGGCATGTCCTAGAACCAAAAATTCGAAGACATGTGACATCTACCAATCCGCACTGGGCCCGCGTGGTGGATCATAGCCCAATCCCTCTCATAGAGAGAAGGCCTGTGTCCCAGCAGTGGGAACATTATAAGCTGATGATGATTATGATGATGAAGTTAATTATTTGTTTAACGGTGCCCAGTTATGCCCAGGAGTCGCATTTGTGACTACAATACCAAGGAGGCCTTTAGAACAAGTACGCCTACCTCATATGAAAGGTAAAAACTGCTGACATCAATGGAGGAGACGTCTTACATAATAAATTCCCACATATTGTTGTATTGTCAGCGTGTTTCGTATGGAAACATGTCTATTTGCAATCTGGTGGATAGGTATATATTTTGGGGCATTTTTTAAGTATGGTAAATATCACATCGAGTACACTGTTTTGACTGCTTCGTTGGTCTAGTGGTCGCAAGCGCGACTGCTGAGCATGAGGTTCTGGGTTCGATTCCCGGGTCGGGCAAAGTGTTATTGGGTTTTTCTATCAGGAATTTTGTCAGTAGCAGCAACGGCAGCTAGTCTGAATTTGAGCCCGGTTGATGGCAATAGGCTCGTCTCCTATTACATGGGACTTAAACATAGCTGGCGAAATGTGGGCGTACTATTGTGTACACTTCTGCCTAACCCTTCGGGGATTACAGGCGTGAAGTTATGCTATAGTACACTGTTTTTTATCAACCTATGAGGCTGGGTTCTACACAACTGGACTATCCTGTGGATGCTTTGAGTGTAAGGCCTCCAGCCAGGGGCACATTTTGTTTTAGAAATTGTTCGGCTTTACGGAGCGTTGTTTCTGTCTCTCCACAGACAGTTTCGTTTAAAATTTCTGTCGTATTATAAACCCCTGTAATTGACGTAGCGAAAACTAAGAGCACTCTTTGTTTACCATCTGAAATGTTGAACTTAGACGTCCGTTTTATGTGCCAGTTACGAAAAGGCTCTTTTTTCACTAGTTTTACACTTTGGTGGAAAAAAAAGACATGCTGCGCCGACCCCAAATGAATTGGGATAAGGGCAGAGGAATGATGATGGTTTAGGTGATGAATTGAGAAATTTACAAAACGGGGTGTAGCAGATATATCCACCACGCAGACGCAGTGCTGGTTGGTGGATTTGGGAGGAAGCGTCAGTCCCAGCACTGGGAACATTACAGGTTGATTATGCATAGTCGCAGCCGTTTCTTCTGCTCACCGGTTTACTTGTAATAGATAAAGGGAAGTGGAAATTATATTTTTCCTATTCTTCCTCTATTCTTTTCTGATTAATTTCGTTGCGGGATCCAAGACAGTTAAATTGTTTCTCTGGGACTTCATTGTCTCGGCGCTTTTCTGGTGGCCGCCGGGTGGAGTTGCAGTGGTTTCGGAAGTGTGGTGGGCTTCTCCCATGTAATAGGGGCCCCACCAGTCGGGCACAAAGCCAGGCTTGTACTGGGAAATTACCTAGCAATACCCGGCCTTTTTTTTTTTTGAATGGGAAATCATCAAATGACTTCTCCCGCTCTGGGCAGAGCGGAAGGGATTGTCAGACTTGTACTGACTAAAACCCATCCATGTTCCTTCCTTGCCCTTTGTGTTCCAGGGCCGCGGTATCTTTTTCGAACAGTCCCACAGCCCTGAAGCAACACTGCCTGACTCGGGAATCGAGCCCACGACATTACAGTTGGCGATCAGTCTTTTAAATCCGCGGTTATTTCTACCATTTCTATAACAGTTGGACTAAAAAAACTATAGTTATTATAAAACCATTATGTGACCACCTCTGTCTCTGTAGTAACCGGAAATACGTAGTGATTATAACGGACGGTACTTCCGGTCGACACGGTTCGGCTGCTGCGCGGTGGGAAGGGACTGGAACATCACGCTTTGTGTGTAAGGAGTATGGTAGATATGTAGGGTTTGTTAATAATATTTCGGCTGTTTTGTTCTAAGTTCCATATAATAGAGAATGAGCCTATTAACAGGATATACATACAGGGTGTAAGAAGACTCTTCACGAAGCCGTCAACCAAGCATTATGTACATCAAACTAAGAAACTTTACGCAAAAATTAGTGCTGGGAAACGACTTTTTTTTTTGGGATGAAGAATCACGTTTTTTTAAAAATCTTCCATTAAAAACATGTATCAAAAAAAAAAACTTGTGAAAAAATTGGAACTTTGACCCCCAATATCTCGGTAACTAGAAGGTTCCAAGGTATGGTCTAGAGCAAAAAAATAATCGCAATGACGGGGAGAATAAGTGCCTTTCGGCTTCGTTAAGATTCTGTTTACACCCTTTATAAATAACTCTTTGCCCGACCTGGGGATCAAACGCTGAGCCTCACGTTCAGCACCCGCGTTGGTTACAAACAACGCAGGCAATCATCTACTCTATGTACATAAAACTTATGTCGCTTTTCGAGTAACATATCTATGTGACGGTTTTGTACTTCTAAATTACGCAACAGATGTAAATGCGGTTCTCACCATGATTTAGGTGACAGCATCCAAAATAATATGTATTACAAATGCGAAAGTATGTTTGTTTGTTTGTTACCTTCTTACGCCTAAACCACTGAACCGATCATCCTGAAATTTTTCATATACGTTGTCAGGTGTAGAGAAACGGATATAGGATATCTTTTGCCCCGAAAAAAGTACTGTTCCTGAAGAAAACAACGATAAAGTTCTTATGATAATAGATGGCGCCACGTGTTATTCGAATCATGATTGAATTATATTATTACATGTAGAGTACAACCCGAATTGATTGTCAAATTCTAAACTAACGCGAGCGAAACCACGGGTAAAAGTTGGTACATTTATAATATTAAACTTATATCTACTAAAGAAACCTCGATGTTTTGCGAAGTCGTAAAATCCCAACAAAGTTGGTCGCTAGTAAAACATAAATCTAAACTGGTGCTTTTATTAGTATACATAACATCACGCCTGTAATCCCCGGAGAGTAGGCAGAGGTGTACCTAATAGTACACCCACATTTCGCCAGTTATGTTTTAGTTCCATGTAATAGGGAGTGAGCCTATTGCCATCCACCGGGCACAAATCCAAGCTCCGTGGCTGCTACTGCGAAATTCCTTTTGAAAAACCCAATAACAACTTACCCGACCCGGGAATGGAACCCAGGACCTCATGCTCAGCAGTCGTATTTGCGACTACTTAACCAACGAGGGCGTCACTGGTTCAATTATAAATCATATTATCATCAGTTCTAATTTGTGGGGTACTTTTAGAACCCACACCAAATAACAAGTCACAATAAATGAGTACAATTACACCCCACGCAGAAAGTAAAACAAATGACTTCACTTTAGGGTTGACCGACGTTTTTACTTTTTTTACGGTAAAAAAAATACCGTTATCTGTCCATCTCATTTCCCGCCCTGTTTTACGGTTCGGTGATGCCAGCTCACGCTTGACCGTTTTGGTACCCTTTTTGCAGGTAATTTTGGATAATAATATAAAGGTCTGTCCGTTTGTCTTTTTGTAACAAGGGGTGAGTGAATTTATTTGGATTTTCAGGTTGGAGTAATTTAAATGGATTCCTTGTGTTTGTAGAACTTGGAAATTGGTACCTACTGCAAAGATTTTTTTTTGAATATGCTATTGTTTCTAGAGGAGAATGGAAGATAAATAAAAAAAAAACATGCGTGCAATTCACACGTGGTAGAAGTGAAACCTTAAATAATTCTTTAACTCCTACTAATATTATAATGCAAAAGTTTGCGAGGATGGATGGATGGATTGACGTTTGTTACTAATTCACGGATACACACACAGATAGTTTAAAACATGGATTGACACATAGGATACTTTTTATCCCGGTAGTATGATCTAGTGGGACAATTGTCGAACTTCACGCGGGCGAGCCGCGGGCATAAGCTTATTCTAACATAAATATTGATCATTATTTGAAAATACACTACACATATTTACTTCAGATCATACTAATGTATGATCTGAAGTAAAGTGTAATATATTTTAAACTGTGTTTCAAATTCAAGGAAATAAAAAAATGCTACAAAATAATCATACATTTAACTCAAAAAGTCCTTTGTTTCCGTAACTGCATCGTTGTTAGTTATATCGACATTCCCCACATAAAACCTCGTTCCCTTTACACCCGCTGGACGAAATGTACCCAAATATACGAAGAAATAAAAAAAGGAACAAAAAAAAAATATTCTTACAATAAAAGGAAGGGTCTTTTTGACCACCTGTCGCAGCATGTGGGTTAAAGGTTATTTTACAAAGGAGATTCGACCCAATTTGAAAGACAGTAAGGTTGGGTTCAGGGTGGAGGTGAATTTGAATTTTAATACTCTACCTGCCTAATCTTTTTGTGAAAAAACGAATTTTAATATTGTGCCTGGCTTCTTTTGGGTTGACTAGAACGTTCTTGGTTTTTATATTGTTCAATATTGGTGGTGGAATAAAGTTTGGGATGCCTCGGGGCTTTGTCGAATTGATTGGGTTTTAATTTTAGCTTTTGGACAGGAAAATATAGATGTAGATGTTTCTTAAAGAAGAGGCAGAAAAAAAATTTGCTACACACTTTCAACATAAATTCGTCATTTAACACAACATCAACCCTTTTTATTTTTCTGATGGGAAATCAAATACTCCCTCCCGCTCTGGGCGGAGCGGAAGGGAGTGTCAGACTTGTACTGACTAAAACCCATCCATGTTCCTTCCTTGCCCTTTGTGTTCCAGGGCCACGGTATCTCTTTCGAACAATCCCACAGCCCTGGCAGGATCACATAACATCACCCCTGGAATACTCGAAGAGTAAGTAACGCCAGTTATGTTAACGTCCCAAATAATAGAGGGCGAGCTTATTGCCATTAAACGGGCTCAAAACCGGAAGAGGTTGCGTTGGAAGGCCTCCCAGTAGGTGGACCGATGACCTGGTGAAGGTTGACCAAGACGCACGGGACAGGTCAATGTGGCGACGTCTTTCGGCTGAAATGATGATGATGATGGGCTCCAAACTGACGATCTTATTAAAGTGGCCGGAAGAACTGGATAGCCATGACACAAAAGTGGTGTGATTTGGAAGACCTCAACTCAACATTGGGTAGTCAAAGGTTGAAGAAGGGCACAAGACCCCGGTCTGCTACTAAAAAAATCCAAACACGTAACGCACTTTAGTTAACCTAGGAATCGCCCAAGACCTCATTTTCAATAGCGATTTTTTATAAAATCAGAAAGCCTGACTTACCCGCTACAATTTGCAGATTTAAGGCCGGATTCTAAAAAGGATTTTTGACGTCTCTCGATCCTATAATAGTTTCAGGAACTTTAAGCTGAAGATTTTATAAGGCGGTTGCGTCAAGGTAGCCCGCGAAATTCAAAATTTCTTACGTTTTTTGCAATTTGCAGGTCATTGTCAGGTTGTACGAGTATGTTGATGAAAAATGAGTCGCGCCAGTAACACGTATGTAGTTACAGAATCGCAATCATGAAAATCATCAATATAACCCTGTTAGTCCATTGAATCCTATTGAATGACTTTTTCATGAAATATTCATTGAATAGGATTACATGAACTTCGAGGGGATACAACCACTTTAAGGTTATCCAGTCAAAATGTGTGTGTGGTTGGCATCATTATACATACAAGCTTTCGATCATAGATCCCAAATAATTGACTGCGATACCGTGCATGTTTTTAACGTTTTCTTAGAAAGTTGTCACTTGATGAGGATCATCAACTGTCCGTAAAATTGAAACAAGTCTCAAGTCAATGAATTATGCAATCGAAGTAAAAAAACAAAAACTGGCCAAGTGCGAGTCGGACTCGCGCACGTAGGGTTCCGTACAATAAACCGAAAAATCACACGTTTCTTGTAAGGGAGCCCCCTTTAAATATTAAATAATTTATATTTATTTTGATTGGCCAGAGGAGGCAAAACACCGGGAGAGTTGGAAGAGAATGGGGAAGGCCTTTGCCCAGCAGTGGGGCAGAATAGGCTAATGAAAAAAAAAAAAAAATATATATATATTGTTATTATTTGTTGTTATAGCGGCAACAGAAATACATCATATGTGAAAATTTCAAAAATGTCGCGTTTCGTGAGATACAGCCTGGTGACAGACAGACGGACGGACAGACGGGCGAAGTCTTAGTAATAGGGTCCCGTTTTTACCCTTTGGGTACGGAACCCTAAAAAAAGCCTATGAAAAGCAGGACGGGCCGGACCAGTCTTGGCCGGACAAGAGGTCAAAAAGCCTAGCACCGTCTGGCTTCATCCGGACTGACAGCAACGCTATAACAGTAACGCTTGCGAACTCTGAGGATATATTTTATATAAAAAATGGAGTAGCTAGACTGAATCAACTTAACAGCTTAATTCCACCAGAATATTCATGGGAGCTGCCGGCTTTTCTGGGTGACTGTGCATAACTAGCTTAAGTTTAACTTAGGGAGTAAGTAGGACACCAGGCGGAGTAAGTTGTACTAAGTTAGGGTAATAGGATTCTTTGTTGGAGTGCAAATGTGAGGTGGTTGTGTGATTTGCTATAAAATATTCGCACTATTGCTATGTTATAATAAAATAGCAGCGGTGGCCCAGTGGTTGCGACCCCGACTTACGAACAGTAAGCCGTGGGTTCGAACCCAGGCAGGCGCATTACTGTGTGTAATTTATTTCATCACCACTGCTCTCAAAAACGGTGAAGGAAAACACCGTGAGGAAACCGGCATGTCCTAGAACCAAAAATTCGAAGACCTGTGACATCTACCAATCCGCACTGGGCCCGCGTGGTGGATTATAGCCCATTCCTTCTCATAGAGGAGGCCTGTGTCCCAGCAGTGGGAACATTAAAAGGCTGATGATGATGATGATGTTATAATAATACCCTTGGCTTGTTTTTACATTCTTGTAATTTGTTGTATCATTTAATTTTAATTGTGCTTCTGTGTGTTGTGCTATGTTTTTTGTGTGTCCTGAATAAATGGTCTATGGTGCCGATTCCCTTGTTCACAAACTAAACTATATTTAAGTTGAGTGCATCTTTTTCTTTCTGTTTAATTAAGATAAGAACAGAAGATAAATTTTAGTTTAGTCCTGTCAAATTAACCAGCGCCTGACACAAGTTTAGACGTGATTAAAAAGTTGACTACTAAAATTACATCAAATTACGTCAGGTGCTGACTAATTTGACAGGACTAAACTAATATTTATGTCCTGTCCTTTTCATAAGGAAATAGAAAGAAAAAGATGCACTCAACTTAAATTTAGTTAAGTTTGTGAACAAGGGAATCAGCACCTATATCTGTCTATCTAATAAGTTTTTCCGATAGCAATTTCTCAATCGGCAGGTGAAGATTGGAAGATGGTTGTGGGATATTGGGCACCGAAATTAAGCTTTTACTTTGGCCAGAGGCTAAGTGTTGCCATACAACGTGGCAACGCCGCCAGTCTCTTGGGCACATTACCATCTGACAGCGTTGAGGAGGAGTTTTTCGATGCCCTTTTATAGTTTGTTGTTAGTTTATCTATTTTAGTTTAATAGTTTTTAATTATCAATGTATATAGTTAATACAATAATAAACACAATTAAGCCGGGATAGTTTTTGTTTTAATATTTATTGATACACACAAGTTAGATAACATACAAACATAGAAAGAAAAAATCAAGATACATAAGCAAAATTAAAAGAATACAAATAGCTGCGGGCCCCAAACTAGGGACATCGTGTATCTTGGTGGCCCAATATCAGCAGTAGAGGCAGATTGCATTGAAGCGTTCAGAATGAATTGTACATTCTAGTCTTTTCACCCGACTATGGCAAAGCCAAAAGGAAGGGTTATGATTTTAGAAGTCTATGTATCTATGTTTGTATTTACGTATGTTCCTCCGTAGCGCCTAAACTATTCATCCGATTTTGATGAATAAGGTGTCAATCGATTCGTTATTACGACCCGAGTGACATCAGCTGCATTTTAACCGACAACAAACATAACAATATTATAAATGCGAAAGTAAGTTTGTTTCTTACCTCTTCACGCTTACACCACTGAACCAATCATCCTGAAATTTTGCATATACGTTGTCAGGTGTACAGAAACGGACATAGGGTACCTTTCATCCCGACAAAAAAGTACTGTTCCCGAGGAAAACAACAATAACGTTCTTATGATAATAGAATATGGCTCACGTGCCTTTCGAATCATTATTGAATTATATTATTATAGAATTTTAGTAGTGTGTTAAGAGTATAATTGTCAAATTCTAAATTAACGTAACCGAAGCCGCGGGCAAAAGCTAGTATTACAAATTTCCGTGCAGTGTAGTGTGTATTTTATTGATGCCCTTAAATAATAGATCTTGATTTTATGAACCAATTCTCATCTCAGAAAGAAACAATAATTTACAACCATAAAGAGCTCTAACGATAGGTCTCCAATTGCATCAGAAAAGTTTAAACTTGATACTTGTATAATTAACAGCTTGTCTATAAATTATGCTTTGTAATCTGTTCCAAGTGCCTTGTTGGTGTGGTGCTTCTAAGTTCGACGGTTGATCGTTGTATCGTGGGTTCAAACTTCTATTCTCAAGTCAGGCAGGTCAATACTCGTTTTCTATCAGGTATTTCCTATTAGTCAACCTAAGAGAACCAACCAGACTCACTATCCTGTTTTTGTGTGTGGTTGGTGCCTAACCTGGTGTCAAGAGTTTTAATGCCATCCATGGGCCTCTGACTTGGCTTTACATGCCGTCGAGAAATATCTCTCAGGCATGCTGGTTTTCTGAATTTCAGAATGATCGGTTTGTGCCTATTGGCCTTGTTTCGTCCTGTTTCCTGCTGATATGGAGGCGAGTGGAAGTTATGTTCTTCCTAGTCCTCCGTTATTCTTTTCTGATTAATTTCGCTGTGGGTTCCAAGGCAGTTATATTGTTTCTCTGGGATTGAACTTCATTGTGCATTTCCTTTACCGAAGTTAGTGTGAATTATAGAATACGTACATGAATCAGAAAAATCAGACGTGGTGTCTTGGGATCGAACTCGTGACCAGTCGCTTGGCAGTTCGACGGTTACACCACTAAGCTATCAATCATCATTGCTTTTCGCAATCCTGGTGAATCCTATACTATTAAATGAGCAATGTTTTACTTTATTATTTTGTATGTTTTAATGTGTTATAATTATCTCTTTTATTTTTATAATTTTAGTTACTGTAATTGGTTATTACAACCGTTGTAATTAAATATCTAAATGTTAAATGTCAATATTTGTAATCATGTTCTCGAAAACGTTTCAAACGGTTTCGATGAAAGTTGCAAGATGGGGGTTTAAAGGGATGAAAAATCGATCTAGCGAGGTCTCAAATCTGTAAAAATTGGTTTTCCATTTCACCTGAGCATAGCTCGGTTCCCAGGTAAAGTTAGGAATATTTCTGAAGATTTGCTTATTTACTCTTACCAATGATTCTGTTTGCAATGATGTAAAGATTAAATACCTGAAACAAAAAAAATAATAATAATAAATACATATTTATGTTCAAGGAAGATTTTTTTTTTGGGAGTGTTATGCCACGGTTTACGGTAGGATTCAACATTGTGCTGATGGACGCATTGCAATAGTAAAAGGGTCATGGAGGCACTTAAAATCAAGTTATAACATTAAAAATATGGTATTAAAAAAAAAACAACTAGAGAAAAAGTTGAAACTTTGACTTCCAATATCTCCGTAACTAGAAGGTTCCCAGGTATACTCCAGAACAAAAAAAAACATCGCACTGACGCGGACTAAAAATATCTTTCAGTATCGTTAAAGTTTTTTTACACCCTGTATTACAAGTACGAAATTATTATCAGTTTCTAAATAAAATGCCATAACGACCATTGACACTTAACGTCAGTCGCGGCCAACACTCCAACAGTAAGAGATATGTACTTAAGACAATGGTGCACGTTTTTAGAAACGGCGAGCTATTCTTATGCAAAGTGGTGGTCAGTGTGGGGCTAGAGAATCAGCGGAGGGGGAGAGGCGGAGCGGAGAAAATTGCATATAAAATTGAGTGATTGGCTAATTTGTTAAGTAATTATTCTTGTCATCGTTTCTAATTGTAGAAAGAAATATACGTGTCGTTCTCCTGTTTTTTCGGTTAAAAATTGTAGAGAAAATCAACATTCATCTAACACATAATTTGGGTTGAAGTACAGGCACACTAATCGATTCATAAATATTTAAAGATAAATATTATAGCACTAGAACCTCTATGATGTTTTTGTTATATCTCGCATTTTGTTAATAGCAAACAGTGGATTTTGTTAAATAAATAATTTATTTAAATTATGTAATTTTCCTAAGAAAAGCCTTGAAATTAAGAACTTCATGATTGATAAAACTAGATGAAAGGCAACATTATCTGAGCCACGCTAAAATGCACCACGCTCAATGAGAACAATTAACCATTGTGACAACAAAAACCAACATAAAATTTCCAAATGATACATCATCATCTACCTAGCCTTTTCCCAAGTATGTTGGGGTCGCCTTCCAGTCTAACCAGATGCAGCTGAATACCAGTATCTTACATGGAGCAACTGCCTGTCTGTCCTCCCCACCCCAGTTACTACTGGGTATTACGAAAATTCCCAAAGGGTACAAGTACAAATAAATAAGCCAAGGTGTCACTCACCTCACAACAAATTCGCGTACATTTATACGTTATAATTAATACATTCTTCATTAACATTCTGACAGCGTCAACATAACTTTGACGTTTGTCACCGAGTAAACCACAACGCATTGTTTTGTGTTGGGCTAGGAGAGACGCGATTTTAATAGCGATATCGTCAATATTCTCATTCCAGAGAAAGGTGTCATTTTACAGCTGGTGTCATTATACAGCTGACGTCATTATACAGCTGGTGTCATTATACAGCTGGTGTTATTATACAGCTGGTGTCATTATACAGCTGGTGTTATTATACAGCTGGTGTTATTATACAGCTGGTGTCATTATACAGCTGGTGTCATTATACAGCAGGTGTCATTATACAGCTGGTGTCATTATACAGCTGGTGTCATTATACAGCTGGTGTCATTATACAGCTGGTGTCATTATACAGCTGGTGTCATTATACAGCTGGTGTCATTATACAGCTGGTGTCATTATACAGCTGGTGTCATTATACAGCTGGTGTCATTATACAGCTGGTGTCATTATACAGCAGGAGTCATTATACAGCAGGTGTCATTATACAGCTGGTGTCATTATACAGCTGGTGTCATTATACAGCTGGTGTCATTATACAGCTGGAGCACAGGCTAGAGTCATCAAGCAGATGAGAAACATAAAGATATAGATAGAGCAGTCCTGCCTGTGTCTCTTACATCCAGTGCGTTCCCGTGACCCTCGACAGGTCATTAGTATTCCTTGTCGCTACGCCTACCGGTGTAAGGTTCACCAAGGGGGACCACTTCTGATTCGGTCATTTCAACACACAATGTGCACCACCTCCTGCCACCTAAGTTCGGCAATATCTGATTTGAGTGACAATGAGATTGGAAATACAAAACATTTACTTCAAAGAAATCATTCAGACACAACAATTGTAAAGGAATAAGTCAATCAGAAAGATGAAACGAATATGACTAAAAAAGTGATGGCCATGAATGTTGATCGATGAAGAGTTGAGAGGAAAGCCAAAGAAAAGATGGATCGATTGTGTGAGGCATCATTTGCTCCTTCTGTTTCATATCGCTATGAAACAGAAGGAGCAAATGATGCCGTGACGTCTGACAGGGGTGAATGGAAGAAGAAAACGTGTTGCGCCGACCTCAAGTAGAATTGGACAAGGGCAGAAAGATGATGATGAAGGCAATCAACAAGATGAAGTGGCCCATTCCAAAGCTAGTAGCTTCCTCAGTACAAGACAACCTCGTCGGTATCGCGAATCTGGAATGGGCATGAGTTCGATCCCGAGATCAGGCAAATTGTTACTGGGATATCACTTTACAAAATTCTTGGAGTCTGAATATGTGCTGGGTAATTGCAACAGGCGCCAAAACTGATTTTTGGAGGTTTGTGGCCTGCAGAGGTCTTGTGGCTGAAATGATGACGATAATGAATGGATATAGGCTCGCTTTGTATAATATATAATCATACTAGCTGACCCGCGCAACTTCGTCTGCGTCACATCATCATCTGCCTAGCCTTTTCCCAACTATGTTGGGGTCGGTTTCCAGTCTAACCGGATGCAGCTGAATACAAGTATTTTACATGGAGCGACTGCCTATCTGAGCTCCACAACCCAGTGCATGCCCTATAACCTGCGCTCTTGATGATTTATTTACTGCATCAGTGAGCGGGGTTCGCGTGGCTGAGTTTTGGGCTAAACATACTATTTAGACTTTTTGCCATCGATATGCTAAGAAGAAGAACCCAGTTAGTACTGGGTAATACGATACCCCTTGGTTAGATTGGTTGTCTGACTTTTTTTTTTTGGGCCACTGACTACCTAACGACTGTCAAAGATCTTCAAATGACAGCCGGGACCAACGGCTTAACGTGCTTTCCGAGGCACGGAGGAAACTCGGTATGTAATGGGTGGTCACCCATCCACAGACCAACCTAGGCAAGCACGGCTTAACCTAAAGATCGACCCGAGCGGCTGTTATTATTTAGCCACGAGCTCGTCTGCGTCACATAATGCAATTAAATAATATCGCGACTATAAATTCAGATGTAAGCTATTCTATCTTTCAAGTTGAATCAAACTACACACGGTGTGCTTTGATTAAAATCGATTAAGTAGTTTAGAAGTCCATCGCGGACAAAGTGACGCGTAATTTATATATATTAAGATATTATATGATAATTCAAGCGTGACGTAACATGTCACGTCGGAAAAGAATATCACCTGCTGTTTCATAGCATAAAACCTATATCAAATACAACCCCATGAAAATGACATAAACAGTGTAAATGCCATCAAATGTCGTTTTTCCATTACGGTATTAACTTCGGATGGCTAGAACCTCTTATTTTTATTAATTTTCGAGGTAAGACGCGATCGATATTCATATTTTCTTTAAAGACCATAAGTAGACGTAAATATACTAATAATTGCACTATAATCAGTGGAATGTGTGCAAATCGATTGTCAATTGTCATGGTATGAGCATTTGATGTGGAGGAATGGGGGACATATTCAATTTTCAAATAGATCAGATTTCTGAATGGCGCTATTTAAGTTATCAGTGAATTAATCATCATCGAATGATGAACCTGCCCTTATGCCAATTTATTTAAGGTCGGCGCAACATGTCTTCTTCTTCCATACTTCTCTATTATTCGTCATCACAGCAGAATGAAATGGAACACCCGACAAATGTTGGGCATTAAGTAGCCCACCAGACGCAACACCCGTCTGGTTGGAGGATCCTCCCTTTTCTATGGGGGATGAAGAAGTTTCCACCCTGTTACCTTTATATTCTTATACCGGTGACGCCGACGTGAAAGCTTTGAAGTGTTTTAGAATATTTTTTAAGTGGACATTAATCTAAGTATCTGCAGTATTGAAGAATATTTTAATGCCCCACAGGAGCTTAGCAATATTCTAACATAAAATAACCACAATAAGTATAAAAACCGATGAAAAGACATCGTAAAAGCCATTAGTTTTATTTTAGTAGCGCAGCCATGATGGTTCGCTGTTACATTACTTTGAACAATGGACCTTTTAAGTTTTAATAACGTGATTATGGATTCCTGAATATTTAAAATAATTGGAGTTTTGGGCTAGTGTCATTATTTTGTTGTTAAATGGGCTCGTGGCTAAATAATAACAGCCGCATGGGTTGATTTTAAGGTTAGGCAACGCTTGCCGTGATCAGACTGTCGATGAGTGACCAGCTATTACATACTGAGTTCCCTCCGTACGTCGGAAAGCACTTTAAGCCGTTGGTCTCGGCTGTCATTGGTAGATCTTTGACAGTCGTTACAGGTAGTCAGTGCCCCGAAAGTCTGACAACCAGTCTTTCCGAAGTGTAGGGTATTACCCAGTACTAACTGGGTTGTGGAGGGCAGATAGGCAGTCGCTCCATGTGAAATACTAGTTCAGCTGCATCTGCACTGGAAGCTGACCCCAACATAGTTGGGAAAAGGCAAGCAGATGATGTTGAGTCCCTCGATCGATATAAGACCTTTTGAGGAATGACTGCCTCGTTGGTCTAGTGGTGGCAACACGACCATGAGGTCCTAGGTTCAATTCCCAGGCCGGGCAAAGTATTATTTTCCATCAGGAATATGTCAGTAGCAGCCACAGAATCTGGATTTGTACCCGTTTGAAGGCAATAGGCTCGCCCCCATTACATGGGACTTAAACATAACGTATATCTCCGTGTCCTTAGCGAGGTGGAACAACTCAGCAGCCTTCGCGACCGGTCGATACACCTGTTATAACACCAGCAATCAAATCCAATATCTATTTAGTATCCGATGTCATTACTTAATATATCCCAAACATATCAAACACTCCTACGGAATAGACCACTTTCAACCTTATTACCTAGGGCATAAGCGTGAAAACTGGCAGACCGTCAGTGAACTCAGTAGTACATAGAACAGTCAAACAAATAAATCCCACGTCTGATGTCATCGCGTCCCACAACAACTGGGCGCCACTAAAAGCCCTCGCCGTGCGTCACTCTAGTCAATGGCGTAGAAGCTTTCGTAACTACCCACCCCCGTGGTGATAGTATGGGTGAAAAACATCGTGCAAACTCCACTTTTATATTAAGGGGTAGTACATAACATACCGCCTGTAATCCCCGAAGGTTTAGGCAGAGGTGTACCTAATAGTACACCCTCATTTCGCCAGTTATGTTTTAAGTCCCATGTTATAGGCGACGAGCCTATTGCCATCAACTGGGCACAAATCCAGACTCCGTGGCTGCTTTTGAGAAATTCCTAATGGAAAAGCCCATTATAATTTTGCCCAACCTGGGAATCCAACCCAGGACCTCATGCTCAGCAGTCGCGTCCACTAGACCAACGAGGCAGTCTTAGCAGACTAGTAACTTGTCAGAACTAGAGGTTCCCTCAGGTATACAGGGTGTAAACAGACTCTTCACGAAGCCGTCAACCAAGCATTCTGTACATCAAACTAAGTAACTTTACGCAAAAATTAGTGCTCGGAAACGACTTTTTTTGGGTTGAAAAATCACGTTTTACAGTAGGACTCAATGTAACGCACTCAAAACATTGCTGATGGATGGCTTGAATAGTAAGGGGGTTCTGGAGGTGCTTAAAGTAAAATTACATTAAAAACATGTATTAAAAAAAAGTTGTGAAAAAGTTCGAACTTTGACCCCCAATATCTCCGAATTAAAAGGTTCCCAGGTATGGTCTAGAACAAAAGATCGCAATGACGGGGAGAACAAGTGCCTTTCGGCTTCGTTAAGAGTCTGTTTACACCCTTTATAGCTGAATAAAAAACTTATCGCAATGACGAGAAAAACAAGTACCTTTCGACATCGTTAAGGGTAATTTTACATCCATTATGTAGTAGCTAGCAGTAAGGGCTTTCGCAGTGTTATAATAATATAATAATAATGTTTCCTCAATAATATTTTTCAAATATACGTAAAAAGAAGTCCTGCCTCGCGAACAAGCCCAGCTGCAACGAACGCGTCACAGTGAGTGCTTTTAATTAAAAATTCCGATATATTATGATACCCATCAAACTCTCCGAGCATTGAGCCTGCCTGGCGCGATGCCAGATGTAATATCCGAAATAATCATGTATTTGCACAGATAACAAATGAAGCTGTGTTTGATTGGTTGCAATAATGTATTATCCTTTTAGTTATTGTATTAAATAACTTTATTTTTAGGGTTCCGTACCCAAAGGGTAAAAACGGGACCCTATTACTAAGTCTTCGCTGTCTGTCCGTCCTTCTGTCTGTCACCAGGCTGTATCTCATGAACCGTGATAGCTAGACAGTTGAAATTTTCACAGATGATGTATTTCTGTAGCCGCTATAACAACAAATAATAAATTATTTAATATTTCAAGGGGGCTCCCATACAAGAAACATGTTTTTTTTCAGTTTATGGTACGGAATCCTTCATGCGCGAGTCCGACTCGCACTTGGCCAGTTTTTTTATACTCAACTAGCGACCCGTCCCGTCGCATGGGTGCAATACATATAAACCTTAATCTTGAATCACTCTATTGCTGAAAACTGCATCAAAATCTGTTGCGTAGTTTAAAAGATATAAGCGTACAGACAGCGGGAGCGACTTTGTTTTATAATATATAAAGATTGATAGGCTTGCTTTGGGCTTCAACACGCCTGACTTGAAACGATGATGCGGCTTAGGGTGGAGCACGCGCGCCTAGAAGAATCCGATTCACTGGAACTTTGAAGAGATCCCGATTATTATAGGGATTGGAAAAGAACAGAGAAGCCGGCAGTGAATTCATAGCGCTTTGTTCGGATTCGTGAAATTTCGACCCAGTAATTACGGACTAATCGGTGTACACACACATAAAAAAAACTGGCATAACCTCCTACTTTTTTAGAAGTCGGTTAAAAAAACCACACACTGATTTTGAGTTGGAAGTTAGGGCGTGACATACATAATTCGGCTTTAAGACTGGTTTACCAACCATTAGGAGCATAGGATTATATTGTCAAAATGATTTAGGTCACGATTGTATTACGCAATTAGGATCCGGAAGTCAAGACCAATTTAATGTACTGCCGGAAATCTCCAGGGCACGGAAGGTCAGGGGTAATGTAATAAAGATTTCTTATCCCTGAACCCTCTTACTTTTCTTTAGAAGTTAATATATAGAGGGCTAGCTAGGTTTGACAAATAATTTTAAAAGGGTAACCCTCAGACCAAATAAAAAACTAAGACACAGCACTGTCAACAGTGACGTGAAGCCGGTTTTGTAAACATGTGTGCACTGTGAGCTTAGTTTTTGAGCGTAGTTTGATTGTATTTTGATGTAAATGTGTGCGTGTAAGCGTGTATGCACAGAGCGAGTCGTGGTTTTGCGCATGCTTCACTGTATTGTTCGCAGTGCTTTGTCTAGGTTTTTTACTTGGTCTGAGGAGTAACCATGAAGATTCTTGGCGGTTCTTCTCCATAGGAAACGATCAACCCGAACCGTGCATCTTTACTCGACGATTTATAAGTGCCCATGTTGTAAATGAAATATTTTGATATTTTGAGTACGAATGTAGATGGCTATTAGAGCAGAGGAAGACCAAAGAAACGTTGGATGGACTGTGTGAAGGATGATATGGCTAGAAAGGAGGTGACTGCTAGATGACGAGTAATAGAGAAGTATGGAAGAAGAAGACATGCTGCGCCGACCACAAGTGAATTGGTATATGGGTAGGAGACTGATAATGGCGATATAAACAGCTAGCAGATCAATATTATTATAGTTTAAGTTACAGAAAATGTAGTTTTGTAACGTCGGATTATTTAGCGATGCTTAATTACACGGACACAGAAATCTTCTAGAAGTTGTGGTTTGACTATGTTATTCCCTCGTATCTAATTGTACATATTTACTTAATCTAGTTTTAGTGTTTTTTGTACCAATTTAATTATACTTATACAGGGTGTAAACAGTCTCTTCACGAAGCCGTTAACCAAGCGTTATGTACATACAATTAAGCAACTTTACGCAAAAATTATTGCTGGGAAACGACTTTTTTTTTTGGGGTGAAAAATCACGTTTTACGGTAGGACTCAATGTAACGCATTCAAAACATTGTGTTGATGGATGGATTGAATAGTACAGGGATCGTGAAGGTGTCTTAAGTAAAAAAAAAACATTAAAAACATCTATTAAAAAAAAAAACTTGTGAAAAAGTTGGAACTTTGACCCCCAATATCTCCGTAACTAGAAGGTTCCCAGGTATGGTCTAGAACAAAAAAGTGATCACAATGACGGGAAGAACAAGTGCCTTTCGGCTTCGTTAAGAGTCTTTTTACACCCTTTATAGTTAACAGATTAATTTTATTTTATAATTTTACTGTCCTAATTTAATTGTTCTATGCAAAGTGATAACCTGAAACACAGGTTCAATTAAACCTAGATCGGGCAGGTCGCTA
Source organism: Lycophotia porphyrea (assembly GCA_950005105.1). NCBI lineage: Eukaryota > Metazoa > Arthropoda > Insecta > Lepidoptera > Noctuidae > Lycophotia > Lycophotia porphyrea. Next base: position 1,510,923 of record OX465411.1, read on the forward strand.
CCAAACATTCATTGAACATTATCACTATTAATGTTGAATATATTTAATATATTTTAGTTATAGTTTATTTATAAGTACCAATCATACCGTTGTATGTTGATAATAATACTACTGCGCCTAAATGTACACTTTTTGTTGAAATACTTTCTTTAAATAAATTATCCTTATTCTTATTAGACGTGGCAGCGAAGTGTCACGTTATGTTGTAGCGAGTGCGGTGCTACAGTTGACTGTCACCTTGATCTACCCCCAACATCGCATGCCCTGTCAGTAATCATGACCCCAGCTTTGCAGAACTGCGTGTTTACTTCACAAATCAATCGGTAGCCCCGAGCCATTCACTCAAGAGCCTCTCAAATGCATAAAATAAGTTCAAAACACTCGTTCATCGTTCACTGTATGCAACTGCAAGCTTTTGGCAAGCTGCCAGCGTTGTATTAAACACTTGAACTTCAGATTTAAATATAGATGATAATAAACAATGTGGAAATATATCACTATCACTACATATTATAAAACAATGTCTGTGTGTGTCTGTCTGTTCGCGATAAACTCAAAAACTACTGCACCGATTTTTATGCTGTTTTCCCCAATGGATAGAGAGGTTCTCTAGGAAGGTTTTAGTATATAATTTATCAAGTTTTTGTTGCGGGAACGGGATCAAAATTTCATGATTACTTTTGGTAGCGATAACCGACATCCACGCGGGGAAGCCGCGGGCATCAGCTAGTCAATAATAAATTGGTATTCACCTGATTATGTTTGCTCTTAAAACGGTGAAGGAAAACATCGTGAGAAACCCGGTTTTTCAGGTCCTGTTACCATCATCTCACATTTTATTTATATTGATCTGATATACTTAAGAGTGTATGTCTATCCTTACTATCCTTTTCTTACTTATTATTATTTATTTTATTTTTATTTAATATTACAAATACATAGCCTATTTAAGGAAATTTCGAAACGCCTAGTTGACGCTTCCCGTGACCCAAGGGCTGGCTTTTACTTTGGCCAGAGGCTAAGTGTTGCCATACAACGTGGCAACGCCGCCAGTCTCTTGGGCACATTACCATCTGACAGCGTTGAGGAGGAGTTTTTCGATGCCCTTTTATAGTTTGTTGTTAGTTTATCTATTTTAGTTTAATAGTTTTTAATTATCAATGTATATAGTTAGTTTAACCTAATAAAGTTTATACCCCATATTACAAATGCGAAAGTAAGGTTGTTTGTTACCTTTTCACGCTTAAACCACTGACCCGATCATCCTGAAATTTTGCAAATACGTTGACAGAAACGAACATAGGATACCTTTCATCCCGAAAACGAATATTGTTCCCGAGGAAAACAACAATATCGTTCGAATCAGGATTTAATCACAAGCAGAGTACAACCGGAATTGATTGTCAAATTCTAAATGAACGCGAGCGAAGCCGCGGGCAAAAGATAGTATAAAAAAAAGCTTACTGTCAGGACGGAAACGCGATTCCTGAGTGAGAGGTATTGGGTTCGAATCTCAGGTTGGGTTTATCCATAAAGCATTGCTCAGTAGCAGCTGGGAATATTTTTAGAACTTTAATAAAAGGTTCAGTACAACGAACTTCGTACTTAATGTTGATTTTCAGTTTTATACATTCAGAAATTCAGGTGGCCTCAGGGAAATTACGTCGTAATCAATTTATGTTAGAAAGTTGAGGCAAGTATTCCGTTTTTACGTAATTTGACTTATAATAACTACCCTAAGGATATATTACTCAAGCTGATTTAAAAAAAAGATTGTTTCTATAAAACAATGTCGTTTAACCCGCCATACCAAGTTTCCTGCGTACCTCGGAAAGCACGTTAAGCCGTTGGTCCTGGCTTTCATTTGTAGATCTTTGCCAACCGCTACAGAACAGTCAGTGACCAGATAGTCTGGTAGTTTTACCAAGGAGTATCGTATTACATAGTACTAACCGAGTTGTGGAGGTCAGATAGGCAGTCGCCCTATGTAAAATTCTGCATCCAGTTAGGCTGGAAACTGACCAAATACACATCTGCCCATACCTATGGGAAAATAAGCGTAATATTACATATGTCCATCTATACAGGGTGTAAACAGGCTCTACACGAAGCCGTCAACCAAGCATTATGTACATCAAACTAAGTAACTTTACGCAAAAAATAGTGCTGGGAAACGACTTCTTTTTTGCGCTGAAAAATCACGTTTTACAGTAGGACTCAATGTAACGCACTCAAAACATTGTGCTGATGGATGGATTGAATAGTAAGGGGTCCTGGAGGTGTTTAAAGTAAAAATCTTACATTAGAAACATGTATTTAAAAAAAAACTTGTGATAAAGTTGGAACTTTGACCCCCAATATCTCCGTAACTAGAAGGGCCCAGGTATGGTCTAGAACAAAAAAATGATCGCAATGACGGGGAAAACAAGTGCCTTTCGGCTTCGTTACGAGTCTGTTTACACCCTTTATGTTCGAAGTAAGAATGATTCGAAACAAAGAATATTCCATCTCCGTAACACAAATTAATTAGAAGAAACCGTACCATCTCAGAAAGTGAAACCATTTACTTCGCCAACTCTGTTTCTTGTCATTTATTGGATCTCCAGACGAAGTATATACTGGTATATATAGTATAGTATATAAGACTCGTCTGCTACTCAAGGTGAATGTACTGACAGTCAATGCACTCAGACAGAGCTTGTTTTACCAAACAGTTGTTTAGAAAAGATAATTTTCTGTTGCATTTAGAAAAAGCTTGGATATCACGAAGTTTCTTCAAAGGAGCCGCACGGGTAAATTCTTCAAGGTTCAAGTACGCTTGCCAAGGTCGGTCAAGAATGGGTGACCATATATTACATACCGAATTTCCTCCGTGCCTCGGGAAGTACGCCAAGCCGTTGGTCCCGGCTGTCATTCAGTTTAGGTGACATCTCGTCTTACCAAGGGTTACCCAGCAATAACTGGGTTGTGGAGGTCAGATAGTCAGTCGCTCCATGCAAAATACTGCTATTCAGCTGCATCCTGTTAGACTGGAAGCCAACCCCAATATAGTTGGGAAAAGGTTAGACAGATTATGATGATGGGAGAATATCTCATGCAATGATAAAAAGTCCACTTAATCCAGGCAGGCACTTAAGGTGGAGCATAAGGTCCTTAGTTTGATCTAAAGGCGGAAACCCACCGCAGCACACGCTGTGCACGGCCACGCGGCGCATTTTAGCTGCGTGGATTCATTTGTTTGACAACGTGGGTCTACGTTTCCACTGCAGTACACGCTACGCACGCACAACTATGTACTACTATAGCGTGCACTGCGCGCATGGCGTTGAGCTGAGTGAGCGCCTTATTCGAGCAAGCCACGCATGTACTTATGACGTCAATTGATGCATAGCGTGGCCGTGGTTTGCCGTGGAAACAATCACATACATTTTCTTGCAAAACGATGCTAAACACACATGCATAGCCTATCCGTGCGCGCCTTAAAGATCTGGCCAATAGTCATTTGCTTCTTCCATCTGGAAATTTTCAATAGGAGCCCTGAGTCAATACATGGTGGGACAGGTTGTTGCCAAATAGATAGGCGAAATATAGGTGTAGTATAGTGTAGTGCTAAGTACACTTCTGCCTAACCTTTCTGGGATTACCGGCGTGATGTTATGTGAGTGTTTTCACTGTTCAAACCATCCACAGGTACATAATAGGTACCCTAAGAATCATACCTTAGTACACACAGAATAAATTATTCATATTCCCACACACGTATAGATATGTTGTATAACGTATAGTCTACGCAAGGGGCGTGGGTTTGGATTCCCGGTGAGTCACCCTGTTACCGCAGACCGGTATTTTTATTAAATACCGCTTACCTATTTTGTTACAAACCGCCTTTATTTATTGTCAAGTTCTCTGCAAGGTTGTGGTCTGAAAATATGTGAGTAATGCGAATAAGTAACATCACGCCTGTAATTCTCATAAGGGTAGATAGAGGTGTCAATATTACACAAACCACCTGATCATCCCGACCATCAAATCCGGATGCAGCAGAATACTTTACATGGAGCGACTGTCTATCTGACTTCCACAACCCAGTTAGTACTGGGTATTTCGAGACTGGTTATCAGACTTTCCGCCCACTGACAACCTGTAACGACTGTCAAAGGTCTACGAATGATAAAGCTCAAAAAAACAACGAAACTTATATTTCAAGCTGAAGATAAGCGAGTAAGCAAGTAATTCACACGTCTGAGCGACGATAAATCTCTATAACGCAGTACATAAGATGTTACGTCGTATATAAACCAAATTACAGGTGTATGTGGATTACGGAGTACATACAATTGGGAAGAACAGTGAGCGAAGACTTGCTTGTCTTTTGTTTTCGTCCAAGAAGACTGTTCGAGTGTCAAGCCCCAGTTGTGATGCTGGTGGTTTCGACTAAATATAACGCCTGCTTTTCAATATGAACACTGTATAATATGGTCTAGGTGGGTTAGAAATGAAATGGCCGAAGTTTGCTCACGGTAAGTGACGGCGAGCGAGTGTCCCCCAGTATGATCGAGGGCATAGCGTTAGGTAGGGCGTTAAGATGACGTAGAATCGTATGACACGATCTGTGATGGTCCGGAACAGAGACCAAGGCGGGAAGTGTTAGCCTGTAACTGGGTCGTGGAGATCTGATAGGCAGTCGCTCCATGTAAAATACTGATATTCCGCTGCATCCGATTATTTTTTAACTCCTGTGGCTACCACCAGAAAAGCGCCGAGACCATGAAGCTCGACGAAGTCCCAGAGAAATAATTTAACTGTCTTAGATCCCGCAACGAAATGAATCAGAAAAGTATGGCGGAGGAGTAGGAAAACCAGCATTTCCACTTCCCTCCATATCAGCAGGAGACAGAACGAAACAAGGCCAATAGGCACAAAGGGACGTTTACAACTAAGATATGCCCAGTTGCCTAGCACCACGGATAAATATTAACATAAATGGGTTCTAAGTCGTGAGCTGTTTATATTTGATTCCATCCTCATCTGCATCAGGTTAGACTGGGAGTCGACCCTTACATAGTTTGCAAAGGCTAGGCAGATAAGGCATGCGACTGCTTAGCACCACACTCTCCCGGGCAATGTTTTATTTCTTGGTGTAGTCTGGTGGCTAGCTAAGCGGTCGAACCGAATCATGAGCTCCCGATATCGAATATGAGGTCAGTTCAAGAGGTTTTCTGAGTTTGGTCTGTCTTCGGGACTTGACGGATGTAGAGGGAGAGGAAGGTCAAAGAAAAGATGGATGGATTATGTGAGAAATGATATTAAAGAGAAAGAAGTAAATGATGCCGTGATGTCTGACAGGGGAAAATGTATTGCGCCGACCCCAAGTAGAATGGGACAAGGAACTTAATGTCCTGAGGTCTAATTCCGTATCCGATAATAACAAAGTATTTTGGTTTTCTTCTGCTCAGAAATACTCAGAAAGATGAAGATGATACCTAAAAACCCATTTAGAAAAATGGCCGCCATCTTTGATTCCATCCACCATATTGCCCATTCTATCCGACCGTGTGTGATGGAGTCACAAACGTAGTAACAAATGCAATCCCTTTGTAATGTTACCTCAGCTTTGTGTTACGCTTTGGTGAGGGGGTGAGCAGAATAGGAGGTAAAACCTGTTTTAATGTCTTCGTAGGTGCAAATACTTTAAATTATGTTTGGATCGCATTGGATCTTAAATAAAGCCAAGTTTTTTATGAGTAGTGCATGTCTTGTAGAAGATGGATTAAATCAACAACCTGTGAGCCAGATTAGCACTGGAAGTTATGTAGGCAGTCCTTTGTCCAGCTGTGGGGCTATCAGAACCTGGATGACAAACCATTTAATGGTCCACCTGACTCATTGATGAGACGCACAACTCTCCCGAGTCCATCTGAGCATGATTCAACGACAGTAAATAGATGCCGAAGAGACTGCCGATTGGCATGATCCTAATAAAAGACAAATATGTGTAGTAATTGCTTGAAGTCCTAAAGTCCCCAAGCAATTACTCAACAAGTTCAACAAATACTATCAAATCAAACTTACCAAACCGCACAGGTGTACGCAGAAACTACACAAATAGTTTCCTTAAACCGAACTCCACCATAATCTGTGAATAATATCTCTCACTCTTGTAAAAGTATTCCAATGTCGGGTAGCAACGTGTTTGGCGCAGCTCCAGAGAAATGTATCCAACTACAGAGTGCACTCGAAATTGATACTAAATACAGTATGTTTCAGAAGGAGCTTGTAGCTAAATAATAAGCCGCTTGGGTCGATCTCCAGGTTGCCTAGGTTGGTCCATGGATGGATGACCACCTATCATACATACAGAGTTTCCTCCGTGCCTCGGAAAGTACGTTAAGCCGTTGGACCCGGCTGTCATTTGTAGATCTTTGACAGTCGTTCCAGGTAGTCAGTGACCCGAAAGTCTGACAACTAGTCTTAGCAAGGGGTACCGTATTACCCAGTACTAACTGGGTTGTGGAGGTCAGATAAGCAGTCGCTCCATGTAAAATACTGACTACCCATGAAGAAAGTTGTTCAGTTTGAGGGTCTGTACCTGTACCACATCCATAATGACCACACCTTGGCACCGCGCAATCGGGCCAACACCGGTGGCTGTCGCGCGCCACGTCCGTTGGTAGGGAGCAGACGAAGGTGGTCAGTGGCTGCCACGTGTGGTCGGTATTTATATATAATTCGCTACCGGTGGCGTGTAGAGAACACTGAGTCGCAAGTGGCCGCCACCGGTAGTAGCGTGTCGCGGACACCGAGTCGCGAGTGGCCGCCACTCGCTACACGTATGCGGCGATTCCATACAAAATGTTTTAAAAATCATGTAAACAGTTTGTCGCCAGTCACCGGTGGCGGCCACCAGAGGCCCGTTTGCGAGGATAGTGATACACAAAACCTGCTGTAAAAAAAATTGCTGTTCCATACATTTTGACTGTGTAGGTATTGCACTTTTGTAGGAAACTGTAGTTTTTTTTTCTACCTATGAAAAATGTCTGGAGGGGTCAGAATGATGTACTGAATACATGGTAAACGTTTCTGCGAGTCCCTTCCACCCTGTGTAAGTATAGGTGTCGGTACCAAAGCGATCACAGTTTAAATACATGTCGAACAAATAGGTTGTTGTATTGGATGGGTTGGGGCGGGGTTTAAATTGGGATGAAAGTTTTGGTGCTCATATAATAATGTATATTTGCATAATTAGCTTTTAAACACTGTTTTAAGGCTACGGGATATCTTCAGATTGTTGTTTTTTTCGTGGTTATTCGTTCCTTGGTTTCGTGATAGTTGTTTTTTTAGGGTTCCGTACCCAAAGGGTAAAAACGGGATCCTATAACTAAGAGTCCACTGTCCGTCTGTCTGTCATGAACCGAGTTAGCTAGACACTTGAAATTTTCACAGATGATGTATTTTCGTTGCCGCTATAACAACAATAATACAAATATAAATTATTTTATAATTACGGGGGCTCCCATACAAGAAACTCATTGCCATCGACTTCCGAAAGTAAAGTTATTTTCCACCTTTTAGTGTTTTTTTTGGAGGTAACTTATCACAAAAAAACCCTAGCCAGATTTAAACGCAATGACCTTCCCTACCTAACAAAAAGAAAACGCAAGACCATCCTTCAATTGACATTGAAATAAATCATTGTTAAACAATGATTTATTTCAATGTCATTATTTCATTTAGTTCAACAGTAACTAATCGTCAATAGACTGACCGATTAGACGCATGTTCGGTTCCCGGTTCAACGCGAAACAATGAGCTAACTGTTGTTACTGGTTCACAGTTTCATCTGATTTGATACAGTAATTTTGGGTGTTTCTTAGTTATGGGCCTGTAAATGTTCCTTGATAAAATTGCTTATCATGATTTAGGGGATTATTACTGCACAACATAACATTACGCCTGTAATCCCCGAAGGGTTAGGCAGAGATGTACTTAATAGTACATCCACATTTCACCAGTTATGTTTAAGTTCCATGTAATAGGGGTAAGCCTATTGCCACCAACTGGGCACAAATCCAAACTCCATAACTGCAACTGAAAAATTCCTAATGGAAAAAGGATCAATGGATAATCAGGATTTTTAGTAGTAGCTCGAAATCCCTGTGCCTGGCTGATGACAATAGGTTCCACCTTTATTAAAAGAGGCTTCTTAATAACTATCGCATATACACAGGTGACCCAAAGAAACTATCTAACTTCACAGATCTGTCTACCCCTCCAACGAACACATTCATAAAATTCTGCAGTAAAGACACTCATCCCTAATTTTAAAGTCCAATGGTAATGGTAACTGTCACCACAACCTCTGCCCGCCCCATATTAACTCAGCGACATGATACGACGCTCCTTTCATGTAGTCACTGAATCGCTTTACATTATGCCAGGGTTAGCAGGAGTAAAGTAAGACGTACCTGACAGACGAAGCATGGCTTTGGAGCTGTAAGAAGGTTTTATGTGAAACAGTCCATCAGGATTTTGCAGTACATTTTAAGCAATGATATATGAACTATAGATACGTTACCCGCGCTCTGTAGTGGCAACATAAATGCCAGGTAATTGCCTTTTGCCTCGTCCACGTTCATACCTCCACTGGTCATACACGCACGCCGGTTGCGAGTACTATGCACCTGACCTTTCTGAAGAACTTCACAGAAAAGTTCATCAGTGTATGTCTTTCTAGAGCGTCGGGGTCCCGGCGTTGCCAGTCATAGCTGCCTTGTAAAATACACACATACTCGTACTTTATTAGTCCATTTGGGAAGCTACCCAAAAGTTACTCAAAAACACCCGTATAGCGACTATTGGCTATGAACCACTCTTACATGAAGTTTAAATAAATAAATAGTTCACAGTGTAATAATTGTAACCGACTCATGAGGCACAGAACATGAAAGCATGTTCACTCATAGATTTTAAGATTTCAACTAAAATAATAAAGGCAAAAATATGTAATCTAGAGTCTAGATCAGCATCGGTTCTGTATACAACTTTCAACCGTCTTGTGTTCCATGAGCAATCAGAAAAGAACAGCGAGAAAAGCCATAGCAAAAGCCATATTATGTTGCCGTCACTTGACCAGCCTAAAGTTCAAGCATAAACTTTTAAAAACAGATCTCATTTGTTTCGCGAGTCGACAGCGGGAATCGAAGTTCAGCGAATGATTCGCTTTGACAACCAAAAAGAAAAGAAAACAACTCTCTCACGGCAGCCCTACCCACATGTCTGCGGCATGTCGTCTCGCTCCAGATGGCAGCAGCCAACAACGAGACGTCACGCGTACTCCACCGCCGAATTTATTCTTCATAACGCTGCGAGTGCGCCAGGAAATGGAATGCCTTGTCTCCGCCAGGGTACTTGATTGCGGACGACATTTTGACGAACGCCTCGGTATATTATTTACATAATACTACTGTATCAAGAAAGTACCGGGAAACGATCATATACAAAATGTTAGTTATTCATCCAAAGTTATTTTATCCCCTTCAAAGTATGTTCCTACAGAAACGATACACTTACGTCAACGAATAATCCAATCATCAAAATATTTATTAAACGCTTTTTCCGGAATTGAATCCAGTTCTCTCCTTTTTTCGGTTTCTGTTCAGTTGGAAGGTCACTCCGAAGCTTGTTGACTAGTTTGCATGTCAAATACGTAAACCCACGTCTTGTCACCAGTAACAATGCGTTACATGAATGTTGGGTCGGAATTTACTCGTTCTAGCATGTCCTCAGCAACTCTTATGCGATTGAGTTTTTGGCGAAAATTCATATCTTTTCGGACTAGCCGAGCGGCAACATGTTTCATAAGCATACCCAAGTGATTATTTAACACGGTACGGATCGACTCTTAAGGCACAGAAAGTTCAACGGCTATCTCTCTCAAACTTGAATGAGCATTGCAGAGCGAGGCAAATCTTCCATTACATCTCGACCGCTTTTGACGTTTTAACGGTGTCGCGAGTTCAATTGTTTTTCCCCATCTCAAAAATGCCCAAAGCGCCTAAAGTTTTCACTTAAAAAATTCGAAGACAGGTGACAAGTACCAGCCCTCACTGGGCAGGCGTGGAGGAATTCGGCCAGCACCCTCTCACGGAGGAGTATTGGTTCCTTGCAGTGGAAACCTTATCAGCAGGATCAGGAAGAATATGGTAGGAATTGGAGTGTGTGAGGAATGATATGAAAGAGAAAGGAGTAAATAACGCCGTGACGTCTGACAGGGGAGAATGGAAGAAGAAAACGTGTTGCGCCGACCCTAAATAGAATGGGACAAGGGCAGGAAGATCATGAGAATATGGTAGGGACCTCTCATCAGAGCAGGCGATTTCCAGGGCAGAACAACAGTAGCACTGCACATCGCGTGACACTTCCACATTTGGTCTATTGACATGCTTTGAGAGTGCACGCGAGCCACCCAGAACTGTAAATAGTCGACCAAACAATACACCTCTGCCAGTCCCCCAAAAGCAGCAGCGTGACGTGTTTTCACGGTGAGTTGGCCGCAACGTGTAGTCGCAATGGTGGCAAATGATCGTAGACACCACTCAGAGAGACCATTGACTGTGAAACTACCCACAATTGAAAGTATTACAGTTTTCACTGAAGTTTTATTTTTGAAGTTATACTTTTTTTGGCGCGTTAGGGAAAAATGATGAGAGTAAATTTTTACGATGTGCGCGCACAACGTCACGAAAAACAGACACCCTGAAGTTAGCTAGTCAACATATACCCTGAAGTTAGCTAGTCAACATTTTAGTTTTATACGCCAAAGAAGTATAACTTCTTACTTGCGTAATAAGTACACACACACTTTTTTTTAACATTACATCAAGCCGTTTTTTTTTGGATTGAATAGGCTTGCCTATAATAATAAAATTACCTAATAAAAACGTTTATGTTTTCCACCACTTGTTGCAACCCTGGACTTTTGCCAGAACGATGAAGAGGTTCCATACTAATATCATAAATTAATGTGAACTCGGGTCTATCTGTACGTCTGTCTGTTACTTCTTATAAACGGTTGAAAGAATTTCGATGGGCTTGGTAAAAGGCGAAAGGCGTTAGCATAATTATACCTAGGTGTACTTGTCATACTCAAGTGCAGACGCCAGTACATCAAACTACCTCAAACTGGCAAATTTTCCCAATTAACCTTGAACCTAATGCTTTAGCGATACAGTTGAAAATCTATTAAAGAAATATGACAGATTTTAGAAGCTTGGAGGATTTGAGGAGCTCTTGACTAAATAATAACAGCCGCTCGGGTCGATCTTTAGGTTAAGCCGTGCTTGCCTAGGTTGGTCTGTGGATGGGTGACCACCCATTACATATCGAGTTTCTTCCGTGCCTCGGAAAGCACGTTAAACCCAGCTGTCATTTGTAGATCTTTGACAGTCGTTACGTAGTCGCGGCCCAGAAAGTCTGACAACCAGTCTTACCAAGTGCTATCGTATAACCCAGTACTGACTGGGTTGTGGAGGACAGATTGGGCAGTCGCTTCATGTCAAATACTGGTATTCAGCATCCGGCTAGACTGGAAGCCGACCCTAACATTGTTGGGAAAAAGGCTAGGCAGATGACGATAGATTGTAGAAGCTTGATGTGCTGGTGTCTTACAATGTACATACATTAACTCGCGCTCACCACGGGGAAAGGTAGTCATTACAGAGCGCCAACTGCTACGACGGGGTTTTAGGATACTTTTTATCCCAATAAAACGTACCCGTGGAATTTCTTCAGAACAAAAAAACTTGTACCTATCTTTTACGCCACTTGTTGCAAACCCTGGAATTCTGCCAAACCCCGAACGACAAAGAGAATGTAATGTAATATAAAATAGTGCAAAACTTCCGACTCTCTTAACAAAGCGTTATATTAGATATTAATTATAGAACTTACAAAGAAAGTATGAACTAGTTGCAGAGTTAGGAATTGTGGGAATCAAGTTAGCGTTGTGCGAAGAATTGTTTAGGGATGGGATGAGTCGATAGTGGTGGTTATCGATTAAAGTTGTTGTCGATAAAATTTTAACTTTAAAGACTTTACTAAATGTTTTTATACTTTAGATCTATACGAAAGACAGTTCTGCTAATTGCTACCTTTATGTAATTTCTGCATTATGATTATGTGTGTATCTTAAGGTAAGCGTACGGGTAGCCCGCGAAATCCATTTTTTTTTACGTTTTTTTGCAATTTGCAGGTCAGTAACATTTAACCCCATTAAATTAGTTTTTCATGAAATAGTTATTGAATGGGGTTAAATGAACTTGGAAGGTTGTATTGATGATTTTAATAATTATAATTCTGTAACTACATACACGTTACTGGCGCGACTCATTTTTCATCAAAATAAAACCTGACACTGACCTGCAAATTGCAAAAAATGTAGAAAATTTTGAATTTCGCGGGCTACCCTGACGCTTGCACTTTAACGCGAGATGAAGATTCATACCAATTTAATATAATGAGCATAAATAAATAAAAAACAAACAAGTGACAGCTACTGCTTGTTTGTCATGTCTGTTTCGTCCTCTATATGAGACAAAGCCTTTGTCCGGCGATGATACGTTTATTTCCTTAAATACAGGGTGTAAAGTTTAAACAGACTCTTCATGAAGCCGTCAACCAAGCATTATGTACATCAAACTAAGTAACTTTACGCAAAAATTAGTGCTGGGAAACGACTTTTTTTTTGAACTGAAAAACCACGATTTTCAGTAAGACTCAATGTAACGCACTCAAAACATTGTGCTGATAGATGGATTGAATAGTAAGGGGATCCTGGAGGTGTTTTAAGTAAAAATCTTACTTAAAAACATGTATTTAAAACAACTTGTGAAAAAGTTGGAACTTTGACCCCCAATATCTCCGCAACTAGAAGGTTCCCAGGTATTGTCTAGAACAAAAAAATGATCGCAATGATGGGTACCTGTCGGCTTCGTTAAGAGTCTGTGTACACCCTTTATCTATGCATAATCTTAAGCAAAGACGTTTTTTCTTTATGTGCGACTTTCCTTTTGAACTAAGAAGTATGGAAGAAGAAGACATACTGCGCTGACCACAAATGATTTGGGATCAGGGCAAGAGAATGATGATGCCCTTTTAAACTACGCAACGGATTTTGATACGGTGATGACCATCTTTTAAGGAATATATTCCGCAGAATTTACGTTTATCTATATCTATACTTAATATTATAAAGAGGAAAGATCCGACGTAGTAAGCACGGCGGGCTGTGCGGGCGCTGCTGCTGAGATCCTCAAGCGGCGCAAAACTGTAGGTACCTTATTGGTAACTACAGTTAGGGGTCGAAACGCTCAGGTCATGGGGCCCGAGTGCGTGTCTCCTTTTTAAGGATATATCTCGCCGAATGGTCGACACTTCGCGTGACCAGAGGAGGGCTGGCTATTTCTTTGGCGAAAGAATTAGCATTGCCATTCAATGTGGCAATGCTGCCAGTCGTCTGGGCATGTTTCCGGATGACAGCGATGCGGAGGAGTACTTTGACGCCTAATTTTCCTATTGTTGTCGTTGTAAATATATAGGTACTTTTTAGTCTTCCCTTTTTTAGTCTGTATATAATGTACATAATAAGAGTAAGAGTAATAATAAGAGTAATAAGTAGTGTAATTGATATAAGAGGAAAGATTTGTATTTTGTATGTAACGAATAAACTTAAAAACTACTGCACCGATTTGATAAATTCTTTCAGCAATGAATAGCTACATTATCAGCGAGTAACATAGGCTATATTTTATCCCTGTACTCCCACGGGAACGGGAACTACGCGGGTGAAACCGCGTGACGTCTATACTAATATTATAGACAAGTAAAATTGGTTTGTAAGTTTGTATGTAGGAGATAATCTCCGGACCTATGATACAATTCTAAAAATTCTTTAACTGGCAGAACGCTATATTATTCGTGGGTGCTATAGGGTATAATTTTATTTTTATCATGCATATTAGCCGAGCTATCACAATTTTTGCGGAGTAAGTGCTAGTGAGATAAGTACATACATACATAACATCACGCCTGTAATCCCCGAATGGGTAGGCAGAAGTTTACCTAATAGTACACCCACATTTCGCCAGTTATGTTTTTAAGTCCCATCTAATAAGGGGCGAGCTTATTGCCATCAACCGGGCACAAATCCAGGCTCCGTAGCTGCTATTGAAAAATTCCTGATGGTAAAAACCCAATTGCACTTGGCCTGACCCGAGAATCGAACCCACCACTCGACCAACGAGGCGGTTTGATTGTGAGATATAAATATTAAACGTACAAATAATGAAGAAATGTTGATGTAGTTTCAAGTCGCAAAACCGTGCGAAGGAGAGGCGGATCGTTTATTTTATTAATATTACTAATTTCTCAGTTATTCCTTGAGCTAGGCTCACCTAGCTCAGATATTCGGTCTTCAAATATCCAAACTAAATAAACAACAAAATGTAAACCATCATCTTCCGCATTAAAACATCGTTCTTAGTAGGACATAAAATCGATTCTGTCCGTTTAACAATAGTGGCACAAAGTCTCGCATAATTCGTATAATTTGGAGATTTACCGTGACGGCTAGAGCTATGGTTCTGAGGAGTGACGTAATGGCTTAAGAAAAATAACTGACGTTTTTTGATAAAGATTGTTATAATGTTGCCCGCGGCTTCGCCCGTGTGCAGTTCGGTAACTGTCCCACGGGATCATACTACTGGGATAAAGTGTAACTATCTATACGCCAAATTTAATCCAAATCCGTTCAGAAGTTTTCGCGTGAAAGAATAACAAACATCTATCCATCCATCTCAAAATTTAGTAAGATTATTCATCATTGTCCTGCCCTGTTATTCGTGGTCGGTGCAGCATATCTTCTTCTTCCATACTTCTCTATTACTCGTCTTTTCTTGCCTTTCATGATTTTATCGTGTAACTGATGGAAAGAGAGTACACCAATACGAACTCATCCTGACCTTGTCCCATTCTGCTTGGGCTCGCGGCAACACGTTTTCTTCTTCCATTCTCCCCTGTCAGACGTCATGGCCTCTTATACTAATTTTTCTTTCATATCATTTCTCACACAACAGCGTATTGATTACGGCTGCCAATAACAATCTATCGATATAAAATCACATCACTATTCGTTCAACAATAGCGCTGATGAAAATTCTCCTAGTAGAAGTTTATCGCGGCCGCAAATTGTGTCAATTTACCCGTTTGTCACGCTCAAGTCAACGATAAGTGATTCTGTGGAGCTGGTATATTTTATAACCTTTGCGAGAGAACGAAAGACCACTAGACCAACGAAGCAATCATGAAAGCCTACAAGGTTTGCATGATTATTTCAGTGAGTTTTTAATACTCGATGACAGGAGTCAGCTTCTCAATCATCACTGAATTTCTTGTAACATGGCAAGTTCTTTCCTTAATGGAAGTTATGTTATGTTATGTTAAATGGTAGTACGAGAAGGCACCAAGTTAAAGGTCAGAGTAAATGATCAAAAGGTCTGAAGTTGGGACCATGAAGTCCCCACTTCAAGGTCCCAACTTTACCGTGAACTGGAAAGCGTAAGAGGGGGTAAAATCCAGGCAAGGTGGATCGAAAACCTGGTGCAAATCGTGGGAAGTCGCTGGATACAAATAGCGCATAACTGGATATAGTCATGATGATTGTAGACATGTTTAGTCCAACAGTGGACGTCTCCCGCTTCTTTCTTCTTAATCGTGTGGTAAGTGCTTAACCTGGTGTCAGAGTTTTTATACCACCTCTGACTTGGCTTTACATGCCGCCGAGAAATATCTCTCAGGCATGCTGGTTTCCTCACGATATTTTCCTTCACCGAAGCTACAATAATGATAATTATACAATACGCACATGAATACGAAAACTCGGAGGTGCGTGTCTTGGGTCCAAACTAGAGACTAATGACTTGGCAGTCCGACAGTCACACCCCTAGGCTATCACTGTTATGATGATAATAAAGAATAATCTACCACAACAACACTGGCTAATCGTCGAGTCCTACACAACACTAATAGTTAGCGTTACAATTATGGTATGTTTTTTTTTTTTTTTACTGATCTATGTAGTTGTGATTGTCACTTTAACAAATTGGGTTTCCAGTCTGCGATTACATTAGCAGTATGACAAACATTGGAGGGATATGTTCAGTGGGTTTACTGAACATTATTCTAGAACAGGCGTCTAAAAAACTCGCCTAATAATTAAGCTTAAGAACCAGTCTTACCAAGGGGCATCGTATTACTCAGTAATAACTGGGTTGTGGAGGTTCGATAGGGAGTCGGTTCATGTAAAATGCTGGTATTCAGCTACATCCGGGTAGACTGAAAGCCGACCCCGACATAGTTGGGAAAAGGCTAGGCAGATGAAGATGTCTTTTTAAAGGTTTACTGAAGTATTGACGTCGCTTTAGGTTCTGATGGAGATAGCGGGATGAGCTGGACTCTGGTACTCTCTGGACCCTGGCTGGTATTCAGTTTAAGCTAGACGCCGACCCTAACATAGTTGAAAAAAGGCTTAGGAGTTGAGTGTGATCTCCTTAAAATTAATGCTGAGCTGAGGCCCTTTTTGGCATTATTAGTATTGTTTGTTTATTTATTTTGTGTAATTTTCAAGATCTTATTAATGCCAAATAAAAACAATTTTCTTTCTTTATTTCTTTCTAATGCACGTGAATTTGGCTGGTAAAATCAACGGTCTGCAAGAAGACATGCTCCGCCGACCCCAAAATAAATTGGGATAAGGGTAGGAGAATATTGATGACATCAAGCCGTTCTTCTGTCTCACCTGCATCATGTACAACGTCCAATTTACATAGCTAAACGGTCCAATATGTCCTCATAACTTCAGCCAAGCATTCGGTCGTGTTGGCTAACATGCTCACAAGAAAATGAGATTAGATCCTTTGAGAGCTCGTGCGTTGTGATGAAATACGAATTGTCTGGATTCGTTGGTTTAGTGGTCGGAAAAGCTACTGCCGAGAGGTTTTGGGTGCGATTACCAGGTCGAGCAAAGTGTTTTTGGGTATTTCTATCTGAAATTTCACGTTGAGAGTCCTTTCGTTTTCGGGTACCTCTCAAATTACTAAAAGGTTGGCCATCAACTTTGAAGCAGCTGCCCGGAATCTAGATTTATGCTCGGCTGGATATAATAGGCTCACCCAGTATTATATTGGACTTCAACAAAACTACCTGACCCTATAGGGAATTAAATGCATGATTTTTTTTAAATATGGATGGTGAGGCCTATATCTTCCGGACCGCAAACGGCCCCGCCAAAGACAAAACCCTGCATGCCCCATCCCTACTACGGAATCGTCCACTGTAGAAGATCCGACACATCCTTGGCCGGTTGTTTTAGCCTCATTAAGTCAAATATTCTTCCATCTATTAATGTTCACTCCCGTTGTATTTAGTGGGGTGTGCATGAACAAGTGGCGCCCTCTGTAATGACGACGAGACTGCACGTAGTGAGCCGGCTCCATTGTTTGTACGATACGGGATTTTTACGGAATAAATGCTGGACTGGGTTTGTCGGAAACGCCATTCACCGTTTCCTACTGTTCATGATAATTTAAAGTTTATGAAATTGGCAAGTTACGGTGTATGTATAGAAAACAATTAAAACGGTTTGAGGTTGCCTTTACTGATGCCGTGATCTGTCAACGTTACTTAGCACGTATTCATTTTTTATTTAAATGAAATGAAAAATGAACCGTCAATATGAAAAAATGTCTATGTACACACAACACAACCTAAGTTTATATCTCGGCCTTTTTTTTTTCGTATGGGAAATCATCAAATGACAAATGACTCCTCCCGCTCCGGGCGGAGCTGAAGGGAGTGTCAGACTTGTACTGACTAAAACCCATTCATGTTCCCAAACCCCTTCCTTGCGCTTTGTGTTCCAGGGCCGCGGTATCTCTTTCGAACAGTCCTGCATAGATCTCGGCCTAATAGAGATATTCTTTAACTAAGACTTCAGATTAAAAGAGTTATGAAGTGAATTGATCAAGTTACCCGTAAATAAAAGCGTGTTAAAAATTACCGTCCGTTACAATGGAAACAAACACGAATACATTAAAGTTTACGGGAAATGTAGTCTCCCGGCCTTTCACAGGCAATAAGTCTACAATTTCCATTTGTTTTGCCTTCAGAAAAACTTCTCAACGCTTCTACGCTAATTTTAGGATAAAAAGTAACAAACAAAATGCCTGTTTTCAGTCTTGTCTTGTCTTGGCTCACGTCCTCGGGCGTCGCGACGTAAAGGCCTAGGCAAAGTGACATCATGACAGCTATAAAGACTAAAACCTTTGCAATAGGCTACTATAGACCATACACAGTAAACATGAAGCTACAGTCCAGACACAAGGCATAATAATGCCTTGTGTCTGGACTGTAGCTTCATGTTTTTGACAATTCAAAGGTATATTTAATTACTGTTTGAAACAAATGCTTTAATTTTGTAGTTACGGCCATTGCCGCCTGATCAGTAAAAAAAAAACACTTAAAATCCTGCGGAGACGCCCCGCCCGGCTGAGAGCGCTTCATGTTGTGAGTGCAAGCAAAAATGAGCTTAGTAGTGATCAGGCGAGAGTGTCCGGCATTGTACTTGATTAATATAGGCTACTGAAAAGTTCATGTTATAGGAGCATGAAGAATAGGGTGAAGTTCCTCAATACTACAGCAAAAGGAGCATCCTCCAACCGGACGAGTGTTGTGTCTGGTGGGCTACTGCCCGACAGTTGTGGGGTTTTTCTATATAGTCTTCAGTCGCTGATAAGTTTGATAGCGCGATTCAAAATTTTAACGTTAGTTTTTCATTTGTGTCATAGATCGCGCTGTAGTACTTTTTGTAGTGCCGCAACAATATCAATCGTTTTGAAAATCATTGTTAGAAACTAAACGATTTGAAAGCGATAGTCAATTGTTTCCTTCGGTCTGCCACCCGCACTGCGGTCACTCGGGTCGACGTAACCAAGAGTGTCTACGGAGTTTCTTGCCCGTTCTTTTCCATATAGATCTACCCTTTGGAATGGGCAACTACACTAGTTATTTTGCCTTGTGACTGGGACTGTAGCTTAATTTTATTGTTTTAGTCTTTGCTTCGACAATTCGTGCCTGTAACTGGCTTATTTGATTTTTTTTTAATTTGGTCTAGCGGCATCTCGCGGCTCTAAGGAACTTCTTTCATTCGTTGTCTCCGCAGACGCTGTCGCACACGCGAGTCGCTTGAACGTGTAGGTCGTGGCCAAGACTTAACCGACTAAGAAACCTGATCTCTGAAGGTTTCGTTAAAAGAATAACGCTTTTTGGGTCACCCGGTTCTTCTTTTGTCTCTAGAGAGTTTTTTTCGGATACACGGGTACATTAACGACTGTATTCCCTGATGAGGTAGACAGAGGTAGTAGACACTCTTATTTCGTCAGTTATTTTTAAAGTGTTCTGGTATTAGGTGTTTAATTTTTCCTTAGCCTATAGTGTCCCACTGCTGGGCAAAGGCAAAGCTAGCTAGTTTAATCGTATGGTACCGGTTAACTCATATAGCAGTAGCGAAAGTTCCATACAACTCGTTTGCTACCGTCTTCCCTTTTAAAAATGGCACAGTCAGTATTGTATAGACAAATAATATAATCATATGAAAGCATGTACTCCGGCTTACCTCTTACAAAAATTGACCCTACGCTGCTGTCATATAGTGCCCACTGCTGGGCCAGATTTAATGTCTCATTTTTGGTTTTATGCCGAATCTTCTTAATTTTCAACCGACTTAAAAAAAAAGAGGACGTTATGAGGGCTGTTATAACAAAATAAAATGTATAAGGTAGTTTAATGTGTACCAGTCTGAGTTCGAACCCACCAGTAAATAGGAGCTATAGATACCACTAAGTCACCACTGCTTGCGAACACATAAATTATAAGGGTTTTTTTGCAATTTGACTACAGAACCCTAAAAACTATTATGAAATCAATAAATTACGCCCCTCACCCAAAAACCTTTGGCTGCAACAAACCATACAAAAGATATAAATAATATCTCCCATATATCAATCGTGATATTTTTTATGTTTTCAGTAACATATCACGTTCATACGTCACATCCGTTCGCAGATGGGAAATGACGTCACTTATACGGGATCGAATAAAAGGGTGTGATGTATGAAGGATATTGGTTCGAATTCAAGAATTTCAGGCCTTTTTTTGGAGATTCTATGTTTTATATGGAAGAGAAAAATGTCGCTTATAAATGAGGAAAGGTTGAAGGTTTTTTGAAGGTCTGAAATCATTGTTGTCGGTCGATCAAAGGTGTATAAATCATGATTTTGGTACATTAAACTTATAGAATGTCTATAGGGGGCCTTGAAGCTGTCAACCAAGCATTCTGTACATCAAACTATTAACTAAGTAACTCTACGCAAAAATTATTGCTGGGAAACAACACCTTTTTTGGGAGAGATCGCGTTTTACGGCAGAACTCAATGTGACGCACTCAAAACATTGTGCTGATGATGGATGCATTAAGTAGTACGGATACGTGAAGGTATTTAAAGTTATAACATTAAAAACTTGTGAAAAAGTTGGAAATTTGACGTCAACTACAGTACTTTCACAAGTTATTATGCCTTGTGTCTGTGACTGTAGCTTAGCCTTTTTTTTTGTTTTTCCGACATTCAAAAGTTCTTGTTATGGTCTAATTGAAATAAATGCTTTGAGTTTGAGTTTGAGTCATGGGAAGAGACCTTTGCCAAGCAGTGGGATAACGAAGGCTAATTTTATCAGTAATATCATGATAGATGCATAGATTTCGCCATTGGGATAACCGATTACCTCATTGACGCTTAGACGACTTATAAATGAAGCCATAGTTAATTTCAGGCTTTCAATAATCCAAGATTTGTCAGATTTTTTCAAGTTAATCTTTATTCGCAATGCTGCAAACAATTTAGCGATCAGTGTCGTAACACAACTGCAACCAAACGACCTAATGTCTGACCCACGTAATTGTGCCCAGTGAGTCAATACCGTGACTCGGTGCCGTTGCCTCAGCCTGCAGTGCTGACTCATCAGATTGCACCTTTGTTTCGATCGAAGAACTGATGCAGTCTAACTGGATATTTCTTTCTTTCTTTTTAAAAAAACGTTGCCCCGCACTAGGAATTTCTCTTGTATCGTGGGTGCGTTCACAAACATTTAAACTCACATACACAAACAGCCAGACTCGGAACAACTATCTATAGGCCATAAAATTATTTGTTTCGTGCGGGGATCGAACCCGCGACACGCAGCGCAGGAGTCAATCGCTCAGCCACTGCGCCAACCGTGCCGTCATATTAATGTAATACGTTTTATTTTAGCCTGTTATGTTTAATGTCCATGTAATAGGGGGCGAGCATATTGCCATCAACTAGGCGCAAATCCAGACTCCGTGGCTGCTTTTAATAAGTTCCTAATGGACAATACCAATAATACTTAATTTTGGTACTTTACACACCTTATCGGTAAATGTACGAAGTAAAGGCGTCAGTAATTTAGATATGACGTCCTAATATATTGTTACAGCGCACAAGAAGTCATAATTATTATACTAGGAAAGATAAGACAGCGACACCACTATTTTGTGACTGCGTTTTTCATTGGTCAAGGACCAATGGCGTAGTTACCGGAGGACAAGACGACGCAGTGCCCCAGGGCCCCCAAACTCAGGGGGCCCTTCGGACTCTGACTTACAAACTAACGCAATTTTATGAATCTATGATGATGAAGTAGTTTTGCATCTTTAAATTATTTAAGTTGATTAGTTTAAATATTTTTTGCCAATTTTTCCCAATTTCTTTATTGCCCCGGGGCCCTTGGTTACCTAGCTACGCCACTGTCAAGGACAGAGACTGTTGACTGGCTACCGCGCTGTCCGTTCGGCTTACACTACTGTCTACTGTCTGTGTAATAGCTTACTAAATCTGGACTACAAAAAGTACTATAACAACATAGTACAAATATTACTACAGCGCCATCTATGACACGAATGAAGAACTAGCGTCAAAATTCTAAATCACGCCGTTAAAGATATCCGCGACTTAAGACCCCACCAGATACAACACCCGTCTGGTCGGAGGGTCCTCCCTTTTCTATGGGAGATGAAGAACATTACACCCTGTTCTTCATACCCCTAAATCCTTACTCACTGTATTTATGTATTTCGCTAAACACTTGAACAATGTAAGTCTTCTAGGCAATTCTTTGTCTCGAATGGGTCATACCATATCACAAAAGGCATTTAAAAGACGTGGTACAATAAAACCTCATTGGTCGAACAGTTTTATCGGCAGCGGTCAATATGAACTGGTATAACGTACTCTATAACCATGTGAATCAACTGTGACGCATAAAGCCAGCTTCCGATGCGATGACACACAGTTTTATCTTGTACATGTGTTATTTATAATAAACGTAAACAATATTTCCGCTATGTACGATGTGTTTATAGATAGAAATAGCGCTTGCAAATACACAAGGTCAGCGAATTAAAGGAAATTGTGTAGATAAGGTTATAGTCTATATAGAATAGTCGACGGTCGACATGATTTTTAAGTAGTCATCAGCTATGCCAACTGAAGAAGATGCTCAGGTGGGCAGGTGGTGTCACTAGGATGGATCATGTCAGAAACACATATAAAGGGTGTAAACAGACTCTTCAAAGTGAGACCTATCCCAGATAAACAGGAGAGCCGTCTGCGGTGGTACGGACACGTTATGAGGCGACAATCCGACCACATGACCAGAAAAGCACTAGATATCGAAACTAAACCCCGAGGATGAGGAAGACCCCGAACCACATGGATGTCCTCAGTAAATAAGCACCTCAAAGAAGCCCAAGTCATCAAAGAGACGACCCAGGACCGACCTGCCTGGACACGCATGATACGGGGGGCCGACCCCAAATAAAATGGGGAATGGCCAGGCAAAGAAGGAGAAGAGTTATGCCAACTTACAGATAGAGGTGACTATATCAAACACGCTGACCCAGTGTGGGTTGTTAGATATCACCATTATCATCATCATCATCATCATTTCAGCCGAAAGACGTTCACTGCTGGATATAGGCCTCCCCCAAGTCGCCACATTGACCGGTCCCGTGCGACTCGTGTCCAGCGGATCCCCGCAACCTACACCAGCTCATCGGTCCACCTAGTGGAAGGTCTTCCAACGCAACGTGTTTCGGTTCGCGGTCGCCACTCCAGGACTTTTCAGCCTCATCGGCCGTCCGTTTCGCGAGCAATGTGTTCTGCCCAGTAGTCATCAGTTATGCCAAATCACCTAAGGCATGTCACTTTAGAGATGGAGGCGTCTCATTGGCTATATCAAACAGCCCAGTGAGGGTTGGTTGATGTCACATCTCCTAATTTTTGGCCATTTGTGGACATTTCCTGACTATATCTTCCTTCACCGTTTTCAAAACAGTAGTGACAAAATAAATAACACGAAGTACTTTCAATTCCTCGACCTACGATTAGAGGCATATAGCACTTGCTTCTAAATTCATCATCATCATCATCATATCAGCCCGTTGCTATCCACTGCTGAACATAGGCCTCCCCAATTTCCAACGTATCCGGTCCAATGCCACCTGCATCCAGCGACTCCCTGCAGTTTTGACAAAGTCGTCGGTCCATCTGGCAGGTGGCCGTCCCACGCTGCGCTTTCCAATGCGTCTCAAGTATCTGTTTCCCCCATCGGCCGTTCGATCTTCGTGGTATGTGGCCAAATTCATCTAATTAATAAAAAAACAAAAGAAGATCAACTGCTAATGAAACCCAATCCTCATCTACCATTACAGCTAGACCAAAACTTTTTACTCCCACAAAATTAGTCTCCTACAGAAAGAACCTTAATTACAAATTGCCCGACTAATTAACTTAGATCTCTGTCCACGTTATCACTGAGTCACCGCTATGTCACGTACGAGGTGACTGGATTCTGTGACTCATCTCAGTCATGTACCAATTACAGAGCAATCGATTTGTTAGGTGATATAGTTTTATGGGTCAATTAGATATAATACCTGACTGTGTTGAGGGTCAAAGGTCTGTGGGGCGATATATGGTTTAAATTCTATTAGGAATTGCAGTCAGAGGCTGGATCTGTGCCCGATTGATGGCAAAAGACTCACAATCTATTACATCATCATATTAGCCCGGAATCACTGGGGCATGCAGAACCAGGTTTGGGTCCCATCATCCCATGGTAAAACCGGTTTTTCCCTTGTCTTACTATGGGACTGAAGCCTGGTTCCGCATGCCCTAGGAATCACCCACCGCTGGGTACAGGCCAACCCTAACTTCTGCCACTCTTCCCGGTTCGGTGTCCCTCATCCAGGTGTTTCCGCAATTTTGACTATATCGTCGACCCTCTTCGTTGGCCTACCATTGGCCACCAATCTTGTACATGAAACTTGAAAATTGTTAGTGAAATGATGGTGCACCTCCGCCTTGGTCTACCACCTTCGTGGTAATATTTTGACCATGGTTTGGCCTTTTGTATTTGGAGCTTCAAAAGAATAACCGGATAAAACTGGTCTTGTAACCATTGACCTGTAGCCTACTGTACCTCTATACTAGATATACAGCCCAAGTAGCTTTTAAAAGAGATCATCACACGAAGGTATGAGTGACGTCATTACCTGCCAGCCTTTTTACAAGTATGTTGTGGTAGGCTTTCAGTCTAACCAGTGCAGCTGAATACCAGTATGTTACTTGGAGCGACTGCCTATCTGACCCCACAACCCAGTTCGTATTGGGTAATACAAAACCCTTAAAAAGACGACAGTGGATGCTTTACAAAACCGCTGAACTTTTTTTTAAATCCGGTGTGCCATTTTAACGACCGTTTGCCCTCTAATAAGGAAATAGTCAAGCAGGTATACTATGTGTAATATCTGTGTAGTCTCAAGTCGTGTTTACGTTAAGACCTGCCCCACTGCCACGGTCAAGCGCACATGTCTGGGAAGTAACACCGTCATATACAGGGTGACGCATTTAACACTAAAGGCGCGATTCTATTAATCAAGTCTTGCATGCAAGTATGACGTTACATTTGCGTACAAGTTGCTTGCGTTGGAAACATGTTGTCAAGAGTGTGCACGAGTAGGACACGTCACTCGTTCGCAATTCAAAACTAACGTTTGCACGTACAATTTGCACGTCACTTGAATAAAAACTGTAAAAATTCAAACTATGTCATACAAGTGGTAGCTCGTATGCAGGTTTGTTGTTTGCAACTTGCCTAATGGAATTGCACCTTAAAGCACGCTTTAAGTTTCTCGCAATGCCGAATTGAAATTTTTGCCTTAGTTTTAAGGCAAAAATTTCAATTCGAGTTTGAGTTTGAGTTCAAAAGTGTCAACTGTTCAATGTGAGAGGCTGAGAGGAAGTTTGAGTTGTAATTAAAAGAAAAAAATAAATTTAACTTTATTTCAGACTACAGTCTAGAACAACATAGTAATTACTAAAACGATACTTTAATTCATCTGCTTCATTATTGCGATAAAAATCGTCGGAAAGCTAAACTTAAGACTTGGTTTAACAACAAAAAAACCAAACAACCTGTAACTGACTCCGTAAATGTTTACCTAACAAGTTTAAATCTGACTGTGTAAACATACCAACCGACAGAGTTGTCTGTGGACGTTTAACGAAAAAATAGGGCTGTCAGCTATCGAAAAGTTACGGTTTTTAGCAACATTTTGTTAATATTATGAACTGACAAATACATCTAAACCAAATAAATAGGGTTGTACAGAAGGTATACAGACAGACAATCACCACACACACACACACACACACACACACCGCTATAACATACCCACACACCCACTTTAACTCCTCAGGCACACACGCTCTCACATGCTGTATTCTTAGCTATGTATAGTTAGTAAATTGTAAATCCTTAATTGGCTGTAGGATAAGTTAAAATAGTTTAGGTTAATATTGTAAAGAGCTGTGGATTTTGTAATAAATAAATAAATAAAATAAAATAAATTACGTAAGATAACGTTTTTTTTTTAACTAACTCTTTTTTAGGTTCATTTTGTTAAATGTTTAAACATAATCAGCTAAACATTTTTATGTGTATTTCAGGTAATATATTTGAACTAAAAATTGGTATACCACTGTTAAACCCAGAATGGTTTGTGTGGTATGTTTACGTCTAGTAAAATTTGAACTGTCTTTTGAATAAAAAAATAAATAAATAAAAAGCCACAAAAGGGCAAATAAAGGCGTCGATTTTTAATTGTCAGTACAAAAATACGCATACCTATATTAAAATATAAGATAAAAATTAGTTAAAGGGTAAAAACAAACAAACAAGCCAATTGGAAAGCTACCACCGCCTGTGGACATCGGACATATCAGAAGCATCGTAGATGCGTTGCCCAACATGCTTTATGTGCCTTCAAACTGAGACATAGTAATTCTGCTTGGTGGCAGAAGTAAGGTCAAGAATAATCAGGCACACAGACCTCCTGTGGGACGGAGTGAGCCGTAATTCACTACCTGTGCACATGGTGACAAGTAAGTATGGTGGTAGTACTGCTTATACCCGACCGCACCTGACCGTACGTACCAAGAAGATAAAGAGAAAGGGGTTTGAATAAAGAAGGACAATGAATGTACAGACACCAGCACATCAAGCTTACCCAAAACTGCCAAATTTTCCCGATCAATCTTAAACCTAATATTTTAAATGAGAAAAAGTTAAAAATCTATTAAAGAAATTTGACAGATTTTAGTAGCTCGTCATCTCCGGACGAGCTCCTTCAGAAAGAAACCTTTTTATTTTATTTTTTTCTGATGGGAAATAATCAAATGACTCCTCCCGCTCTGGGCAGAGCGGAAGGGAGTGTCAGACTTGTACTGACTAAAACCCATCCATGTTCCTTCCTTGCCCTTTGTGTTCCAGGGCCGCGGTATCTCTTTCGAACAGTCCCGCAGTCCTAAAGTAGCCTTACTCCAAGAAATGTTTCCTTTCTTCATCTTTTATTGCTAACATCCATAACCTACTCAAATCCCTAACCAATTTACTATAGACAGATACCCCCGAAATTGGCAAAATTTATCCTATTGTGGGTTCTAAAAATCTCGAAATAAATAAAGAATTCATCATCTGCCTAACCACTTCCCAACTATGTCGGGGTAGGCTTAAAGTTTAACCATGAACATCATAACCAGTATATTTAACATGGAGCGGCTGCCAATCTGACCTTCACAACCCAGTTGTATAATACTTCTGTTCTCTTAACTGTTTTTTTAATTGAGTAACTCAAACAACAGTTTTAAAAAAAATATTACATGAATGATTCGAATTTTTGAAAATTAAACGCGATTAGACAGAAAAAATTTCAACTTGTACCTATTGCTTCAGACCCTCACTAAGATTTGTCCAACACAGAAAATATTGATTACCATAGTATCACGCCTACATTACTCGGGGTACAGACAGTCAGTAAATAAAACAACTCCATGTATCCCATGCACTCCTGCCAACACCTTTGTTACAACAGTGAACAGTCATAATATTCACATAAAGGGTGTAAACAGACTCTTAACGAAAGGCGCTTGTTTTCCCCGTCATTGCGATCATTTTTGACCTTACCTGGGAACCTTCTAGTTACGGAGATATTGGGGGTCAAAGTTCCAACTTTTGTTTGTGTGTAAGTAATGTTTTTAATATAAGATTTTTACTTTAAACACCTCCAGGACCCCCGTACTATTCAATCCATCCATCAGCACAATGCTTTGAATGCGTTACATGAAGTCCTACCGTAAAACGTGATTTTTCACCCCTAAAAAAAAAAAATCGTGAAGAGTCTGTTTACACCCCGTATTATTTATTAAGTTCTACACCTCGGCCTAACCCTTCGGGGATTACAGTCGCAATATTGCACAAGGTAATACCAGGTCTTTGCCCTACAACAGAGCCATCAAGCAACACTGACACATAATGCATTATACATTCCTGCCACATCGGCCGTCAGAATCGTATCAGTAATTATGTCAGGCGGTCCCGATGGATGGGCGATGCATAAATGATATTTTGATAGACTTTTATGTCTATGACTGATCTAACTATGTCAAATATAGATCTGTGACAACGAACTGTTTCTAATGTAATGGTTGCAAGAACAACTACAATACGCTTGCACCCTAAAACATGGGATTTATAAAAAGAAAGCAAAAAATCTTGTGTCGTCACTATTTTTCTGTTTTAATTTCGGCATAAAGGATCGGTTGACATCTCATACATTTAAATCGTCTTACAGTAGTTATAAGGCTCTACGATGGAAAATAAAAATGTTAATAGACTACTAAAATTGTATCCCTTTTGGCTCTGCTGTAGTCGGGTAAAATATCTTTTTATTTTCTGTTTTACACCGATAAAGTAAAATTCAATATGCGAAGTTTCGCTAGCCAAATAAAAAAAAAAACCTGAATGATTTCGACAACCCTACTCAAGAAAAAAGACTATAAAAAGTTGTCGATGGTACACGGCGGAAGAGATTGTTTGTGTCTGTACTCGTCGATGACAGAAATTTTAGTTTTAAGGATAACAGTGGGCCGGCTAGTATAATAAACTTGTGCTTGGTAAATTAATTGATGCTTTTACAAGTGGCTTGGGCATTGACCAGCTGAGGTTTTGATAGAAAGCTCTTATAAAAGTTTAAAGTGTATTTTTTTTTTATTTCAAAGGAGCTTGGGCAACTATCCATGTGTGCTTTCCTAAGGCCCAATAGCCATAAGATACTATACCTTTAGGAAGAGCTTTTCAAGGAGAACCTTTAAGATAAGATAAGATAACGCCCAGAATCCACTACTTGCTAGTGTTTTGGCTTTGAAGAAGAAGTGACAGAGAAACTCTTCTGCAATGAGTCTCGTTCTATTTAGTTTTTTTTTATATTTCTTCTTGTAATAGGACCTAGATGATACTTAATTATTAGACTGTCAACTCCATCGGAAGCTAAAGCGACGTCAATTTAAGGGTTTAAAAATTTAGACATTAGATATAGACATTATCACCTGCCTAGCCTTTTCCCAACTATTTTGGGGTCGGCTTCTAGAGTAACCAGCTGCAGCTGGTATTTAACAAGGAACGACTGCCTATCTGACCTCCACAACCCAGTTAGTACTGGGTAATAAGATACCCCTTGGTAAGACTTTCGTTGACTTGGTTGTCAAACTTTCGGGCCACTGACTACCTGTAAGAACTGTCAAAGATCTACAAATGACAACCGGGACGAACGGCTTAACGTGGTTTTCGAGGCACGAAGGAAACTCGATATGTAATCGGTCACCCATCCACATCCATAAAAAGCCAGCATCAGGCTAAATCCTTTTCCGAAACACAACATTACACTTAATAAACCTTTAGCACAAAGTCAGTATCTCCAAACATTCTCTATTACGTGTTTAGCCTCCCAAAATAAAAAAGGGGCTTACCCAAAACACACTAAATTACCCTCCGAAAATATTCCTCACGTTCGCGAAATTTCAAGAAAACATACACCGCTTACAATTGTGGAGAAATTACAATAGTCTGAGTCAGTTTATGACTTTGCCCGCGGAATACGAAATGGGGAAATAATAAATATTGCCATTCTCCTTTTTAGGTATATTATGTTTTGTTGGCTTTTTTTTCGCGAATATAATGGCTGGAAATATTTTTTTGCGTAAAAAATTCTTCGTGTCAGCTACTACAGAATGAACGAGAATACGTATAGACTACAGCCTTATCCTTAGGTTGAAGTGGTAGACCGTCGGTGAAATCAGTAGTACCTAGCTGAAGTCTTGAACCTTCTCATCATTCCATCATCATCATTTCAGCCGAAAGACGTCCATTGCTGGACATAGGTCTCCCCCAAGTGTCGCCACATTGACCGGTCCCGTGCGACTCGCATCCAGCGGATCCCCGCAACCTTCACCAGGTCCTCGGTCCACCTAGTGGGAAGCCTTCAACGCAACGTCTTCCGGTTCGCTGTCGCCACTCCAGAACTTTTCGGCCCCATCGGCCATCCATTCTACGAGCAATATGCCCACTATCACTTAAGTTTTGCAATTCTTCGGGCTACTTGCTTCTTGAAGTTTCTCATGTCATTTTAACTTATGGCTCTGACTTCTGAATTACCTGGACAAAACAACTATATCTATTTCTGGGAAACAAGTTAAAAGAACTGGTTGTCAGAGTTTATATTTACGGGTCCCCGAGAGAAAATCAACCACGTAATTAGACGAGAATTAGACGTATTTTTCTTATCTATACTTACAAATGATCAATGTAATTCAGTTCTATTTCGGCTGAGAACTGACACCTACGAAAGGTATTATTTCAGTGTGTTTTTGTTTCGTCTGGCTTTCTTTATACATATTTATATTTTTTTGTCCAGATAACTGTAGCCAATTTTCAGAAACACAAATTAGGAAGAAAAATCTGCGGGGTAATTCCGTGGAAATGGAAATTTTGATAATTTAGCAATATTCATTGTGTTATCTAAGTAGTCGAGTAGGTAGTTCTTCTGAATTTCCTGAGACCGCGATAATAAGGGACCTACATAACGCAATCTTGGTGCTGATTAGGTTAGGAGCTAGAATCATCAGTTAAATCAATCACAAATTGCTTTTTGTCGTGTTAGGAATCAATCCTTAAGTGGATGAGGTGCAAACCCACACAACTGTTATAGTAGCCATATTGCAACATATTACAAGCCCAAAAAAATGCAGTGTATAGTCAAATGTATAAGTAAAAGGCTTGCAAAAATATTTTCTAGATATAATCCAGAATCTTGAAAAAAAAAAAACTCTTGTCGGCACTCCCGGAGTGGTTGGGTTTCTTTAATTACCACAGACAGGGGTTCAGAATGATGTTGTGAAGCCGTGGTAGCCGTTTGCGCGTCGATATCCTTTCCACCTTGTGTATTCAACAAGGGGTCCACGTTTTTTTAATAAAGTGGCGAAAACCACTGACGAAGTAGAAGGCAACCTGCTAGTGGCATATAAAACAAGTCTTATGCTACGCTGCAATATAGCTTCGGGCAAAGTCGGGGGTCTTCGGCTAATTCCGTCCAATGGACTCGTAAAAGTTGATGTTTTAATATGTAATTCGATTCTATTGCTTCTAGATATTATCAATTTTGTTTAACGACTTAAATCTAAACCTAAGAAAAAGTAATTTTAGTTTTGCAATAAGATTTAGTAAATAGGCAATCATAGGCAAAGAGATTTAAGATAGTCTAGAGAAAGCCATAGAAAAAATGGATTCCCATCTCGACGCCTTGAAGCAAATTTACATACTTAATTGCCAAGTATGACATGTTACATTACAATAGAACCAGACGAGCAACGGCCTGTTTGTCTCTCGCAGTTAGATAACTATTTTGCTCAATTTTTTTCAAACTCAAACTCAAACTCAAAAGCATTTATTTCAATTAGACCCTTACAGGCACTTTTGAATGTCGGAAAAACAAAGAAGGCTAAGCTACAGTCACAGTCACAAGGCATAATAACTTGTGAAAGTACTGTAGTTGCCCATTCCAAAGCGTAGATCTCTATGGAGAAGAATGGGCAAGAAACTCCATGGACACTCTTTTCAATCAAAATATTATTACAAAATCTTGGTTACATCATTCATGTTGAGATTATACATGTATGTGAGAACGATGTAAAGAGGCGTGCGAATTAAGAGCGTCCAGAGTAGCAGAATAAATCAACAATAATTTAAAAATAAAGTACTTAATTAAAATAAACCGTGACAGCTAAGAGATGACCAGTCCCAACTGACAGCGCCCGTTCACGAACATAACGCATGGATCAGCGCCATTCAACTCAACCATTTTGAAGGGAACCAAATGACCCGACACACCCGCCACCATCAGCAAGACATTCGAGTGAGCATGACATTCTCTCAACTGCCAGGGCACATTCAAGTCAATGAAAGATAGCTAAATGTAAACGGTAGCTTTTCAATACATAGTACTCACATATGTGCTATGCAATTATATAATACTAAAAGAAGGAATCTATACAATGCAAGGATATTTTTACAATCTTCTGCAGCTTCCACAATATGTATCATGGTAATCAATTAATTTGCTCCTATGGTTGTGGAGCAGGACCAGCACTGAGCCAAGCATTTTTATCATCAATGTAATCTCCCAACTTATAATATGCTTGCCCACATAGTGTGCGTTTTATACAAGATTTAAATTTCGTCTCATTCAGTTGTAGAATGTGGGGAGGTATTTTATTGTAACATTTTAAACAGTACCCCATGAAAGATGAGTCTACTTTAGCTAGCCTGAAACCTGGCTGAACTAGTTGGTCCCTATTTCTAGTCTTATAGTGGTGTCTGTCACCTCTTTTACTAAATAAATGCAGATTTTTTCTAACGTACATGATGTTTTCATAAATGTATTGACAAGGTACTGTCATGATGTTAATTTCTTTAAACAGTTCCCTTAGAGAATCGCGTCTACGTAGATCATAAATGGCTCTGATGGCTCTTTTCTGCAGAATAAATATAGACTCGATGTCTGCAGCCCGTCCCCATAGTAAAATACCGTATGTCATAATACTATGAAAATAACTAAAATACACTAGCCTCGCGGTATCTACATCAGTAAATTGACGGATTTTTCTAACAGCATATGCTGCCGAACTCAGCCGTCCTGCAAGAGATGTTAAATGGGGACCCCATTGTAGCCTTGAGTCAAGCGTGATTCCCAAGAAAACAGTTTTATCGACAAATTCTAGTTTCTCTTGATTTAATATTATGTCACAATCACTACTTCTGACATTTGGTAGAGCAAATCTTATGCACTTAGTTTTTTTCCCATTTAGTACTAAATTATTTGCGGTAAACCAATTATGGACCAGCAGTAGGGCGTTATTTACGTCGTCAAGATCCGCGGCACGTCTGTTTATCCTAAATATCAAAGAAGTATCGTCAGCAAACAATAACATTTGCGGTTGGTTGTTAAATATATGGGGTAGGTCATTAATATATACTAAAAAGAGGAAAGGACCCAATATCGAACCTTGTGGAACACCCATTTTTACTCTTAAACCTTTTGAATTGACACCATTCACTTGTACTTGCTGCTGTCTATCAGTCAAATACGATTTTACTAATCTGAGTGCAGATTTACCTAAACCGTAATGCTCAAGTTTCATGAGCAGGGTCTCGTGATTTACGCAATCAAATGCCTTCGAAAGGTCACAGAAGATTCCAATGGCATCTTGTGCCTCTTCCCACGCAGCAAATATGTGTTTTAATAAAGTAACACCGGCGTCAGTTGTACAACGTCCCTTAGTGAAACCATACTGTTGCTCGTGTAAGATCTTATTGGTATTAAAATGGTTAAGCATTTGATTGAGCATTATCTTTTCAAACACTTTGCTAAAAACCGGCAACACGGATACGGGCCTAAAGTTATTGGTGTCTGTACTGTCCCCAGATTTAAAAAGCGGTATTACCTTACTGTATTTCATTAGATCCGGGAAGACCCCTTTATCCACGCACAAATTAAATATTAAGGCTAAATACGGTGCTATAGTCTCAATAATTGAGGTACAAGCTTTGACAGACATACCCCATAGATCTTCGGTTAATTTGATCTTGATTTGTTTAAAAGCTTTTATGATTGTTATGGGGTTTATATGCTGAAATTTAAATTCATTCGAACAGGCTGAAACGTTCGCTTTCAATAAATTAATAGAAAGCAAGGGTGAAGAATTCAAGGTTTCAGTAGTTTTAAGAGGGATACTGGTAAAGAAATTTACGAATTCTTGAGCAACTTCATTGTTAGATTTCACGAGGCCACGTGAGGTCTCTAGTGTGAAGTCATTATTTCGATTTTTATTTCTATTTGTTTCACTGTTTATAATTTTCCAAACCGTTTTTATTTTATTGTCGGCTGATTTAATCTTGTTGCTAATGAACAAAGATTTGGCTACCCTGCAAGTGTTTTTAAAAATTTTCGAGTAAGTAGCAACATATTTATTAAAGGTTTCAGTGTTGATGTAGGGCTTAATGCCGTACAACTCAAACAATCGTTCCCTACTTTTCCTAATACCCTGTGTTGCCCAGTCACTGAAAATAAATTTTGGCCCAATAGTTTTAGTTTTCTGTTTTAAAGTATTATTGAACTCGGTGTGCACTACCGAAAAGAATTCTTCATAAAATTCATTTACATTGTTTATAATATGGCCCGGTATACTTAACTTGCTAATTAAATTATTATTAAATTTATCCAAACTGCTGGGTGTTATTTGTCTAGTTTGTATCTGAATTCTTTGTAATTGTATATTGGACGCGAAAGAAACGGTCTGACCGCTGTGATCTGAAGGAAGGTAATTTACGATGGATTTATCTAAGTAGTCGCCGCTACAAAAAACATTATCAATACATGTAGCAGTATTTGTAGTAATTCGGGTTGGTTCAGAAAACACATTTGACAAATTAAATGATTTAAAGAGACTTAAAAATCTACTGCTATTAACATTATTCTCTAAGATATTAACATTAAAGTCACCACAGATAATTATTGGTTTATTACCAGTTACAAGTTTTGCTAAAGCATCCTCCAGTACTGACTCAAAGATAGAATAGTTCAAGTAATTTGGGGGCCTGTAAACGCACACTATTACATGCTTATCAAGCTCAACACAAGACAATTCAATACTATGTTCAACCGAAAGATCGACTATATCACTACGGGACTTAGATTTAATACAATTTTTAACTAAGATTAATGAACCCCCACGCATCTTAGATTTCCGGTTAAAGCAACTGCCCACATTGTAATTTTCATAATTAATTAGCATTTCATAGTCTTTCAACCAGTGTTCGGTGAAACAAACAATATCAAACATTGTTTTTTCTAAAAATAACTCAATTTCTAGTTGTTTAGAAGAAAAACCTTGAATATTTTGATGAAATAATTTCAAGGAATTTTGCTTAGCCCCTTTTTTACATTTAACTATCTGAGAGCAAGAAGTATCTTCCGTTGTCTTGCTACCTAGTTTAAATGAGCCGGAGTGAGCCCCAGAACTCCCATGCCAGTAGATGGCAATGATTTCCTACTACTAGTTGATCCTACTTGAGAATCATCTACATTTATGCATGAATCCTCCAATGTACAGTTATTATAAAAATGTATATTAGTATGATTACTAATGGTCGCTGTGTTAATAATATAACTAAACTTAGACATACTATTTATGTCCGTGTGAATATTATAAGCTAATAGCCTAGCTATTTTGTGTCTACATCTAATAGGTAGATACACCTTACCCCGTGTCGACTTAAGTTTATCAACAATAGTGTTGATATCCAGATATATAAGTCTGTCACAATAGTGACCTACTAAGAAATGTAAATGGTTATTTAACATATGTATATAATTATTCTTTCTACTACTTAAATTTTCAAAATATGGAAAAGCACACAATACGATTTTATTACAACTTAACTTTAACAACTCTGATACACAGTTAGTGATATCTTCCTTTTTAATACCAGAACTATTACCAACGCATATAGTAATGGTAGTATTATGATAACAAACATTTTTTATTGCTGATGCCATGACCTGTTTGTAGGTTGACCCCGGCATACAATAATTTTGGGTACAATAACTCAGGTGATTACTGATTAAATTACCTAACCCTCTACCTATACTATCAGAGAACATAATTGAATGATGACAATCATTACTATCCATTGATACAAAATGACTAACCTCAGGCCGTACTACTTGTGAATCATGAAGTGTAATGACAGGTATAGTGTCTTGATTGGTAATGCAGTCATGAGAACTCACAGCCTGGGACGGGTCCTCCGTTGCCTCAGGCTGGAGGTCATCAAGACTAGGTTCACTCCGACAAGTACAATGAGCGTTCCTAAAAGTCAGTAAGTCCACTTTGTCTACCAACTCATTAGTAGCTAGAATATGCTCCCTAATTTGGTTTGTAGACCTTTCATATTTATAAGATAAAGATTTTAGTGACTTATTCAGTGCCTCAATTTCAGATTGTAAGCGCTCAGTGTCTATTTCATAAATATTTATACTATCTTCCAATTTAATCTGATAGTTATTTAATCTATTTACAAGAGAAACACGTTCTTTCCTTAATTGAATATTTTTTGAACAGTGCTTCTGTTGTTTCTTGAATTTATTACACTTTTTAATGATTTTATTTAATTTTGCATATTTCTTAATTTTATTTTTACTAATTTTATGGTAAGAATTATGTTTTAGTAAGGAGTTTTCTGTTGTTATAATTGAATGAAGGTTACAATTTGTATTCACTAATTCATTGTACAAATGGTCAGATTCTATAGCCTGAGTATAATCCTTTTCCTCTTTTAATTTTAAAAGTTTTGCATTAGCATGGATTAATTCATCCTCTAGGTCCCTAATTTTACACAAAGCCTCCTCATACAAGTTGCTACAGTTACCGAACCCCTCTGTGACCACCCGTAGCTGATCCCGTTCCTTGACAACATTCAAGTAGTCCTGATGTAGGTCTACTAACTCCCTTTTTAAGCTGGAGTTTTTGTTATTAATGTTATTGACCTCCTCCTCACTGTCATCTATCTCCTGTAGCAGTTGTTGGCATTGGAGTTTTGAGTCCTTAAGTTCTTGGAGGGCCGTTCTCAATTTTAGCTCCAGATCCTGAGCAGTAGCTTTACGGGTCATCACAGGCATGGTTTCCGGATTTGGTACTGAAAATTGGAAATAAGGAAACGGTGAGAACTAATAAGATAGATCAATGAAGAGAATTTAAAGATGAAAGGGGGAAAAACAAGGAAAAAGTTTGCGTTATTCAAAGAAATGAGGTAGGCTGCTATATTAGCTTGACTAGATTGATAATATCGAACTGAATATTCAGTTTTAAAGCTTTATTATGACTTTGTTATCTTAGGATTTTACTTTTTCATGAGTGGGTAGGTTTCCTAGAATAAAAACTTTGATTATTGAATTATTACTTCAAGACGTTAATAGAATCACAAACGTTATATTTAATTAATATTGAAAAAACAAACTGATGTAAACAAAATTGTCGATAAAGTTTTACGAACTGACATTTGTCAACAAAGCGATTTAGAACTAATACAGGGTATTAAATCAGCAAAAAAAAACTATACTAGAATCGGCGTGGACGTGTTATGTAGTTAAAGGGACGATTGTGTGCTATTATAATATAAAAGTAAACAAATACTTCCCGTATAATTCCGTAGTTGAGACCGTCAGCTGTTGTTTTTAGGTTAAGTACCGGTAATGTCGTATAGGTAACCGAATACTTTATTTAAATTTCAGGAAAACAATTTTCCTGAGTATTTACACATTAAAAATACGTTATCACATTAAATTACACCTTAATTACTAATTAAATTTAATTTTAAAATACGGAACGAAAATTTCACATGTCACTCGGGCAGTGTTG
The DNA here is from genome assembly GCA_950005105.1 of Lycophotia porphyrea. Classification (NCBI taxonomy): domain Eukaryota; kingdom Metazoa; phylum Arthropoda; class Insecta; order Lepidoptera; family Noctuidae; genus Lycophotia; species Lycophotia porphyrea. Next base: position 1,548,482 of record OX465411.1, read on the forward strand.
CCACTTTTTAAAGTGGGTATGGCATTCCGCAAGTCAAGACAATCCAAGAGGTTTTCGGCTGCTTAACCGGGCTATCCTGTGGGTGCCTTGAATGTAAGACAGAGGTCTTTCATTCAAGTTTTACATTCAGTTTTTTCCCTTGGCTAGAGAGCCAAGGGAAAAAACTTAGAAACTAAGCAGCTACACACCTTGATAAGGTACGAGCCTCGGCTTTGTCACTTCTATCGTAAATACACGAATATTTAAACGTCTATGGTCTCAGATTAGTCATCCACAATAACTTTTAAAAGTAAAAAAGAACTCAAGACCTTACCTGAGACAACAACGGCCAAAAGAAGTCCAAAAAGCGCGGGAACAAGAGCCATCTTGAATTCACTTTCTCAATTCAACCAATCACAAAACACTTAGAGCACTCCAAATTCGAACTAGCATACTAGGCGATGCGTTCGAAACGGACACTGGCTAACCGGTTTGATTCGAAACTTCTCTCTCGCTCGCACTCGTGTTGAGAGTATCGCTGTCTCCTTCACTCTGTAACAAAAAAGGGCAACTTTGATTTTCATTTCTTTTTATTAGACAAGGTGTAGGATTTTGTGTAACGTTGGTAATTTAAGGCAGCGGACGAGGGTGGTTTTTGAAGGTATTAAACGGTTTAGGTGTACGGTCAATCGCGTCTTAGTAGTACAAGTTGATATGCGAAAACCGCCCTTGTTGACACGAAATAAGGTGCTGTCAAAATCATGGACATGGGTTTACTGTAAGTTTATTTGTTTTTATGTCCGCATTGCTTTTTCTATTACAAAAGGGGAGTATACTCGTACTTGTTCCGTCATTTTGTTATTTGATAGTTGCTTAGAGAAGGTAAATATGTATATATAAAAAATATATAAATGAATAAAGTGCTGAAGATGAGGTCCTGGGTTCGATTTCCAGGTCGGGGCATTGTTACTTGATTTTTCGATAAGGAATTTCTCAGTAAAAGCTAAGTTGTCTGAATGCGGGCCCGATTGATGACAATAGGCTCGCCCTTTATTATTATGGGACTAACATATCAATGTAGGTGTTCTGCAGGGTGCAGGAACACATCTGCCTAACCTTTGGGGGATTACAGGCGTGATGTCTATTTATTATTTTAATTCTTCGATACTTTTGAAAGGTTTGTGCATGATACGCCTAAGAGGTTCCAAAACTTTCTACAAACGGCTTTTAGAACGAATTCGAAGAGACGATTTAATTTGTTATTCTGAAAACGTAGATACCTAAGTACTGCTATTAGGATAAAACTTTTTAATGACGTCATTAAGTAAGTCAGAAAACTTATGAAATAGTTAAAAGTTGTACCTTATGTTTATTGAAATCCTTGTTTCTACCAGTTAAATGAATATCAACTTTAAATGTAAGTGTAAAAGTTGATTTTAGAGTTACAGTTATTGCCAGGGCCATGTATCAGGTACTAGGCAGGTAGATGTACGGCTGTCGTATTTTTTTTTGTAATTTTTTGCGAACCACAGGTTAAATTGGGATCGTTAGGGTAGTCCGCGAAATTCAAATTTTCTTACGCTTTTTGCAATTTGCAGGTCATTGTCAAGTTGTATGTTAATGGAAAAATGGGTCACTTTTTTGAAGTCGGTTAAAAAGTCATAAAAATGTCTGAGTCCGCGAAATGTGTGAAATTATTATAAAAATACAATTTTCCTCGTTTTTGCAACATTTTTTATGTTACGTTTACACTGCGCCCGTGCTAGGGCCTCAGAGCACATCAAATGCGTACACGGAACTTGCGCGTGACGTGTGCGTAACAAAACGGTCCGTTTTACGTTGTACCTTTAATACATTTAACAAAAAACATAAAAATATATATTTTAAATATAATATATATTGAACAATATATTTATGTAGGTATTAAAGTTGGGTTTTGGTTAGGTTATCTCATATTTTGTTTGTATACATGTTTCAAATACAAATATTTGTATATATAACCGCAAAGACGCATTTTCCTTATCAAAAATGACACACGTGTTTTGACGTAATATTCACTATACAGCTTGATCATGTTATATGATTACATCATTATTTCAAAATTATTTTTTTATTATCACGTTAACTGCCAAGGTATATTTTCTGTTCCATTCAAATTTCATTTCTTACATATTGATTCTTGGTTTATATTGAATAGTTATGTATAAAAAAAAAGTGTGCCCTTTTCTTTATTTAGATAAAAAAACGGTAAAAAAAAACTACGTGCCAGGTGGCGCACTGCGGACAGTTGAATTTGATGCTTCGGTGTCAGTCACCGGTGCCTGACATGGCCTGAACAAAAAGTGAGTCTGTCAGGCACCGGTGCCTGACATGGCAGTTAACGTGTTAAGAATGAAATAACAGCAGTAAGGTGCAGTTCTCGCAACCGGCGGCGTACGTGTATGACCAGATGTATGAACGTGGATGAGGCGAAAGAAGTACGTTGTAAGGATCGTCGCACGTCTGCCAGGGCTGTGGGACTGTTCGAAAGACATACCGCGGCCCTGGAACACAAAGGGCAAGGAAGGAACATGGATGGGTTTTAGTTAGTACAAGTCTGACTCTCCCTTCCGCTCTGCCCAGAGCGGGAGAAGTCATTTGATAATTTCCCAAAAGAAGAAAAAAAGGGATCGTCGCACGTAGCTGGCGTTTTGAACACACGGCGGCACATCAAGCTTTACATTTCCAATATAACGTGGCCTCGCTTTGTATATATTTTCTGTACAATGAGAGATCCGCATAAACTAGTTTTGTATAGCTTGATCAGCCGTCGTGCGTACTTTCGGCCTGTACAGTCACCAGCAGCAATATGTAAGCACTGAACAACTTTTAAAAGTGTTTTACTCTTACTGTTCTGATTAAAATTTCATGTACTTATCTCCAAGTTCCAAACTTTATTTCTCGCGAAAATTGCTTTTAAAAAATTAGGAATGTGTGTACATATTGGTGCCCGTGACTGTACCTACCACCACGGAAAAAAGGCATGAATTTATGCAAATTATATGTGCGTATAAAACAGTAAGCTAGTTATGGGCAGTAATAGGCGGGCAGTACTAGGCGGGCATGAATCTAAGAAGGTATTTATTTACTTAAATATGTCCTTTTAGGCTTACATTACACAGGTAAACCGCGAAATATTGCTAGCTTTGACATTTTACATAAGTGAGCGCATTTTAATATTTAGACATTTATTAAATTTAAACTGCTTTCTACATTGCGTCATAATTATTAGAACCACCATTATGTATATTATGTATAAGCTTTTATCGAAAAAAAAAAACAAGTTTTACTAAAGTGCACTAAAAGAAGAAAAAAATGTGTACGTATCAAAATTGACAAATTAATCTTTTCAAAAAGCGACCAAAATTAAAAGTTAGAAAAAAATCTATATTCTAGATTCCTACCCGATTCCTAACGAACCTTTAACCTCAATATGTTAACTTAAAAAGAATCTCGTAATTTATAAAAACCGTATATTACCGTAAACCCGTAATTCTAAGGTAAAGCGTATAACCCTAATATAAAGACGCGGTCAATCCCTACCTCGCCCTTTGTCTATAAAAATAGAAAGATGGCGCATCAAATTGGCGGGAAACATTTTTGCGGTTATATTTTTATTAAAAGGTCAGCTATGGGTTTAAGGTTGGTTATTTCATCTCCTTGCTTATACATAGTTATGACGAGTTTTCTTGGGGTTAAAAAGTAAGGTTTATAAATTAAGGTTTAAGTGAAAATATAAAGTAATTTCATGCAGTGATTTAAAAATTAATTTTTTTCTACAGCATGTTGTAATCCTGCTATTAGATTGTACAGGAGGTATGTCCCAAGAAACTGTAAAATTTGTTTGTTAGTTTTTATGTAGGGAACTCCCGACTTACGAACAGTAAGTCGTGTTTTCGAACCCAGGCAGGCGCATTACTTTGAGTAATTTATTTCATCACCATTGCTCTCAAAAACGGTGAAGGAAAACATCGTGAGGAAGCCGGCATGTCCTAGAGCCAAAAGTTCAAAAACATGTGACATCTACCAATCCGCACTGGGCCCGCGTGGTGGATTATAGCCCATTCCCTCTCATAGAGAGGAGGCCTGTGTCCCAGCAGTGGGAACATTATAGGCTGATGATGATGATGTAGGGAGTAAACTTCGGAACTTCTGATCCGATTCCGAAAATTCTTTTACATTATCCACATGTGTCATTTAAAACATTCCCGTGGATTAATTTCCGTACATAACGGGAGCGATTTACGTAGTCCGTCTGATTGTAACTTAGATTGTAAAGATTAACAATTCTGTCAGAAAGTTTCAAGATGGCCGCAAGTGTCTGTTATACTTTGCTAATTGAATTCTGTTGCTATCCCGTAATGGTGTAGATTAAGAGGGAAACTTGTACGAATACATTAATTTTAAAGGCATGGACGAATTTGTGTTATTTACATGACTTAGATACACTTTTTTTTTTTTTACCGATGGGAAATCATCAAATGACTTCTTCCGCTCTGGGCAGAGCGGAAGGGAGTGTCAGACTTATACTGACTAAAACCCATCCGTGTTCCTTCCTTGCCCATTGTGTTCCAGGGCCGCGGTATCTCTTTCGAACAGCCCGCAGCCCTGGCAGGCATCAGCCCTTGCGGGCCCCTCCCTGTTTGCTGACATCTCTTTGAGGCGTGCGTGGAACACGAACGCGCCGGCTACACGGCCTGTCGTCAAAAGACGGACGGACGGCGAGCTAGCCCATTACTCGCCGTCCACAGGTCCGCGTATACGGTGACCGAAAGTCACCACGTGACCCCCGACGCCCTGGGCGTCTCCCGCGGCGGCTGGGACGAGAGGTTCTCTCCCTCTCTCGCTCCGCCACCTCCTTCGCTAGCATGACTGCTTCGCAGAAGGAGGTGACGGTGTCCCATTCCCCCCTCTCGCTCCGGACCATGGATTGAACCAGGGCCGGACGCGATAGGTCGCCGCCACCGATCGCCGCTACGAGGACACGGCGGTGCTCCGCCCAAGCGGGGCAGACCTCCACCGTGTGCTCCACCGTGTCCTCTGGGCGGTCCTCGCAATGGTAACAACACCCGGGCGTTTAGATACACTTTCATAGTAGCCTAAAAGCTTGCCTTGCCCTTACAACCCACTCCTCATGATGTCAGGGTTTCTGAACAGCCTGCTAACCTTATGGGCTTGCCGTATTGTTGGCCCCTAGGCACGCCACTGAGCTAGACTTATCATCATTATCATTAGCCTGGGTTGCGTCTATGTCTGTTACCGTACCGGTTTCTTGGTGACAGATAAATACGAATCATTGTCATATCATCATCTGCCTAGCCTTTTCCCAACTATGTTGGGGACTTGGGGTCGGCTTCCCGTCCACCATATGCAGCAAAAATGTCAAATACTGGTAGTATTTTACATCATACAGGCCTTCTTCACATCTGTTACTATAAAAAAACTGAACATTTTGTTTTACACATATCGATCTAAAGTAATATACATAACATTATGGCTCGATTTCCCAGAGGGCGGTGGGTGTTTTGAGGTGAGTGCTCCAACGTTTCCTGAGTTATTTATTTATTTAAATCAAAATAATAGCACCTGTTACAACCTCATCCAAGGCGATGTCTATCATTATGTATAATAATTATATACTACCTGGATGACCGAGCTTTGCTCAGTAACACCGCGAATCGAACTCATTACCTCACGGTGAACAGTCTACAATTGAATATAACCTTCATTTCATCTCTAGCCGACTACCTCTAAAGCCATTCACATCAGAGCATTGACTTTAAAACGTATGTGTTTATTTGTATGTCCCAGACACCGTTCTCACGAACATGTGGCGTACCGATAGCAAAATAAATTCGAGAGCGTAACGTTGATTGAAATCCTAAAACTGTTTGTTTTGCTGACGGTACAGGGATTTTTTAGGCAAAGTAACGTAGCAAAGGTATTTCGGGATTATATTTTATTTAACAGTAATTTCAGGAGTTTTCGTTTGAAGGTATATGTCAAAGGTTGGGTCAGATTAATTAATTTAATATTTAACTTACCTACTTACTTAAAGTATGTTTAGATAAGGGGTCGTCCTTTAATCACGTGAGGTTGAACAAAGGTACTGGAACTATTTGTAGTCTGTAATGTACATAGTATTGAGTTGTTTTTAAACAAATACAGAATGTATTTTCTACTAATAATGTATTAAAAACCTTTTTTTTTAATAACACTTAATAACAAGCAAATTTTTGTACATAATTAAAATATTTTTTAAAAATACCTGAACTATTAATAATAAAAAATACAGGTGATGCTGGGAGGAGGAGTAGTCTAAAACCTCACGACGTATCACCAAGGGGAAGAGTGACATAAAAGTAGCCTAAAAAACCTCACGTAATTAAAGAAGCCTTTCTTTAATTACGTGAGGTTTTTAGAGATAGAAAAAAAATCTCGATTTTGAAATCGGATAAAAACAGCTGGTCGCGTGTAAAACTAATCGTTTCCAAGTGGAAGCAGTTTCGTGCGACCTTGTAAGATGACATGGCATATAACATATATGCGACCAGCTGTTTTTATCAGACTTTTAAAACGAGACTTTTTCATGGCTCGTGTAAACTAAAATGAAAAAATAAAATCTAAATTAAACGCAAAACAATTAAACAATATCAATCAATCAATAAAAAATCTTTCAAATAATAAATCAATCAATCAATTAATTATCAATTCTATCTTTTTTATTCAAATCTTCTCAGCCGAGACCTCAGTCGAAAGCGCGACTGCTGAGCATGAGGTCATGGGTCCGATTCCCGGGTCGGGCAAAGTGTGTAGTGTTTCCATCAGGAATTTTTCAGTAGCAGCCACGGAGTCTGGACTTATGCCCGGTTGATGGCAATAGGCTCGCCCCCTATTACATGGGACTTAAAAAACATAACTGTCTTACCTTACATTTCGGGGATTACAGGAGTGTTGTTATGTTATGTTCATCAATTTGTATACTTCTATACTTTTCTATAGTCGGGGAGAAAGTAGTATACCGTCAAAGTCATCTCCATCAAACTAATTGAAACTAAACCACATTGTTGACTCACATCAGTGACAATTTACTACAACGGTCAGTTTCACCCAACAGTAATAGTAACCGTCAACAAAAACAAGGTTAATTAAATTAACCAATCAACCGTTGCTGACGGTACTTGAGCATCCGGCACCCGAAAATAAATAACGTATAGTTGGCGTCGTAATTGGTTTTGCGTTTTTGAAAACATTCTCAATGGGAGCTATCGTTTTTAAGCTCACCAGATGGCGCCACTGTCAAGTAAGGTCCTGTCATTATTTCAATTTTATACTTTAAAATACAAATAACTTCATAAAGAGTATATTTTATTTCGTATATCAACATAGTGTAAACTTCAGATACATATTTACAAATATTCTCCCTAACATTAACAAGCATGAAACATTTAAAAATCATTCTACCTCCAAATAAAATCCTAAGTTGCTACTTAAAATCTTCAAGTCATAATTAACCAGGAATTACTCAATCTAGACCAGAATCATGAATATTAGTTAAAATACGTGATAAAAAAGCACGCAGCGCGCGAAATCTCTATGACATCTGACATTTCGAAAGACCTTACTCTACACGAACGCCTCTAGCGGCGACTTCATGCGCGATAGCCCCCATTGCCCTTATCCTAATTTATTTGGGACCAACGCAGCTATCATCTCAGAAATTCCCACTTCCTAGCTGTACCATACTTTACACAGTCTACTCTTAAAGCCGTCCACATTCATACTCATAAGTCAGTCATAGTATTCTCCAAGTTCAGAGAAGAACTGCACAAAAAAAACGGTCGAACCGGTACGAACATTTTGAGGACCGGATTCCGGATACTGAACTTTAAGAGATTGTGTACAGAAATATCGGTACAGCTCTTCTCATAGAGAGGCCTGTGGTCCAGCAGTGGGAACGTATTATGTTATGAATTTTCATATGTTATATTAATCATGGTAAACAGCTGTTTTTGAACGTGTATTTAAATATTGAACACATGTATGACAAATGAAATTAGATACAGTATTAATTAGCATGAAGTATTACATTAAATGTATCGAAATACATTATTTTCAAGTTACTTTGTTACGTTAAACAATAAAATAATTCTGTATAATTTTAACGGAGTATTCCCATTTGAGCACCGATTTTAAGGGCACCAAAGATTTTCCCTTTTGAGCAAAGGGAATATCTTTGGCTCTAAGCATTGGTGCTCTTGAAATCGGTGCTCAAATGGGAATACTCCGTTTTAACCGAGGATTACAGAAAAAATGGCTGTATTTTTTTTTTCGACTTATCATTATGCCCTTTTAGGTATATCATCATTATCATCATTTGCGTGACCTTTGCCCAAATATGTTGAAGCTGATACCAGTTGTATTTTACATGAAAAAAAAATACTAAATGAGCTAACTTATAAACGACTCAAGCAAAGTTAATAAATTTATATGAGACCACCGCGCGGGCTTTCTCTACCAAATGAAAAACAGGATCTTGTTAATCGGCTCAGTAGCACAGAGTAATCAGTGTACCTACATATACAAAAAAAATTGTGCGTGGATTCCCTCCGCGCGGAAGAAGTGAAACTTCATTCACTCTCGCTCTGTCTCTTTCTATTCCCCCTCCCCAGGAGCGTTGAACGTTTAACGGAACAGTGCTTTCATACCCCCTCCATGGTAGCGTTAAACCTCGTTGAATGTCGCATTAGAAGTTTCACTTCAGAAAGAAAACAAAAAGTGTGTGTACTTTATGTACGCACGTAAGAAGTTGTACTTCTTTGATGTATACAACTAAAATGTTGACTAGCTAACTTCAGGGAGTTTGTTGACTAGCTAACTTCAGGGAGTTTGTTGACTAGCTAACTTCAGGGTGTCGGTTTTTCATGACGGTGTGCGCGCGCATCGTAAAAATTTACTCTCATCGTTTTTCCCTAACGCGCCAAAAGAAGTATAACTTCAAAAAACGTTTCCGATGGAATACTAGGAATAGAAGTCGGTTAAAAAGGTCTCAACATCTTTTTACTGACTTAGCAAGCATGGGTTTAGGGGTATGAAGAAAGGGCTGCGGGACTGTTCGAAAGAGATACCGCGGCCCTGGAACACAAAGGGCAAGGAAGGAACATGGATGGGTTTTAGTCAGTACAAGTCTGACACTACCTTCCGCTCTGCCCAGAGTAGGAGAAGGCATTTCATGATTTCCCATAAAACAAAAAAAAAAAGGGTTGTAAAGAACAGGGTGTAATGTTCTTCATCCCCCATAGAAGAGGGAGGATCCTCCGACCAGACGGGTGTTGTGTCTGGTGGGCTATTGCCCGACATTTGCTGTCGGGTTTTTCTATATGCTCTCGGATGAATATTTAGTGTTTAGTACTTCTCAATTACTTGTCATCTCATCATAAATCTTCTTTCTTGCCATATCATCCTTTACACAGTCCCTCCATCGCTGCTTTGGTCTCTCTACTTTTATATCCATTTTCTTTTCTTAATTTCATGTTAAACCTAAAAGCTAGATTTTAACCACCATATAAACCTTGCCTTGCAAATGAGTATGGTAGGGCTTCAGGTAAAATGAAATCTCTAACATACTTAATTGGATCTATCCCTGCTATACGAGAAACAAAATGAAGTATTTATCTTAATTCTTCATTCGACTTCAAAACCGAAGATTCCCTATTTAACAGATATCATTATTGCCGTCTATCTATACCAAGTATGGGTACGGCATCCGTCTGCCCCAGAAATAACCCCTCTTTGTCCCAAACCGCGGTGAACTGCAGCTAAAATAACCGGCGCGCGCGCAGACAACACGTAAATACGATTGAAAGCAATTCGGTGTTATTTATAGAAGTTTCTCGCTGAATTTGGTTGAGGATTTCAGTTGGACTCAAAGGATAATGTTTGTATAAACAGTAAGACTTTTGGTATTGTTAGTACAAGTCAAGCTACCCGAAACTGTCCGATTTTCCCAATCAACCTCGAACCTAATGCTTTAGCGATAAAGTTGAAAATCTATTAAAGAAATCTGACAGATTGTAGAAGCTGGATGTGCTGGTGTCTGTACAAGAATGAGAACTGCATGATCATCAATTCGTCATACTGGTACGGGTCGTTGCAAATCAACGTTGCATATTTAGGGTCAGTGCAGTATGATCTTCAGTTAAATGCATGCCCTTGGGTAACCTTTACTATGTCTTCAATTTTTAACATTATTTATTTTAATAACAAAAAACCTAACAAGTTTATACGAAACCCTCGGTGCGCGAGTTCAACTCGTACTTGAGCGGTTTTTTATTTTTATCTGTCTGTCTGTTTTACGGATATTCCGGCTACTCTCCGAAACAGCTAAGCCGATTTTGACGGGACTTTAACTGGCAGATAGCTGATATTATAAGGAGTAACTTAGGTATAAGAACTAGAGCTCCGTGTAAACAAATTAAAACCCTTGAAAATGTTAACTAAATCCAATTCAAAAAGACTACTAGTACTAAAACTAAATATGACCAAATTTGTAGAAAATTTTATGTAGAAACTTTTATCAGAAGTACTCATAATGCTATTCCTACTGATATTCGAGATATGAGCAAAAACCTGAAAAAAGGTACCTTCAACCCCCCCTACACCCTCAGCACACCCCACACCCTTGAGGACGTTTAGTATGTTCATCTGGATACCGCAAGGTATAACTGTACCAATTTACAAAACTACACGAATTATTTCCCCTGATTTTATTAATTTTCGTATTTTTTTAGCAAGTTCTCATACACTGACAAGACAGTACTTAGAATTCCTACTCATTACTTAACTGCTTGTTTCATACGTTGATGAAGAATGATTGGCATCCATTTTCTCCAGACACTTCTAACAGTTCTTGATTGCTACACAAAACTTTCAAAACGTCTCATAAAATTGACATCTCCAAAAAAAATGTTAAAATGGAAAACTGATTGACAGTAAAAAGACAGGTTTTTATACCAAAATAATGATACTTTAAATACGAGACATGACCAATGTACGTGTAACGGTATCACCTGGCCACGACCTCCAAGCTCAAGCGGCACGCGTGTGCGACAGTGACTGCAGAGATAACAAATGACAGAAGTTGCTACGAGCACAACACAAAACTAGAACCCGTGCGTTCAAGCGTTTTTGCCATACCTATTATTGGAATTAACTATAACAGCTCACAACTTCTCCTTTGCGTGTCGATAGACTCAAAATATACCCGACCAGTATATTGCCGCCTGCACAGCTCTGTGGTTGGCTTCATTTAAATCTTGGAAGGTGCAGGATGGGCAAGAAAGGAGGTGGGGCATATCCTGCAGAGGGGCTCCACACTAACATTGTCTTTGGGACGGGTCGATGATACCCCATTTGACCAGATTATTTCTGCAGCGGCCAACCTGGGCCTGCAAACGGTTAAGAGATTTCCAGATTGGCCACTGCAGTTCCTGTCCAGGAGGAATCTGCTGGATTGATGAAGTGAGGAAAGAGGACCGGTAACAAACCACGCGCGCGCGTTTCGCATCGTACGAGGCCGTGTAAGAGGCCTAAGACCTGACAAATACGAGACATGATCAAAGTACACGTAACGGTGAGAAATGAAAATGTTTGTGCACACAAAACTATTCGTAATAAAACGTGCCGATTTTGATTGAAAACATACGGGTGTTTGGTTGGGACGGGCGCGCTGAGTGGTTTCGGAAACTGCATCAGTTTCTTGGGGCATTGTCATCATCATCTGCCGGAGCTTCCCAACTTGGTCAGGTCAGCTTCCAGTCTGAGAGGAGCGACTGTCTATCTGATCAAAATGTATTCGCGACAGCACCTAATGGAAGTATGTTTTCTGGATAATTGAAATCATCAATTTAGCGGTTTTGTTTATTATGCCTTAGTACCTGTGGCTGAGTACAGATCGTTTTTTTTTGACGTTTTCTAAAAATGAAACCTAACTAGATCGATTTATCGCCCCCGAAACCCCCTGCATACTAAATTTCATGAAAATCGTTGGAGCCGTTTCCGAGATTTAGTTTATATATATATATATATATAGAAGAATTGCTTGTTTAAAGTATTAGATATGTAAATCGATAAATATTCCGACTAGTTTAGGTACCAGAGCCAGGCTGATACAATAATTTAAACCCGGAAAAAAACTGAATCAGGCTTAAAGTCAATTTATCATTAAATGCACTAAAGCTTAACTAACATACAAGGTGTAAGCGAATTAGGACCTAGAAATATGACCATGCCCTCAGTTGCGACCACTAAACTAACTATATGCAACCGTCACGGGGCAGCCGTTTTTATTTTATGAATGCCATCTCGCTGGTGAACCTATAACACTAGTGTCTGCTTAACCGGACTATACTGTGGATGCCTTGAGAGTAAGACCTCCAGCCAGGGGCATAAAACTTATAAACGAAGCGACCGCGCGCTAAGGGCACCACCTGTGGAGAATGAGCCTCGGCTTAGGGCAGCAAAGGGATCTGCAAGAAGGGCTGGATTTAGTGAGATTATTTAGGGGCTGGTTTAAAACTACTGGCTCAGCATCGCGAGCAGGCTCGAGCAAGGGTCGGGGTCGTCGCGACTCGACGGACCTCGAGCGGGAGATCGGAATGACGGCCATTTGTGGCTGTGTTTGCGTAAAGTACTGGTTTCCCAACTGATCTTCTGAAGGAGGGTCAGCCGTTCAAAATCCCCCGCCGTATATTTCCAACCTGACTGATTTCAATAGATCTACGTAGTAGTACCACAGTGGGCACGCTCGGCCGCGCACAAATTGCAACAGACTTTTACTTGTACCACGGACGTGTCACAGTGCAGATAGATTGAAAAACTTGGCAGGAAATTGACCGGCTGGGTAATGACGTGATGTACGTATCCACCATCAAGAGGCGATGATGTTAAGAGGAAATGCGGTAGGTATTTAAAGAAACTATCGCTGTCGCTCTGCGAGTGCGATTTCGACATTGCGATAAGTACAACTATAGTAAAAAGCCATAATTCGGTTTTTTAAAAGATATTTCATAAACTGAATGAGAAGGATATGTTTTTAGTTTTTCATGAATAGTTGTCAATTTGTACATTATGCCTCTGTTTACAGGCGATCTAAATAGGCAATATGGAGCATTTTGAAAAGGTTCTAGTGCTTATACAGAATATGTATCATAAAAGGAAAACATAGGGACGTAAAAGAGGTTGATATTTATTTTGTTTTAAAAATCATAGCTTTAGAAAGCGTTTGTATGGAGAAATGACCACCCGCATTTCCTCTTAAGTTTAAAATTCCTTTACAAGATAGCGGCGTCTTTTCGTCCTGTTTTTGAAACTGCTTTTCAACTGCATCTAGTTAGATAAGAAGCCGACCCCATAGTTGTTTCATTCAAAATTATGGCAATAGTTATGTAGTTAAAAAAATACAATTAAATATTCTCATTGGTGCTGGATATTCTAATTTCTTGACTGTGACCAATCATGCTATACGACACCAAATTAAGCTGATCGCTCATTGTACGGGAAGCTCATACCGATGTCAGGTTATACTGGATGATAGTGTAGTCCGATGTGTCGCCGTGTGTACTAAATGTCAAACGTCGGAAATAACAATATTTATCGACATTTCAATTACATTAATTTATTCTTATCGGTTAATCAAATTAATTTAAACAATAATATTGCAGAGTGGAGTTCATGGAAATTACGATAATTTTCTTAATAACCGAAGTGACTTTAATATTATTGTAATACTTTTGAGCGAAAAACATTTAAATTATTACAAAATTACTAACATTAATAAATAATTAATTCATTCTTTGACATTTCTATTTTTTAGTTGACGACAGGCTAAGGCAAGATAATTAACCAACCTTTCTAGATTATTTTTGATGGCCTAACTTTTATGAGAAATGATTAAACTGTGTCATTGGTTTAGTGGTTGCATGTGCAACTACAGTACTTTATCAAGTTATAATGCCTTGTCTGTGACTGCAGCTTCGCTATTTTTTTTTTTTTGACTTTTAAAAGTGCCTGTAATGGTTTAATTGAAATAAATGCTTTGAGTTTGAGTTTGTTACTGTTTAACATGAGGTCCTTTTGGTTTCGATTCTCAAATCGGGCGGGTTTTACTATATCGCAGATATATTAACATCGCGATTTAGAATGTTTGGTGTTAGTTCTACATTTGAGTCATAGATGGCGCTGTAGTACTTTTTGTAGTGCCGCTACAAGTTATATTGGGATTGTCCATTAGGTATTACCTTGTGCTCGGTTTTTTGAATGAATGAATGAATTAATGGTTTATTTACTTAAAAAATCCTTAACGCTAAGTACATTGCCCCACAAAACTGCTTACGCAGTTTAACTGTGAGATCGTTGATTCTCTTTTACATTAAACTGACGGCAATAGGCTCGCCGCCCACCTCAGATTTTTCGGATTCATGTGCGTATTGTATAATTAATTAATGGATTATCACTAGCTTAGGTAAAGGAAAAACATTGTGAGGAAACCAGCGTGCCTGAGAGATATTTCTCGACGGCATGTAAAGCCAAGTCAAAAACCCATGGGCGGCATAAAACTCTGACACCAGGTTAGGCACTAAGCACGCGACAAAAAAAGAACGACGAAAAAGTCGATTGAAATTACGAAACAAAAAAGAATCTATGGAATATTTTAACAGTTTCAAAAATAACGACCACAAATTATGCAACAATTAAAAAAAGAAACGCGTTCAGCCAGCAACATATTGCAGTAACGCAAAAATTCCTTTACATAAAAACCTGTTTCTTCTATCAATTATTGTATGATTGGGTATCTAGAAATACTAGTTATGTTATTACGATTTTATTATAAGCGGTGCGGGTAAATGACCCCGATCAATGGCTGCCTAGCAACTGAGTGACAACAATGACGTCATTCGAATAAAAATGGCCGCCTTAGAGTGGTTGTAAGGCAGCGTTTTTCCGTATTGTCTTTGTTATTAATAAAGAGTATTGAATTAATAGAACACCATTTCATTTTCTAAGCGATTGTTGTGGTATGGGCGTATGATGACAAAGAATGAGAAAAATGTTGTGAGGAATGTTTTGATTATGAATGTGGATGTATACAAGAGTAGGAGAAGACCAAAGAAACAATGGATGGACTGTGTGAAGGATGATATGGCTAGAAATGAGGTGAGTGTTGAGATGACGAGTAATAGAGAAGTATGGAAGATGAAGACATGCCGACCACAAATAAATTGGTATAAGGGCAAGAGAATGATGATGGTTTGAAACCATGTTTATGATGGACGAAACAACGCGAACAAAACCGTCATCTACTAGCAACGACCAACTGGTTTTTTTTTTTTTTAATCTTTATTTATTTTATAGAGGGTTTGATCAGACATGATCATGCCACCCTCATAGGCCTCACAAAAAGAAAACTACTTATCTAAGCTTAATAGTTAATTTAACTAACTTATAAATAAATTTTGCCTCCTCTGACAGAGGATGGGCCAGAATCAAATTACACATACCCAGTTCCTGCAGATCGATACCATATTCTTAAAACTGACCCTCTCAACCTCGCTCCGTGCACACTCCGCCAACACATGGTAAACATCCTCAATCACGCCACACTCAGCACAATTTGGTGAGTTGGATTTACGCATCAGAAAGGCAAATTTGTTTAGCGGTATGTGCCCGGACCGAAGTCTTAGGGCAGTCACAACATCTGTTCTAGACAAACCAGACTCTGCGAACCACGGTGAACGCGTAAGGCAAGGCTGAATGGTCTTATACCAAATGCCTTTAAATAATGACCTCTCGTCAAAATGCTCACTCCAAATCTCTGTACACTTTTTCTTTACCAAGTATAAATAATCCGTAAATAAGGGCAAGCAGGTAAATGGTATTCCATTAAAACTAGCTTCTCTGGCCAGACGATCCGCTTCTTCATTACCTGTTATGCCCACATGAGAAGGAACCCATTGAATTTTAATTGTTTTATCACCATTAAGTCCACGGAGTGACTCCAAAATGCTATAGGCTGGTTGGTTGGTGGCAACTGGTTGCTATCGATACTCCCGAGTCCACTGAGGGTCGATCAATTTTCAACCTTGTTACATAGGACATAAGGGTTTAAAGCGGTAGACCCTCAGTGCACTCAGTAGTACAAGTGAAAATTGGTTTGTATGTCATTTTACTTTCAAGCCTCTCTGTGGCATAGGATGACATCTTTCTATGATATTTCTCAGATACCCTCTCCCATAATCATCTAGCCTTTTCCCAACTCTATTAATAATAATAATAATAACCGTGTTAGGATGCTGTCTATGTTTCAGGATCTTGAACCAACCGTCAACGTCTCGGCCCAACGACTGTCGGATCAGGTGCGGGTCATCCAACGCAATCACATGTTGGACGATGCCGCACTTGATAGGCTGCGCTCAGAGGTACTGAGCAACCGTATTATCTTGACTCAACCACCAACGCTTACAGCGCCAGCTATTCCAATCCCACTGCGTTTTAGTCCTGCAGTTGAAGAGCAAGATGATAGGGTTGCCACGGTAAGTAGCCAGTGCAACGACCGATTGAGGAGCGCTCTGGAAGATGCGCTTCGCGAATATCGATTCAATCCTACCGAACTTAGGCCCCGATTACCACGGTTACCCATGCATAAGAAAAATAGGGCGCTGGTGTGTGCCTTGGACTCGCAACTCAAGAGTATATTCGAGAGTAGCGAGGACCTCGTTGATACACACTCGATCCTGTACTGTGGGGCTGTTGCGGCATGTCGTTTAGCTAATGTCAGGTTTCCAAATTGTGACGTAGCTACTCGACCAAGACCAGCCGTACCAGCCTGGCAGCGCAGGATCGAGCGCCGTATCGACGGGGCCAGGGTACTCATCGGCAAACTATACTGCTTCAGGGAGGGCAATACTCGACCACGTGTGATGCGCTTTGTGAGGCGGGCATTCTCGGGGACTGGACTCAGCCCTCAAGAATACATGTCCCGTGTTACAGAGCGCATTGACTTCCTGAAGCAGAAAGTTTATGCATGGGCGAACCGTATTCGGCGGTATAAGCGGCGGGTTGATAGGTACTCGCAGAATCGCATGTTCCAGAGCGATGAAAGGTGGGTATACAGAGCTTGGGAGCGAACCGAGCAAAATATGACAGACGTGTGCCGCCCAGATGATGCCGCCACGAGTTCTTTCTGGCGCAGCATCTGGTCGGTGCCCGTCTGTCATACTGAGGCTGACTGGATGCGTGATGTCGAGCGAGTGTGTGAACCTATACCAGAAATGGAGCCAGTTGTGGTTACACCATTAGATGTAGCCAGATCAGTTCGTCCGTTACCGAACTGGAAGTCACCGGGACCGGACGGACTGCATAACTTCTGGCTCAAATGGCTTAGTAGTTCACACACTTGCCTGGCATCCCAATTCCAGTCATCCTTAGAGTCTGGGTTACTACCACAGTTTTTAACAACAGGCGTTACCCACCTGCTCCATAAGTCAGGTAGTCCCGCGGAACCCAAGAATTATAGACCGATCACGTGTTTGTCGACGGTCTATAAACTTCTTACATCCATTTTGAGAGCGAAAATTAATACACACATTGACAAAAACTTCATTATGTCTGCTTCTCAAAATGGATGTAGGAATGGATCCCGCGGTACTAAGGAGCTACTCCTCATCGACATGGCCATTAGCCAACAGGTTCGTCGCTCTCGCAAGGATCTGGCGACATGCTGGATAGATTATAAGAAGGCCTACGACTCGGTGCCACATACATGGCTCATGAGGGTGCTGGAGTTGTATAAGATTAATGCAACTCTACGTACCTTCCTTGAGTCGTGTATGGGGCAATGGAAGACTGTCCTTCGATATCCAGGATGTCGACAGATCCAGGGGAACGGTGAGCCTATATGGATCAAACGGGGAATATTCCAGGGTGACAGTCTGAGTCCACTTTGGTTCTGTCTAGCCCTGAATCCTCTAAGCACATTGCTGGAGGATTCAGGTCTAGGCTACCGGTTGAGGAGAGATGGTCAGGTCATATCTCACCTGCTCTACATGGATGATCTGAAACTCTTTGCCCCCAACAAATTGCAGCTGATGGAGTTACTAAGAGTAACTGAAACTTTTAGTAGCGCCATCAGGATGGAATTTGGTGTGGACAAATGTGCAGTCATGTATGTAAAGCGAGGGGCGATTATGGAATCCGAGGGAATTCAGCTCTCGGATTCCATACACCTGAGATCCCTCTCCTCAGCCGAAAGCTATAAGTATTTGGGTATGTCGGAAGCGTTAGGCATTAACGTAACTGACATGAAGCAATTGTTGAGGGAGCGCTTCTTTGGACGCTTGAAGAAGGTATTAAATAGCCTTCTTTCAGGTGGGAACAAGGTGCGCGCCTTCAATGGTCGGGTCATGCCGGTTTTAATGTACTCTTTCGGCATACTCAAATGGACTCAGACGGAACTCGATACCCTGGACAGGAGAGTCCGTACACTGCTAACCGCAAACCGAATGCATCACCCACGATCATCGGTGATGAGACTGTACATCCCGCGGAAGTGCGGAGGTCGAGGCTTTTTAAACGCGAAGACCCTCCACAACCGCGAGGTGTGCAGTCTCAGAGAATATTTTTTAAAAGCCGAAGTGGGTATGCACCGAGATGTGATCGTAGTAGACAAAGGACTCACCCCGCTGTCCATGGCTAAAGAGAACTGGCGCAAACCTGAAGTACTTTCTACCGATGACCGCAAGGAAGTATGGCAAGGCAAGGAGCTTCACGGGCGCTTCTACCGGGCTCTTCATGGGCCCGATGTAGATTTTCTAGCGTCCGTGTCCTGGCTACGTTTCGGTAACCTCTTTGGGGAAACTGAAGGTTTTGTCTGTGCGATTATGGACGAAGTTATGTTGACGAATAACTACCGGAAATATATTATGAAGGACGGGACGGTTGACGTGTGTCGGGCATGCCACCGTCCGGGTGAGTCCATCAGACATATTATTTCTGGTTGTTCTCGTTTGGCTAACGGCGAGTACTTGCACAGGCACAACCAAGTAGCCAGGATTATTCACCAGCAACTTGCATTGAAATATAAACTTGTGGAATCTGAGGTACCGTATTACAAGTATGTGCCCGACCCAGTTCTCGAGAAAGACCATGTCACGCTGTACTGGGATCGGTCTATCATTACTGACAGGACTATTGTAGCCAATAAGCCTGACATAGTGGTAATAGACCGATCAGCGCGCCGCGTAATGATAATCGATGTCACCATCCCGCATGACGAGAACCTCGTGAAAGCTGAGAAAGAGAAACAAATAAAATATCTCGACTTGGCACACGAGGTTGTCGACATGTGGAATGTGAACTCGGCTGTCATTGTGCCGATTGTCGTAACGGCCAATGGCCTTATGGCTAAGAGCCTCGACGACCATCTTTCGAAGCTCTCCTTAGGCGGTTGGATCAAGGGCCTGATTCAGAAGGCAGTACTCCTCGATACGGCTCGCATTGTGAGGAGGTTCCTGTCTCTGGAGCCCTAACCACCGGTAGCTTGGACCCTGTTCCCGACACCGGCGGACCGCTATTTTTTTATATTTTTAAATGTTTTTTATATGGATTTTTGTAAGAAATATTTAAAAATGTTAAAACATGTGTATATATAAATGAATAAACGGAATAATAATAAGTTTATTAATGCTTCAGTTTACATAATATTGTGTTTAGTGTTTGGGGCCTCCTTTTAAGCAAATAATGCCTGTGTTAGGAGACCCCGCTCTTCCAAAATTAGCAATATTCACAAGTACTAATGCTAGGATAATTAAAATTACAATTAAAAAACTTAGAACTAAAAGGTAAAAGATAATAATAATGAGGGCGTTGTTGAAAGTATTTCTCGTGTATGTAGTGTGAGTGGGTGTGTGTGTGTGAGGGTGAATGTGAGCGTGAGTGTAAGTGTGAGGGTGAATGTGGGAGTGTAGGTGAGGGTGAATGAGAGCGTGAGTGTGAGTGTGAGAGTGTATGTGGTGTGGTGTTGTATTTGCTAGTGTATATGCTCTAGAAGTGCCTCCGTGTCATCATAAGTGAGTGTCTTAATATACTTGGTTAAGATTTTCTTACATTCGCAACTAGTTTTGTTGTAAAGGTCAATTTTTTTGTTTAATTTATTATAGAGTTTAGCTGACCTTTGACTAAATTGCCTAGTAGCGAATACAGTTTTGGTTTGTGGGATTTGTGCAACTATATCCGCTCTTCTTTTCTGCAACAACACTGTATCAAATGGCATGGATTTGTGTTGTTTTAAGACTGCTTGGACAATGTACAGCTTTCTTACGGAAAGAAGATCACTATCCCTGTACAAGATCTCAGTGGGGTATATCTTCGCTTTAAAGAGCATGATCTTTAACAGTGCGCGTTGGGCTCTTTCAAGATGTATAAAATTTGTTTTCACAGCGCCTCCCCAAATAGGTATGCAGTATAGCAAGACGGACTGAACCAACGCGCTGTAAATCTCATTTAGAACATTTCTTGGGGGGTCTCGATTACTGGTAAAGCCTTTTGGTACAATATGTCGAAGTGTTTTAAAAATCCAGCTCAGTCTCCTAACTCTGTTTGCGACTTGTTCAAGATGCTGGAACCACGATAGCCGCTGGTCAACAATTACGCCAAGATATTTTGTTTGAGTCTCTTTTTTAATGTTTGAACAACTACAGTTTCTATTATTGGCATCTCCACATGAGTGTATTTTTAAATTGAGATCCTCACTTGGTTGACCACTTTTGCTAATGCTAAAACAAATATAGTTCGTTTTGGATGTATTTAACGAAAGTAGATTATTATTTAGCCAGTTGGCTACTTGCGCCATTCCCATCTCAGCTTTGACTTTAACATCCTGCCAAGTGTTCCCAGAGAAAACGACAGCGGTATCATCGGCGTATGAGAGAATTTTGGCGTTATTAATGGGCAAGTTGCACAGGTCATTTAGATATACGAGAAATAATGTCGGGCCAAGCACACTGCCCTGGGGAACACCGTACGTGACCTCAGCATCACCACTGATCAGATCTCCCACCTTAACTCTTTGCTTCCTAGATGTAAGATAATCTTCAAGTAACTTCAGTGGAGTATCTCTTATTCCAGCTTTTTCGAGCTTACTGATAAGGACAGGAACAGAGACGGTGTCAAAGGCCTTTTTTAGGTCTAGGAAAACAGTCAGGCATTTATAACCAGAGTCAAGTTTTTCAGTTAGTAGAGAACTCAATGCTGTGACTGCATCCTCAGTTGATAAACCTTTTCTAAACCCAAACTGTGTGTTGGAGAGTACGCTAAATTTTGCAAGGTAATTGGTTAATCTGATGTTAATTAATTTTTCCAGAATTTTAGAAATGGCAGGTAGAAGAGATATAGGCCTGTAGCTGTTCACGTCGTCTCTGTTTCCCCCCTTATAAATAGGGATAATAATAGATTGTTTCAGTACGCTCGGGAAGATACCGGTTTGGAAGCAAAGGTTTGCGAGATGAGTTATTATAGGGACAACTTCCTGTCGTACGTGTTTTAAAAGTTTTGTTGGAATATTGTCCCATCCGGGGGCACTATCAGACTTTAGACCCATAAGTATTCGATCAACTTCACTGAGATCAGTATCTAGGAGGACAAAACTGTTACATTGTTGAGTTAGTGTGGTATGATGGATTAAACGATGATTATTATTGGATGTAATATTCTGAGCCAACCGTTTACCAACATTAGCGAAGTGATCGTTTACGTAGTTTACCGATTCGAGAGGAGAAGACTTGAAATTTAGTAGTTCAGAGTTGTTATCGTTAGATTTGTTGGTATAAGTGATGTTTTTTATATTTTTCCAAAGCATTTTGTTATTATTGACAGATTTTGCTAAAAGTTCCCTTTCATATTTACGTTTAAGTTTTTTTATTAAATTATTACAGTAATTCCTATATCTGGTGTAAGTTATCTTTAAAATGTCATTATATGGGTCGGATTTATGTTGTTTTTGTAAATTATTGCGATTTCTTATGCAGCGCAGTATTCCTTTGGTAATCCACGGTTTAATAATCTGTTTACTATTTGATAAGTTGCGAGTTGTGGTAGTGTTTTTTAAGGTATCTGTGAGTTTATTTATGAGAAGGTCAATCAGGAGGTTAGGATCGTTGCAGAATAATAGTTCGGCAAGGTTCTTTTGGTTTAAGTCTTACCGAGCTGCTTCAAAGTCGATGACAGTCGTCGTTTTTTTAGGTTTATGAGTGTATTTTATTTTAGAAAGGGATAAAAATGTAGTAAAATGGTCAGTGATAGAAGTGTGGAGTATTGCAATAAAGGCCGAAATCATTTTGTTATTAATTCTTAGCATAAAGTGATCTAAACAGTTACCTTCTCTAGTCGGCAGCGTATGTCCAGGAAGAATTCCATGGAAAGATAACATATTCAGATAACTGTTCCTGGTTTTATGGTCATGTGACGACTCCATTTCCTTAGGTCTAATGTTTATATTTAAATCTCCCGCTAGGATTATGCTCTTGTTTGAGTTTAAATTGTGTAAGTGAGTATTTAAGGACTCTATGAAGTTATCAGTGTTTGTGTTGGAGGGGGAGCGGTATATACAAAACACTATGTTATTTAGAACATCAAGTCGAAGACAAGACGCTTGTGACAACGGAATTTCCTCAACCTTAGGTTTCAAGCACTGTTTTACATATACCACTACCCCGTCATTTTGGTTTAGCTGCCGACTAGTAAAGAAGGCCTCATAATTGATTAATTGCGGAATGGGTTTACCAGCACTTAATCTACATTCAGTCAATATAATAATGTCTGTTTCAGTAATAGTTGATAAGTTGAGCATCAAATCGTCAAAATTACGATAAATGCTCCTTATATTTTGTGAAACAATGGTTAGGTCCTTTTTCTTAATACGTATGTGTCTACGAAGGTCTGAGATACCGCATTCGACTGTGTGAGCAATTTCAATATTATCGATTTCAATTACAGCCGATAGTGCGTCATCCATTTAAAGTCTTAGCAAATAGAATAGATGTTTTTTCGAGATAAGTATTTAGTTTAGTTAGATTGTTATGGGTAAATTGCAATAGGTGACACAGCTTGATGATTGAGCTCAAATATGTATGTGTTAGACTTATATTTGTGTATTGGGATTGGCTTCCAGTCTAATCAAATGCAGTTGAATACTAGTATTTTACATGGAGCGTCTGCTTATCTGACCTCCACAACTTAGTTGGTACTGAGTAATACGATACTTTATGGTAAG
The DNA here is from genome assembly GCA_950005105.1 of Lycophotia porphyrea. Taxonomy (NCBI): domain Eukaryota; kingdom Metazoa; phylum Arthropoda; class Insecta; order Lepidoptera; family Noctuidae; genus Lycophotia; species Lycophotia porphyrea. The sequence goes on from OX465411.1 coordinate 1,571,823, forward strand.
ATTGGTCTGATATCCCCTCAAAGTCTCCTAAATCTCTATGGTTGAATAGAACGAATAAAATATTATGCTGGGAAAGTAATAGAAAAATACTGAGTTTTAAAATAGTAGATTATTAAAGTATTAAATGCCTACTATGTCTGATAAGGATTATATCGTGTGAGCGGAAAACCCAACATTAATAAATGTACTAGTGTATACAGTGAGCGGTAAATCAGCTTTTTATGTTCAAGGTCAAAAGACTTAGCAGTATTTTAATTATTTTATTTTTTATCATCATTTTTACTCGCAAATACAAGGTGGAATCGAAGACACTGTTATCAAACATTGAACTTCATTAATTCTAGTGCGGTGTTGAAACTTCGTCAGAAATTAGAGTTTGGGTCTAGAATCACTACAGATTACAAAACAAAATAGAGGACTTTGTTTTATGCCGCGTCTGTGTGTCTGTTCGCGATAAACTCAAAAACTACTACACCGATTATTATGCTGTTTTCACCAATGGATAGAGTGGTTCTCGAGGAAGGTTTTAGTACATAATTTGTCAAGTTTTTGTTGCGGGAACGGGATCAAAATTCTATGATTTCTTTTGGTCGCGATAACCGACATCCACGCGGGCGGAGACGCGGGCATCAGCTAGTATAAAGGGTATATAAAGGGTGTAAACAGACTCTTAACGAAGCCGAAAGGCACTTGTTCTCCCCGTCATTGCAATCATTTTTTTGTACTAGACCATACCTGGGAACCTTCTAGTTACGGAGATATTGGGGGGTCAAAGTTCCACATTTTCACAAGTTTTTTTTTTTAATACATGTTTTTAATGTAAGATTTTTACTTTAAACACCTCCAGGACCCCCTTTCTATTCAATTCATCCATCAATATTTTGAGTGCGTTACATTGAATCCTACTGTAAAACGTGATTGAGCCCAAAAAAAAATATCGTTTCCCAGCACTAATTTAGATGTACATTATGCTTGGTTGACGGCTTCGTGAAGAGTGTTTACACCCTGTATAGAAACTTACAATGTCACTTACGGAAATATATTCCGTGATTACCAATTACTCTGAGCTCCCGATATTTTGACGTTGTTGCAAGCACCATTATCGCGGGATAACTGGAGAATGCGGGTGGATAGTAAATACATTGTTAGGTTAGGTTAAAGAAAGAGATAAAGAAAGGGAAGTGAGGAGGAGGAGAATCAAGATCGTGAAACCTTAAAACAGTGTTTGACGTGTCATTTCTCCACTACCTTTGGTTGAAGAGTAGAGAGTTCCTGAGGCAATAAGACCAGCTTTGCATCTTTTTAACCGACTTAAAAAAGGAGGTTATTAGTTTACTTATAGTGCTCAAATTATAAACAAATAAATGTGCTGAAAACATGGTAACCACTCTGTATGTGTATTATCAAACTAATACTAATAAAGGCTGTTAAAAGAATCTTAACGAAGCCGAATGGCACTTGTTCTCCCCGTCATTGTGATATTTTTTTGTTCTAGATCATACCTGGGAACCTTCTAGTTACGGAGATATTGGGGGTCAAAGTTCCAACATTTTCTCTTTTTTTTTTTTAAATAAGTACATTTTTTATTGTATTTGACACCTTCACGACTCCCGTTCTATTCAATGCAACCATCAGCACATTGTTTTGAATGCGTTACATTGAGTCCCACTGTAAAACGAGAATTTACACCCCAAAAAAAAGTCGTTTCCCAGCAATATTTTTTGCGTAAAGTTACTTAGTTTTATGTACAGACGCCAGCACGTCAACCTACCCGAATCTGTCAGATTTTCCCAAACAACCTTGAACTTAATATCATAGAGATAAAGTTGAAAATCTAGTAAAGAAATCTGACAGATTGTAGTAGCTTGATGTGCTGGCGTCTGTACATAATGCTTGGTTGACGGTTTCGTGAAGAGTCTGTTTACACCCTGTATAACAAAGAGGTATTTGTTTGTAAGTTTATATGTTGGGGGTAATCTTCGAAACTACTGATCCGATTCCGAAAATTCTTTAACTAACGGCAAGCTACATTATAGGCTAACTGAGTGTTATAGGCTATTAAGTTTATATTTAAAGCGTTCCCCGTGGGTTAATATAGAAAACGTGAGCGAAACCGCGAGCATAAGGTAGTTTTTGATATTTTCAAAGGACTAGTCAAGTTTTTCTTCAAAAGTTCCGAAGAGATACTTACATAGATGATGGCAGATCTCTCCAAGTCTTCCCCACGTCCAGACTGAGGCACTGCTTTCTACAAATGACCTATCTATCAACTATGTCACTCGCGTCGAAGACTTAAATGATAAATGGGCAAAAGCGAGTGCTAACTATTCGAAGAGAGTTCCGTATCCTATGTCGGCCACCTAATGATACTTTGGACGACATTTTTCCAAACGGCAATGTCGTTTTGAAACTTTGTTAGTCAATTTTCTAATAATTAAAAAGCTATTACTGGAAGAAATGCCGTTTTTTTCTGTAATCAATAAATTCAGACGAAAGTGGGTCATACTATTTACGTTTATTAATTAAAATTACCTCAAGTTACTAACTTAACAAGAAACTATAAAATGGCGTCGAAAAACTCCTCCTTAACGCTGTCAACTAGTAATGCCCCCATGAGACCGACGGCTATACCAGATTGTATGGCAAGGATAAGTTCGACCATGCCTAGGGTAGTGGAAGATCACAGGAATTATGGGAGGTAAGTCTGTAAGGAGGTGACTGCTGAGATGGTGGCCGATAGGAATAGAAATATAGAGAAGAAGACATGCTGCGCCGACTACTGATAAATTACGACAAGGACAAGAGTCTGGTGGATTTTCCAAACACTTTTCTTCAGTTTATATTACATCATTTGCTCAGTCTTACCAACTATCGGCCGGCAGCTGGGGTCGGCTTCGAGTCTAACCAGATGTAGTTGAATACATTAGGTTAGACTCGAAATTGACGAAATCGACGTGTATTTTACAAGAGGTCTGACGTGGAACTAGTGTTGCCCAAAATCGGTCTTGGTTTTGCGAAAATGCAAGACCAAGACCGATTTTGCCCTTTAGCAGATCCCGCCAGTCTGTAATTACTTTCTTCTGTAAATATAAAAGCGCGCACAAATCACGAAATGTAAAGATTTAGCCAGTTTAAAGCCCAAAATTGGACTTTGCAAGACTTGGAAAATGCAAGACTAAGACCGATTTTGGGCAACACTACGTGGAACCCTAAAAAAAGCGAAAGCCTTAGGATTTGTAATTAAATAGTAATGACCATGGAAATAGGTTGGGTGAAACAATACAGTATTATAAAACTCGTTATTTACAAAGAAACGTAAGAAAAGTTACTAATCAAGGTATAACTGGGTCTAAGATAAACTTTATGGCTTGTACTGTAACGTTACGAATAGTTACGATTGACTTATCGTCCAGGTTTGTGCTATTTTCTAGTTTCTTTATCCAGGAATTTTATTGCAAGTATGTTTGTTTGTATAAAAATCTCTGTTTGTGGAAATTTGAAAATAGCAAATGTAATTGCTTAAGTATTTTTGACATAAATGTTGAATCTGTAAGCTTTCTTAGTGAGACATTTACATGTTTTTTTTAAACATTCACAAAATTTCATTGAACTCGGTCGGGTGGTTTCGAGATTACCGTCTACGAACATAGTGGCGATGGATGTTTACACTGGTTAGAAGGGACACCCACGCGAAAACTTAGCACGTTCTCAGTACATCATTCTGAGCTCTTCTACATCGACATATATCATAGGCAATTTAATAAAAAAAACTAGCCAAGTGCGAATCGGACTCACGCACGAAGGGTTCCGTACCATAAACCGAAAAATAAGTTTCTTGTAAGGGACCCACACTAATTATTAAATAATTTTTATTATTAGTTGTTATAGCGGCAACAGAAATACATCAGCTGAGAAAATTACAACTGTCTCGATCACGGTTCATGAGTTACAGCCTGGTGACAGACAGTCAGACAGACAAACAGTGGAGTCTTAGTAATAGGGTCAAGTTTTTACCCTTTGGGAACGGAACCCCTAAAAATCAGCTGTTCCATATTTTGACCGTGTAAGTATGTACTTTTTTATGTGGGTGTTCTGTGTGGTCGGAATGATGCACGGAGAGTACACTTCCAGAACAGACCGAATGGCTCAGATTGATCTCTCAATGTATGTAGCTTTGATACTTTTCCCGCGGCAACCAACATTATCATGTCCCCAGTAACGGTGCCAACCAAACAATTTCTATGGATGAGTATATAATTTGGCGCCAACTGTGGTCATGTCATTTAGAATGCATTAAACTTCCTCTAACGGTGCTCTCACAAGGTCGCATTTGTGAATGTAAAGAATGAATGGAAATTTCATGTTTTACGGATATGTATGGGAAAGTTATTTTTGGTAAGTTGATCATAGATAGATAAACCATTTATTCAGTGCTCACAAAATACAGCACAACACACAGAAATACAATTAAAAGGTACAAATTACATGACTATACAGGGTGTAAACAGACTCTTCACGAAGCCATCAACCAAGCATTATGTACATCAAACTAAGTAACTTTACGCAAAAATTAATGCTGGGAAGCAACTTTCTTTTTTGGGCAGAAAAATCACGTTTTACAGTAGGGCTCAATGTAACGCACTCAAAACACTATGCTGATGGATTGATTGTATAGTAAGGGGGTCTTGGAGGTGTTTAAAGTAAAAATATTGCATTAAAAACATACATTTAAAAAAATACTTGTGAAAAAGGTGGAACTTTGACCCCCAATATCTCCATAACTAGAAGGTTCCCAGGTATGGTGTAGAACAAAAATATTGCAATGACGGGGAGAACAAGTGCCTTTCCGCTTCGTTAAGAGTCTGTTCACACCCTTTATGAAAACAGGGTGCCAATATAAAAAAAAAACATGCTTCAATAAAATAATAAGTATGCAAGATCCCATTTGGTGCGTCTCAAAGTTGCACCAAATGGGATTCCAACTCAGCATGTGTCAGGCATACCTGACGCTGGTATTCTGCTGAATCCCTGTAGTGACATGACATGGACGAGGCGCCAAGAGTGTGGATCGAAGCAGGTGGCTTTCTGTAGTTTCTATCTACCCTCGTGGGAACTGGCGTAAGTTCAAGTATGTAAGTTACTTTTCACATTTATGAATGAATGAACGATACCGAAACTGCTATTTTCGTGGCGTTTTACTGCTTTAGAAAATACCATCATCAGCCTAGCCCTTTCCTAACTATGTTGGAGTCAGCTTCCAGTCTAACTAAACGCAGCTGAATACCAGTATTTTACATAGATCAACTGCCTAACTGACCTCTACAACCCAGTTAGTACTGGGCAATACGATACCCTTGGTAAGACTGGTTGACTTTAGACTTTTGCATGGTAATTTATGAGCCATAAAATTACATGACGCAACTATGTATCTCTGAAAAAATGCACGGTTCCTTTGGGATTTGAGATAGCATACGGTAGCAAAGCCACGGGCTAGAGGACGAAACCCTAGATTACAATATTATATGCAAGGTATACCGACAGCATTAAAATCTAAAAAGAATTTTCTTAACCATTTCTGTTTTTTTTTTCACACGGATCCTTTTTCTAAACTAAAAGTAACATTATTTACTCCTTATAACATCATCTATCTGTCAGTAAAAGTCTCCGCCTAAATCGATTCAGTCGTTTCAGAAATTAGCAGAAACAAACAGACTAACAAAACTATTAAAACTGTGTGTACCTATTACCCACGTAAGAATACTTCTTTGGCGTGTAAAACTAAAATGTTGACTAGCTAACTTCAGGGTGTATGTTGACTAGCTAACTTCAGTGTGTCAGTTTTTCGTGCCGGTGTTCGCGCGCTTCGTAAAAATCATTTTTCCTTAACGCGCCAAAAGAAATAAAACTTCAAAAAGCATGTTTTTTTTGTTATTCCGCAAATACTTTAATATTATGCATTGAGTAAAAAGCTTTAGTTCAATTTTATTTATTTGTATAGTTATCGATGTGTAATGTATATGTTACAAGACACATGTACAAAATATCTCCAACACGACACAAGACACGTGTTTACAATAAGGTCCTTGTCTTCCCTGAGAACGAGATGACATGTGTCGCGGAAACGGTTGTGACGTCGAGGGGAGGAGTAATAGAAAAGAGAAATGGGAGGGGGCTTTGTTTGTGAAACAGGTGAATTTAAATGATAGGGGCAGCTCGGTTTGAGTAAATTATCGAACTGGGGTATATTCGATACTGGAATTATATATCGAGTAGAAATACAGGGTGTAAACTCTTCACGAAGCCGTCATCCAAGCATTCTGTACATCAAACTAGGTAACTTTACTCAAAAATTGTTGATGGGAAACGACTTTTTTTATGGGATTAAAATCACGTTTCACGGTAGGATTGATACACTGGACTGATAGATGAATTTAATAGTACGGGGGTCGTGGAGGTGTTAAAAGTAAAAAACTCACATTGCATAATCAGCAGTTCATTGCACAAAACCCACATTAAAAAAAAGGTGTTTAAAAAAAAAAATTGTTTAAAAAGTTGGAACTTTGACCCCCAATATCTCCCCAACTAGAAGGTTCCCAGGTATGGTCTAGAATAAAAAAATGATCGCAATGACGGACGGGGAGAACAACTGAACAAGTGCCTTTCGACTTCGATAAGAGTCTTTTTACAGGGTGTAAAAAGACTCTATTATATCTGGTTATAAATATGGGAAGTGCGTTGGAAAGTTGGAATGATTTAAGAGTATTTCCGAGGTGAGCAAACAAGGTAAGACGAACAACATTTAAGCAAGCAACAGTGGAGGAATACCAGTATTTTACATGGAGCGACTGCCTATCTGACCTCCACAACACAGTTAGTACTGGGGAATACCTATGGTAACGAATCAGGTAATTCGTCATAGAAAGTTTTCGAAGTTCCATCATCGCGATTATGAACATTCTCAATGAAATAAGTTATCATTGCGCATTCTTTCATTCTTTTAAACTTTATGCATACAAAAAGTCACGCCTTTTTCCCAAAGGGGTAGGCAGAAAATTTCTCTCTCAACTATTTAGACCTGTGTATCCTGTTTATGCGTATGAAGTTTCATTAAAATCGGTTCAATTTTTACGAAAAAAAAAAGGATTTGAAAGTTTTTATGAAATGCCGTCAGTCGTTAACGTTCTTTAAGAAACAGCAGTAATTAGTCGTCATAACCAAAATCAAACTCACTCGTAAACAACAGCAGAAAAAGTCCAATTCTTTGAAAAAAAAACCAAGTCAGAAGTAGTACAAAAGAAAGTCACAAGCAAACCCGCGACACAAACACTAGTCGTCCACCTGACCCACTTCAATAAGTGCACGCAAGCAAAACAATGTACCACATAATCACTACATAACTTATTATATACTAATAGTAGGTCAGTTCATAACGTAAATATGTATTCTATTTGTTAGGATTTATGTTCTTTTATTTCTTTACTAGCTGATGCCCGCGGCTTCACCAGCGTGGATGTCGGTTATTGCGAGTCGCGACCAAAAGTAATCATGAAATTTTAATCCCGCTCTCGCAACAAACCTTGACAAATTATATACTAAAACCTTTCTCGAGAACCACTCTATCCATTGGTGAAAACAGTATGAAAATTGGTGCAGTAGTTTTTGAGTTTATCGCGAACAGACAGACAGACGCGGTGGAGGACTTTATCTTATAATATGAAGTGATGATGATAGTGATAATCATGATAATGGAACTAGCTGATCCGCGCAACTCCGTCTGCGTTATGAACTAATGACTTTTCCCAGTTTTTGCAACATTGTTCATTGATGCTCTACCTGCTCCTCATGGTTGTAGCGTGATGTTTTATAACCTATAGCATTCCTCGATAAATGGGCTATCCAACACTAAAATAATTTTTCAACTTGAATCAGGAGTTCCTGAGATTAGCGCGTTCAACCAAACAAACTCTTTAGCTTTAAAATATTTATTAAAAGTATAGATAAGATTATGAAGGGTGTACTAGATTTCTTGTTGTGGTTCCCTACCCGGGAATAGAACCCAGGACCTCTTACTCAGCACTCGTGATTGCGACCACTAGATCAAGACAGTGCAGGTAGTTGGAAGCCCGAAAGTCTGACAACCAGTCTTACCGAGGGGTATCGTATTACCCAGTACTAACTGGGTTGTAAAGATCAGATAGGCAGTCGCTCCATGTAAAACATAAACCCCAACATCCATAGTTGAAAACAGTTTAGGCAGATGATTTAAGAATTAAATGAAGGGGCAGTCTTAGCTGCTGAGGCGTGGTCGCGGCAGGCCACGAAGAAGATGGCGGGATGAAGTGGCCAGGTTCCCTCAGAACTGGAATTAGGACGCGCGGGTTCGAGAGAAATGGAAAGAGGGGGTGGCCTTTGCCCAGGATTGGGACAGAGCAAGCTCATCATCTGCCTGCCTTTTCCCAATTACGTTGGGGTCGGTTTCCAGTCTAACCGGATGCAGGTGAATACCAGTATTTTACATGGAGCGACTGCCTATCTGACCTCCACAACCCACTTAGTACTGGGTACCCCTTGGTAAGACTGGTTGTCTACCTTTGAGCATCTGACTACCTGTAATGATGTCAAAGATTTGACGGCACGGTTGGCGCAGTGGCTGAGCGATTGACTGCTGCGCTGCGTATCGCGGGTTCCATCCCCGCACGGAACAAATATTGTATGGCCTACATATAGTTGTTCCGGGTCTGGCTGTTAGTGTATGTGAGTTTAAATGTTTGTGAACGCACCCACGATACAGGAGAAATTCCTAGTAGTTAAAAAAAAAATTGCAAATGACAGGCAGGACCGACGGTTTAAGGAAAAAAAAATAGTTGCTATTTTATCCGCTTAGTAATATTAAATAAACACTAATCTAACTTTTATAATTTTCCATATAAATGTATTAGTTTCCTTAATATATCCAGTGCCTAGATGCGGTAAATTTAAACGGCATTCAAACTAGCCTCTACACACGAGGTCAGCGGCCTATAATGTGAGGTTATATATTTTTTGTGGCAACATTCTTGAACTAAGATGGCGTCTGCCCCTAATTGCGCGGGATTGATGAACAGGATGCAGTAGGAAACTAGTCCGTTGTGCTTCACGGATTTGTGTTTAGAAAACATCACACGTGTATGATCCGTAGATGTAAGCAGAAGTATGCGGTTTATCTGAATTTTGACAAGGGCGAGTTTGTTCCTATCAGCCGTGCAGAAATCCACCACTCTGGGTTGAAAGTGACATTTTTTTTATAGAAAGAATTAAGTATCCTTTAAGTTCATTTCACCCCATTGAATGACCTTTCATGTAGTTATAGAATGAACTTAGAGGGTCGTATTAATGATTTTAATTCTGTAACTACATACGTGTTAATAGTGCGACTCATTTTTAATCAACATACAACCTGAGGTAAGTTGATGAAAAATGAGTCGCCGCAAATCATCTGACTAGTCCCCCTATTAAATGAGACTTGCGAAACTTGGGTCTGCTAAACCTCTGCTGGTGAACCTATGCCTAACCCTTTGGGGATAACGGGCGTGATATAATGTTATGTCCTCGACACGTATTGACAACGGCCTCACAAACGCTCTATATTATAGCCACTAGTTTGGATATTCCTCAAATAAAGTACATGGATGCAGGTGGCATTGGACCAGACACGTTGGAAATCGATTGGGGAGGCCTATGTTCAGCAGTGGACAGCAACGGGCTGGAATGATGATGATGATGATGATGACAGTACCTCCATAATACAAAAAACTGGCTAAGTGCAAGTCGAACTCGCACACGAAGGGTTCCGTATCTATACAACATTAGACACTATATCTAATCTTTTCAAGCATTTCAAACGTCTACCCGTCGCCGTTATTAATATCGAGCAAAAAACGTCAAAAAATCAAGTTTGTTGCATAGGACCCCCCCCCCCCCCCCCCCTTAAATATCTATTTTATTCTGTTTTTGTTGTTATAGCGGCAACAGAAATACATCATCTGTGAAAATTTCAACTGTGTAGCTATCACGGTTCATGAGATACAGCCTGGTGACAGACAGACAGACGGACAGTGAAGTCTTAGTAATAGGGTCCCGTTTTTACCCTTTGGATCCGGAACCCTAAGAATGACCAGACTAGAAATCAAACCCAAAATCTCACGTTTTTAGTCGCACTTACGAGGCAATAATTAAAAGCATTAAACAAGTCTGCTTACCCAAACAAAATTTCTAGACGCTAGCCCATGATCTAAGCAACGATGCGCGTGCGCCGGCCGCCTTTCACTCGCGAAGGGCACTCGAATTGCAATACTATGACCACTGACACACCAACGCGACGGTCTACCGGACTTTTAAAGCTTGAGTATTTGTAGTTTTGAGGTAAATAAATACTAACGTTTGCAGGACAGGCTAACTTGACAGTAATAGTTGCACTTACAAGATTCTAAATCGCTTGATATCACTTTATTTTTTGACAAAAATATATTTATGGTTTGCAGGGCAAGCCAACTTGACAGTAAAAGTAGCACCGCACAAGGTTCAAAGTCGCTTGGCGCTTTACTTTTTGGCGAATATAATTATTTTTAGTTTTATTATGTTAGTATAATAGTCCTTATGACCGAATTTTGTCTAAGGACGCGGGAGACGCGATCGCAGTGTGGGAGTTTGGACGCAGTGTCATGTATGTGTGTATTGGTACAATTATCTCAAACATTACTGAGAAGAAAAATGTTTCGTATTCTGTCTGTCACTGATGTTAAAAGTGCTTTTTTTGCAAAAACTAGCGAACCGATGCGGTTTATACCACTAATTGAAAAAACACTTTTTTTGCTATTCATAACGCCTGTAATCCACGTAGGTTTAGGCAGAGGTGTACCTAATAGTGCACTTTGCCCGACCTAAGAATCGAACCCAGGACCTCATGCTCAGCAATCGCGCTTGCGACCACTAGACCAACGAGGCAGTCTTTTTGGCTTTTTTTGCTATACCTATGATAAATATGCATATTTATCATAGGTAGCAGTAAGATAGTTTTAGTTGCTCCTACTGCAGGAACGACCCGGTCACACACACACACAAAAAGTGACTTCAATTTATAACACACTAGCTTATACCTACCTAACTTACATGCTTGTTCGATAATTATCCCACGGGAACATACGATCGGGATAAAAACTATCCTATGTGTTAATCCAGGTTATAAACTATCTGTGTTCCAAATTTCATCCAAATCCGTTCAGTAGTTTCGGAGCCTATTCGGTACAAACAAACTAACAAAAAATTCTTTCCTCTTTATAATAATGTAGATGTAGATGTAGAAGATGTACAAATTAATAACACATAGACAGATATAAATGGTAGGTAAGTATATGAGAACAATCAGCACATTGTTCTCAAAATTACCATCTATATGAAATCGGTCAGTGAGCCAGTGGCCAAAACTTTCGTTGGAATCACACCAATTCTTAGAAACTACCATGGTATGAGAAAGTGTGGCGTTAGTCATCATGAATGAGGAACCAATCTTACAGCTGGACAAAGGTGGAATGTGTGTGAGGGGGAACTGACCAAAAGATGTATAGACATACAGGATGTAAACAGACTCTTCCCGAAGCCGTCAACCAAGCATTATGTACGTCAAACTAAGTAACTTTACGCAAAAATTAGTGCTGGGAAACGACTTTTTTTTTGGGGTGAAAAATCACGTGTAACGCACTCAAAACATTGTGCTGATGGGTGGATTGAATTTGTGAAAAAGTTAGAACTTTGACACCCAATATCTCCGTAAATAGAAGGTTCCCAGGTATGGTATAGAACAAAAAAATGATCGCAATGACGGGGAGAACAAGTGCCTTTCGGCTTCGTTAAGAGTCTGTTTACACCCTTTATAAGGTCATATTCAATTAGTGAGTGAAACTTCGTTGACGTTATGGGTGTCAATATCTAAATACAAAAATGAACAATGTCCAGGAGTGATTGCTAGATACTTGGGGCTTTGGCCACAAAGACTACAATCAACTACAATAAATAATTTAAATTTTACTTTTATTTTGGCCCTTTTAAAGTAGGTATAAATATTAGGAAGGTATTTGTAGTGATTAGTTAGTTGAGTTAGTAACTAAGTAAGGTACTAGGTATCACATAAGTTTTAACTTACTACATTAAGTTTTAACTACCTACTCTAAGGTTAAGTTAAATATTAGGTTTACCAGAATACTTTCAATATCATTGAAGTGACACAGTACCAAATTTCGAATCTTCCCATCAACTAGAAAAGAGCTGATGATCTTCAAAAGAACTCTCAGGATAAAATTATCTATGCCACAAAAAAAAAACTAAACGAAAATCGGTTCATCCGTTTGGGAGCTACGATACCACAGACAGACACGTTAAACTTTTAACACCCCTCTCTTTTTGCGTCGGGGTTAAAAATATCGCTTGTTATGCTTGGAACTGCGAAATGTACAATTATTGCGACGATGTAAAGGCATTCGGTTAATTTTTTTTTAAGATGGATCGACGGCCTGCATAGTCAAGGAAGTTAATTGTTAGAAAAATCGACATACTCCATCAATTTGAAACCGAGATCTCGACTTTGCGAGAAAACCGGGTCAGATCTCGAATGCCCAATCTCGACTCCAACCTAAGCACGTCTTGACAGCCTTTACTCAAGATTACATTCCATACTACCAACACATGAATGGCCACTTACGCGTACACCATGGCCCATGCGTCACCATCAAAGTAATCATCGTTAATCTGCAATTGACCCAGATACTGAAGCCAAATGATCGTGGAGTTCAGTCGGAGTCAGATATGAATCAACACGGATATTGTATGGTACACAAAACAGTTTGTTGTTTTAACAATCAATGGATGGCTCTCCAGCTCACAGATAAACGCTGAGAGGTTTTTGTTGTGGATGTACTGTATAGCGCAGTGGCGAAGATTGATGCAAATCGATTCGTTTTTTTTTTTCGGGTGGGAAGTCATCAAATGACTTCTCCTGTTCTGGGTAGAGCGGAAGGTAGTGTCAGACTTGTACAGACTAAAACCCATCCATGTTCCTTCCTTGCCCTTTGTGTTCCAGGGCCGCGGTTTCTCTTTCGAACAGTCCCGGCTTCCGTTTGAAAAACTGCACAGTCAGTATTCTATAGACAAATATTATGATCACATTAAAGATATGTACTCCGGCTTACCTCTTACAAAAATTGAGCCTTCGCTACTGGTACACCTCTGTCTATCTCTTCGAGGTTTTAAGCGTGAGGGTATTTATTCGTTAATGGCTAATATCGAATTGTAAAAGGCTAGTATTAAAACATCTTTCTTTTTTACATTAAAAAAATCCCAATGCTAATAAAAATTCTGATGGCCGTTTATAGTCGACGTAGCCCCGCTGCTCGGGGCTCCTGTTTCAATCTGCAGAGTTTACGGTAACGCTTCATTTTGTATAGCTTTGGTCGTGCGTAGTGCGTACTGCCTATCTGACCTCCACAACCCAGTTAGTACTGGGTGTTACGAAACCCCTTGGTAAGACCTACAAATGACAGCCGGGACCAGCGGCTTAACGTGCTTTCCGAGGCACGGAAGAAACTCGGTATGTAAGGGTGGTCACCTATCCACAGATCAACCTAGGCAAGCACGGCTTAACCTAAAGATGGACCCGAGCGGCTGTTATTATTTAGCCACGATCTCCTCTACAGTCATAGGAATTAATTGTCATGTAGCTATAGACACAGTAGCAAAACCGTTAAAAACTTTGTTTTGTGGCCAGAATGATGGCACATTTTCTCGGCTGTGAAGAATATACTTATCACCTTCTTTATTTTCAGTTGTCGCCAGCTTCATATTTTGGTAATTACCTGTAACAAACAATAAATTTAATTAGTATCATTATACAATTGTATTCATCTAGATGAATCACTTTAAAAAGGAGGCCGGAACAGACGGTAAATACCCCTTGGTAAGACTGGTAGTCAGACTTTCAGGCCACTGACTACCTGTAACGACTGTTAAAGATCTAGAAATGACAGTCGGGACCAACGGCTTAACATGCTTCTCGAGGCACTGAGAACCCTCGGTATATAATGCATGGTCACCCATCCACAGACCGACCTTGGCAAGTGTAGCTTAACCTTGATCGTACGGCTGTTATTATTTAACCACGAGCCCTAAATAAATGTGTGCCATGGACACCCAATGATACAACATGACGTTTTAAGTTCTTTGGGTCAGATAACGAGTACTCCTGATAAGCTGATAACAGTATCGACAATAGATAAGAACACTATTGTCAGTGAAAGTGAGTATTTAATATTGTCGGATCAGCTGTTTTACTCTTGCGGGACTGTTCGAAAGAAATACCGCGGCCCTGGAACACAAAGGGCAAGGAAGGAACATGGATGGGTTTTAGTCAGTACAAGTCTGACACTCCCTTCCGCTCTGCCCAGAGCGGGAGAAGTCATTTGAAGATTTCCCATCCGAAAAAAAAAGCTGTTTTACTCTTCGATTGCGGAGGTCAGATGACAGTCGCTCCGTATAAAATACTGGTATTCAGCTGCATCCTGTTGGACTGGAAGCCGACCCCAATATAGTTCAGAGAGATTAGGCAGACGATGAGCTGTTTTAGTATAATTATAAAAGCCTATGATGTTCTGCAGGAAGGTAGTACTCGCAACCGGCGTGCGTGTATGACCAGATGTATGAACGTGGTTGAGGCGCAAGGAGTAAGTAAGGATCGTAGCAGGTGGCGTTCTGTCTTTTCTGCCTACCCCAATGGGAAAATGGCGTGAATTAAGGCGCATACCCACCGCGGCGCACAGATAGGCGCTACGTGCGTTAAGCTTCGCTTTGCAAGAAAATATATGTGACTGTGTTCACTGCAAACCACGGACACGCTATGTACCAATTGACGTCATTAGCACTGCGTGGCTTGTTAGAATAAGGCGCTTACGTAGCTCAACGCTGTCAACGCCATACACGCGGTACACGTTATACACGATTATTAACCCACGACTATGTCGCGGTGGGCCACGCACGGTACAGTCCTACATAGTTGTGAATGTGTAGCGTGTACTGCAGTGGAAACGTAGACCCACGTTGTCAAACAAATGAATCCAGGCAGCTGAAATGCGCGTGCCGCGGTGGGTTTGCGCCTTTAATAACAACAACAACATACATTTATTTTCAGGCTACTTTGGCCCATAGATAATTAAATGTTCCCACAGCTGGACCAGAGGCCGCCGCTCTATGCGAGGGAGTTAACCGTAGTTCACCACGCGGGTCCAGTGCGGGTTAGTGGACGCTTAGTCTCCATTAAATCATTACTAGATTTATCAAACTCGAATCATCTATTTCAATTAACTTTTAAACTGTCAAAGAGTTGGTCAGTTCGTCTAAAAGTTAAAGCTAGTTCCCAGTTCCAACGCGAATTTTCAGTAAAATTCGCTTTTCTTTAAAACTATTGTGAAAGAATTTTCGATCAGAGTTCAGAGGAAAATCTAAAATTCAGAAACATAGATTTAAATATTTTATTGACACAGTCGACTGAATGTCTGTGGAATAACTATGTCGTAGAACAGTTTCAATAAGAGGTAAGTTTAGCCGCTTGTTAGTACCAACATGGGGCCTACTCGACTAAAAAAAAAATCAAGAAAGTGAGGCATCAATGAAAGAATTTTTTAACAAAGATAACTACATAGATAAATGATAAAGATATGGGTGTGTACACTGTCTTTAGTCTAAGATAATATTTATTTATTGATAAGCTCGATATAAATATGATAAATCCATAACATAAATAAAATCCTACATGGATTTGCTACTAAATTAACGTGGAAGGCAAGGGAGTATCACTTTTATAGCGTTTCTACGGAGTGTAACAGAATAAGCGCAATACCGGCAAACGGGGTGAATAAGACTGCAGGGGTGAATAGAGACAAAACGTTGAAAGGGATTTTTACGTTGAATTGATATGATATGTTACCAAAAAGTACTCTATTTTATTTACTTCATCATCATCATCATCATCAGCCTATAAATGTTCCCACTGCTGGGACACAGGCCTCCTTTCTTTGAGAGGGAATGGGCTACAATTCACCAAGCGGACCCAGTGCGGATTGGTAGATGTCACATGTCTTCGAATTTTTGGTTCTAGGACATGCCGGTTTCCTCACGATGTTTTCCTTCACCGTTTTTGAGAGCAGTGGTGATGAAACAAGTTACACAAAGTAATGCGCCTGCCTGGGTTCGAACCCACGACTTACTGTTCGTAAGTCGGGGTCGCTACCACTGGGCCACCGCACTCTCATGCTCTGCTTATTTACTTACTGATACTGATACTGTTAGCCCACGTCATCCCACTGCTGGGCAAAGGCCTTTCCCCATGACTTCCAGTTGTTTCGAGCCATGGCTAATGTGGGCCACTGGTCGTTGGTTTTATCCAGCTCGTCCCGCCATCTTCTACGAGGTCTGCCGCGACGCCTTCTGGCTATGTCATTACTATGGTTTAATTACTTAGTTACGCTTAATTATTAAGAGACTTTGTTGGTAACATATCATATCAATTTAACGTAAAAATCCCGTTATACCCGGTATCTCATATCACAAACATAGAAATTTTTGTTATTAAAAAAAAACAGCTTTTTCCTACAAAACTGCAATACCTACACCTACCTACTGCAATGTTTTATTCTTCGTTTGGCCCACTGAGTTTTGTCCCACATAAAAAATTCCTGGGTCGGTCGTCCCAAACAATATGCTTCCTTCGTCTCAAAATATAATTTTAATTATTTTATTCCCGCTTCGTCCTATTTTATACTCCTTCTACGGCCCGTTTTTTTTTGTATATTCCAAACTTACTTTTTTGTACAGTCAGCAAAAAAAGCATAAATGATAAATGATGTTTATTTTGCAAATAGGTTTTTACAAACACTTTTACACGTCATGTTTTTTTTTTAAACTAGATGGGGCCGGTGTTTCGTACCTGACTACTCTGAGAAGAAACAGTCGAAACACACTCAGAGGTCATAGTCTCTTTTAAAGTCCAGACATAAACTTGGTTAACTCACATGAGGACTATGCAGATTAGTGTCTGAGATGGCCTTTGGAAGAAAGAACCACACAGATTTAAGTGGACCTGTCCAGTCAGTGCAAGCATTTGTCAGTTATCGTGAGCTCGACTTATAACTCAAGGAGCTCAACTCAAGGGTTACGTATTATTCAATATGTGAAGGTGTTCAGTAATGATGTTCTGAATACGTGGTAACCGTTTCAGCGTTGCTGTCCCTTCCAACTTTAAAATCCCTGATGCGGCTCTGGCTCTATCATTCACGACATTTAACTGACACCAAAGATATCTGGGTAACGGAATTGACATTTAATAACTAATCAAAATCAGAGAAGCCATAAAAACACCATCCCGCATTCCATAATTTAACAAAGGATAACCCATTAAAATCCAATCTAACTGTACCATCAACCACACGTATAAGTAACAATTTTGTAATAGCACTTTTATTTCGTAGCAGTATTAACGTGGCTTGAGTGTAGGTCTGTTGGAAATTAAAAAAACTACTACGTTTTATGGACTTACGACGACTAAAATCTTGTTACCTGGAGACTTGTCATTAGTGTGATGTGGATAGTTTTGAGTGCGATATTAAAATAGAGAAGTAGGGAAGAAGAAAATATGCTGGCTGACCACAGATAAATTGGGATTTGGGTAGAAGAATCATATCTGTATGCTAATTTTTAACTGTTTCCTCATCCAATGTGTTACTTTCTCTCGCAAATAAACGCTTTTTCTTTTCTTTCTTTCATCGTCAATAAGGACGTTTTGTAGTTCAATGTATTGTAAGTACTGACGAGCGTTTAACTGTACAAGTTAAATCATCATCTCGCTTCACGACTATTTTATTGTGACTAATGTACTTGTTAGATGTAGGTCGGGATTGTAACTGTGACGTCACAAATGGGGTTATTTAGTACCTCATGATTTATAATCTGTGTAAGACAAAGTTAGGGGTCAGATTAGCTTTGGTTGTATTAGTACCAGTGGGTATGGGTTGAATTCCAGCGAGTGTCATATATTACTGTCACGTCTGGCTGTTGTTCAATCATGGAATGAAAAGGATAAGCATATGTTGGTCATATGGTCTAGATCGTTTTTTCACATAACATTGTTATATTGGTCAATGAATTAGGTAGAGGAGGACATTGTAATTAGAAGCGAGCTTATTGATGTCAACTAGGCTCAAATCTGGGTTCTGAGAAACTCCACAGGCAAAGTACTCCATATCTTTCTCGGCTTCGAAACTCGGTACACCAAGCTCTGCAGACGCGCTTTTAACAACTAGATCAACAAAACAATGCATTCGAAATCCAAATAGCTTTTACAGAAAAATAACGCATGAATAAAACGTTGTTCGGAGCACATCGGGTATCATCGGCTTATTCCGCCAGCAGCGATCGGTTATCGGATTATTTCCTTAATAGCTTTTTAATGGATCTCTTCCAATGTATTTTTTACCTTAAACCTTACAGAATATTAAAGTTTCTATTAATAATGGAAGGTGGCGAAGGATTATTTTATGCAAATGATGGAATAGCACGACTTAGTTTTTTTTGCCGTGTACTTACAGCGCCAGGCAAAATAAGCAATATTTCTATCACTTTTTTGTCACTTATTGCTCAGTGAAAGCCTCTTTCTAAGGACGGTTTTTAATGAAAGCGTAAGCCACCGGAATGGAAAGGAGATCTACAGAAATCGGCCAATCGCACTGCTTGAAATCTATATCGCGTCTCTCGTCTCACCTGTGATTGGCCAAATATTGCATATGACCTCTCCTCGTATCCGGTTTGATGGAAACCGGGGTTAAGGAATCTGTCACATACGATAGTGACACTACAAAGCCGATTTTTTTTTTGGCGTAACAGAAACACAAAACAGTTTGAATCTGATGATAGCAACATGACAAAAAAAAAAACAAAAGTGTGTCAAAAATATTATAAAACACCTACCTAACCTTTTTAAAATTCAAACTAGCAACCCCCGTTACATTTTACAGTATGGCAACACCCACAAGGTCGTCTTTACAAATGATTCATTCGCCGCTCACCTAAATGAGAAGTCATTGCCAGAAACAAAAACTCAGAAGGTCGCACAACAGTTATTTTAATTATCTCTTGAATTTCCAATCTGCGTGCGCACCGTTTGGTAAACTTTTTAAATAGGTACTCAATGAGAGAGGCACTGATGAAAGTATTGCAATGTTGGGTTTTTTTTTTCAAAATGGTGACAATTGTTCTAATTGCTAAAAGTGTTCTTATTTTGCAGTGGTAGCACTGATGGCAGATTTTTTTCATATTGCCGTGTTGTTTCATTTAATTCTGTGCTATGCTTGTTTATTTTTGACGGTTAAGAAAAAAAA
Source organism: Lycophotia porphyrea (assembly GCA_950005105.1). Taxonomy (NCBI): domain Eukaryota; kingdom Metazoa; phylum Arthropoda; class Insecta; order Lepidoptera; family Noctuidae; genus Lycophotia; species Lycophotia porphyrea. The sequence continues at coordinate 1,591,274 of OX465411.1, forward strand.
GTATTCCGAAAATGATCTGTCATTAACGTTGTGTTTGTAAAGCTTAAATAAAGTTTTGAAATTACTATCAAGTACTTTGCAGAAATTGGAAATGTTACTTTTTCATGCGAATTTTATTCGAAAAGAACAATTCTATTGACATTTTAACCGTGAATACAATATGAAAAAGTCCTGTGAACCGTTTAACTCTAATAAAAGATGGTGTAAAATATTTTTTATCCGTGAAATTGCCTTTGGATGGCAAATTTCCGCTATCACGTACGGAAATCGCAAAAAATACATAATTCAATTAAGGCTCACGACTGACGATTCACTCAAGATCAAAAACCAATTCAATTATGTTTAAAGCTAAAGATTTCGTCGTTTCAACCCGATTTCAATGCACTATGTCAACGATTACAGATTTTTTTTTTTAAATCTAGTTACGTTCTATGTAACTGCGGTCGACTTTGTGAACATTTCAGCTTTACAAAGCAAAATATAAATAAAAACTAGGAAAAAAATACACAACCTAATTAAATTCTCGTAAAAAAACTTCACATTATCACAAAACAGTATTCAGAACCCATTTTTTTTACATAACCTACAAACTTACAAAGCGAATTTCGCAAACAAAAGGTTAACAAAATTAAAGTAGTTACAACAGTCAAAATTGAACCCTGTACAGATTGTTTTAGAAGTTATGAAAGATGGAAATACAAATTGGCGGGCGAGGTCTTTAACCTACGCTAACGGAGAACACCGTTAGTTTCCCGCGCAAACAATATGGCGGCGGAGGCAAAGGCTCGTGGCGTAAGTACATTAGTTGTAGTATTTTTTATTGTGAAATCTATTTCTACAAATAAAATGAGGTGCAATACAGCTACTAATTGTTTTATTTGTTGGCTTAGCAATTCAAATTGTGGCTGGCGTTTGACCATGGAAACAGGAAAACTTTTTCTTAACAGAAAGTTGGCAACATATTCTCGGCATTCCACTTTTAAAAAAAATAGACCCCAATCAATCTTTTGACACATCTAAAGAAAATGGCCTTGAAATTATGAAATTCATTGGCCAATACCAATAAATTAATTTAAATCTAGTTAATTAGTAATTTGTGCGAATTTGTCAAGCACGAAATATCAGCTGTTGTGAACTTGTGAAAGTCGTTGACCGTTAGTCGTTCGTTAGCTCTGAGTAGGGTTACCACCCAGATTTGTCCGGATATATCCAGTTTTTTGGCCCTTAGTCCGGAGTTCTTTTCTTTTCCAAAAGTAGTATGTAACGATCGTAAATAGGTAGTTTCTGCTTATCCTCATGGGCGTGCGGATATGTATGTATACGTGAGTATAAGTAAGAGAAATTCATTTTAAAAATAAATAAAATCAAGGAATACCGAAAAAAGAACGACTTAAAAGTAAATTGTCCAGCTTTCTGCCAGGACTATTCAAATTTAGTAATGGCAACCCTAGCTCCGTTACTATGGCAACGTCTACGAAATAATTGGATTAATAGAAGCAATAAAATATTTTAGACGACGAAGCGAAAATTCAGAAAAAATTGGGTATTGATAGAAAATAAACGTATTTTCTTTCAAATTCGTCCCAATTTAATGGAATTGTGACGAACTTGAAAGGAAATATTTTTAACAGAATTAAAAACCTAATAAACAGTTAGGAGAAAAATTAATTATGAAGATTGACACATTGTAAGTAAAAATTTCTGCGTAAAATTACAGACAAAAGTGAGTATAATTTATACGTAACTAGCGGACGTCACGCGGTTTCACTCGCGTAGTTCCCGAAGTCGTGGGAGTACGGGGATAAATATAGCCTATGTGACTCGCTGATAATGTAGCTATCGTGTGCCAGTACTTTTTAAGTTTATTCGTTACATTCAAAAATGCAAATCATTCCTCTTTATTATAATCTTTCTTCTTAATATATGTATATAAATTACGCGTCACGTTGTTTGCCCGCGATAAACTCCTAAACTACTTAACCGATTTCAATCAAATTTGCACACCGTGTGTAGTTTGATCCAACTTGAAAGATAGAATAGCGTGCATCTCAATTTATAGTCGCAATATTATTTAATAATTGCATTATGTAGCAGACGCAGACGAAGTTCCGTGGGTCAGCTAGTATTAGTATATTAAATTGTGTGTGTGTCAATTTGCAAGGCAATCAATGTCTATGACTATCCAACAGTGGACTGCTATAGACACGATGACGTGAGAAAGTTACTATAACCACCATATACGGCCTATTTTCAACCATAAACACATTCGAACGATTTCAAACTTTATCACAATACGGGAAACTTGTTTTTGTGTTGGCATATATGTAGCATATAATGTAGTAATCTATTACAGTATAACATATCCGGGCTACAATGGCTGCTAGTGAATTAAAAGGCTTGATTCACACTGTTATTACTATTGTTGGATAACAATGGGTGAAGCGTAGGTCAGCCGTGAGTGACGACCCGGCCTAGTTCGTGTGTGGTGAATGATTTTTATGCTTTTGCTGTTTTTGGTTCACGCTAAAATTTAGTGTACGTTACGCAAAATCGCACGTCAAAAATGACACGTGACTTCCCTTTAAAAGTAGTAAAGGGAAAGTGTCACATGTCGTTTTTGACATTAAAAAATTGCGGATTTTGCGTAACTTATATTATTCTTAATTTTAGCGATTTTACAGCTGGTCTAGTGGTTGTAAGCGCTAATGCTAACGATTATCTAGAGTCTGGGTTAGTGCTCGGTTGCTGAATGGCAATAGGGTCATCCCCTATACATGGGGCTTAAATATAACTGGCGAGATGTGAATGAACTATTGTCTAACCTTTACTGGAGAAAAGCATGATGTTATGTACGTTTTAGTTAAATTACACACCCTTTTTAAGTACTATGCCATTACATACTTACATAAATTCACACTTTTTTTCCCATGGGGGTAGGCAGAAACCACAGAACGCCACTTGCTATGATCCTTACATACTCCTTTTGCCTCGTCCACGTTCATACATCTGGTCATACACGCACGCATGCCATTTCTATGCTTTCAAAATAAGAAAAGTAAGATCAACTGTAAATCACTAATAACACTTGGAGTAGGAAAACTGAAATTTCCCACTGCTACGAAAATAATGGTACTGTCGTAGCTAAAATTGTTACATATCCATGCGTCTGACTGTACTCTTTAAGTAAACGTGTCATATTCTTTCTTTTTTCAAATTTAGAATGACTTTTTTTTTTCTTGTGCCAGGAACAAATGGTAGTGGTGTCCCATAATCGATTAGAAGTTCAGTTCAGTAATGCTAGGGTTGCATGTCTAACAGTCATAGTGTTGCCAGCTTATCGCCTAATAGCATCTAAGTAGCCCATTTCTTACCCGATCGCTGACGTAAGCACGAAGTTTGGTAGGAAACATTATTTTACATCACCACTGCTCGAAACTCAAAACGGCGGTGGAGGGAAACATCGTGAGGAAAGTGGTATGTTCTAGAAACAAGAATTCGAAGACATGTGGTGGTATGCGCCAACACGCAGTGCGCCCGCGTGGTGTATGCAATCAGCGTGTAGGGTTCCCACAGCTGGGACAGGCAGTGGGCCCAGTGCGGGTTGTTCACCGGCATATATCTTCGAGTTTTTGGGTTTAAGACCCGCCACATCGTTTCTTTACAAGATCTAAAAAAAAAAAACTTAACGTCTGTCCGTCGGAGTATACCCATTCGAGCACCGATTTTAAGAGCACCAATGCTTAGCACTGAAGATATTCCCTTTGCTCGAAAGGGAAAATCTTTGGTGCTCTTAAAATCGGTGCTCAAATGGATTCCCATTTGAGCACCGATTTTAAGAGCACCAAAGATTTTCCCTTACTCCTGTCCATTTGTTGGTGCCGGCTAATCTCCGTAACGGTTGGTCCTATTTGCCGGGACTGCCCGATTTTCACTGGCTGATACCTGATGCTATTAGGAGAAACTTAGGCTACTTTAATCATAGAAAACGAATTAGAGGGTTCTGTGCAAAAAAATAATATCCTTGAAATTGTTAACAAAATCCGCTTCAAATCGAAATAATATTTTTATAATTTTTCACGCGGACAAAGGTCGCGGGGAAAAGCTAGGAAAACATAAAAAAATCACTAATTTCAACTCGTTATTTTAAGTCAGAAAGTATCGTATTCCCTTCAACCTCTCCCCTCAAAATAATTAATTAAAAAATAAAAAATAACATCAAAAAAAAAAACTCTTTTGTCTTTTAATCTCCATTCGGCGGGAAAACGTAGCTTTTCCTTAATTTATGGATCTTTAATACTTCGCAGAGGATCCCTTAGGTCGTAATTAGGGACGATAGATTCATTTTTAATGATAAAATGTCAGATATTAAATAAATATTAGGCTTTGCTGCCTCGGTGGTCTAGTGGTTGCGTACGCCACTGTTGAACCTGACGACTTGGGTTCGATTTGCAAAGGGTTACTAGGTTTTTGTATTTTGCGACCGTCATAGTAAGAAAAAAAAATAGATAATGGAGGTATGATGAATAAGTATATCATATATGATCTCGTTTGTCATACATATGTCATCAAAATCAAAGTAAAGATAAAAAAAAAATATGCTCTCTTTGGGCACCGTCGTAATGGGGACTATCGTTTTTAAACTCACCAGATGGAGCCACTGTCAAGTAAGGTCCAGTCATTAATTCTATTTTATACTTAAAAGTACAATAACTTAACTATAAAAAGTTTATTTCATTTCATATATCAACATAGTGTAAACTTCAGATACATATATACAAATATTCTCCCTAACATTAACAAGCATGAAACATTTAAAAAACATTCTATCTCTAAGTACTAACAAATGCGATCCTAAGCTGTTACTTAAAATCTTCAAGTCATAATTAATCAGGAATGGCTCAATCTAGACCAGAATCATGAATATTAGTTAACGTACATAATAAAAAAGCTCGCAACGCGCGAAATCTAATGACATCTGACATTTCGAAAGACCTTACTCTACACGAACGCCTCTAGCGGCGAATTCATGCGCGATAGCACCCATTGGGAAGAAATCGCTTGTTTTCGACAATAGTGACATAACTCGAAAAATAAAAAATACAGGATATTTTAAAATAGAATAAAAATATTTTCTTCACTTCTTCATATTGCCAATATTTTTTTGCATAGATTTTTTTTATCAAAAGATGAAAGATTTATTTTTACGTATTTCGTTACTCAACTTAATGCTAACTTTCGTTAATTTTATATTCATCTACAAACAACATCGAATAATCTAGTTATGTCATCCTTGTCGCAAATGAGCGAAATGTTGAATACAAATTTTGACAGCAATAATCTAATTATAAACTTAGAAAAGAGAAAAATTATGCATTTTTACCAAAAAATACCAAATACAATCCATGAAATTAGCTATTTAGGGACAAAAATAGAATCAAACAAACAGTCTCGATATAAGTCTTATATGATATAATCGTTATATCGAGACTGTTTGTTTTCTGAAAGTGATATTATTTCAAATAGGTTCACACAAATACTTAAACGTTCTCCGCAAATTAAATGGAACTTGAACCGAATTGGCTAAAATGTGGATGAACTATGTATTTGAAAACCACGATGTGACTATCGAAAAAAAAAATGTTTTTTAGTAAAGATGAACCTGTTTAGCTGTACCTACTTCTTTTATTTTATTACTGGAATAATTTGTTTAATTTTCCTCAAATGACAAGTGTGTATTCAGAATCACAATGCTTTATTTGTAAACATAGGTCAAATTAAAATAGTGATTACAGATAGGTAGATCCTCTATGTTTTGCCCAGAGGCGTACAAATATGTTTAATTAACATTGTCTTTACTTTTAACACCATTTAACTTTTGATGTATCATAAAGTGGTAGATTTATATAAAATTATGTAAACTTTCACATCAGTAATATAATCAATATTTATAATATAAATTGAGAATAGAATGAATTTCAATAAATGTCAAATAGATTAAGTTATATGACATAATAATGCTAATGTCAAATAACATTCTAAATCGTCATATAAATCATTATATCGTTATACATTAATTTAAAACTATACAAAATCAACCCTAAACGTGTTACGAGAAAAAGCGACACATAAAATATTATTACCATCAATCATTATAGAGACCACAGAACGCTTGTCAACATCCGAAACATTCTCATTAAAATGCTGATTAATAAATTAGAATGATTTTACGTATTCGTGCTAATTAACTTGGTATGGGGGGAAGCGATCTCCCTGTGAAGTAATTGACAATCGATAGTATCGGCGGTGAGAGTATTGACGGGGTATATAGAGCGCTCATCAATATTGGTACATACGGCGACACATCCAGGTATTAATTTCCAGTACAACATAACCTCGCTTTGTATAAATTTTTTGTACAATGCAATCCGCATATACTGGTTTTGTTAAGTTGATTGATCGTCGTGCCTACACCTCCAGACTTTATCCCCTGCCAGTAATAGGATGCTCTATAGTTGCAGTAAAACCTGTAGAGCGCTTATGGCAATTGGTTTCTAAATAATGATTTATTATTGTTAATTAAAACGGTATAAGACCAATTACAATAATTAACATGGAAGCAGATAAGAAAACACAGGTAAAACATGAAATTGAGAACATTCAAAATTAAAACTAACCCATTGTGGACAATCTGCAAGAGTAAGTACTAAGCTGTTATATAATAAGTACCTAGAATATAGTTAGTCCATTCTCGAACACATAGTATTTGTAAAGAAAATACTTAGACCAAAAACGCGGTCTTAGTCGTACCGTGCGTGGCAGGACTTACAAAGAGAGACTCTCTATTACTTATTCATACCCTAATGCGTAACATTTCATTTGGGATAAGCCATATTAGCGGAAATTAAGAAGGTTCCTTGAGTGCTTTCCCGAAGAAAGATGAGAGTCGGACTAATATAATAAATTGCATTTAATTGGAAATGGGCTCAGTTTCATCAGATAGGGAACTAATATCAGTAACTTTGATTAAGAAAGTATCAATTATCTTAATGGGTTCAAGAAGTAGAACAGGCTGTATTTCATAAATACAATAATTTCTATTGTCTCTCTATTTTATTTATTTTTGGCAGCTCATATTGATGAGCTGCCTTTGACAGGTCATAATAAATTCTGAGACTTCTTTCGAGCTTTGACAAAATAGTTCGTTACTGAATCTTACATAGGAAACATTAGTTCCAATTTTACATAAAAACATAAACTTACAACTTTTACCCATAGAGGTAAACAAAAACTACAGACCGCCACCTGCTACGATCCTTACAGACTCCATAATTCCATTTTAAACTTCAGGAGCTCCGATAAAGACAGAAAATTCAATATCAGATTATACAGTTCCAGCAAAGATTAAAACATTTCTATTTTTCTTCAAATTTCTCAGCCTCTCACATCCGCACAGCTGACGACGCCGCCTCAACGAACAGGAAGGAATTTTAAAAAAAGGAGCCCTAAGTCTCCCGCGTGTCATTGACAGATGCGTCCAAAATGGCCGCTGGCGGTGTTGCCAGTAATAAATATTCAACGATTTATTGCGTGTTGTGTGTTTTAACAAATGGTGGGTGTGTATTGTGTTTTTAGTATTGAAATTAATTAACTTGCAAGAGTTATGTATGGCTTTGTTGCAGAGAATAGGTAATGCGGAAAATAGGTCAGTTCCGGTTCCCAAGGGGGCCGTAAAACATGAACGAAGGTTTTCTGGCAGGTGAATAAATATTAGAAAGTATCCACTTTGGTAATCCATCATTTTATACTCCAATGTATGCGTGTTACATACGAGAACCGTGTTTTGGAAAGTACATATATTACCAAGCATTAAGTATAGTTTCTTTGTGGTCAAAGCCCGTCAATCCATTGTCGCTGCCATTCTTAAAGATACTCAGTTCAACATCATCATTCTTTAGCCATGATCCCAATTCATTTGAGGTCGGCGCAGCATGTCTTCTTCCATACTTCTCTATTGCTCGTCATCTCAGCAGACACATCCTTGCTAGCCTTTTCATCCTACAGAGTCCTCAATTCAATACTGCTCATGAAATTGATGAATGGACTTTCAAAATCTCTCAAAACAGCTGACTGCAGTAAAAGATTCTCTCTCTCTTTGTAAATAAATGGCACAGCCATAGAGGACTAAGCCTGTCTTATCAACTGAACCCAGCCACACTGAATACAATTCACACCTCTCCTCATTATTTTTAACTCTGGGAACTCTATTCAAATTCCATTTTTAGTGTTCCGTACCCTTATTACTAAATAAGGCCCCGCTGTCTGTCTGTCACATATTTTGTTCTCTTAACCTTATCCTAATTAAATTGGGGTTGGCGCAGCATGCCTTCTTCTTCCATACTTCTTATTACTTGACATTTGATTAGTATTAATAACTAACTACTAATAACAAATAATTGAAACAATCGGTTGGGGAGATTGGACTGTTTGTTGCAAGATTTGACCCATACATACTAACAAAGTAAAGGAAAGTTAAATAAAATAAAATAAAATAGGGTGGGCGGGGGAACCATTAAAAAAATGTTTCTTTTTTCGGCTTGGTTAGTGTTCAATCTTGTAAAGTGCTGCGGAACCGTTCCTTTACGAGTCGACTCACACATGCCAGTTTTTATAATTTTAAAATCGACTAACAAACGCAACCACGTCGACTCCTGTTTTCTTTTTTAGTCGATTTTTATTAAAGAAAAAAACAAGATGGCGCCTCGTCGAGTGCTGCCATTCAGTTGCTCTTAATTAATGTTTATCCAGTCATTAATCCTGCCTCGTTGGACTGCTCAGCAGGTCGGGTAAAGTGTTTTGGCATTTTCTATAAGGAGCAACCTAGATTTGTGCTCGGTTGATGGCAATGGGCTCGCCTTCTATCACATGGGACTTGAAAATATGGGTGTATTACTAATTAAACCTCTGCCTAATCCTTACCACTGGAGGAGTCCTTGGTGTAGTTCCACTGGTCAGCCAGCACTAGTGAAGTGAAGTGCTACTTACATAGTGTTTTTCATCTGCCTACCCTTTCCCCAACTATGATAAGGTCAACTTCCAGTCTAACCGGAAGCAGCTAAATACCAGTATTTTACAAGGAGCGACTGCCTATCTGACCTCCACAACCCAGTTAATACTGAGTATTGGGAAAAACAATACCCCTTGGTAAGACTGGTAGTCAGACTTTTTGGGCCACTGACTACCTAACGACTTTCAAAGATCTACAAAAGACAGCCGGGACCAACGGCTTAACGTGCTTTCCGAGGCACGGAGGAAACTCGGTATGTAATGGGTGGTCGGCTGGTCGCCCATCCACAGACCAACCTAGGCAAAGCTACTTACATAGTGTTAAGTCTTCTTTATTAACACAAGTTTTGTTTTTACTTTATATTCATGGTACTTTATAACTTTTATTATTGCACCAAACCAGAAATCGTGAAAAAAGATTTGCTGTTTAGTACATTTTGACCAGTTAGGCGAACATAAATTACTGAACAACAGATTTTTTTTCCGCGATTTCAGGTTCAGTCTCATACTAAAAGTAGTTTCTTATCATGAGTACAATCATGTGTTTAAGTATCGGTCACTAATTACCAGTCACCCTATATAGCTATGGGCCATTGCAGCCTGAAATAAATGATGCTGTTGTTTTACAAAAAGGCTGGCGCCTCGTCGAGTGCTGCCGCTATTCAGTTACTGTTAATTAACGTTTGAAGAGTAATTAATTCGTTGTGACGTCATATCTCGTGTGTGCGTGAGTTCCGGGAGCTGTTGTGTACTGGCGGAGTTGTAATCTTGTTAAGTGTTGGAAGAAGATATTATGTTTCATGCATTAGGAGGGCAACATGCTTGTTCCGACGATATTTAATGCGGTAGATCGCCTTTTTTTTCGGATGAGAAATCATCAAATGACTTCTCCCGCTCTGGGCAGAGCGGAAGGGAGTGTTAGACTTGTGTTGACTAAAACCCATACATGTTCCTTCCTTGCCCTTTGTGTTCCAGGGCCGCAGTATCTCTTTCGAACAGCCCGCAGCCCTGGTTTGAACAGTCCCACAGCCCTGGACGGTAGATCGCCATTTCTCGAAGATTTTGGAAGATGGATGAAGAATGATTGCATGTAGCAGAGATGAGAATGTTGAGGTGGATGTGTGGTGTAACAAGAATGGATAAAGTAAGGAATGAGTATATTAGAGGAAGTTTGAAAGTTGCGCCAGTTACATAAAAGTTGAAAGAGAATCTTGTCGTCTGTCTTGGTTCGGACATGTGATGAGGAGGGATGAATCGCACGAGACTAAAAGAGTAATGAATATAAATGTTGATGGATGGAGAGGAAGAGGAAAACCAAGGAAACGATGGATGTATTGTGTGAGGAATAATATGAAGGAAAAAGGTGTAAATGATAGCGTGAAGGTTGGAGAAGGGAGGACAGAGGAGAATGGGAGAAAAAAACGTGTTGCGCCGACCTCAAGTAACATGGGACAGGCAGCAAGATGATGATGACGACAGGCCTTTGCCCAGCAATGAGATGATACTGGCTAACAGTAACCAATACATATGTCGAACAATACAGCTGACCCGAACTTTGAGGTAATTTTCTATCTTCTTCATGTCGTGTGGTTAGTGCCTAGCCTGGTGTCAGAGTTTTTGTGCCGCCCATGGGCCTCTGACTTGTTTTACATGCCGTCGAGAAATATCTGTCAGGCATGTTTGGTTGTTACTATTTTTCTATCGAGAAAATGTTACGGAATCGTGTTTTCGAAACAAGTAAAACTAAGAAGTCCTCGACTTTGCTAAAATTATATTAATCATAAAGCGACGTGTATTAAAGAGAGCCATTCAATTTTCACATATTCGACTCTTGTTAATCGGTGAATTCCGTTCTGGATCGAATGCTGTTGAATTATGCTCGGGTTTTTTCCCGAATTCTTATCTCTCTCTCTTATCTGTCCATTAAAAGGCTACGCAAAAATATTTAGTTTCTTTTTCCGCAAATGAATTCTGGCATATTACGGAGTGGAAGAAATACCGACGCGAAAACGGTAACCACATATTCAGTATAAAGGGTGTAAACAGACTCTTAACGAAGCCGAAAGACACTTGTTCTCCCCATCATTGCGATCATTTTTTTGTTCTAGACCATACCTGGGAACCTTCTAGTTACGGAGATATTAGGGGTCAAAGTTCCAACTTTTTCACAAGTTTTTTTTACATACATGTTTTTAATGAAAGATTTTTAAACACCTCCAGGACCCCCTTACTATTCAATCCAACCATCAGCACAATGTTTTGAGTACGTTACATTGAGTCCTACTGTAAAACGTGATTTTACAGCCCAAAAAAAAAAGTCCTTTCCCAGCACTAATTTTTGAGTAAAGTTACTTAGTTTGATGTACATAATGCTTGGTTGACGGCTTCGTGAAGAGTCTGTTTACACCCTGTATCATTCTGAACCACACTACATAGAAATTTTACATCGGTTTATGTATTCAGAATCATCTATTGAATACTTGGTAAGCGTTTTCGCGTCGGTGTCCCTTCCCCCTTCTATAACACCGTCAAGGATATCCTCAGTCCTCACAGTGATACCTGATTTCATAACATAACATAATATCCGATCTTGCTCCCCGACTGCCTTGCAAACCGAACGGAACACATGTGAGCACCTCTTTACATTATCACCGCGTAACATAATATGTTACACGTTTTGTTAAATATAAAAGGGAAGATATAAGTGAAAGATGATATGGCTAGATAGAGCCACCCCATCATATTTCGTTATCGAAGAAGTATGGCAGCAGATCCCATCTTCCGAGCATGGTGGGCTGCGCTGTGGCGGCTGCTCTAGGTCCTGAAAACCTCAAACGGCGCAAATATAATAACTTTTGGTTGTTATGTGTTTGAGCCGTTTGGCGTTGAAACACTAGAGCCATGGGGTCCAAGTGCCCACCTAATAATTCGGGATATCGCCAAGCGGTTGTACAACTCTTCACGTGACCAGCGGGCGGGCCTTTATTGGCCGAAGAATCAGCATTGCCATCCAACGTGGCAATGCTGCCAGCCCTGACGCCATGTAATCTCTGTTTGTTTCCCTACATAATTCTATTTGTAGTTTGTAAATAATGTAAGTATTATTATGGGTGAATTCGACTGCTGCGGGACTTTTCGAAAGAGATACCGCGTGCCTGGAACACAAAGGGCAAGGAAGGAACATGGATGGGTTTTAGTCAGTACAAGTCTGATACTCCCTTCCGCTCTGCCCAGAGCGGGAGAAGTCATTTGACGATTTCCCATCCGAAAAAAAAGGGTGAATTCGATTAAACTTTTAAATCTGGTAAAGTCTTGCGAAAAACAAATGCAATCTTTGGCAGTTGTCCACACAAGAACATAGGACGCCATTTTAATTACAGTATTATCTGACTTTCGTGAAAGCCGCCATAAGTAGTTTCCCCAACCTACAGACTGATGAAAACTAATAAAAATCGAAGCACCAATTAAAACCAGAATATTCATTAAAATAAATTAATTACTACCACAGTAAGTAAATAAAACAGACAAATATAATTAATTGACATCGCAATAACAAGTTAATTGCGACTTCTGCTTAAACTTGAAGCTTAATAAATATTAATTAATTCTTACTTTATGTACCAATAATACAGGGTGTAAACAGACTCTTCACGAAGCCGTCAACCAAGCATTATGTACATCAAACTAAGTAACGTTTACGCAAAAAATATTGCTGGGAAACGACTTTTTTTTTGGGCTGAAATATCACGTTTTACAGTAGGACTCAATGTAACGTACTTGAAACATTATGCTGATGGATGGATTGAATAGTAAGGGGGTCGTGGAGGTGTTATTGAACTTGATTTTACACAACAATGACCTTAATTTTCGTTATCATAAAGGTTTATGTTGTACTAGCTGATGCCCGCGGTTTCGCCCGCGTCGATGTCGGTTATCGCGACCAAAAGTAATCATGAAATTTTGATCCCGTCCCCGCAACCCATGGGAAATATGTATACAAAAACTTGACAAATTATATACTAAAACCTTCCTTCCTTCCGAGAACCACTCTATCCATTGGTGAAAACAGCATCAAAATCGGAGCAGTAGTTTTTGAGTTTATCGCGAACAGACAGACAGAAGCGGCGGAGGACTTTGTTTTATAATATGTAATAATAGCAATAGTGATAGTGAACACACAATAAATAGTGGTCACAGGACTTTAGATATGGTTCAAACCTTTTTACCCTGATGAAGCATTGACAAGGAACCTTACCAACCATAGAAAAAAATAATTGAATTCAATAAGGTCTAATTTTTTATTAAAACCTTTTTACACCATCTGCCGCTTTTGAAGAATGAACTCAAACGAAAGGAATGATACTTAACTTACAAAATTCTAATTAATTCTAATGGAATTCTATTCAGACAAAAATAAGGTTAAATAGTCGACCGTGTAAAAAGATGGAAACTTTTGATCCTACCTGAATTCAAATTAGCAAATAAACTGAGCGAAATAAATACCTTCACAATAAATTACTTGTACACTGAGCTACAACAGTTACTGTTGCTTAAGTACAATCTGCAGCGCTTCAAGTTATAACTAACTGTCAAATTTTCTCATTAGATTTTGAAATTAGTATTCAACAATTTATGTTTTAAAATCATTTGGAGATATTTGACAGTTTGTGGTAACTTGATGTGGTCATCGGCCTAATCTTTTACCAAATATTGGGTTCGGCTTCCAGTGTAGCCAGATGGGATACCAGTATATAAGGTCCCATTAAAATAGATGGACAAACTTTTAGAAATCATTCAGACCACCAAAATAAGGACTATGGTAAAATAAAATAAGAACAACGCATTAGATAACTTACAAGAAAAAAAAAACAGTTAACAAAAATACACTAAAAAATTCCGGCAATTAATTATTTTAGGTCAAAATAAAATCTCTTTAAACAGTGTTTTTTTTTGCTTGGATATCTTTGGTTAGACGTACTGCTGTGTTAAAATTTGACCATCTATTTTAATGGGACCTTATTTAAGGAGCAACTGCCTATCTGATTTTGACAATCTGAGAGATGCGAAACCCCGTGGTTAAAACGTCAAACTTTTGGACTTACCACCTTCTAACCACCTGTAACGACTGTCAAAGATCTACGACGACTATCAAAGATTCATGACAACTCGGTGGGCGCAGTGGACAAGCGATTGACTGCTGTGCCGCTGTCTCTGGTCTCGGGTTCGATTCCCGCACGGAATAAATATTAGTATGTCCTACTACCGATAGTTGTTCCGTGTCTGGCTGTTTGTGTATGTGAGTATAAATGTTTGTAAACGCACCCACGATACAGGAGAAATTCTTAGTGTGGGACAAGGTTTTAAATAAACTAGCCAAGTGCGCGTCGGACTCGCGCACGAAGGGTTCCGTACCATAAACCTTTAAAGACTAAATCGTTTATATTTTTATTATTTGTTGATAAAGCGGTAAGTCAACAGAAAAACATCATCTGCGAAATTTTCAACTTTCTTTTTATCACGGTTCATGAGATACAGCCTGGTGACAGACAGACAGACGGACTGAGGAGTCTTAGTAATAGGATCCCATTTTTACCCTTTGGGTACAGAGGCCTAAAAAAAGATTAAAATGTTGCCAGCAACAAAACCGCGCCACAAAAGAGTCGCTCACTGCGTGAACATCCTAAATTCCTGACACTGCTTCAATTAACTTAATTACGGCTTTTTTCTTTTGTATTACAACGTTTCTTTCTTTTATGAAAGTTCTCCTTTGTTTCACAATTAGCAGCCAGCTGTTAATGGAATTAGATACTTTCTGCTAGTCTGCGTGGTGGACTTGAAATGTCAGAGGATTTCATTCAGGCATATATTTTTTTTCTGATGGGCATTCATCAAATGACTTCTTCCGCTCTGTGCGGAGCGGAAGGGAGTGTCACGAAAGTCAGATAATACTGTAATTAAAATGGCGTCCTATGTTCTTGTGTGGACAACTGCCAAAGATTGCATTTGTTTTTCGCAAGACTTTACCAGATTTAAAAGTTTAGTCGAATTCACCCTTTTTTTCCGGATGGGAAATCGTCAAATGACTTCTCCCGCTCTGGGCAGAGCGGAAGGGAGTGTCCGACTTGTACTGACTAAAACCCATCCATGTTCCTTCCTTGGCCTTTGTGTTCCAGGGCCGCGGTATCTCTTTCGAACAGTCCCGCAGCCCATCATTCAGGCATTGGCTCTAGTTTTTACAGAAAATAAAACTGCCTGTCGCAAGCGCTATTGCTGACAATGGGGTCGTGGGTTCGACTCCCATGTCGGTCAGTTTTTGGGATTTTCTAAATAGCATCCCGGTCAACCTATTACGGATAAATCCCGCTAACAGACAGACAGACGGACGGACAACGGAGGCTTAATAATAGGATCCCATTGGTTATACTTCGGGTACGGAATCCTAAAAAAAAGTTTAAATGTTTGTCCTACATCACTATCACTACATATTATAAAACTAAGTCCTCTGTCTGATTGTTCGCGGTAAACTCAAAAACTACTGCACCGATTTTCATGCTGTTTTCACCAATGGATAGAGTAGTTCTCGAGAAAGGTTTTAGTAGGTATATAATTTGCTAAAATTTAACGATATTTGTTGGAGGTATCGGAAAAAAATAAGCCTTCTAGGAGCTTTCAACGAAAACGTTTTGAGATATAACAAAATGATGTATGGTGGTTACTTTTGGTCGCGATAACCGACATCCACGCGGGCGGAGCCGCGGGCATCAGCTAGTAGTCAAATAAATTATGACAAAACATTTAAATAAAATATAAAAAAAAACGTCCATTATGATATCGTTGTGGCACTTAAAGTTTTTGGGTACCAACGATATGGTATGACTAATGTCCCTTATACCAAAGGGAATAGAAACAAAGGTTTTAGTGACGTCAGACGGAAAAAGGGGTTGGCCATTCTGTTGTCCTTTTGTCGTGCGTCGTACAGCCTGAGGTAAGGTTAAAGGTCATTCTAAACTGTCATGTTGTTTTATGAGGAGATCGTGGCTAAATACTAACAGCCGCTCGGGTCGATCTTTGGGTTAAGCCGCGCTTGCCTAGGTCAGTCCGAGGATGGGTGACCAATTACGTGCCGAGTTTCCTCCGTGACTCGGAAAACACATTAAGTTTTGTCCCGGTTGTCATTTGTAGATCTTTGACAGTCGTTACAGGTAGTCAGGGCCGAAGGTCTGTCAACGAGTCTTACCAAGGGGTATCGTATTCCCCAGTGCTAACTGGGTTGTGGAGGTCAGATAGGCAATCGCTGTATGTAAAATACTGGTACTCAGCCGCATCTGGTTAGGCTGGAAGCCAACCCCAATTAATTTGGGGAAAAAGGCTATGCAGGTGATGATGATATGGCTAGAAAGGAGATGTCTGCTGAGATGTCAACTAACAGATAAGTATGGAAGAAGAAGACGCTTTTATTCTTAACTAATATGTATTTTAAAGAGGAAAGATTCGATTTTTTGTTTGTTATGATTTAAGTGAAAAACTACTGGACCGATTTCAAAAATCTTTCACGAATAGAAAGCTACATTATCAGCAAATAACATAAGCTATATTCGATCCCCGTATTCTCACGGGAACGAGAACTACGCGGGTGTAACCGGGGCGCTGCTAGTATGGAATAAGTGCAAGACATTGATTATAATAAAAATATACGGAAGAGAAAACCTAGGCATAGGGAACGAACCTAGGACGCTTAAGGTGACACTTGTCGACATTTTTTCCATAGAAATTTCGGGTATGACTCCACTGTTTTACTCTGTACATCCAAAGTTAAACATGATATAGTTTTGTATCATTATTAGTTTTGTCTTTGCGGCAACAGAAAAGTAAAATAAAATGCCATTTAAAAGTTGCGAGCTACAAAAGATTCGTTTTTATTGCCGAATTGAACGCAACTTAAACTTAACAGACGCGGTTACAAGTACTACAGGCAGACAAAAATCAATACTAATCTAGTCTTTCAAATAGTTAATATCTACAACCACAAATAGCCTATTAAACACGTAAATACTCATCAAAATTAATCCCAAACCGCTGATGAATCGTGAACAAACACAACGTTTGTCAAACAGTAACCGTTATCGGTTTTCATGAGTTGATTTTCATAATGAGTCTAGTGGCCGCAAGTTACTTAGTTTTATGTGCATAATGCTTGGTTAACGGCTTCGTGAAGAGTCTGTTAACACCCGGTATAGCCTATGACACTGAGATAATGTCGTTGCCCGTTAATGAAAGCTTTTCATGAATCAGATCATTAGTTCCGACACCCAAAATTACAAACTAAAAAACATTACCTCTTTATAATATTGCGACTGCTAAGCCCTCATGGTCCTGGATTGGATTCCCAGTTAGGCTAAAGTGTTATTGGGTGTTTCCATCAGAAGCTTATCAGTAGCAGCCACGGAGTCTGGGTTTGTTGGTCGCTGGTTCGCCGCCTATTAAATGGAACTTAAACATAACTGGCGAAATGTGCGTGTGTACTATCTACCTCCTGGTGTCAGAGTTTTTATACAGCCCATGGACCTCTGACCCATGGACCTCTGACCCATGGACCTCTGACTCACCGAGCTCTGACTTGGCTTTACATGCCGTCGAGAAATATCTCTCAGGCATCTGGTTTCCTCACGATGTTTTCTTTCACTGGAGCAAGTGATAATTATACAATACGCACATGAATCCGAAAAATCAGAGGTGCGTGTCTTGGGTTCGAACTCGAGACCTATGACTTGGCAGTCCGACGGTCACACCACAAGGCTATCACAGCTATTAGGTACACCTCTGTCTAACTCTTCAAAGAATACAGGCGTGGTGGTATTATGTAATTAGTCAATTTTATGCAAATCATTGACTCGCGCCCCTCACTAGCGAACCACAGAGTACAGAGTACAAAATAAAACGCGGGAAATGTATTTTCTAGTTTCTAACCGTCATTTATCATACTGCACGTGTTCTCTAGGGTTGCCACTTGAGAAATTGCGAAATGGGATAGAAAAAATATTGAGATTACATTTTACATTGGTGGTCTGTTTTTTATTTTTGTTTGTATCAGTTCCAAGAGTGATTGATTGATTGTCAATGTTTTTGTTTCAAGTAGAAGCCCTGTGTGTCATCTATCAGTCAAGTAACTGTTTTCTATACTAATCGGGGTGTAAACAGACTCTTCACGAAACCGTCAACCAAGCATTATGTACATCAAACTAAGTAACTTTACGCAAAAATTATTGCTGGGAAACGGCTTTTTGTTTTTGGGCTGAAAAATCACGTTTTACATTAGGACTCAATGTAACGCACTCAAAACATTGTGCTGATGGATGGATTGAATAGTACGGGGGTAGTGAAAGTCTCTTAGTCTTAACTAAAAAAATACATTAAAAACATGTTTAAAAAAAAAAACATGTGAAAAATTTGGAACTTAGACCCCCAATATCTCCGTAACTAGAAGTTTCCCAGGTATGGTCTAAAGCAAAGAAAAAGCTTCCATTATTTAAAAAGTTTCCGTATGATAGAACAAAACGTGTATTTCTTAAAATTCGTTAAAAAATATACTTTATTACACAATAAATATAGCTAATTACGGATTCAGACTTACGTGTATATTGAAGTTAAAGTAATTAATTGAGTTTAAGTTATAAGTTATGCAAATATTTATATGCAATGGACGAGAATTTGAACGAAGTAAAACCGTCAAAGAAAGCGAAGCTAAGAAAATGCTGACAATTCAAATTTCAAGCAATTACTACAGAATAAAAATCGTATCTTAAGTTATTACTTTTAACTCAAATAATCATTTTTAGGATGGGAAATCATCAAATGACTCCTCCCGCTCTGGGCGGAGCGGAAGAGAGTGTCAGACTTGTACTGACTAAAACCCTTCCATGTGCCTTCCTTGCCCTTTGTGTTCCAGGGCCGCGGTATCTCTTTCGAACAGTCCCGCAGCCCTGATTTAAAAGAAATTAACCAACAAAACACATGATTAATTTCTTTTATAAAAATCATTTTTCTCAGTGGCAACCTTACACTTCCCTCAAACGGCCGGAGTCTGTCCCGTTCCTAATTACTTGAGAACTTTGTTCTTACTCAGTTTACATCGTACCTTCCCTTTGCAGGACAAGTCGGGTGTAAACTATAGCTTGAGCTTGTTTAATGGCTGTTCAATGGCGGTATTACTCGACGTTTTAGTTTCAAGTTCTTTTTTGTAGAGAGTAATTAACACGTTAACTGCCAAGGTATATTTTCTGTACCATACAAATTTCATTTCTTACGTATTGATTCTTGGTTTATATTGAATAGGTATGTATAAAAATGTGTTCCCTTTTCTTTATTTGGATAAAAAAAACGGTAAAAAAAAAAAACTACGTGCCAGGTGGCGAACTGCGCTCAGTTGATTTTGATGCTTCGGTGTCAGTCACAGGTGCCTGACATGGCCTGAACAGATAGTGAGTTTGTCAGGCACCGGTGCCTGACATGACAGTTAACGTGTTAAGCAGTTGCCCGTGGATCGAGAGAACTTGAAGAATAGAATAGAATATTCTTTATTATGTACATCATACAAGTCATCAACATCATCATCATATCACCCACTGCTGGGTATAGGCCTCCCCTTTTTTGCCACACATCCCGGTTTTGTGTCCCTCATCCAGGTGGTTCCGGCGATTTTGACGATATTGTCGACCTAATGAGTTTATGGACGGCGCAAACCTTGGCCACCACTCGGTCAAAGCCTTTCTCCATCGGCTATGTTTGTGTCTAGTCAGATGTTATGCCAAACTCCACTTGAGGTTCACCGTTCGGTCCCCGACGTCGTAGACTTTCGTCCGACGACGGCTTTCGTATTGACAACAGGCTCATCATCTGCCTAGCCATTTCCCAACTATGTTGGGGTCAGCTTCCAGTCTAACCGGATGCAGCTGAATACCATTATTTTACATGGAGCGACTGCCTATCTGACTTCCACAACCCAGTTAGTACTGGGTAATACGATACCCCTTGGTAAGCCTGGCTGTCAGGTTTTTTTTCGGCCACTGACTTCCTAACGACTGTCAAAGAACTTCAAATGACAGCCGGGACCAACGGCTTAACGTGCTTTCCGAGGCACGGAGGAAACTCGGTATGTAATGGGTGGTCACCCATCCACAGACCAACCTAGGCAAGCACGGGCTTAAAGAGCTCCTCCGCTCCTTCGTAGCAACAGGTTATCAGTAAGAAAAAGAACGAATTGCGTGTTTTTTTCCAATGTTCAAAGAAGAGATAAGATACTTAATAAAGAGTAGAGAATAACCATACTGTCTTTAATTAGGCACTAACAAATCCAGACTAATTTATAATGAAATCATAGTCATACTAGCTAAAACTATGTTTTCAATCTTGAACCTGGTTCTCGGAAAGATCCTCTATACTCAAAGTATATTTAAAAGCTTTATGTACGGTTGACTGCATCAATAGAGATGTTTCCTGGGTAAAAAAATTGGTTGTCTGTAAAGTAGGTTTACGGACGATAGTTTAACGTGACAACGTCATAAAATCGAGTGGAAGAGAGAAATTACTTATACAACCTAACCTCCTAGCTCCAGCAGTAAATTAAAAATAATAACCTAGGCTTGTCAATATCTGACACTACGAAAGTGCGTACAATGAGCGTAACGGGACGGGACACTTTTTCGAGCATGTAGCCGACGTTCATCGATTTATTAGACGTTGTCACATCAAAAACATTATGATTCTATTTGTTCCGTCAGTTAGATTATCGAAAAATATTGGATACGTATTTTTTGTTTTATCAAATCGATAACAACTGACGAAGATTAAACGCATCAAAGATCATGAGGGGTTTGTGACGTCACTCCGCCAGTAATTTAAAAGTGTACTGACATGATGACGTCACAGGAGTTTTCGTCGTACTGTATCGTCTTAATTAAAAAAAATACGTGTTCAATATTTTTTGGAAATCTATCTCATCTATATATGACGGACTAATTAGATTTTTTTGGTAAACTACCCTATTGGGTGGGTACCCCAGTTGGGAACGTAGGTGCTTTCAAGGGGGTACCCATATCGTGAACCTGACTGTATTTAATTTTGAAGAGAAAATTCTCAGAAATTCTAGAGGGTTCTCGCAACTTTCCAGAATATGTTAGACGCTTTTCACTGGCTAATAGAAATACTTTTGAAGTTTGTTGAACATAGAATTCTCTGTTATCTAGAGTCTATACAACGTTTTGTTTGCAACTGATGTTTTTATTCTACTTAATTGAATTTCAATTGTATGTTAGTGTAAATTAAGGTGATTTTAGAATGACATGTAGTACCATTGATTGTTTTAAAAATGTTTAAAATTCTACTGCCCATATACCAATTTATGTGTGATCGACGCAGCATGTCTTCTTTTTTTATACTTCTATACAGCAAACTGAACTTAAAGTCTTGGTTTTTAAATTTATTTTTCCAATAACACATATTTGTTTACACGTTTGGAAACTTAATCGCGAATGGATTATATAAACATAGTTAGGTTTAGTTGTACAAAATTAACATAGTATTAATTAGACTTTGGCCGTTCAGGCTATTAGTACGTAATTACTGAATTCTAGGCCAGACCGAAATTGTGTCTGAAATAACAATACGTTTAATAGCGTTGCTAGTGACGTATTATTGCGAATGTTATTCCTAAATGGACAGCCAGAAGTGTATTGTACGGTCTCCATTAATAAGTTATATTAAGGCCAATGTCATATGGGCGGGCCTAATGTCAACAACTGACCACAGATCCAGTGGGTCTGTGACTGGTTAGAAATCCCAAAAATCTTAATTATCATTATTATCATCATTTTCTTATCCTTCTCTCATTTACTTGAAATCATCAGTCAGTCATCACGGGTTTAATTACTCCTTTCTCATTTAAGTTTGTTTTTAATGTAGAACGTAGGTACTTTGACTGTCAAACTACAAGCGCAAGATCACAGAACGCAAGATAGAGATCAGTCAAGCTTTTTTTTTGTTAATGGCATCTCGCAGTTCAGCCTAGGAGGCTGGCTACTGCTTAACCGGTCAGATCAGTCAAGCACGGGCTAAGTAACGTTTATAGATCTCGCCCTTAGTCCTTTTTTATTTCTACATTATAACATAGGAATCAGACTAAAAGAGTCGATTGACGGCTAGTGAAAATAGTTACTGCCAATAAACAGAGTACTACAGAAATTATTAAATCATTCCTCACACAATCCATCTCTTTTCTTTGGCCTTACCCTCTCCATCCATCAACATTTATCTTCATCGCTCTCAAAAACACAAAAAAGGTAAGTAAATCACACATAGCTTGATCAATGTAATCTTACAAAACCAGAAGAATTAAGCTCAAACAAAATATAGTGTTTTACCAAATCAATGGTAACTTAAGAGGGAACAGGGGCTGCGAATTTCCATAACATTTTTTTTCCTGTTTTTTCTTCCTAAACAATGACTCTCTCTCTCTTCCCTGTCATTTCATTTAATTTTTTTCAGCAACAGCTATAAGTACATAAAATAAGACCCTCCAAAATTACAAAAAATTTACCATTTTTACGGCAGCGATTAGAGAACTAGATGCGATTAGAGACTACCAGACAAATTCGAAAAGTTTTTAAAGCAAAATAAATTTATAGGAGCCTAGACATACTCTTTCTTAAAATTTTAATGTCAAAAATAATTGCATGGATTCTGTTTTAGGGGAGAAAAAAGGGGAATACGAAACGTCGATCTCGTCCAATTTTTGTTATATAATCTGAATCAGCTTGACGTAGCGCCGTGTAGACGGCGCGTTCGTTTTCTACGCGCACCTCAAAGAGATGTCAGCATACAGGGAGGGAACCACAAGGGCCGAAGCCTGCCAGGGCTGCGGGACTGTTCGAAAGAGACACCGCCGCCCTGGAACACAAAGGGAAGGAACATGGATGGGTTTTACTCAGTAGAAGTCTGATACTCCCTTCCGCTCTGCCCAGAGCGGGAGAAGTCATTTGATGAATTCCCATTCGAAAAAAAAAGGCTTGACGCAGCGCGACGGCAATAGTTTCTTCAAATACCTACTTCGCCGGCCCTGTTCCCTCTTAATTGTGAGTTTATCTGAGGACCCGAGAACCAAACCCCAAGACCGCCATAAGAAAACATTAACCTACATATTACATAAGAAACAACACATACGACTTGCCTAATCTTGAGTAAGTAAAAGGGTGAATTAATTATTCCAACCTAACCACTTAGTAAGGGTCTGTATCATACATTATGCAAAGCTCAGGGAACCGAAAGTAAGTCTAACCTTAAAAAGCAAAGCGTAATTAGTCTGTAATGGTCCTTCTGGCGGGACTCAGTCCTCCTCTCTATGAGGGAGCCGGCCCAGTGCGGGTTGGTAGATGTCACATGTCTTCAAATTATGGGTTTTATTCTAGGACCACCAGTCTTATCAAGGGGTATCGTATTACCTAGTACTAACTGGATTGTGGAGGTCAGATAGGCAGTCGCGCCATGTAAAATACTGGTATTCAGCTGATCCGGTTAGACTGGAAGTCGACCCCAACATAATTGGGAAAAGGCTAGGTAGAAGATGATTGTAGGACATGCCAGTTTTCTTTTGTTGATATCCTTAACCATTTTGTCAAGCAGCATTAGGAGAGAGGAAGCGCGCTTAGCGGCCCCACTATGACTGGCCGCTATCTTAAACAAAACTGGTCGGACGCCCGTTCGTGCGATCAAACTTTCTTCCTGGTTGGTAGGTTCTGCGGCCAAAAGTCGTGGTCGCGTAGACGCAAGAGATCTCTAAAAGGGCTGTACGGTCGGGGACCAATCGGATTATAGAAAACCAGTTTATGCAGATCTCTCATTGTACGGGAACTCTATACAAAAACGAGGTCATGTCATACTGGAAATGTGTAGCCGAGTGTGCCGCTGTGTCTTTGAAATATTGGGTCGCTCTATTAAAACTATTACTAACTCGACGATAAAAATTTAACTGACACATTTAACAGGCCTACCTCAACATAAATTCACACAATAAATTAAAAACGCCAACTTAATACCAACACATCAATTTTCCATTCCCGCCAATAAACAGTGTTGCCGACACAATAAAATTTTCCCACGTTCGCGGGTAAAATAAAAAGTGACGCGGCATGGAAAGTGATTGTCTATGCTATGTAAGGTTGCTAGACGGGTGTCGTTCCGCACTATTGTCTTGTGTGTAACAAGTTTATGTAATTACACCTCGTTTTTCACGTAAGGTTTGATAGTTATCTCTATGGTCGTCGCTTTTTGAGGTTAAGCTGGTTTTCGTTGGATAGCAGTGGTAACGGCGCAGAGTTAAGAGTAAATTTGAACCCAGGCGCGATACTTTGTGTGATTTACGTCATCTTCATTGCTCTCGATACGGTGAAGGAAAACATCGTGAAGAAACTAACATGTCCTAGAACCAAAATGCTTTGAAATTGTCACTCGTCCTGGTCCTCAAGTTTTCAGCGACTTTGCTCAATCTGAGAATTGACCCAAAGCAGGACCCTAAGTAATATACATACTCTCATACGGCTTTAAGCCTTTGTAAAATATTCAAGTCATTGCTCCCATTCCTCATAAGCACAAAAAGACATTAGACTAGCAACATTAACTGCCACCACATTTCATTCCATTCAATTCTTAAAAAAATACCTCCCGCTGCCAACATACAAATGCAAACTTTTTTTTACCAACTTATATTTTTTTGTACAAAAAAAATAACAATAATTTAACCTGTTGCTCTCGAGTAGGCCTTTTAATGTACAAAGTTTTTAGGGTCCCGTACGGTCCTCGGGGGAAAAGAATTCCGGTTGCCAGCATGATTTATTAGATAAGTTTTATTTTCAGTGTTGCCAAGATAAACATAGAATGAAGTTGTAAAAATGTCACCGGGGTTAGTAATCGTGTTTTGCGCACGTGAAATATGTGAATACCTAAGTAGCTTTTGCCAGCGGTGTCACCAACGTGGCAGTCTGAAAATTATCCCACGCAAACGTACCAACAGGATAAAAAGTTTCCTACGCTCTCACTCAGGTCATGATCCATCGCAAAATTTAACCGAAATCTGTTGCGAAATGGTAGCAAAAAGACAGCCCAAGTTAATTTAATATTAACAATGATTTTACACCAGGCAGTTGACGTGCAGAGCCACTCAAGGTGACACTCAACAGTTGCACGGCACATACTACAACTTCGCATGACCGTATGATATAACTTTGACCGCTGTTCGCCCAATGCATATTGAGAACTGAATTAAAATGTTATTATTTTCAGTTATATCAAGGTCTCTCATTCCCTCTCATAGAGAGGAGGCCTGTGTCCCAGCAGTGGGAACATTATAGGCTGATGGTGATATCAAGGTCATTCGATTTATTTTGGTGTCTAGCATAATCAGTCCAAGACTTTCGAACTTAATTGCCAGGAGACAGACACAACCTATCATGGCTGGTGGATGTCTCATATCTTCGAATTATACGATCTTGGTAATGCCAGTTGAGTCTTACTCTTTTTGGTGTCTATTTTTATCTATTTTATTTCAGACATTCGACTATAACTGCCATAATCTCGAACGATTTCTTCAGGTAAATTCGTCTTCAACTGGATGCCTCAGCCATCACATCATGATTTTCCTGCCCTTGTCCCATGTTACTTAGGGTCGGTGCAATACGTTTTTTTCTTTCATTCTCTCCTGTCAGTCGTCACGCTATCATTTACACCTTTTGCCTTCACATTCCTCATACAATCCATCCATCGTTTCCTTAGTCTTCTTCTCCCAAAAATGTTTGGATGACGCAAAATACCTAAAACAAAATTTGCATATGCAAAACTCCAATCAAACGTTATATTGCCTCTCAGAAAATGACCTGTGAATACATCAGCTCGTTCAAAGACTCAGTTTAATCGATTAGCTTTAATCAAAACGCGTGGAAGCATAGCACTCCGATGCTTCACGCCTCCATTCAAATCACGTTGTGGTTTTGTGATATTTGTCAATTTGCACTGAACGGCAACAACGCGTAATGCGACATGCATGTTAAATGAAATTATTTTTGGGAATACAGCTCATATATAATACAAACAGTACAAATACAGACAGTCACTCCAAAAACATATTGGTATTCATCTGCATCCGGTGAGACTGGAAGCCGATCCCAACATAGTTGGGGAACGGTACGCAGATGATGAGATTGTAGATGTATATAACATAAACTCATCATCACGCTTGTATTAAGACCCATTTCATAGGGGTTCAGCATATTCCCATCAATCGGGCACAACTCCAGACATCGCGCTGCTACTGGGAGATTTTTGATGGAAAAACCCAAATAGCACAAGCTATTGCTAACAAGATATATTTAGATTCGGGCATGAGTGTGCCCTTGTATTCGTAACGGGCAAAACCCAAATGATAAAATAAAAACTCTTTATTAAAAGACACAAATACAATTGAAGACATAGGTCGGCCATTACAATTAAATTAAGAGGACTGTGCCTATAGGAACAAATTAATTAATTACTTAAGCATATAAAGTTAACAGACATTTTACAACGTTTAAATTCTAAACCAAACCTACAGACCCAATTAAAAACTTGAAACCCGCGCTTGCTGCTATTTTTTTATTCCTTTTTCAAACGTACCTTTTTTACCAACGCCCGGTAGCCAAAGATAAGGAGCAGGAAGAAAAATATACTTTTTTTCTTTACTAATGTGCTTGAGCCAAAGACTTTTTGTTATTTTAAGTGTAAATGTCTGCGTTATGTCATTTAGAGGTCTCTGGATTTGTCTGTGGCTCAGAGACGAATTGTGGAGAATTAGGGAGGTTCTTGGAGTATTTAAAAGCAGAACTGAATCTATTTCAGTATTCCTGGTAATCTTTTTTTCTAAACTTAGGTTATCTTTAGATGCCTTTCAGTACATCTATTTGACAAATACGCGCCAAAATTGGCGATGTGATATGGATGGCATGTATTCTTCTAGCCTGCCAGTATCTCGCCTACTGTCCGTGTGAATGATGAGATGAAGAAGATATTTTTTTACAGACACCACAGGTTAGCCAACTTATTCATGAAATAGCAAAAAAAAGAATTTTGTAGTGAAAACTTCTTTAGCATCGTTGTGATTTGAAATTCGATGAAACGAAAAAGCGAATTTTTAAAGGTTTCACTTCTACGTCTACCACATGTTTTTTTTTTCTCAGGCTTCCCTGGCGCTTCCACCTTTAGGACAAGGTTCCGTTTGGACACTGGCCACTCCTTTCAGCGTCCAAACATAAAGATTCTGTCCGAGTAAAATTTTACAATAAATTATTTACGATTGAGTCAGGGCGAACGTTTGAAAAGGGTAGGAAAAGTACAGGCCTAATATTTTCTATTTTCTCAGCCAGATATTGAAGAGACATTTTGACGTAAAAACGATTTCTATATGACACGTTATTGTTGATATAAGCAATGGGATATGTCAGGGAATTACTGGAGTGTACATGGTTTGTAATGCTAGTTTGATGTAGTAAATAATAAAAGGGAAAAATGATGAGAGTAAATTTTTACGATGCGCGCGCACACCGTCACGAAAAACCGACACCCTGAAGTTAGCTAGTCAACATTTTAGTTTTATACGCCAAAGAAGTATAACTTCTTACGTGTGTAGTACACATACACTTTTTTTTTTCTTTTGAAAAGTTTACCCTCATGAATTGCAAAATACCTTAGCGACTTCAGCGCTAATATATGTCTTTCTCTAGTTTTTCGATTAAGGAATTCGTGTGGGCAAAGCATTCGTACGTTTCTTTCGTACATTTATAATTTAAGCATCCTAAGAGAAACCTTTTCAGGGTTGCGAAGGTCGCAAGGCACCTGTTCACGAAAAAAGCCCAATAGACATTAGTAAGTAAGTAATATTAAATATTCTGTTTGAAACGTTTTTTTTTTTTTTTACGTAGATCGTTGTTTTATGACTATTTGAGTAAGTACTGACAAATTAAACGCTGTCTTATTTAATATCATTCTTTTTTGGGATGAATATTGTCATTTTTGACAATTTCTAAAAAGTTGTCCGTAAAATATGTTACTTGGAAAAGGTTTTTATTTTATCTATATAAATATATATATACTAGCTGTATGTAGCCTTAACCTAACCTAACCTTCGTCCGCGGCGTGAAAATATCATAAAATATGACTTCTCTATTTAAATCGGATTTTGTTAACAATTTCAAGGGTGTTTAAGTTTTTGCACGGAACCTCAGCTATATGCCATTAGAAGTCCCGTCAAAATCAGTCCAGCCGTTTCGGATATAAGCCGGAATAAACAGATAAACATACAACAATATAAAAAAAAATGTTTATTGTTATCGTATGAATTCAATAAAAAGCTGTTTGTTTAAAATCACAAGACACTTTTGTATGTACTTATAGATTTTGTAAAGGCTGTGAAATTAAACTACGTGAATTAGAAAGTCACCCCCTTTCTAACCATATCATCTTTCACACAGTACATCCCTACTTTCCCCCGCCCTCCTCCTCTCCTCCTCTCCACTCCTCTCTCTCTCCTTTCTCTTTCCTCTTTTTCCCTTTCTTTCTTTTTCTTTTCTTTAGTATTCCCCTAATTTTACAGTCCTATTCACATTAAAAAACTTTATATTCAATCATTGATATATAGTTCTTTATATATCAATGTATTCAATCGAAAATATGAATCTTGCACCAAAACCTGGCCACTAAGAAAAAAAAACAAAATAGAACACTGCCTGACGGTTGGGTTCGAAATTTAAATCACGGTCGAAATCCACGCGCTTATTACCGGCCATAATCATCTAGCATCTTGTCCGGACAACATCCCAAACTGGTTTCCCGTCCGTATTATGTATTTTTATTTTTAAATCTTCCTAGGACATCGGACTTCTCGCTGAGATTATGCCTGTCTCGCTCTAGCAAACTATTCGTTGCTTAGAGACCGTTTTAAGTAGTTTATTGGCTTAATAGTCCAATGGATGGAAATGGTTGTAAAGTGATCTTTCTTTATATCTATTAATATCTCTGTTGGATTGTTAGTTTGCTTGTTTTGTACACCTATTGCTTGTTTTGCTACCTCCGGAAGCAATTTTAACTTTTTGGTAAATAGTTTCCATACAAATATTGTTCGATTTTTGGCTGATCTTTGAAACAGGTCCTATAACTTCTTAACTGCAATCAAAACCGATTTTTTACCAACTAGTTATGTCCCGCATTTTTTCAAATCCGAATGGTAGTTCCAGCGATTAGCGCCTTTTAACAAACAAACTCTTCTGGTTTATTATACTCCTATAGATAATTTAAACTTATTTTGCTACCAATAAAAATAAAGTGTTTTCTTTTCTTCAAGGAAGCTGCGGCGAGTCTACTCTTATATAAATTGTCTTTGGCTTCCTATTTGTGGCCAAAGATAAACCGGATATACAGTTTCGGCGCGAGTGTTTTTGGATTGAATGTGGATTTCCGGTAAGTTTAATTAGAAGCGTTACCGTAGAAACAGAAATAGATAAGAAAAAAAGAGTACAGATTTTTGTTCAGGAGTCTTTCGTCAGCCGCTGCTGTCTGCAGTCGCCTATCAATCAAAATCAAAGCATTTATTTCAAGTAGGCCAGTTACAGGCACTTTTGAAAGTACTGTAGTTGCCCATTCCTTAGCGTAGATCCCGATGGGGAAGAACGGGCAAGAAACTCCATAGGCACTCTTTTAAATCAGTATACTTTTACAAAAACCTTGGTTACAACATTCATGTTGAGATGGTACATTATGTGAGAACGATGTAGCAAGATGTGCAGTGTGCGCGTTAAAACTGTCCATAATAAAAACAAAAAAAATAAACAATTCAAAAACAAAATAATTAATTCAAATAAGCCGTGGCAACCAAGAGATGACCAGTCACAACTGACAGCGCCTGTTCACGAACATGACGCATGTATCAGCACCCTTCAACTCAACCATTTTGAAGGGAACTAAATGATCCGACACACGCGCCACCATCAGCCAACGAACCTTTACCGACGACCTGCAGACCTGTACGAGTACTTTCCAAACTAAGCACTCTAGGGCTTGATCATGTCCTTAGCACTCCATACAAGGCACGGAGCTTCCATGAATCCGATTTCTACATAATTTTCTCCGGTTATAGGTAACCTTTTCACCGTGACAGACTTTTATGGAAGTATGGTGTACGTCAAATGGCATCAAACGCCAATATGCATCCGTTACCACTGATCAGAGGTCTAGCAAGAACGCGCGGTGTAAACGTAACATAAATAAGTCTTAAATATGTTTTCATATTTTTAAGAATTTATTTATATCTATGGATGGTACTGATTGTGTTTGTTGCAAATAATTTAGCTAGAATGCTGTAGATTGTATTTTCTATTTAAAAATGGACGTATTTATGTAACGTTTACACCTGAATAAGTTGAAAAATCTTCGTGCTTCGGAAAGCACGGTCTCGGCTGTCATTTTATATATCTTTGACCGTACTTACAGATAATCAGAATACTGACATTCAGACAATCAGTCTTACCAAGCGGTATCACTCCATGTAACATACTGGTATATCCATTAGGTTAGACAGGAAGCCGACCTCAACAAAGCTTAGGAAATACTAGGCAGACTGATTACTGCCACTAGCCACTGAGCCCCTAGTGAGGTCCCAAGGTACAGACATACTGGCTATTTTCAGTCT
Organism: Lycophotia porphyrea; assembly: GCA_950005105.1. Taxonomy (NCBI): domain Eukaryota; kingdom Metazoa; phylum Arthropoda; class Insecta; order Lepidoptera; family Noctuidae; genus Lycophotia; species Lycophotia porphyrea. Next base: position 1,622,094 of record OX465411.1, read on the forward strand.
CACTGGAGAAAAGTACTTTGTCTTTCTTCTTTGTCGATGTGGTTAGTCAGAGTTTTTATGCCGCCTATGGGCCTCTGACTTGGCTTTACGTGCCGTCGAGAAATATCTCTCAGGCATGCTGGTTTCCTCACGATGTTTTCCTTCACCGAAGTAAGTGATAATTATACAATACGCACATGAATCCGAAAAATCAGAGGTGTGTGACTTGGGTTCTAACTCGAGACCTATGACCGGGCAGTTGGACAGTCACACCTCTTAGGTATCACTACTGTCAACTAAACATAAAAAATATAGTTTTCACACTGCCAGTATTTCTGATGAGGTCTTTCAACTTCCTTCACAAATGAGTTTTGCTAGAGTGATCGAGTTTTCGTGATACAATAAATTGTGTTAAGTATTTTAATGGACTGAACTAACGGAAATAAGAACAACGGTTTTTTCTGAATCTAATTCAGCCGCCATTTTTTATTCGGATGTGGATTAGTAACAGTTCTAGCTGTTTTTATGATTGTGTGAAATTTAGTTCTTAAAACGGACTTAATTTTGTTGTAGCAAATGCTTATGGTATGTTTGGTATTATATGCTGTACTGGGTAACATATTACCCTTTGGTAAGGTTGGTGGTTAGACCAGACATATTAGGTTAACTCTTATTAGGGTACACTTATTAGGTTAACTCTTTTACAGGTAAGTTTCATGAGGCAAAAAGAGAATTGTTGCGATGTTGACCTGTCCCCAATATCACTAATTATTATGGTGTCCCCCTGAATCACAGTAAGCAGGCACTTTGAAAGAATTCAGGCCCTAATATATCCCTCCCGAAATAACTTAACCCGAATCACTCCCACCCTAACGAACGCTGCCCGGGATAATAGGACAGTACCAATTACCGGTCACACATAACATACACATCTCGCTTTTTATCCTCGAAAGGTTTAGCAGAGGTGTGCTTAAGTAAACCAGGGGGCCAGCTTATTGGCATCATCCGAGCCCGGGTTTGAGAAATTCTTGATAGAAAACTCCAACATTTTGCCCGAGCTGGGAATTCATAACTACTTAAACTTAACCTGAATAATAAAAGCCGTTCGGGTCAATCTTTAGGTTAAGCCGGGCTTGCCTAGGTTGGCCCGTGGATGGGTGACTACCCATTACATACCGAGTTTACTCCGTGCCTCGGAAAGCACGTTAAGCCGTTGGTCCCTGTTTTCGTTTGTAGATCTCAGGGAGTCGTTACAGGTAGTCAGTGGCCCCAAAGTCTGTCAGGCAGTCGCTCCGTGTAAAATACTGGTTCCAGTTAGACTGGAAGCCGACTCCAACATAGTTGGTAAAAGGCTAGGGTATATCTGTGCAAATGATGACGCTATGTTAACGCTTGCGTCCTCTAGACGAACGAGTCTGTCAAATAAAGGAATAACACAGTAACCCCATACTTAATGTTACCCACTCTTAGAAACATCAAAAGCAGTGACCACTTCAAAAAAAGAGGCAAGTGTATCAGAGTGTTACCATCTTCAAACGCGGTTTTTATAATGCGTTTTAAGTTACATCATTGAAGTATGTATCAGTTGTATGCGTAACACGACTTCAATGGGTTACATAGGTTTTTTTAAACATTTCTACATAAAGTGCGTCATGGTTGTCATACTTGGAACGAACTCCGCCATCTTTGTTTTTTTTTTAAATATCCACAGACAATTTCAGAAATAGCGCCCTCCTGTCAATGTCACTCAAGTGTCAAAAGAACGATGACGCACTATAGTCCATTTTGATTGCAGTTTTATGTCAAAGGAATAAGGGCGGTTTTTGCAAAGCAATAGTGTTTCAACTGTGGTTGACCACGCTTGCATAAGTGTAGTTACGTTTTACATCAAGTAAAGTTTTATATAAGGATTTATTGTTTTACTTAGAAACCGTGTTTCACTTAGGTACCTAGCTAGTTTTAATGCACAGTACTGGCTTTGTCTACAATTTATTTACCTACCCACATAAACTTTAATTTTAGGCAAGTATACATACGATAAGTCTTTTTATCCACCATCAGCAAAGCCTGGTTATTTTGAATAGTAACTTTTAATGTTTTTTTTTAATTTGCTTTTTTGTAATAATATAATATCATAGTTTAATACACCCGTTGGAAATCTAGAAACCGTAACTCTATCTTTTTTTGCCTAGCAGTGGGGTAACTTAAAACCCATGTAAATTCACCCAAGTGTCATAAATTAACGTTTGTGTGTTTGTTACGATTTAAGTCAAAAACTACTGCACCGTTTTCAAAAATTATTTCACTAATAGAAAGCTACATTATCAGCAAATAACATAAGCTATAAATATTTTATCCTCGTATTCTCACGGAAACGGAAACTACGTGGGTGAAACCGCGGGGCGCCGCTAGTGTAAAATACAGGTATTCAGCTGCATCCGGTTAGACTGGAAGCCGATTCCAGCATAGTTGGGAAAAGGGTGAACAGGTGATAATGATCAGCCTCTCACGTTCCAACTACTGGGACAACTCTTTCTAAGAGAGAGCCTTTTTTTTTTGGAACGAAGTTCCTTATCGCTCGTTGTGAAAGGGGGCTAGACGGAAAAAATTCTCACGAAAAGTTGTCACGACATTTTTTGCTATAGTAAGCTATTGTAAGCTGTGCGGCGTCGCATGTTTCTCTGTCTGTCTCTCTCTCTCTTATAGAAAGCAAGCCAGATATTTTAATTTCTATTTCGCATTGAACAGTGTGGTGTCGCGACATCTGTCTGTCTATCTGCCTGCCTGGCTGCCTGCCTGGCTGTCTTTATGGCTGTCTGTCTGTCTGCCAGTCTGGCTGTCTGTCTATCTGGCTGTCTGTCTTTCTGGCTATCTGTCTGGCTGGCTGTCTAACTGGCTGGCTGTCTGTCTGCCTGTCTGTCTGTCAGTCTGTCTATCGGTCTGGCTGGCTCGGTCTATCTGTCTATCTATCTGTCTGTCTATCTGTCTGTCTATCTGTCTGTCTGTCTATCTATATATTATAATAACTTAAAAAAAGGAACTTCGTTCCATCCGGGTCTCCCTTGACACCTCTCAAGTTTTTTTTTTACGGATGGGAAATCATCAAATGACTTCTCCCGCTCTGGGCAGAGCGGAAGGGAGTGTCAGACTTGTACTGACTAAAGCCCATCCATGTTCCTTCCTTGCCCTTTGTGTTCCAGGGCCGCGGTACCTCTTTCGAACAGCCCGCAGCCCTATCAACCTAGCCTTTGAATCATTTTGTTTCAGTAACCGAAAACGGCCCAAAGAAAACGAAGTCAATTTTACGAAATTCCCTAACAGGTAAAATAAGCAACATGAAAATGTCTTACCTCAGAAATTTCTCATTTTTCGCGAATACCCAAGAAGGTATGAACGCTAGTAAAGGTAGAGGGTTTAGAAAAATATTGGGTAAAAAGGTTCCGTACCTTATTCCGTTGTTTCTCTGTAATCATGAATACCTACTGTGTGGGCAAGCAATTTGTACATTTTGTACAATCAACCAATTTTTAGCTTTTGTTATTTTCGGGTTTAGGACATTTTTTATTATGGAGGGTATATTATAAAATGATTATGTAGGGACCTACTCAATTATTTTCGACTTGCTGATACCCGTGGCTTCGTCCGCGAGGATTATATACTAAAACCTTCATCAAGACCACTCTATCCATTGGTGAAAACAGCATAAAAATCGGTGCAATAGTTTTTGAGTTTATCGCGAACTATGTACTGATAGTGATTTTTGAACACGTACCCGTAGGAACTCGTGGAAGCCGAGAAAGATGAGAAAATCCAGTATCTTTACTTTGATCTAGAGGACTTATTGTGCCGATAGTCGTTTCAGGGCAATACCTGAGGAGGCTCTCGTTAGGCAGCTGGATCCAGGCCTTCATTCAGAAAGCGTTAGGTATTTCTGGACACGGCTTGTATTGTTAGGAGGTTCCTCTCTCTGGAGCCCTGACCGGTAGCTTGGACCCTGTTCCCGATACCGGTGGGCTACTATTTTTTATAAGTACATACATAAACTTACGCCTTTTTACCATGTGGGTAGGTTAGAAACCACAGAACGCCACCTGCTACGATCCTTACATGTCAAAATGTTTTTATAATTTAGATATTTAAATAGGCGACTAACAAAAGGTATTTACAAAGCAGATGTGAGTGGCAACGCCGGTAGGGGACGCCCTAGAAGAACACGCTGAACTCATTGGTGAAGTTCTTCAGAAAGGTCAGGTGCGTAGTACTCACAACCGGCGTGCGTGTATGACCAGATGTATGAACGTGGACGAGGCAAAAGGAGTCTGTAAGGATCGTAGCAGGTGGCGTTCTGTGGTTTCTGCCTACCCCCATGGGAAAAGGGGGTGTGTTTATGTATGTATGTATGTATATTTAAATAGGCACATAAAAGGACTACTAATACGTAAGTAGGCACTAAAGTATGTGTAAGTAAGTTTACGTAGTTTTTATGTGGTTATGAATAATATTATGTAGGTACTTACGTAGTTGTTTTCTTCATTATATATATATATATATTTTTATTATTATTTCTGGCCAACCAACAATTGTTTATACTGTTACATGTTAAAATAAAGATTCTTATATTTAAGGTTAGTATAACAATTTCTTATAGGTTAGCACCGCATGCCCCATAAAATAATAATTGTTACCAGTTATCTTAAAGTAATTAAAATTTAAATCAATGTTGAAAAACAGAATTAAAATCAAAATTAAATACAAAAATTACACAAAATCAAAATTAAAGACAAAATCAAATTCAAAATTAAAATGTCGTAAAAACAAATCCGTATGTAGGTAGTTCTTAAATCATACATAACATTGAATCACACTTATATTCCCCGGTCTTTGCGCGTAATGATAAGTCCCTATTAGATCTCAAGAGGAATATAACAAAACATCACGCCTGGAATCACCGAAGGGTTAGGCAATGTGTATGTAATAGTACACCCACATTACGCTAGTTATGTTTAAAGTTTCATGTAATAGAGGGCGAACCCATTGCCGACGACCGAGACACGTCCAGAGTCCGTGGCTGCTACTCAGAAAATCCTGATAAAAACACCAAATAACACTTTGCCCGTCCTGGGAATCGAACCCAAGACCTCATACCTACTCAGCAGTCGTACTACCTAAGTAAGTAGGTAGGTAGGTACCTAAGTATGCTTACATATTCATTACGTTGTCTGGTGTAGGTACATAGATATCCTGTTGCAATACATTACGACTTGTATCTACTAGTTAGGTATCAGTTGGAGGTAGGTTAGTAGGTATTAGGTTTTTTGCATCGTTTATTTTAAGTAGGTACGTAGTACATACTCATGGACAGATTCGGCGATGTATTAAATTAATAAGCTATAAAAATTGTCTGTATCACTTATAAAGTTTGAAAATATGTAGCTGTACCTACGGTTTTGAAAAAGTCCTGACAAAAAGTTAGACAAAGTCCCGCGATTTGAATGTTATCTAATTTTTGTACTAGGTAGTTTACCTTTTTTAAGTATCAAAAAAAAAATCCGCTACTTATGTCGGAAAGTCCGAACAGGAGGCCAAAACGGCCAGTCCGACAAATCCGATAGGACTTAATAATAAATTCTATACCTACTTAGTACTTATTTACAACATTTCTTTGCAATAATTTTAACATGGCTGCCTGTATATTCCGTTAACATACCAAAACTTTGCCACTACGGAGTAAATACTCCCTAGATAAGGAATAAGCATACCCGCAAGGTACCAACATAAAAGTAGCGAACTTTCTACCCAGGTAAGGTACCTAGGTACGTACTTAGAAACACGTTAAAGCAAAAGTACCAACGCGAAATTAAGATAACGGGCCAAATTGCTAAGTTCAACTTATCCTAAGTACTTACAGAGAAAGTTCTGATTCTTGAACAGTTCTGAGCAGTACTAAGATTAAAACAATCGAAATACTATTGACTTTCACCGATTTTACATTCAAGTAAATGAAAATCTACGATAAAATCCAAAAGAAATGCGTTTTACGAGAATATCATGGGCCACCAGACCAACCGTATGGGTTGATGACACACCCAAAAGGTATTTTTATTAGTCTTAAATTAGACAAGGATGTTGTTATTACTCTTCTAAGAATAACTAGAATCTTCCTGCTTACCATTTAAATTCGTAGCGTGGGTAGACAGTACGAAAAAACTGTTAAAAAGACAACTTTGCAGTTTTTAAAAGTACCAGCGTGCGCGCTCAATTGCATATGATATGGTTCAATTCTCTTAAGACAGGTTTAAAATTAATCTATGACGAATACGAAACAAAGACATTCCAAACTAATGACTTGACAATAAATATTTGCTGAAGTCAATCAATCTATTCGAAAAATTCACGAAGTCCGTTAGCAAATTTGCCATCTTGAATTTGTTCATTATAAATTACACAATAAAAAAAAGAAACAAGCGACGGGCGGCGACCGGCTTTTGGACACATGTACGATTTCGATAAAAAGAGGTTCGTTACTAAGAAACGAATTGATAACAAAAGAGTTTATTATTATCTATATTTTGATTACCTCGATTGATAGCGCAGGGATCCGATTACTCACAAAACACTAAAAAAGTTAATTTTCAAACACAAAAAGTTTAGTTTTTGGAACTGTAACAAGAGTATTTTATGGTTGAACGCGGCACTGTTCGCCCACGCCACACCTCAGGCACTTTCCAACCGGTTTTGTATGGAACCACGTAAAAGTATCACGTATCACGGACGGGGAGCAACGCGTGGCCTCCCGACGAACAACACTGGGGAACTGGCTCGAGAAAAAAAAAGATAAGCTGGGTTGCCAACACTGGTTTGGGAAACGTACGTTTGCGAAATGGTACGGTTTTGAATAATTTATGCATTATCTTTTGAAATTAGTGTAAGTTATTAGTGTAATGTTTGGCTTATGTTAGGCCTTGACTTTTTTGTTTTAAAGTATTTGTTGCACCAGTTTCGATGTGTTAACGTACCAGACTTTTACTTTTACTCTTCTTTTAAAAATAATTTGATATTCGTAATTTCTAGACATAACTAAGATGCATATAAAAATAAAATATAACAGTAGACTAATCACGTTTTTATTTAAAAGTGCTTAATGGAAGCGATTTATGGACCTTTAATGAAAATATTTTGGTTGGAGTATGGTTAGGAATAAATGTATTAACACAATCATTATACGTTACGGATGAAATATGGTATTTTCTACGATTTATTTTTAATTAAAAAAAGCCAACAGTAACTAGTACTGCACTGTTACTTATGTGTACCGCATACTGTTACATTTTTCGCATGACAAATATCTGGTGTAAATTGGTATAATTAATTTTTTTTTTTATATACCAACCATTAGGTAGACAGTCGTTAGGTAGTCAATGGCCCGAAAAAGTCTGACAACCAGTTTAACCAAGGGGTATCGTATTACCCAGTACTAACTGGGTTGTGGAGGTCAGATAGGCAGTCGCTCCATGTAAAATACTGGTATTCAGCTGCATCCGGTTAGACTGGAAGCCGACCCCAACGTAGTTGGGAAAAAGCTAGGCAGATGATGATACCAACCATTAAAACAAGTAACGTTGACCCCAAGTCACATATTATGATATGATGTGTCTTCAATTTTGTCACAATTTTGTAACAGTCAAATTTGACTTTAACTATCAAGTAAAATCAATCCAATCACACTTTCTTACTCATTTCTGTTCATTGTCGGGCACTAAGTATCAGGCCGCTCGTGTCCAAGTTCATTTGTTTTTTTTTGTACAGACGCCAGTACATCAAGCCACTGCAATTTGTCAAATGTCTTTAATGGATTTTCAACTTTATCACTACAGCATTCAAGTTAAAGAAAATTTCACAGTTTCGGATACCTTGATGTGCTGACGTCTGTACTATAAATTAATAAGAATCATAAAATACTACTAACTAATTAGTTATTTTTTTAAACCGTTACCTACTGAAATACCGTACCTTAGTGATACATTTAAGAAACTACATAGATTAAACAATAAAATATATAGGTAGAAATAATGATCTTGTAGGCTCGAATTATTTTAATATTCCTGCAATGGACTAATATGACATGACGAAATGACCACTGTTACAATAGACCAAATTCTACTAAAACCTACCTACCTGGCAACCCTAAAATACAACTTTCAATGAGTGCTTCGTACAACTTCGTAAAACTCCGGCTAAGTTCGGCTACACGGTTCAGGGCACCAAACGGTCAGCCTCACAAACTTACAAAAGAAAACAAAAGTATTTTATTATTTTTTGTTGTTAGACTATTCCTTTACATGATTTTATATCAGGTAACTTTGTTTCATCCGCATTATTTTCAACCATTTTCAACCACTTTGAATGTGTTGTAAAACGAATAAAGTTTAACCGATTATCTTTGAATTTATTCAAAATTTGAATAATTGTAACGCCTTTTACGGTTGAATTTTCGAACTATCTATCGAATGTTATTTTTTAGGGTTCCGTACCCAAAGGGTAAAACGGGACCCTATTACTAAGACTCCGCTGTCTGTCCGTCTGTCACCAGGCTGTATCTCATGAACCGTGATACTAGTTAGACAGTTGAAATTTTCACAGATGATTTATTTTTTTATTTAAATATTTAAGGGGGCCCCCATACAACAAACGTGTTTTTTTTTTGCCGTTTTTGTCTAATGTTATATAGATAAATGGTACGTAACCTTCGTGCGCGAGTCCGACTCGCACTTGGCCAGTTTTTTGGGATCGTTGGAGCTATTATAATAGCACAGCAGGTGACAAGAGTAAAAAAAAACTACCTCCTTTGGAGAGAGGCGTCAACTTATTCTCTGTAACTTGTAGGTAGACGGAAATTATTTGTACAGTCATACATAGTTAGGTACTACCTATTAATTATAGTAATCTAGGCTAGAATATTTTACATTAGTCATTTCTGTGCCGGTCAAAGTTTAATACGTATTATCTTAGTACTATGTAGGTACTATTTAGATAATTATAATAAAGCTATACATAGGTAGGTGCATATGCATGTGGAGCTCGTGGCTAAATAAAAACAGCCGCTCGGGTCGATCTTTAAGTTAAGCCGTGCTTGCCTAGGTTGGTCTGTGGATGGGTGACCACCCTTACATACAGAGTTTCCACCGTGCCTCGGAAAGCACGTTAAGCCGTTGGTCCCGGGTGTCATTTGTAGATCTTTGACAGTCATTACAGGTAGTCAATGGCCCAAAAAGTCTGACAACCAGTCTTACCAAGGGGTATCGTATTTATTTATTTAGGTTAGCCAACAATTGTTTACACCAAATATTATAATTATACCTGCTTAATAGTACGTTTATAAGTGCAACAATTACTTACAGGCTAACACAACATTTACCAATAATGGTTATCTATGATACAATAAAAAAGCCAAAAAAGGCACTTACAATCTAAAGATATTCAAGATTTTTTTGGTGACTTGAAATAACAACATCAAAATCAAAAACAACAAAAAAAAATAAATACGTTACAATAAATTAAGATACAGATTTAAAACGTTAACAAATTAAAAACAAACAATAATAAAAATCAACAAATAAATTAAAGTTAAAATTAATTAAAATCAAAATTAAAAAAAATATATTAAAATCAAAATTTTAAAAATGCTTAAATCAAAATTACAATTAAGTACATTCAAATTAAAATAATAAAACAAAATCACATCATAATTATTTCAAATACATATTGTTATCTTAAAATTATACAGACCCAATCTCAAAAAAAAAATTAAAAAAAAAGAAACATTTGTGGTAAAATCATATTACCCAGCACTAACTGGGTTGTGGAGGTCGGATAGGCAGTCGCTCCATGTAAAATACTAATATTCAGCTGCATCCGGTTAGACTGGAACTCGACCTCAACATGGTTGGGAAAAGGCAAAAGCAGATGGCATAGGTAGGTGCATAACATCACGCTCGTAATATGCAAAATACTAAGCAGAAGTGTTTATTACATACACATTTCGCCAGTAGGTCCCATGTAATAAAGAGAATAAAACTGAATTAACTAATGCTATCAGTAGTGGCGACCGCCAACCGGAAGACGTTGCGTTGGAAGGCCTCCCACTAGGTGGACCGATGACCTGGTGAAGGTTGCGGGGATCCGCTGGATGCGAGTCGCACGGGACCGGTCAATGTGGCGACACTTCGGGGAGGCTTATGTCCAGCAGTGGACGTCTTTCGGCTGAAATGATGATGATGAAACAGTCATTACCCTAAGTACTCCGTCTACTTTCCGTTTAATAAAAAGTTATGGACTTTATCATCACGCCAGTGCTATCTGCAGTGGCGTGATGATAAGTCCATAACTTTTTATTAAACGTTAAAAATGCGGCTAAATTAGCCATTTTAATTGTAACCATAAAACAAGGAGCTTAGTACTTAGTTCCATGCATAAAAGTAAGATTGACAAACTCGATAACCCCAAAATGCGAGTGTTTTCTTATAAATAACAGTTTTTGTGAGTAAGTTCACTTGCAATGTGTGTCTCTAGTAATCTAGGTAACATTAATCTAGTAGATAGTCTAGGCATTTTAATAAGTTACTAAACAAAAACATGCCATGTTTTAACCGACTTCAAAAAGAAAGAGGTTCTCATTTTTTTTTTTTTTTTTCATGTATGTCACACACCGATTACGCAGAGATTTATGATCCGATTTACGTGATTCTTCTTTAGTTTGATGCGAAATAGTTGCCATTTGGTCCCATAAAAAACTAACATAGTTTGGGCGAGTTGGTTTTTTATTCTATTTTTGTGTGTATATTCACCGATATCTTCGCCAATTGTGAACCGATTTTGATGATTCTTGTTTTAGTTGGAAGTATGTTATTTTGTGGTGGTCCCTTCTAAATTTGGTGATAATCTGATGCTGATCTTCGAAGATAAACCAAGGAACTCTTCAATAATTGACAGCAAATCTGCCGTGATTGCTGCAATCGCTTGGATGTTTATTGTTTACACAATATCGTAACATAACATATACGCCTGTATGCTCTGAGAGTGTACACAGATGTGTACATTACACGCAGATTTCGACAGTTAGGTATGTTAAATTCCATTTTATTGAGGCTAAGCCTATTACCATGAAATGTATTGAATTTTTCAAAAAATAAACCGACTTCAAAAACACAAAAAAAGTGAAAAATAACTTGAGCTTCCGAAGTCGGTGACAAAAAAAAAACTGAATCAAAAAAACAAAAGTCACCGACTTCTGAAGCTAAAGTGGTTTCACTTTTTCGGTTTTATTTTTAGCAAAACGTTTTTCAAATTCTTTAGCGTTTGTTCTTTAGTTTTTAAGAGGAAGCCTGGAACTGGCACCGATGTCGGAAATGTTTTGACCATATCTGGATCGGGAAGAATGAGCAAAGATTTGAGTATTCATGTAGATGACAATAAGAGTAAGGGAAGACCAGAAAACGATTAATGGACTGTGTGAGTCTGTGTCACAGTATTAGGTAGTACTGTGTAGAAGATGAGGTTAAGGGGTGAGTCATGTGACATTGGTCACCCCCTTCTTAAACTCAACTTTGTCACCATACCCATGAAATGACATGAGTCATGTTATGGGGTAGCTAATAGGAAGACAAAGAAATGCTATGCCGACTCCAAATGAATTGGGGTAAGGGCAGGAGCGATAATGAGGTTGAAATTCTTTTACATTTCTTAAAAAAAAAACAGTGTGTGTGTTCTTTTATTATGCACGTAAGAAGTTATACTTCTTTGGCGTATAAAACTAAAATGTTGACTAGCTAACTTCAGGGTGTATGTTGAGTAGCTAACTTCAGGGGGTTGGATTTTCGTGACGGTGTGCGCGCGCATCGTAAAAATTTACTCTCATCATTTTTCCCTAATGCGCCAAAAGAAGTATAACTTTAAAAAACTTTCCAGGAATGTAATCTGACAAGCCGAAGGTTTGTTTAGATATTTTTTAGGTCTACTAGAAGTACAAGCAAGAACTTCGGATCCACGAACAAAGCCGAATCTCCCCGACCGCAAGATTGTAATTACAAAATTGGCCAATCATTCGAAAACTTTCTACTGTTAAAAAACGAGGCGATTATTTGTCAAAAAAGTTGATGATTACCGAAATTAACCGAAAAACTAATGGAAATGTGTTTTAAGCTTTATTTTCATTAAGTAGGTTTATTGGCTTTGTTGTTGTGATTTTTTGAAGTGAAACTTCTTTATCGACGTATCGGAGAATTGTTTTAAATATCGTCACGTTTTTCGGTTACGCGCCATGTTGCTTTTTTTGACGTAAAGAATATAATGTATCATTATTGATGAAATACAACAATAGCAATGATATTATAATAAGAACAATGATAAAATAAATTACTCATTAATTGTATGCATGTCTATAATAATAAAATAGCTTTAATTTAATACGGAAAAAAATGTTTTTCTTAAGGCTTAAGCCTTATCTACCCTTTTCGTGAAGTTGCAAATAGTAGAAAAATGATATGTCGTAAAGAAGTTTCACTTCTTACCTGTGTACTCTGGTACACACACATATTTTTTGTTTAATTATGGCGTATGGTGTATTGTTCGCTACCGTTATTTACGCCATAACATTAAACCACGGGAACCAATGACGTATTATAAATATCATTGTGGGAACGTTTTAAATGTAGCCCATGACACTCGGGGTCCTCGGGGATGATTTAGCTTCCCGTTAAGTCGTTAGTGAAAGAATTTTCGGAATCGAATTTTCAGTAGTTCTTAATATTACCCCCTACACACAAACTTACAAACTTTTACCTCTTTTATATGTAATCTGGAAGGAAGTACGTAATATCAGGCTTTATTATCACGTTTAGGTCAATTAAATAGAAATAATTGAATTAAAGCTACGTCATCATCATCATTATCATTTCAGCCGAAAGACGTCCACTGCTGGACATAGGCCTCCCCCAAGTGTCACCATATTGACCGGTCCCGTGCGACTCGCATCCAGGGGATCCCCGCAACCTTCACCAGGTCATCAGTCCACCTAGTGGGAGGCCTTCTAACGCAACGTCTCCCGGTTCGCGGTCGCCACTCCAGAACTTTACGGCCCCGTCGGCCGTAGAACAAAAAAAAGGGACTAAAGTTCTGTTTGAGTTGAATAAGTATCTACAGTGGGTCTCACTCTCGCGTCAGCTGTCATGTGGTGATACTTTGATTAAAACGCCACAGATGCGACTGGCCATCGACTCATTAAAAATTCTTTTTTTTTTTACTATCAATTCCAAAAGAAGAAGACCAGAGCTTCAGCTGGTCTAACTGAGTCTAGCGTAGTACAGAACTAGTATAAATTCACATTCCCCAAAGACGGTCCAATCATTATGACAAGTCAACCATGTCCATTACGTTATTTTTGATGTTGACCAGTCTAACTTTTAAGCAAATGGCGCAATGGATTTCGTTGTAATGTCACTATGAATACGATTGTCATTTCAAGTGTGTCACCCAATTACAGTGCCGGTTAGCTTGGCAGTATTGGCCTGTTTCTTTACAATTTGCATGTTGTTTACTATCTCCACCCTCGTAACCATCAGAATACAATGAAACATATTCCCACAGCATTGTACACCGATACTTAGAACTTGTAACGAAAGTACACCTGACTGGCTGACCACTTTCATGTCTATGGTAATAATTACTTCGTCAGACAAAGAATGGTATGGTTTTATTCCCATACTGTCACTTTTTTAATGAAGTTATGGCGTGTGTATAATAAATTAGCTTCTTTTCGAATCAAAAACACATGATATGCGTTATATGTATAAATTGGGCTCAGCTGGTGCACGGCTGGTGGCTTGGTATATGTGGCGGTCAGATAGGCAGCCGCTTCATGTAAAATGCTGGTGTTCAGCTACAACCAGTTTGACAGGAATCGACCCCAACTTAGTTGAGAAAAAGGGCCGGCAGATGATGAGGTGGTTACGCCAATCGCAGCACCAGTGGCACTTTTTAGGTCGTCGAAAGTGTAGCTGTTTGGACACTTATGACCTGTAAACTTGAAGTAAGTAAGTAACATGTGTGTAATACCTCCCAGCCTTATTCCCTTAGGATTTTAACGGGGGCTATTATCAACGTGTTACTTACTTCGTTGATGTTTAGGCAAATAAATTCTACCTATCCCGATCTCTGCTTATATAACGGGACATCGTTTGATCAGGACCGCGTATAAATATAGGTGTATATCAGCTCACAGTCCATTTTTAAGACCATAAGGAGGCTGGCCCATATCGCTAAGTAACAACCTACTTTTTTTTTTCGGATGTGAACTCTTCAAATGACTCCTCCCGCTCTGGGCGTAGCGGAAGGGACCGTCAGATTTGTACTGACTAAAACCCATCCATGTTCCCTCCTTGCCCTTTGCGTTCCAGGGCCGCGGTATCTCTTTCGAACAGTCCCGCAGCCCTGGCAGGAACGACCTCCTATTGATAGGATATATGCAACTGTTTGGACACATGATTTCCACCTCTCCTCCTGTAAGAAGTCCCTTTACCATGATATCTAGTATAGGTCATTGAGCTCCTTGAGTTATGATGAGTCGAGCTAGACGATAACTGACAAATGATTGCACTGACTGGACAGGTCCACTCAAATCTGTGTGGTTCTTTTTACAAAAGACCATCTCAGACCATCTGTATAGTCCTCATGTGGGTTGATCAATATTATGTCTGGCGTTTAAAAGAGACTATGACCTTTAAGTTTGTTTCGGCTGTTTTTTCTCAGTGTAGAAGGTAAGGTACAACAAAACACCGGCCTCATCTAGTTTTAACAAAAGACGACGTGTAAAAGTGTGTTCTAAAAACCTATTTGCCAAATAAACATCATTAATCTCTGTTGAAAAGTAGTCAGATAATAACAAGACCCTCGGCTAAAATGATTGCCTAATAGTAGAGGGGTTTAGGTGAGAGAATTATTAAACAATATTTCTTGGAACGCCCTTCCTGGCACCCACGCAAGAGTCGTTTCAACATAATATTCTCTCGCTAGTAGCTAAAAGTATTCAAAAATCATCCCCACTAAACTAAGCATAATTAGTAAGCTTTTGTCAGGACAACACATAAATATACATAGTCCACCACTGAACACTGAAAACTTGTTTATTGTTTGTGTATAAGCGTCTGGGACCTGCGTCGGGTCTCTACCCACCCACAAACATACTATTCTTAGGTACCTACTTGTATAGTAAGTAATAGGTACCTTTGTAAACATACATCTGTCTAGCACTAATCTTAATGATTAGCGCCAATTTTTTTAAGCCGTTTTAGCTGTCTCGCTGGTTATAGGCCTACTTTATTTAATTCCCGAAACTCTCCTTTTTTGACGAAATGCCTTTGGCTTTTCAATTCCATCTTAGTTATTTTTTACTCTGCTACTAAAACTGCGACCCATTATCAATACAAAAGTTTGAGTCTTCGAAGTTTAATCGAACTTTCTGATCTATGAAATCTTTCTCCTGATTTCTAACCTGCAAAAATCCAAAGTCACTTTTTGGTTGCCGTCTAATCTAGCAATAACCTAAAAACCTCATGGTTTAACAAATAAACGTACTTACAATATTGTAATTAGTTAGGCAAGTACGTACCCACGCCGTCACTTAATGCTTTTACTATAGCTAATTTAAAAAATAATCTCACTTTCTTTTGAACATCAAAGCTTTAGACTTTTTTTGATGGATTGATAATTGAGTTATAATTTGCCATGTTAATTCGCCGAATCATGGTAGATGGAAACGGACACCTGGTGCTTGTGTTGCAGATATGAAAGTCAAAAGCTTACTGTGTTCTTCTGTGTGTATTATTGAATTTGCAAGTACAGAGGCCAGCACATCAAAGTACCCGAAACTGTCAAATTTTCCCAATCAACCTTGAACCTAAGGCTTCAGCGATAAACTTGAAAATCGATTAAAGAAAAACAGATTGTAGTAGCTTGATGTGCTGGTGTCTGTACATAAATATACTTACTGCCATGAAAAACGATACAAACCACAAAACACCACGTGCTAGTTAGTAGTTTATTTAGCTACGATCCATACTTACTTAAAAGCAGTAGATAGTTTTAAACATGCATAATTTATAATCATTTGTATAAACGATCCTTATAAAAGGTCCCATTAAAATAGATGGACAAATTTTAACACAGCGTTCAGTAAGTCTAACCAAACATAATATCCAAGCAAAAAAACACTGATAAAAGTGATTTTATTTTGACCTAAAGTAATAAATCATTTTTAGTGTATTTTCGTTAACTGATTTTTTTTCTTGTAAGTGATCTAATGTGTTTTTCTTATTATTTTTTTTACCGTTGTCCTTATTTTGGTGGTCTGAATGATTTGTAAAAGTTTGTCCATCGATTTTAATGGTACCTTATATAGAAGGAGGTACCTACGCGTCAAGTACAGGTGTGGTCATCTGATAAGTTAGCTAATATCATAAATGTGAAAATGTTTATAGGTACCTATTTGTTTTTCACGTCTTCACGCGGCAACGGTGCCGCGGCGGACCGTATTTCAGTTTTTGCCATATGGATAGACCGTTAGGCGTTCTGGGTTAGGGATTAGGGTACAGTTATCCCTGCAAGACGTTCTCCTAGGATAATTGCAGACCAACACGTTAGTAAAACCGCGGGCAAAAGTTATTAAAATTTTGAAAAAGTGCTACGTTGACCAAGATGCCACGATATCCTGCACATAAAACTAATAGTGATTAAAACAATGAAGTTCTTGGCAAAAGATTGCGATATTTGTAGTTAAAATACTTGTAGTTGTAAAAATTAATAAGTAAATTGTTGGCAAAATTTCGAAACAGCTATTTGAAAACTTTACGCGCGCGTTGAAATGGTTAAGTCAAACTTTTTTATTGTAGGATAAGCAAAACTAACGAGCTATAAATAAAAGAAATACGTATCGACGAAAACTTGAACTAGCTTACCTACTTACAGTGCTGCATGATTCTTTTGGCGCTATAAATTTTATTGTCAGGAGAGCGCGTTGCTGGTGAACATTTTGTAAAATTGTCTTTGGAAACGTTTCCATACCGTTTCCAAAGACAAAGACAAAACAAGATGGCGGCTTTAGATCCGACTATGGCCACGTTCAAAAAAATAACCATGCCAACTTATATCTTTCTAAACCGAAAATCTTGATTATTAAGCTTACGAGTACAATCCCAACGGCTGTGTTTAATATTTTTGGAACACCATTATTGGCTTGTCTAAAAAGAACGCAACTATTTTTGTTGTTGTAGTTTATCGGAACAGACAGCCGCCATTTCACCGTGTCCACATAATCTTGAGCTAATCCGACAAGTACTTGCGACAAGTATCGATAAATAAACTACTTTCACCGGCTGAGGGATTGGTGTGGTGCAAAGTGCGAGCGGTCGCGATCGTTACAGTTACAGCGGCGCCCCGACGTGATCTCCGGGTTCGGTCGGTTGGCATTCTTGCTCCTTGTAATTTATTTTAATAAACTTACTCCATCACCAAGTAAATCCAGTTCTTATTTTGCGATTCCCATAACGCCGACACTAGTTAACCGACCTACACGCGCGAAAGTGGGGCGGTGGCACAAAAAGCATATGACGAATGAGAGCAGTGGCTGGCGGGGCCTAGGGGTCATTTATCGACCCGTAATCGGCTTGTACGCACGACGGCCAATAAAACAAAATATCTATATGTTTATGCGATAAAAGCGACACAGATGTCATTCGCAAAATTCAACACAGCGTGCGGCGGACTATTTGCTTTTATTGCAAGGTCCGGCAGTCAGGGCAAGCAAAGCACAAACATATCAAAATAATAATTTTCATGGAGCGTTTTTGAAGTTATACTTCTTTTGGCGCGTTAGGGAAAAATTATGAGAGTAAATTTTTACAATGCGCGCGCACACCGCCACGAAAAACTGACACCCTGAAGTTAGCTAGTCAACATTTTAGTTTTATAACTTCTTACGTGCGTAATAAGTACACACACACACACTTTTTTTTTACTTTCTGGCGATGGCGAAACCGCCTTACTCGTGCTGGTGGCCTACCGTGACGTCTTAAAGCAGTTGTCATCCTAGTTGGGAAAGAGATGGCGCTAGACGCACTGTATAGCTCTGTCTCTTTCCCACACTGCAATTATAACTTCATAAGACGATATGGTAACCCCCCTGGTGACGTGTTGATATTCGTCAGTGCAATCACACCCTATGGAATATGTCTGATACTTATGTGTATGTGTGTATGGAGTGTATCCCACATAAGTATAAGACATATTCCATAGGGTATGTTCTTCTTCTTCTTAGCGTATCGACAAAAAGTTCAATTTTATATATTTAGCCCAAAACTCATCCACGCGAACCCCGCTCATGCACTGATGCAGCACATAGATCATCAAATGCGCAGGTGGCAGGGCATCCGGTTCAAGATGGTGGGCCATTGTCTGTGAGGAGATGCCGCATACGTGTTTGAGATTTGAGCCATTCATGAACCCCCTATGTGTCCTATGATATGGCTCGATTGCTGGTCAGCCAAAGACTCAAAGCTCTCAAAGAATTACAATAGGAATTACTCAGTAATAACCACGACTCACGAAGTCCGGGTGATCTATCATATAATTACTTGACATGACATCATGAACAATATTTCACGCTGACTGAACAATTTTGAAACTGGTCCTAATCGCTCAAAGCTTTTGCTTGGACCCAAAACCAAAATGCTTGCGAATCGTTCACCTTTGCATTGTGGAGCAAAACTTTCGGCGCCCGCGCCGCTGCTGCCGTGAGAGAGTTGTAACTTCCTTACTTATTGATTACTCTCACATTGTCTCTGATCTGTGGTGGCATTCCACCATTATCTCAAAGTCTTTGACGATCGAGCGGCTGACCTCGTAGAAGATGGCGGGAACGACCAGTGGTCCACATTGGCCCTGGATCGACAAAGAAAATAGAATGCCAAATAATGAAAATTAAAAAAAAATCTTTCACATTACTAAACTAAAGAGAGAGGGAATTAACAACTACTTAGTCATAAAAAAAACTAAAAACCAGACTGCCATATAAAATCTGAAAGCTCATTCAAAATCAGTCTGGTCAGGTGTTTAGTTTTTTTAATGTTACTATCTGTGTGGTATGAAATTGTTGTGTCTGAGATGGACCATCCTTCCATATTATGAACTTTATTTTTATTTAAGTAACATCGTGTAAAACACAAGTGATATGCAATTAAGAATTGGTTTGAATTTACCTTTGCCCAGCTGTCGAATGACCACAGGCAAATAATAATTTAACATTTGGCTTCTACTCGCCAAGGAGGTTTCTTAAAACGGTTCCGGCTGCTAATCTTGTATAATTTTAATCTTTTGTTTCAATATTTCTTTGTATAATCAGAATCATTGTCCTCACTTCAAGGACACAGGTTTCACTAACTGTGGAAGGGAGTGAGCTAGGTATCTACTCAACCACACAGTCGGCAGAAGTCACTTTTTTTTTCTATTTTCATGTTGCACAGAATCGCGACCGTTGGAAGGAATGGAGGGAGGCCTTTGCCCAGCAGTGGGACAATATGGGCTAGCTATAATAATATAATAATAAGTTTAATAACTGGTCTTGCAGTGACAGTGGAAGCATTGTACCTATCTGGGTTCTTTTATCTAATTAGCCATGAATCTCAGCTGTAAACACGAATTAGTTGTGTCGTGATATTTGATTGGCGTAACGGATGCAAGCAATCGAGTTGTTTATTTAGCAAATGACGTGTAAAATAAACAAAATTTGTTTGCGAAAATGATTCGACAGTCTGAAGTTTACGACGAAAACCTGTCAAAACAGCACACAAAGTAATGGTAGTACGTATACTTATATTCAAAAACAGTATATTATGATCATAAACCCAGCTCGGTTTAATCTTCACTAATTTTAAATGATATTTGCACATGACAGTCATTAAAATTAATATTTAATTCAGGAAGTAATAAAAGATAATTGGCTGTATGCATTAATACTTACTTGAGTTTGCGTGAAAGTAGAAAAAGTTTAACTGTAAATTGCAATGTTGCAAGCGTCAGTAAATAAAGTTTTGAGTGCAATAAATAGCGACATAAAAGATAAATGTTTTACTGATTCTGTTTTATTGACTTGGTCCAGTAAAACGGATACAAACTAAATAACAAAGAGGAAAATCTTAATTAGTATGACTGTTGTAAGATGTTAAGGAAGTGAAGAAAGTTCTAAATCTGTGTTAAAATCAGATTTATATTTGACCGAACGTTTAGGAAATGGTGTATTTTTATTCGTTAATTTTTGAACTCTACGTGACAATAAAAAATTGATAGAGATAGACATCCTTCCTCTAGGGTAACGAGTTTTACAACACCACAATTAATGACAAAAACCCTGGTTTTACAGTTTTCTAATTAAACAAAGTAAAGTGGAACATTAATTAAGGCTGTTTTACGCCGGGGCAACACTGTGCGGCATTGCTGCATGCTACATATTGTGACGTGCGTCGTCTTGTAGTACGCTACAAATAATCAACACATGCGGCAATTGCGGCATGCGGCAGCCTATTTTACGCCGAGGCAACATCGTGTCTAGATAATTTTCAAAGCATCGTGCTGAGAAAAATACATAACCTAGAAACTGTATGACACACCAAAAATGTCGCATGGAATCCATCGTGTTCGGATAGAAGCTGCGACAGTCTGCCATATGACGCAAGGAGTTGCCATATCGCATGACTCTTGCCACTATGTGCGACATTTTTAATTATTGTAGCATGCGGCCATGTGACATGCTGCAATGCCGCACAGTGTTACCCCGGCGTAAAATAGCCTTTAGATTAAAAATAATTATTAAATAAAAGCTAATCGTAGGTATTCGGATTCTTAATCTGGCAATACTA
The DNA here is from genome assembly GCA_950005105.1 of Lycophotia porphyrea. Classification (NCBI taxonomy): domain Eukaryota; kingdom Metazoa; phylum Arthropoda; class Insecta; order Lepidoptera; family Noctuidae; genus Lycophotia; species Lycophotia porphyrea. Next base: position 1,643,033 of record OX465411.1, read on the forward strand.
CAGCCGTCACTGTCAAGTGTCAATGGCTTTTGTCATAATATTTTTTGTTGATCACACTCGACACTCGTATTTCTGTTGGAAATAAATAAGAAGAACCTTATTCATTTTAAATATATTAAAAGTTTTAACAAAAACCTAAACAAATAAAGTGTATAACAGTGATGTGAGAGAAGGATACTACGTCGATTCTGTAAGTTATTCGTTGTAATAAGTATAAACACAAAGTGATTTGGTCACTCATTCAATAAATTATGTTGATTATTTGTGTTATTTGGTTCGCGGACGCTTGTAATTTTATCTCAATTGAGCGCTGTATGATCCATCTACGTTTTTCAATTGTTATTTTGTCTGTAAATAAGTTGTGTACTGATTAAATAAGGTGACCTTTTATTAATTTGATGCAAATTCGTTGATTTCTTTTTAATTCAGTTGATATCATGCTTTGCTGTGGAGCTTATGAGATTGTATCTTAATTCTGAATAGGAGTTGTTCATAATTATTATGTTGGATACACATTTAACATTTTTGTGTGCTATTAATTTCATATATGCGATTATTTTGTGGTATTGTAACGCCAGGGTTATTGTCTTATTAAATTATAGAGTTAAGCTAGTTAGAATATATTTTTCCTAGAACTTGATACCATATCTCACTTCGGAAATAAAACATCCTACGTAAAATGTAAAAAATAATGATTAGTTACACAACATTTATATGGCATGCCAAATAATATTTAAAGAAGTACAAGTTTCCACACATAGTAAGAAATAAATACTTTTATCAAAGCTTTTAGAAAAGAAGCAAAGAGAGCAGCGGTGGCCCAGTGACCCTGACTTACAAACAGTAGGTTGTGGGTTGGAATCAAGGCAGGCGCATGACTTTGTGCAATTTATTTCATTACCACTGCTCTCTAAAACGGTGAAGGAAAACATCGTGAGGAAATTAGCATGTCCTAGGACCAAAACATTCGAAGACATGTGATATCTACCAATCCGCACTAGGCCCGCGTGGTGGATTATAGCTCATTCATAGAGAGGAGGCCTGTGTCCAAGCAGTGGGAACAATATAGGCTGATGATGATGATGAAAGCTTTATAGAGCTATCAATAGACACAAGGCCTGTGGATCATGAGTAAATATTAAACCTTGTTATTTCTACCAAATACCTAGAAATAAATTTTAACTTGTTACATCATCTTCCAGCACTTGTCCCATGTTAGTTGGGGTCGGCGCAACACATTGTTTTCTTCCGTTCTCCTCTGTCAATTGTCACACTATTATTTACTTCTTTTGCTTTCACGTCATTCCTTAATCCATACATGTCATCCTAGCCCTTTCCCAACTATGTTGGAGTCGGCTTCCAGTCTAACCGGATGCAGCTGAATACCAGTATTTCACATGGAGCGACTGCCTATCTGACCTCCTCAACCCAGTTAGTATTGTGTATTATGATACCACTTGGTAAGACTAACCAGTCTTACCAAGTGGTATCATATTACACAGAGTGACAGAGTTTTTTGGGCCACTGACTACCTAACGACTCTCAAAGATTTTCAAATGACAGCCGGGACCACCAGCTTAACGTGCTTTCCGAGGCACGGAGGAAACTCAGTATGTAATGGGTGGTCACCCATCCACAGACCAACCTAGGCAAGCACGGCTTAACCTAAAGATTGTCCCGAGCGGCTGTTATTATTTAGCCACAAGCTCTTGCCTCAATCCAGACATGCATCAAAATCAAAATCTTTTATTTCACATAGGCCCAGATGGGCACTTATAAACCGTCGACAAAAAGGTGCATGGATCGATTGGTCGTTTCCTATGGAAAAAAACCGGCAAGAAACTCCAGGGTTACTCTTTTCAAATCATTTAGTATTACAATATTATAATGTTACAGCATTAGTACTTAAGTATGGAAGAACAGCGTAGGCCTGACAATAAGTAAAAGTAATAATATTCATCACTCTTTTTGACATTATATGTGATTCGTCCCTCCTCTTCACATACCCATTTCAAGACTGTGTATTCCGTTTCAAATTTTCTTCTTTCATATCTGTAACAATTTTAACATGCTTACCAAGTATTCATTGTTCTGATATTCTTTTTTTTAGCCTTTTCTGTCCCACTGCTGGGCAAAGGCCTCCCCCACGCTCTTCCAACTCTCCCGGAGTTTTGCCTCCTCTGGCCAATCAGTCAGGAACGAGTCCAAATCGTCACGCCAGCGTTTCTTGAGCCTGCCTCGGTGACGACGACCGTCTTCAGGCACCCACTGTGTGGCGATTTTGGCCCACCTGTCCTGACCCATCCTGGAAATGTGACTCGCCCAGTCCCATTTTAACCTCGCAGACTTATCGCCAACATCGGCGATGCCTGTCTTGGAGAATATTGTGGTGTTGCGTATTCGATCTGTGATTTTGATGCACAAAATGCTGCGCTCCATCGCTCCTACTTATCTTTTATTTTTTTGACGTTGTGACAGACGCGCTCATTATTACTATAATTAAAATAAATGAGATTTTGATATCATCATCTTCATTACAGCATCCTAAACTCCTCACTATGGATGAACCTGGCACAGATTCCTTACGGAAGCTGGCTCCAAACTGGACCCTCGCCGGAGATGAGCAGCTACTTAGCATATTACAGAACACACATCAGGTGAGAGCCTTTAAAATAATAATATGATTTTAGCCGAACCAAAAGGAGTTTTAACATACAGGGTGTTCCAAATAGTGACATCATAAAAAAATAGATCGCCCCCATGGGCGTGAGGAATCTATTTTTTTCGTATCAGTTTATATCAAAAATCGTGGAACATATATGGGGTATTTTCGGCTACCCCTTGGCATGAGGTATCAATTTTTAGGGTTCCGTTGTGAACAAGGAACTCTTATAGTTTTGCCATGTCCGTCCTTCTGTCTGTCTGTCCGCAGCTTAGCTCAAAGACTCTAAGTACGAGGTGCGGCTGAATAGTTTTGAGCCAACGTATCTTCAGGTCTCACTCATTATTGTCTTATACTGTACTAGCAACCGGCCCCGGCTTCGCACGGGTGCAATGTAGATATAAACCTTCCTCTTGAATCACTCTATCTATTAAAAAAACCCGCATCAAAATCCATTGCGTAGTTTTAAAGATCTAAGCATACATAGGGACAGACAGCGGGAAGCGACTTTGTTTTATACTATCTAGTGACTAGTGATCATACTCATTTGCGAATATTCTACTTTGCATACATACAGAGTTTCATATCATTAGCATTATTACCCTTTTAGTAATTAATCCGTAAACGGCACCATATCTCAGTCATCCGCGCATTCACAACTCCAATTTCGTACAAATTGGAGTAAAATTCCTCACAAAGAAGAACAAAACACTGACGGAAATATTTGAATAATGACAGTTTACGGGGAGTCTGGACCTTCATATGCCACCTTGAAAAGTTGGAGTAAGAGTAAAGAGTTGGCAGGGAGTCGCGAGGAGATGACCCTAGGTGACGACGGCCAGGGCACGTCACAATAGTGGCGATAATTCCCCTCTTTGAGGAGTGGCTGGAGAGGCGCCACGGCGCCCTCGCCTTCCTCCTGACGCAGGTTCTCACCGGACACGGTTGTTTTGGGAGGTACCTGCACAGAATTGGGTTAGAGGAAACGCCCGGTTGTTACCACTGTAAGAATCGCCCGGAGGACGCGGTGGTGCTCCCGCCGTATTCTCGTAGTGGCGATTGGCGGCGGCGACCTCTCGTGTCAGGCCCTGGTTCAATCCATGGTCCGGAGTGAGAAGGAATCGAAAGCCGTCGCATCCTTCTGCGAAGCAGTCATGCTAGCGAAGGAGGTGGCGGAACATAAGAGGGAAAGAACCTCACGGCCCAGCTGCCGCGGGAGATGCCCTGGGCGTTGGGGGCCACCGTAGGCTCGTGCCTGTGGGCGGTGAGTAATGGGCTAGCTCCCCGTCCGCCCGTTTTATGACGACAGGCTGTGTCGACGACGCGTTCGAGTTCCACGCGCATCAAAGCGATGTTATCAACTGGAAGGGGTCCGCTATGGTCAGTAAAAGTCTGACACTGCCTTCCAGTTCAAAGCTCCAACTTCTTAACAAGTTTCTTTTTATACATTTTTATAATGTAAGAATTTAACTTAAAACACCACCACGACCCCCATACTGTTCAGTCCATTCAACGGTCCAACCATGTTTTGCGTTACATTGAGTCCTACCGCAAAGCGTGATATTTCACTCCAAAAAAAAGTCAGGGGTTATTCTTTCCCAGCAATATTTTTTGCGCAAAGTTACTTAGTTTGATGTACATAATGTTTGGTTGACGGCTTCGTGAAAGGTCGGTTACACCGCTCAGTCACTCCGCCAACCGTGCCGTTAAGTTTCAATCGACCAGATAAAAATTTAGATCGCTGTTATGCTGAGCTATACAGAATATTGTATATATTGGGTTCAAAGACCGAAAACGTTCATTGAGCCCAAAAAAACGAATACAACGTGTTCTGAACATTTCACAAAAAGCCACGAAACGACGTGGAGGAAAGTAAATTGAACTTGACAACGATGACGGATGTGGTCGAGGGAGACGATGCCTAAATGAAAATCCAAGATTGTCATTTATCTATACTTTTTTTTTCCCCCTAATACATGGGACTAAAACATAACTGGCGAAATGTAGGTGTACTATTAGGTACACCTCTGCCTAACCCTTCGAGGATTACAGGCGTGATGTTATGTAATAAAAAAGGCATATTCATATTTACCTCTGTTTTTACTAGTTTAAAGTAAAACAACAGCGACAATAAAATAAATTGAAATATCATTTCGAAATGGTTACATTTAATATCGCCATTTCAAACTCGATAAAATAAAAAAGTTAAAAAGACGGCTTTAAACAGTATTCTCCTGAATTCGGTTCAAAATAATCCAGTATAAATGAAAATCGCAGTGTTTATCTTATTAGGATATCTCACTTGTACACTCAGGTGTGAGGTGAACAAAAGAGAAGCAGAAAATAAAACAAAAATTGCAAGGAATAGTGATACTTTAGAGCCATCAGGCAATATAAAGGAACCAGTCGATGCAGAGCAACCAGGACAAGTAAAGACACCAGATGCTTCTGAGCCGCCATACCATTTAGATCCAGCAGAAGATGTAATGACAATAGATGCTGTAGAGCCACCAGATGATGCGATGCAACCACAAAATGCAGATATATCAGAATTTCCTGGAAAAAGTAACACGGCGTACGAAGTTTCAATCCACGAGTTGTTTTGGAAGAACATTACAACATTACCAGTCGATACAAAGCAATCAGATTATGAAGAGACAATAGAAAATTCTACATTACCGGTCGATACAGAGACTAAAGGCGATTCTACTTTACCAGTCGATTCAGAGCAAACAGATTATGTAGAGACAACAGATAATTCTACATTACCGGACGATACAGAGACCAAAGACTATTCTACTTTACCAGTCGATTCTGAGCAAACAGATTATGTAGAGACAACAGATAATTCTACATTACCGGACGATACAGAGACAAAAGACGATTCAACATTACCAGTGAACACAGAACAACCAAAAAATTTAGAGACATCACCCAAAGTACCAGAAGATGTAAAGATAACAACTGAGACAGCTGCTGCTTCAAAAACAACAAATACTGTATATGGGAATACTGCAGTTAAACCAGCAACAAAGGAATCAGATATAATAATACAAGCATACGATACAGGACCTGCTAAGATCAAAGTGGTAGACGCACTTAAAATACTTGAAATGAGTAAAAATAAATATGCTTTGGAGAGCGTAGCTTTGATTCACAGACTGGAATGGTTAAGGTCTACATATAATGTCACAGAGCTCGTCATTGATCACAAAGTAGATGTGCATGATTTCGATAAAATATCAGACACCAATCCAAACATTTTGAGAGATAATGCTTTCGAAGAGGCCTATGCGTATGTTAAAGGTGCAGTATTGAATGCCACTCATAAAGTTGATGATGCGTTTAATAACTTTCAATTTACTAAATTTTGGTAATTTACAGTTGTATAATTATATATCTTACAAATAAATAGAACTGAACTGTCTGTGTTGTGTGTGTGAATTCATGTTAACTCTATCACAATTATGTGCTATTTGACCCAAATGTTGACTGGTAGAGAATGCCTTGTGGCATTAACAACAACATTGCTTATAGGCTGCAATGGCTCATAGATATATCTTTACTTCTATACTAATATTATAAAGTGGTAAAATTTGTTTGTTTGTTTGTAAGTTCGTATGAAGGGGTAATCTTCGGAACTAATGATCCAATTCTAAAAATTCTTTTCCTGGCAGAAAGCTACATTATGCGTGGATATAATTTTTATTTATATCATACTTATTAGCCGTTGTATCTCAATTTTTGCGGAGAAAGTCACGGGCGAAGGGCTAGTAACAAATATTTCTCATTTACTAGTATTTGGATAACGGTTACCGATACTTTATCTTGTTTTTTAGGGTTCCGTGTCTGAAGGGTAACCAACGGGACCCGATTACTAAGCCTCCACTGCCCGTCCGTCCGTCCGTCTGTCAGCGGGCTGTATCTCATGATCCGTAATAGGTAGACAGTGGAAGTTTTCACAGAATGTGTATTTCTGTTGCTGCTATAATAACAAATAATAAAAATAAATTAAACGATGGTACGGAACCCTTCACGCGCGAGTACTACTCGGGCTTGACCGGTTGTTTTTATGAGCGTTTTGGACCACCCTGTATAGTAGTAGCATTTTGTAGTTTCTTCCAACAACCAAGGGGAAAAGTATTGAGTTTTTACCCGACTGCCAAGGAAGGGTTATGTTTTTCGCGCGTATTTTGTATGTTTGTTTGTTATTTTTTACATTTCTTTATTACCTCGTATGTTTCAAATGGCTGGATGGATCTCGACGATTAAGGTTTCATTAGATTCGTCTCAAAAACCGAGGTGTCCTTAGACCGTAATCCGCCATTTTGATTTAAAAAAATATTTTTTTAAATCAAAAATTTTGGCCGGTTTTGGCGCTAAATTGCAAGTCGTTACTATTTTTTTTTTCAACTTAACCGATAGTAATGAGTAATAAGAGAACGGCGTCATGCAGCTAACAGCTGATAGGTCACAGGCGCGCGCGTCGATTTCATACAGCTGCTGTGCTATTGTGATTAAAGTGAATGAGAAAATAAATGTTTCTTTGGGAAAGTTGTTTGATAACATGAGTACTATCACGTGTTTAATTATCGGTCACTAATTACCAGTCACCCTATATACAGGGTGTAAACAGACTCTTCACGAAGCCGTCAACCAAGCATTCTGTACATTAAACTAAGTAACTTTACGTAAAAATTATTGCTGGGAACGACTTTTTTTTTTGGGGTGAAAAATCACTTTTTACGGTAGGACTCAATGTAACGCATTCAAAACATTGTGCTGATGGATGAATTAAATAGTACGGGGGTTATGAAGGTGTCTTAAGTAAAAAAAAAATACATTAAAAATATCTATTTAAAAAAAAAACTTGTATAAAAGTTGGAACTTTGACCCCCAATATCTCTGTAACTAGAAGGTTCCCAGGTATGGTCTAGAACAAAAAAATGATCGCAATGACGGGGAGAACAAGTGCCTTTCGGCTTCGTTAAGAGTCTTTTAACACCCTTTATATATGAAATTACGACTATGAATAGCTCAAACAGTCGGAAAAGTCGTATTTCTCTTAACTAACACAAAGGAAACACATTCCTATCATATGCAACGTTACTCATCAAGTATTTAGCTATTGTTTCCATAATTTTACCTTGTTTATTATTTAACTATTCGCTCTATTGACGTAAACACTGAAATTCCATTGTTTTCAGTGATATTGATACTCAGCTAGAATGGAATTGCCTTACAGGCATTTATTTGTCATTTGTGGACAGTATAACAAGCAATTTTGCTTTATAATTATCTAAGGATTATTTATTAGTTTTAGTTAGAGATATGTGGTAACAGTGGTAAGTATTAAAGTGCAAAGTAACTTAGAAAATTTTCGCCATTTATAAGTTAGTATATTATGTATAGAGCCTGTGACGCGACCTTCGTCCGCATAAAATCACTATCACTACATATTATAAAACAAAGTCCTCCGCCGCGTCTGTCTATCTGTTCGCGATAAACTCAAAAACTTCTGCATCGATTTTCATGCTGTTTTTACCAATGGTTAGAGAGGTTCTCGAGGAAGGTTTTAGTATATAATATGTCAAGTTTTTGTATACATTGGCTAAAATATAATGATATTTGTTGGAGGGCGGGAACGGGATCAAAATTTCATGATTACTTTTGGTCGCGATAACCGACATCCAACATGCAACAGCTAGTTATTATAAGAAAATAATCCAAACCACTAAGTTCATTTAGTGCCATTGAACGACTTTTTATTAACTTGAGAGTCGTATTGTTGATTGTTACGGTTGCGAATCATATTTTGTTCAACATACAGCCTGACCAGTGTCAGACTGTATGTTGAACCTTCAAATTGCAAAAAACTTAAGAAAATTTTAAATTCCCTGGCTACCCTGGCGCTTCTTCTTCTTAGTCACATATACGTGGCAAGCAAGCGCGTGCCCTTTACGCCAAACGACACAAAAACGTGACAAAATGGTAGGTGAAATTGTAGCTTAGCGTGGAGGGCACGCGCGTGTGTTTATGCTCTGGCTATCAAAAGGTTAAGATGTGCAGGGACCGCGTCGGCATCTTGAAGTACTTGAAGAGGCCTGTCTCCAGTATAACGTTCCCAACGTTATACGCTGATTATGACGCTGTGGATGCCTACCTGATCTCGTACTCTCAGCTCGCACTAGTTTGGAAGTATCCGGAAGCCCGCCACTCTAATCCCAAAGCACTGCAACTTCTGAAAGCCAGAATCAACAGTGGCGACCAACAGAAAAGCGCTGAGACAATGAAACTCGACGAAGACCCAGAGAAACAATTTAAATGTCTTGGATCCCGCAAAGAAATGAATCGGAAAATAGGAAAAACATAATGTCCTCTTCCCTTCTAGCTAGCAGGAGACAGAACTTAGAAGTGGAAGACAGTGGTGGACGTGGAAGTGTTCGGAAGATACCACGTTTGCCATGTCATCTGTTAGTAGATTTTCTGACGAATCTCAACATTCTTAAAATTATTCTCATGTTTACAGAAGCTCGTGGCAAAATGTCATGAAGCGAACAGTCAATTGGAACAGATGGCGACGGCTCTGAATGATGCTACCATCAGCTTGCAGAACGTTAATAACCAGTAAGTTATGTTTATTGTTAAAGTAGCTTTTTTCTTCCTTAGAGGGAACGGTACGGGGGTTGTGAATCTCCATACAAATGTATTTCCCTTATTTCTTCTAGAGTAATCCCTATAGAGCAATCATTGTTTTTGACGTCTTATAAATCGATGAACGCCGGCTGCACGCACGAAAAAGTGTCACGTTCCGCCTGTGCCGAGCGTGCAAGCGAGAGCGCGGAACAAGCGATAGAGAGGCTCGATCGGCCTAAGCGTTCGGCTTGTGACGCATCTATGTATTATACAAAACAATGATAATTCACTGATAATAATTCAATTCAATTCATAAAAGTATGCAATTTTTCATCAATGTTTTCTTATGACGTTGTCACGTAAAATTATCGTCCGTAAACCGACTTTACAGGCAACCATTTTTTTTTTTATAAATTCAAGGTCTACTGTAGACACATCCTGTCATTTCCTTTTTTTTCAGTATAAGGTATTAGGTTTAGTGCATTTTTACGGGCGTGAATAGAGGACTACCAGACAATTCAAAAACTTGATGTCATAAATAATTGAATCGGCTCAGTTTTCATGGAGAAACAAGGAAATCTGCCTAGTTTTTTCCGAACTCTGATGGGGTCCACTTCCAATGTAACCGTATGCAGCTTAATACCAGTATTTTAAATGGAGCGGCTGCCAATCTGAACTCCATAACCCAGTTAGTACTGGGTAATACGACGGTAATACCCCTTGGTAAGACTGATTGTCAGTCTTTCGGGCCCTTGACTACTTGTAACGACTATCAAGGATCTATAAATGACAGATGGGATTAACTTCTTAACGTGCTTTCCGAGAAACGGAGGACACTCGGGCATTTAATGTGGTCATCCATCCACGAATCAACCTAGGGAAGCGTGGCTTAACGTAATGAATGACCCGAGCGGCTGTTATTATTTTGCCACGAGTTCCTCTGCGGTATACCTACGGTAAAATCACTAAATGATAATAGGTTACATAACAGTTTAAAAAGTGCTAATTGTATTTAAGTGAAAGTCGTCTAATTAGTAATTCAAATTAGCGTAATTTTGGCGGAAAACCATCGAGTGTGAAGAGTATTTGACAAAGTACTGGCCACTCTCTTTAGAAGATACTGAAGGCTTGTTAGTGTAGAGAATTTAATGAATTTTTATTGTGATGAATTTTAGTTTTGAAAGTCTAATTTGTTGTCTAATTACTCTCTAAATACTCAAATGACTGCCTCGTTGGTCTAGTGGTCCCAAGCGCGACTGCTGCGCAAGAGGTCCTGGTTTCGATTCCAGAGTCGAGCAAAGTGTTATTGGGTTTTCCATCAGGAAATTCTCGGTAGCAGCCACGGAGTCTGGACCTGTGCCCAGTTGATGGCTCGCCCCCTATTACATTAGACTTTCACTTAACTTTATTGCCGCAAATCGAATTGAGTAGGTATCAACGACCCGTCCCAGTGCGGGCTGCCTTATGTCTTAGCAATTTTTGGTTCTAGGACATGTTGATTTCCTCTTACGAGGGGTGATCCAAAAGTAATGATAATCGGTTATTTCCAATGCAGTTAAAAATCAAAAAAAGGGATTTTCGCATGCTTATGTACCCACTAGATCAGCATAAAAAATCATATAAATAGGTTACGATTTCCGGGGGGGGGGGGGGTACATTCATTGGAATATGAATCCTCAGAGAGATAACATCAAAATGGAGAAAAACGAAATTAGTGATGGATGCTTTTGAGGCTTTTTTGAAGGATCAAGATAAAGTTCTTTTTTCTTAGGGCATTCTGGGTTTATAAAAACGATGAACTAAATGCATTGACTTGTTAGGAGACTATGTAGAAAAATTAATATTTGTTTTAACTATATCACCGTGTTTAATATTCATTATCATTACTTTAGGGCTAAAGGATTGGGCTGAAATAGCTCTAGACAGAGAAGAATGGAAAAAAGGAAGGGAGGCCTTTGCCCTGCAGTGGGACACAACAGGCTCATAATAAAATAATAATAAATTACTTTTGGATCACACCTCGTAATGTTTTTCTTCACCGTTGTAAGAGGAAAGAGGAGCTCGTGACTAAATAATAACAGCCGCTCGGGTCGGTCTTTAGGTTAAGCCGTGCTTGCCTAAGTTGGTCCGTAGATCCATGGACCACCCATTACATACCGAATTTCTTCCGTGCCTCGAAAGGCACATTAAGCTGTTGCCCGACTGTCATTTGTATATCTTTAACAGGCGTTACAGGTAGTCAGTAGCCCAAAAAGCCTGACAACCATGTCATACCAAAGGGTGTCGTGTTGGGCTGTAGGACTATTCAAAAGAGGTACCGCAGCCCTGGAACACAAAGGGCGAGGAAGGAACATGGATGGGTTTTAGTCAGTACAAGTCTGACACTCCCTTCCGCTCCGCCCAGTACAAGTCTGACTCCTGTCCGCTCCGCCCAGAGCGGGAGGGGTATTTTGATGATCTCCCATCCTTAAAAAAAGGGTATCGTGTTACTCAGTGCTAGCTGGGTTGTGGAGGTCAGATAGGCAGTCACTCCATGTAAAATACTGGTATTCAGCTGCATCCGGTTAGACTGGAAGCCGACCCCAACATAGTTGGGAAAAAGGCTGGCAGATGATGATGTAAGAGGAAAGAGGTGGTGATGATATAGTTTGCACAAAATCTTTTGTAAACCTGCCTAGAGTCAGACCCGCGACCACGACTCTAATTCGATTAAATCCTATTGAATTATTTTTTCATGAAATATTAATTGAATAGGATTATATGAACTTAGAGGATTGTATTGATGATTTTCACGATCGTAATTCTGCAACTACATACATGTTACTGGCGCGACTCATTTTTCATCAACATACAATCTAACACGGACCTGCAAATTGCTAAAAACGTAAGAAAATTTGACTTTGACGCAACTACCTTAATTCAAATTATATTTTTTTCTTCTTCTAGATTCATGGCGTTAAGTAGCAGCCAGTTTATAGAAAGCCGTGTTTATGATGACGATGATTTGGCGACAGACGTGCAGCCAATCAAGGTAAGAAGTCATCCGATATGCTCAACATGATTAGTTCTAAGTTGACATCCGTCTGATCTGACCAAAATGATGATAACTATACACTTTTATAACACGTCATGATTAGTGTCATGTAATTTTAGGGTTCCGTACCCAAAAGGTAAAAGGGACCCTATTACTAAGACTCCGCTGTGGCGCTGTAGTACTTTTTGTTCTATTTTGCTGTAGTACTTTTTGTTATATGTTGTTGCAGTACTTTTTGTTATATGTTGCTGTAGTGTTGCTACACGTCTTCCTCTTCCACAATTCTCAATTACTCGTCATCTCAGACACCTCCTTTCTTGCCATATCATCCTTTACACAGTCCATCCATCGCTGCTTTGGTCTCTCTACTTTTATATCCATTTTCTTTTCTTCATTTCATGTTATACCTTAAAGCTAGATTTGAACTGCCATATAAACCTTGCCTTGCAAATGATTATGGTAGGGTCTCAGTTAAAATGAAATCTCTAACATACTTACGAGGATCTTTTCCCTACAAAAATCTGCATCCTAATAAGAATTTTTGTATGTCACTCAGCCATTTTGGTCGGAACATGTTTAATTGTTTGGCTAAGAAAGTTGAAAGTCCTTATGAATTAATGAATAGTGACCCGATTTTTCACTTTCAACTTTAATTAGGTGGGTCGCTGTTATTATAATATCAAATAGTATACGACTGACTGACTCGTTAGAGAGAGCAGCGGTGGCCCAGTGGTTGCGACCCCGACTTACGAACAGTAAGTCGTGGGTCGAACCCAGGCAGGCGCATTACTTTGTGTAATTTGTTTCATCACCACTGCTCTCAAAAACGGTGAAGGAAAACATCGTGAGGAAACCGGCATGTCCTAGAACCAAAAATTCGAAGACATGTGACATCTACCAATCCGCACTGGGCCCGCGTGGTGGATTATAGCCCATTCCCTCTCCTAGAGAGGAGGCCTGTGTCCCAGCAGTGGGAACATTATGGGCTGATGATGTGTGATGTGTGACTGACTCGTTGGCCTAGTGGTCCCAAACGCAACCGCCGAACGTGGGTTCTCGAGTTCGATGGATATCAGGATTTTGTCGTTAGCAGCCCAGGGTCTGTATAGTTGCCCGATTGGAACCCGGTCTTCATTAAATGGCACTTGTATAACTGGCTTAACCTGGCTCTACACACATCACGCCTATCCCTTTGAGGAAAACAGTGCCTATGGGGTGTTATTTTATGTGAAAATTTACATCTTTTGGAGTCACAAACTGAATATGGGACCAATTCCTTTGCAACTATTTACATACTTAGATTATTTTTTCCGAATGCACTGAAAAATCAGCTAAGTCTACATGGTACTCAAGTAGGTTAATTATACAGAATCAAATTAAAAAAGCTAGCGAAACGCAGACGTAACCTCCAAAACAAATAGGAAGCAGTTTTGGTTCAACTAAAACGTCTGTATGTGTTCAGGAACAACCTAATCCCGAGATCCCAGACGAGCTGACATCCTTAAAGCGCAGTATCTCGGTGTTAGAGAATGCGCACGAGCTGATCACTATACTACACGACAGTGACACCGAGTCTGATACCGATGATGAAATGCCTGCCAGGTGAGTTTATACCGTATTTTAAGACTTTAAAATGCACATCAAAAAACTCGTCAGTTTTTTTTTTTTTTTTTAAATTAGCCTTCTCTGTGCCACTGCTGGGCAAAGGCCTCCCCAATTTATTTACATCAATTAAATATTTTTGAAGTTATACTTCTTTTGGCGCGTTAGGGAAAAATTATGAGAGTAAATTTTTAAGATGCGCGCGCACCGCGTCACGAAAAACCAACACCCTGAAGTTAGCTAGTCAACATACACCCTGAAGTTATAGCTAGTCAACATTTTAGTTTTATACGCCAAAGAAGTATAACTTCTTACTTGCGAACATAAGTACAGACACACTTTTTTTCCATCAAAATCACTGATTGCACATCAAAGCCAGAGCGTGCAAACGTAATACTCGCACATATAACACAATATTTTTGCAACATGTTTTCATAAGATAATATACGATAGGTTACTTTAAACCCTGCAGACAGAAAGAGGAGCCCCGCGCAGACAGGCTACGTCGACTATAAATTGCCAAATGCGTTGAAAAAAAATAAAGATTTGTTAAAAAAAAAATACAAAGTTTATGTGCGCTAGTTATAGTTAGATATGCGTTCATAAAAAAAACCGCTTTTCAATTAATAGCGATGCATTACGAACTCTAATGATTGCTTAAATAATAATATTTTGAGGTAACTATTTTGCTGTGCAACCAGCATTTTTGATTAGCATTGGAATATTTTTTAACGTAAAAAAGGATTTTTTTTTGATTTACAGTTAAATGCTAGCCTTATTTAAAACCTGTACACCGTGTGTAGGGCACAGACATTAAATAAATAAATAAATGACCGCTGACCGTATTTTTGTCTCCAGAATGGTGCTGAAACCTAAAGACATGTACGCTTCCCGACCGCTCCCCTTCATCATTGGAACGCAACCATGGAAGAACAAGTGGCATGCTGGTGAGTCTACCCTCGCAGTACACCATGTTGATTTTTAGGGTTCCGTATCCAAAGGGTAAAAACGAGACCCTATTACTAAGACTCCGCTGTCCGTCTGTCTGTCAATCTGTCTGGCTGTCTGTCACCAGGCTGTGTATCTCATGAACCGTGATAGCTAGATAGTTGAAACTTTCACAGATGATGTATTTCTGTTGCCACTATAACAACAAATAATTAAAAGTATAAATTATTTAATAATTAAAGGAGACTCCCATACAAGAAACGTGTTTTTTTTCGATTTATAGTACGGGTTTCTTGTATACCCCCTTTAATTACGGAAACAGAAATAAATCATTTGTGAAAATTTCAACTGTCTAGCTATTACGGTTCATGAGATACAGCCTAGTGACAGACAGCCAGAAACGTGTTCTTTTTTCGGTTTATGGTACCATTCGCGCGCGAGTCCGCCTCGCACTTGGCCAGTTTTTTATAACTTATAAGTACCCGAAACGGTCCCTGCGAGGACTGTTCATGTTAGTGCCTAACCTGGTGTCAGAGTTTTTATGCCGCCCATGAGCCTCTGACTTGGCTTTACATGCCGTCGAGAAATATCTCTCAAGCATGCTGGTTTCCTCACGATGTTTTCCTTCACCGAAGCAAGTGATAATTATACAATACTCGTATGAATCCGAAAAATCAGAGGCACGCACGATGACCAATCAAGCTATGCAAAACCAGTATAAGCGGATCTCTCATTGTACGGGAAATCTTTAAAAAGAGAGGCTATGTTATACTGGAAATGTATAACTTGATATGTGTATATGGTTTGGCTTAATGCTTTATTACTCAAAATCAAAATCAAAGCATTTATTTCAAGTAGGCCAGTTACAGGCACTTTTGAATTGTCGACAAAGATAACAATGTAATGAAGCTACAGTCCCAGTCACAAGGCATAAAAACTGTGAAAGTACTGTAGTTGCCCATTCCCTAGCGTAGATCTCTAAGGAGAAGAACGGGCAAGAAACTCCAATACTATTCTACCAGTTCAGTTTTAAGTGGTGCAAACTCCGAGAATAATCCTCTACATTGACCTTTAAATTGCCTGTATTCTTCTTGTCAGACCCCATTGAGATGATGACATATTTTACTTCCAAGGTCTGCTCCTCGAAGACAGCGACTCGGACAGCACGGCTTCTAAGGTGGAGCACGACAGCGACCAGTACTCTCAGTCGGAACCGGAAGACAACACCGACAAATTGCCCATCCCTCACACACACACGCATACCACAGTAAGTAATGATACTACTGGGTCATTGTTTCCGATACCGGTATTCTTTGTATTTTTTAAGGATAGTAATAAAAGCTAAAACAATAAAAAAAAATGAGCCTATGTACTCAAAATGTGAAATTGATTGCTTTATATACTAATTTTCAGACAACTTATACGCGCATACAAATAAAGAAATGAGTAAAAATTCCGAAAAATCAATACAGCATTTGCTGTAGTAAGATTTTTCCACCAGCTTAAATTGCGTTTTACCCAAGTGTAGTTCACTTAGTCATTTTCATCGTAACTCACCTGTTATAAATTTAGAAGTAACCTTTAAAATAAATAATACAGGAATAAAATCAAAACCGTCAAGCTAAATATCAAAATGTTGTAATAAGGCGTAGTCGACGTAGCCCCATTACGTGGGGCACCTATTTCTGTCTGCAGAGTTTTAAGTAACCTAACACGAAGGGGATGGTGGGATCATAAGCCTCTTCAATCGTATGCCACTCAACTCTATTCTCGGCTACTCTCGTGTTGCTGCTACCACTACCAGCCACCCTGCGGAGATCGTCACTCCTACTCAAAACACATTATTGAAGTTTTATTTTCTTTTAGGTCTCAGAAACAAGTTCGGAGCTCCCTTCGGAGCAGGGCTCCGTGCCCAAGCCGACGCCCTCTGATGTGGCCAGCGAGATCGCTAGGAGACTGGGAGCGGGCAGAGAACCACCTAAGGTATGTTGATCATTGAATGATCATTAACAGGACCCAAGTCTAGTTTTCAATTATGTTGAGGTCGACTTCCAGTATAACAGGCAGCTGAATACCAGTATTTTACATGGAGCAACTGCCTATCTGACCTTTAACGACTGTCAAAGATCTACAAATGACAGCCGGGACCAACGGCTTTACGTGCTTTCCGAGACACGCACGTCTGGTTTCAAAGAAAAAATATTTAGACTTGGCCATTCCACCAACTCTTTTGAGGTTTCTTTTGACATTTGTCCGACACAAATGTTTTTTACTTCTAGATAGCAACCGTAAAACAACGGAGGCGGTCCTCACTGTTATCTTCTGCTTTTCCTTCGTATTTTTTTTTTTTGTACAATTTTCATTTTCATAACAGTAAAATATTTATCTCTCTTGTCGACACACGTTTTTTTTTCCCTGAAAATCTACGGGTTATTTGCCGTGCCTAGGGTATGGTTGTCAGAGTTGTATGGATCAGATCAGCTTGCATACGGACCGGACAAGGTGGAACAAAGCGCCGTATTGCCGCCGCACATTTGTCGGATCAACCGTAGATTTTCACGTAATAAAAACCTATTTTGACAAGAGGCCATTAGTTTAACTAGATAACTCGTGGTCTTAAATAATAACTACGCGAAATAAAATGTGTAAAACCATTCGAAACTAAATTATTTTCTCAGATGGTTGAAAGAGAGCCTGAAGATGAAGAGCCGCCTAAACCCACAGTCCGCAAGATTTACAGACCACAAGATCCAGTGTCAAGTAAGTAGTAACTTAAAGCAAAGTCAATTCAATCCTTGCGACAAATCTAAACATCTATACAAAAAATAAAATTAAAGTGTTTGTTTGTAAATCAAAATAACAGCTTTTTACTGAATGCATATGAAAGTATACGAGGTGGAAGGGAAGGGAGGGTATTTTTATCTGTGTCTGCTTATCTGTTAATTCTCCGAAACGGCTGGACCGATTTAGACGGGACTGTGTTTTAACGAATCGGTAGTGTAGGTGACTAAACCACCACCCTGCTTACTAGAAACAGGAATGAAACAAATATTGCGCCTTGTGGAACCCCCACGTTTACTTTTTGACCCTGTAAATGAACACCTTTTTTTTGGACATGCTGTTGCTGTATCATTCAAATAAGGTTTGACTAAATTAAGCGTAAGTTGACCTAGTCTATCCTCCTAAAGTTTTATAAGTAATGTGTCGTTTTTAACGCAATCAAATGCTTTGGGGAGGTCACAAAATATTGCCATGGCGACACTAGCCTGCTATTCAAGCATAATTAACATCTCATAACAAACATGCATATCATCTTTTCAGGTACAATATTTCCAGACGAGCCACCACCCCTCACCCCTGTGTCGGATAGTGGCTCCGACATATTCGCAGAGCTGCACCGCGCGCAACCGTACGCGAGCGCGAATGTACCCGACGAGCTGTTCGCTAATGACAGAGAGAGCGACGACGGAGATATCTTTAGTGATTTTGCTAAGAAGGTAAGGAAATGTACTTTTTTGAAAAGCAATCGTAGGTCGCAAGCGCGACTGTTGAGCATGAGTTCCTGTGTTCGATTCCCAGGTTGGGCAAAGTATTATTGGGTTTTTCAAATTAGGAATTTCTCAGTAGCAGCCACGGAGTCTGGATTTGTGCCCGGTTGATGGCAATAGGGTCGCATATTACATGGCACTTAAACATAACTGGTGAAATGTGGGTGTACTATTAGGTACACCACTGCCTAACCTTTGGCCTGATATCAGATTAGTAAAACCCATTCTCTCTTTTTCACAGCCAGCAACAAATTCCAGTGCCAAACCGACCTCCCTGTTCGACTCCGGCCCCGCTCCGAACATGTTTGTCAAACACACTGACAACCACCACACATCTGATGATCACAACAGAAATATACGTGATGATCATCACAGAAGAAATGAATACGATGATGATGATATCGGGAGGAATGCTGGTGGTGTTAGGGATGTTTATGATGAGCAAAGAGGTGATGTGGAGGCTGAAAGGGTGAAGGTATGTAATTATTATGTTTTAACTTAAGATAATTTAATAGTTTTATTTAAAACTATGTTTAGTAACCGGCCGTTAAAAGCCCATGTCAACTTATACATGTTGAAATCGTATAGTTACATACGATTCTATAATTTTTGCGATAATTATTAAAAAAAACATCAGCTACTTCATACAATACCGTCAAAATGTATCAAATACTTGTTTTTTCGCTGTCTCTGTTTCTTTTTTGAGTTCGATATATCTATTGCATGTGGCAGCAGATTTACTTGTATTGCCTGTTGATGTCATACTGTCATACAGATGAAAAATTGAGGCTATTTCTTTTCCACAGAAACCGATTGGTGGAATATCCTTATTTGGCAACAAAGGAACTGAAAGCATTGGAGCCGCCATCTTGAAACGTAAGCAACGAAAATCTTCGACTTCCGGCGACGACAGCGGAAGTGACTCCCGGTCAGAGTCACACACAAACCAGCAGATAAGAAAGGAAAAAGATATTTTTGATGATTTATTTGCTAGGTCTGAAAGCAAAAGTGTGAAAAAAGATAAAGATTTTAATAAAGATTTGAAAGCGCAAATACAAAAGAAAACTGAGGTAAAAGAGAAAAAGATAGAAAAACCAAAAGTAGATTTATTCAGTGACAATCTTTTTGATGATATAGATGATATTTTTACTACGAACGTTGTTAAAATGCCTACAAAAGATAATTCTAAATCTATTTTCGAAGATGATGATGATCTTTTCTCTGAAATTGCTGCGCCAAAACCGATGAAGATTGAAGTAGCAAGTAGTAGTAATAACAAAAAAAGTTTGTTTGATAGTGATGATGAATTATTTTCTGAAACTAAGCCTGTTGAAAGGCCTAAAGAAACCTCTAAACCTGTTGAAGTTATTAAACCTAAGGTAGCTGAAAGAACTAAAATAAATGAAGGTAATATAGCTAAAGAAATCACTAAAAGTATATTTGATGATGAAGAAGATGAACTTTTTAGTGATACTAAATCTAATAAAATACAAAATAATAAACCAGCTAGAATAGAAAAACCTCAAGATTTTGGCAAAGAATATACGAAAAATATTGCACCTACTAAAAGTTTTGGAAATGATAATATTTCGAGAAATGTTGCACCAACTATTTCAAATGTATTTAAGAGTCCATCACTTTTTGATGACGATGATGATGAAAGTAATCTTTTTACTGAACCAGCTAAATCTGGCGTCCAAAATATTAAAGCAGCTTCTATTAAAGATACAAAACTTTCAAGCAAAACTGACATTAATGCCCCTGAAGAAAATTTAGATATAAAACCTTCAAGCAAACCTGAAGCAAACATTCCTAAAGAAAATGTTGTTATACCTTCAAGCTCAGTTAAAAATGATGAGAATGATCAAATTGTAGTTAAAAATGAAAACGTAGATGTAAATAAAGATAGTAGCAAACCTCTACTAGATAAAATTGTTAATACATCTGAAACGCAGAAAAGTTTAATAGATGAAAAAAAATCTTTACCTATAAGCAAAAATGTAGATAGCAAGATAGTAAATGTAGCAACGAACGCAGCTAACATATTTGAACATATTCATAAAAATATACAAAATGTAGACGAAAGTTCTTCGGAGACCAACAATGATTTCAGTGATCAAGATTTTGATGATTTACCTCCGAAAGAGAATAATAATAAGACTGTAACTATTAATAATGTTGAAACTGAAGAAAGCCCTACAGAAAAACCTAATATTTTTGATAAAACTACGTTAGAAGAAGATATTGATGAGCTATTTACTATAGCTCAACAAAAAACTGACAATATTGAACCCATATTTCAAAATATCGTACCAGATTATGCAAAAACAATGCCAGAAAAGACTGAACAAGTCAATAAAACAGCTGAAATCGCTACAAAAACTATAGAAGCAGATATTTTTAGTAACATTATCACTGAACCACCAGTTTTTGAAAAACCAAAAGAACCGAAAAAGAGTAAAAACGTCAATGCGTTATTCGACGATGATTCCGATGATGAAAGTCTATTTTTCAAAAAGAATGATCCGATATTCGTAGAAAATCCGGAAGAATTTACTCCTACACAAGACCGTATATTCGGTTTGTTCACCGATGAACCACCGGATGATGGTTTTAGTAAAATCAGTGATGAATTTGATGATGATATGTTTACTACGCTTACTAAGCCTAAAGTACTGCAGAATGAATACCCTCCCATACCGGCTACTGTACTATTTGAAGATAGTACTGCTACTGGCAATATTATACCTGAAATTGAAAAAGTGGAACCAAGAAATGACAATATAATACCTGAGGTTGCAATAGTAGATACAGCTGAAGAAATATTCAATGATTCACCTAAAGATGATGTAAAACCAGCTTCTAAAATTACAAAAGAACCTAAAAGTGAAGATATATTTAAACTACTAGAAAATGTTGCTGAACGACAAATGTCTTCTACAGTGTTGTCAGATGATGAACAACTGTTTAAAAAACCCACAATAGAACCTAAACCTGCTTTACAGGGTAAAACTAGTTTAGATTTACTATCTGATGACGAAAACCTATTTGCTACGGGACCTTCACTAGTAAATCCTAATTCACTGACAATAACTAAAGAAAAAGTACCTATACCTGAAAATAAAAAGCCAACCTTGAAAGATAAACATACTATTGACTTGTCTGATGATGACAACCTGTTTGCTTCAGTACCTACATTAGAAAAACCATCTACGCTAGCATCTAAACCTCTATCTGAAAATGAAATAACTATAAAAGAGAAACCTAGTCTGGATTTATCTGATGATGAAAACTTGTTTGGTTCAGGATCTGTATTAGGTAAAACTGGAAAACCTACTTTACTGACACAAGAACGAAAACTTACACCTGAAAATAAGAACCTAGAATCAGTAAGTAAATCTTCAGATGAAGAATTGTTCACGTCTTTAAAAACAGAAATACCTACACAGTCTGAAAATAAATTACTTAAACAGGATTCAAAATCTGATGAAGACTTGTTCAAAAAGCCTGAATTTGTAACTAAAATCGCTTCAGAGTCAAAACCGGAAAAGTCAGAGAAAAAAGTAGGCAAACTTAAAGTTGGTCTCAATATAAACGTAAATGCTTTACTACCTGGAGCTTCACCTAAAAAGGTTAAGCCAAATGACCAACCAGATGGTCAAAGTGTAGTTGAAAGTCAAAAGTTAGATCCTAAACTCTACCCTGATATTCCAAAGTCAGAATCGAGAACAGAAAATCAAAACGCTGATTCTAAGTTATTAAAATCTGTTAGTTTTGAAGGAAAACCTGAGTCAGATGTGTTGGATAATAAATTGTCGAAAGAAAGGGTTAAGATTCAAGTAAAAAGACGTCCTTCTACTAGAAGAGCTAGGCGAGAGGCTGTGAGAAAATCTGGAATCGATTTTGGTGAAGATTCTACAGATAATTCTAGTTCTATAGATGATCCGCCAAAAAGAGATAGTGCAAAAGTTAGTAAAAAAGAAGAAAAATCGATTGAAATAACGCAGGATACACAAGCTGATATCATAGATAATTCTAACATTCAAGCCAAACTAGATAATATTACTGTACAGGCTGAAATAGATCGTAACTTTGTAGAAAAACAGCCTACAATTGAACCCACTGCTATAGAAAGACAGCCTGAATTTCCAGAAAGACCTTCTTACTCAAGGGATGTAAAATCTAAGGTAGTTTACATCTTAAATGACGAAGATATATTCAATACTAGTACTGTTGATAAACTTGAGAGTGTAAACAAAAATCTAGACTCAAATACAGGCGTTACAACGTTAGGCAAAGTCTACGAGAAAACAGTTGAAAGTCATTCTAAAAAAGATTCAAAATCAATTCTTTTCGGCGATGAAAATGATGAAGAAATATTTAAAGCGAAAACAACAGCGAAAAAATCTACTATATTCGATTCTGATTCCGAAGAAGAGCTATTTGGAACGAGTAAGAGAGAAGAGAAAGAGAGAAAAATAGAGAAAATAGAAGTGAAGAAAGAAATTAAAAGAGAGGTGGTGAAGGGATCTCTGTTCGGTGATGAAGATGATGATGATGGTCTGTTTGGTGTTAAGACTAAGAAAATTGTTGGTAAGTGAATTTGTTAATTTAAGTCCATTTTCAGTTTTATCGGGTACCCTTATATTTACTTTTTTTTGTTAGTCTATTTAGATATCAAGCATTTTGGACGCCTTCAAGTTATGTGGAGATTTATTTATCGAGATTTTATTTAATTAAATGGTACGGTAGGACTTTTATATCGTCTTGCTTTTGGGGGTAGTGCTTTAACGTTATAGATGGCATGGCGATGCAGTTATTGAAATGAAAACTTCTTTAGCGGCGTTGTGCACTTCTGGGATGGGTTAAAACTGTTAAACTCGCGTCAGATCGTCAAATTGAATCGGCGGCGCAGGACGCTTGCGCGATTTTGCGTGTAGTTTAAGCTAGATGGCGTTCTTTTAAGTTTTCACTTTTGCCGGCACTCCCGGAGTGCAACCCGTTGTTTTTTTTTATTTCGGTGGGGAACGAATTTTGATTTATTAGTCGCAAGCGTGAGTGCTTAGTATGTCGTGCTGGGTCCAATCTCCAGACCGAGCAGTGTTATTGGGTATTTATCAGTTGTACTGACACTGATTACCAGTTATATATGTAACTACATACTTCATTAATTTGTGTTCTACTTCATTTTCTTCATTCTCTGGCAAATCTCATCAAGCAAATAATTTATTGCTTATTTGATACGTAGCATAGATAAGTTTAAAACTTCTAACCGAAAAAAACACGTGACCATACACGGCGAGGCAAAAAGAGAGGGGTGTTATAACGTGTCTGTCTATGGTATCGTAGCTCCCAAACGGATGAACCGATTTTCGTTTAGTTTTTTTTTTGGTGTCATAGATAATTTTATCCCGAAAATCTGTTCAGCCGTTTGAAGATCATCAGCTCTTTTTTAGTTGATGAGGGGATCTGACTAACTTCCTTATGTCCGATCGATTCGAAATTTGGTACCTTGTTATAGAAATGATATTGAAAGTATATGGTAAGGTAACCACGACCTGATCAGCCGTTTGAAGATCATCAGCTCGTTAATAGTTGATGAGGGGATCTGAATACCTTCCATATGTCCTATCGATTCGAAATTTGGTACCGTGTTACTTCAATAAATAAATACTTTAAAAAAGACAAAATAAAAGTAAAATTAAAAATTGTAAAAACCCCCCGACACAAAAAATAAAGTCTAAAAACTGATAAATAATATTTTAAACCTATTATAATTATTATCGTCACATATATTATGTCCGATCGATTCGAACCACCTTCACCTCTTTTTCTGCCTTCCACTTCAGGAAATACAGTCTTGATATTTTATTTTATTTTTCAACAGATCAAAAACCCCAGCCATCGAAGTCGACAGCTAACAAAGAAACAAAAGAAACTCCTAAACCTGCGGAACCAGTGTTTGTAGACCCGCTATCAATGTTCGGGGACGATGACTAGTCTCACATTGTGACGCTGGGCGGCGCTAGTGTGTGTGAAGATTTAGGCGCAGTACACGGTCGTATATTATATCGGGTTATAAAAAAACTACGGCTTTGTAGAAAGCTAAAAAGGTTACCACGTATTCAGAACATCATTCTGAGCCCCCATATAGGTTTTCTTTTTGCCAGTAAAAAAACAGCTTTTTACTACAAAACTGCAATCCCTACATGGTCAAAATCTATGGTGAAAAATTTCAATGTGGCAGTATTCAGAATGATGTACTGATACTAAACCGTTTTATCGAATGATGATAAATGAAAATGGCGGCCACTTTATGCGCCAGATTTTTGTAGGTATTCACGCTAATTCTGCAGGTATCGGAGTACATAAGCTTTTAAGTCTGTGGTAAACATTAGTGAAATTGTCTGTGGATTTTGTATTAAAAAAGAAAGATTGTGGTGTCAGTTTCGACTTTTGACACGGAGAACGATGCAGCATTATACATAGCTTTTTAATTTATTAAACAAGCTTAGTTTATTATGCCGGGTACACATGAGTGTAACGTGAAATGTAACACGAATGAGCCGTCCAGACTTATGCAATGCAACATGAAATGTAACCCAACGACAAGGCGAATTTGTTTCATTGCGGGTTACATTGCATATTACATTTCGTAAGTCTGCACATGGCTTTAGTTCGATATAATGCTTTGTTAAATGTTAAGTCATATTATAATATAAAAATGTTATTAAAAATATTTAGTTTTAAATTAAGTTTGGTTTTAGTTGTATTTAAGCAGGTAAATTAATAGTCATTATAAATTTAAATCAGTTAATGTTATAAAATAGCCTTCATTAATAACGTATTGTTATTTTTAAATGTACAGTCGCCGAAAAAAATAAATCTGCACATTGTCGATCAATTTAAATTGTCTGCATGAAAGATAGAAGACATTTAATTTTGTAGTCTTGAAGACGAAACAATATTTAATTAGTAACTAAGAGTGAATTTCAGTAATGAAACAGAGCGCGATTAACGCATCTTAACCGCGTTCAAGATCTATCACAGCCATAATTCTTACGAAAGATTAACAATGATGGCTGAATATCCTGTGGCGTTGAACTGGTGTAATTGGCTCTTCAGGTGGCCTTACGGTGACGAAGCACTTAGTGCAAGCATCCATTATTCAATTCAATTTTGCATAATTTGTATGAGATTATGAGCTTCTACTTATTTAATGTAGGACTTATGTTAGCCATTAATGAAAATAAATAAGGTATCCCAGTGCAAGCTTTTTATGAGCTAATATTGTTACATTCACTGCTATGCTTATTAATCTCGAGATCTGGGGTTGGTGCCCGGGTCGGGCTATTATTATTGGACTTTTACCGGTGATTTAAAACATAACGTGCGAAATGTGTGTAATTTAGTGTGTACACACGGCGGCACATAAAGCTGTCCATTTCCAGTATAACTTGGCCGCGCTTTGTATAGATTTCACATACAATGAGACATCCGCATAAACTGGTTTTGTATAGCTTGATGTGGCCGTCGTGCGTACCTTTGCCTAACTCTTTGGATTACAGGTTTGATATAATATTATAATTGCTAAATTGCCTTTAAACACACTAGTGCCAGAGCAGCATTTGATAAAGCTTTACTTCATTGGTCAATTTTGACGTTCAGTAATGGAAATATATTCTTTAACAAATTAACCATCAATTTACAGTTCTTTCACTTCTTATTGTTGAAGGTCGATTTTTGGCCATCATACTTTAACAGTGATAATTCTGCAAAACATAGAATGTTAATATCCTAAAAAAATATTACTCTGGCTGTATGTACAGACGCCAGCAGGTCAAGCTACCCGAAACTGTCAGATTTTCCCAATCAACCTAGAACCTAATGCTTTAGCAATAAAGTCGAAAAATGATTAAAGACATCTGTCAGATTGTAGTAGCTTGATGTGCTAGCGTCTGTACATCAAAGTGTTGCCAGTTAAGACCCTTTTAATGGAGCTTAATATATAATTAGTAGGATTAAAAGAACAATGAAATATTTCAGCGCCTTATTATGCTTATGCTTCCGAGCGAGACATTCCAATGTTATTTAATTTTTATTATAAATGTTTATTATAAGCCTTGTTGCATGGGACTTAAACGTACCCTGTGAATGTGGCGAAGTGTATACAGTAATCGTACAGTACGAGCACAAATATGTATACACGTTGCATCTTTTACAGGTGGGAAAACCTTGTTATTGCAGCCGGGGCAGAATTCACGCCCCATTATTTCCGCACTAGTAGAGATAAATGAAAAAAAATCCACGAGTGTGAAATACATTGCATGTTGAACCTAATCGTAATGCGTTAAGAGTTAATTGTTGAGAAGGTGTATTGAAAATAGTATTTTGGAAATCGTGCTTTTATGAATTAGGTATTGTCTCTAAGTTGATATCAATGTTTTGAGAGAAAATGGCTTATGAATAAGCGCAAGTGTATGCGTATTAGTGGCCGTGATTGTACAGCTCTGTCTACTCCTTCGGGGATTATAAATGTGGTGTTACGTTATATGTTGGAGAAGAATATGTTTCTATAAAACAGATGTCATCTTTTTTTGCTAATTAAAGGGAGTTACCACACTCATCGACCCGTAATCGGCTTAAGCCGAAAAAAGTGTTCGTACGTCTATGTAATAAAAGCGAATAGTCCGACGCGGTGTCGAGCCCCGTTGTCCGAACCGAAAAGAGAAATGAGGTCTTGTTCGGTTTGAACGCAAAGGCATACCTAAAGTTCTTTTTGAACGGCTCAAGCTGCTTCCTCGTCGATGTTTAGTCACTATGTACTTTCTGTTCGTTTAATAAAATAAAGTATTCTTCCCAACTAAATGAAAAATTATGGAGATTCATTTAAAAGATAATAATTATACCTAATTATGTTTTGTTCTTAATGTAATGATTATGATAATGATTATAAATAACGTTATTTGTATTGTTATTTCGTTATTGGATAGTTACAGCTTGCTATACAAAGTGCCTACGGAATTATTCTTATAAGAAGAATGTAATAAAATGTTATACTTTTTTTGGGATTTTTATTGTGAACCTTATCACCCGTATTTAAAGAGTTTAATCGCTTGCCGTAATAACAGACGCTCGGGTCAATCTTTAGGTTAAGCCGTGCTTACCTAGGTTGGTCTGTGGATGGGTGACCACCCATTACATACAGAGTTTCCTCCGTGCCTCTGAAAACACGTTAAGCCGTTAGTCCCGGCTGTCATTTATAGATCTTCGACAGTCATTACGTAGTCAGTGGCCCAAAAAAGTCTGACAACCAGTCTTACCAAGGGGTATCGTACTACCCAGTACTAACTGGGCTTTGGAGGTCAGACAGGCAGCCGCTCCATATAAAATACTGGTATTCAGCTGCATAGTCACATGCTGTTCGATAACGACACTACTAGCGCCATCTAGCGCTTCTCAGGAGCAGTTTGCGAGCGACGTGAAGTGTAGCGCGCAAGCCGACACGGCGACCGACAGCTCGGTAGTGGGAGCGCGCCAACTTCACTCTTCATACTCGTTACCGTCTGATACGTTAGACAGACACAATTGTATTATTCGTTTTCTTTTTTATTTAAATATATTCGTTTTAAATCCGTAATAATGGATTAATTGAAGAAGTCCCTGGCTGCATCCTTTACACAAACCGTTACACCAAACACATACACAAACAGTCAGAACCGGAACAATTGTAGGCCATACTAATATTTGTTCCGTGAGGGAATCGAACCCGCGACACGCACCGTCGATCGCTTAGCCACTGCGCCACCCGCGCCAAATATTCTTAGAAAACCCGTTGTGCGTGAAAAGTAGATACGTAATGAATTGTGACCCACGATGACTGTTGCAAGTGTCGCAACTACCGCAATGCGAAGTTGACGGAAGTCTATCCTTTCAGTAATTCAGAGGCTTTTGTCCAGCTGTAGTGTGAGTGGTATGGGTTATAGTGTGTCTGTAGACTACTACTTGCTGAGTGTGGTTCATGTCGACACGAATGGCTTGAACATATGCTGCTAACGGCTTAACGGCTTTGTCGAGGCATGACTTCTGCGTAACATGTAAGTTATGCGACTAATTCAATAAAATATCGATTAATTTATGCAATTTTTTATATGGCAATACAAAAACAAAAGAAAAATCTATCAAACTGTCAATGTCAAAATAAATAAAACGCCACTGTCGCATGGCATTCGTATTGTGGTCGTTTGTTTTTCTTAGTAAATACTGCAAAAATGAAGGTCCCAGAGAAAACTATAGAGAAGAAGGAGAAAATTAAGAAGAGGGAGAAGATTAAACCTAAAAAGGAACATGTCTTAATTGTAGCACAAGAGATTAAGTTCGCACGTTTACTTTCGGGTAACGAGAAGAAAACCCGGGATAAAGTACTGAATACACTGAAAAAATGGCTTTTAAACTGTTTTGAGAAAGGATATGGTTAGTATTTAATACTTCTGTAACAACATTTTATTTAATACTTGACATTTTGTAGGAAAAACCTTCTTTTTAATGTCAATCAGTACTTAACCTAAAATCTTCGCAAATGTGCGCTGATGTATGTTACACGCTGTTTTCTTGTAGATAGATCTTTCATTGACTGAAGGATGGCATATTTGTCCATTTAATGCGTATTTGCAGGCATTCTAAGTGTAAGAATGACGATTTTACACACATTTATCCTAAAAATACCATGCTTTAATCTAGAATGTTAGAGGAAAACTAATTTTACTGCGTATTGATTAAGCAGCACTATTACTTGTTGCTATGTATGCCCAGTGGTAAAATCCTGTTGCTTAACGACTGAATTTCATCCACTTTTTTGATGATTTTGATTTAATTTAAACATATTGACAAATTGTTTCTTACATACTGGTGATCATAAGATTTAAACTTTTTTTCTTTCATTAAATCAATATTTTAGGGTTACATTGTAGTCTGTATCAACATTGGGGTTATTCATAAACCACTGCTTAATAAATGTTTTGAAGAATTTGCTTTCCATAAGAAGGAATCCCTAAATATTTCCTGAAGGAATACGTAATAATCATAACCAAAAGGCACTGGTTCACATATAATAATGTAGAGTTTAATAATTGAATTGGGATAAGAGCAGGAATATGATAATAACTTACATTTCCTCATAATCATGGAACAGTGACCAATCTGACATTCAGATTTCTCTAGAAACTCTTTGAATTGAATTGAATTATTTTTATTCCATCTTAAAATAAACCCTATTCATCAGATGTAGGTATGTAAATTTTCAAAAATATGTATTTACAAAAAAAAAAAAATTGAATTGGCTGCCCTGTAAAGTTTAACATTATGTCAGAACCGTCAGTTCTACGATTATGACGCTTTGAGAATTTGAAGTAATAAATTCATCGTAATAAATAAGTTGTCAATTTCAGAATTCAAGGAAGACGACTTTATAAGAGTGTGGAAAGGATTATTCTATGCTGTGTGGATGTCAGACAAGCCTCTTGTACAAGTAAGCAATAATTAAAACTTTTTACAGTGTAAAGTCTTTATAACGAATTTCAAGGGACCAAGCATTTTTTTTTCGTTATAAAAAGTTGGTTATATAGTTCTCCTACAGACAACTACATACGTATGTACATACATACATAAAGTCATGCCCTTTTCCCATTCCATGGGGGTAGGCAGAAACCACAGAAAGTAATCTAAGAATGCAACACACAACACACATGTGCTAAGGCTTTTGTTAATAATAACAAAAGCGAGACGGCTGTTTATGACCTCAGGTGTAGGCTGATTATAAAAACAATTGCATCTTTAAACATGTGTTGTCTAAATATGAAAATATTTTTTCGTAATAGAGAATGGCGGTTGTGTTATAAAGAGTGAATGAATGTATAGTTTTGTGGTTAACCGACCAAATTGAACTAATTTCTAAGTTATAGAATAAGAATAATTTATTTGCACAAAATACAGTTGTTATAATTGATGGTTTAGGCACAAATCATAGTTTGCCTTTTTAGGGCATGCAAATAGTATACATTATTATGTGATGCGTATTTAAGTGAAATATTACAAATATTTCCATAAGCTATTTTAATGTTTATAGGTAAAATAATAATAAATGTGCCCGACCCAGTTCTCGAGAAAGACCATGTCACGCTGTACTGGGATCGGTCTATCATTACTGACAGGACTATTGTAGCCAATAAACCTGACATAGTGGTAATAGACCGATCAGCGCGCCGCGTAATGATAATCGATGTCACCATCCCGCATGACGAGAACCTCGTGAAAGCTGAGAAAGAGAAACAAATAAAATATCTCGACTTGGCACACGAGGTTGTCGATATGTGGAATGTGAACTCGGCTGTCATTGTGCCGATTGTCGTAACGGCCAATGGCCTTATGGCTAAGAGCCTCGACGACCATCTTTCGAAGCTCTCCTTAGGCGGTTGGATCAAGGGTCTGATTCAGAAGGCAGTACTCCTCGATACGGCTTGCATTGTGAGGAGGTTCCTGTCTCTGGAGCCCTAACCACCGGTAGCTTGGACCCTGTTCCCGACACCGGCGGACCGCTATTTTTTTATATTTTTTAATGTTTTTCGTATGGATTTTTTTAAGAAATATTTGAAAATGTTAAAACATGTGTAAATGAATAAACGGAATAATAATAAAAAAAAACCCTTTACACATATTGCACATAAAACTATACATATATCTTAAAATTAAATTTTGTGTTGCAGAAATTCTTGTAAACTGTAAAAACAATTTTCTGTCAACCATTTACATACTCTTATATTTCTAGGTAATTTATTAAATATAGAAATACACATATGAAACACATTGTTTGTAATCAATGTTGTATTGCAGAATGGTATCATAATTTTTGTTGGATCTCTTGGCCTCTGCTTAGTGTAGCTGTCACCTTTGAATTTGAAAAATTCACTGTTTCCTTACAAACACCGATACCTCAAATAAATACATGCTGGTCAAGGTTAATAATTTAAGTTATTTAAATAAAGGCCTACAAGATTCTAGTAGACCGACACCGCAAATAGCACGAATACATTTTTATTCTACAATAAACGCCTTTTCATACTCTGTTGAATTGCCCACATTATTAGTCCGTATCTTAAAATGGATTCAACGTATCCACTGTATGCTATGCGAGCAGTTTTTTCGTCTGACACAATACGAAGTTTCCTTAACGCATACACAAATCTGTTAAGTTTACTGCATACGCTGTAAATGTGTGGCTTCCAATTACAAAATTTGACGAGGGTTATACCTAAAAACTTAATACTTTCTGTTTCTTCTATATTTTTATCTTTGTTTACACTATTAGAGAGTTTTGCGTTATAACGAACGGCGTTATAAAGAGTTTAAACTGTATTTAGATTTCAACAAAACAAAATTATCATTAGAATGTCTGTCAAAGGCTTTTCCACGGCGTACGCAACCGGTGCCAGCCACGCATTATATATCTATAGACTTGTATGATAGCATTCACTTTTTAACATGCGCCGGCTGACATGTCGCGATATGACTAACTGGCTGAAAGTTCAGCCAGCTGACGCGTGGTGATTTTACGCTTAGGTTTAGAACGAGACCTGTGCCAGCCGCGCGTACTCTCAGGCCGAAATCTTTAAACCATACTTATCTCTCGCTTTAACTTAGATATGTTCCTGTCTTTATTTTAAACTTGCAATTTGGCAGCTGTGCAACATTGACAGGTTCATAAAATCTCAACCTCATTTCCGTTATTGTGAACAAGAAGAGCGCGTGCACACGGAACGCTGTGAAATCATGTTACATCCGGTCTTCTAGTAGCTAGAAAAGTAGAGTAAGTAGAGAGGAGGCCTGTGTCCCAGCAGTGGGAACAGTATTCGATGAAAATGTGAAAAGTAGTGGTAGGTGGACAGATGACCTGAACGCTAAGCTACTGTAATTAATTTTTATCATTATATCTTTTACAACAGGAGGAGCTATGCGAGAAAATAGCAGGAGTCCTAGACCTGTTCCCGCAGGAACACCTCCGTAATGCACTGCTGATGTTCAAGGCAGGGCTCCGCGTGCTTGCTACAGAGTGGTACGGACTGGACCAGCATCGTACTGACAAGTTTCTTATGGTATGTTCAGTTTTTAAAACCTTAAAATTGTATGCTGCCTATCCTAGCCTATGATGCTCAGACTTGGTCTTTAACTGAAGCTGAAAAGTCCAAACTTAACGTCTGCCAAAGAGCAATGGAATATACCACTCTCATCATTACTCTCCCATCGGATGCGCGACACGCAAAATACGGTTCTAGACAGGTTTGCCGATGTTGGTGATGTCTGTGAAGTTAAAATGGGACTGGGTGGGTCACGTTTATAAGATAAAGCTAGATAAATGGGCGAAGATAGTCACACAGTGGGTGCCTGAAGACGGCCGACGTAAAGGCAGGCCCAAGTGACGCTAACGTGACTATCTAGACTCATTCTTAACGGATTGGTCGGAGAAGGTAGCTCATAAACAAAATTGGAAAGCAATGAGGGAGCCCTTTGCCCAGCTGTGGGGCAGAATAGGCTGATATGAAAAAAAAAAAAACATGTATGCAATTCACACGTGGTAGAAGTGAAACTTTCAAAAATGTTGGCTTCAAGATAAACACTGTATAATGCTTCCTATCTTATTTTCTCCCACGTTAAATGTTATGAATTTATGTGTCGGACTCTTTTTACTGTCGCTTTTTCGATTCATCGACTTTCAAATCACAACGATGCTAAAGAAGTCACTTCAAAAAAATGTAAACTCAAACTCAAAAGCATTTTTATTTCAATTAGACCATTACAGGCATTTTGAATGTCAGAAAATATGTGATGAGTGGCAATACCTATACCAGAGCGCAAATCCAGACTCTGCTTCTGAGAAGTCATGCTTGCTGAACTATGATCAATTAATTTCGTCAGTACTGCTGCTAAAACGGCGAATGTAATCGGAAGTCGTGCTACACAGTTATTTGGTAATAAATGCGTTTAGAGAGCGCTTCATGTTGTGAGTGCAAGCAAAAATGAGCTTAGTGGTGATCAGGCGGGAGTGTCCGCCATTGTGCATTCGATTCGGGGGGGAGCTGTATGTATTTGTTGAACAACAATGCTGCCTGTGGCAAGTGCTAGATTTATTTGACTCACGTCAACTGGTGCTCGTGGTAAATTATGCCCACTCCAGGGAGGAGGCCTTAGTCCCACCCAGCAAGTTGGATTATTGACATTTAAAACTGATTTTTCGCTATTGTCCACAGTTGGTTCGTCGCTACCTGCGCGCCAGTCTCCGATGTTTGCTGCGCAGTAAGTGGAGCCTCAAGAGCTGTCAGATGTATGCCAAGACCTTGTCGGGGACTGATGGTAAGATTGCTGCAGTTTTGTATGACATTTTACTAGTTGGACCTGGTGAAGGTTTTGGAAATCCGCTAGATTTACGTAGCCTAGACTTTGAAATCCGAAGACGTACGAGGGTACCATATTGGAAATCACGTTATGGTTTTTAAATAGAGTTGGGCAGGACACCTAGCACGGCGCGATGATGGCAGGTGGAGTAAAGCTGTGACCGAGTGGCGTGTAAGAACTGGAACAAGAAGTGTTGGTCGTCCGGCGGCGAGATGGGCAGACGTCATTGTTGCCATCGCGGGAATATCATGGATGACACTGGCACAAACTCAAACTCAAAAGCATTTATTTCAATTAGACCATTACAGGCACTTTTGAATGTCAGAAAAACAAAGAAGGCTAAGCTACAGTCACAGTCACAAGGCATAATAACTTGTGAAAGTACTGTAGTTGCCCATTCCAAAGCGTAGATCTCTATGGAGAAGAATGGCCAAGAAACTCCATGGACACTGTTTTCAGTCAAAATATTATTACAAAATCTTGGTTACATCATTCATGTTGCGATTATACATGTATGTGAGAACGATGTCAAGAGGTGTGCAAATTAAGAGCGTCCAAAGTAAAATAATATATCAACAATTTAAAAATAAAGTACTTATTTAAAATAAACAGTGACAGCGCCCGTTCACGAACATGACGCATGGATCAGCGCCATTCAACTCAACCATATTGAAGGGACAAGAACGTGGAGCTTCGTGAAAGTAAAGAGAGGCCTATCCAGCAGTCGGTGATGTCAGGCTGTAGATAATGATGATGAGACTTTATCCTGCTATGGAAGTCCTCTGCCGAAACTTTAAATTAACTTTCCTGATTACAGGTGTATTTGCATTGAAGACTCCGCATTATGCTCGCAACTCTATGTCAATGCTACTGCATATTGTCGACTGCTTTCTAGAGGAAATTGCTAAGGTAAGTGATTCTTATTTCTAGTACATCAAATTAACTATATAATAAAGAAGCAATATTTATTATTGCTTCTTTATTCGTGTGTAAATAAAGTGATAACTTAACCTCTATGTAAACAGTTCAGGGTCTTGATCAATCCCTATCAGCCAAATCTTCTCACCCGAACTTTTTAAACAGCTTGTACTGTCCCACTGCTGGGCAAAGGCCCCTAATTCCTTCCATGTGCTCTCTTCCCGTCTCTCCTCAGACCAGCCCTCGCGGTATGCGTTCAGATCGTCTCACCGCCTCTCTCTTTTTCAATTCAAATCATTTATTTTAGATAACAAAATCAGAAACAATTATAGATATAAATTAAAATAATAGATATAAATTAAATTAATACAAAGATTTTAAATAATTTTCATGTCAAATAACTGTCTATAATTCAAATACAAAAAATTAAATTAAAATAAGTTTAAAATTATGGTCATTTGAGATGTACATGTACATTATAAAATTAGTAAAATGACATGAGTAAAAAAAATATATATAAAAAAAAGGCCTTTTTGTCACTCTCTTTCAGCCGTTAAAGCGTGAAATTGGTAACAGACAGTGTAACATTGGTATATACAATATAAGTATGGATGTAAAGCTTAATTAACACAAACTCGGACTGTGTACTATTGCCCTATTGAATATTTGTTTCTATCTGATCGATAGCCAACCTACCTGGTAATGATACAAACATTCAGCAACATCATTTTAATTAAGATTTCCACCTCCAGGTGTCAAACGGCGACATCCCGGACGCCAGCCTAGTGGAGCTGGTCCGTCCGCTGTGCACGTACATGTGCGGGGGGCCGGCGGGCGCGCTGTGCGCGGCGGCGCGGCGCCTGCTGACGGCGCTGCTGCGGCAGAGCGAGCCCGGCCTGCGCTACCAGCACGCTACACAAGCCTGGCAGAAGGTGAGCTCACAGCTTCGTCTTCATGTGTCTGGCTTTCCCGAACAGTGTATTTGGATGTTATAAGAATCAGAAGAAGATAACAAGACTCAATAATATACGGGGTGTAAACAGACTCTTCACGAAGCCGTTAACCAAGCATTTTGTACATCAAACCAAGTAACTTTACGCAAAAATTATTGCTGGGAAACAATTTTTTTTTTGGGTTAAAAGTCACGTTTTGTGGTAGGACTCATGTAACGCATTCAAAACATTGTGCTGATGGATGGATTGAATAGTGCATTAAAAACATGTATTTAAAAAAAAACTTGTGAAAAAATTGGAACTTCGACCCCCAATATCTCCGTAACTAGAAGGTTCCCAGGTATGGTCTAAAAGAAAAAAATGATCCCAATGATAGGCAGAATATGTGGTTTTCGTTTTCGTTAAGAGTCTGTTTACACCCTTTATTTATAAGTAAGACATACACGGCGCGTTCGTGTTCCACGCGCGCCTCAAAGAGATGTCAGCAAATAGGGAGGAGCCCGCAAGGTCCGATGCCTGCCAGGGCTGCGGGCTGTTCGAAAGAGATACCGCGGCCCTGGAAAACAAAGGGCAAGGAAGGAACATGGGTTGGTTTATGGATGGGTTTTAGTCAGTACAAGTCTGACACTCCCTTCCGCTCTGCCCAGAGCGGGAGAAGTCATTTGATGATTTCCGATCCGTAAAAAAAAAAAAGACATGAACAGTATTAGAGATAGATTGACAGCGAGGTAGCGGATACAATATCATAGACAATTACACAAACAAGACATAGTGCTGTACATAACATTAGCTTACTAAGTAGTGATGTTACTGGATGCAGCTGAATACCAGTATTTTATATGGAGCAGCTGCTTATCTGACCTCTACAGCTTTGTAACTGGATAATGCGGCAGCCCTTGGTAAGATTGGTTGTCAGACTGTTTGACCACGGAGTACCTGAACTGTCAAAGATCTATAAATGACAACCGGCAAGACATGGAGGAAGCTCAGTATGTAATGAATGGTCACCACCCATCCACGGACTAAACATGGCAAGCGTTTTTTATTTTGAAGATCCGTGCTGCTGATCATCAAACTCAAACTCAAAAGCATTTATTTCAATTAGACCCTTACAGGCACTTTTGAATGTCGGAAAAACAAAGAAGGCTAAGCTACAGTCACAGTCACAAGGCATAATAACTTGTGAAAGTACTGTAGTTGCCCATTCCAAAGCGTAGATCTCTATGGAGAAGAATGGCCAAGAAACTCCATGAACACTCTTTTCAATCAAAATATTATTACAAAATCTTGGTTACATCATTCATGTTGATATTACTTAGCCAGACCTCCTTTGATGTCGTAATATATTATTTAGATTAATGTTTAAATGATTTATTTTAGATGGGATGTCCTAAAGGAGGACCGGAGGCATTAGAACTAGTATCTGACTCTGATGATGATCAAACTGAGGAACATCCCGGCAGTGATGACGATAATGATGAAAGGTAAATATTTTAGTGATGAATCGAGTACCAGTGTTAAAAAATTTAGTTCCAGTTGCCTTTGAGATTTATCTACATGAGATCACGCCTGTAATCCCCGAAGATTTAGGCAGAAGTGTCCTTAATAGTACACCCATTTCGCCAGTTATGTTTAAGTAACAGGGGGCGAGCTTATTACCATCAACCGGGCACAAATCCAGACTCCATGGCTGCTATTGAAAAATTCCTGATGGAAAAACCCAATAACACAATGGTCGACTCGGAAATCGAATCCAGGACCTCATGCTCAGCAGTCGCGCTTGCGACCACTAGGCCAACGAGCCAGCGAGATTTATCATGTGGAATTAAATTCGAATGTAAATAACGTGGCTCATTTTGGGCGACAGAATTACACTTATTGCATTTCAAAAATCCTAGGACAATATCTTACATTTTGTACGAACCATCGCAGACTATTCGGGCTAACACGACTGTAGTTCATTTCGGCTTGATATTATTTTGGCCATTTAAAAAAAAACATGTGTGCAATTCACACGTGGTAGAAGTGAAACCTCAAAAATGATGGCCCCAGTGTGTCACTACAATAACACAACAAGATTGTTAATTAATTTATCTAAATAACCATTTTCAGCTCAGAAAAACCCCTGGACCCTCGAGCAGGTCGAGTGAATGTGGAGCTGGCATGTCTGCCGGTCCCCGCCGCGCTCATAGCGGACATGCTGCGCGGTCTGCTGGCCACAGCGTCCTCCGGCAGGCACAAGAGACTCAAGATCTGTCTAGAACGGTGAGTCATCATTGACATCATCATGTTAGGATCGGCTTCTGCCGTGTAGACGGCGTGCTCCACGCGCGCCTCAAAGAGATGCCAGCAAACAGGGAGGGTGATGCCTGCCAGGGCTGCGGGACTGTTCGAAAGAGATACCCCGGCCCTGAAAAACAAGAGGCAAGGAAGCAACATGGATGGGTTTTAGTCAGTACAAGTCTGACACTCCCTTCCGCCCTGCCCAGAGCGGGAGGCGTCATTTGATGATTTCCCATCCAAAAAAAAAAAAAAGATCGGCTTCTACGCGTTACCGCATGCAGCTGAATACCAATATTCAAAGGCTCGGTTCGATTACCGCATATAAAAGCTAGTTTTCTATAAAAGACTGCCTGCCTCGTTGGTCGAGAGGTCGCAAGCGCAACTGCTGAGGTCCTGGGTTCGATTCCCAGGTCGGGCAAAGTGCTTTTGGGTTTTTCCATCAGGAATTTCTCAGTAGCAGCTACGGAGTCTGGATTTGTGCCTGGTTGATGGCAATAGGCTCGCCCCCAATAGTGGCAATAGTAACTGGCGAAATGTGGGTGTACTATTAGGTACACCTCTGCCTAACCCTACGGGGATTACAGGCGGGATGTTTCGTTTATGTTTTTCTATAAAAGTGCTCTCCCGAACAATATCGTAACTGCAATAACGTCGCCAAGATGGCAGCGCAAGACTAGTTCAAACATAATTCTATGAAAACGCTTCCGTAGATGCAGACATTGCTGTCTGTCCCTGTTTTATAGAGTTTCTAGCTAAATTATTATAAAAATATAACTTCCCTGTTTGAATCGGATTTTGTTAACATTTTCAAGGGTTTCAGTATTTTTTTCACGGAACCCTAATCCCTATTCTAAAATAAAAGTAGCCTAAGTTACTTCTTATAATATCAGCTATCTGCCAGTAAAAGTCCTGTCCAAATTAGTCCGGCTGTTTCGGAGATTAGCCGGAACAAAAAGACAGACAGAAATTTTTAAAAAGGATTTTTTAAAGTGAAAACTACTTTAGCGATTTGAAAGTCGATGAAACGAAAAAGCGACAGTAAAAAGAGACAGACACATAAATTCATAACATTTAACGTGGGAGAAAATGAGATAGGAAGCATTATACAGTGTTTATCTTGAAGCCAACATTTTTGAAGGTTTCACTTCTACCACGTGTGAATTGCACACATGTTTTTGAAGTTATACTTCTTATGGCGCGTTAGGGAAAAATGATGAGAGTAATTTTTTACGATGCGCGCGCACACCGACACCTAAATTTAACAGCATGAAGTTAGCTAGTCAACATACACCCTGAAGTTAGCTTAGTGTCAGATATTGACAAGCCTAGGTTTTTTATTTTTAATCTACTGCTGGCTGAGATAAGGCGACAGATATTTTTTTTTAAAAGAAGTATAACTTCTAACGCGTGTACATAAGTACACACACACACTTTTATTTTTGTTATGTACTTTGCATTCAGTAAAACGTTGTAAATTGTAATCTCAAACAGACGCTTTAATTTTCTTTATTATTTGTATAAATATAGACACCAGTGAAAGACCATCATGATCAATATTTATGGCACTTTCCCTCCACTGACAATCACTTTTCCAGACTACAAAAATAATGTTCAATTAATATATTTTTCATTCCAGTTTCGAGCAACTATCCCGTTCGGAGTACCCTCTCCGCGTCTCCACCCACACCGAGGACAACCCCGCGCCCCCCATCAAACAGAAGAAGTCGGCACAGTTGCTGCACGCGTTGGAGAAGAAACTGGTCGCAGCCAGCGACGACCTGGCTTTACGAGGTACATACATACATACATAAACTCACGCCCTTTTCCCATGGGGGTAGGCAGAAACCACAGAACGCCACCTGCTACGATCCTTACATACTCCTTTTGCCTCGTCCACGTTCATACATCTGGTCATACACGCTTTACGATGTATGTACGATATAGTCGCCAACATCATCATCATCAGCTGCCTAGCCTTTTCCCAACTATATTAGAGTCGACCTCCAGTCTAACCGGATGCAGCTGAATACCAGTATTTTACATGGAGCAACTGCCTATCTGACCTCCACAACCCAGAAATTCGGTAATACGATACTACTGCGACTGGTTGTCAGACTTTCGGGCCACTGACCTGTAACGACAGTCAAAGATCTACAAATGACAGCCGGGACCAACGGCTTAACGTACTAACAATTACACTAACACTTCAAAAATAAATTAAAGGGGGCTCCCCTACTACGATGGTGCAGAACCCTACATGCGCGAGTCCGACTGGCACTTGGCCAGTTTTTTTTAATACTATATGGCTAGCAGCTATTAGGCTTACGTTAGACCACAACTCGATGTGTAGGGTGGAGCACGCTTGCCTAGATGAAACCATTCACTCGAACTCTGAATAGTTAAGACTTACGTTTTACATATTATGTTTTGTTGCAGGTCTAAGTCGTAAGCACAGAAAGCGGCTACTCGCCAAGAGTCGCACCGGAACCAGCATTGTGGAGGAAGTGGAGACCGTACGGCAGAAGCTTAGTACTAATGTTACTGTGAGTGTTTTTTTTTTCATTTTACTATACGCCTACAGAAATACGTGGTGTAAACAGACTCTTCACGAAGCCGTTAACCAAGCGTTGTGTACATCAAACTAAGTAACAAAAATTATTGCTGGGAAACGAAATTTTGTTTTGGGGTGAAAAATCACGTTTCATGTTATGACTCAATGAAACGCGTTCAAAACATTGTGCTGATGGATGGATTGAATAGTACGAGGGTGGTGAAGGTGTCTTAAGTAAAAAAAAAACATTAAAAACATGTATTACAAAAAAAAAACTTGTGAAAAAGTTGGAACTTGGACCCCCAATATCTCCGTAACTAGAAGGTTCCCAGGTATGGTCTAGAGCAAAAAAAAGATCGCAATGACGGGGAGAACAAGTGCCTTTCGGCTTCGTTAAGAGTCTGTTTACATTCTTTATACAAGGTGGAATGAACACCGACGCGAAAACAGTTACCACGTATTCAATACATTATTCTGAGCTCCACAGATTTTTTTTTTCATCAGTTTTAAAGAAAAAAAAAACAGCTATTCCATACATTTCGACCGTGTGGGTATTGCACTTTTGTAGGTAACAGCTGTTTTGTCAGTGTCCACTCCGTATACAGAGTGGAAAAATAAACGTACACAAACGCACGTACACGTACACGCACGTACAGCACAAAGGGTCACGTACATTACATCTTTCTGATAAATAAATTTTCGATAAAAAAAATCTGTATATAAAAAAATACGTGTCATGTGTAAAATATTTTACCAATAATGAATTAAAAACCATAGGCAAACGAATTTTTTCAAAAAACGAACGCGATCTTTTCAATAATAAAAATACACAATATTGGGAAGGGTGTGGAGGGGTAGCGTAAACTTATGACCAAAGGGGAAGGTCTATAAAGGTGGCCTAAAAACTTTCACGCGAGTCCCCTTACTCGCGAGAAAGCTTTGTCGCGATGACCCTTTACTGAGCGAGCATGAAATCTTGTCCAAAGTTCGACCCCCAGGTCAGGCAGTGTAAGTAGATTTTGTCATTAGTTTAGAGCACCCACCCACACTCGCACTTGCATATTTATAAAAAGCGGAATGTTTTTAAATCTATGAAAGTTCCTTTCCGGTATACAGGTGTTACCAACATGTTTTGTTAAAAAAAAACTAATATTTATTTCCTTTTACAGAACGGCGGTTGGCAAGTGGAGACAGAAGAGCCTAAAGCAAAGAAATCTAAACAGAATACAACAAATAAAGATATTAAGAAACGGAAGATCAACTCAACTGACGCTAGCGACAAGAAACGCAAAGTCAACGGCGACGCAACACACAAGCAACAAAATGTCGCCAAGAAGCATAAAATTGCGAAGGAAAACAATACTGTAGGTACTAAGTTAGATAATGCTAAAAGTATAGAAAATGTTCAAAAGAAAGATAAAGTAAGTCAAAATGCTCAAAAGATAAAAGAAAAAGGAAGTCTAAAAAGTAATGAAAAAGTGACTAAAGTTACAGAAAATGGTGTTAAGCATGATAAAAGTAAAATTAGTGTTAAAGTAATAGATAATAAGATGGATAAAAGTGAAACAGACAAGAATTATAAGAAATCACAGAAGAATCATGACAAAATACTGTTAAATGGCAAAAACAAGAAACTAGAAAAACCCAGTTCACCAAAAAACGAATTCAAAAACACAAAAATTGAGAAAAAAACAGCAAAAGAACCAACATTTTTAGTAAACAAAGTAAAGCAGTTTCAGAAGAAAACAGAAATTAAAAAAAAAACTGAACTTCAGAAGCAAATGTCGAAAATAGACAAAATGAACGCTGAAAATTTGGATACACCGAAAAAGGTGAAATTCGCGTTAAAAAATAACTCGATGCAACAACCAGTGGATTATTACAAAAGTGTACGACAAAGTCCTAGTATACCCTTTGATAGTTCCAAAAAACCTTCTAAGACTAATTTAAAGCCATCGACACCATCCCCTATCAACCCTTTTTTTAAAAAGAAGTTAAGACTAAAACATTGAATTTTAAACCTATATATAATCCTGCGACAGCAACTCTAAAGACGGAAATCGCAAATCGCAACGACATGTCTGGTATAAGCAAACGGTAATACGCGAAAATGTCGCAATCTCATTATCAGCCTGCCTTTTCTCAACTATGTTGGGGTCGTCTTCCAGTCTAACCGGCTGCAGCTGACTACCAGTATCTTACATGGAGCGACTGCCTATCTGACCTCCACAACCAAGAAAATCGGTAATACGATACTACTAAGACTGGTTGTCAGACTTTTCAGGCCACTGACGACCTGTAACGACTGTCAAAGATCTACAAATGACAGCCGGGACCAACAGCTTGACATGCTTTCCGAGATACGCATTATCTATGGAAGCGTTTACTTGGGAGTTACGTAATGAGTGTAAAAACACCTTTAGAGAAGCCGATAAGCATTTGATACCCATCATTGCGATATTTTTTTGTTCGAGACCATACCTGGGAACCTTCTAGTTACGGAGATATTGGGGGTCAAAGTTCCGACTTTTTTTAATACCTCCACGACCTCAGTACTATTCAAAGCCTCCATCAGCACAATGTCTTTAGTGCGTTACATTGAGTCCTACCGTAAACCGTG
This sequence comes from Lycophotia porphyrea, assembly GCA_950005105.1. NCBI lineage: Eukaryota > Metazoa > Arthropoda > Insecta > Lepidoptera > Noctuidae > Lycophotia > Lycophotia porphyrea. The sequence continues at coordinate 1,686,232 of OX465411.1, forward strand.
ATTTTTCACCCCAAAAAAAAAAGTCGTTTTCCGTCAATAATTGTTGCGTAGAGTTACTTAGTTTGATGTACAGAATGCTTGGTTGCCGGCTTCGTGAACTTCGGCACTCTATCCATTGGTGAAAATAGCATGAAAATCGGTGCAGTCGTTTTTGAGTTTATCGCGAACAGACAGACAGACGCAGCGAAGGACATTGTTTTATAATATGTAGTGATACAGTATCAAGGAGTTCATTTAATCCGGTTTGCGGTTTCTGGATAGATTAACTAGCAGATAAATTGAAAAGGTACCGTAAAGTTTATATCAATGTTAATGTCATTGCAGAAAAACGGAAAAGGTTTGAAAGCGAATGTCGTTGGTCTATGCTCTAGGGAGCATAATATAATCTAGGAAAGGTAGTTCCACATTTTATCATGTAACAAGTATTGTGTGTCTTTTCGCAAAGGCATTAGGTTGAATTTGGCACGGTTATACTCTACATATAACTTCTTAGGTGTATTGTAATAATGTTTCTGTTTTAGCATAATTCTAGTTATTTGTTACTATCGAACTTCGAGATCTGTGTGAAACGTAATTTTTACTCGAGAACTTACAAAAATTAACTTTATTCGTGTTACGTTAATATTCATATTTGTATGAAATTTATGTTTCGATGGCAGTCGTATAAAGGAATATGCACATTAAAATCATATATGTAAGGTTAATTTTGGTATGAAACGCGACTGTAGTTAACTTGAATAAAGTCGTAATTTTATGTTGACTCAATAGATTTCAGTCTTAGTTCTAAGTAGTCTAAGAAATAAAAAAAAATCGATGAAGAATTGTAGGATTCTTTTTTCAGTTTCAAATTTTTTTTTTGCTAAAAGACATTGATTAGTCGATTACATTATGTATTGTATTGTACTTTTTAAATAAATTGAACATGAAGTTTTACAATATGTGTTAAAAAAAAATTGGTGGTTTTTTTTTTACCCTTTTGTATACATTCATATGACTGCTTCTCCGCCGACCAACTGGATGGCACAAGTATTATGTTCTGTAGTTTATATATATATAAACATCTCGTGTCACGGTGTTTGTGGTCTCACTCCACCGAAACGGCTCGACCGATTTTATGTTTTTTTGGAGTTTACTCCTTAAGAAACGATTTGAGTTATAATGCCCGGTACGGAAATTTTATGAGGAGTAAAATCAAGTGTAACACGAAAAGTTGAGGCGTTACGTAGAAAGAGACAAACATATATATCTGTTGGATTGAACGTGTAAAAGAATGAGATGGAAGACATTACACAGCGTATCTCATTCTCGGGGTCTCCTCTTTGCGCTATACTTCGTAGTCTCACTGTATTATTATTATTATTTATATTATTTTGTAACATACTTTATGTAATACGCTTTATTGAAGTAATATAAATAATCCGAATAATTACAGATATATGTTTGTTTCTCTTATCATTTTAGCAGATGCGTTCATTTACCCTTTTTTTCTATTCAATATATATCATAATTATCGTTCGTAAGGAGTAAACTCCAATCGTGCGTCGTAGCTGACACACACACACACACACTTTTTTTATGTATATTTGATAGGCATGAGAATAGGTCGTAATGTATATTTCAAACCATAATTTATATGCCAAAACAACGTTTGCGGGGTCAGCAAGTATTTTAAAAAAATATGTGTGTGTACCAGAGTACACAGGTAAGAAGTGAAACTTCTTTACGACATATCATTTTTCTACTATTTGCAACTTCACGAAAATGGGGTAGATAAGGCTTAAGCCTTAAGAAAAACAATTTATTCCGTATTAAATTAAAGCTATTTTATTATTATAGACATGCATACAATTAATGAGTAATTTATTTTATCATTGTTCTTATTATAATATCATTGCTATTGTTGTATTTCACCAATAATGATACATTATATTCTTTACGTCAAAAAAAGCAACATGGCGCGTAACCGAAAAACGTGACGATACGTCAAAAAAATTTCTCCCATACGTCGATAAAGAAGTTTCACTTCAAAAAAACTTTTTTGAGTCTCGAACCACTACTCTATTAGGAGGTATTCCATCCACAACACACAAAAAGTCTGATCACAGTTTTGAAATTAGTTTTTGTTTGTTAAAATTACTCAAGTAACACAAGTATATTACATTTGATTGGCCTGTTGGTCTAGTGGTTAGTGACCCTGACTGCTAGGACGGAGGTCGTGGGTTCGATTCCCACACAGAACAAATCTTTGTGCGATGAGTACGATTATTTGTTCTGTATCTGGGTGTATATTTTAAATCTATAATAAGAGTAGAGATGTGTTTCTTCGAAACTGCTGGGGGTGGTCGGGATATATTTCTATCAAATCAAAATTATTTATTTGTTAGAATATGGTACAAATATATGTATCGGCAGCTTACAGATGCTTATTGTCTGTGATACTTACAAGTGCAGAGCGTGCTTTTTCTTCAAAAGGCTATTTATATAACAGGCCGTCAACATTATTACTATTTGTATTATTTCGTTTATTCATTTTAATATTTTGGTCCGAAATAATCCCACGGAAACGTCTTAAAGCCTATGGCACTCGAGGATAATGGATAGCTGCCCACAAGTGAAACAATTTTGAAATCGGATCACGAGTGCGGACTAGATTACTACCTACATCAAAAATTGGAAACTTTACCTTTTATAATATGAGTATTGATGAGAATCAACTACAAATGTCAGCCAGGACCAGCGTGTGGAGGGTCCTGGTTATGATTTATGAACGGTCACCCATCCACGGACTAACCTCGGCAAGTGTTGCTTACCCTTGAAGATAGACCTATGCTGCTTATATTGCTTAGCCTAACAAGAAATAAAATACACAATTTAAAAACTAGTAAGAAAGGTCACGTATTCCCAGATAAGCAACTACTTAACTATGAAATATGTAGTAAATATTTCTATGTATTAGTAGGTTGTAGGTTTGTGGCAATATTGCAATAGGTAACTACGTACGTGAGATAGTGAATCAACTAGACAATCGGCCTGTGAGCTATAGGTGAAGGCACCTGTTGATAAGCATGAATTATATGGTGTAAAAAGACTCTTAACGAAGCCGAAAGGCACTTGTTCTTCCCATAATTGCGATATTTTTTTTGTTTTAAACCATACCTGGGAACCTTCTAGTTACGGAGATATTGGGGGTCAAATTTTTAATGTATTGTTTTTACTTAAGACACCTACACGACCCTTCGTACTATACAATTCATCCATCAGCAGAAAAGTTTTGAACACGTTACATTGAGTCTTACCGTAAAACTTGAATTTTCCCCCCCCAAAAAAAAAAGTCGTTTCCCAGCAATAATTTTTGCGTAAGAACGAAAGAACAAAGTTACTTAGTTTGATGTACAGAATGCTTAGTTGACGGCTTCGTGAAGAGTCTGTTTACACCTCGTATGCTGATAGAATACATAGAGAAGCCTGGAAGTCGACCCCAACATAGTTGAGAAGAGGCTAAGCGCCGCAGATATTTTTTTTAATCCGTTTCCGCATTCTAGGAATTTCTCTTGTATCGTGGGGTGCGTTTACACACATTTAAACTCACAAACATCCAGACGCGGAACAACTAAACTATACAAATATTTGTTCCGTACGGGATTCAAATCAGTTGTACTGAACGCAAGATCTAAAAAGTTGACAGGAATTTTCGAAAAATTGTGTTACAGCTAAATTAGATCAATTTTTATTTTCCATAAAAACAGAAATTTCCAATTAAGTATCTTTATTTTTAAAGACAATTCGAAAATTCGTCTGTCAACTGGTTAGACCCATGTATCCTACAAAAATGCGTATCGTAAGTTTCATTAAAATCGGTTCGATGATTTCGGAAAAAAATCATTTGAAAGTTTGTATGAAATGCCGTCAACGCTCGTTAACGCGTTAAAGCTCGTTAACGCTCTTAAGAATTACTGGAGAATGAAGCTATACCGCACCTCACACCTGCCTTACCCTTCGAAGAAAAAGCATGGTGTTATGTGTAAGGAAAACGAGGGCGTGGAACCCATAGTGGGACACACAGAAGTTACCATTGGCACGCTGCGATGTTCTTAAAAAACACTACCTCTCATTGTGTTCATAGTCAATTATGTATCCATGGGACATAGCAATTTTCCATGGGTGTCATATGTGAGAATGTGTCATCCACACACCAACTATTTTGCCAAAGTAATATACCAAACTATGTTGACTAGCTATTTTGCAGTTTGGCAGACTTTTGCATGCTATTGTTCTACAGATTTTGTATAAATTTACCTATTGTATAAAAAAAAAGTATATGACACTAACTGTCTCACCTACCCTATCAATATCAAACTTTCACAAACAATAATATTACCAAATTAAAACTAAATGCAACCAAAACCCTTGATAAATATGCTACGCAACGAATTTCAGTGTTACTATTGCGCAACCTGCGCAACTTTCCGACACCCGCCGATAAGGAATAGAATATAGGGCGCTGGTTTGGAACAGTAACATATCGAACTCAACTGTTCCAGTAACAATACAATACAATGAAGTCCTTCATCGCTCTGTTCTGCTTCGCCGCTGCTGTGGAGGTAACATTTTATTAATATATTTTTTTATATTCTTGAAAAAATAACGGTAAATGTGTACATTCAAAATAGGACAAGGTTTAAAGCTCCTAGCCTAACCTTCCTTTTTTAACCGATTCGTTGCGGATGGCACGTCTCCCATCATTCTTTTTTGCATGTGGCGTTAGGCACGGGAGCAGTATCATTCAGAAATCGATGGTAACTCCTCCAAATTAACTTTTAGGGAGATCTACTCGAAACAACGGCAGCCGTGTCACGTTATTTTTGTTCAGCGCCACAGCTATAAGTTTGATAAATTGGACATCGCAACGAATCGGTTAATAAATCCAATTAATTTTTCCAGAGATTCCTGTTATACCCTTTTGGCTAATATTGCTTGTAAAATGTAATGTAAACCCAATTCTGGTTTAAGCTCGCCATTGTACATAAGTTATACCATTGCAATATTTATGTATATTTTTTAATTTGTGTGCAATAAAGAATAAGAATAAGAATAAAATAAATAGATCTTTGACAGTTGTTATAGTTCAGTGGCCCGAAAGTCTAAATAAAAAAATAAAAAACTTGTACTAAACCAGTGTTCCCAAGGGGTATCATATTACCCAGTAAGAACGAACTGGGTTGTATAGGTCAGATAGGGAGTCGCTCCGTATAAAATACAGGTATTAGGTATTTACAGAAATAAGCCAAGTCAAGTCAGAGGCGATGGGTGACATAAAAATTCTGACACCAAGTTAGTCACTAACCAAACGATAAATAAAGAAGAAGACCAAAGCAATTTACCCACATTAAAATAACTGTATACCTTCTTCCAGGTAGCATACTCCCAGTACGCCTACGGCTGCGGCTGCGGGGCAGCTGCGCCTGCACCGCTGATCCTGCCTGCTCCCGCCGCGCTAGCGCCCGCCAACCCCTGCGCCGTCCCCCCCGCACTCGCCGCCCTGGCGCCATCACTCCCCGTCCTGGCTCCCGCATTAGCCAACACCATCTCTGCTTCAATTGCCGCGTCTCTGCCACCTCTACTAGATGCTGCTTTACCGACAGTGTTGACCTCTGTGCTGTCTGCCGCTGGACCTTTGTTAGAAGCTGCATTGCCTCCAGGCTGTGGTGCTTATGGCGCTCCTTATGCCATGCCCGCTTTAGCGCCCTACGCTCTCCCTGCTCTGCCGGCCGCAGCGCCCTACGCTCTCCCTGCTCCTTGCGCAGCCCCGACTGTGTCCTACGCAGCCCCGCTGGCTGCCCCCCCAATGTATGCTGCTCCGGCTTGTGGTTGCGCACCCACCTCTTGCTACTGTTATTAGAGGGGTTTGTTTGTCATATGAAGTTTTAATAAATTGATTTTATTTGAATTTGTGTTTCTGTGTCTAAAACACTTAGCAAAAGTGTACAAATGTAACTTTCTACCGAGTGTTGTAAGCGACAGTCTGTTCAAACAGTAGTGAAACAAAGCAGCTATTCTTGTGTCTAGGAAGGGAGACATAATACCATCTGTATCTACCTCAGATCAAATAAGAAACCAAGACATAGCACTGCGAACAGTTCAGTGAAGCATGCGTAAAACCACGCCTTGCTCTGTTCATACATGCTCACACGCACACATTTACAACAAACTACAACTTTTTTTTTTTAAACACTTGGAATTTCTCCTGTATCGTGGGTGCTTTTACAAACATTTAAACTCACATACACGAACAGCTCAATTAAACTACGCTCAAAAACTAAGCTCACAGTGCACACATGTTTACGAAACCGGCTTCACGTCACTGTTGACAGTGCTGTCTTAGTTTTTTATTTGGTCTGAGGTATCTACATTAAAATCGAAATCACAACCAACCTTAAACGTGTATTCTTCTACGCGTGTTACCCAGTTATTGTGTTATGAAGGTTAAGCTCCATTTCAAATATACTGCTACTAGTATTCAGCTGCATCTAGTTAGACTGGATGCCGACCAAACCTAAAGGGAAAAGGCTAAGCAGATGATGATGATCCAAATAAAAATTAACAAGATCAACAAATAAAAAACTCAATATAAATTAATAAAATCATTTAATAAACTTTGGTTAAAGAATTTAAACAGGGCGCTAAATTCTAAACAATGCATGATCGGCCGGCACTTATTCGCGCGCTTTTTGTGTCAAAGACAAAAATGGCGGAACGGGCGCCAGACCGGACCCACAACCAACATACAACAAAATTGAACCCCCGACTAGTTTAGTTTATTCCTAGGTCTCCTTGCGTCACAAATCAATTAATAGGGCTAAACAGTTTTGGCAGTAGAACTTTTTAAAACTATTCTGTCAGAAGGTGGCTGTGCACTTACGGTTCGGTTCTCACTCTGTCTCTCCCGAGACGTCCCGAAAAAAACCGACACAACACGAAGAGCAAGCGAGGATCACCGAGGTTAGACGAACGCTACGTTAAACACTCTTCGCACTTGCCTCGGAGTTTCTCAGCGAAAGAGTACAGCCACCATAACATTAATATTGAAACTTAGTTCTGCTTCTGTTAACTTGAAAATATGAGCAGAAAAAGAGCGATATTTTGAATTTGTTTAAACTCTAAATGTATTGAGTCGTGATGCAAGTAAGCCATGCACAAAATGTTCACCAAGAAACGGCAAAATTACTTGTGATTCGGAGATATAGGATTTTTAAAAATGCCTAGTTATACTTGTTTCTATAGTATTTCATACATTTATAATGTAATCACTAAAATTAACATTTGGTGTTTTCTAGTATGTCACATTTAATACAAAATAATATTATTTACATTTGTACTTGTTTCTTAGAATGGCATAGCATAGCACAACGGCTAGGATTTGAACTTAGGACCGTATTAGCCTTAAGTAAATTCCTTGCCGTTGAACCATTGATGCTTTTCACAGATATTTTTAAGGTTAGTAAAAATAATTTAATTTAACAATTTTATCATATTTTTTATATGCAACAAGTATAACTAAATCCTATAAAGTACAACCAGAGAATCAAATTGTTTAGAAAATTGAATACCAACTTAATTTAACCGTATTTCAAATCACATACGACAAAATTACGTAACGATTCAATCTGCTAAACATTCCATTTCCCTGACTATACAAAATAATAGTGAGTGTTAAAACATCTAAAATAACATTGAATACTGAAGTCGGGGGATCATAAAAATCAAAAAAATAAAATAAAACAAATTAATTCTAAGATATGCATTAACTAAGCGACTAAAGTCGTTTGGAGGGGACATTTTGTGGCGACCAATGGGGATATGGTATCCAGTATTAATATAAAAATGGTAATGCTTCCCTGTTCTCTGTAACATACATACCTGCTTTACAACCCAACAAATATTTATATATTATAAAAAATTATTATATTATAAGTATAAATTTTTCTTTTTTTGCTAACATTAAACAAGGTGTAATTGAAATAACTGAAGACCTCTTCAGGAATGTCCACGGAGTTTCTTGCCCATTCTTCTCCAAACAGATCTACGCTTTAAAATGGGCAACTACAGTACTTTCACAAGTTATTATGCCTTGTGACTGTGACGATAGCTTCGCTCTCTTTGGTTTTCTGACATTCAAAAGTGCTTGTAATGGTGTAATTAAAATAAATGCTTTGTGTTTGAGTTTGGAGTCATCTTGAATTTTTACCATGGAGCAACAAAGAAAATCAGCTGTTCAAAACATAAAAATGTATGGAGCAACTGATTTCGATTTTTACCAATAGTTAAAGTTGTTCAAAATGATATTTACTTAACATAGCATCACGCCCGTATCCCCGAAAGGTTAGGCAGAGGCGTTCCAAAAATATAATGAGCCCTTTTCAAATCAGCAATTAAAATTACACCATGTAAAATGGCCAGGATAATTACCCTGGAACATATCCAGGGTACTTTCGACCAGGGTAGATGTAACAAGAATGTTACAAAGAACAGATAAAAGAAATCATATTCCCCTGGAACAAAACCAGGATTCCTCAAGCAAGAAGCACCCCAAATTGTCCCCCCCAATTATACCACAGTTTGAAACGCTCGACAGTCAAAGACTATCGTTCTGACTAGAATGGTGATCAATATTGAACTTTAATATATTTGAACGAGATTCGAAAATAACTCAGATCATCACAACGAAATAAAGACGGTAGTGAAAAGCTGTAAGGAGCATTGAGCGTTTGTTGGAATTTGAACTTTAGACGGTCAGCATAACGCTGTAAATCCATCAGAACGCTCAATGTACCTTACGACATTTTTTACACCGTCGATAAATTATAATTATTGAGGTAATATTAGGTTCCGCAGCCAAATGGAAAAACAGAACCCTATTTTAAAAACTTAACAAAGGATTAAAGAATTTGTATTTATTTCAGATATATTAAAAAAAAAAATTGGAGAAAAAGAAGTAGATATATTTCATGTAAAAAAAAAATAGTGATTTAATTTATATTGATCTGAGCATGTTTTTAACAGACAGGGGAGCGATTTTGTGACTTTTTTGTGGATCAAATCTCGAAAACAGCTCTAATTTGTGCAATAATTTAAATTTTAATACTACAAGTAGACTAAATTAGAAAATACTACTTAAATATCTACAAAAATCAGTCAAATTGTAAAATCTACTAACTATTTTGTGAAATATTGCATTTAATATATATTTTTTTAATAAAGATTATCACTGGATTGCAAAAAAATCATATAAAATCCAGTGCTACCAGCTCAAAATAGCGATATTTTACTGTGAGCACACAACCGCCCCCTGTCGGAACAAGCAGAAGGCATCAAACTGTGGCGTCGCTTTTTTTGAGACTGAATTACTGCTTTTACACGATGGCCGACAATGGTTGACCAGTAACGACTAAATAGCATTCTTATATTCGCGCGAATAATGTACCCAACACCCAGTTTTTGAAAGGCTAAATAACACAAAATATTGCAAACATACTGTCAAATTATTAAAGCCCGACAAAAAAGTTTAGAACTGCATATTTCTTACCTAGCAATGCTGAGTTTTCTGTCAAACTTGGCGATGTCATTGGCTTGTCACTGCTCAGGGTTGCCAGAAAGTCGCTAGCAACGCTTTCATTTTTTCCATACTCTATTTTGCCAAACTGTACAGTTCCGAGAGCGACGTAAACACAAACCGCTTCATCACTATAATAGACCGCATGGACTAGTTTCTATGTTACTTTCTGACATGCCAACTGTTGCCATTTTCAAAGACCAGTTGTGTAGCTGTAAGTTTGCGTTTTTGGTCACTTTCGGTCGACCACACTTCAACCTTATTACTTAGATCATAAGGGTGTAAAGTGGCAGACCGTTAGTGAACTCGGTAGTAGTACCTTAACTGTCACAAATAACCACAGATATTAATCAAACCACTGGACATTCTTTCAGCTTATTATTTCTGTTGATTTAGCCTTTCAAAAATCGGTTGTTGGCCTTGGTTTTTGAATCTATGATCTTTAGATCATCAGTCGAAGATTTTACCAATGACTTATGATTGCCTCTTGGACAGGCAATGGCCAACATTGGCCTGCGATGGTTGACCAACGTGTAAACGCAGAGAAAAATAATAATAATAACTTAAAAAGCTAATTTGGCAACTATATTGCACTAAGATCTAAATTAAAAATAACAATGGCTCCAATATGACACGATTTTGTATGCGTTGACACTCTTAGGTTAAGCGACGCTTCTCGAGGTATGGATTTGGATGGGCGGGTTTGGAAACATGGTGGAAAGCAAGCTTAAAAGAAGCTTAGCAACGCTATTAATGTTATACTGGACCTTTTTCGATTTACACTTAAAGCAGGAGATTAAACATGTTTACAATTTGTTTTGAGTTCCCGATATTTCGGGAAATTTTCGATAAATATATCCCATTTTAAGTGTTAATGAGTGTCAGTGAGCACGTAAGTTTAAAAACATATATTTAGCAAAACTTAACAGAAATATTTTTTTTCTTTGGATCCATTCTCGAGAAGTTTTCTTTTGGCACAAAATTGCCATTTTAAGGCACTTTCTATAATATCGTGTTAAATGAGTGTCAAAATATGTAGAATGTAGGAAATTACAGTATCAATTGTATAAGGCAGGCATAGTTAATATTTATAAATAGTTTTTTTGTCACCTTAATACTAAATTAAGTTTTCCTTAGTCTAGATAAGGTTATGACTGTTTCCAACACAGCAAAAACATTTTTTTTTAAAATTTGAATATTCATTATTGATCAAAAATAAAGTAACCAATCTTTTTGGTCGAAACAAAAAGAAATTACTATAAATTATACATGGATATTTTTTTTTATTCTTTGAGAGTCGTTACAGGTAGTCAGTGGACCGAAAGTCTGACAACCAGTCTTACCAAGGGGTATCGTATTATCCAGCATTAACTGGGTTGTGGAGGTCAGATAAGCTGTCGCTCCATGTAAAATACTGGTATTCAGCTGCATCCGGTTAGACTGGAAGCAGACACCATCATAGTTGGGAAAAGGTAGGCAGATGTTTATTTTATTTCCAACATTCTACATATAACAAAGTAAGGTTTTATTAACCTCATCAATGAGATGTTTTCACAAATTATTGCTTATTTTAAACATTTTCCCTTTCGCATAAAAATCATAGAATTTAAAACACGATCAGAGTAATATTTTTATTGTTGAAAAAAATAAACACTTTTTAATAATATAATGTTGCACCAGTTCTAAATAACATAATGTCGCCCCTGTATTCCCTGATGGGGTAATCAGAGATGTATATTAACACCTGCAATCGTGAATAATCCAATAACACTTTGTCCGATCTGGAAATCGAACCCAGGACCCCACGTTTGCGATCACTAGACCAACGAGGCAGTCAACTTTTAAATTATATCATATTTTATTTTTATACAAAGAAACATATTTATATATCAAATGATAATAATTTTATATCTGAAGTTACGGAACAACGGAATGCAATATTTTGAAGTGGTGCAATTATTACTTTACTGTTGTATCATCGAGAAGTGACGACAATATTATCATTATAGGCAGTGGCGCGCCACAGTTAAACCTTGTTTCAACTGTCAAGTGTCACTGTTATGTCATTGTCAATTTAAGGAACCCGGGGCCGCGAGTACCCAATGGCGGTTAAGCGTTATTTATTACCGGGTCCCGCAGTACCCGCTGCCGTTTTAGTGTAGAAAATATCATAGTGATAATACCAGCCTATTACTGTCCGGGTCCCTGCCTCTACTTATACGGAAAAGGCACGATCACTGATCCTTTTCGTTTCCTCTCGATGTTTTCCTTCACCGACGTCTGTGATATCCAAGATAAACTTAGAAAGTACGTTTGAATTTAAAAATTCACATTGGTACTTGCACCCACAACGTCAATAAAGAGTCCTTAGTCATTGGGCCATTACGACATATAAATATGCGACAAAAAAAATATTACGTTTTGTAGACGAGCTCTGTGCTGCAGTGTACGTCATACGGACCAAATGCTTACATTCGTATGCACTATAATCAATTTTTAATGTGACGTCAAAATATGACATCATACTGATGCAATCATTTTCTATGACGTTGATATTGTCGTCACTTCTCGCATATCATGTTTCAATCAATTTATCAATGCATAATAACTTTTTGAATGTGTAGTTTCAAAACGTCATAACATCACGCAAGCACGATGTTGTTTAGAGGGATGGGCATAGGTGTATATTACCTACACTCTATTTTCCGTGTGCCCATATAATTGCTTAATTTTTAAATTGTGTTGTTGTCGCTACTGTTCCCATCTTCCTCTATTAATAATGTAAAGAAGAAAGTCACTGGGTCTTTAAAATATTTTTAATGGCACTTACCTACTTATTGGCATTGATAAATTGCATTAATATTTTTTTTTCATTAATTTCTTCTTACAATGCATCAGTTGTATAAATGTCTACCTTAAGGCAAAACGAATATTTTTCGTAAAAAATCTCGCGTTATATTCTCGAAAGAAGCAAGCAAAGAGCAAAAACGACAACTGACATTTTGTAAAAAGAATTCCAACATAAAAGCTAGGAACAGACTTGCAACACGCTACACCAAAGACAACTAGCGTGGGGTGTCACAAATATGTCCCTACAGTCCTTTCATAGTTTATTCAGTATTAGCTATTAAAATGGCTAACATGACGCTTTTTTTTAATGTGCTAAAGGAGAATCATTAATTCTCAGCAATCGTTGTATCAAGCCCCAGGTTTGCCAACATAATAAATAGCGAGCGGTAAATAAACTGTGAGGGGCTGTCAATACTTTTTTATTGTCTATTCTTTTTTACCCAGGCGGCCATCCCATCTGCCTTCCTCCGAGCACATGCAGATGTAGATGGTACACGGACTGGGCGCCATCTCGGCCGTTGTTGACGACGAGGCGCCAGCCCGAAGGTGCCCGAGCGGCCCCGAGTGAGCGGGCCACTAGCATTAGGTGGCCGAGTAGCTGGAAGGGAAGATGGTTGAAGTTGTAGGCAGGGTAGTCGAAGGGGTAGGCAAGGATGTTTTCTTTAGTACACAGTGCATTTGCGAGCCTATTGACACTAGCCATGCACAAACCCTAACTCCAGGCTACTACTGAAATATTGCTGATGGAAAAACCTATTTGCCCGACCTGGGTATCGAACCCTTGCGCGCTTGCGACTACTAGAACAACAAGGCAGTAACTTGGGACCTTTTTGTGTTGATAAAATAATGATTCTTTAAGTACCATTTAAAGGGAAAAACAAAAGGATTCTACAAAATGGTGATACTATGGGCAGCCATTTTTCTGCCTCGCGTTTTCTAGCAATCTAGAAATAAAGAAAATACATTTATTTGGCACATGCCACAACTGCACACAACAAAAACAAAAATAATATTAACAAAAAGAAAAAATAAAAATAACCTATAGCTAAACAAGCCTCACGGCTGCGCCGAATTGGCCCAGTTCAGCAAAATGCCTAGTGATCTAAACAACCTTGTTCGAGTAGGTGAGATTTTTTATGAGGGAATTAAAAACTTTTTAAATGCGCCGCAGTCTTATCGCTATCAGCAAATTCTTTAGACAACCTTTTGTTAAATGTTTACACCTCTTTTGCGCAATAGATAACCAATTATTACTAACTATTTGATGGATTTTTGTATTAGAAATTTAAAAAAAAAACATTCATTTTTAAAAGCTAGCACAGTTAAATTAAATGATTAATAGAACATAACGCCTGTAATCCCCGAAGGGTTAGGCAGTACGTGTACCTAATAGTACACCCAGATTTCGCCAGTTATGTATAAGTCCCATGTAATAGGAGTTATAGGAGGCGAGCCTATTGCCATCAACCGCGCATAAATCCAGAGTCAATGGATGCTACTGAGAAATTCCTGATGGAAAGATCCACACATTACAATTTGCCAGACCTGCGAATCGAACCCAAGATCAACGAAATACTGAAAAAATATAAGTTCTGCCCGTAATTATAGCGGCTAGATATGACGATACGGATAACAGTCGCGCGCTAAATTCCTCCCTTATCAGCGATGTCGTTATCAGTCGCGTGCCTCGTACGTTAGTCACGCCCGATTAAAGAGAACGTAGAAAAACGTAGGCTAATCGATGTTTGATTGTTTTTGTGATGAATATGAGGGGATAGTCTTTAAAGTACAGAAGAAGCCACCACGTGACCCCCGACGCCCGGGGCGTTTCCCGCGGCGGCTGGGACGAGAGGTTCTCTTCCTCTCACGCTCCGCCACCTCCTTCGCTAGCATGACTGCTTCGCAGAAGGAGGTGACGGCGTCCCATTCCCTCTCGCTCCGGACCATGGATTAGACCAGGGCCGGACGCGATAGGTCGCCGCCGCCGATCGCCGCTACGAGGACACGGCGGTGCTCCGCCCAAGCGGGGCCGACCTACACCGTGTGCTCCACCGTGTCCTCTGGGCGATCCTCACAGTGATAACACCCGGGCGTTTCCTCCCGCCCGATTCGGTGCAGGAACCTCCCGAAACACTCAGTGGTAGCCCTGAGTTTGGAAGTTGGCGGTGTGATACCCTGTGCCTCGGAAAGCACGTAAAGAAGCCGTTGGTACTGCGCCTGGCCTCTCTTCGGTCGTGTTGGGTTGAAGTCCCATCAGAGTATGAGAGATAAAGGAAGAGAGATAATATCTCCCGTACCGATGGCTAATGACAACATAATGTATTATTTTGGTACTGCGTTCTTTAATTCGTAGGCCGTTTTACGAAGAATTAGGTAATCCTACTGAAAACGGCCTACGAATTACCAAAATAATACATTATGTTGTCATTAGCATAGAGAGGACGAAAGGAGTACTAGGGTATGAAAGGATCGCAACAGGTGGCATTTTGTAGTTCGTGATCGTACGTATGTACGTAGCCAAATGAATAATGCTTCCGCCTAATTTTGATAGTCCATAAGAAAATACGATGGCCTATATTTTATTTGGACTAAAGTGCGTTTTTTAATCCTAGAGACTAAATTGACACATGCTAATGTCAAACTGTATAGATGTGACCTATACAGTTTGACATTAGCATGTTTCAATTTAGTCTCTAGGATTAAAAAACGCACTTTAGGTATAGGCTATTTTTAAAAACATTGAGTTAATTGCGATCCTAGTACCATTCACAGCATAAGTGTAGAATGGTACTTATGTCCTAAGTTTTATTTGAATTTGAATAAAAAAAAACCCGATTGAAAAAATCTATATAATTGGAATCTCCGAGTTGAGATAGCCCGCTGTGACCAATAATGGTCAAGTAGACTATACAGGGTGTTTGGCAGAACGTTGAACATACGAAAATGGTGGGTAGGTGGGGTCATCTGCTACTTACTCAGCCCTAATTTATTTGGCCCTGGCCGACTGGGTATTTTTAAAAAAAAAAAAAAGTTTTTTTCTTGTTTCACCACTTTCTTAACTTTAAAGTGTATTTTTTTTTATTAAAAATGGGCAATAAAACAGGCAATTTTTTTTTTTTAATCTTTGATGTTGGCAGATTCTTATAAAATTATTGCTTTGTTCAGATGTTAGCTAGAAAAAAAGTTATGAGTCCTCAAACTTACAGAAAGATGTAAAAAATACTTGAATGTTAATTTCAACTTGCATTTAAAAAAAAACAAAAAATGATTGAGGAGTTCCAATTCTAGCAAAACATCCCTAGTGTGTGAGCTTTCTAATGGTATGTAATTTGCTTTTATAAAAAAAAAACTTTAAGAGTTATTTCATAATTTTATCAAGCAGGAAATTTTTGACGAAACTCTACCTTTACGGAAAGTTAAATGTTTTGCGAAATTTAATACTGCAAAGTTGGTAAAAATTATGGATCGACGGCTTGCCAGTAGCAGTGGTGCAAATTGACATTCACTATTCCCTTGAGATGGTTACACAAAGCAGGTAGAAATTTTGTTTCACTCTTGCGCAGTCATAGCGTATTTTTGCTCTCTTTCGCTCTCGTGGCACCGTGACGCCTCAGAATGAATTCTTTTCTTTTATTCAGTCGAGACTTAACTGCCTCTGCGATCTCACGTGCCCGTTACGCTTACGTTTGTTTTTGTTCACTTCGTTTTCTTTTATTGTTATCACTAGTTAAGTTTAAGTTTGTTAAGTTTTTTGTTATTACTGTTACCTGTTGTTATTGGTAAAGAAATGGCTGCTTTTACCAGTGAGGAATACGCGGACATGTTGTTAGCGTATGGAAGCGCTAATACAAATTCGCGTGAAGCGCGAAGAATTTATCAAGAGCGTTATCCCAACCGCCGAGTACCCAGTCATCAGACGTTTGCGAGTACTTACCGACGTTTACGACAAACCGGTAACCTGAACTTACAAGAACCACGAGTGAACGCAGCACGACCCGATGCTACCATTGACGAACAAGTTCTTGCCGAGTTTGACGCGGATCCTACCAAAAGCATTAGACAGATAGCTTCAATACTTGGCTTAAGCATATGGAAAGTGTGGTCTGTTCTCCGGCAAGATGGTAGACATGCTTTTCACTACACTCCAGTGCAAGGTAAGATTAAGCCGTTTATGCACTGCATCTGATACGATTTTGTGGAATGTAGTAAATTATGAGACAGTTCAATTGATCGTTCCATTTAACCTTGATTTCGTCACTTTCTTTATTAGTTGTTTTGCCTCATGTTGTTTTTAGCGCATTCAATTCTAATTTCAAATTAAATTCAATAAACTATTCCTATTCGGCCGCATTCACGTAACAATCAGGCGGCCAGCGCTTACAGGATTCGGATTTCGGATTCGGTTTGCGCAGGTGGTCAGCGTAGGTAAACTTGCCAGCACTTATGGGTCCTTTTTAGAACAAAATTGGAAAGTCGCACGCCCTTTTGTGAATTTGGTCTTACGTCTTTATGGCTAAGCCATAAAGCCAATTAGTGTACTTAAAAATTGAAGATGAAAAATTTGGATAAT
The DNA here is from genome assembly GCA_950005105.1 of Lycophotia porphyrea. Classification (NCBI taxonomy): domain Eukaryota; kingdom Metazoa; phylum Arthropoda; class Insecta; order Lepidoptera; family Noctuidae; genus Lycophotia; species Lycophotia porphyrea. Next base: position 1,703,262 of record OX465411.1, read on the forward strand.
TGTAGAGTTTGAACTCGGAGGAAGAAAAGATTCAGTATTGAAATCAATTCTTAGACATGTTTTGTTTGTTCTAGGTCTCGATGACAGTGATTTTGGGAGACGTGTGCAATTTTGTCGCCATTTGCTGCATACCGATGTGGACGACGTTAACTTTTTAAAAAGTATTTTGTGGACAGACGAGTCCAAATTTGACAAAGAAGGGATTGTCAATTATCACAATCTTCACCATTGGGCACTTACAAATCAAAACCCACACGTGAAGAGACAAAGAGGCTTCCAGAGGAGATTCAGTGTGAATGTCTGGGCAGGAGTGATTGGCGATAAGCTAATAGGGCCTCATTATTTGCCCGACAACATCAACGCGAACAACTACTTGGATTTTTTGATAAATGATTTACCACCATTAGTGGAAGAAGTGTTCCAAGTAGACATAAACAGGCCTATTGTCTTTCAACACGATGGTTGCCCAGCTCACTTTAGTCTAGTTGTACGTGAGCATTTGGATAATTGTTTCCCAAATTCGTGGATTGGCAGGGGAGGACCAATTCCCTGGCCTCCGCGATCGCCCGACCTCACTCCGCTCGATTTTCACGTGTGGGGAAGGGCAAAGGAACTAGTTTACACTACAGAAGTAGAAAGTCGGGAAGATTTGATAAATCGAATTAATGCTGCTTTCGAAGTTATGCGACAGGAGATGCTGCTGCGCACAACAACTGTAGAAATCAGACGTAGATGCCGCACCTGTATTGCGAATGAAGGGCGTCAATTTGAACATCTAATATGATTTATTATTTAAATAAATTATTTAAAATTATTTAATTGTTTCATTAACGCACCTAACTGGTACAGCATAATTTCAATCGATCATTTAATTTTTACCAACTTTGCAGTATTAAATTTCGCAAAACATTTAACTTTCCGTAAAGGTAGAGTTTAGTCAAAAATTTCCTACTTGATAAAATTATGAAATAACTCTTAAAGTTTTTTTTTTATAAAAGCAAATTACGTACCATTAGAAAGCTCACACACTAGGGATGTTTTGCTAGAATTGGAACTCCTCAATCATTTTTTGTTTTTTTTTAAATGCAAGTTGAAATTAACATTCAAGTATTTTTTACATCTTTCTGTAAGTTTGAGGACTCATAACTTTTTTTCTAGCTAACATCTGAACAAAGCAATAATTTTATAAGAATCTGCCAACATCAAAGATTAAAAAAAAAAAATTGCCCATTTTTAATAAAAAAAATACACTTTAAAGTTAGGAAAGTGGTGAAACAAGAAAAAAACTTTTTTTTTTTTTTTTAAAATACCCAGTCGGCCAGGGCCAAATAAATTAGGGCTGAGTAAGTAGCAGATGACCCCACCTACCCACCATTTTCGTATGTTCAACGTTCTGCCAAACACCCTGTATATAGTAAGATTTCAAGAAGGTATAGGAAAAAATTGTGAGGAAACTGGTATGTGTCCTGGTCTGTGAGTCATCTTACTAGAACCAAAAATCCGAAAAATTATGATGTATCATCTACCAACCTACACTGGGTCTGTGTGATAGATTATGGCCCACAACCTCACACAAAGGGACCACAACAGAAGAAATGAAAATCAATATTTCTATAATTACATTATGCCGTTGGTAATGATTTTGCACTGTTTGTTAAACTGTGACAGATCAATAAAAAACATGATAATTAAGTTTAAAATACACAATACACAGGCAAAAAACAATATTGGGTTTTTTCATTAGGAATTTCCCAATTTCCAAGAGACAATAGGCTCACCCTCTATTAAATGCATCATGTTCGTGAACAGGCACCTTCAGTGGAGACTTTTTTCTTTTTATTGAATCTTTTGTAATTGTTTTATTGTATTTATGCTCGGGAACGGGCTATGCTCGGAGTCCCTTTGAGGGATTGTATCCGAAACGGTAATCCAACAGAGAACCAGAGTTGTCGACATAGCTCACAGAATAAGCAAATGTAAGTGGCAATGGACTGGTCAGATTAGCTGTAGAACCGATGACCGTTAGAAGGTACAACCGGTAGAAGTGTTTTTCAGTGGAGACCGCGAATCGGCAAACGTAAAGTGGGACGCCCCCAGGCTCGTTGGAGTGTCGATTTTCACAGGGTGGCTGGTAGCAACTAGATGAGAGTTGCTGAGAATCGAGTTGAGTGGTGTGCAATTGAGGAGGCCTATCTCCGGCAGTGGACTGAAAGCAGTCCACAACAAGATCCAGAGCATAAATCATCATCAGTCTATAGTGGCTGATGATGATTTATGCTCTGGACCTTGTTTATCCATACACTCAACAATGACAGATATAACCTGAATTTGTTTTTCATTTCTGATTTAAAAGAGTGTTCATGGGGTTTCTTGCCTATTCTTACCCATAGAGATCTACACTTTGCAATGGGCAATCATAGTACTTTCAAAGTTATTATGCCTTGTAACTGAAACTTACATTAGTGGGAAATGGTTCAATTTATATGTTTCAGTTTGAAATATTAATATTAGCTTAGAAAATTGTGTACAGTAGGATATTTGTATGGTTTTTATGGAGATTGTATTTCAGTTGGCTGACTATTAGTGCCTCAACTATTTTTGATAGAAAAAATATAATAATTTAGTGGCAGGATGCCTTGGATGTGTTCCTCACTAACTGGCTAGAAGAAGCACAATTCTAAGTTACGTGGAAGGAATGAAGTAAGACCTTTGCCCAGGAGTGGGACAATTTAGGCTAAAAATAAAGAATTTGTTAACTTGCAACTATATTGGCAAAACCAGAAATTAAAGAAACACTAGGAATTCTGTCACCACATTTTGAAAATTGCCGCCATTTTACAATACATAATACATCCAGGATTTACTTACTTCCATATCGTTCTGTTCCGCATCCTGCAACCTTGGAATTCTTCGCTTTGGTATCACTAGGAAATGCACGGGAGCTTGCGGAGAAACGTCGTTGAAGGCTAAACACTGGTCATCTTCGTAAATAATATCCGCTTTTATCTCTTTAGAAATTATCTTATCGAAAATCGTCGGCCCCGGCGCAGCAACGCTCTGCGCTTGCGCGCGGCGCACTTCATCGCTATACGGTCTCCGTACCGCTATGGCCGATCCTCGAGATAAATCATAAATATTTGTGGGATAACTCTTCTTCAATCGGAATTTGAGGGCTCGTTGTAGCACTTTATTAAACATTTTTATTGTTTTTCACATCGGAATTCCATCGTCACAGAATCACGCAAGTTGTGTATTTGTCAAGTTTGACATTAACACTTTGACAGTTTTACAATTTGACAATGACGTTAGAACAAGTTCTAGTGTGGCAGCGTTATTAAAATAAAACTACCAAACTTGAAAAAACTATCCACTCAATGAAAGCCTTAAATATTAATGATATTATTATCAGTATCATCGTTTAAAAATGTTTTGATCAAAAAAGTATTTGATAGATATAGCTTGTGAGTTGTAGACAGTTATGTTTTTTAATTTATTCTAAGCATCTCTTAATGTTAAGATTTTAAATAGATAAGAAACCAAACATTAGTAGTGATATTTTAATAGAATATGATCATTTTATTGTGTTAATTTTTTTAGCAAAATTATGTTTAGAATTTAAATATTACGTTTTACATAATACATAACTGGTGAAATGTGGGTGTACTATTAGGTACACCTCTGCCTAACCTTACGGGGATTGCAGGTGTGATTTTATGTTATAATAACCCTATTTATAAGAGCTTAAAGCCTGACTCATCATTCTATTGCTCCTGCCCTATTTAAATTTATTTGGGGACGTCGCAGCATCTCCTCTTCCTTCTCTATTAGTCGTCATTTTATGAGGCATCCTCGTTCTAGACAGGTTATCTTTTACAGTCCATACATCGATCCATACAGGAGTTGCGGTGGTTTGGGAATAGTGTGGCAAGCTTGTCCCAAAAGCCCACCCAATATTTCTGTGGTTGGGGTGACTACTGAAGACGTGTTTATCTCTCGACTTAATAAATAAAAAGATGTATTACATAATATAATGATTCGAGGCAAGACTGATGTTGAACTGTCAGTCACACTGGTCGGTTCGGCTTAGTCATTATTAATGGATATCGAGTTTTATCAAAAAGCGGATTTAATGAATGAATTATTTATTTAGTTGCAGGTTAACAATGCAATTATCTGTAAATATCATATTTAAATTAGTGTTAATATCTTATTGATCGGCGGTATATGGGACTGTAAGTCGTGGGTTCGAACCCAGGCAGGCGCATTACCTACTTTGTGTAATTTATTTCATCACCACTGCTCTCAAAAACGGTAAAGAAAAACATCGTGGGGAAACCGGCATGTCCTAGAACTAAAAATTCGAAGACATGTGACACTTATCAATCCGCACTGGGCCCGCGTGGTGGATTATAGCCCATTCCCCTCTCATAGAGAGGAGGCCTGTGTCCCAGGAGTGGGAATATTATAGGCTGATGATGATGATGATATGGGACTGATGTACGTATAGGATAGTGTAAGGAAAGAAAACAACGTGCTTTAAAAAATATTTATGATACTTACAATACATTATTACTGATTAGCTATTACTTTCCTACATTAGTCTAAATTTTTTTACCTTTAAATCCACTTCATACTTTAAGATGCATTCGGTTTTTCTTTTATAAATTGTAAATAACCATTACCCGTAAATAAAACATGCATTCTAATCTTTTATACAATATTCTAGTTTTGTTGGGAACGAAATTAGGCAGTAAATCACAATTGTCAACTGTTCAAAGGCACTACACCATTAATCATAGTCTTCCCAAAAAAAAAACCATTAATACAAGATTCACTTAAATATCTAGGTAATAACTTGAGCAATATTTTTTATACTAAGTGAAATTCTCTAGATAAAATATTATTGTTACTGATTTAATTCACTGTGAGCTTATACACTATGATACATCATTATTAAGATTATACATCATAGCTATTTAATGGCATAGCATGATCAATCCACCAATTTCAATTAAGCCATAATTATAATCACAAAATAGGTAATGAAAATAACATCATACTTAAATCCTAAATTTTTCACTAAAAATCAATTTTTCCAGGCAGTTGTCCTCATCCGTATTATGAAATAATACCCTCGTATTCCTGAATTTTACTTGTAAGGTCAATAACGCGTGGGTAGTAACACTTGTACTATCAAAACTGCCCTTGAAGCTACGAAATAAAGACGCTTTTTTGATCAAACTGATACTGTTGACGTGCGGTTGGCCGTACAAATACTAATAATCACTAATTCATTTAAAATATAAGTTTAAATTGTCCTTAAATTATTATCAGCTCTGTTGTATACGCATGTAAGCAGTAGTAAGAATCGTCAGCAACATCCTGAAGGTTCGGTACACAAAGGTTCTTATGTATTGGTTCTGCAGCGCGAAGCGGCAGATGAGGGTTACCACAAAGAACAAGACCCCTTGATGTACGTAATACATTCTGAAATGAACAATTTGTTGTAAGAGTTACATTTGCAATAGTCATACAAAACAACTGAAAGAACATGCTAAGAAAAAGTTTTCGTGATCGCATCTAGAGCTTAACAAATACTTTAATTAGGTTTTATCACTGTCATTTTTGCAACAGGTGTGTCGTTTCAGCGTCCAGCTCATTACTAAGTTTTTTTTAATGAAAAATCCCAACTAACAGTTATGTCGAATTGAGAAGAACCCTACGGTTACCTATTGTGCTGGCGGCCTGTCTTGTTCTTTCACAGCAGGTTAACTTCTAATTGGGCATCATTGTCAACATGACAATGATCTCTACTTCCGTTGCTATATGCTTTTCGGTTTTTGGTAGTCTTTCAAATAACACTAATTTGAGTAGTCTTTCAAATAACACTAATCTTTATTTTCATTACTCTTTATTGGATTCATGCTGACAGACGCGTCCATTTGTGAAAGGTCTGTGAGCCAACGAAACGTAACATAAAGGAGTTCTTACTTGCGCAAATGCTTCTTTGCAACGTCAATATCTTGATCTTTTTCTTGCAATAAATATTTTCTGGTTCCAATTACAAAGTTCTCGTAGTGGTCGCTCCAACTGCGAAAATATAAGGTAAAGGAATATTTTATCTGATGAGACCTTGGTTTAAAAAAAAATATAAAGAAAAAAAGGGGAAAAGAAGAGGTTTAAAGGTCAAAGTAACTCGTTATTAGGCCCTGAGGTGAGATAGTGATCATGATTGTTATAAAACTGTAGTTTTTTGGTACTCACTTGATAGTATGAGGATCCAAATTGTAGATGGCAGCATCTTGAGGTGAGAGTCTAGCTTGTAATTTCCTCACGTTGTCTGTTGCAAAGTGCCATTCACGTACAGAGAAGAATCTCAGCACCTCACTCATAGCTATGAGACGTTGGCTGACAGTAATGAGGCTCATTCTACAACAAAACAATATTTTATGAACTATCTTCCTGTCGACTAAAAGAGAATATTGCAAAGGTTACAAAGATAACAATTTTTTTATCAATCAGGATACTACCAATATGGTAGGAAAAGTTTAAAATGGCAATTATTAATAATTGCGTTACTTTTGACGCAGAGTTCACTAAAAAAATACAAAGATTTTGTTTTAATTACCTTGTTTTAATTCCAAAAATTTTGGTAATATATTCGGCGATGTGAAGAGGTGCAGTTTGCAGTAACGTCTCCAAAGTTTTGTGTGTAATTCTGTAGAAAGATACATAAATAATTTAGTATTAATTCTTAATACAAAGCCCGATTTACATTCGTCAAGTGCGTAACGAATTAGAAATGGCCGATGGTGCAAAACCGATTACCGAGTAAACAGTCACTGTTTTAAAATTGTCTGTGGAAATTGTATAGAAAAAAAGGAAGATGGCGGCGATAGTTCTGAAAAGAACTAGCACTATACTTACTTATTCTCAATGGCAAGACCACTTGGGTACCAGAAGGTATTGTCAAGGGGATGTCCTCTCAGGTACTTGCGCAGAGCCAACTCGAAGGCGCCCCAGGTGGTCGGGTTTTCGTAAGTGCTGCAGTTGTAGACTCGAACTTGTTCTGGCCTTATATACAAGATAACATGACATTAGCTTATAATCACGCCTGTATTCTCGTAAGGTGTAGGCAGAGTTGTATAGGAAAACAAGTTTTTATGGGAGGGAACATTCTCCTGCATTTGCAGCAGCTGCTATAAGAATAGGCGAAGGGCTCAGTAGGCACACATATAGCACGTCAGTTTCTAGTTCCATGTAGATAATAGAGCGCGAGTCTATTGTGGCCAACCGAGTACAGCCTACAAATCTTGCAGTTACTCAGAAATTATTTTTTAAGACTTTAGCAAATCTTTTTTTCACAATAGTTTTTTATTGGTATTGGAACCCTATTTAAATATGACCACACCTTTCTGTTACATGCTGTGTCCTGTGCTGAATCCTGCACCACACACGTCACTTACGGAAAACCGGAACCCCGCCTCACGGAACACAAATAATAAGGTCACCCACGAAGCCACATTGTTCTCAGACAATTGTCACTCCATATCTTTATTGATATTAATTGTTTATTAAACATTGTATCAATTTCGCAACTCATTTTCCGGGTGTTTTGATCGTTATTTTGTCCTTCAACTTTAATTTGATTGTGTGAAAATAATGACAGTTAACAGACGGCAGTACATCACATCGCACTACCTACAATCTGTCAAATTTCTTTAGTGAATTTTCAACTGTATCGCTAAAGCATTAGGTTCAAGTTTGATTGGGAAAATTTGAAAGTTTCGGGTACCTTGATGTGGTGGCGTCTGTTCAGTAATAGGCATCGTAAAAGCTTAATACTTTTTAATGTAATACATTATACATACAGCCAGTTTTATTGACAACGTCAAAAACGCAATGAACGTTGTTGAATAATGTCAAACTGAATAGCGTTGGGAATGCGATTGTGTTATGCAATAACCCGCGGGTATTTAAGGCATATATCAAGATTTCAAAAGCCTCCGTCACAGGGGGAACAGGAATAAGAAAAGCGTCTCCTATATGGCAACACAAAATGTTGTCTTCTAGCTGTACCTAAACGAACAACGTGCCTTAAAACTCTGATACTGGATCCAAATATGCTAGCAGTCCGTTCAAAACAATTTCTTATACTGGACATAGGCCTCTCCCAAACGACACCACAACACTCTTTTCTACCTTCATAATCCAATTTACCCATCTAGCTGGATCCGCACTAAGCTTCCTGATACGTAGTCTCCACTCCACATTTTTTTACTTGTGTAAAACAAAAGGAAATCCTCACCGATCCACAGCAGTCTCCCAGGCCACAGCCAGCAGAGTATCTATAGCCATATCCACCGGCAACATGTCTGCCTTAGCGGTGTCCTTGCAGCAGAACACATGCAGTAGTCCCTTGCCAGCGGCCACCACCACCCCGCTGGGGCCGTTCAGGTTCTCTATCCAGCCGGGGTACGGGTGGCGGAGGGAGGATATCACTAGAAGAAAAGAATAAAATTAAATTGCGTGTAGCGCCATCTATACTGCTTCGTAAGTACTACGTTATCAATTTGAAATGATACAACGGAATCCTGCATCGCGCAAGTATAGTTTTCGCAAGCTTTTTTATATATCATAAGCTATGTTATGTGGCGAGCCAAATCTTTGACCAGGCACAAGACTTAAATGGTTTATAGGTGGACTGGAGCTGCTTCTAAAAGCGGCCAGCTATAGGAAGACCAGATATTTTTTTCAAGAGATAACTTACCGATAGTTGGTCTAAAGATGGCGACTGGGTATCCTTTGTTTCCATGTTCCTGAACCACATTTTCTGCTAACGCCTTCGTGAAAGTGTAGGTATTAGGTTTCGGGGAAATGTATCTGAAAATATTCACTTTTTGTTAGATAAAGCAATTCTAATAAGTAACTTAACATTACAGTACGAGGTTGTCATTTATTCACCACTCTCCATAGCTGACTGCATAGACTTTTACTGCAAAGTATAAAGCACTCCTGATTATGGCCCAGTTTCCACCAATGCAGAGACGACCGATGGTCCTGGACCTGTACTCTCCGTTCGTTATTAGGCCTTCACTACTGATCGTAAGACCTCTACAATATTAAGGCTGCTACTGCAAAACATAAGGACATTCCGGTGTCTACCAGTCTATGAAACATCTCCGCTACCCAGATGAATAGTCTACTCACTCTGAGTTGATCTTGGCGAGCAGTTCCTCAGGCAAGGCTTCTGCAATGGTGAAGGCCTGTTCCAGGGGGACGGGCGGGGGGTACACGCGTTCCTCGACGTATGTGAGCTCAGCGTTACTGTACGCCGTTGAGACGTGGATGAACGCCTGTAGAAAAACGACAAATGCATGTGTTTCCGGCTATGTAACTTGCGACGCGAGTTGTGTGTGTCACTTGTTTATTTCTTGTGAGTACCGTGGCATCTCAGATCGTGTCGCAGTGACTCATGGGATGCTTAGCTAATTTTTCCATTTTGTTTTCTTCGCTACTCGCGAGACGCTTGAGGGTGTAATTGAAGCGGTATGCAAGAAGAAGACATGCTGCGCTGACAGCAAATAAATTCGGATTAGGTCAAGAGGATGATACGACTTGTTAAATATACCTCGATTTTAGGTAGTTTATCACATATTTCCAGCAATCTTTGCACAGAACGGACGTTCTGATCAATAGCAACGCGCAGAGGTTCGTCGAACTTCAGGGTAGCTGCTGAATGGAAGACGATAGACACCTGCAATAAATAGAAAGGGTTGTTAGGAGAATGATAACAGGGGCAAAATTTTCAGTTTTGTTATAAAACTGATTTGTTTTTTTGTGGACAGATGGCGCTGTTGTATTTTAACAAGGGTCAAATTAAATAATAACTATGCAAAACCAACAAAAAAGAATTGTTATGTTTGTTTTTGAAGTCAACGAGGCTGGTATACCTAATTCTTATTATCTTGAAATATAATTTGTGAAAAGAATACGGTTTTTTTTTGTGATTTTTGAATCTTGTTTTTGAATGGGTATTCCCATTCATAATCCCATTCTAAAGTCATAATTTCATGGTTCGTTTACCTATTACCCATACGTGTGTGAAAATTGACACATAAAAAACCACTTCGTTTGTAACTAAGTAAATAAATTATGAGTACAACATTGTGTTGGGTTTATCAAATTTTAATTTAATTTAAAGTTTGCGTGCTGAATGAAGTCAGCGTAATATATGTGAAACCTTTTAATTTAAAAAACCATAATGTATAATTTAAAGAATCTTTCGTTTTATTTGATAAAGGTCGGAGAATGATAATTTGACGTCAAGTAAGTCTTTTCTTTTGTTTTAATAACATGGAGCTGTACCTAACCTATCTTAAGATATTTTCTGTTTTGATATTAATCAATATGAAATAAGTCAATATTATGGAGAGACAATCCATACATACATAAACTCACGCCCTTTTCCCATGGGGGTAGGCAGAAACCACAGTACGCCACCTGCTACGATCCTTACATACTCCTTTTGCCTCGTCCACGTTCATACATCTAAATACAATAATTATAATGTTTGTTTTGGTAGCACCTAATCTTAAAACATACTCAAACAATCTTTCACTGATGGAAAGCTACTATTACCGAGTACCATGGGTATGTTTTTCACGCGAGCAAAACCGTGGGTAAAAGCTAATTTCTTTAAAAAGCTGCGAGCACTCGGACCCCGTGGCCCGAGGGTTTTAAAAGGTAAGTAATTAGATTGCGCTAACTTCGTACGTATAGTGAAAGGTGCAATTACTTACAAGAAAATACTAACAAGGTTATAGTAAAAAATATGTGTGATATTAGTAACTGACAGCATGCAATGCTTATAATAAATCATACATAAGATTAGGTACGGACGTACGGTCAACTGCATGTCAGTATTTACACCGAGTGACCGAGTGTAAAGCATGGTTCTTTTGGCGCTGGAGTGATATTGACAGGAGAAAAACAAAATGGCGCCGTTAGTTTCGCTTTAAGCCACGCGCCAAATGCACCATTCAACATTATAACATGCTTGCGAAGAATTTCTCCGGAGCAGCCCTGCGTCTGGTTTTTTTCCGGTTGATGGCAATAGGGTCGCCCCCTTTTACGTGGAACTTGAAACATAACTGGCCGAATGTGGGTATACTCTAGAATTAGGCATAAGTACTTCTGTCTGCCTAATCCTTTGCGGATCACAGGCTTGATGTTATGATATACTGGTGCCGTTTCCCTTGTTTACAAACTAAACCAAATTTAAGTTCAGTGCATCTTTTTCTTTCTATTTCATTAAGAAAAGGACAGAAGATAAATTTTATTTTAGTCCTGTCAAATCAACCAGCCAAATTTAGTTTAGTTTGTGAACAAGGGAATCGGCACCATTGTCAATGTAAAAGCGGTTGACTGTACAGTCAGTTATTTTATGTTTCACAACCAATTACATAGTTTGAAGTCTTACAATGTTGTAAGACTTTAAACTATGTACTAGCTGCCTGCCAATCAACGCAATTTGAATGTAATTGCATAGATCAGATATCTATATGATACAGGCATTACAAAATGTTATCACGTAAATCATTGGGTAGGTGGGTAAATGCACTGTTAGGTATCTTAGGTTTATATACTCTATTTTGTCTTATTTCTGTAAGGTTACGAAACAAAATTACACCTCGACTAACAAAATAAGACTAGGAGTTATGAAGAAACTTAAAAAATGCACAGCCAGCTATTATTAGACATGTCTAGATCGAAACCGAAACAATTGCAAATCTTGAATTACGTTATTGTAGCATAAAGTAGAAATGCATAGCGTCGTTCAAGTTCTAAAACTACTTAAGTGAATTTTTGGCGGTTTTGATATTTTGATGCCATTTGCTAGAGAATCGGAAAACGCGTTATTTCAGCTCATCAGAAACAAGCAACTCTTTATTTAATTTCAAGTGAACACTAATTAAAAAATGCTTGTTTACTGTTATCTAGGTATAATTACGCAATTTTTCACTCTCAAACTCAAACTCAAACTCAAACTTAAAAGCATTTATTTCAATTAGACCATTACAGGCACTTTTGAATGTCAGAAAAACAAATTAGGCTAAGCTACAGTCACAGACACAAGGCATAATAACTTGTGAAAGTACTGTAGTTGCCCATTCCAAAGTGTAGATCTCTATGGAGAAGAATGGGCAAGAAACTCTCTCTTGGAAAGTTCCTATTTCTGACTTATGTACGTGGTGTTGGTCTGCTGTATGCTTTTGTTTTATATTGACGAGTGGGCACGGTTAGAATGACGACGATGATATCTTGTTTTTTTTTAAATACAATTTCCACAGATAATGTCATAAATATGATAAACATTTGTTTCTATCAGCGTCCACCTCCACCTGAATGTCATTCAAGCGGCAAGTACATATACCTTGTACCTTTACGTCAAAACCCCCGGGAAAAATATTTTACTAAAATAAATACGAAAGTTTGGATGGATAGATGTTTGTTACTCAATTACGACAGGATGGCTGAATGGATCTGGATGAAATTTGGCACAGAGATAGATTACAGTGTAGTCTTTTTTTCTCTTACACACACACATCAAAATTTCCATGCAAAAGAAGTCGCGGGTAACAGGTAGTGTGAATATATTATTAGTTTCTTACAAATAAATAGTGTCGTATCAATTTAAAGTGCATTACTACGTACCTACCCTGTACTATTAAAACCGGATCACTGTGGAAATGATTGCAGCTTACCTACCAAAGGTGCTATTCATTACATCCGTACTAAATATAAATAATAGTTTAAAAAAACTAAAAACACGCTTTTTATAGAAAACCGAACTAAAAAATAGAAAATAAATTTTAATGAATTTAAATTAAGAAAATAGTGTTAAAAATTTCAATGAATATAAGTTAATAATAGTGTGAATAAAAAAAAATTATCTTATTTTAAAAAAAGCGTGGGGTGCATGGTGTCAATAGTTATAAATACTTTACTGACAGATATGAGTATTATTATATATTAGTATTAGTATATGATTATCATTTCGATAATATTTTAAAAAGCACCCCACGCTTTTTTTTAAAATAAGATAATTTTTTTTTATTCACACTATTATTAACTTATATTCATTGAAATTTTTAACACTATTTTCTTAATTTAAATTCATTAAAATTTATTTTCTATTTTTTAGTTCGGTTTTCTATAAAAAGCGTGTTTTTAGTTTTTTTAAACTATTATTTATTTTCTACTTTTTAGTTTGGATTATTTATAATAGCTTGTTTTTTTAATTGTAAACTATTGCACGACTCATGATGCGAAGCATCAGAGAGTGCTTTACGATCGAAAAATTTTTTTCGCCTTATTTTTTTCTTTCCATGATGTTTCCACGAGCAATGGACTGGTTACTGAGAACCTTCTTCTTTCTTTCAAAAAATATCTTTATCTATCATTAGGCTTGTTACATAACAAGGTTACATATTTTTTTAATTTTTACGTTTTCATAAAATTTTACCTGTCTTACGACTTAACAAATTATTTATATTCTTTATATATCTCATACACGTTTTCGGTTACTGAGCACCAATAGTCTACTCTCCTACATAAATATGAGCAACGGACGAACGTAGACACGGCAAAATAATTAAACTTAGTCACAGAGACGGTGGCGGACTCTTCGTGGCTCGTGAAATCTAAGTTACATGCGCAGACACTGTTGCAAACTCTAATGCGCATACCTAGTCGAGTGCCGCGGTAGAAGCACGGAACCACCCGTATAGGAAAGAACAACGGGCCCAGGCTTGCCCCAGGCTTGGCCCAACTCTGTTAAACTCTGGCCCAAGCTTGTAAGCCAGAGTTGGCCCAGCCTTGGTGGAAGTCTGGAAATTATATAAATTAACAAAAATCATATTTTGCAAATTGAATAATTTTATCAAATTAGTGTATTGTCATCGGTCCTCAATAAATCTACAAAGTTTGAACGAAATCTGGCCGTTTAAAGTGGGTCAAAATCGCGCCCAAAGAAGTCGGTTACAAACAAACATACAAACATACAAACATACAGGTGAAGCTAATAAAAAGCGTGTAAAAAAAGCGTGTAAAAAGCGTGGGGTGCATAGTGTCAATAGTTATAAACATTTAATTGACAGATGAGTAGAAGGATCATTACTTTGATAATATCATAAAAAGCACTTTAAATGCACCCCACGCTTTTTTACAATAATGTACATTTATTTTTTAATTACACTATTCTTAATCCAAATTAATTAAATTTTATTTTCTGTTTTTAGTTGGATTTTTTTATAAAAGCGTGTTTTTTTAGTTTTTTTAAACTATTATTTATTTTTTATTTTTTAGTTGAATTCTTTAGTTGGGTTTTCCATAAAAGCGTGTTTTTTTTTAGTTTTTTACAAGTCTTTCCGAGGTTGTGCCAAACTGAGTGTACGACCAAAGAGTAACTGTGGAGCTGCACGCATGCGTAGTTCGCGCACTAGCTCTATCTCTCTTACTCGCATGCAAAGGATGCGGAAAGGAATTAATTAATCCTGGCGAATCTAATTGGGATAATCGGATTTTTTTATCGAATTATTGCATTGTCATCGGTCTTTGACAGGTGTGCAAAGTTTCAATTAAATCTGATCGTTCAAAGTAGGACAAAATCGAGCTCAAAGGAGTCGGTTACAAACATACATACAAACATACATACAGGTGAAGCTAATAAAAGCGTGTTAAAAATAATTAAACTTAGTCACAGAGACGGTGGCGGACTCTTCGTGGCTCGTGAAATCTAAGTTACATGCGCAGACACTGTTGCAAACTCTAATGCGCATACCTAGTCGAGTGCCGCGGTAGAAGCACGGAACCACCCGTATAGGAAAGAACAACGGGCCCAGGCTTGCCCCAGGCTTGGCCCAACTCTGTTAAACTCTGGCCCAAGCTTGTAAGCCAGAGTTGGCCCAGCCTTGGTGGAAGTCTGGAAATTATATAAATTAACAAAAATCATATTTTGCAAATTGAATAATTTTATCAAATTAGTGTATTGTCATCGGTCCTCAATAAATCTACAAAGTTTGAACGAAATCTGGCCGTTTAAAGTGGGTCAAAATCGCGCCCAAAGAAGTCGGTTACAAACAAACATACAAACATACAAACATACAGGTGAAGCTAATAAAAAGCGTGTAATTAAGTAGTCAAATCAGACCAGATCAGATCTTAGGCCGGAAATTTGGAAGGAGCGTTTGTTGCAGCGTGCACTAGGGCGCTTTATAAAACTATAATTATGAATGTACAGATCAGTTACAGACGTCAAGCTACTACAATCTGTCAAATTTATTTAATACATTTTCAACTTTATCGCTAAAGCATTAAGTTCAAGGTTGGTCGGGAAATTTTGACAGTTTCGGGTAGGTTGATGTGCAGGTATCTGTACCGCCCCGCTAAGGTAAGAAGTAGTTTACGTTACTATCCCGCGGATTCGCTCGCGTTAATTTAGAATCGACAACAAATTCGGGTTGTACTCTGCTTGTAATAATACGACTCAATCATGATTCGAAAGACACGTGGCGCCATCTTTTATTTTAAGAACGTTATTGTTGTTTTCCTCGGGAACAGTACTTTTTTTCGGGATGATATGTACCCTATGTCCGTTTCTGCACCTGACACGTATATGCAAAATTTTATGATGATCGGTTCAGTGGTTTAAGCGTGAAAAGGTAACAAACTATATTAGTTAAGATTTTGTAACAATATCGAAATCTATAAACATTAGTATTCCGATATGGTTTCGCCATTATGTCTATTAAGTTTCTACTTGATTAGTTTCGTAGTTAAAATTAATTGAAGGGCCATTTCTGGGCTAAGGGCATTCTTGATAGCATCTATTTAAAAAGGTTTAACGCGGCCATGGTCGAATTGGATTAGGAAAAGACATTCTCTCTTAGGTATCGGGTGTTCGAGAATTTAGAGACTTAAGGTACTATTACTGTTGCGGCTCCTCTTTAACTTTGGTCAGTAAAGCTGAGTAGATTCACGCAGTCATTCATCAAGTTTTTCGAAAGATCTCAAATTCATAAGTGAAGTTTATTTTTGAACGAAGTAAAGATTGTAAGTTTGTATGTTCTCCATTCTCCACTCAGTTCAACAGAAGCGCTTATGTCGATAGTCCACTACACAGTAAACATCAGTTGTTTGTTAATTTATGTATATTATGTTACGGCTAATAGCCGAAGTGCCTACACCTAGTTTTAGCCGGCTACAAATAAGTGCTGCCGGTCACATGCGGTTAAACTTAGTTGTATCCTACTTATCTTCGGTTAGAGCTAGGTTTAGCCTTCATCATAGCGGCTAGAACGAAGTGCAGCCGCACACCGGTGGTTAAACTTAGGTGTATCCTATTTAACATCGGCTAGAATTAGGTTTTCAGTTCAGTTAAGCATTTTGGTTTTGTTTTGAGATTCTTATCTTGCGTTTCGAGTGATTCGGTTATATTGAATAAATAAAAGACCTGCTGAAGTGACATGTATTATTCCGTTTATTATTATTATATGTATATTATACGTATAATTAATAAAACTCAAAATATTATTAATCTTATCTTCAGAATTAAACGAACGGAGACGGAGACAAACGCGCGTGCACATCTCCTAGCGAAATTAAATACACAATTTCATTATGTACGCAAATTCATTTCAGTGCATTATATAATTCAACACAATTATAAATCATGTAACAGACTGACATGGCTTATCTGGGGTAAGATATTGTCTGTTCGACGGGGGTAATACGAAATCGAATCAATTCATAAACGCAAGATAAGAATCTCAAAAAAAAACCAAACTGAAAACCTAATTCTAGCCGATGATAAGATACACCTAAGTTTAACCACCGGTGTGCGGCTGCATCTCGTTCTAGCCGCTATGATGAAGGCTAAACCTATTTAGCTCTAACCGAAGATAAGTAGGATGCAACTAAGTTTAACCGCATGTGGCTGGCTACACCTAGTTGTAGCCGGTTAAAACTAGGTGTAGCCACACTTCCGCATATACATTAATAATGAAAAACTATTAAATTAATAACGTAATAATTAATTAACGTCAGCATGTCAAGCTAATACATTCTGTCAAATTTCTTAATTTTTTTTCCTATGATCGGATTTATTTAATTATGGATAAACTAACTATATACATTAATTAAAAACTATTGAATAAACTAACAATAGACTATAAAAGTGCATCAAAAACTCCTCAACGCTGTCAGCTGGTAATGTGCCCAAGAGACTGGCGGCGTTGTCACGTTGTATGGCAACACTTAGCCTATGGCCAAGATAAAAGCAAGCCCTTGGGTCACGGGAAGCGTCAACTAGGCGATATAATGATAAGATAAGATTTATGTAAAGATAACTTTTATGAAATTATTCCTTTTTTGCCAATGGGAGTAAGCAAAAACTAAAGCAGGATGCCATCTGCAACGACCTCCTTATGCTCCATCCATGGAAAAAGCAGTGAACGTATAATATACTCGCTTATGCCCGCGCCTTCGCCCGCGTGGAGTAGCGTCCTACGGGATCGTTTTACCGAGATAAAACAAGTATCCTAAGTGTTAACCCAGGTTACAAACTATCTGTGTGTCAAATTTCATTCAAATCTGGTCAGTAGTTTTTGAAAGAGTGAGAAACATTCAGACATCCTCACGAACTTCCACATTTAAAATATTAGTAGGATATACGTCATTTTATTTAAAAGAAACTGCTCTCTCGTTTTCTTTATATTTTTATAAAAACACAATAATAAGTAAGTACCTCTCTCAGCTGCGAGATGGTGTCGGAATCCATGCCGAGTTGTGGCTTGGAGACATCACCACTGACCGCGAACAGCTTGTCCAGCTGTCGGTGATTACGGGCGCGGACGTTGTCGAACACCTGCAAACATACGACGGTTTAGAAGACTTATTCCACAAGTCCCCCTGAGAGACTGAAGCCCCTGAAAACAAAAATTCCCCATTAATGAACTTAGGAGTGGCATCATCTATACCGGCCTTTATGAACTACACAGACGTCACCTACATCGCGATATCAAAGCGATGCACAAACGCTTACCTCGTATTTCAGTACATCACTCCGAACCCCTCCACATAGAGATTTTTCATCGGTAATTTAAAAAAAAGTGTGCTGTTTCGTACAAAAGTGCCTCTTTAGCAGTCACTAAAAAAATATATATTAAACTGTCAAGTGAAAACAAAAACGGGCGCATTTTTGAGTAAAAAAAAAAGATACTTTTGTTACTGATATACTAAAGAGTGTAAACAGACTTTTAAAGAAGCCGAAAGGCACTTGTTCTCCCCGTCATTGTGATCATTTTTTTGTTCTAGACCATACCTGGGAACCTTCTAGTTACGGAGATACTGAGGGTCAAAGTTCCAACTCTTTCACAAGTTTTTTTTTTAATACATGTTTTCAATGTAAGATTTTTACTTTAAACACCTCCAGGACCCCCTTCCTATTCAATCCATCCATCAGCACAATGTTTTTAGTGCTTTACATTGAGTCCTACTGTAAAACGTGATTTTTCAGCCCAAAAAAAATATCGTTTCCCAGCACAACTTTGGCGTCAAGTTACTTAGTTTGATGTACATAATGCTTGGTTGACGGCTTGGTGAAGAGTCAAGAACAGGAATCGATACATTTAGGATATATAAGTGCGTGGCCGTGGGTACAATCAGAAGTAACACTTAAGTGGTCACCTAATCCGGTACTCTGTCAACGTGTTTCAAACGCCAAAAGATTCTGTAACTCTGTACGTGAGCTCGTATCGTTCCTCACACAATCCATCCAACTTGTCTTTGGTCTTCCTCTCCCTCTCCATCCATCAACATTAAACCTTACCTGCGACTGCTTGAGTTGTACCAGCCTCTTCTGTGGTGAGTGCCCCTTCTTGTCCCTCATCAGCAGATGCAGCCGTCCCACCTCCGGGCACGTCGCTAGGATGCGTTCTACCAGCACCTGTGCAAGAAATACTGGCATTAGTTCCACGATCCTGTTGACACTTATTTTCGTCAGGTAGCAGAAAGATTTAGTTGTGCAAATATTTAGTGTGTGTAGCATATACTCGAAAGAAGCTTTTGCGAAACCCAATTCGGCTTTTCATAGATAAGAATTGCGTGAATGACTCTTGCGAGAATGTTTTTTATTTGTGTGTTTCGTTCTTCTTGTCAGAACTGTCTGGCCAGGGACGGATCATTCAGTACAGACAAAGCAAATCCCAGCTGCGGTTTGATTGACAAGAAGCGACAAGATCAGAAGTCAGATTGTTCAAACTACCTTATTCCGGCCGTTATTGTTAGTCACGTAGTAACAGCCGAACACGTTACAGATTTAGTTCTGACTGTTCTGGAGGTAGAACAGGGTACCTACTACCTATTCAATGTGGAAAAGAAATGGAATTCCTTCACTTTCCTACTCTGAAGTAAGATTAAATAGTGCTGCTGCAAAGGGTGATGTTGATCCCCCTGTTTATGTTGAGTATTATTATCGACACCCACCTTCCCCATGAAGCCAGTAGCTCCCGTAATGAGGATGGACCTGCCAGCATAGAAGCGGGGCAGCAGCGGCTCCGCGGGGCTCGGGGACACCGGCCGGGGTACCATGGTTCACTGGAAACAAAACATGGCGGTTAAAATAGAGATACAGATGCAGTAGGTAGGTTCCTCCAATCCTTCCGGCCGAATTTCTGCAATGGTGGTTAATCTCAATGTAGCCTGAAGATAAATACGAGCTCGAGAACGACCACGAGCTTATTCACCAGAAACTCTTCTACTAAATATTCACATATGTTAACACTTCAAAATGCTTATTCAATTTGACCTAAGAACCTACTTTAGATATATCCTTGCCTCTAAACCCAAGTGCCTTAGCCATCACTCATTTCTAAGTAAGTACCACATAAGTACTGTAACTACATACTAGAAGAAAATATGAAACCTTGGGTCTTCTCGCAAGGTTGCACACACAATACCTAAGCAAACGGCTAGATGTAAATACAAGTGTGTACTTAAGCGCACAATATTCCATATTTATGGAAATATTGTGACCAGTCTCAGTTGGAACTTCATGTCGAAGCTTTGTCAAAACAAATATTGATACGGATAGACAAACATGTTTGTGGATATAAATGACGGTGATACTTGAAAGGTTAATGTCAAAAATATGTCGAATTTAGGATTTTTATAATGTCAGTTGTCTGGAACTCCCACTGCTGGGACACAGGCGTCCTCTCCGTGGGAGGGAGTGGGTACCACGAGGGCCCAGTGGGAGTTCACGGTTCTAGGACATGCCGGTTTCATCACGATGTTATTCTTCACCGTTTTGAGAGCAGTGGTGATGAAGATAAGTTAGTGCCTGCCTCGGCTGGAACCCAAGACTAGACTCGTAAATCGAGGCTCAAGTTAGCCGGAATAGCTCGGTTGTAATAGCTGTCTGTCCTCGAGACCTGGGAACCGAATCCAGGTCCATATCCTCAGCAGTCGCGCTTGTGCGCATTTACGTATTTAATTAATTTTCATCATTACTATTCTTCATTTTATTTTCATTATTTTAATTATATTATATTCATTTATTTATTCTTTTACACATTTAATAATAAAATATATAAAAAATATATAATAAAATATATTTTTTGTAACAAAAAATATAAAAAATAAGTAAGAAAAATGAATAAAGGTATAAAAAGTATATTCCTATATAAAATAATATTTTTATTATGATTTCTTATATTATCTCCCACACAATATTACGATTATTTTCATTTTTCTTTTTCATGACTTATAATTTGACGTTATCGAGCAGGTGGCGTGAAAACAATAAGTAATTAAATTGTTATGATTCCGCTAATTAACGAAGTTAATAAAATGAATTAATAGTTAGAGGATTTAATAGTTTAGTAATTGACGCGTTTGCCAAATGTTTCTTTGTAATGGACATTGTTTTATACCGATTTCATTGTTATTTTGTTTTCCCAGTACGTGCAGTTTTACGTAGGATTTCTCCATCACTCCAAGCGGAAGCAGCCCACAGACAAGGAACTGGACGGACGGAAGAACTGGGAACTTAAACACGGGGTTCATTCAGAAACGTTAACAACTTCAAAAAATGTAGTCGCTAATCATGAAATGCCTTTTAACAGCGTTTTGAATAAATCATAGATGCCTTCAAACAAAAAGTACTAGTAGAGGAGCAACGTTTGCAAGTGTTATGAAGTAACCACGAATAACAAAAGTAATAGCTAAAGCCGCAAATCTTATAGAAAGTAACTGAACATAACTTCTATGTGGAACTTTACGAAATGAATGTATACATTGTGCTTGTTTTACGTTCCTGCTTACCTATTGGAGAACGTGGTGTTATAAAGAATACTAGTCGTTGCCCGCGACCTTCGTTCGCGTTATATTTGCATCGGATTTTGATACTAATTTGGTTTTAATTTTTGTCCACCAAACCGTTATTCTTATTCTGAAATAAAGTAGCCTAACTTTAGACCTTATAACATCAGCTGTCTGCCAGTAAAGTCCCGTCAAAATCAGTCCAGTCGTTTCGAAGATTAGCCGGAACAAACAGACAGACCGACAAAAGTTGAAAAAAAAAATATTTGTTATTATAAATTATTATGCATTCACCATTCACTATAAAGCTGTTATTTTGATATTACAAACAGACACTTCAATTTCATTTATTTGTATAGAATATTACAACGCAAATGCGACGTGAATACAACCACGTAACCACATGACATCACGCCTGGAATCACCAAAGAGTTAGGCAGAAGTATACCTAACAGTACACCCACGTTTGCCCAGTTATATTTTTTCAGTTCCAGGTAATAGGGAGCGAGTATAATGCCATAAATCTGACACAAAGCCGGATTCTCCCGGCGATACCGAGATATTCCTGAAAGAAAAAACCTGATATACCACTTTTCCTGACCTGGGAATCGAACCCAAGATTGCATGCTTATTAGTTTAGCGCTTGCGACCACCACACTAACAGTTCCTAGTATTACGACGCAAAACCGCGACGTAAATGCAACCACGTAATCATTCGAGATATTATTATTCTATAATTCGGAAATCGCAACGCTAGAATTGACACATTCAATAAAGTTGACATGTCTTCGTAATTCGCGAGCAAATACCAAGGCAAGTCAATATTTGTTTACTAGCGGACGTCAGGGTATAGCCAAGTTCATTGCTAGCTCATGACATCAACGTAATATCACGCCTCTTTATCTGAAGGGTTATGGAATGGATGGATTGAATAGTACGGGGGTCACGAAGGTGTCTTAAGTAAAAAAAATATATTAAAAACATGTATTAAAAAACTTGTGAAAATGTTGGTACTTTGACCCCCTCAATCTCCGTAACTAAAAGGTTCCCAGGTATGGTCTAGAACAAAAAAATGATTGCAATGATGGGGAGAACAAGAGCCTTTCGGCTTCGTTAAGAGTCTTTTTACACCCTTTATAAGATGTAGTATGAACTTGAGTGCCTCGTTGGTCTAGTGGTGGCAAGTGTGACTGCTGAGCATTAGATCCTGGGTTCAATTCCTCGGTCGGGTAAAGTGTTAGTATGGGGTTTCAATTAGGAAATTCTCAATAGCAGCTACGGAGCTACGGAGTCTGGAATTGCCTCGTTTTCTATTATGGAATTTGAACATAACTTGAAAGATTTAGTTATATTTCATAATAATAGTACGGATTCACAGTATATACTATCTTATCCCCGCGTAATTGTTACACGGGATCATACTGCCGGGATAAAAAGTATCCTATGTGTTAATCCAGGTTATAAAATATTTGTGTGCCAAGTTTTATCCAAATCATTTCAGTAGTTTTTGCGTGCAAGAGTATCAAACATCTATTCATCCATCCATCTATCCACCCATACATCCGTCCATCTATCTATCCATTCATACATCCGTCCATCCATCCATCCATCCATCCATCCATCTATACATGCATCCATCCTCACAAAATTTCGCATTTCTAATAACAGTAGTAAGAGTATAGGTAGGTAATTAGGTAAACACGGTAAAACAATTACCTAAATACCCATATTACTAAGTTAAATACATAGTCTCTTATGTATGCAATAATAAATAAGTAGTAAGTGTTAACCACTGAACATAACAACTGAACGTTCAGTGGTTAAAATTATGTTCTCATTGATAAACGCAGTAAAGAACCGCGGAAAATTATGGAACTAAACTGATGTCTTTTAACTAAATGTTGGCAACTTTTCCATTTCTTGAGAAAACAGCATAAGTATCAAATCAAGGTATACTGTTAATCCCACTGCGGGATACAAGACGTTTCTGTGAGAGGGAACCATATAGTTATTTTGCGCACGTTTTGTTAGTTTTTTTTAAATAACTGAGTTTTATCTGAATTTCCATAGCTAATCCTTTTTCTTTCGTCTGCAAATGTTTACACCACGTGATACCCACTTTGGTTTATGATTGACTTTTATTAAAAATTGGGTAAGTTTGTGGAAAACAAAGGTCGTAAAAAAGTTTTAAATCAGCTATAAAGTGTTGATAGGCCGTGTTTGGGTCATTAGTGAGGTAAATATCTGAGAAAGACAAGCTCTTAATAATACTTACACAATTTAAATTTATCAATATTTTCTTCGTTATAATATAATAACAATTCGTTTAATATATGTTGACGACGCGGTTGGCGCAGTGGTTGAGCGATCGACTGCTGCGCTGCGTGTCGCGGGTTCGATTCCCGCACGGAACAAATATTTGTATGGTCTACAGATAGTTGTTCCGGGTCTGGTTGTTTGTGTATGTGAGTTTAAATGTTTGTGAACGCACCCACGATACAGGAGAAATTCCTAGTGTGGGGCAACGTTTTATAAAAAAACAAAAAAAAAAAAACCTCTTTTTATTGTACGCCAGTAATGTAATGTCAGATTTTTTTTAACAGGAACTTTTATCAATTGGGCGGTATGGTCCGACAGACCTAATTCCAAAATTTCAGTTTTACAACCCTTTTTAAAATAATGTGCAAAATTATCAATACAAGTTTGACTGGCGAATCTGGTCGGTTCATGTAAAGCCAATTTTAAATTATAATTTAACAGTAAGCATTCAAAATCGAATGTTACATTATTTCGTTTTAGAAGGACCTATATTAAGGTCACCAGTAATTATAATATTTTTACAATTCAGTTTGGCAAGGTTGGGTTGACGATATCGTGAAAGTCATAAATATACAATTAGATAAGGGACGCACAGAACCCGAAACTGTAGCAGAAAACAGGGAAGGCCTATATCGTCGCTGTAGAATGATAATCTCGTACGTATGTCCAGAAACCCAAACTTTAGAGGGAACGAAAAAATTGTTTCATTTCGTCAATGTTTAAAATATTTTTATGTGCTTTTGGCTCATGTTTTGAATGATAAAAAGGACTTAGTTTTGGGTTCACGGTTTCGCCGTGTTATAAAATACGATTTTTACAAAAAAAAAGTACTTTTTTGACGTACGTGGTATTCATTCTACAGTGACGATATACCCAGCAGTGCTGATGAAGTTAAGTGGTGATGATGATGATGATGAAACGGTACCGAATGGCGAATTAGAAAAAACAAAGATATCACTTTTACGCGCATCAAAATATTAAAGTGCAAGGCTAGCGTATTTTTATCTGCAAATATTGATGAATCACGTTATTTATTGTCAAATATTATTTCTGGCACGTTTTTAATTGTTGTTTGTTCTGAAGTAATTATTAGTAACAGCATATTGTTTGAGTTCGCGCTCAGGGTCACGAGTTCGATACCCGGTGCTGTAACTATGTAGGGCTGTCAACTGTACTCTAATAATTAGAGTATATTGCAAACACGTTTATCGTTGTCCAAGTATAACCGGTCAAGCCTCACAGTTGTCGCAATAGTCGTCAAAATAGACTTAGAGTTAATGTTATCTGCAGTGATCGGAGTAGATAGACTGATTTTTGGTACTTGTCAAAGAAAGAATAACATCGATAATAGTCCGGTCAAATTAAGCCGAAAAAGGGGAAATCATTCGTGGTCGAAATAAATCAGGGGAAATAATTCGTGTAGTCGTGAAAATTGGTACAGTTATACCTACTAAATGTCCTCAAGGGTGGGGGGTGTGCTGAGGGTGTAGGGGAGGGGCGGTGAAGGTAACTTTTTTCAGGTTTTGGCTCATATCTCGAATATCAGTAGGAATAGCATTATGAGTACTTCTGATAAAATTTTCTACATAAAATTTCCTACATATTTTAAATAATCACTTGGTTTAAACTAACTATATACATTGATAATTAAAAACTATTAAACTAAAATAGATAAGCTAACAACAAACTATAAAAGGGCATCGAAAAACTCCTCCTCAACGCTGTCAGATGGTAATGTGCCCAAGAGACTGGCGGCGTTGCCACGTTGTATGGCAACACTTAGCCTCTGGCCAAAGTAAAAGCCAACCCTTGGGTCACGGGAAGCGTCAACTAGGCGTTTCGAAATTTCCTTAAATAGGCTATGAGCACTCGGACCCCACGGCCCTAGAGTTTCAACCCCAAACGGCTCGAAAATATAGTTACCACACAGGTTTCTATATTTACGCCGCTTGAGGTTCTCTGCAGCCGCAGCGGCAGCACCAGCACAGCACGATGAGCTTGGAAGATGGGATGGCGCAAGAGTATCGACGCATGTTGCGTCCCACACTAAAGGCCTACCCATCTTCCAAGGAAACAAAGACATGCCGTCCGGTCTCTTGCCATCGTCGCGTGCCAAGCCATTGGGTTCTAAAACAGCTGGGACGCCGACGGTGACAAGAGCTCGTCGGATAATGTCGTTTATATTTGCGTGCCGTGCAAAACGGCCCGCACTTCGGCTGCATGACAGGCCGTGGTGACCGAGGTTGTTGACAGCTTCACCGCAGTGATATAGACGAAGGGCTTGCTTGAACAGTATTTGTTACATCGATCTAAGTAATACCTGCGTGTACGCTTCAACTTTTTTTTTTACTTGTTCATCAGAGTGCTTTGAAAATTATCCGCTTCGGCAATCATGGTCTATCTTCGGAAACACGAGATCCAATATTATTGCCCTGTTCTTTTTTCGTATCGATGGTATGTCTTATCAAATTATTAATCAGGTGGCTACTTTAATCGCGGTATCAGTATCGTTTTTGACAGTAAACCCTCTATACGCAGGTGTAGGGACCCTTTGGACCCTGTCAGGGCTGCGGGACTGTTCGAAAGAGATACCGCGGCCCTGGAACACAAAGGGCAAGGAAAGAACATGGATGCGTTTTAGTCGGTACAAATCTGACACTCCCTTTCGCGCTGCCCAGAGCGGGAGAAGTCATTTGAAGATTTTCCATCGGAAAAAAAAGGTATCCTTTGGACACTCCAGCAAGTCGGCCATGGTGTGGTCGACCCATATTCACATTGAGCTGCTAGAACCATGGAATTACACGCCTATTATGTATCACTATGGTTAAAATATTACAGAGTTACAACTTACTGAAATCATTTCAGAACTTTTGATAACATAAATAAGACGAAGTGCGACCAAAGTGGACACACCATTGAGTTAATAGGAGACACTTTATGAAGTGCACAATGAATGCTAGCACCAATGCGTTGAAAAACTAAACTTAGGTGCTTTGCATATAATCTGTGTCACACTGCGGCGCGTCGTTAGTGTTAATTCGGAAACATGAAGATTTTCGAAGCTCGAAAGTCTTTCTTTAATGCAATTTTCATCATTTTTCCGTAACGTATTTTTTGCATGTTCTCACTTGTGTTTTCCATCGGCTGATTATGATATTTTTTTAATTTTTTAATGATAAATTAACCGTTGGGACCCAGGATAAATCATGAGTTGTAATTGTAATGCGTCAATGCCATACGCAGTCACGTGAGCGAAGCCACGGGCACAGCTAGTAAACAGTAAAATAAATATTTATAGTTGTCGGAAATCGGAATCAGTGCTTATACATAGGTTAAAATGATTTAACCTATGTGGATCTTCTAAACAAAATTCGAAGCTCCGGCCTCTTTTTTTTTCTTTTTTCGCATGACGAATCATCAAATGACTTCTCCCGCTCTGGGCAGAGTGGAAGTGAGTGTCAGACTTGTACTGACTAAAACCCATCCATGTTTCTTCCTTGCCCTTTGCGTTCCAGGGCCACGGTATCTCTTTCGAACAGTCCCGCAGCCCTGGCAGGCATCGGCCCTTGCGGGCCCCTCCCTGTTTGCTGACTGCAGGCTCCTATTACTGTTTGCAGGGTGAAAAGTAACCTAACACGAAGGGGACTTAGTTCGTTCACTTCGCTCGTTCACTAGACCTCGCCATCCCCTTCGAAGTTTGAACCTAACCTGTCCGAGTCGGAGTGCCCCAAGTCCCAAGCTCGCTTCGGTCACTCTTGCATCCTAAGTTTATCTTGTTTTATCAATTACCTACTCCATATAATCCATATATGCCACATTTTCACCCCCATTCACGCAATTTTGAAGAACATTTTTTATTACATTGAAAACAAATTGACGTTTGATCAATTTTCTATTTTCTGATATTTGCGTATAATGAATTTTTAGTCACTTCACTAGTAATGTGGTTTTCTTGATCATTTTTACGTCCAGTTATTTGTGAAACAGTAACCAGTACCAATGACGAAAAAAAAACCTTGTCCTAAAATTAGGTATTTTAGAAACGATTGAAGAAAATAGGAAACTTGCAAAAAATACATTAAATATGCATTTCGTCGACAACAATGAACATGGAAACAGACTAAATTGGTGTTAAATACAACAATTACTTGAAATTTACCGAATCATATTGCGTAATAGTTCACACTATTACGCCTCTATGATTCGGCAAACAATTAGTAATTGAAAAAAGCTAAAAAAAAATCCTTGAAATTCTGACCACTATCTAAACTGTTGCACCTTATTGTCTAATATTGCACTTGACTAAATATAAAAACTATAAAAACCGACTGAAAAGCAAAAAAACAAGCAGATCATTTTATACGGCGCGGCGTGGACGCGAAAACGGTTACTTTGTATTTATTTTATTTTTTTTCTGGCTTCGCACGGTTTGTGCATTTAGCCAATGTCATGTTAATATAAAGAACATCATTCTGAGCCCATAGACATTTTTTATCGGTTATTAAAAATACTGGCCAAGTGCGAGTCGGACTCGCGCACGAAGGGTTCCGTACTATAAACCGAAAAAAACACATTTCTGACCGTCTGTCACCAGGCATCTCATGAGCCGTTGAAACTTTCACAGATTCAATTCAATTTCTAGTTTATTCAATTAATTTTACAGAATTATACAAATATCTAGACAGTTGAAATTTTGACAGATGCATGGGACTAAAAAACATAACTGTACTATTAGGTATACTTCTGCCTAACCCTACGGGGATTACAGGCGCGATGAATTAAAGGGGGCTCATGGGAGCCCAAAGAGGCCATACATGAAACCCGTACCATAAACCGAAAAAAACACGTTTTTTGTATGGACAAGAAACGTTTTTTTTCGGTTTATGGTACGGGTTTCATGTATGGCCTCTTTAATTATTAAATAATTTCTATTTTTATCATTTGTTGTTATAGCGACAACAGAAATACATATTCTGTTAAAATTTCAACTGTCTACCTATTACGGATCACGTTACGGACGGATGGACGGACGGACGGACAGTGGAGGCTTAGTAATAGGCTCCCGTTGGTTACCCTTCGGGTAGGGAACCCTAAAAAGGACAGATTTCGAACTTTAACTGATCCTGACATGCGTCTGACCGTACTTGTCAAGTCCATCAAGGCATTACGTCGGGTGTGTGTCAATGGCACGCATGCGCAGTACGTGACCGACGCGTTTGAGGCGCTCGGCAGAGGTTAGCGCGTGAGGGCTTAGAATACGAAAGTTCATAGGTGGCTAGGTGGGTCATCTTCATAAAGAATTGATTAATTGAGAGGATATAATACTAGAATAATCTAAATATACTCATCGCTTAGTTAATTGTAGTGTGCTCTTTGTTTGTGGGTTCAGTACGCTATTTAACATAACATAACATCACGCCTGTAATCCCCGAAGGGTTAGGCAGGGTTGTACCTAGTAGTACACCCACATTCATTTTTAAGAACCATCGACCGGGCACAAATCCAGACTCCGTAGCTACTCCTGAGAGAAATTCCTGATGGAAAATCCCAATAATACTTTGCATGAACCGGGAATCGAACCCAGGACCTCATGGTAAATTAGATATTGCGCGAACTGAGAGTCGAACCTAAGTTTGCATCGCACAGCACTGCAATGTCGTGTTGGAAATTATGATAAACGGGTAGTTTTTCAGGTTGAGTAATCGGATATTTCGATTACTAGATTCAGATTTTTCTTCTACGTAGGTTAGGCAGAAAAAAAAAGCTTATAAAAAACAATGGATTTGATGACAACAATCTTTTCAGTAAAATATTGTAATTTCCGCTATAATCTTTATTTTTACTAGCTAAGTTAATTGCACCCACGTAAATGTTACCATTATTATTAAAAAAAAAATGAAAACTTACCAAATAAAAAAAAAAGCGGCAAAAATCAACAAAAACACTTCGTAACTCGACAACACTAACAAAAGCAACAGTATTTTTAAAAATATTAGTCTAACTAATATTCATTCAGTTTTTTTATGTAATAACAATAACTATGTACTTTATTCCTAATTTATTTCGAAAATAAATAGTTAAAGTTAAGTCTGCGTGATGTACGTTTAGTTTGCGCGCCAAAGTTGAACTGACACAGTGACTGTGTGCGCAACTCGCGCAGATTTGCGCAGGAGATGATGATGGAACCGCTGACCAATATGTAAGTAGCCAATTTAAGTTGTAACGTAATTGTTTTAAACGACTGTTTTGAAGTTATACTTCGTTTGGCACGTTAGGTTAAAATGATGAGTGTACATTTTTACGATGCGCGCGCACAGCATCACGAAAAACAGACACCCTGAAGTTAGCTAGTCAACATTTTAGTTTTATACGCCAAAGAAGTATAACTTCGTATTTGCCTAATAAGTACACACACACTTTTTTATATCCTATAACTTTATTGTTATAATATTCTACTAGCTTATGCCCACGGCTTCGCTCGCGTGGATTTCGATAATTGTCCCACGGGATCGTACTACCGGGATAAAAAATTATCCTATGTGTTAATCCAGGTTATAAACTACCTGTGTGCTAAATTTCATCCAAATCTGTTCAGTAGTTTTTGGGTGAAAGAGTGACAAACATCGATACATTAATCCTTACAAACGCATATAGAATATTTATAATCTATAGGTAAAATAATACAAAAAGTCCTAGAATAGGTATCTGGTTTTTTTTTTTTTTTTTTCTGCCCCGCTTGGGCGGAGCACCGCCGTGTCCTCGTAGCGGCAATCGGCGGCGGTGACCTATCGCGTCCGGCCCTGGTCCAAGCCATGGTCCGGAGCGAGAGGGAATGGGACGCCGTCACCTCGCGAAGCAGTCATGTTAGCGAAGGCGGTGGCGGAGCGTGAGAGGGAGAGAACCTCTTGTCCCAGCCGCCGCGGGAGACGCCTCGGGCGTCGGGGGTCACGTGACTTCAGGCCACCGTAGACGCGGACCTGTGGACGGTGAGTAATGGGCTAGCTCGCCGTCCGTCCGTCTTTTCGTCCGTCAACTTTTGCTAAGACGTCATTCCTATATATTTTATAGTGTAACTGGGCTCTTGGAGCTCCACGACAGGTGTTCCACATCTTCAATTTTTATACGTCAACAGAGAGTGCTTATCAGTCTGAACAACTCTTGCTAAGACGTCATTCCTATATATGTTATAGTGTGGCTGGGCTCTTGGAGTTCCACATCAGCTGTTCCAGATCTTCAAATTTATACTCTTAGCAGAAAATGCTCATTACGTGGAACAATTTCGGCTATGGTACCATTTTTGTATCTCTTATAGTTTAGCTGGTCTGTTGCGGTTCTGCGTAAGGTGTTCAAGTTTCCAAGATAAATTATAGCCTATATGTTGCCCAAACTTAATACCTATACAACAAAAAAAATCATTCAAATCCGTCGAGTAGTTCTGAAGATTAGCGTGTACAGACAAACAGACAAAAAGACAGATTTTTTTTTTGATTCCTGCTCTATTACTGTTTCTAAACACCCCCCAATTATTTTTCTTTTAATATATTCAATGTACAGACACAGTTTTTTTACTGTCTTATTATATGTAATATAATATAAATATAGATATAAATATATAGATAGATAACTATATGAACCTTTGTGAAGAGAGAAAATAAAGATATTGTATCGCGCGGGTTTTCCCCGAAAGACTAGACAGAGGTGATCTATAAATAAACAGGGATGACCTGTACTACTAAAAGTAACACGTTACAAGACGACGGCAGAGAAAGTCGTGGAGTAAAGAGTAACACCAAGTTCACCTTGAGAGTCGAGAAGTTGGAGCCGCCCCACAAGATTAACTTCAAGCCTTGTGGTGCACCGACTCACCATCTCGATACTAGTATGAACGCGAGACTTGTTGTGTTTTGTCGCAACCCTCATTTATCTTTTCTGTGGTCGCAACGGAATCGAAGTCAGCATCCCAGGTTCAGCAGTAGCGCTTGTGATCATTTGATCTATGAGAAAGTTGTTCAGGGCTACAAGGATTTTTTTGCACTCAAAAGGTGTTGGAGTTGGTATAAACATATAAAATTGATTTGTAAAAAGACAGGAAAAAAAACTAGTTGACGATGTAGTTTTACAGCTACATATAACATTAATTCGTGCCTAACTTATAGACTGTTAACGCTAGCAATCCAACCGGATACAGCTGTAGAATACCAAGATTTTTCGCTAAAAATAGTCTCTTTACGTAGAACTAAATACACAATTGATACAAGACTTATAAAAACGTGTACACAATGTTTGTTGATCAAATATTATGCTCTTAGACCAATAGGCTGGTAAAACGTGACTGCTTGTATACAAACCACACTATTTTGTCGTGTCGATGATTCCTTTAGACGAGCTTCGACTAGAACTCTTCGTCTTCGGCAGAACCCTCAAGATACAGGTCATTAGCCTACAGCTGTCCACTGCTGGACATAGGCCTCCTCAATCGCACGCCACTCAACTCGATTCTCAGTAACTCTTATCCAGTTGCTACCCTGTGAAGATCGTCGCTCCAGAGAACCTGAGGGCGTCCCACCTTACGCTTACCGATTCGCGGTCTCTACTCAAGAACACGTCTACCCCAACGGTCATCGATTCTACAGCTAATATGACCGGCCCATTGCCACTTCAGCTTACTTATTCTGTGAGGTGCAGGTGGAGTTGCACAAAGAGCACGACAGGGCATCGTTTGTGAGCTCTTTGCATCCTCGGAACACCCCCATGGGACTAACTTGTACCTGAAACGGCCTATCTCGCTTCGTAGTCGGTTATGATATTTTCAGGTGGACCATACCACGCTCAGGCGACAGCAACCGTGGAAAAGACAAATGAAAGTAATCGAGAGCATTCCACGAGCCACTGCGACGCGACGGTGCTCACGCGAAGGAAAAAAGTGACACTTGACGCAAGTCGTATCGCATGAGGTTGTGTCCTTCAGCCCTCAACATACTTCACGCTTAGAAACACGTGATTAAAAACTAGAATGTCAATGCACTTAACTACTTAACAACTGGGTGCTTGTACTGCTTACCGTGCTTCAATTTGCATAATTATGGTGGTAACCCGTTATATATATTTACTGATTTTTCGAAACATATTAGACATAAGTGGCTGCCGAGTATATTCGGCGCGGGGCCAAAATATAAAGTGATTTTAGATTTGAAAACAACAAACGGATTCTAAACTAACGTCGCCATCTTTTTTTTTTTGGCCAAATTATTCATGTAGCACTAATTGAAAAAACGGAAATCATTTTCTATGGAGAAAAAACAAACATTCATCAACCTCCGTCACTTTCTCGCATATTTTTATATGTAGATTACAAAAATGAACTCTGTGCGAACCGATTAAATTATTATTTGCTGATGAACCCTAAATTAACCTTTACTCTAGAGTTTTTCATCTAACCCTAAAATAAAACCCGATTAAAACCCCTATACGAATAAGTTTTTCTGTACCTGGTGGCATAAAATGTCCGTTTTAGCAGAATCATAATAGGGTATCTAATAATATTAATTACGTTACAATTCGTAAAATAATCGCAAAGTGATCATCTATATATATTATATAAAATGCTTTGTCCTGAATGACTGACGGATCAACGCACAGCATAAACCGCTGATCGTAGAGACCTGAAAATTGGAGGGTGTGTTCTTTGTATAACGCAGGCATCCGATAAGAAAGGATTTTCCGAAATTCCACCCCTAAGGGGTTGAAAAACGGGGCCAAAGTTTGTATGGGACAACGTGATTCCATGGTCCAATCTACTTCAAATTTTGCATAAACATTCTTTAACAGAATTGATGGAAGACGTGTTTCGTATTTTATTGAAAGTCATCGCCTAACAGGGTTAAAAAGGCGTACAAAGTTATTTTGGAGGTGATTTCCATCGAAGTGGATATCAATACTCCTTAGTGCAAATCTCGATCTGATTTTATTTTATAAACAATCTGGCCCGCGTGTCAAATTGACAAGATATATTTTTTCCGATCCGAATTTTATCTATACAGATAAATAAAATTGGAGTGTCTGTTTGTAATATTAAAATAACCGCTTTTAGTAAGTGCATATGGATGTATACACGGTACATATACCAAAACAACATTTTTTACAATTTTTGTCTGTCTGTCTGTTGGTTTTTTCCGGCTAATCTCTGAAATAGCTGAACCGATTTTACCGAAGGTGTTAAAAAATCAGCTGTTCCATACATTTATGCACACGTAACTCAATAAAATGTGCGGGACAGCTGACTTTTTTAATTTTTTAACACCTTATATAAAAAGGGAAAGGTCACTCACTCATCAGTTCATCACGACATGGAGGTAGGTAGTTTAAAGTTAATAGACGTCTGTTAAGAAAAGATTTTGCGACAGTGCCCGATTTTAAGGCGGTCTAAAGGCTCTGGCAAGTTTGTATGAAAGTCTTTCATTTTTTGTGCTAGAAACTTGAAATTTGGCAGGAGGTAGCCACGCGGGCGAAGTCACGTAGTTCATAATATTATCTATGTCTGTGACCATTTTAAGAATTTGAACGTGAAGTGGCCATTTAAGGCCTCTTGGTCTCGTCATAATTTCTCCACACTCGCAATGACGTCTAATGTTACTATGTTGTCTTAATCAAAAGCGTCACGTTCATGAATACTAATTCAAAAGTTACAAGTAACTTGTATCCTTATTGATCCTCAAGTGTTAACTACATTATATCTATTTGTCAATACTATGTAAAAACAAACAAATAGTCTATTCACAAGTCCGGTAGCATATATGTAAGACAAACACGTCTTTTTATTAAAGGATTTTCTATGAAACGCTTTGTCTCGGGTTTTAAAAGACTGAATTACAGTAAAATGTAGGTTTTTGTTCAGTGGCTGCTTGTGTTCTAAAGAATAGATAGAATGGGAAATAATTAACTTAAGTATAGGTTATACCCATATTGTCGACCCTTTTCAGGTACCCAAAGTAAATTATATCATGTTTCATCACGGAAATTATCTTTTGAAAATACCTGTGACGGGCAGTGCAGTAGTTCCCCGTTTAAAAGACAACCGTTTCAACAGACAGACGGCAGTTTTTTTTTTAAAGGGTCAACTTCATGACTCTCTTTAGAAACAAAGAGGATAATTATGTTGAACTTTTTCTATTCAAACCACGTGATTCCACAGCGCTGGACACTGGACGTTGCCTTTGACTCCAGCCAGCCAGATATGATACCAGGTACTTTCCGACGCACCCATGCCCGGAGAGCACCTGTGTTGTCCACGGAAAGCGAGCGTGCCATGCCCTCTCGCCAGCTCCTCCTCATCAAGGACTGAGGTACCTATACCATTCGTCAGACATTTCTGGCTTTTTGACTTTCCGACTGTACTTTTCTTGTACGGACTTAACAAAGGCAGAATTAAAAGTAAATGCAAGTGTCCGACATAGAGGTCTGTACAGTCACAAAAGACATACGGCATCCCACTATTAACTCCAAGCCATTTTCTTATTGGTCGTGAAGAAGACGAAACATCAATACTGACCTAGTAAACACATGGAAACAGATTCAAAAACATAAAAGAGATATCCGGCTCGAAGGACCAGTGTCTTATTTTGTCATCGCCTAAGAACTGAACTTCAGAATAACGGGAAAAGAAAGCCATGATTAATTTCCAATATTTAATATATTTATTCAGCACATACAGGTTTACAAAGTAATAGAAATCACAATATCAGATATCTGTAGAGACACTCATCAGTACACATTATTTACTATTATATCTTAGTACATCGTCGCGGGCATGCACGGATATCGGACATTTTAGTATAACAGTTGCACACGTTTGGATATGTAATCACCTTTCAGGGCCTAAAAGCTGACAGATTGTCAAACTCTTGTATACTACGACCAATATAAGTGTGCAGTTCAACGTGGCGTTACTTGTCAAGAAAATTGGCATCTACATGTAAAACTTGGTACAGACGCCAGCACATCAAGCTACTACAATCTGTCAAATTTATTTAATAGATTTTCAACTTTCTCTTTAAAGCATTAGGTTCAAGATCGGTTGGGAAAATCTGACAGTTTCGGATAGCTTGACCTGCTGGCGTCTGTACATTTATTTTAGTAGTTAGTAGTAGTAGTTCTGTGTTTTCCCGCCTGCACAGATCTGCTGTAAAAAATAATAACAGCCATTCGGAGCTCTCAGATTGATATCAAGACATCTGCATTTTTGTAATCAATGAGTTAGACAGTTCCGACCGACGAGTTGCATGTTGACGCTCAAGCGTCGCGGGTTCGTTTCCCGCTCCGTTGATGCGTAGTTCGAGACTGACTATGTGTTTGTTTGTATGCGAAATCTGTTATGAATGAATCTTTTACGCAAAAGTTTTATAGGTAGGTACAGTCGTCAGCGGATGAAGTTACCACAAACTGTCTTTTCCCATTCGATTTGGAACGTAACCATCAACATTTTATGGTTTACTTGATATGCTGGCGATCTGCCGACTCAGTTTATAATTTGCATGATTTTGTCGGCCGAGAGTCTTCAAGATTTTAATTTGTTAGTTATTACACGAATGGCCCATTTCAGTACATACCTGCGACATTAGGATTTAAACACCAGTTTTAACGTTAGTTCAATTTTTATAAAACACACCAATTACAGGCAGTATTGAAGTTGTCTGTAGTCCAGGGTAATTTAAAACAACATGGTAATTTTCAACTTCTCAAATGACATCGACGTAGGTAGGTTCACTCACGGCGAACCATGAGGCAATACATTTCCAACATGGCCCCTCTTTGTATAGATTTCCCGTACAATGAGAGATACACATAAACTGATTTTGTATAGTTTGATTGGTTGCCGTGTGTACTGCACACACGGCAACTTCCCTTCACATTATTTTACCTCTAATAGTGGCAACCCAACATCAACCTAATAACATAGAGTATAGAGATCACTGTTATTTTGACAGACGCCTCACACTAAAGATCATTGTTATTTTGATTCAATCAGTGACCCAACAACGAACTTATTATATTAAGTATGTATCGGCATCGGCACTACAAAAAGTACTACAGCAACATAGTAAAAAAGCTGCATTCTACAACGCCATCTATGACACAAATAAAGAACTATATATTTTTTAATATGTATTACCATAAACTACAGACAACCTTAGAATTGTATAAATTTTAGCAACATCTCATAAAATATTGCAAAAGGCAGACAATATCAACATTACCCGGTCATTTAGTGGGTGTGAATCGGGAAATGTTGATACTGTTCTAGATTATCTTCATCTTTTAATCACTATGACGATTGACAATACAAGGTAGTCCTCACAGTATTATTGGTATATCATCTGGTTAATGTTGATAATTACTAATTGGGTAGGTACAGTCGAACAAGCTATTTGGTATACAAGTAGAAATATCCTAGTACACCGACAATATTGTTTGCAATTTTATTATATAAAGCTTTTGTCATTAAGAGTCTGACAAAAGCTTTGTAAAATATTTGGAAAAGTATACGCTTCGGACTGGATTGGATTGTGAATATTTCCGCGTGTATACCAAATAGCTTGTTCGACTGTACATTAAGCAAGTTTACGTTATTTCATAGCTCTATTGACACATGTTATAGGCTATTAGCTAGCTATAGGTAGTTGCTAATATCATCAACATTAACCGGTTAAATATATCATTCAACATTTTACACACATATTTAATAATATTATAAGTAGGTACAACTCCTATTTAAATATTAAAACAGCACTGGATTTATTAGCAATTACCCGTAAAGGAAATGTAAATATTGTTGGTAGGTACATAAACTCGTAATGGTTCGTAATTTCTAACATCATCCATTGAATAAATACAATTATTAATTTATTTACTTAATTTAATTAAATACATCTAAAAATTTGGTGTTCTTGTTGCATTATAACTAGAATTATATCTAAGTTTTTAACCAATAGAAATAAATAATCGCTTTTACTTATTTTAGTGGTAACCTTATTTCTAATTTTATTAATTTAAGAGGCTCTTTAATATTCAGGAGCAAAATGGTCTGTTTTCGTCAAATTGATTACTTACCTAAATAAAATCTTGAAATTCTGTCCATGTTTTATGGTGTTTAGCGATAGATAGTTAAATACTATCATCTCTGAAGTTTCCACAAAAAGGTCTGTGGAGTGTAATTTCATGGCTATTTTAATTTGACCAGCAAAAATACATTACTTTTTCCGTATTACTAATTAGCTTACACTGCCTATGCCTAAACATATTATCAGCGTTTATTTATTTCTAATGGTGAATTATTATCTAAATTAACTACATTATGTATCGAATCATATCCATTTGCCTATAGATATAAAAAAAAAATCAGTGACGTAAACTACTGTGGACAGGCACGGCAATTTTTATTTTAAATGCTAACTAAAGTAAAATAAAAACTCCCAATTTGTAAAAATATTGGTTGGACTTTGACTGAAAAACAGGGTAAATATATTTAGGCTGGTAACACAGCGTTTGGACTTATAGAGAATGAACTAAAGCTAGTTGATAGAGTAGGCACCCCCTCGGTATATTACAATTCTAGTCAACACTGGTGCATCCCAATGGCTTATCACGTTTTCTTCCACGATCCGCAGACTATTCCTTTATAACCCAGCTGCTTCAGATGTTTAATAAATTAATTTACTTGACAACGTAAAGAGCAGGGTACCTAGGTATATCTTGTTTAGTTGATTTGAATCTGTGCGTGAAATTTTCCGTTCTTTTTATTATTGCCTTTTGTAAAGTTCCCATATAAAATGGTAAAACCTTTAGGTATTCTACTGACAAAAAGTGTAATGCTCGTGTTCTATAATAGACCCCTTAATGTTAACCCGGGCATAAGCAGTTGAGTAGCCTGATAGACTGACACCTCTGCCTGTCTTTTAGGGGCAACAGGCGTAATGTAGTTACTTGACTGATTAATCACCTAGTTTCTAATTACCTATTGATCAACCACAGGTAACAGACTACAATGTAGTCTGTTATCTGTGACCATGTACCTTCTCAAATATTAGTTCTGCTGCGCAGGCCACAAGATACCGTATTGTGTATAGAGTTAGCGGTCATTTAACATAAATATTTGTCCAGACCAAACTGATTGAAGAGTGACCTAATCTGCCCCCGCATTCAACACCGTTGAGATATACCTATCCTAATGACTAGATGCCTTCAAAAATATGTGAGGTAAAAAACGTACCAAAACACAAATAGTGTGGGATCATTGGACCAACTTACATTCTATTGTTTACTCAGTCCAAACTCCAAACTCATTGCAATAAAACTATACAATTCACTGACTGACATTCGCCGACCTTCAGAGATAGATCCAATACGTATTTGTTCCATAAGCGATACTAAGACGTGCATCCAACTTGAAGGCTAGCAGACTGATTCGAATTGTCAATAGGGATAATATTGATGAGGAAAACTATAGAATCGAAGTACTGTTCTTGTTAGATAAGTGAAGGTTTTAAAAGTATGGCATGACCTTTTACAATACCAATTTGAACTCATAACCTTTCAAAACACCAATTTGAATGCCCGGTTTTTGTGCAGCACTCGGGGCCTATTTACAAGTCAAGTGATGTGCACATCACGTTTAAGCCATATAAACCCACTTTCCCCGTCGGGAAATACACCCGTAAATGCCCGTAATGTTATGCGATCAATAAATTTTATCGGTGAACATAGGACTCTCGTACATACTTAAGGTTTTTGTAGTGAAAACTTCTTTAGCATCGTTGTGATTTGAAAGTCGATGAAATGAAAAAACGACAGTAAAAAGAGACAGACACATAAATTCATAAGATTTAACGTGGGAGAAAATGAGATAGGAAGCATTATACAGTGTTTATCTTGAAGCCAAAATTTTTGAAGGTTTCACTTCTACCACGTGTGAATTGCACACATGTTTTTTTTTATACTTAAAGGCTTGCGTTTGACCGCAACTCGCCTGTATATGAAGCGATGATGCGGCCTAGGGTGGAGTTCGCCTAGAATTAGAAGAAACCGATTCACTCGAGCTTTGAATAGATCCAGGTTGTAATGATCAGGGAACAGAGAAGCCGGCAGTGAATTCCAGACTGGCGGTGCACAATCAATGTGGAAGCATAGCGCTTTGTTTGGGTCCGTGGAACTTCAACCATATAATGGTGCTCCGATGATTCAAAGAGGATGGGGGAATTAGACTGTAGTGTAGGCGCAGCACAACTAGCACACTACATTACAAAAGACGTTACTTCTGGGCACTTAATTGATAGTTCATCTTTGCTTTTTAGGGTTCCGTACTAAAATGGTAACCAACGGGACCCTATTACTAAGCATCCACTGTCCGTCTGTCTGTCAGCGGGCTGTATCGAATGATCTGTAATAGACTATTGAAATGGTAGACAGTTAAAATTTTCACAGAAAGTGTATTTCTGTTGCCGCTCTAACAACAAATACTTAATAAAAACAAATTAAAGTGGGCTCGCCTACAACGATGGTACGGAACCCTTCATGCGCGAGTCCAACTCGCACGCTGCTGGACTTGTTATGTAAATTGAGTACCAACATGACCTATGTAGAAGGGATCTGCTGCCCCAATTACAAGAAATAGGTATGATAGTACGACTTTCCAGAAGGAGCTCCTTCAGAAATAGACTGTAGAGGTATGAGGATCCTCTTACAAAACAGATCCTACCAGGAACCGTCCGACGGTTCTAGTACAGACGCACAGCACAGCAACAAGCACATCAAGCTACTAGATTCTGTCAGATTTCTTTAATACATTTTCGACTTTATTGCAAATACATTAGGTTTAAGGTTGATTGGGAATATCTGACAGTTTCGGGTAGCTTGAACTGCTGGCGTCTGTACCTATCTCTTTTTTTTTTTTTTCTTTTCTTTGTATGGCAACTGAGCCGATGCCGACTATTCTGCCAGCGTCGCCTATAACTCTTAATCTTGCGCATAACTGCTGGCACGATACAGAATTTTGCGAGACGTCAAGTTTGACGCGTAGTTGGTAGTTCATATTTGCTGTCACATACTAATAGCTAATTTACAGCTTCTTAAGATTATGGTCATATTTAGAATCTTTTTTTATGTAATATACTGAGGCAGTCTATAAACGGCCAATATGTTGACCCACCAATTATGTACTTAATTCATTTTCACATAGGTCACCTTGCGAGGTGCTAAGCAAAAATATGTTTGTACTAGCCATAGATATACCCAGGTATTGCTGGCTTCCGCATATCATGTAAACGTGAAATAAAAAATTAAACGCGTGTTTTTCACGTCAAAGGTATCATTCATTCGTTAAAGAAGAACGGTCATTTGTGACCCAGACCCGACACGAATGAGATATATCTGTTTTTTTGTTATTTTAAATATAGCTAAAATATATATTTTTTATATTCAAAATTAATGGCTAACACCAAAATTTTGCCTTATGTTTTTGTTCAGGGGATTTTTTTAATACCCCTTTTTCAAAAATCTAATGATGCAGTTCTAGTTTTTATCAAAATCGAGCTCGAGACTCCTTTGAGTATTTTACTCTATTCCTCATAGTTTCGCATTTGGCCAACCACGCCCACTTTAAAAAAATCACCCTGTATAGTGATTAGTGTTAAACTAGAAATATTTAACAACACACACACTTTAACATTAAAAAAAATACTGACAGAAAAAGCCTATTATAATGTCAATGAATTTATAAATGACAAATCGCTTTAAATATTAATCTTTTCTTTTTTTTTTTTTTTGAATCGCATGACCCCGCCTGACTATTTACCTAATATTTTTTAATATGAATGTTAATGATTATTTACCAATTTTTTTTTTTTTTTTTAATTTAATATGATTGTTAATTGTTGGTTTATTTATAATAGTTTTTGTATTTTATTTTTTTTTCTTTTAAATCTTATGGTCTTTCGACCTAATTTGTACACCAGCCATGGTCAAACATGTTGAGCCAAAGAAGAATTTGTAACACCTATAATAAGCATCATACCATGTACAGACGCCAGCACATCAAGCTACTACAATCTGTCAAATTTCTTTAATAGATTTTAAACTTTATCTCTGAAGCATTAGGTTCAAGGTTGGTTGGGAAAATCTGACAGTTTCGGGTAGGTTGACCTGCTGGCGTCTGTACATACATTATCTACACATGTTTTTGCAAATAAAGGAACTTGAACTTGAACTTGAACTTTAGCTAAAATGGAACTAAATGGTTGATGACTGTCTATTCTTGTGCTTTTATCTAAATTGGCGTCATTTTAAACAGATATAAATACTATTCATTAAAAAAAAAAACAAAATAACATAATTTAGCCTGAACAAAATCGAACGGCAATATGGAGGTGTTAGCCATTGATATTCAGAATAGTGTTAATTTATTTCTGTTATATTTATATTCCCAAATAACTGAGATAAGTTCCTTTTGTGGCGGGCCTGGGTAAATTTTCTATGGGTCGTGACCGTCACGTTCTTTGATGTTTTTAACAGCTTTTTAGGGTTCTTGATCCAACAGGTTGCAGACGATTATCATTTGGTGAGGTAGGATTAGTCTATTCAAATGTTTAACGCATAAATAAATCTATGTTTTTATGTATGTAACGAAAAAACCGGCCAAGTGCGAGTTGGACTCGTGCACCGAGGGTTATTTGTAGGTACTTTGTTATTAAACTACATATTTGCAGTTTTCAGATTTAAAAGCAAGGTCTTACAGCACAGGTAAAAGGAAAATTTCGAAAAATGTTGAAAATGAAGGTAAATTTTGGTACTTACAAGTTTTCGCGAAAATCTATATTTGCCCATATCTTTTATCGTGTTGACCCAGGAACTTTATTTATATACACCTAATACTATAGACCTCAGTATCTGGTATAAATTTCAACTTGCTAGGTCCACCTGTTCCTGAGAAAATCGGTGGTGACACACGGACAGTCAGACGGACAAGAGAGTGATCTTATATGGGTTCCTCCCTTCACCCACTCACTCACTCTTTTTTTTTACCTTTTGAGGGACAGAACCCTAAAACGCCCGCAGTACTATTTTCGTGACCCAGGCATGATTGAAGAAAGTGGGGACGTATTTTCCATTCCAACCTGTATTTTATGGATAACTACTCAAGCCAGACTTTCACTTGGCCATTTTATTTTAAATCGTACTTGTCGACTCTCTTGGCCAGGTAAACTTACTTGTATCAAAAAATAATCACATAAAAAAAAAAAAAAAAAAAAATACTTGAAACAATTCAGTGATACTCAAGGTTTTCTGAGCTTCAGATATTACGGCCAAGTTCCATATAATACCTAATGAAATTATTTCTTTCGTTAATTAATTTAACTAAAAAATGGTTCAGAATTAGCTCATTTGAATTGAGAAATGATACCCGTAATAATTAAAAGCGTAAAAAAATTTTAGCTTTCAAGTAAATGTTACACCGTATTTACAGTTTCTGTGACAAAATCGGCTCATGGGTCTAGCTAGTGTGTCAATCATAGTAAGCGAGTTTTGGTCCTCGTTTGAGTGCGGCAATCTGGAGTCCCAGCTTTCGACATAATTGCCTCTCGAAAGGCGACAAATTCTCGACAAGCTCATAAGCTTGAATGCATTAAAATCATTATTGCGCGCCTGTTCTTACGTAAACCCAGTAATTACAAATTTATTAAATTACAGTCACCTTAATAAATTAAACTAGAAAAGAAAACGAAAAAAATCAAAAAGAAAATAATTTTGTACTACAATATATTTCACTGCATTAATTAAAAAAAATACACATACACACATAGTATGATATACATTAATATTTTATTTATTTATTTTTAAATGCCGTCTAAAATCCTCGTAGCCTATTTTTACAAAGAACAAAATAAATAAAAAATAATAAAAAACTATCTACTTACAGAGAATAAATTATTACTCCTATATTACTATTTAAAATCTAATAAAATATTAATTTAAAACTATAAAATACACAACGAATTCGCTTAATAAAGAAAAAAAATGTGCGATTCAAGAAAAAAGAACTAAAATTCTACACACTTTTATTTATTATGGGTGCTGGCAACACTGCTTGTTTTTTTGGCAAAATACTTTCTTGTCACTGGCAATTCTAACCTTTGCTTGTGTTTGGGAGTATGTTTAGCGTTCGGAATTTTACTTAAAAGATGGATTAGTAGGTTAAGGTTATAATAATCTTACCTAATAATCTATTTTTAACTAAATACAAAGATTTCTTATGGCCACGTAAAAAGTAATGAGTTGATGACTAAATAACATAAAAAAACTGAAGAGTTAGTAGATAATTGCCAGTACAAAAAAAAACAACACTACAAAACAAATGTTGCCAGCTCTCATAATAATTATTACGTTATTTTTCGTCTTTCACACACGTTGACTAACACAAAAAAACCTAAAACTAGGGTGAAACGAACAATTGTCGACCATGACGGTGTAGATCCGGTTTTTATGAATTTAATTCATTAAATCTCGCTACCAACTTGCTCACTGACTAATATTTTTACTACGGTATGAGCTATTCTCATACAGTTCTTAATGAGAGACTTTTTTTAATCAAAGTAATGGCCGACAATTCTGCGTTTGTATGTCTGTCTATCAGCAACAATGTTCTACTAAACACGGTGCGTTAAAACAATATATTTATATAAATTCCAGCTCTTTTCATCACTTGTGCTTCTAGTCTGTGTTTCTTATTATTTTACGGGATTTTGAAGTTTTATTTAAAGTAACAATAACAATGGCTGGTCCGACTCAAATCTGTACAGTTTTGTGTATAAAACCCGTAAACAAAATGTAAACCATTTTACTGCAATGTAAAAATAACAGGCTAATATTTCATTAAAAAAAACTGATACACAGTAATAGCTCCTTAACAGAGGCAAGGAAGTTATTTAATGTAAAACTTTAATTCATTAAGCCCCATAGAAAGTCAACAGGTGTCGGCTAATAAGAACTCGACAGCCATCAACAGGTGCCGCCACCTTAAATCTTTTAGTGAAGGCTGCACATCAAGTGTTCAAACAAAATTAAGTTTATTTAATCAAACAGTTGTATAATTTTGTTTGCATTATTACTTCAGTATATAATATAACATGTTATTTATTCAAATAAATGCGTTGTTAAAAGATTTATTTGGCCTTTGAAACTAGCATGTCTTAGAAGTACAACTGTGATATCTACGAGGGCCCACATTCCTT
This sequence comes from Lycophotia porphyrea, assembly GCA_950005105.1. NCBI lineage: Eukaryota > Metazoa > Arthropoda > Insecta > Lepidoptera > Noctuidae > Lycophotia > Lycophotia porphyrea. The sequence goes on from OX465411.1 coordinate 1,748,243, forward strand.
ACAATTGGCTCACACCCCCTAAAAAAAGGCCTGTTTCCCAAAAGCCCAACAGTGGGAATATTGGTATTGGATATGCTTTGAATATTGTTATAGCAGTTTCTAGTAAATTGTATGTCTGCTGCAACCTGCTAATTCCCCAAAACTAGTTTGAGTTTTAAAGTTCCATGTAACAGCGAGTGAGCCTATTGCCATAAACCGGGCATAAATCCGAAATCCGGGCTACCACTGCGAAATTCCTGATGAAAAACCCAATAACACTTTGGGAATCGAACATAAGAACCTGCGCTTGATGAAACATGTCACAGTTATCTCTTATCTTTTGACTAACCTTGTCCTAACTATGTTGGGGTCGGCTTCCAGTCTTACCACATGCAGTTAAGATGGAAGCCCCAGGGTAGCGCGCGAAATTCGCGACCATAACAAATGGCTTTCATCATCTGCCTAGCCTTTTCCCAACTATATTGGGGTCGGCTTCCAGTCTAACCGGATGCAGCTGAATACCAGTAAATTACAAATGGCTTTATTGAGTTATAATTATTAAGATCATTAATACAACCCTTTCATTTGAATAGGATTAAATGAACTTATGTATTCATATTTTTTTATTTTTTTTATTTAATTATTATAATTCTGTAAGTAAATACTTTTGTGTGCCGGAAGCGTATTATACTTTGTACATATATACAACCTGTATATTATACAACCTGACACTTCCCGCAAATTGCAAAAAGCGTAAGAAAATTTGAATTTCGCTGGGTACCCTGGCGTTTTCACCTTATGTACCAGTATTTTACAGAGCGGCTACCTATCCAACCTCCACAATCAAGTTACTGGTACAGTACATCTTGAGTACGCCAAAAAATATGATTGTATTGAAATTGAGCTTTATGCATGAGATATTAAAGTTGTTAATTCTATAGATTGTTTCCGTTATATTTCAAGACGCATTTAAACTTGTATTATTTGTACAACTTATTAACATGTTCGAGTTATCTTTCGTTGGAGTTGTGTAAAGATTTATGTTTTATTTTGTAGTTAGCACTAGATTTACAATTTTCGATTATTCTATGGAAAATCCTCGTGAATGAAATAACATCGGATGTTAGTTTTACTGTTCTTCTTCTTCTTAGCGTGTCGATGGCAAATTTTTACTAAATATGTTTGGCCCAAAATTCAAAGTTTTACTGTTGAATATGGCAAAATCAAAAACATATAAAATTCAAAGACATGTGACACCCACCAGCCCAAATTGGGTCCTCGTGATGGAATAAGACCAGCTCGCTCTCACAGAGAAGCAAATTTTAGATAGTTAAACAACTCGATCGAATAATATTTAAAGTAAAGGACAAAGAGTTTTCAATCAACCTTAAATATAAGATTAAAAAAAAACCTTTTAAACTACATAAGAACTATTACTTTCGCATTTTTCAAAATCCATCAAAAAACCTGATTCACGCCTGATTCATAGTCATAGGCTCACTCCCTATCACATGAGACTTATAAGAATATGGTAATATGTAGGGTTACGGTACACTTCTGCATATCTATCAGAAGCCTGTGGGCTTTATGCTATGCTCTAATTCCCAGCATCTACCAATCCCCTATTGCAGCACCTGGGCGTTATTATGCCACAACAATCGATTTTTGCAGTATTTGAAAACCACCGTAAAACAACAATAAACACAGCTAATTAAAAAATTCCTAACATAGCTATAAGGGTAAGCAAGCCTGCTCATATAAACATAAAACCTTATGTATCAATTCGTACTGCTCAGAATTCTGCACCATCCCGCCTCGGTTCAACCGCATATTACACACAATGCCTAAAACATCCACCTTGTGTTCTATTGTCAATTGTTTAATGCCATTTAAAATGGCTATCAGGCATCCGGTTCGACCAATGCCAGCCGAGCAATGCACGATAGTAGGTGGAGTCACCATTTCACTAGAGAAATCAAACGGACTAGACATATTCACGGTCACTTCACACGCAGTAGGTTGTTCTAATGGAGGAAACACAAACTTGGAATCCTGCTTAGGAGTCTCACACTTGCACATGGCATCGTCATTATCCATCGCACCACTGAAATCGTACACACTGTCTTTTAGAACGTCCAAACTTAGATTCAGTAAAGCGTTAACGTCTTTAGGACATTTGTGGTCGGCCCAGTTGTGGAACCAATAGTGGTAAACTGTCACTTCACTGTCACTTTCACACTTTTTAAATATCACTGTAAGTTTGCGGATGGTGTAACCAGGTTTTCTGATCATACCACAATTCTTGATGACGAACACATCCGTTTCATCGGTTATTTCTTCCAGATTTTGTATTATGATTTCTTCATTTAATTCCAGAGGGAAGTACTTCTCGCATTTTTGTCTGTTGTTTTCTATGAAGTTTGTAAGCATGACTATTTTCTGTATGAGGCCTGGTTCTGACCCGTCTGCAGCGAGGTCTGACAGACCACTGTGGTCTAACATGTTTTGATAGACCATCATCCAAAAATCGTGGATGGTGTTCTGTAGAGGACCCTGGGTCGCGATGTACGTGTTTTTGGTGTATTCATGCCCCTGGAAAATGATGAAATGAATAGATTAATAACTTAAAAACAAAGAGACGCATCCTAACTGATTCAGAACTTAGGGACTGCAAATATTGCAGATGTGTTCAATATGATCAGGTTTCTAAAATATTTCGGCCAATGTTTAGCTTGGCACTTCGCCTGAGATGGAATTTCTAATGAGATTCGAAGAGCTAAAAGCTACAGTTGCCTCTGCTTACAAAAAAGTCAGCCAATTTGACGTAATATTTGAAAAAAATATTAAAATTAAGACTTTTTGAAACGTAGTGTCGTAAGTTTGGAGTAATCTTCTGACCTAGTGACCTGATTCCGAAAATTCTTTCACTTATGGGAAGCGACATTATCCCCGAGTGTCATAGACATGTTCCCGTGGGATAATTTCCGACCAAAACGGTGACGAAGACGCGGGGAAAAGCTAGTAAATTAAAAGAAACTTACCTTAATATAATTGGCATTAATATAACCTTCGGTAGACCCAGCATCAGCCCTCAAGATGAACCTAGAATGCTCATTAGGCAGGATCGTCTTATACCTATTCTTAGGATGAGACCCAGACACTATAGGTTTCTCCTGAAAATTCGTCGGCATATCCCAGAATTCTTGGTGAAGGTTCCTTAGTAACATTTTCTGGTATTCTGAGCAAGGTTGAGAGGGTACAGGGTCTGGAATCACCATTTGGGGATTCTCTTTGGCAATATCTTCTACTCTGCCTGTACAGCAATGTTGCCCTTCTCCCAAAATATGGCATTTGACTTTAGAGTAGCCATTTTGAAATACGTCGTTCAAATCTCGTAGGTTTTGTCTCGATAGGACGCTAGAAGCGTTTTGTAAGTGCTGCATATTTGCTAAATACAATCGGAAATCTTCGGAGGTGCTCTGAGGGCTAAGGGGTTTTGTCGTAATGTTTCGAGTGAAACCCGGCTGGAAATTTGGATCCTCTTGTCTGCCGAAAGCGTATATGATCTCGTTTTCTTGATCTCCGCAGACATAGGTCAGGTTTTGAGGATATTCTTGCTCTGTAGTGTAGGAAGTTGACCAGAGATTGTCGTGGGATCCAAAACCTACACCTTTGTCAGTTGAACGTAATCGTGTGCGGTTTTTATAAGACTTCGGTATCAAATTCTCTGTGCTTAATGATTTTCTGTGCTTATCCCTATGCGGCAAATCTTTAAGATTCGCTTCTATTAAAGTTTCGTCGATCTCTAAGTCCCTGGGCTCAATAGGCTCTTCCCTGGGTTGAATGTTTAGAGTTAAAGAAGTATTTGAGCTCCGTCTTTCTAAAATGCCCTTTCGAGGTTCGGCTGGGGGGTTATCTATACTAATGTTGCTGTTATACCTACTTAAGTTGCACGTTGAGCCGTTTAAGTTATAGTTTGATACACTTAACCCTCTGTTAACCGATAATTGTGGGTTCGACTGGTTAATATTCAAAGTTAGAGAGGTGTTGGAACTTCTTCGTTCTAAAAGACCCTTTTTCTGTCCAGGTTTAGCGTCCTTATTCAAAGAACTGTTACTCGAGTGCCTGCTCAAGTTGTTAGAAGATAGTATGTTTAGTGTGAGACTGTTGTTTGACCCCCGACGCTGCAGTAAACAGTTTTTCGACACTTCTCCCGATACGTTCGAGTTTGACGTACAAATGACGCGCCTCGACGGCGTCAAATGTTCATTGTTAGCCAATGAAGTGTTTGAATCCCGACGGTCTAAAGACAACTTCTTTTGTCTGTCGGAATTGAGGCTAAAGTTCGATATGCTGGTCCGAACTGTCGAAAGATTATGGCAGGAGGCACCAGAACTGTTCAAAGAGCAGTTGGAACTTTGCAAACTATGTGTGCTAAGCATAAGACTCTGATTCGAGTTCCTTCTATGCAATTTCTTCGTCATTTTCTCATCTTCCGCACTCGGTTCAAAATCGTCCGAAGGCACACCTTCGGGCAAAGTCTTCAAATTAGTACTAGATACACTAAGATTTTGCTTATAGTTTGACAAATTCGAGCCTAAGTTCTGTCCTGTATCTAGGTGGTAACTTCTGTTATCAGCCCCGGATATGTTAATTTCTGGGGTGTTTTCGAAGTCTGCCATGTTTTCGTCGAACGAACCCATGGTTCGAGAGCCCATTCGAGAAGTACCGGGCTGGTATAACATGAGGGTGGCGTGGTTTTCTCTGAGGTATATCCCACTGTCTTGTCCCTTCATGTATAGACGTCTTTGCTCAGCATTCGATTGGAGAGAATTATACCCAAGCTTCGCACCAGCAAAATCATGTTTATTAATATTCTTTTGTGCTAGTATCCTCTTCAACTGCCTTTTAGGAGTATTTGGCATGGAGACCGAATTCTGGGGGACTTCCAAAGTCTTTTTCTGTGGAAGAGAGAGGTTGACGGTCTCAGAAGAGTCGAGAGAAGTCGCTTTGACTTTCAAAGTCGGAGTTTTGACTTTCTTTTCTTCAGCATCTGTGTATAGTTTTTCGAATTCTAGAAGTTCCTTTTCTAAATCGCTGTCTCTTTTAGTGAGATCTATTCTTAAGTTCCGTAGATTCTTTCCTTTCTTTTTGGTTTGTGTTTCGGCGGGTATAGTAGCGCCTTCTTCGGTCGTGACAGTAATTTCGAACTCTTTTGGCGAAAACCTCGGCATGTCTAAGAAAGATTGTGTATCCGAACTTTGTCGAAGAGTCTTTTTTAGTTTGACGTCGGGAGATTTCGGATCTTCGGTCTCTGGGATCTTTTCCTTCACCTCACCTTCAAATTTGAACATAGGCCTTTCGTTGGGGGGTGTTTTCTGAGCGTGGTATCTTTCCATGCTTTCACAAGATGTACTGGTTTCCTGATTCTTGTAAGCCTCATTCATTTGATCCTTCATCTGCTTGGCTATGGGTAGACCTAGGTTTTGTTCTATAATTTTCGCATTATCAGAATCTAAAGATATCGATTTAAGTCTCTGTCGTCTTGCTTGAGCGGAGTTTGAAGGACTGGGAGCTGTGTCGGATTCTTCCAGAACTTTCGGTTCTATCTCTAAAGTATCCATCTTAATACAGCAGTCAGTGACATCTTCACCTAGTTTAGTCTCTGCGTCTTTATTATCTTCACATTTACTTATATTAAGTTCTATGGTTTTATAGTTAGTCTCGCAGCTGTGATGCCGTCTGTATTTCCTAACTTCTTTGTCAGCGGGAGGAGTGAAACTTTCTTTTTCTATTGAATTCCTTCCACCGTACCTCTTCGGCCTGGCTGCTCTATCTTCTACACATGATTGTTCGAAGGTGAAATAGTTTTCCTTGTTGTAACTGTGGACTTTAGGACTGGGTTTGTTCAACACTCTTGGAGAACAAGGTTTCTCTGTGATCCCATTTCTATTTAGATGATCTCCTAGGGCTCGCGGTGACTGTGGCACTGGTACTTCCGCATCTCGAGGAGTTTCGGGGAAGAACTTCGGAGATCTCACTGTATCGTAGTAGACCGATCTTGGCGATGGCTCCGCGAAGAACATTGGAGAAACTGTTTCAGGAGGCGTAAAGAATCTTGGAGAAGCCATAGTTTCTGCCAAGAGTTTTGGTGAAAAGTCGAATTTCGGTGCTGAGGACCTTTCTTTCGCTGAACTACATTCTAATACTCTCGGAGAGTTCTGCATCTCTAATCTCTCTTGTTGTCCTTCTAGATGAGGACCCTCATTCACACTACACATGTTAAGCCTAGTACTGACTGAGCGAAACCTCCTCAAGTTGCTCGGAGACTCCTCTTCGCCCTCCGTGGACCTCTCACTCATTTTTTCGCTCAACTTCTCAACTGCTTCCGAATCAAAACCGAACACCTCTTGATCCGTCTTCGGTGTAGCGCTCACCAAGAACGGAGACTTATCGTCTTTCTCTAACGAAGGTGATCGGGTGGCACTATACTTTTTGGCGCGAGATTCTTGCGTCAAGTCTGCGCCTAGATCCGCGGAGAGTTGAGCTAGAGGGCGGGGTATGTTCGTGTATTTGTAGTCTAGTCTTTTGTGTAACCACTGTTCGGGAAGAGGCAGTTTGGGGAGGTATTCAGAAGGTCCAGGAGGTTCGGTAGGTTGTTGGGGTGTTGGAGCGGGGTTATTGACGATGATGATCTGTGGGGGTATGTTCTGGGGGTCGTCGGCGGGGGCGCCGGAGAGAGCAGCGCGGGCACGGCGCGGGGCGGCCACCACGCGGCCGCACAGCGACACGCGCCGCGGGACTACCAGCCTCGGCACTGAACCACGGACTATGTGCACCTGGAATACAGAAAGGGCCTGATGTCAGGACATATTCATGAAATTAAAATCAAAATGCCTTTCATGGTTGGAACATTATTGTTATATGAGACAATACTGTGGAAATTGGAAGTGATGGGAGGCCTTTCTTGCCACGACGAAGGCCTCTTTGTTACTTTCCACAGCTTTTGGCTGTTGTGGACTAATCACTCAAGAAAGTGTCTAGTTCGTCGCGCCATCTTCGCCTGGATCTTCCACTTCGCTATTTGTTGTTGTCGGCTGTCCTTTGTAGATCTTTGGCAAACGTTACAGGTAGTCAGAAGTCCGAAGATCTGATAGGTAACAAGTCTTACCAAAGGACATCCTGTTACGGTGTTACCCAGGAATGAGGCCAGGTTGTGGCAGTCAGATGGGAAGTCGCTTCTTGTAAAATACTGGTATTCAGCTACATCCGGTTAGGCTGGAAGCCAACCCCAACATACTTTGGCAAATGGAGATGATGGAGTCCGTTTAGATGTCACCAGCCCCACATGTCACGCTCACATCTACAATGTCACGCTTGTGTTGTGTACTATACTCACGTGATGCGTGCTGGAGACACGCTTGCGTGTGTTACGGCGGCAGCGCGCGGCGAGCAGCAGCAGCAGCAGCGCGGCCGCCGCCAGCGCGCCGCACCACCAGCCCGCCTGCGCGCCCCACATGTCACGCTCACATCTGTAGGTACAAAATAGAATATGTCTCTCATACCCTGAAAATCGAGTCACCCCTAACCGTGTTCGCCGCAAACGATGAAGAGTCGATTCATTAATCATATTGCAAAGTAATTAATATTACAATTACGATGCAGCAGTAGAACTGTCAGCCGTCTGCCGCAGAGCAATCGATGAAAGTGATCGTTTGGGTATAGAAGCACACTTATGCATTGCAAAGACAGAACATGAGAATCTGATGAACCGGGACCGCGTGTTGCATAATGGCCTACCCCTCCTCACAGAGAGGAGGGCTCTGTGTGTCCCAGGATTAGGGACGCTTTAGGCTAATTATACTTAAGAATAGAATGAGATTGGCTCAAGGTTTGCTAATTAACCTTGCAGCAGGTGACAAACCAGACAACAGACTAAGAGCGTTCCCGTTGAAGCCGCAGGAAACAAACCAGTGATTCTTACAATCATCTTATGCCACACGGTACGCCAGTTATTCTGTCTGTCGTCGTATCCTATAGCATCAAATGCTACCTATAAGATATGAACGTATCCATCCCACCGGTCAATCAGCATCATTTATTGACGATAACGAATGATAACGATCTATTGATCGATGTCGGCTAATCTCATCTTATCGATCAATGACTTTCATCTGTTGGGTGTGGAAACACCAGGCACTGTATGTTTAACACCCAAATGCGAAATGGAGACTTACTGCGTATTCCAATTGGCGAAAAATTCAGATGGAAAAGAATGTGATGGAATAAAAGATTTCAAACAAGAGAAGAGAAAGAAAATAATAGAGATTTGATTATGTTTTAGGGGAATGTTTTGCCTGAGGGAAACCGGAAAACGCAGACGCAGACAGACAGACGAGGCGGAGGACTTTGTTTAATAATATGTAGTGAAGACATACGGGTGAGTGGCAGACCGTCAGCGAACTCCGTAGTACGCCTTTGCCTAGCCCTTCGGAGATTATAAGCGTGATCTTATTTTCTAACATTACATAACATCACGCCTGTAATCCCCGTAGGGTTAGGCAGAGGTGGGCACATTGAAATCAAAATGTGGGTGTACTATTAGGTATAATAGTATACCCACATTACGCCAGTTATGTTTAAGTCCCATGTAATAGGGGGCGAGCCTATTACCATCAACCGGGCACAAATCCAGACTTCGTGGCTGCTACTGAGAAATTCCTGATGGAATAACCCAATAGCAATTTGCCCGACCTGGGAATAGCACCCAAGACCTCATGCTAGGCAGTCGCGCTTGCGACCACTCGACCAACGAGGCAGTCTTATTTTATCTTATTTTCTAATTAAACTTCTAAGCGTAAACACTTACACACAACACTGTCTGATTAATTGTAGTTGAGATTCCATATTGAGCAATATTTTTAAATACTATAATTATTTATTTTTACAAAATATTTATTTACAGTTCGGACATTAATTCTATCCGATAATTGGAACGTTATTGAATGAATGAGCGTTAAGTACTTAGATATAAACACAAGATAGTGACACATCCATATAATGCTGATTCACTGCCCACCCTCTGTAGGGAAACGGTGTGAGTCATTGTGCTAATTGCAAAATATAGTCACCCTGTTGCATCTCTCCCTAACAATGAACATATTTTTCTGTGAAAAGGTTTCCTTTTATATGTCCCAGTAGGAACTTGCTTGTGACTAACATCTATCTATAAATACATCTATACCTATACAGATAAATAAAATTGGAGTGTCTGTTTATAATATTGAAATAAAATAACCGCTTTTTACTAAGTGCATATGGATGTATACACGGTATGTATACCAAAACAACATTTTTTACAATTTTTGTCTGTCTGTCTGTTTGTTTGTTAGATAGCTGAAGTAACAAGGAGTAACTTAAGCTACTTTTAGTTTAGAAAAATAAATAGGATCTCAAGAAAAAAAATTAAAACCAATGATCGTAAACTCTGCAAACTGAACAATAACTTTTTTGTTAAATACCACGCGGACGAAGTCGCGGGTAACAGCTAGTCATCAATAATTTTCTTGGAAGCTTGGAGGATAAAAAAAAACTTATTTGAATTTCGACCAACTAGACTTGGGTATCCCCCAATCATGACAAAAACATCCTTGTTTATTTATTTATTTAAACTTTATGTAAAATTGTGGTACATAGGCGGACTTAATGCCATCCACAAGGCATTCTGTACCGGTCAACCTTTGGGTTAAATAGAACAACATTGGTGCCGATTGCCTTGTTTACAAACTAAACCAAATATAAGTTCAGTGCATCTTTTTCTTTCTACTTCATTAAGAAAAGGACAGAAGATAAATTTTAGTTTAGTCCTGTCAAATTAACCAGCGCCTGACACAAGTTTAGACGTGATTAAAAAGTTGACTACTAAAATTACATCAAATTACGTCAGGTGCTGAATTATTTGACAGGACTAAACTAAATATTTATCTTCTGGCCTTTTCATAATGAAATAGAAAGAAAAAGATGCACTCAACTTAAATTAAGTTTAGTCTGTGAACAAGGGAATCGGCACCAATGTGGTCATATCAGCCCGGAATCACCCACCATTGTGGTACAAAATAATATCTAAAAATAACTACTTGTTTTCAAAAAAAAATATATACTTAAACATAGATAGTAATACACATAATTATTATATACAACTAAAATAGAGTAATAAATATTTTAAGAAATACCAAAATAAAAAAAAACGAAAACCTAATAAGAATTACTATGACTAGACTTCTAATGAGAGCTATTTAGTCTGACTGAAATAGTGGTTACGAAGTTTTCGGTTAAAAGTGAATTTGCTTTCAGTTTTTTTAATGCTTAACGTTTTTTTCAGCATACCTATGAATTGGACATAAAACCGGTTGTTTCTAATTGATATTATTTTTACTAAAATAAAATCAGCTGTATTCAAGAGAGAGATTTTATATACATTTTTTTTTTGCTCTATTTTTATATACACGTTGACATTATTTCGATTCAGTTGACATTATTTACTGTTTCAGGTATGTTATTATTATTTTTTATTTTTTTACCTTATTTTTTATTTGACATTATTTAGTTTTTTATGTCGTATTATTTTGTTACTGTAAATATGAGGATTATGTGGGTCATATATTTATTTTTTTAATACGATTTAGTTTAGTTTCACTATTGTCTGGCAGTTTGAGTACTTCATGCGTCCTACCCAAATGTCCTTTCTTTGGTATTGATCGTCGTGTCGTTGAGCTCCTTGGGTTACGACTCGAGCTATACGATCACTGACTAATGCTTGCACTGACTGGACAGGTCGACTCAAATCTGTGTGGTTATTTGATATTTCTTCAAAAGACCATCTCAGACATTAATCTGCATGGTCCTCATATGACTTAACCAATGTCTGGAGTTTAAAAGAGACTGTGATCTCTGAGTTTGTTTCGGCTGTTTCTTCTCAGAGTAGTCAGGTACGAAACACCGGCCCCATCTAGTTTAAAAAAAACATGACGTGTAAAAGTGTTTGAAAAACCTATTTGCAAAAAAAAAAAAGAGTAAATAATGTCGATTTTAGAATGACTGAGAAGTAGTTCTGAAAAATACTTTAATTTGAAGTTGTAGCGCAATCTGAACTTTATGAAATTAAGTATTTTTTTCCAAAACTCATACATATTTGTTTACATCTTTGAAAACTGAATAACGAATGCAGTATAGTCCTATATGCGTAGCTAATATTACACATGAATGAAAGGGGTGGAAAAGATCTATAGTTAGATTTAGACCAGGCTGCAGGGCTGGGCTATTTACATCTAAAATCAATAGTCTACCTCCACTACTAAGGCTATGATGCAAGTTGCAGAAATATTTAAAAAAACTGGCCAAGTGCGAGTCAGATTGGCGCACGAAGGGTTCCGTACCATTATCTATACAACATTAGACAAAAACGGCAAAAAAAATTGTTATATGGGGGCCCCCTCTTAAATATTCATTTTATTTTAATTTAATAATTTATTTTCAAAGTGAATATATAACTAAATATTCTGTGAATATTTCAAGCATCTACCTGTCGCCGTTATTAATATCGAGCAAAAAAAAACGGCAAAAAAACAATGTTTGTTATAGCGGCAACAGAAATAGGTACATCATCTGTGAAAATTTCAACTGTCTAGCTATCACGGTTCATAAGATACAGCCTGGTGACAGATGAACAGACAGACGGACGGACAGCGGAGTCTTAGCAATAGGGTCCTGTTTTACCATTTTTGGGTTCGGAAGCCTAAAAATATATATTTTTAGGCTTGTTCTATAACATGGGACTTGACCAAAACTGGCATATCGTGGATGTACCGCTGTCTAACACTACTGTAGGTGTCATGTTATATTGTTTGTGCTGCTAATTGTTTTAGGCTTACATTGCTTTAGTTTTCATAGAATCGACAGCTGTGCGGTATTCAGTTCGAACCCCAGTTAGAGCAGTATTTTGGGAAATTTTAAGGTCAGTCCCACAGAAATCTTAATAATAAGGCATATTATTAGGATTTCTGTGGTCAGTCCAGTGTCTGGAGTCTGGATTTTAGACCTGTATCACATAGGACAATAAGCTGCCAATATTTGATTGTGTCTACACTATCAAGGAATACTTGCATGCTTTAATGTTGTTGTTTACAACCACTGATTGAATTGATTAAATTAATTAATTAATTAGGCTTATAGAGAGGTGTAAGATAAGATTTTTAGATCAAAAAAGATATAAGAAATGTCGAGTGAAACCATTTGGCAAAACAATTGTCATAATTTCCAAGTTCGACAATTACATACAAACTTATTTCAAGTAGATTATGACTCTGTTCCTGTTTATACTAAGTAAATTTAAATGTCTTTAGAGTTCACATTACCTTAAAAACTGAACCAAAATTATAAACATTAGCGGACACGAAAACTGCAAGTTTAGATACAAAACCACGAACATCAGATTAGTTTACACAAATATTATTACAAAGACACTTTCACTCATTTAACATTTTTTAAATTTAACTCAGATACTAGAGGATTAGAACTGGAAGGAGGACGCACGGATTCATGGGAGGTAGAAAGACCGGGGGAGGCCTTTGCCCAAAAATGAGACAGGCTAAAAAAAACTGATAGTCACTCCACCTAAAATACTGGTATTCCACTGCTTCCCCTTACATTGGAAGCTGATCACAACATAGTCGGCAAAAACTAGGTAGATAATGATTCATGCAATTTTTATTCTGAAGAGACAATGACTTTGTAATCCTGTTTCAACTTGTACTATTATGACATATAAACAATCCTTTTATCATGCATTGCCTAATACAGTGAAACCTAGTTAAGTGAGACATCAAGGGACCTGCAAATTTGTCTCACTTATAGAGGTATTCCACTTACCCAGTGTCTCAGATATCCAGGTATAAATACATATCTGTCTCCTTTAGAGAGGGTTCAGTTAATAGAGGTTAGAATACAGGTTATTTCAGTTATAGAGGTGCGATTATTAAATAAAATAACGTATTATGTAAACATTATACGTGAGGGTATCTTTATCGGGAATCAAAAAAAGATAATCAATGTAATAATATTCAAGCACGTTCTTTTATAAATGGTACAAAAAGGTAAACATAATGTATCAATTATAAAAATCTGTCATTTTAGTTTGTCTTTTGGAAGATCAGCCATCAGATGCTTTTCATAAACGGATATTAACTCACGTACTGATAACGACTTGAGCCTTCGTTTCGGCATTTTTCAAATAAACGCCCGTATGGTCTAAAACTGAAGGTCATTGTGGCTCAAAATTAGAAATAAGTAAACAAACAAAAGATGTTATCTCAGTTACGGAGGTTAATGCATATAAAATTCACTCGCTGTCTCAGTTATAGAGGTAACTATGACGATAAAATCGAAAGAACGAATCCCAGATATAGAGGTTCGCTTCGTCCCACTAACAGAGGTAATTCAGTGCCAAAGTGTTGGGACCACAGCATGAGATCCAGTTATGGAGGTTTCTCACTTATCCAGGTCCCACTTAACCAAGTTTCACTGTACTTTGTCAATACAATATGTCCGGGTTCGGACTGTACAAACTTTAGGGGGTAATAGTTTGCACTTTTTTAACACTAAAATTATTCTACATGTGGGGTCTAACCCCAAACCCCTCCTTGTCTAATTAAACTAGTCGAGTTTTATGTGACGACTGACGAATACTTCTTTTGAATTCACGTCGTTCCCCAAAATATGTATTTTGTCCCTTTCTCACTTCAATAGTACGCAATAAACCATTTTTCTACCTGCTTCCCCATGGAATAGGTCGCTCATTCATATCTTACGCACGGAAGGGCTGCGTTCAAGCAACAATATCTCATAAACTAATTGTCATAGAATCGAGTTTTTGGTATCATTATTTAGGTAAACTTACCATCTGTGAGACACGTACATAAAAAGAGGTAGTTCTCGGGGGTGATTTTTGTAATAACCTTGAAAAACTAAAAAAACAATGTTATTTTGACGTAAAGTTGATATTTTAGCATTTATTTCAATATGATACATCATTTATTAAAATTATTTGAGTTATTTAACTGATTGTTAACACCTTTCCGTTATGGAAAGTTTTTTTTTTTACGATAATCGGACATTCAATTCCAAAGTTACATAACTTTAAGTACGGACGCTACGAAAAAAAAAAACCAAAATACAAAAATGGCTGCCTCCGAGAGGGGGTTGGGTTAAGACCCCACATGTAGAATAATTTTTGTGTTAAAATAGAGCAAACTATCACCCCTTAAAGTTTGTACAGTCCGAACCCGGACATATTGTATATATTTATTACATTATTATTGCACAAAAAAGACAATCACAAGACAAATTGCAATAAAATAACCACCAGCCTATTACTATCCCACTCCGGAATAAAAGCATCTCTCATACGTGGAAGGCATCATAACCACCACACTTGTGCAAGGTGTAACAATGATTTCATTGACCAATGTCAGTTATGTCCAGGAAAAACTTAGAAACTATGTTAGAATTGAAAGACACAGGAAAACTAATCCCACAACCTCAGGCCAATAAAGCCAATGTAAACAACAGACATTGCTTTCAAACGTCTTTAGATCACTTACAAATGAAATAATGGTATAAGTAGGTAGTGATATTGTTATTGCAATTAGTAAAACTAGTTCAAAAGTAATCAAAAAGATAAACTTTTTAAGAAAAATTATTAGTTTCAATACTTTGTAACTAGAAAGGACTGCTAATAGAGAAGACGACTACCGAAACCCCAAATAATATGGGATTGAGGGAATACTGATTGATAACTTTGCAACATCATTGGCAGAGGAAAAAATTTAATCTTAGGTCATATCTCACACAAAGACCCCATCTGATTATGGCTAGAAAGCTGATCGCAGATAAAAAGACAGCAAAAATGGTGCTACGGCAGCAGTGATTCAGTTTTTATTAATTTTATTTGAGATTCAATAATAAAAAAATCTTCAACAATGGCCTTGACTGTCACTGGAGAGATGTAACAGTCACAGAGAAATGACACATATTTTGAACATAACAGTGAAAATCCCACATTACCTAAAAACCTGACTCAGGCGATTTAGGGATACTTATACTACTTGTCATTGAAGGAAAAGTCATCAGCGGGAAATCTGGAACATTACTCATAGCTTGTTGTGGCATGTTTGAGGTACACGTTTCACAACTGATGCCAATATCATCATCTGCCAGGATTACCACAGGACTCAAATTTTGCATTGCAATAATCCCAATTCTTTGTGTTGCAAATGAAGTAAGCTGCAATTTATCTCAGGATGAGTTTAATATGTTTTTTTTTGCATTTGGTAGAGTAACCAATAGAAAACTTTGGTTTAGTGAGGGGTATTACAAAATGGATGTGAAATTGCAAGGTTCCCTTGTAGAAATTGTGTGTGTTTTTCGATTGTTGCTTGTAATAACAGTTACTTGTTAAAAATAGTTTGTTTCCTCTACTACAATAATAATAAAGCGAATAATACATCACTTATTTATTTAGTAATAATCATTCATCATCGCACAGAGATCTGTTTAAGGACCTCTAATTTGTAGATTCTTTTGAATATAGACGAGCAAAATTTTTATTCATCTCTCATACAAATAGCCTATACTTTGATAATAATAGAATACATTTTCATTATATGCCTTCTTAGGTAAATTGTAAAATTAGCGTAACGCCAAAATGTAAGAGGGCTCTTAAACATAATAAAAGTAAGAACTTTGTAAAACACTAAAAGTAAGCTAAAGCGACTGCTTCAATTTATACTCTTTTTATTAAGCAACAGGTGAAATTCTCATGAATGAGTGTTCTAGGCACTTAGGAGATGAACCATGCTGAACATTATTATAGTTTTAGAATGCAAAAAGTATGAATAGCAGGATTAATGAATGACTATTTGGGGACTAAGACTAGGATGTATAATTTTGTTTCCCTTACATTCAAATGGATATATATGTTTTTAGTATGAATTAGTGAGGGAAAAGAGAAATAAGACTATTTGGTACCAGGACTTTATACATAACAGAGTTTTATGTTTTAAGACAACCTACTGACCTTTTTTAGTCTTTTATTGCATCCTAATATTAGTATCAGGTAACTTATAAACACAAATATGACTACTGCTTTTACTGTTTTAGATTACAGTCATGATATAGTGCACTGATTATCAGCTGATACATTCAATTTCACTTTAATTCTAAAGATTATACAGATAATTAGTATTTATAATACTATTTAGTTATTATCAATAGACAATAAACCTTTTTACCGTATAATTTAAGCTCTAAACGCTGCGACGGTGACAGCAATAGACCTACATGCAAAATATAATCATATTTCTATTTACGGTTCTGACTACTACCACTACCAACGAAAAAAATAAGTCTGAATTTACAAGAGTACAGTATTTTATCGCTGTTTTTGCATTCTCACCTCGTTCTGTACGTACTATCAAGGCTGAGGCACAGTTTTGACGACGAAACATATCGTTTCCGGACATCAAAACCTTCAAAATATACATCTAGAAAATATTCAAAGTAATGATTCAATGGATGGAGTTTTCATGGAAATTACCGTAACGACTACAGGGTCACCCTGTAATGACGTGTTCTAATGCCTTTTTGCGCGTAATTAAAGCGTTTTAACGCTAAACATAACATAAAAATACTTACTGTGCATCTATTCAGCAGGTAGTAACTACACAGTAAAATCCGTCACCATACGATTATAAACTGTAAATTCACCGTAAAACACTGTATAGACACTCAAGCACGTCACCAATACCAAAATGCACTTTTTTTCACTATTTTAATGGTATTTTACACGTTTTTATAATAATCTCTCGCCCTAAGAGTTTTGACATTACGTGAGTCGGCCATTTTTCTTTCTGGAGACAACAAAAGCGGGGAGTGTTGCCAGTATATAAAGTCAAAGCTGCCTTCATTTATTAGTCATCAGATAAAGGTTTGTTATTTATACACAGTTTGTCATTAACTCCAATTACCATGAATTTGCGCTTTGAACTGATCATGAAATGACTCAAAATGTAAGAAACAAAGGCATCTCTTTTCCCAAGACAAAACTATTAATCAAACTGATAAGAACCTCATTGGTTGCAATCTTTACACACTTTCACTTAATAATTTTAGTACACGAATATTTACCACAAAATCGAGCAATATTCTAATATTATTTCACGTTGAGCCTTTGTCATGGAGCGTAGTCTGGTTTTCCATTCAGCGCTGCTATGCACATGCGCGGTGTAAGGCCCGGCCACGATGTAGGCCACTGGGGCATCGACTGTCCCTATGAGCGCGTTCCTAGGTCAAAACATACAACGTACATACTTATCTACTATCTAGGTCGCGAGGGCTCTGAACCAAATTCGGTAAAACACATTAAAAACATATTCTTGACGTCAAGCAGTCTGTTAGGCGAACAACTAATGAAAAAGCAAAACGTAAAATTAACATCAATGTATCATGTAAAGTAGTAAGCCACGATGAGTATTATTGTGTCTTTATTCTGTAACTTAGCAACGTGTTACTCATCATGCAGACTTGCAATATTTTATTCAATGTCTCCCTCATGAAGTGAGGTCATACCGTCATGGAACAGTGGGTGTCTTACACCCACTACACTCAGTGCTCTCTTGTGTGAAGCACTCTAGGTAGAAGGGTAATATGTATGATTGTAGGGTTCGTTTACATTCCTTGTACATACATTACTTGATAACTCGGTACACCGGTTTATGTAAATAAGCTGTGTATGATAAACATAAATTAACTTCCTAATAATAAGTATACATTCGATGGTTTAGTAATTGCAAGCACAACTACTGCGTGAGAGCAACTGGGGTTCGATGTCTAGAAAAAGCCGAGTTTTATTAAGCTTGATTATAGCAAAAGTAGCCTGACAGTAGCGGTTAATGGCAGTAGCTTACTCCTTATAACATAAGTAGGACTTAAACAACTACAGGTTAAAGGTGGGTATACAACACAACTCTACTTAGCCCTTCGGTCAATACAGGCGTGAAATTACGAGTAGTAGAGAAGTATGAAAGAAGAAGACGTGCTGCACCGACCCCAAATAAACTGGGACAGTTAAAGCCAGGATAATAATGATCAACTGCCTAACCTTTTCCTAGTCTAGCCTGGACAATGATGATGAAGAAGATGATAAATGAACAAAACGACCATGGTTAAAATATAGCAAAGAGAGCCGATGGAACTGAAAGCAAACAGAGACGTAAGGAAGCAGAAGACGCTGCGCTGTAGAATGATGATATTGTGGTTCAGTTGTAGCAAGAGCGGCTGTTAATCGTGATGTCATGCAAATCGATGCCCAGTCGATAAACGAAGGCAAACACAAGCATTCGATTATGAAGTAAAGTGACTAAAGTATGACGTTATTGTTCGATAGCAGATCGTGTTTACATACAGATAATGATAAAAGATTATTGAGATTAGGCACATGCTACACCACATGTCTAATCTACACCGTCATGGTCTTTATTAGATACAGTATTGTCATTGATTGACCTCAGCAAGACAATTAAGACTGGCAGCTCGGAATACCTCACTGCTGGGTATAGACCTCTTCTTTGAATGCCTAAAAAAGCGGACTGCTAGATTTCTAAAGTTCGACGTCACCCTGAAAGCTGTCAATTTTAATAATCAAAAATGTTAGGAAATATCTATTCCACTAAAGTGCGTTTTTAAATCCTAGAGACTAAATTGACACATGCTTATGTCAAACTGTATAGGTCACATCTATACAGTTTGACATTAGCATGTGTCAATTTAGTCTCTAGGATTAAAAAACGCACTTTAGTTTATATATCATTGATTCTACCGCTGCTAGTAAAAAGGGCCGCATCCGAAGAAAAGAGTTGGGTTAAAATTTACCTATTTTCACTTAATACTTTATTACTTAAATAAAAGGGGTGCTGTTGATTTCAAAGCTCGGCCCGGCTCAATATTCAATTTTAATAAAAGGACTTATGTATAAAATTATACAATAGACATAAACTCCATTTGAGAATACCTCACAACCTGGACATTGACCGTAGTTAGTGCAGGGTGGAGCTTCGCAGACTGACCCGCGAATATAAAAATAACCTAGGTCAGTAGACTGCCCCATTTAGGTCATATCGTAGATATACTGTGCAAACAATCAATACCGAGCTTGACAAGGCTTTGCTCGGTTACCGGTACATCACGCCTGTGTTCTGTATAGGGGTAGGTATAGTACACACAGTGTGGCGATTTAGCCATTTACATCAGTTAAGTTGAGGGGGAGGATGTGAGTGTACTATTAGGTACCTACACCTCTGCTTAATTCGGGGATTACAGGCGTGATGTTATGTTTGTGTGTATGTAAGACAAGGGGGTGATTATAACCTCATAATTACCTTTCTCTTGAAATAGTCTGTCTACCGTTGTATAGGAATTCGATTTTCTTCACGAGTCCAAAGAGTCTCGTAGACCAGTGAATGTTGTATGACAGGCAGAATCTCCCCTTTGACGGAACCAAGTGACGAAATCGCCTCACCTCCTGTCCAGCTCTGTGTGTACCACCTGCACTTTGAAGGGCCAGCTGTCCGAAGCCACCACCAACGCCGTAGAGGTTCTGATCAAAACTAATTTGCCTCTAATAAAGGTAGGTACTCATTGAATCGACGGTTAAGATCATCACAGAACATACCTTCCCTAGTTTAATGTGGTAAATAAAGTACTAAATCAACAGACACACAGACAACTATGAGTAAAATATTACTGCATTTATGTCTTTTACTACATTTGACTATAAACTGTTTTTTTTTGGGTTTGTAATACAGGGTGTAAACAGACTCTTCACGAAGCCGTCAACCAAGCATTATGTACATCAAATTAAGTAACTTTACGCAAAAATTAGTGCTGAGAAACGAAACAAAAAAATGATCGCAATGACGGGGAGAACCAGTGCCTTTCGGCTTCGTTAAGAGTCTGTTTACACCCTTTATGTAGCAATACGGCTAACTCTGCAACGAGAAAGAGGTCGGAGTTCAATTGTTTTTCCCCATCTCAAAAATGCCCAACGCGCCTAAAGAAGTTTTCACGTCAATAATAAGTTTTTTTTTTTGTTATAACTTATCTATCGTTTAAACTTTCAGTAAAAAAAAATGTTATTTTATAATTACAAACACACTTCAATTTTATTTATTTGTATAGATCATTTCACGCACATGATGGTCGCGGGTAACAGCTCCATAACATAAAAGATGACAACGACAGGTCGTCGTAGGATAGTCAGAACCTGGTCATCTGATTTCACAATAAAAAATAAATCACTACGAAAACCGAAAAAGCCAATTTTACCTCACCCTTATCGAGATAAGGTTCAAAACTATTCGTTATCTTAATTTATACTAAGATTTGTTCAATGATAATAGTGTCAAATAAACTTGGTAAATATTATATTTTATACTGTTTTATAATGCTCGGTTCCTTGACCCGAAGTGACGTCTCGGTATCACTCACTATAAGAAAACATCAAGCCTGTAATCGCCGAAGGGTTAGGTTAAGGGTGAACCTGATGGTACACCTTACATTTCGTAGTTATTTAAATCCCATGTTATAGGGGATAGAGGACGAGCCTATTACTATCAGTGGCTGCTAACGAGAATTCCGAAAAACCGAACAACACTGCCCGATCAGGGAATCGAACTTGCGAGTGCGACCACTTGTGGTCTAGTAGACACAAGGCAGTCAATAAAGCGATGAACTATTATCCCAAAAGGTCTGGAGGGACATCGACGCATACCTAACCCCCACCCTACCCCCACATACTTAGAATATTATCATCATTAATTCAAAAAAATATATTGTAAAAGTGCAATACGTACACGGTCAAAATAAAGGGTGTAAACAGACTCTTAACGAAGCCGAAAGACACTTGTTCTCCCCGTCATTGCGATCATTTTTTCGTTCTAGACCATAAGTTCCAACTTTTTCAAAAGTTTTTTTTTTAATTCATGTTTTTAATGTAAGATTTTTACTTTAAACACCTCCAGGACCCCCTTACTATTCAATCCATCCATCAGCACAATGTTTTGAGTGCGTTACATTGAGTCCTACTGTAAAAAGTGATTTTTTTGCCCAAAAAAGAAGTCGTCAGCACTATTTTTTGCGTAAAGTTACTTAGTTTTATGTACATAATACTTGGTTGACGGCTTCGTGAAGAGTCTGTTTACACCCTGTATGTATATGGATCGAAACAACTAGAAGTCATGGGGAGAGGCCTTTGCCCAGCAGTGGGATGACGCAGGCTAACAGTATCAGTATATATATACTGAACACAAGGGAATCGTTTGTGCGTAGATATCCCCTTCCACCCTGTATTTAATTATGTTCCTTAATCCGAAGTGACATCATAATATCACTATATATATCAAAACAAAATACATGATAAGCATATCATAGTTATCAAATCGTAAGTACGAGTAGATATTTGTGACGTTGAGATATGATTCGTAAGTTTAACCATGACTGATATGTGTGACATGTTATTATACAACGTGTTTCATAAAGCTATGCTTATTATTTATTTATTTTTAATCAACATACAACCTGACGCTGACCTGCAAATTGCAAAAACCGTAAGAAAAATAGATACGCTTCCACCTTAACCGTGAAAAAATAATCAGCTGTGCATACACTTGGGTCGCCCAGGTATTGCTATTACCCAGCCTATATTACATACAGGTTCGGGCCAGTATAGTTCAACACCGGGCGGTTCGGGCGGAAAGAGCGAATATTTTTTTTTGAGATATTCACTCGGGGATAAGCCGCTCGGCTTAAGATGGAAGCGCCAGAGTAGCCCGCGAAATTCTATTAAGTTTTTTTACAATTTCCTTCCTGTCCTTGTCCCATTCTACTTGGGCTCGGCGCAACAGGTTTTCTTCTTCCATTCTCCCCTGTCGGACGTCACGGCATCATTTAGCCGATCGGCACAAGCCAAATGAATCCCGAATACTTGTGTAGCATTTGCTTCGGGTCGTCTTTGTTGTTTCAAAAATACTGCCAAGTCGAATAGTAACTGCTAGTGTGGAATTCACAAAACATAATAACATGCCTGTTATCCCCGAAGGGGTAGTCAAAGGTGTAACTAATGATGGAAAAACCCAATAACACTATGCCCGACCTGGCAATTCAACCCAAGACCTTATGCTATGCTTATATATAATTGAAACCTAATATACAACATTAAGCTCGTTATCGAATCCAGAACCACCTACTCAGCAATCGCGCTTTCGACGATTAATGGAACTTAGTTTTTCAGGCGGGTTAAATAAAAAAAAAAACATTTGTTAGATATTTTTTTTTAATACAAGTCATACAATAACGCATTTTTACATACAAAAATAAGTAGATAAGTACAGTACAAAGCTGTTATACACTGAGATTTAGAAAGAAAAGACTTTTTATAGCTTCGTCTTTGTCATTCAAAACTATGCGGCTGTCTCTTTCTAATACTTGTTGAGCTATAATAAAAATTTGGGTACCTACTGGATTTTTTTTTAGTAGCCTACCAGGATCTTTTGGCACTTGAATGACTTTGGGGTTTGTCCCGACTACAGACAGAACAGAAAACAGCCCGAGCAATTTACTGGCTGCATTGAAAATAGAACCGCCAGAGCAATTAACCGCGAGCATGCGCGAGGCAACGCTCAATATTCGTACAGTTTTTTAGTTTTATTTTGCCCGAACTGACTGGGGATACCCATACCGCGAAATTCAAATTTTCTTAGGTTATTTGTCAGTGTCAGGTTGTACGTTGATTAAAAAAATTAGTCGCTCCAGTAACACAATTATAATCATTAAAATCATCAATACAACCCTCTTAGTTCATTTAACCCTATTCAATAACTATATAATTATTTCATGAAAAAGTCATTCAATGGGGTTAAATAAACTTACAGGGTTGTATTGATGATTTTAATGATTATAATTCTGTAACTACATAAATCTTACTGGCGCGATTCATTTTTTATCAACATACCACCTGATGATACAGACCTGCAAATCGCAAAAAACTTGGCTATTTTTGAAGTTCGCGGGCTACCCTGTCGCTTCCACCTTAAGTGGAATTTTATTGAAAAACAAAATGGCGGCGTTAGTTTAAATTTTAGCCGCCCGTCAAAAGATCCTTGTTCTACTATAATCTATCTCTATATCTAAAACTTTCCTGTGATACTTAAAAACCACACTTAATAAAAATAAGTAATTAAACAGAAGAGAGAATTGGAAATCACAGCCTCTTCTTATAAGTAGCTTACATTTAATTTTTTAAAAGCTTACTAATTATTTGCCATTTTTAAAGAACGACACGTCTCTTTTGTCTTTGTGTCAATCGAGTTATTAATACTACAAGGATGTTATACTAATGTTCGGGTCGGTACGGTTCGAGACAGCTGAACAGCAACATGATGTACATAAGTAGATCAGATATATGTTCGGGAAAAAGTCGATCTGGTTATTTGGATAAGTGCCGAGCCCATCTAGCCATAAACCCGTAGTTTGCCGATTAACAAGAGCCAGATGATATTTGAAAACGTGAAAAAGAAATCGGGCCGGCATTTATTTAAACAACATTGCCGACCCGAACAATTATGTGGCAACCTTTTTTTACAGTTTATTTCCAGTTATCTTCAATAGAAATGAAATTGTTCGTCTAACGTTTAAATAACACACTTTATTGTTTAAATCTAGTTTTTTTTTGATAAGTTAAAAAATTCGAATGCTAATAAATAAAATATAAAGCACCTAATAATACTTATTTCATAAAGCCTTACATGTTCTCGGTAACTATAACTTTGACTAACTTTTAAATAGATTTGAATGTCTTAACTAACTATCATTTCATTAAAATCTGTTTTGTTGCTACAAAACAATAAACTATAGTTAAACCAGAAAAGTATGCGCTTCGGTTATCTTTGTGTGGTTATCTTTGTGTTCGGTTAAACATGAGCTTCGTGCTTATGTTTAGACACGAGACACGTCGCATTTCGGAGTCAAAGCTTCAGAGCCTTGTCCTATCGCGCTACTAAGTAGTTTTATTTAATTGAAAAGAGCTTGTAGTCTATATTAAAAAAAAAAAAATATGCTATAACCATAAAACCAAAAAAGGAAAGGTCTTCCATGGTTGTTATAGCTTTATTTTCATTAGGTCATCGCCTATTAGTATTTCCGAAAATAGACGAACATTGCCGAAGCGCAGCCGTTTCCAGGCAGATTATATTTTATGACTAAAAAGGAATATGTTTTGTTCATTACTATTCTACAATTATTAACTAGACCAAATATTAGTGAAAATCAACTCTGTGGAGCGTTGTCTATTCATTGAGTCATATTAACAAACAGCTTCTCTAGATTTCTAGCTTTAAAAAAATCACTTTAGAAAATGTGTGTAAAAGTACCCTTAACGAAGCCACATTAACGCACTTGTTCTCACCGATATAATGGATTTTTTGCGTAGAGTTACTAAGTTTGATGTACAGAATGCTTGGTTGACGGCTTCGTGAAAATAATAAACAATTAAAAAGGTCATTTAACCTCGGTTTCTGAGGTATTTTAACCGGAGTTTATCTATTCGATAGAATATTGGTTCGATGTCTTATTTGTTCACTGTCAGATAAGGAAGCAATTTTTGATTAAATTAATAACTTTTTTGAATAAATAACTAATAAGGGTTTATTGAGGACTTATGCAACGTGTACCATAATAAACGCTCACCCATTTTGTTACATGTTGTATAAAGGTTGTCATGTTACCCAGTAAATGAATTGTGGCGGTCAGATAGGCAGTCGCCCCATATAAAATAATGGTATTCATATTCTGCTGTGTTCGATTAGACTAGAAACCGACCCCAACATAGCTGGGAAGCGGCTAGGCAGATGATGAGTTTCTCAAGGACCTCAGAAACCAGGTATAAGTAAAGTAAAAGTGGGTTACTTAAGAGTAATCGATGCAGAAAAATGAGTTCTGTATTACAATAATGCAGTTATCTAACTGAATTTAGGAACCAAAACTTGTTTTATATTTCTGTCAAAATTAAAAAAAAAAAGATTTCGATTTTATGAAACGTCATATCCATGGCTGAAAGTGTAAAATCCTTGCTAACCCATTCAGTGCCCAGAACCGAGCATATGAGTCGAACAATCATTTGTTCGTTCGCACAATCCGTATCTGTAGCTATGGACTCACTAGTCGGGTTCTGGGCATGCATACAAGACACCTATAGTTCATTATAACGACGAATCGGATACGGGTTGTGGGCACGCGAACGAAATTCACGAAGTTTTCGCAAAGTACTGGGCAGTGAATGGGCTAACTGAAATTATTCTTTGTCAGAAATATACCAACAACATTTCTTATTTACTAAGTGTTTCGTCAAATTCAAAAAGCCAAATTGACTACATTGACGCGATATACCATAAAAAAAGTCCTCTTATGTTTTAAATGTATCTATACACCGTGATTTTTAGTCGTCAGACAAAGGTGGTCCACTCA
Source organism: Lycophotia porphyrea (assembly GCA_950005105.1). Classification (NCBI taxonomy): domain Eukaryota; kingdom Metazoa; phylum Arthropoda; class Insecta; order Lepidoptera; family Noctuidae; genus Lycophotia; species Lycophotia porphyrea. Next base: position 1,773,851 of record OX465411.1, read on the forward strand.
ATATACCTCTAGGCGGGTTTTTTTTTGTACCATTAAATAAGATAATAGGTACAAAGAAAAATAAATAATACATTAGAATTATGAAACATCCTGTTAATAATGTTTACGTATCAAACAGTAGAACATACCTAACCATCGCACGAGTCGATTAGATAGATCTTCGCTCGCATTATATACCATTTTTTTTTTGTTATGTATGTATAGTAGTCATTGGATACATGAAGTGGGCTGCCGTTGACGGACGACTAAAAAGTCACGGTGTATAGTCAGAAACAGACTTTTCACACGCGACCATAGCTCAACCGCAACGTCATTTCACAGTTATTTTACCCCGAGAACAGCAATGCAACACCAACCTTATGTAACCGGAATAAAGATCACAACTACGACATCGCGATGTAGGATACGTCAGTGTATAGATGGCGCCACGTGTCTAGAAGGTGTGCAAGTTGTCTCTGTGAGTGTTAGCGACCAGATCGTCGACAGTTAGCAACATGTTGAATGACAGGAACATGGCCGCCGCCGACACGACGTGCCACGCGTCGTGAGAGTCGTACAGTTGTAGGATAGAGCACTCTGCGTTGTGGCGACGGGATTGGGCTGGTGTTTGCTAAAATAGGAGGAGAAATATTATAACATAATTTCTGCTTTTCCCTACTATTCAGAGGTGTCATGATTTGACAGCGGCTCCGTCCGTGGCTGATGGTTGGAAATTATCCTACGGAAACGTGCCACTGGGATAAATAGCCCCTAATGCCCTAACCAAGATATTATATGTAAAAGTAACTCAGACTCTCAGAACTAACATACACACATACCAAGATATGGGTTTGGACATACAATACTTTCTATTGCGGCAGTCCGTTCTTGCGGGATAATTTCCGACCTTCAGGCGAATGCAGCCACGGGCAAAAGTTGGTCAATATACATATAAAACAATTCTTATGACAGACAGTTAGACAGCAGCTTAATAATACGGGCCTGTTCAACTTTTTTAATATACGGATTCCTAAAAACACAAAAAAAAACGTTACAATTTAGTCTTACTCACCGACCACTTAGTCTTTGAATCCAGGAACAGCTTCAACGCGGAGAACCACGCCACGTGCGCCAACACGAAGTAGAACCAGGTATAGGCCGCGATCCTCTCATGATGGATGAGCTTCATGATGACGTAGAACATCAGGTAGAGGATGGCGTTACCCATCAGTATAGCCAACAGTTGGCGGGCGAAATCCTTGTTATGCACTACGGCGCTAGAAAGAGGCAGATATAGTGTTATGATGACGTAGCTAAATTATTCAGATATATTGTCATTATGACGTAGACCAGGGATTGCCAAAGTGGTCCAGGTATTCCCAGGTAGGTAAAAAAAAACCCCTCGAACTCGAACTGGGATTCATAATTAAATGTTGACCAATCAGAGTCTGGTGAACACTGAATTTATTTGTTCGGCTTTGTTATTGAACAATGTATTCAGCCGAGTGACGGGGGTCGGGTTATAAATTAAGACTCGAGACTCCTCTGAAGTTTTTTGGCTGAAGAGTAGAATTTTCTTTTCGTAGTCTCAAATAAACAGATTATTAAATAATTATACGTAGAATATTATTCTAACCCAATTTGAGGAGAAAATTTTTAGATAGTAACACTGAAAAGCAAAGCTAGGAACGGACTTGTAACACTTGACGCGGCAAGATTTTAAGCGTGCCGCATAGCACATTAGCAATAATTTATTCAGAATGACAGTGGTGGGTTGACAATAAAAGTTAATAGTCAATTGATTGCTAAGTACAGTACGACCACTTTAAGTGTGCAGTTCACGGTAGCGCTGCTAGTCAAGAAAGAATGTATCGATATGTCAAACATTGGTACATTTGTTTTTAGTTCTGTGTTTTTCCGCTTGCACAGATAAGTTGGTTGAAATGTAATCCATATTTGGTTGTTTAATAGCCACATTAAATAGTGCCATAAAAACTGTCATTGTTCTCAATAGTTTTTTGTTTTGTTTTACCTGTAACGTTTTGGATGTTATTCAAAGGAGTTTATAACTGACCTATATCCTGGCTGTCATTTGAAGGTTTTTGATAGTCGTTACGGTTAGTCAGAAACTCAGAAGCTTTAGTTTGAAAATTGACTTTACCAAGGGGTATTGCTTTACCTACTGCATTAGGTTAGACTGGAAGCTGACCTAACTCAAACCTAGCACATAATTACCGAGGCCGGCGAGCGGGTAGCGGGTAGTATAAGATAGATGATTACCTGTATATAGCGAAGGCCCAGTTGGCGATGTTAGCGACCGCGACGAGGGCCGCACGCGCTCGGTGCGCGGGTACTATTGCGCGCCAGCTGTCAGAGCGTACTGCTGTATATCCACGTGTTACTGCTGACCATTCTAGCAGGAGTAAAAAGCTAAGCTAGGATTACGTTTTTCATAAAACGTAGTATAAAACAAAAAAGTGTGTGTGTACATATTACGCACGTATGAAGTTATATTTCTTTGGCGTATAAAACTAAAATGTTGACAAGCTAACTTCAGGGTGTATGTCGACTAGCTAACTTCAGGGTGTATGTTGACTAGCTAACTTCAGGGTGTATGTCGACTAGCTAACTTCAGGGTGTATGTTGACTAGCTAACTTTAGGTTGTCGGTTTTTCGTGACGGTGTGCGCGCGCATCGTAAAAATTTACTCTCATCATTTTTCCCTAACGCGCCAAAATAAGTATAACTTCAAAAAACTCAACACATTTTCCCGCCTACCTAAACTTACGGCCCATAGACACAAGGATGAATAGTGTTTTTTTATATCGTAAAAAATAAACGGCCAAAGGCGACACAAGTTTTTGGCGAAGCTTTTTCTTGTGATATCTCTAGGTACTTAACCCAAGTCTGTAAGAGGTATCAGCAGCAGGAGTAACTACTGTGATTATATCACTCATACATAACGTAGGAGACAAAGAATCGGTAATTACGACAAAACTTAGTATCATAGTTAAATGTGAACAGTGTTAATTGTGCGCGATAGTTGCGACGCGATACTGGAGTTTACTACTAAATAAAACTTTAAATCATTAAAACTCCACAAATTGACGTTTGATATTTTACATGCGTAGTGAATACTTAGTCAAATTATAAAAAAAAAACAGTGGCCTCGCTGTTATGCTAGTGCCATGCTGCTCCGCTACGCTTTCCACATATGTATTTAGAAAGAGAGAGAGAGAAACGAAAGAGAGGGTAGATGTGTACTTGGCGCTGAGGAACGGGGAGCGCTACGAGATGCGCGAGTATGTTGCGCAGAGGAAGGCATAACGGCTTCAATTTTTATTAACGCTTAATTTTACTTCCCATATATTTGTCATACCGTGAGGAGCAAACTCCAAAATAGTCCTTTAAAAGAGAAACTTTTCAAAAAAATAAGCCTTAACAATATAACTTACCTAAATTAAACTTCCCCGCGTAGTAGATCTTCAACGTGAGAATGAAACACGTCAGCATGTGTAATATCGTGAACAATATTGAGAATGGCACGCTTGGCCACAGGATGCCGAATAGACCTGATGGAGAAGAATAATTGTGACACAAGTGGCACAAATGTGACAAATATGGCACAAATGTGACACATGTGGAACAAATGACCAGCATAGCTATTCACAATATATATTATATTAAGGCCTTTTTTTTTCGGATGGGAAATCATCAAATGAATTCTCCCGCTCTGGGCAGAGCGGAAGGGAGTGACAGACTTGTACTGACTAAAACACATCCATGTTCCTTCCTTGCCATTTGTGTTATCTATAGGGCCGCGGTATCTCTTTCGAACAGTCCCGCAGCCCTGGCAGGCATCGCCCCTTGCGGGCCCCGAAGCGCGCGTGGAACACGAACGCGCCGTCAAAAGAAGGACGGACGGCGAGCTAGCCCATTACTCGCCGGCAAATGTGTCACAAACACATCAGATATGGAACACAAATGATCAGTGTGGCATAATGTCACAGGTTTGTTACTTGTGTGGCATAAATGTCACTTAAATGGCTCTGTGCGATGTAATCGTACGTAAATGAGAGTTTTTAGTAATGGAACAGTTGCAGGTCAGTGCGCTGCTGAGAAAAAAGGTCCTAAATTAATTTAAGTTGCAATGGAATTTAAACTTTGTTTAGTAAAACGAACAGTTTGTTTTAAAACTCACCTAAAGTCATGACGAAGGCTATGATCATGAATGTAGTGTGCGCGCTGGGAATGATGTCAGAATGTCTGTTCTGATACAGCTTGATCATCACTAGAACTGCTATCACGTACATGAACGACGAATCTGGAACCAATGGAAAGTCATTTATGCAAATTAGACTGCGAATCAACACTTTTTGACCGTCCAAATAAAATATAGTTTGAAACAACTATAAATAAACACTTTAGAGTGACGTCATTGATATTCTCGTATGTTTCTCAGCAAACCCTGTTGGGTTGGGTACTCATGCTATGGGTAACAAATTACCCATAGCATGAGTACGGTATTCTCAAAAAATAACTAGTCCGCCATCTTTGGGAGTTAATATTGGTTTAGAATGACGTGACTTAGCTAACCATGCATTGTCATCTAAACTAAACATGCATGCAACATTTCAGCCCAATCGGAAACCGGAAACCGAAGTGGGTCAAATTAACTTCTAAGATTTTTTTACATAACTACAGGTGAATTTACTAAAAGTGTGGTTATTACTTAACACAGTCCCCCAAAACCCTTCACCATTTCTGTGTGTGTAAAAAAGATAAATCAAACTTCTAAGTTAACGTAAAAAAATATAAGGCTGTTTATGCCGCAAAGAAACGTAAATTTCGACACTCTCGAGGTAATCAAAATTTATAGGGCACTTCCCGTTGACCTAGAATCATGAAATTTGGCAAGAAGACATATCTTACAGCACATGTAAAGAAAAAAATCTGAAAACCGTAAATATATAGTTTAATAATAGAATACCGACTAGTTTATACGGAACCTTCGGTGCGCGAGTCCAACTCGCACTTGGCCGGTTTTTTTTATTCTAAGAGGGTTTCAAGTAATCCAGAGTACTGATACTAAGTCGTCATGCACGTACCGAATTGGAAGTTCATCTTGTTGGGACAAAGGTGGTAGCATCCCGATAGCAGACCTTCCATCACTAGACCCAGCCCCATGGAGTAGAGCAGTCCGTAGTGCTGGGGGATGCCCATGTCCTGAGAGAGAAAGTTCTGTATAGTCCACCATATTGCTTTACACTCTTAGGGTTGAATATTGTTTGCACATCATAACTGGGTTTTGGAGGAATACTGGTAGCTGTATCCGTAAGATACATTTTCGTGGCTCTCACCTGCGGTCTGGCGCTGTTTCTACGCTGTCGACGCCGCACCTGCCCGATGAACACCAGCCCCAGCACGACGTAGCCCACGTTAGAGTACACGTGGTTGAAGTCGGAGAGGAAACCCAGCGGGTGGGCGCACAGGAAGTTGTAGTAGCAGAGGTCTTGGTCGCCGGTTTGGAACACCATCTGGGGGACGATATTGGGTTAACTAGCTGGCAAGTTGAAAATAAACATAAACGATCCAAAAGAAAAAAAAATTCACATAGCCCTGCATGGGCACTTATAAAACGTCGAGAAAAGGTACACGGCTCAGGTTGGTCGTTTCCTATGGAGAAGAACCGGCAAGAAACTCCATCCAAAGGTGGTAAATAAAGTAGAAATAGCGATTATTTTCTTTTTCTTTTTACAAGAAGACATACATGGCTGTATGTCTTCTTGTGTGTCCTAAGATGTCCATTGTGCATCGATAGTTGTATGTGAGATTCTTGTGACTATTTAGAATATTCTCCGAGTCTCTTTCTACTTAGCGGAAGGCAAAAATGAAACGAGAACATCCGCAAGAGAACCAAGGTTACCGACGCAACCCAAAGAATTGCCAATATTAAGTGTCAGTGGTCAGGGCACATTGCTCGCAGAACGGATGGCCGATAGTGCCGAAAAGTTCTGGAGTGGCGACCGCGAACTGGAAGACGTTGCGTTGGAAGGCCCACTAGGGGGACCGATGACCTGGTAAAGGTTGCGAGGATCCGTTGGATGCGAGTCGCACGGGTCAATGTGGCGACACTTGGGGGAGGCCTATGTCCAGCAGTGGAGGTCTTTTGGCTGAAATGATGATGATGATAGACGGCAATTGCCATCTTATTAGGCACTAACCCTTGGGCTTTGGCATCGTAACTTACCCGTTGATATGTGAACAGTAGTTGCACGACAGGCAGTGCATACACCACTGCTACGGTGAGCGCGCCCCAGAAGTACCTGCCACACAAATAACAAGCAAATATTATTAGAAAGAATTTCCGAAGTCCAATTCTACTAATTTAACTAAAATGACAGACAATTTTTATTTCAGCAACAAACTATTTCTTTTTTTTTTAATTAGCCTACTCTGTTCCACTGCTGGGCAAAGGCCTTTCAAAGGCTTTCCAACCCTGTTTACAATTAGCCCTCTCCGACCAATCCGTTAAGAATGGACTAGATCGTCACGCCAGCGTTTCTTGGGCCTGCCTCGGCCACGACGGCCGTCTTCAGGCACCCATTGTGTGACTATCTTCGCCCATCTGTCCGGCTTCGTCCAAGAAACGTGACCCGCCCAGCCCATTTCAGCTTCGCAGACTTATCGCCAACATCGGCGATGCCCGTCTTAGACCGTATGGTGTTTCGCATTCGATCGGAGAGTCTAATATTTAGAATACTACGTTCCATTCGCTCTTTGGCAAACATTGAGTTTGGACTTCTGAGCTTCAGTCAAAGACCAAGTCTGAGCGCCATAGGTTAGGACTATTACATTTATTTAATTTAGAAACCGCTTGATGGGTTTGTTCCATGGGCGGTAGCGAAGAACTTACATGAAAACTTATAACCTCTCTCCTTTCTTGTGTTGATGAATTTTCAAAAAAAAACCTATTTGCTTAATTTCTATACAGAGTGTAAAGGACTGGGACAGTCCTCCACAAACTGATAGGGTGAATTCAGTATTTCATACTAAGATGACTGGCAAGAAATTATTTCAAGAATGTTATGGGAATCCAATAAAGATTTGTTTTATTTCCCCATACGCAATGTATCGTTACCGCGGCAAAACGCACGTAGCGAACGGCAAGCGCGACGACGAGTTCGCTGAACTCTGTAACTAGGCAGGAAGTGAACAGCTGATTTCAAGCGTTGATCGTTAGAGTATTTCAACATCCATTGTTGGATTTTTGATTTTAACCGTCTTATTTACATAAATTGAGTGCTGCGTACAGGGTTAATAATTTTACATTGAAATTAAGGAATAGTAACTGAAAAAAAAACCGGAGATAAATTCCGGTGGAATATGATTCAAAATAAGGAGCTGAATGCACCCTGTCAGTTTGCTGTCAGGTGCCGGAGTGCTGTCGGCCGGTTGTCTTCCGGCAGATGGGTGAATGCTATTCAGAAGATCGTGAGTAAGACTCACGCAGATCAGCGAAGCATAGCATAAAAGGAAGGAGGCCAATAGTCAGCATGAGGAATAAGGTTGCTAATAATGATGACGATGATTCAGTAGAAGATTACCTGTTAGATCTCCTCGCAAACGTCTCAGGCGGGGCTCTCGTTAACTTTTGCACAGTCAGAGGATTAGAACGAGTCCATTGATCTTGATCTTCTGCAAAGAACCATTACTTATAACTACACAGAAACTTGACAACTTAAGACACATCATGTGCTAACGCCTCGCCGATGCGATGGTGAAGCGACTACAGCTATCGACTATCTCTCACAAGAAACGTACAGTCGCCATTGCATCAAGTTACTACCAAGTACCAACTGACAAATTTTCTCATTCTATATTGAACTTCACCATCAACATTTATGGTTAAAAACTGACCAAGTGCGAGTCGGACTCGCGCACGAAGGTTTCCGTAGCATAAACCGAAAAAAAACACGTTTCTTGTATGGGACCCTTTAGTTATTTTTATTATTTGTTGTTATAGTGGCAACAGAAACACATCATCTGTGAAGATTTCAACAATAATAATCTAGCTATCACGGTTCATGAGGTAGCCTGGTGACAGACGGACAGACAGACAGCGGAGTCTTAGTACCTAATAGGGTTCGTCCCGTTTTACCCTTTGGGTATGGAGCCCTAAAAATTATTTGAAAAGACAGTTTGTGCTAAATTGATGTGCTAGCGACTGTACAATAGATTGTATGTACCGTGTGAGTAAAATATATAGATGTATCAACTGTTGATCGCTGACGTTTTACTTACATATAGAGCGGACATCGGGAATATTTTACCCAAAAATGTTGATCCAGATCATTGTTACTATGTAGTAACAAGTTTTGGATTATGATTTTGTCTTGTTCTGTCTATCGCTCATTAATTTTTGAATATCTTTGAAGTGAAAACTCGCTCAGCAACTCTCGCTTGGCGGGCCGGAGACTCGCTTAGACATCCATTTGTTACCACGTATTCTAGAGACACTACTATCCGAACTACACATCCGGTGTTCGTTGCTCGTCAACTAGTTTTTAGTTCTATTATAATGAAATGATATTTATATCTGTAAGTAAGTTGTTTATACATGTCTACACATTTTTTTTTCAAACTGTCTTTTCAGATGACTTCATAGTTTCTTATCGGTCTACTCTGAGTAGAAGCACCGAAACAAATTATTATTTAATTAACTAGTGACCTGCCCCGACTTCGCACGGGTGCAATGTTATACTTTTAATCTTCCCCTTGAATCAATCTAATTATTGCTGAAAATTGCATTAAAATCCGTTGCGTAGTTTAAAGATCTAAGCGTAAAAACAGCGCGAGCGACTTTGTTTTATACTATGTAAAGATTAGAGGTCAACTCTCAGTTACTTTTCTACTGGACGCGTGGGCAATCGGGTCCATTTCTACTTTTGTAACTGCTGACCGCCCAGTTCTACTCTGTTCTGCTGCAGCTAACATACCCTTACCTTCAGGCTCGTCATCTTGTTCGTCCAGTATCCTGGCGCTCTCCGCAGTGCTCTCGCCCGAGGTGGACGCGTGGGCTATTGGCTCCGTTTCTACTATGGTTATTGTTTCTGAGGAGAAAACCAATTACTTTAAAACAATTAACAAAAAAAGTTCAATTTTGAGATATTTTCGACACGTTTGTGAAATTTGTGTCACACCTTTGTTATTTGTGACATATTTTTGACATTCGTGGCAAACCTTTGACATTTGTGACATTCGTGGCACACCCTTGACATTTATGACATACTTGTGCCATATATGTCACATTTGAGCGATAAATATGCTTTACTTAGAAAGTGCAGCTAGTAAGTGCCTTTTGTACAAAAAATGGCTTTGCTACGAGCTATCTTACAGTGCTTGCATGAGTGCCGAATAGATCAATGCCGATATAATTAAAGTTAATACTTAATTATAAATTTACCTGTGCACTGACAGCTGCAGGCAGAAACAGAGATTATGACAAGCAAGGCCACGGCGCACACAAGTGCGAGAGTCACGAACGCACCCACCACGTACTCGCGGTAAGAGATCGTTGCTATGACACGGAACCTAGGGAAAAAAAAACGATTTTTTAATTACCAGCCGAAGCGAGGTATGAATTAAATGATCAAATCAAATTATTTAATACCACATAAACCTATATACGGTTCGGATTGGTCGCTTCCTATGGAAAAGAACCGGCAAGAAACTACATGGATAATCTTTTAAAAATATTTGGTGTACAATTTTATTGGATTAATACATATGGATGCGAGTCGCACGGGACCGGTCAATGTGGCGACACTTGGGGGAGGCAAATGTCCAGCAGTGAACGTCTTTCGGCTGAAATGATGATGAATAGATAATTGAGTGCTTCAAAATAGATCTTTTGATTATCAAAATAAGACACCATAATCAATTAGCCGTTAGTCTGCATTGCAAGTATTCAAATTGTTTTGGGTTTTTACCAACCCCCTGAGCAAATATGGGTTAAAAGGCCTACAACGTTCCCACATCACAAACAAGACACACCTTAAGGATATAGTTCTACACCTTCTTCTTTTTCGTGTTGCTGGCACAACAATAAGTATTTACCCTGCCCTATTAGCCCAAAAATGCAGCCGAATTGACCTCTGCGCTGTCCCCGACGACGCCGTGGTAGGCTAACAAAAAATAAATATAAATTGCTCACCTGAAACTCTTCATCCTGTTCTCGTTCCACACTGGGTGGAGCGGGTCTCTAGCGCCATTGCAGCCGTCATCGTTCTCGTTCACAATGAACACTACGTAGAAACCGTGCGGAAACATTGTTTGCTGAAATAAACACGTAATCACCATCATCTTGTCGTTATTCCAAATTGTTTGGGGTCGGCGCAGCATGTCTTCTTCTTCCATACAGATACTTCTCTATTAACACGTTAACTGCCAAGGTATATTTTCTGTACCATTCAAATTTCATTTCTTATTGATTCTTGGTTCATATTGAATAGCTATGTATAAAAAGTGTTCCCTTTTATTTATTTGGATAAAAAAAACGTGCCAGGTGGCGCACTGCGGTCAGTTGATGCTTCGGTGTCAGTCACCGGTGCCTGACATGGCCTGAACAGATAGTGAATCTGTCAGGCACCGGTGCCTGACATGGCAGTTAACGTGTTACTTCAATGAAGACACATCTTACGACTCAAATGTTTGGTTTATCATCAGAAATAAACAAAGGATAATCTGTCTCTACAGTAGAAATAATACGACACAACGTAAGGGAAAATGTTAAAATGTTTGTGTGTTGTTTGTGAAGGCATTAAGTCCGCCTTTGTACAGTTTTTTTTTACTTGTGCATAAAGTTTTAATAAATAAATAAAATGTTGACTAGCTAACTTCAGGGTGTATGTTGACTAGCTAACTTCAGGGTGTCGGTTTTTCGTGACGGTGTGCGGGCGCATCTTAAAAATTTACTCTCATAATTTTTCTCTAACGCGCCAAAAGAAGTATAACTTCAAAAACGAAAAAAAGAAAATTACAGTTGCTTGATTTTAAACTTTCAGAGCTGAGTAAAGTAGCAAATCCAAGAGCTTATGTTATTTCTACTGTCGGTGCGTCTGATACTATTTTCATATGAACGAGCCTATCAGTAACGATAGGATCATTATCGAAAATATCTAAATAGGGGCAGATGTGCCAAAACATCGGGTTTTACACAACTGCCATCTGGCCATGATTATATAATTATTTATTCAAAAATATTACTGACTGGGTGAGACTAAGCCGCGTTGGTCTAGACCGCTCGCAATCGCGACTACTGAGCATGAGGTTCTGGGTTCGATTCCCGGGTCGGAAAAAGTGTTATTGGGTTTAACGATAGCCCATCTGACCTCCAGAACCCAGTTACTGGGTAACAATATATCCCTTGGTGAGACTTTTAAATAGAGTTTTGGCCTTCTGACTACCCGTAATGACTGTCACCACCAACATAGACCCACAGTTAATAATAATACATCAGCCGCTGGATCAAAGGCTTGTTTCAGAAAGCGGTACTCCTGGACACGGCTCGTATTGTTAGGAGGCTTTCTCTGGAGCCCTAACCGCCGGTAGCAGCACACACTGTTCCCCATACCGGTGACCTATTTTTTTAATTTTTTAATGATTTTTATGTCGATTTTTAAGGAATATTTAAAAAATATGAAAGGGAAATGCCCATTTGATGAAGAGGTTTTGGCCAAGTGACGCCCATGAAAGAAACCAACTATAGACATTAGGGTTGACATCACAGATGAAGAAACAAACACTATTTTGTACATAGAACTCGGTTGGACTATTATAAATCATAAATAAGAATTCGAGGTTAAAAAAAAACATACTTTGTTTTCTGATTTTTTTATTCGTTCTCATCTAAATAAATAACAAGCACGTCATCTAAGAATTGGGCTGGGGGATTTATATTTGATTGAAACCTTGCCCAGCCCAAGAACCACACAATTGTCATCACGTGGGCACAACAGCCTACTGTCCTCCGACCAGATATACAATTGCAACAATATTGTCGTATTGCTTCTATTCCAGTTTCGTCAGTCTTAATAATTATATATACGAAATACATTTTTCTACTTATATGTCGGCTTTTGATTCGCCCTCTAATTAAAATGCTGTTATTAGCCGAAGGAAATCCTTCTAGAATACTGTTATTCCTTTCTGGGCATACTTCAATACTATAAGAACCTTGCGCTCTCATATGCTCTCCATAATACGAGCGTGCCTGTTTTAATTGATAGGTTCCACATGCAAATAATATTAAATCATTGTAAGTGAGTTGGGGAAACTCAGATAAGTTTTCACTGTCTGCATTTATGTTCACGAATTGTGTACGCCTTCGATTTAAATGATTGCTTTCCACAAAATCAGCTAAATGATTATTGACATATAAAAATCGTCTAATATTTTCCAATATTAAACTGGCATCTGGTCTGTCTCTTATACGCAGATGGAAACGGTTAATTATTGAAGCGGCAATGGCAAAATCAATCATTATATGCTTTGAAGCATTATTAAAAAACTCTTGCCTAAATAATTTAAAAGAATGTTTGAAAATACCATTGACCGCCTCAACAACCCATCTACATATGGTAACACATCTGGTTTTATTTGCTTCTATTGTACATAGTTGGGTTTCACCCTCTTGAAGAGATGAAGGCGTGTGAACGGAATAATTACATGTTCCTTGTAATAATGGCACTGAGTCTCTAAAGCCCCTATCCAAAATAAAAACATCATCAGCATGAAAGTATTGTCTCATGGGACTGTTTTCCTGACTAAATTCATTTAACATTATTTGTGCATCTGAGGTAGTTGCTGGATAGGGGCCCAACACATCTACAATGTAACCATCACAACAGACAATTAAAAATGGCTTTACAAGGTTCCTATATTTGTGAAGTGAGTAAGTATTTTTTTGATATGAATAGTTTGAACTTTTTTGGATGTAAATGTATGTACCATCTAAAATAACAATAGGCCTTCTTTCTTCGCCTCCAAAAAGCCCATTTGGAATAATCAGATTTCTAGATGAGATTTCCTCGCGGCTAATATGGTTTAACCCAAGATGCCGTGGCACAAAATCTTGATTTAGTACTTCCCTCACTTTTCCCATAAGTCTTTCTAGGGTACTCCTAGGAATATTTAATAATGAAGAAATCCTTTCGTCACTGTCTCCAGTCCTCAATTTCATTAAATATGCTGCAAGAGCAGTTTTGCCTCTGTGCATAACCGATATTCTTGGTATTTCTCTAATTATATTTAAGATATCTTCTACTGATAGGCCAAACCAGTAATGAACTATTGAACTGTCCATATTCTCAATATTTTCGAAGTCTAAATGAACAGACTGTGACTGTTTTAATAAATCTGTAAAGTCTTCTATTTGTCTTGCAGTGAATGTATGGATTGGGTTTTCTGCTTCAGTTAGCTCATTTCCAAAAGTATTAGATTTATGGTAGCTGCATATTCTATTTGTTGGAGAAACATAATAATTAAAATCAATAAACAATCTTGTCCGTAAGTATGCAGGCACTGTAAGCCTTTCTGGTTGATTGCATCTAGGATAAAAGCAATACTGCTGGCTGATTGGAGCCCTGATATAATTTGGCAGATATATAGTAGCTTCAGTAGCTGGTTCAGCGATGGTGCTCGTTTCTTCTGTATCTAATTCTTCAGTGCTGGCTGCTTCGGTGTTGACAGCTTCATTATGGGATGATTCTGTTGGTAGTGGTTGAGTTGATGTAGATGCCTGTGTGAATTGAGGTATTGCTCGTCTAGCTCGAGTCCAACAGGTATGACAAACCAGATCTGTTGAGGCTAACTGAAATTAAATAAAAAAAAACATTCTTAATATAAAATTATTCTTGGTATTTTATGCCTACATACAATTCTATTTAATGCTTGCATATTAAGAATCTAATATTTATTTAACATTAAGGCAGTAGCCTTATATTTTTTAAGTAATAGTAATAATATTGGACTAAAAAGTAACTGGCATAATGTGGGTGTACTAATAGGTGCAAACTCAAAGCATTTATTTCAAATAAACCAATTACAGCACTTTTGAATTGTCAAGTGGTTGGTTATTCAGAAAGATGAAGCTAGTTGCCCATTCCAAAGCGTTCGTAGGTTCCTATGGGGAAGAATGGGCAGGAAACTCCCCGGACACTAAATTAAATTAAATTAATAAAATATAAAAAGAATTAATTCAATAATTAAATTAAATTAAAACAAGCCATGGCAGCCTGCTAAGAGATGACCAATCTCTACTCACAGTGCCCATTCACGACCCTGTCATCAAATCACAACACATAGCACTTAAAAAGGTAGAACTTAAAATGTTCATAGGACTCACCTGCCGTGGTATAATCCATTCTGCAATTATAGTTCTTATTTGTATGTCTCTTGTGCTTGTATTACTTTGGTATAGACAATGAAAGCGCCTTCTTAATACAGATTGACCACAGTTAACACATATTTGTCGATGCCCGACACTTCGTTCTTGTGGAGCAGAATGCTGTTGTGCATTCCTTGCCAACATCCAACATTGGTGACACACCAGACTATTATCTGAAACCTAATAGCATACTTTTTTAAAAAGAATTTATACCTATTAAAATGCTGTAGCATCAAAAGGTCTTCGTTATACATTGAATTTGATGAATGACACCGGTCTTGTGATACCATTTTTCAGATTTTAGATGATCATACAATTCATTACTAGGGTCACATACGTGCATTGGCACGGGTTGAGAAAAGGAAACTACAATTATTTCTATGGTTTCCTTGACACTAACCAATCTAATTATTCAATTGAAACCTATGTTACGTAGTTATGCAATATAAGTTGCTGAGTATGTAACTTATAAGTTCGTAAAGTAACTTACTTGTTGTGGTGCAATCCATTGTTGAAATATAGATCGAACTTCCACATTGCTTAAGGTAAATCTCTTAAGTCTTCGTGTATCCACGCCACAGTTGACACAGAGATGGCTCCGTGGTAAGTTGGTAAGTTCATTTAAATCAGGTTCCATAGTCGTGCCGGGTCCTTCGTGAGAAACAGGTACAGTTTCCATTGGCAAGCCGGTGTCGTCGTGAGAGGCGGGTTCAGAATCCAATACAAAGCTAAGGTCGTCATCGGGAGCGGTTTCAGGGTCCATAATCGTAATCAAAGTCGTCGGAAAATCAAATAGAAAAACACAGAGTCGCAAGAGAACAAGTAACAACAAACAGCACCGACACCAAACAAAATGTGAAATGTCAATATCAATTATCAATCAGTTGTCAAAATGACAATTACGATTAATTGTTATCGATTATGGTTGTCGACATGAGATCGATTTATCGAAGAGTCGATTATTTAAATAAAACTGGAAACGAGGCATCTGTTCATTATAACGTATTTAAAAGCCGAAAAATGGACAATCATTTTTTGTCTCTAATGAAAATAACAAAAGCGAAACAACTACATAAGAAAAAAAAATATTTTCCGAAAATCGATTTTTGGTAACCGTTTTTAGTTTATCGATTTTTTTCCGTAAAAGGTGCCATCTCTACTTCGACAGGATTTACTAACGACCGGAAGTGTCAGATGAGGCAATGAACGATTGAGTTTCTTGATTAATTTGGCTTTTAATTCCGGAGGTTTCATTACAAATAAGTAATAGCAATATTTTAGTTACTAAATGGGTATTTTTTTGGTACTTTCCACATTGGTGGGCAAAACATGGCCAAGAATGGGCGTTTCCCTTTGTATAGGAATTAATAAAGGAAATAATGGTGCCGATTCCCTTGTTCACAAACTAAACTTAATTTAAGTTGAGTGCATCTTTTTCTTTCTATTTAATTATGAAAAGGACTGAAGATAAATATTAGTTTAGTCCTGCCAATTAGTCAGCACCTGACGTAATTTGATGTAATTTTAGTAGTCAACTTTTTAATCACGTTTAAACTTGTGTCAGGCGCTGGTTAATTTGACAGGACTAAACTAAAATTTATCTTCTGTCCTTTTCTTAATGAAATAGAAAGAAAAAGATGCACTGAACTTAAATTTGGTTTAGTTTGTAAACAAGAGAATCGGCACCAATATCTTACCGTTAAAGTAATGCCACCTTTGCTCATCATGGTCAAATGGTATCCTTTGTAAGGCACTTCCTTTTCACTGTCAAATACGGGGCACTGAAACAATCAATTTTCATTTATTTTACCAACCCTAAACCACGGTGGAGTCTGCAAGGTGTAATATAATAAACTTATGTTCTTTTCTACGTGTTCAAAAAAAAATGGAACTGCATAACATAACATCACGCCTGTTATCCCCGTAGGGTTAGGCAGAGGTGTACCTAATAGTACTCCCACATTTCGCTAGTTATGTTTAAGTCCCATGTAATAGGGGGCCAGACTCCGTGGCTGCTACTGAGAAATTCCTGATGAAAAAACCCAATAGCACTTTGCCCGACCTGGGAATCGAACCCAGGACCTCATGCTAAGCAGTCGCGCTTGCGACCACTCGACCAAAGAGGCAGTCAAAAATGGAACTAAAAATGGAAAAAAAGGCGAAGGGTCAATTTTTGTAAGAGGTAAGCCGGAGTACATTTATCTTTCATATGATTATAATAATATAGACAAGATAAAGAAGTTGCCAGACGCACGGAAAACGCCTGGAAAAGCTACTGGTCAATGAAAGAGCTATTCAAGGGCGATTTACCCATCCCCTTAAAACGTAAACTAATGGACATGTGTATTCTCCCCATACTGACATATGGTGCACAGACTTGGTCTTTGACGAACATACAGAAGTCCAAACTCAAGGTTTGCCAACGGGCAATGGAGCGCAGCATACTTAACGTTAAACTTACTGATCGAATAAGGAACACCACACTGCGCTCCAGAACTCAAATTGCTGACGTAGCTCATAAAGCTGCCAAACTCAAGTGGGACTGGGCAGGCCATGTCTGCCGGATCAGCAAATCTGTGGGCCCGCATATCACAAAACTGGAGCCCTGAGACATTTAGACGGGGTCGCGGTAGACCACGGAGAAGATGGCGGGACGCCTTGGATGGCTTTCTCGGTAATTGGCAAGAAGAGGCACAACATCGGGAAAAGTGGAAGGAATGGGGGGAGGCCTTTGCCCAGGAGTGGGACAGTTCAGGCTAACAAAAAAAAAATATATATATATTATATTATTTGTCTATACAATACTGACTGTGCCATTTTTCAAAGGGAAGCCGGTAGGAATCGAGTTGCATGGAACCTTCGCCACTGCTAGGTGTGGTATAGGTTGGTCTTTGGGTGGTGGGCGGCAGGTAGGTTTTCTATTGGTCTTTCTATGTAATGTGACTGTATAGTATATACACCGTCACTTTTTAGTCGTCTGACAATGGCAGCCCACTTCATGTATCCAATGACTACTATACATTCATAACAAAAAAAAATGGTATTAAAGAGATAAAAAATATATATATATGTATATTATTCATTACTATGATGCATAACGTAGTTGAAACATTATGTTGCGAGCGAAGATCTATCTACTCGACTCGTGCGATGGTTAGGTATGTTCCACTGTTTGATATGTAAACATTATTAACAGTATGTTTCATAATTCTAATGTATTATTTATTTTTCTTTGTACCTATTATGTTAATTAATGGTAAAATAAACAGGTTAATACTTTAACTGTAAATCCCCTTTTTTCAATCAAAATATTCGAAATTACCACCAAAAATACTGAATTGCACACTAAATTTGCTCATCAAATAAATCAATTATACTATACTGTTAGATCTTTAAAGCTTAACTGTTTTACTGAATGACTATCTGTTAACTAAAAGTATATCTAAAACTAACCACCAGATTTAGTAAATGATCACCAAAAATACTAAATGATCACCAAAATTAAATCTCTATTTTAGTGTGGACTGTAAACTCGACGAAGCCCCGCGGGGCTTCTATTTCTGTCTAAAGGATTTAAAGGTACCTAACTAACCTAACCTCGGGGTGCTCTAAGTTCCCTATCGTCGCAGATCGTTCAACACCGCGACTTCGACTTGCAGTCCGAAACTCGACAAAAATTTGGTGACCAATTCAGTTGTAATATTGAATAATTTGTGTGCAAATCAGTATTTTCGTTTTACGCAGTAGGTTATTAGTGGAGAAATTTGTTTGCTTAAATTTCTAAATAGAGGTGCAGTTAAAAATTCCCCAAAAAAACACGCCCAGAGGTATTTTATGTCGGATACATTGACTGGACCACCTTTGTCAGACGACTAAAAAATCACGGTGTATATAGTAATTATATAGTATTACTTCTTTTATGAGTCAGTGATACTCGAATTAAAATGCTTTTTTTTTATAGGAATTTTCATCGATAAAACTTTTGTAACACTTAAGTAGCAAACAACATTTTTTTTAAATTACTGATGTAAAGTTTGACTGAAAGGTAAAATACGTGCAAAAGTTGTAACATACCGAGTTGTTCTGTATAGATACTGTGGCACACACATTGTCGTCGGAGTCAATCATCAGAATAACACTCTTTGGTATTGTATAGTTAAATCTGCAACAAAATATTCTTATAGCTATATTCTTCAAAAAAGCTGTCAATTTGAAACTAGATGGCGGCGTCAATTCCGACTATGGCCACGCCTCAGTAGAACCATTTATTTGTTTACTTAATTGGGGTAAGCGCAGCTTGTCTTCTTCTTCCATACTTCTCAATAATCGTCTAAGTTTTCTGCCATATCACCCTTCACACAGTCCATCCGTCGGTTCTTTGGCAGCACTATGTTATTAAATAACTCACCGTGCCCTCATCTGAATAGGACCCATTCTGCTGATGTTCCATGGGTGCTGGTCGAAAGAAAAGAAGAAGTACTTTGGAGAGCTCGGCGTCACGTTTAAAGGTATCTCCTGAAAAGGAACGACTATTGTATAAGCGACTTTTAAATGACAAGCATAAGAATTATACAGGTGAATTTTTCAAATGAGGGATGGCCGTATCCGAAACTTTGAGAAATAGCGATATACACTTGAAGGAGTCTCGAGCCCGATTTAGATGAAAAATAAAACTGTATCATTAGATTTTTGGAAATTCACAAACGCATGTATTATTGCACCATAAGATAAAAGAAAGTGTCGCTAATAGGGATCAAATTCTGGGAAGTAATGACATACGGCAAATTTCTCGTCCCCCCGACCGATTTTCGGTCCAGCCGTTTCGGACATTAGTCGGAACAAACACCTGTTTTTTTTATAATTACCTGTTAAGCTTTAACATGCATTCAGTAAAAAGCTTATATTTTGAAATTACAAACAGAAACTTTAATTTTATTTATTTGTATAGATCGATAATGACCGCTAGTAGTGAAGCATTAAGGTTACTTTTCGAGACTTACCTTATTAACGTCGACATAGAAGTCTTTTACTCTCTTCAGCTTTATATCAACAGACACGTTTTTTGGATTTGAAGTTGTAATGTGTATCATTGGACGATTTTCTGTCTTTATATCTGGAAGAAAACGACCTGTACAGTCAGAGAAATGTATTGTACGGACGGACAGATTAGGTTAAATAGGGTATTTTACCAAAAATCGAATAGTCCGTCCGATAGATTTCCAAAAAATATTGGACACGTATTTTTACATTTTTTACGTAAAAAAAAAATGAAGACGATACAGTGCGTCGAAAACTCGTGTGACGTCACCATGTCAGTACACTTTTACTGGCCGAAGTGACGTCACAAGCCCCCACTCATGATCTTTAATGCGTTTTATCTTCGTCAGTCAATATTATGAATAGTTACTTTTTTGATTCAGCTATAGCGGCGATTTTAGACCCCAGGTGCAGCAACATTTTGCCCAACCTGGGAATCGAATCCGGAATAACGAATCGGACAGAAGCTGTTATGAGAAATAATGTCTAAGAGAAATAATGAAATGAATAAAAGAAGTACTGACCTGGTCCAGCGTCATGGGGACATAGCGTCCGCGACATATCGGAGAACAGCAGCGCACCACCTGGAGTCTGAATGAAGAGAGGAATCTCCCACGACGATACAGCTACGGAGAATAATTATGTCAACATAATCATCATCATTATTTTCCTCCTAGGAGCTCATGGCTAGATTAATAACAAACAGCCGCTCGGATCAGTCTTCAGGTTAAGCCGTGCTGCTTGGTCTGTGGATGGGTGAGCACCCATTATATACCGTTTTCTCCATGCCTTTGAAAGCACTTCAAACCATTGGTCCCGGCTGTCATTTGTAGATCTTTGACAGTCGTTACAGGTAGTCAGTGGCGCTAAAGTCTAACAACCAGTCTTACCAAGAAGTATCGTATTACCCAGTAATAACTGGGTTGTGGAGGTCAGATAGGCAGTCGCTCAATGTAAAATACTGGTATTCAGCTGCATTCGGTTAGACTGGAAGCCGACCCCAATATAGTTGGGAAAAGGCTAGGCAGATATCATAATTAATTACGATCGATAATTCATGTCGATTAGTCACCAACTTTCTAGCTATGAAATCTTTCACTTTCACTCAGTCCATCCATTGTATTTTTCGTCTTCTCTCCTCTGATAAAATTATTATCATAATCCTAATACTCTTATCATCGGTAGGGGCAGAATATCTCCTTTTTAACCCCCGTCATCTCAGTGGGCACCCCCTTCCTAGCCATATCATAAAGAACAGTCAATCCATCCTTTATTTGGTATTCCCCAATTTTTGTAGCCATCAAAATTAATATTCTAAACTTGCTTTAATTCGTTTTCCTCATTCCGCACACAAGTCACCACCAGTCACCAGTGCCAGTTTTAGACTTCCTCTACACTATCATTATCACTATATTATTATAAAAAGTCCTCCGCCGCGTCTGTCTGTCTGTTCGCGATAAACTCAAAAACTATTGCACCGATTTCCATGTTGTTTTCGTCAATGGATAGAGTGGTTCTACAGGAAGATTTTTGTACCTAGTAGATTTATTTATTTATTTATTTATTTAACACTTCAAGCACAAAGTACAGAGGCGGACTTAATGCCATAGGCATTTTCTACCAGTCAACCTTTGGGTGATGGAGAGACAAACAGTGGTAGGTGTATAAATTAGAAAATATTTTTAAATTTTATACTAAGATAGACTACAAGGATATATAAAATACTAGTACTACTATTTAGTACGGGATCAAAATTTTATGATTACTTTTGGTCGCGATAACCGACATCCACACGGGCGAAGCCGCGGGCATCAGGTAGTCTATACTAATATTATAAAGAGGAAAGTTTTGTATTTTTGTATGTAACGAATAAACTTAAAAACTACTGGACCTATTTGAAAAATTCTTTCAGCAATGGATAGCTACATTATCAGCGAGTAACATAGGCTATATTTTATCCCCGTACTCCCACGGGAACGGGAACTACGCGGGTGAAACCGCGGGGCGCTGCTAGTAAGAAATAAAAGCACGCCTTTAATGCCCCAAAAGTTAGGCAAAGGTGTACCGTAATAGTACTCCTCATAGATGTATATTCATTCCTTATTCTATTTATAGCCATATACGTTCCCACAGCTGGGACACAAGCGCCCTCTGTATGAGAGGAAGTGGGATGTTACGCACCACGCGAGCCCAGATTGTGTTGGAAGATTTCCTTTATTTCAATTTTTGGTTTTAGAACATTCGGGTGCCCTCCCGATGTTTTCCTTCACCGTTTTGAGTGCAGTGGTGATGAAATAATTTACAAGAATGAAAGCGCGTGGCTACGATCTCCAACGCCTTTGTTACATTACATTGAAGAAGAAATCGTAAGTATAGACGGTTAAATACTAGTATTCAGCTGCATTCGGTAAGACTGGAAGCCAATCCTAACCTACCTACAAAAGCCAAGTAGATGATGAGTAAGTATTGCGGTAAGTAATGAACATTACGATAAATCGTCGCGGTCGGATATAATAATAGAATAATTAGTAAACATGTTTCAAGATGATTTGTTATTAAAACATAACAAGGGTTAAGAACAATGTTCGGACGTTAGCAGTTTGCACATCAATATACCCGAAACTGTCACATCTTCCCAATCAAGCTTGAATCTAATGTTTTAGCGATAAAGTTAAAAATCTAATAAAGTAATTTGACAGATTGTAGTAGCTTGATGTGCTGGCGTGAGTGCCCATGGAGTTTCTTGCCCATTATTCTCCATAGAGATCTACGCTTTGGAATGAGCAACTACAGTACTTTCACAAGTTATTATGCCTTGTGTCTGTGACTGTAGCTTACCCTTCTTTGTTTTTCTGACATTCAAAAGTGCCTGTAATGGTCTAATTGAAATAAATGCTTTTAAGTTTGTACTGAATAATAATGACAATTGTTTGTGAAACTGAAAATCTAGTGGTGTGAACATCAGACCGCCAAATCATAGGTCTCGAGTTCGAACCCAAGACACGCACTTCTGATTTTTCGGATTCATGTGCGCATTGTATAATTATCACTTACTTCAGCTTGCCTGAGAGATATTTCTCGACGGCATGTAAAGCCAAGTCAGAGGCCCATGGGCGGCATAAAAACTCTCGACACCAGGTGAGGCACTAACCACACGATAAAGAAAGAAAGTGGGTCGTGATAGGAGCCTTCCACCCCGTATGTTTCTATTAATTCTATAGCTGGATCGCCTGTAAGTGCTTACATTTCTGCTGCGTTGCAGTGACGAAGATGGGGTTATCTACGGTGAGCGTCTCGTTGGTAGATACGTGCACGCGGGTGGGGTAGCCGTTCCAGATCTCGGATTCCTGTCACAATCATAGTTGTTGATTTATTTTCTCGCATTCCAAAATAGCATCACGCCTCTTATCCTCAAAGGGTTAGTCAGAGGTGTACCTAATAGAGCACCCACTCACATTTCACCATTTATGTTCAAGTCCCATTAACAAATATTAGCTGTATGGTTGCTACTGAAATATTCCTAATTGAAAAACCCAATAACACTTCCCGAGCTAGAAATCGAACCCAGGAACTCACACACAGCAATAGCGGTTGCGACCACTAGGCCAATAAGGTAGTTATGACAAGTATAACTAAATCATAGTTGCATTTTTTCAAATTAATTCCATGCTTTTCGTAAAAATAGAAATGCCAAAGCTTAAATAATTTTCCTTATGTAAAGACGCCAGCACATCAAGCTATCTTGAGCTAATCTGTCAAATATCTTTAATACATTTTCAACTTTATCGCTAAAGCATTAGGTTCAAGGTTGATTGAGAAAATTTGATAGTTTCAGGTAGTTTGATGTGCTGGTGTCTGTACCACCGAACACCATATTTTCAGACGGCAGTCCCCACAGTCAAATAGAAAAAGTTTAAATATTATAGAAACATCATCATCATTATAAAAACTATAGAAAATTATAGAAATTAATAAACTTATGCTTACCTCAATGAAATCCATAATTTGTTCAGTAGTGTCGTTGACAACAACATTGATTCTTGTGTCATATTGATAGCTGAAAAATAACAATCAAGATGTAGAAGAAGCAGTAAAGATTTATGGAATCATGGTTATGTATACACAATACATATTAACAAACATAACATAAACCCCATTTTAATGTGAAATAAAAGTTGCAAAACATTGTTTCAGCAACATGTTTTATGTTGCAAAAAACTTGTTGCTTTTAATATTTCATACGGGTTTAGTGTAAATCTTTGTTGTCAGATTAATAATGTTGTTGACCTTTGTTGACTTTGAATAGCTTTAGTGTTAAACAGATAAAAAGTCTAATCTGCTGAGTCATCACCAATTTCTTAAGGCCCTAGGACGATGTAAACGCGCGCGGTGTAAACGTGAATACGTCGATTTTTTTATCGATAATTATTCTACAGCATTACAGAATAAATACCTAAAATTATGAAAATACAATAATAAAATGAGTAGGTAATTTAAATTTTAAATTCGACGTGTTAATTGACCCTTGTTCTTATACTTTTTAATAATTGCCCAGAGTAGCAATTGTTTTCTTTTTACAATTTTATTTTCCTGGTATACGAGTACTTGAATTCAGAATCTTAGTTCATTTATTTTCATTTTCTCTATGTAATCAATTTTCTATTTTAACTTAACGTTTTTTTAAGTTGATTTTTGAATGGCAATTCGGTTAATCTACACAAACAAAATATAAAAAAATAACACTCCGGAAGTGCCGACTGAAGTGAAAACTTTTTTTTTTTAAGATTCTGGATTATTTTTAGAAAATATTTTTGCATAAGCCTTTTACTTATACATTTGACTATACACTGTATTTTTTTGGGCTTGTAATATGTAGCAATACGGCTAACTCTGCAACGAAAAAGAGGTCGTTTAACAGTGTCGCGAGTTCAATTGTTTTTTCCCATCTCAAAAATGCCCAACGCTAAAGAAGTTTTTAATGCAAAAAAAGATGCTTGTGGAATATATAACCTCCTCCTTTTATAGATGCCGGTTAAAAATGCGTTAAAAGAAACTTTTTTCAAAGTCTTATAAAAGTAAGGCCCTACAGATTTGGTGCCATAACAACAGTTCTTGATAAACCAGTTCTAACCGAATATTCATCTTTTTAGGGTTCCGTACCCAAAGGGTAAACCGGGACCCTATTACTAAGACTCCGCTATCCGTCCGTCCATCTGTCACCAGGCTGTATCTCATGAACCGTGATAGCTAGACAGTTGAAATTTTCACAGATGATTTATTTCTGTTGCGGCTATAACAACAAATAATAAAAATATTTTTTTTTAATAATTAAAGGGGGCTCACATACGAGATACGTGTTTTTTCGGTTTATGGTACGGAACCCTTCGTGCGCAAGTCCGACTCGCACTTGGCCAGTTTTTTATCTATACACGGTGAATTTGAGTTTTGGTTTACCAGACAGGGTAATATTTTGCAAAATAAACATCTTTGATAATATTACTTATCTAATCCTGAATTCCACTTGAACCAAATAATCTGCGTTATCTGTTCTGCTGATGTAATTTAAACAAATAGACAACAGTGACTGATAATGATAATAAACTATTCAATTTTAACATAACACAACATCACGCCTGTAATCCCCGAAGGGTTAGGCAGAGGTGTACCTAATAGTACACCCAGATTTCGCCAGAAATGTTTTAAGTCTCAGGTATTGGGGCGAGCCTATTGCCATCAACCGGTCGCAAATCCAGACTCCGCGGCTGCTACTGAGAAATCCCTGATGGAAAAACCCAATGACACTTTGCCCGATCCGGGAATCGAACCCAGGACCTCATGCTCAACAATCGCGCTTGCGACCACTAGGCCAACGAGGCAGTCTACGACTACTTATTCAATGTTTTGATTGTTAAATGTCATTATTTTCAATTTTAATAGAATTGTGCAATCAGAATAGAAGAGAATTTTATTTATTTCTAAATAAATAGGTACATACGCCAGCAGGTCAAGCTACCTGCAACTGTCAAATTTTCCCAATCAACCTTGAACCTAATGCTTTAGTGATAAAGTTGAAAATCTATTAAAGAAATTTTACAGATTGTATTAGCTTGATGGCTAGCGTCTGTACATAAATGTCATACAATTTATATTAGTTCACATATAAATTGTATGACCTTTATACTAACCTTAAAGAAATATTAGAATTTTAATATTATCATAATGTGACTAATACACCAATAAACATAATTGGTTTAGAGACAAAAAAAAAATTATACATTTTTACAATACACATTATTATTTTATATGGTAATTTATATTAGAGAAATAATTTAAGTAGGACAATTTCACAGCTGAGGGTGTAGGCAAAGGTATACACTGCCATGCTTTATCTAAAATGCAGTGAGTTAAAAAAAAAAAAAAATTCATTGCAAGATGATTCTTTTATTGTATTAATATTATATGGGTGGCGAGTCTATCCCCATCAACCACAAAACTAGACTACAACAGACAAAAACCAGGTTAGAGATCTCATAAAATTTTAGCTTGCCAAAGGGTTACTGGAACCGTCATACAATGAAAGTTCAAAAAAACAATGTTCTTATCAGAAACCCACTAAAATATTGCTATTTCTGGAAACATAACAGGAAATGGATATTAATAAAGGAACCAACTGCAGTCTGCTATGGATAGTAGGCAATTAAATTGTAATTCTGATTTCGAAGACTGGGGATTCCCCGAAAATACATTTTTAGTTGTGTATGGAACTCAAATACAATTTAAATGAGTGCTTGATTAAGAATATAATTCTGCAGTGAAGCAAGTTTAAAATTAATAAAACAAAACTATTTTTTCTCTATCATATTTTACATTGAATCGCTGAAAAAAATATGCCAATGAAAACATAAACAAAAATAATCTTGTTGGAATGTACTTACATATTATTGTAAATGAAGTTTCTTTTATTTACTCCAATGTTATTCTGTGTTACACAAAGCACTGTTGAGTAAAATAAAGCACCCACAATAATTCTAAACATATTTTTAAATGATATCTAGTTCTTTTTTTACGTTCGAACTATTCACGATCATCAACAATATTGAAAGAAGCTTTTTTATATGTCGACATTGTAATCGACTTCGGATTTTCACGTGAATGTTTATTATTTGTAAATAAAATTCAGTAACTAAAACAGACTTTAATATATAACACTCTTTGATAATTAATGTTTAGTTAAGTTTATCAATAAATAACTAATTGAAATCAAACTTGAAATTGATTTCAAATTATGTGCCACTATAAAAACCTAATTTATGTCAATCACATTGACGTAGAGTAAATGACAATAATTTTGTCGTTCAGAAACAAAATAATTTAGACAACGCTGTAAAAATATTCTCTAGTCATCGGTTTATTTTTACATGGTTACACTGCACACTGTGCTGAACCTGTGCTCTGGGTATATTACATGGATATTCCAGCGTATTGTATTTTCATAATATTTGGGAAGACATGTCTCACTGAAAGATTTTCAATTATTCACTTTCGGTAAAATTCTTTTAGTTTTTCAGTGAAAACGAACAATTAATTTAAAATGATGTCCAAATCATATTATTGGTCTCGTCAGTCTGGTGGTTCGCATCAAGATTTCAGTATCAGCGTGGAGTTTATGAGTGATGTTATGTATTTATCTATATTAATTTGTTACATCCGAATGATTTTTTTAGTAGCATATTGTTTTCATGGTGTTTCGTATGTTCCAGTGATAGTCCGTCCTTTTTTTGGGTTAACCGACTTCATATAAGATGAGTATAAACACATGGGAGTCTTCAGTCCTCTCCAAGTCAGACGAAGATGATGATGTTGATGTCCTTCATTTGAAAAACTGTCCTTGAACCACCCGCGGCACAGCGCACATGGGCCTGGCAAAATAAATAATAACGTTCTTTCTCTGTATTGTTCACAAAGTGTACAGAGTAGCGTACCAGTTGCACCTAGGGTCTGTGTTCCAAGGTGCCAGGGTGTATCGGAAAAATTGTCTATGGATCGCTGTCGAACAACGAAAACGGACCAACCAATGATAAATAAATTGAAAATGGCGTCGTTTAGCCGACCGAATGAATCAAAGAATATATTTTTCAATTAATTCAATTTAACAATTCGACATTTTACACCAAAACTTTGAAAACAAAACAATTTTACTACTTTACGCGTGTTTTACGCTTTTTTTAACAATCGTGGACGGTGCTAAGTGCTTGTGAAACCAGAAATGGTGCTGTGTATTGTGTCAGTGCAATAACAAGTCTGTTTACATGATTTCGGCGCGGATTATATTGGTAAAATGTTACCGACGGTGGAAGAGACGCGAGGGTACGACTTCCAGGACCCTGAGAATGTGGAAAAGTGGCGCGGTGTGTTTATAGCTCCCCTTCGAAAGGTAAGCACGGCGATCGCTCAAAGTTGGGTATCATGTCTTATTGTTTGCGAAATATCGATGGAATTCTCACTAGACGTGCTTAAAGATTGCTAAGATATCCAAGAAATTAGTTTGCTGTAGTTTTATAGGCGAGACTTAGGTCCAGATGTTAGTAAACGAGTGTTTTCGCGATAGCATGCATAATGCCTATTGTCAAGGTTCCTGATAACTTATCACTCAAAATCAGTATTAATTGTGATTGTAAATGATCGCATTGTCAAAAATACTCCATTTAATTCCTTGGAATTACTTACGAAATTGTTTACAAGTAATCAAGAAAAATCAATGTTATTTTCTATGTCATCTTTTCATTGATTTTTTTAATGTTATAACATGATTGTCATTTTTAAACTTGACGATATTTTGTAATTGATGTTTTTATTATTAGTTTTATGTCAAAAATAGTATTTCATAAAACTGCAATGTAAACATCTAAATTGAAATGACAACCTTATGATCAATATTTATGCTTGCAGCTTTGCTTTATTAAAGATAGTCTATTTGTCTAAGATAAAATCTCTGATCTGAATAGCAATTTAAAGCTTAGAAATAATCTGTCAAAAATCATCACAATCTGTATTATAGCTTAGAAAATGGCAAACAATTGAAATTCATTTAGAAATTAAAAGTACCAAAGCTAGTCTTTTAAATATCCAAACTGATGACAACAAAATATTTTCAAAGCCAAAAATTATAAAATTATGAGTAAACCAGAATGTTTTAGAATAGAACCTTAAATTCAAAGACATGATGTGGCATCCACCAACCATCGCTGGGCCCGCATGGTGGATTACAGCCTACTCCCCATAGAGAAGAGCCTGTTTCCCAACAATGGGAACATTATTGACCGAATAAGTTAAATAAAATATTGCACCACATGAAACAATTCACAATATTACTCATACTTGTAAAGTCATTGAAATAATTTGGGGTGATGATACCATGTATAGTTGTCTTAGTAATTGCTTGATCACCCTTATTTTGAATGGTACTTGCACATGACAAGGTTTATTTCTTTTTGTGACTATTAGATAGTTTCAATCAGCTGGGAATTCTGTCATAAGTGGTAAAGTAATTATGAGGTTGATTATATATAACTAATAAACATAACATTACACCTCTCATCCCCAAAGTTTTAGGCAGAAATGTACCTAATAGCACACCTACATTTTGCCAGTTATTTTTCAAGTCCCATGTCTCAACCAGGCACAGAGACTACATGACTGCCGCTGATAAATTCCTGATGGTAAAACCCAATAACACTTTGCCTGACCTGGGAATCGAATCCAGGACCTCATGTTCATGCTTTTGATCACTAGATCATTTTATTAATTGATATTAAACTAATATCCTACAGCTAATGTCACCACTACTAAAATACAATCCTTGGTAGAGTGGTATAGAGTACCTTAGGTTTTAAGTCGGCCATTGCATCTTTTAAGTGCTTAAAGTTTAAATAAATAAAAACAGTCAAAAATTGCATGCAAAACATAATCCACTGTGGTTTGTTTGCATTAGCTTTGTAAAGTGTTTTGCAGCTCAGTCAGTA
This sequence comes from Lycophotia porphyrea, assembly GCA_950005105.1. Taxonomy (NCBI): domain Eukaryota; kingdom Metazoa; phylum Arthropoda; class Insecta; order Lepidoptera; family Noctuidae; genus Lycophotia; species Lycophotia porphyrea. Next base: position 1,803,338 of record OX465411.1, read on the forward strand.
TGCATTGACCCTTATGCAACTCTGCACTTTTGTGATTGTAAATAGGTATGTATCCATTAAATATATACATAGATAGATACTCTACTCCAGAGGCTTACTGTTGCCTTAAGATAGTACTTTGACAGTTTTCTGTCCCTTTCTAAGGAAGGTATCTCATTTAAAGCTGTTTATTTAGTGAGCTTGGTTTTCATTACAGGCTGTTCTTAAGCAATGTCAGTATGTCTCAATTAAAGCTTCTGATTCAATTGGTTTTCAAAGGATTAATTTGTTTATTTATTTATTTATTTATTTATTTATTTAGGAAAAACAAACAGTAACATATTACAATAATAAATTTTACATACTAAACTATGATAAATATGCTACCCACTACGTTTTCCACAGATTACTTTAAACAATAAGTAACTAGAGAGACATATGTATAAATAAGATGAAAACTAAAATAACAGTTATATTATATGTGATGACAATGACAATATACAAAAAGTTACATAAACCGTGCATACAATACATATTTAAACATATATATGTATGTACACATATCACACATTACATTACAATGGTCGACTGCCTATCTTTTTTCTTCTTTTTTGTTCATGAACTTTCAGAAAAATATCATTTATATTGCTTTTCAAGGCTTTTCCAGTAGAAACACAGCTCAGTATAGAAGTGGCTAACATTAATAATGTCTATTTTTGAATGATTAAGGAAGTTTCCTGTTGTTGTACTAAGAGCTATTATTCATAAGCTGGTGTACTATTACAACTCTGCCTAACCCTTCGGTGATACAGGCATGGTGATATGTGTTATGTTAGGTATTATTCTTATAAATCTCTTATCCTTTTTGTGCATAAAATGTTATCGACATCCATCAACTTCACATGGGAGTAATAAATGGATGTATAGCAGTTACAGTATAAAAGTGCATAACTGTGCATGTTGAGATTATAAATAACTTAGGCACTGACCTGAAGTACTACAGAGTTCACTCCACATTCAGCCTTTTTTCACCCTTTAAACGCCCTGAGTAATAAGGTTGAAAAGTGGTCGCCAGTCAGTGAGTGCGGTAGTATATTAAGTCCCCTGAATCATTTTTCTCTCATCACCATTGATTCATCGTTTTCCCAACTGTGTGCTACGAGTCTAACTAGATGCAGCAGTATACTAGAAATAAATGGAGCAACTGTATCCTTTTTCTATACCCTGCGAAACATACTGCTGTGGTAGGAATATGTGTGTTTTAATTCTGGTCACAGCCTAACTGCGTCCCAATTTTTTTTAAATGTGTTCAGTGAGCCCTTGAGGCATGAAAGGTAAAAGACAGACAGTAAGATAGAGATTAGAGTTCATTCCGCATGGATAATATTAGTATGAATAGGATGATTCTACATTAACAGGTCTTTAGTACCTAGTATGTTACGGTTTAAAGATGAAAGAAGAAAGAAGATGTAGTGACTAAAATTTAAGTGTATGCTTGGATAGTTTGGTCATGTGGAGAGAAATGAGACGAACAAAAGGTATTTACAAAGCAGAGGGGAGTGGCAACGCCGGGAGGGGACGCCCTAGATCCTAGGACGTAACCAATATGGTCATTGGTGAAGTTTTTCAGAAAGGTCAGGTGCGTAGTACTCCCAACTGGCGTGCGTATATGACCAGATGTATGAATGTGGATGTGGCAAAAGGAGTATGTAAGCATTTTAGCAGGTGGCATTCTGTGGTTTCTGCCTACCCTTATGGGAAATAGGCGTGAGTTTATGCATGAATTTATGTTGTACTTATTGTGGGAAAAAGTAATTTAAAAACGAAATAATTTAAATTAAATCCACTACCAAATTGGGTTAACTGTAAAGGCATAAAACAGTCTTATTACCCATGGTAACTGTAGTTTTACCTCATCATTTTACTAAAATTTATCCTTATTGACTCTTGTATTGGTATTGAGGAAACAAATACTAATTAAAACATAATAATAATACCTACCTAGTATAGCTTTTGTGGTTTAATTAAGCCAAAGGAAGCTTCAGTTAGTAACATGTATTTGGCCTGTTCACACGTTTGTAGCAAGTACTCTGGGTTAGTATTTAATTTAGTTTTAATATAAAAACAGTGATTATTAAATATAATGTTGTTCTCCAACATATTTTTTGGATATTGATGGTAGAATAAACAAATAAATGAATGTGGAAATATCTTGATTTTTAAAGTAATATTTTTTTTTGCACTCCAATTAATTTAATTTGGGTTGTAAATAGCTTTCTCTCTCTCTTGATGGATTAATATATTGTATTTTGAAATAAAACAGTATTATTTGTCAAAAAGGTAGTAAGTAAGTAGGTATGCAGGGTGTAATTAAAAAAACAGTTGTATGATAATTGGAAACTTAGATTATATTATTACATCTTATATATATGTATATATAAATCTCATTTCAGGGTGTTTGTGGTCACTCCTCCGAAACCGACCGTTTTTTATGAATTTTTTAATGTATATTTGGTAGGTGTGAGAGGAGGTCGTAAAGTGTATTTCTCACCACTTAAGTTTTCAAATTCTAAAAGAAACGCGAGCGAAGCCGTGGGCAAAAGCTAGTAATAATAAATAAATTAAAATTAGGATTAAACATAATAATATATAAGAACATAGAAAATAATTTATCATTATAGTGAATGTGTGTGTATGAGTGACAATTTTATTATTCATTAACTATTTATCAATCGCTATTAAATATTATGATAACAATGAATAAATCATAATCAGTTGTGAAACTAAATAATCAATGAAAACAAACTCATAAAAGTTAATTTAATGATTTGAATTGATCAAGATTGTCTCACAGTGCCTACACAAGCACAATAAAAGATTTAACACCTAATTAAGCCCTTAAAATAATGTGACCAACAAAAAATTATTTAACTTTAATTGGAAGCACAGTTAAGGAAAGCAGTCATAAGGAAACCTAGAGTTACCTTAATTAAATAAAAATAATATTACAGCAGACTAATATTGGTAGCATGCAATGAGTGAGTGTGACAGAGCTGAAAAATGATATTCTATGGCACTTGGCATTTTTCAAATTCGTTCGTAGAGTAGTTTCAGTAATTATCCTACATCCAAACTTTAGCTCTTTATAATTTAGCTTAGCTTTATAATATGGCAGTGATATGAAACTTCGAATGACGTTATTGCGACGCACGCTATTTCGAAAAACTTTACGAGTGGTACTCCATTTCGAAAACTCATTAAGTCGAAAACCGCTACAACGAATGACGTTGTTGCGAACACGCTGTTTCGAAAAACTGTTAGAATGGTACGCCAGTACGAAAGTCTTGGTAATGAAATGGGTACGTATTTGAATATCGATGATTAAATAACCTACGCTTAAAATACCAATGTTCAAAACATCGAAAATTTAAATATCGATTATAGCAAAATGTCGAAAATTGTTATCGTCGAAGATTGAAATGCCGAGCGATTAAAATTTCGAATGATTCAAAATATCGAATGACATTATGCCTAAGTTCAAAATATCAACATTTAATACATCTAAGTTCATAATATCTACGTTAAAAATACCTACTAGTTAAAATACCGGAAAAAAAATTATATAGGCAGTATGAGTGTATTCATAAATGTAGGTAGAAAACAAGCATGCAGCAATCATGCAGCATGCAAGCAAGCATGGTTTCTGTCACGGCTCCGGCGCTGCAGGGCTCCGGCAGTCCCACGCGAGCTTAACGTCGCAGATGGTCTAAACGCTCACCACCGCAGCTTCGGCTTGTTGGCCGGCTTCGCCGGCCAACCTCAGCTGCGGCGGCGGGTGTTAAATCCACCTGCTCCTCAGCTCGCAGGCTGCCTCGCCCCTCCGCGCCTACGCAATTCTAAATTACACTCTAGGGGTAGGGCAGACAAGACTACGTGGAGTCGGTTTTGCAGCAATACGTTTTTGTCACTAACTTTAGTAGCACAACATTATTGACTTTCAAGAAAATTAATTTTAAGACCTAAATAATACCTTCACGATTGACCTATGCTTGTACACTGGACACTGATTTTCATGGATAAAATAGGTCGAAATTGTTCCAAAACCGAATTGGGGCTTTTCGACTTAATGAGTTTTCAAAATGGCGTACCACTCGTAAAGTTTTCCGAAATAGCGTGCGTCGCAATAACGTCATTCGAAGTTTCATATCACTCCCTTATAATATTTAACAGGGCGGGTCGCTAGTGTGTTATAATAATCAGTTTATTATACATAGAAGAGGTAGGTATTTTTTTATATTTAAATTAAAATCGTTGTTTGGAATCGGTATCAACTGTTATATTATGCAACAGTATACCTGCTGAATGAAGGCCACCGTAACTACACGAAAGAAGGGGTCTTATATAGTAATACTAAGTAACCAAACAAATCGCTTGATTTTAAGTAATGCATCACTTAATACTCTAGAGTATTGAGTGATGCATATATACGGGCCTTAGTGAAACTTAACGCACAGTCAGAACGATCGTGACCTAACTCAAACTTACGGTGAATTGAGTTATTTTCTTAAACTACTCCAAATATCGTCTAGTCTAGACTTAGACTGGACTTTAGTCACTAGACGATACACTAGACTCTAGTGAATCAAAAAGTGTCGATATCGTGCAAGAAAAGGACAAAAAAAAATATTTTGTCTCTTTCATTTCTGCGAACACAAACTAAAACATGAAATACAACTTTGTTAAAACCCACAAAACGCAAATTTCGTTGTGTAAGGTCACTTTTGTTCTCAGGGTGCGTTTAAGTTAAAGAGCGTGCGGTTGGATATTCAGCGCTCGTCTCAGCACCTAAAGCTGAAAATTTAACACACACACACCACACACTACACACACTAGGCGGCAGATTAGTGAATAAGTTCTTAGCTTAGAGTATAGGCATTATTTTAGCTGTCGCCTAGTGTTACTCAATAACAAGAATTTGTGTGGTATACTAAAATTACTAAAAAACCGGACTACTGAAAAATCAAGCTTTAATTAAATTCAGAGTTTACCAGGTAAAATCGACTCCGCCTATTGTCGAAGTCGGTTAAAATGTAACCTGTTACCCGGGCCATAATAACGAATCGATTGACACCTTATTATCAAAATCGGATGAATAGTTCAGGCGCTACGGAGGAACATACGTAAAAGCAAACATACATAGACTGCTAAAATCATAACCCTTCCTTTAGACCTCGCCGTAGTCGGGTAAAAAGGACATTTGTCTAATAATATATCCAATTTCTAATTATGTTATCCGGTAAACAATTCCGTACAAGTTTTACCTTAACCTACCGTACAAATAATAATTAGGACACGCCTATTTGAAAGACTAATAACCAACAACTGACAAAATATTGGGGTTCTATATGGTACATCTCAGACTAACGCTTGGGGGATTACAGGCGTGATGTTATGTTATCTCTAATAACCAATTAACCACCATATCTTTGCAGGTACTCGACCACGAGCACCCAACGCTCACGGCCGAAGAGAGCGCCCTGCAATATGTGGAGTCCCTGTGTCTTCGACTCCTCGCCTTACTATGTGCTGTGCCGTCGCCGCTTACTGTACAGGTAATATTATAATATAATAATAGTAACATATCGGTATGAGAATCCTTTAGCCGTTTAACTTTGGGAATATTACCGAAGCGCATACATTTTCTGGTTTAATTTTAAAGCTGTGCCAAAAAATGTATGCGCTCGGAAATCTTAAGGTGTCTGAATTGACACGAACGTTGCGGCACAGAGTATTAGCCTTTGAATGTGTCTCTTGAGTGCATCCTTCAATATGTGGATTCACTGTATCTCTGACTCCTGGCCTTACTATGTGCCGTGCTCTCGCCACTTACTGTACAAGTAATTTTAATGAGATTACCGAAGCACATACATTTTCTGATTTAATTGTACGGTTAAGGGGGAAAATGCGGAAAAATACTTAAAATTATTATAGTATTTGTAGTATGTATTCACTTTTTCCTTTTTATATTAGGGGAGTTATACACATGTACGGTTCGGCATGATTCGGCACAGCCATGCGGCTTAACCGAATAAATGTAGATAAAACCCGCTCGGCCTAACTCGAATCGTGCCGAGCCAACACGAACGTGATTCAGAAAGAACATGACGAATGGAAGGAGCCGATCGGCATGAGGATATGTGTAGTAACTGTTTCGGGTCCCTTTTGTTATTAGACAAACACTTCTGGATCTAATATCCTTGTACCCGAACAAGTGCGCAACATAAATTATATACCTTAATTGATCGTGGCTCTTCTGTTTAACCAGAACTTTAACCAAGTCTTCATCATTTATTAACCGTATCGTTTTCCTCCAGGATGTGGAAGAGCGAGTGGCCCGCACGTTCCCGACCCCCCTAGACAAGTGGGCCATCACGGAGGCGCGGGACCTCGTCACCATAAAGCGGCGCAAGCCTATGATACCGTGCGATAAGCTCCATCAGTTGCTGCAGAAGGTGAACTATAAGTCCATTATAATTTCAGCCGAAAAGCGACCTTACTGCGGGGGGATTTCTTGAAAGAAGAGCTTGTTCACAAAGTGTTCTTATTTATTACTGCAGACATCCTTACCAGGCTTATAATCTTTTTGAACTGCCTCTTTGGTCTCGTGGTTGTACGCTAGATTGCTCTGCATCTCGCGCGTTCGTTTCCCAGGTTGAACCCACTGTTATTGAATTTCTCAATAGAAGTCGAGAATAGTTTAGTTTTGCTTTGGAATATATTGCACCTGATCTTACCAAGAGGTATCGTATTATCCACTACTAACTGGGTTGTGGAGGTCAGATAGGCAGTCGCTCCATGGTATTCGGCTGCATCCGATTAGACTGGCCAACCTTAACATAGTTTGGAAAAGGCTAAGCAGATCTTGCGCCTGATCTCTCTTCGGTGGTGTTTGATTTCTGCCCCATCAGACTGAGAGTAAGGGAAGAGGAAGTGCACCTGTTTGTGCCCACACTTGTGCACTGTAAACTCAATTATCTTAGAATCTTATCTTCATTGACTGCCTCGTTGGTTCAGTGGTCGCAAGCGCGACTGCTGAGCATGAGGTCCTGGGTTCGATTCCCGGGTCGCGCAAAGGGTTATTGGGTTTTTCCAGTGTCCATGGAGTTTCTTGCCCATTCTTCTTCATAGAGATCTACGCTTTGGAATGGGCAACTACAGTACTTTCACAAGTTATTATGCATTGTGTCTGTAACTGTAACTTAGCCTTCTTTGTTTTTCCGACATTCAAAAGTGCCTGTAATGGTCTAATTGAAATAAATGCTTTGAGTTTGAGTTTTCTTTAGGAATTTCTCAGTAGCAGCTACGGATTCTGGATTCGTGGATGGTTGATAGCAATAGGCACCTCTAACATGGGACTTAAACATAACTGGTGAAATCTGGGTGTACTTGGTACACGATTATTGCCCATAACATGATTATTACCTTCTCCAGGAGGTACTACTCTACAAAATCGACGTATCAGTCTCGCAGTTCATAACAGCGGTGCTGGAGTTCATGACCAGTGACATCCTGCGGCTGGCCGGCAACTATGTGAAGAAAATCTCGCAGAAGTCGGGCTATGACACCATCACGTGTCGGGATATCAAGACTGCTATGTGTGCTGATAAGGTTTGTGTCTATATTCACATATATTTTACATCGGACGAGTTGAAGTCTACCTCAAGCCTTCTTTGTGCAAAAAAGAAAATCTTCGCCTCATTGGTCAGTGAGCATGAGGTCCTGGGTTCGATTCCCGATTGGATTTTTTCATTAAGAATTTCTCAGTAGCTTTCACGGAGTCTGGATTTGTTCCTGTTTGATGGCAATAGGCTCGCTCCATATTACTTGGCATTTAAAAATAACTGGCGAAATGTGGGTGTACTATTAGATACTCTGCCTAATCCTTCGGGGATTACAGGCGTGATGTTATGTGTCAACCCAACCATTTTCTTCTCTCTCCACAGGTTCTAATGGACATGTTCTACCAAGAGTCCGAACTGGCAACCTCCGAAACTTCAAACAGTGGCACAGAGCGTCGCGGGCGCCGCGGTTCCCTCTCGTACGCGGAGCTAGTGCGGGACCTGCTCACTGATGAGAAGCATTTCTTGAGGGATCTAAACCTTATCATCAGGGTTTTCAAGGATGAGCTGGAGAAGATCCTGGATAAGGATAGTCGGGTGAGTCAAAGTCAAAAGACATACTCTTTGATCCTGAATACAGCAGCTACACTGCACGGCAGCAGGAATATGTATGGTGGAACTCCGGACGAGCTTCTTCAAAAAGAGTACAGGAAAAGGTGTGCCTTAAGGCAATACAAAAGACAAATATTTATATTTGTACATGTGACATCTACCAACCCGCACTGGACCCGCGTGGTCGGTTGCGGGACTGTTCGGGTCTGCGGGACTGTTCGAAAGAATTACCGCGGCCCTGAAACACAAAGGGCAAGGAAGGAACATGGATGGGTTTTAGTCCAGTACAAGTCTGACACTCCCTTCCGCTCTGCCCAGAACGGGAGAAGTCATTTGATGATTTCCCATCCGAAAAAAAAAACTCGCGTGGTGGATTACAGCCCACTCCCTCTCATAGCGAAGAGGCCTGTGTCCCAGCAGTGGGAATATTATACATACGCTGATTATGCTAATGTTACTACTATTGTATCCCCAGGCAATATCGTTAATATTCGGCAACATCGTGGACATCTACGAGCTCACGGTGACTCTCCTCGGTAACCTAGAAGACGCGATGGAGATGTCACAGGACTCGCCCACTCCTTACATCGGCAGCTGCTTCGAAGGTACGTCATCTACCGAGCCTATTCCCAACTATATTATTATACTATGTATAATTTCAGTTGCCTGGTTGTTGAAGTTGCCTGAAAAAAAAATAGTGCGTGAAATGAAACTTCGTAATGTGGAAATGAAAACAGGTATACTACGCGTATGCGTTTGAGTGCCCCGCATTCACTCTCGCTCGTTCTTTTTCTATTCGCCCTCCCCAGGAGCGTTGAACGTTTAACGCAACAGTGCTTTCATACCCCCTCCATGGTAGCGTTAAATGTTTAACCTCGTTGGAAGTCGCATTAGAAGTATCACTTAAATAAATGTTGTTGTTGTTTTCTCAACTATGATAGGGTTAACTTCCAGTCGATATGGTTGCAGCTGTATACCTGTATTCTACAGTTTCCCGCGGCTTCACTCGATTTGGTCAGAAATTGCCTACGGAACCGTTTTAAATATAGTTTAATAGCGGTCCGTCCCGGCTTCGTACGGGTGCCTATGTTACTCAGGGATAATGTACCATTGTAATAGTGAAATAATTTTTGAACTCGGTCCAGTACTTTTTGAGTTTATTCATTACAAACATACTAATCTTGCCTCTATATAATATTAAGTAGTCTATGACACTCGGGGGTAATGGAGCCATTAGTGGAAGCATCTTCAGGATCAAATCAGTAGTTCCAAGGATTACCCCTACGTCCAAACTTAAAAATCTCTTTATGACATTATTAGTGTAGATCTACATCTACACGACTACCTACTTGATCTCCACAACCCAGTTCCCAATTGATATCAATCATAGCTCTCGGTCAAACTTTTGTGGTTTTGGCTACCTGTAACGACTGTCTAACATTTACGAATGAAAACTGAGACCAACTGCTTGATTTGGAATTACCAACCTGTTCATAAGTTGCGAAATGTTGTACTATACTTAAATGTTTTCCGCAAAAGAATCAAGGTTACCGACGTAGCCCGAAGAATTGCCAAACTTAAGTGTCAGTGGGCAGTGGGCAGGGCACATTGCTCGCAGAACGGCTGGCCGATGGGGCCGTAAAGTTCTGGAGTGGCGACCGCGAATCTGAAGACATTGCGTTGGAAGGCCTCCCACTTCCACTAGGTGGACCGATGACCTGGTGAAGGTTGCGGGGATCCGCTGGATGCGAGTCGCACGGGACCGGTCAATGTGGCGGCACTTGGGGGAGGCCTATATCCAGCAGTGGACGTCTTTCGGCTGAAATAATGATGATGATGAAAATGTTTTAATTTTCAATTGTATTGTTGCAGAATTGTATTGTGTATTGTATTGTTACAGAACTGGCAGAAGTAGAAGAATTCCGTGCGTACGTCCGCTACGCCAACACTGTCACCAGGAAAGAGTCGCGGGAAGCGCTGCAGAGCATTGTCGATGATCCTGTGGTAAGTCTCTAGTTTAACGTAATTTGTTGGTAGGGTTTAAGTTTGAGGAGAAGCCCGTGGCTAAATAATAACAGCCGCTCAGGTCGATCTTTAGGTTAAGCCGTGCTTGCCTAGGTTTATCTGTGGATGGGTGACCACCCATTACATACCGAGTTTCCTCCGTGCCTCGGAAAGCACGTTAAGCCGTTGGTCCCGGCTGTCATTTTTAGATCTTTGACAGTCGTTACAGGTAGTCAGTGGCCCAAAAGTCTGACAGCCAGTCTTACCAAGGGTTATCGTATTACCCAGTACTAACTCGGCTGTGGAGGTCAGAACGGCAGTCGCTCCATGTAAAGTATTCAGCTGCATCCGGTTAGACTGGAAGCCGACCCCAACATAGTTGGGAAAAGGTTAGGCAGATGATGTCTGGGTTTAAGGAATGTAGAAAGCACGCTAAGTGGACGTCGGCTGTGAGGATCTAGAATCTATAAAAAAAAATCTTGCTTCGGAAATAATGCATTTTCATTCAACAGTGTAATGTGCCCGAAACAGAAGATTGGCGACATAAATTCCGCCTGGTCGTTAGTAGAGCTTAAATATTTTCTGAAACCAACTGTGCCTTGGCCTTTTTTTCGGATGGTTAATCATCAAATGACTTATCCCGCTCTGGGCACAGCGGAAGGGAGTGTCAGACTTGTACTGACTAAAACCCATCCATGATCCTTCCTTGCCCTTCGTGTTCCAGGGCCGCGGTATCTCTTTCGAACAGTCCCGCAGCCCTGGGCTATGTCTTTGCCTCTCTTCGGCAAATAATTCAAGTTATTATTTCTTTCCAGCTATCAGAACGCCTAGACACAGCCGGTCACGGGTTCCGCCTAGCCGTCAAATACTACTTGCCCAAGTTACTGATGGCTCCAGTCGCACACGTCTTCTTATACCACAACTATGTGCTAGCACTGCTGCAGATCGCGCCCGCCAGTGAGGACCGCGAGAGCTTCAAGCAGGTTAGTGCACTATCTTGATCCATCTTCATAGGTACGACTATATGTGGATAAATCTAGCCTATGTCCATCCGGAATAATGTACCTTTCAAATGGTGAATGAATTTTTCAAATAGGTGCCTTAGTTCCAGAGATTATGCGGCGCATATATACAAACTTACAAAATAGACTCTGACCCGCATCGTAGCGCATTTTTTACAATGTGTTACAACCCGCCTAGACAGCCATTGAATATAGTCGTTGTGCCCGAAATCGGCTAGATAGCATCATCATCTTCATCACAAGTGGTCCACATTAGCCCTGGATCGAAAGATCTAGAACTCATGGGAGAGCCCTTTTCCTAGCATTGGGATGACGCAGGCTAACAGCCCGCCGTTTGGATTTGTACTCGTTTGATGGCAATAGGCTCGCCCTATTACTTGGGACTTAATATAATTGGTGAAATATGGGCGGGTGCTCGCTAATCCCGAAGCGTTCAGGAATATCAGGCGTGATGTGATTATGTGTTTATTTTTTTTAGTTTAGTAACATAATATTTTTCTTATTATGTAAATTTTATTTTTAGCAACCCTTTTTTATGTTATTTTATCACTTTTAATTTGGTAACATTGCCAATCAATCTTTACTCTTTCGTATTTTTTTTTGTTTTGTTTTATTTTTGCTATCCTAATCATGTTATTACAGATTACTCCTGCAGCTGAAGACAGAGAGAGCTTTAAACAGGTCAGTTTGCTAAGGGTATGAGGGGTCAATTTAGGGTAAATAGGGGCAAGTTAGGGTATTAAGAATCTTTAGTATTTTTTTTTTTTACAAAGCGTTGCCCCACTGTAGGAATTTCTCCTGTATCGTGGGTGCGTTCACAAATATTTAAACTCACATACACAAACAGCCAGACCCGGGACAACTATCTGTAAGCCATACAAATATTTTTTCCGTGCGGGGATCGAACCCGCGACACGCAGCGCAGCAGTCAATCGCTCAGCCACTGCGCCAACCGTGCCGCGTATATTGGACTGGTGACGTTCAAAGCACGGATTTTGCGTATGAATTTTTGTTGTTTCTTTTATTAAAGTTTGATATTCTTTTTTATGTGTTGGACCAGTGAACATAGCTTTAAGTGAGTATTTTTGTCTGCAGGTGGAATGCAATCTACATCCAATCAAAAAGTTACTAATAAAGGCGCTAGGAAATGGACCAAAAATGTGAGTACTATCTAAAGATTAGCTGACAATATAATTATCTGCTTTCGTCGATAAAATACTGACTACCTCGTTAGTCTAGTGGGCGCAAGGGTTAAATTCCCTTGTCGGATAAAATATTATTCCCATTAGTAATTTCTCACCCTGTGACCGATTATTAACCGATATTTTTTGTGTTACCGATTTTTGGAGGACGTACTTATGCGTTGAAGTACTAAATGCCATGTTATGATGTATTTTGCACCGACTTATGACGGATCGATTTTCTATGAGAACTTATCTAAGAGATGGGTCATCCGAACAGTTGCGGCCGAACTTTCTTCTTGGTTGCAGCTCAGCCAAAATTGCGGCCGTTGGTGCGACCCGTCATGGTCTTAGCCACGCGGTGTGCAAGTTCCCTGAGACTTAACGTGCCTTTATTTCTATTAATATTTATTCCATATTTTCAATGATTTAGGGATGCAACACTACGCATGGCGAGCAGAACGCGGCGGCAACTAGCTATAGAGAAATGCAACGAACTAGCCCGGATAGTTGACAACTGGGACATCCGGGATATCGGACAGTGCTGCAATGAGTTTATCCGAGGTTCGTTAATTTTTTTTTTTTTTTATTGAAAACTTCTTTTGGCGCTCCGCACACACGTTTTTTCGTAGATAGTAAGTTAGGCTGATCCGTCACGCTCTGAGGTGAAGGTTCCATCGGGTGAACTCGCGACCGCCGAGTGTAACCGAGAAAGATACAGACAGCTGTTTTCACTGCTGCCGTTCCGTCTTAAGCACACACTCTATTTTTTTGTTTTTAAACTGACTGTAACGCTATTTTATCTAAGTTTAAAAACTAAAGAACATATTTCTCTATCAATTTAGTAATTAACATAACAAAAACAGTTCAATAAACTCTTCTACTTCCTGAAAGCACGATATCGCATTGTTTTTTAATGTTTTTGACATATCTTTTTACGGAAACTTTGGAATTTTTGACGTCAATACAGTACGGGCGACGCGATACTAATTTGAAAAGTGCGGATAATTCTAATTAAAGATCTTGGGTTTTTTATATATCAATGAGTAGTAGGAAACGATGATTAATAATTTATGCGACGCGAGGTATGCCAGGATCTCTAGCGAAAGTATACAGGTTGAGTTTTTCAAGTGGGTGTGGATGACCAAATCCGAATCCGTTTTTTTTTTCAAAACCATTGGATTCGATTCCTGGCTAGGACTATTGATTTTTCAAAAGTCTAATGATGCAGTTTCATCAAAATCGAGCTCGACACTCCTTTGAGCATTTTTCCCTATTCCTCATAATTTCGGATTTGGCTATCCACACACATTTGGAAAATTCACCCTATACAGTAAGTAACGTTTAATCCTTCCTTCACCGAAGCAAGTGATAATTACGCACATTAATCTGAAAAATCAAAGGTCTTGGGTTCGAATTCAAGACCTATGACTTGTTAGTCGGACGGCCACACAACTGGGCTGTGAATGCTATGCTATAAATGACTAATGTTCAACATGAATTGTTACAGAGGACACACTATCCAAGATAGGTCCGGGCAAGCGGATAGCGGAGCGGCGCGCGTACCTGTTCGACGGGCTACTGCTGCTGTGCAAGCCTATTACCAGCATTGTGAGTAGATTTTATCCTATACTATTTAATAAGCAATATTTGTATAAAGGGTGTAAACAGACTCTTAACGAAGCCGAAAGGCACTTGTTCTCCCCGTCATTGCGATCAGTTTTTTGTTCTAGACCATACCTGGGAGCCTTCTAATTACGGAGATATTGGGGGTCAAAGTTCAGAATTTTTCACGAGTTTTTTTTTTTTTAATACATGTTTTTAATGTGAGATTTTTACTTTAAATACCTCCAAGATCCCCTTACTATTCAATTGATCCATCAGCACAATGTTTTGAGTGCTTTACCTTGAGTCCTACTGTAAAACGTGATTTTTGAGCCCAAAAAAAAAGTCGTTTCCCTGCACTAATTTTTACGTAAAGTTACTTAGTTTGATGTACATAATGCTTGGTTGACGGCTTCGTGAAGAGTCTCTTTACACCCTGTATAAAAATACTGCTCATTTGAATTTTTCAAGTAGGTGTAGATGGCCAAATCCGAAACTATGAGGAATAGCGAAAAATACTCCAAAGGGGTTTCGAGCCCGATTTTGATGAAAATTTAATCTGCGTCATTAGATTTTAGAAAAAAAACAATATTCCTCCCATTGATTTCGGATAAAAAACACTGTATTATTACACCATTTGATATTGTCGCTAATAAGAATCAAATTCTGGGATATCTAAACTAAAATCATAAAGAGGAAAGATTTGATTTTTAGTTCAATTTAAAAAAAATCCTTAATTAAAGGAATTAAGTTCCTGACTGATTGGCCAGAGGAGGCAAAACACCGGGAGAGTTGGAAGAGAATGGGGGAGGCCTTTGCCCAGCAGTGGGACAGAACAGGCTAATGAAAAAAAAAAAAAATGAAAAGCTACATTATCAGCAAATAACATAAGCTGTATTTTATCCCCGTATTGTCACGGGAACGGGAACTACGCGGGTGAAACCGCGGGGTGCTGCTAGTATCGAGTAATGTTATACGGCACGTGCTGTCAAATTCCAACTTGACGCTCATCGGCATAAAGTTCGAAATACAATAACCGTCTCAAAGGTTTAATAACGACTTAACCTACCCCTTTTAACGCATAACTGCATTGCTAAAGCTCATATGTTCACCCCATTAGGTAGTGAACAGCAGCGGCAGCGGCTCAGGGTCGGGCGGCGCGCAACAACTTAAGCTCAAGGAGAAACTGCACATCAGGAAACTGGAGCTCGTCGACAGACCTGACACTGAAGGTATGTAGATACAGCGATAGATTTACAAACATATACTTACTTACAAACATATACAACACTTGCCGAGATCAATCCGTGGATGGGTTCATTACATTTCGATTCTATATTGCGGTCGGCTCAGGTGCCTGTCCTAACTGAATGCACCTGTATACCAGTATTTTACAAGGAGTGATAACCCTTGATAAGACTGGTTGTCAGGCTTCTGAAGTTCTGACCACTCGTAACGAATGACAGCCGGGAGCAATGGCTTCCGGGGCTCGATGCAGTCTTGATTTAATAGGATTAATTAAACGATTTGGAAAGTCACCCATCTACGGACCGACCGTGGCAAGCGTTGCTTAACCTTGAAGATCGACCCACTATCCCCTCTTATGTATGCTATAATAATTAAAACATCTCTCTTTGCTATCCCCAGAGGGTCGTCACTTGGTGGAGCTGTGCCCACGCGTGGGCCCCGCCGTTACGCTCTCCTGCGCATCCTGTGCCGAGAAGCGGAACTGGATGTGCGACCTCGTCATGCTGAACACCAAGCCTATGCTGGACCGGTTCCTAGACAGGTGAGGAGCATCATCACGCTACACTTACTGTTAGCCCGCGTCATCCCACTGTTGGGCATAGGTCCTTGACTTCCGATCCAGGGCTTATGTGGAGCACTGTTCGTGAATTTAGCCAAGATCGACCCGCCATACACGAGGTCTGCTGCGACACCTTCAATTTATTAGCAGCCGACATCAGGAAACATGGTTGACGCCCATTGCAGACTATGGTAGGGTATTCTTCCCCCACCCCACGCGGCTGATGGTCGTGGGGTCCTAGGTTCAATCCCCGGGTCCGTCAAGTGTTATTGGGTGTTTCCTTCATCGACACATGATAGAACTGTGCCATGGAGTAGAGCCAGCAGTGGTGTCCTCCTGTGTATCCTGTGCTGAGAAGCGGAACTGTTGTGAGAGCTCGTCATGCTGAACACCAAGCATATGCTAGACCAGTTCCTGAACAGGTGAAGATCGCCATCATCAGCCTGCATTTAAAACTGAATCATCATCATCATCCACAGCAAGGTTTCACCCACTGCTGGGTATAGGCCTCTTCTCCGTGAGATGGATGCGGCTGTAATCCATGTTATTGAACGTCAAATGTCTTCGCATTTTGAGTTCCAGGACATGTCGGTTTCCTCATGAACCAGAACGGAATCTACATCATTTTGAGAATAGTGGAAATGGAGTAACATGCACAAAGTAAAGTTGCGTAAAAGCTTGTTTTTGACGTGAATACGTCTTTAAAATTAGTTCCGTAGTTGGAGGCAAGTCAAAAAAAAAAAATAGTGCGTGGAGTCTCTCCGCTCGGAAGAAGTGAAACTTCGTAATGTGGGCCTTTAACAGGTATACTACGCGCATGCGTTCGAGTGCCACGCATTCACTCTCGCTCTGTCTCTTTCTTTTCCCCCTCCCCAGGAGCATTGAACGTTTAACGCAACAGTGCTTTCATACCCCCTCCATGGTAGAGTTAAACGTTTAACGCAACCTTGTTGGAAGTCGCATTAGAAGTTTCACTTCAAAAATCGGGGGATACAGTTAAGTGTTGCAGCTTCATATCTATCATCTCCATCTTAAATTCAATTACACCATTTGATAGCTAAAGGATCAAAGAATTCATTACGTCAAGTGAGGACTGTGACGCATCGCGCGAGGGTGTGGGAGAAAAGCTGCCATTTTGAGGTCATTTAGCTCCATATCGAGTTCTTTTTTGATAATTGTAACACCTCCCCTCTTCTATCTTTCCAGCATACTCCTGGACCTGGAGCGCAAGCACCCCCTGAAGCTGCCCCCGGAGTCCCTGTACAGGTTCGCGGTCCCTGACTCGCCGGACAACATCGTGCTGGAGGAACATTCCGCTGCAAGGCATCAGGGCAATGCTCCCGTGCCGCTTATTAAGGTACCCGCTTATTAAAAAAAAAAAGACGTGTGGCACTCGGAGACTGCCGCGGTAAAGCTATTGCATAGCATTTTTTACCAACTTATGTAATTATAATTATTTATTCACTTTCGTAGTGTCAGATATTGACAAGCCTAGGTTATTATTTTTAATCTACCGCTGGAGCTAGGAGGTTAGGTTAGCAACCTATACAACCTAACCTCCTAGCTCCAGCAGTAGATTAAAAATAATAACCTAGGCTTGTCAATATCTGACACTACGTGTTAGGCACTAGGTGTTAGGTTATTTTCGTTACGGAATTTCTGGATTCGGTCTCCACGCTCAAGGCCCGCGATAGAAGCTATGCAATAGCTTAAAATTTGTGAATCAGAACTCCAACCCCCAATATCTCCGTAACTACGTTCAAGTTACGGAGATATTGACATTCCCAGGAATGGTCTAGCTAGAACTAAAAAATATCTCAACGACAGCATATCATATAGGAAATGCCTCGCAAATCTGCTAAGCCTATGTGGATCTGCCTAAAAGCGAATGTCTTTCGTACACATCATTTTTTACACTCAAGATCTAACCTTTAAACAAATTTCAACCTTGTGTTCTTGCTCTCAGGGTGCAACACTCCTCAAACTAGTCGAACGGCTCACCTACCACATATACGCGGACCTGAACCTAGTACGAACATTCCTAACGACGTATAGATCCTTCTGTTCGCCTGGAGAACTGCTGGAGCTGCTAATTGAGAGGTTCAAGATCCCGGAGCCCAGTGAGGTGTATGACACGCCACGTACTGGTGAGTTTTGGGTTGAATTAGGGGGTACTTTATACACCATAGGGGTACACGTGTGTCCTTAGGCTATAGTGACGTCCCTTTAGCTTTATTGCAATGACAATGCCTTTTCTTTGACAATTCACAGCCGGAATTAGGTCAAACCGAACATGTGTAAAACTCTTTTTATTAGCGCCGGACAGACGAATTTTTCAAACATTTGAACCTAATTATGTCTTATGAGGTATACAGAGTGTAAAAGGACTCTTCACGAAGCCATCAACCAAGCATTATGTACATCAAACTAAGTAACACTACGCAAAAAAGATTGCTGAGAAACGACTTTTTTTTTTTGGGGTAAATATCGGGTTTTACTGTAGGAGTCAAATGTAACGCACTCAAAACATTGTGCTGATTAATGCCTTGAGTAGTACGTGGTCGTTGAGTGGTCGTTATTTAAATTAAAGTTATAACATTAAAAACTTGGTCTAAAAGAAACTTGGAACTTTGACCCCCCAATATCTCTGGAATGCATTGACGGGGAGAACAAGTACCTTTCGGCTTCGAAGGGTTTAAGGTAACACTAGTCGCGGGCTCGAACTCACTGGTGGGCGTGGTTAAAAAGCACGCTGTCTCACCTGTCATCGTGCCCGATAGTGAGATGCACGATAATTCATAGTATAGGCGCGCGAAAAAAAATACGAAAAGGCCTTTGGAAAATCGAGTTTTATGAAAAAACCACTGCATAAATCAATTAAAAATAAAATTTATTGAATTTTTCGATAATTGTGCTTTGTCGGTACCGACTTAGTTTTGGAAATTTTACACTTCTTTTATTACTAATTTACGCCCAAAGTTGCGTTAAAATTGGCAATAAAAACGAATCTTTGGTAGCTCGTAACTTTTAAATGGTTTATTATTTTAGTATTCTGTTTCCGCACAGACAAAATTAATAATGAGACAAAACAATATCATGTTTAACTTTGGATGTACAGTGTCAAACAGTGGAGTAATACCCTCCCGAAATTTGTATGGAAAAAATGTCGACTAGTGTCACCTTAAGGGTACTTTTATTCCCATATTGAAATCGCAATTGAATTAGAATTGAGTTCATTTTTGAATAGCACCAAATGTATAAACATAAGACAAATAGCATTGTCAACTTGTGGTGTATATACGTACATGTACGTATGTATAGCGCGCACGCCTTGTCGTCACTTAGTATAATGAACTAGCTTGGATGCCACCTAGTCGTTTGATTGCTTCATAAATACTCCACACCTACATGTCCAAGATTACAATCTGGCTTTGACAGCGCCTTTATCTTCGAAGCAGTAAAGACGCTTTTTGTAGTTCACGTGTTACTACTGACGTTTAGGTTTGACTTTATTTTATTATTGATACATTATGAGTAGGTTAACTATAAGTATTGTGTATATTTGCGCACGCTAGTCCCAAGGATCAAGACACCTAAAAAGGACGTCAGTCCTAACTCGTCGCTGCTGGATATTGATCTAGGTAACGTTTGTAGTTTATGTTTAAATTAACTTAGGCACCCTAGACTCCTATTATAGAACGATACGCAAGCACATAATTGTTCGAATCGAGTTTTAATTGAGAATCGTTGTGATACGGGACGGGCGTAAATATGTGAAGCGACACATCTGCCGAAATTACGTTGCCGTAAATCGGTGGCTAATTTTACGCTTCGACGTATTCCTTTGTTGCCGAATTTATCGCAAGAACGCGACGTAATGTCGGTCTGACATGTTGCTGGTAATAAAGAACTGCAAAATTTTCGACGCATATTCTCTATAAATGTGTCGTGTCGCTAGACTATTATAATAAAATTGTGTTGTGAAACTTCTTGTCCTGCACTTTAGGATTCTTTGTCACTGGAACACATTTATTTAGAGACATTATTCTTTATTTACGTTTCTATTGACTGAATTGCGTTTCCACTGCGTTTTAAATGTCACTAGCATGTCATAAAACTTCAGAGTCTAATTTTGCTTCTGCCACTCAGTAAGTTTCAATGCCTGGGAGATTTTGTTTCAAGTGCTAAATCAATTACGTAGTTGACTATAGAATGTGCTGGAAAAGCTATAAATGACTGATTACTTCAACAGCGGAGAGTATAGAGAGCGTGGCGAGCAGCGACGCGGAGAAGCTTAGCAAGAATACAGCGCGGGAGGACTGGAAGCGGTATCGGAAAGAGTTCCAGCAGCCCGTCAAGTTTAGGTGAGAGTACATACTTTTCTTAAATCTCTTCTGCTCTCTTTTTATTAGGACCTAAGATATACAGGGTGTAAACAGACTCTTCACGAAGCCGTCAACCAAGCATTATGTACATCAAACTAAGTAACTTTACGTAAAAAATAGTGCTGGGAAACGACTTTCTTTTGGGCTGAAAAATAACGTTTTACAGTAGGACTCAATGTAACGCAAACAAAACAAAACATTGTGCTGATGGATGGATTGAATAGCAAGGGGGTCCTGGAGGTGTTTAAAGTAAAAATCTTAAATTAAAAACATGTTTAAAAAAAAAAACTTGTGAAAAAGTTGGAACTTTGACCCCTAATATCTCCGTAACTAAAAGGTTCCCAGGTATATGGTAT
The DNA here is from genome assembly GCA_950005105.1 of Lycophotia porphyrea. Taxonomy (NCBI): domain Eukaryota; kingdom Metazoa; phylum Arthropoda; class Insecta; order Lepidoptera; family Noctuidae; genus Lycophotia; species Lycophotia porphyrea. Next base: position 1,823,908 of record OX465411.1, read on the forward strand.
TGAACAAAAAAGTGGTCGCAATGACGGGGAGAACAAATGCCTTTCGGCTTCGTTAAGAGTCTGTTTACACCCTTTATAGCACTGAGACAGCTAGATGGCGTAGTGGCAGACCGAGAAGTTGGCGGGACGCCTTGGATGGCTTTGTCGTTAGTGGGGTGTTCAAAAATGCAGCTACTTACTTTAAGGTCCTATCCTAGATTAAGAAATCGATCTCTTGACTGCATCTGCGGGCGGAGTTCGCGTAGCTGAATGTTGGGCCAAAAATATTTAGTAAAAAATTGCCATCGACACGCTAAGAAGAAGATTAAGCAAGATGAGTTTTCCCATTAGGCTTTTTTGTGAAATCTGGCGAGCTATGTACGGTCAGTGCTCTACATTACTTGACCCCTCTTATAAAGAAGAATCGGGAAAGAGGGGTCAGGTAAACCAAGGCACTGATTGTACTACTCTGCCTTTTAGAAGAATGTGACCTTGATTCTATACCATCGTTTCCAGGGTAATAAACGTCCTCCGGCACTGGGTGGACCAGCACTTCTACGACTTCGAGCGCGAGCCGGCACTGCTGGACAAGCTGCGCGAGTTCCTGGAGTCCGTGGACGGCAAGCCCATGAAGAAGTGGGTGCAGAGTGTGCTCAAGACGCTGCAGCGGAAGGTAATAATTGTCATCATTTCAGCCCGGAATCCATTGATCTTGAAGCCGAAACGACGACTTACGGCCAAAAGATCAATAGCTCGTAAACGATGGAGGCCGTAACGGCCGAAATAATTTCGGAAACTGTGGTCGCTTCGTGCCAGTGTGAGCAATCATCAATTTTTTTAAAGTGAAACTTCTAATGCGACTTCCAATAAGGTTGCGTTAAACGTTTAACGCTATCATGGACGGGGTATGAAAGCACTGTTGCGTTAAACGTCTAACGCTCCTGGGGAGGGGGAGAAGAAAAGAAACAGAGCGAGAGTGAATGCGTTCCACATTACGAAGTTTCACTTTTTCCGCGCGGAGGGACTCCACGCACTATTTTTTTTTTTCCATGGCATCTTCATGAATTCTTGTAAAGTCTCGTTGTTCTAGTGGTCACAAGTGGGAACGCTGATGTACATAGACCTGGATGGATTCGATAATTAATTTGATTGGGTGACAGAGAAAGTGGTTGTCACTAATACTTTTTTCATTCGAAGTGTCGTTTTGTGCCTCTTTAAGCGGGAGCAAATTACCTCTTTTCTCCACTAGACTTTTTAGCGGGCAGTAATGAGATTTGAATTTGGAACATGAATCGTTCATTGAACGAAAATTGTATAAATTACTATCTGTAAGTGTCTTCTGTACGGCGCGGTAACTATAAAAGAAAAGCAAAAGGGCGCGATTTACTTCCCTGTTCTTGTAATCGGTACGGATAGTATTTTGCAGAAAAAATAATTCGCCCATACCATTGTCGCCACGCCCTTCTACATCAAAGGAATCAGTTCCTTTTCCTGAACACCAGCCAGATTCTGAGATTACAAAAACTCAAAATATAAATAAATCCACAACTGTATCAATCCAATATAAAACAGTGACAATACATTTTCGAAATAGCGCCAGTGTATCAAATATAAATATGTTATTGACCTTTTTACATTCACGTTATTTTTTTTAGTTAAACTTATTCATTAACTACTTAAAAGGGTATCTTATTTATTTTCTTATAGCAGATGAAAAGTAGTGTATATGACTCTAGAGCAAAATATTTTTCCCTCAGGCGATGTACTTTGAATCCCTCGCTACGCTCAGGATTCTATTTTATTTTGCTTAATTTACTCCCTTGTCATACAATCTACTATTCTGCATCAGCTCTAAATGTGATGTTTTCCCTGTTGAATAATAACATGGGGCTTTCATCTACTAATGATACTAAAACTTTGTTATTCTCCCCAGAGTCTCCCGTCGGACTGCGAGTCCATGTCCAACCTGTCGGTGGCGTGGGTGGTGTCGCACGTGTTCGACCGCCTGCCGCCCGTGCCCCTGCGCCACGTGGCGGAGCCCGAGCGCTGCGACTGGCACCCGCTGGCGCTGCACCCGCTGGAGCTGGCGCGACAGCTCACGCTGCTGGAGTTCCATCTCTACCGACAGGTGGGACACTAATATACTACTACTTAATGGAGCTTGCACCTGTGCACCGTTTGTGCTCTTTAAAACTTGTGTTTAAATACTTGTACTTTTGATCACTCTCCAGCCGTGTCGTATTTCAAATCACTTTACGTTTTGTTTTATCATGTTCTGAAGGCTAATTCACGTAATTTTATGAAATTGTAGTGCAGTTGCAGTTACGTTCAAGTTCGAGTATTATACGGTATTCATGTAATCATCATTACTCACTAAATAATCAATTACGTCTCAATGAATATGACGTTATTATAGTGTTAAAATAATACCGAAACTGCACGTTGATCGAATTGAAACTCATAAGCTGTCATTTTGAGACGTCAAACGAATAGTAGAATACCGATCATGTTGCGTTTTGGAAGCACGCACTAAAGACGCGCAACAGTAGAATGCCGTTATTGCGCTCGCGTGACGCGCACTTGACGCGAGCGTGTCTGACGGCGGTAGAGAATACGAAAAGCGTTGTTTTGATCGAAACTTAACTACAACTGCACTGCAGCAGCACTTCTTTAGTTACGTGATTAGCCACAGGCCTACCATCAATTGAGCAGTGTGGGAAAAAGACAGAGCTATACAAGACGCCTAGCTACTTTCCCACACTGAATTTGCTTCACGTGAGATAGTCGCGTCTCCGAGTTTCGCTATTTAATTAAATCCGAACTTTATCATAACTTCTAATCTTACAATTATGTTGTTTTGTCCAGGTGAAACCTTCAGAACTGGTGGGCGCTGTGTGGACCAAGAAGGACAAAGAGAAGACTAGCCCCAACCTGCTTAGGATAATTAAACATACCACCAATGTGAGTACCTTCATACGTAATAATCAGTCAACTCAGCTTTAGTGGCGGTACTTCCATACAAGCCTAAAAGCTTGGCTTGCTTTAAAACTTATTATTCTTTATGATGTTAGGGTTTCTGAACAGCTCTTCTTGCCCTAGGGGCTTGCCCTATTGTTGCCTCTTAGACACGCCACTGCTCAGTCGCTAGCAGTCAAGTGCTAGACGTAGACCTCCACCAAGCTGATTAATTTAATTAATGGAAAAGCCATTGAACTCACAAAACTCGACAAAATGTAACCAGTGTTTGTCACAATATTATATGTCTCGTAATGAACCCGCACGGTGGATGACCCACAGACCTCCTTACTTTCACAGAGAGGAAGCCTGAGTTTTAGCATGGAACTTATACATACTGCCGCTCACTGACTGTATACCAATTTTCAACCTTATTACTCAGTACATAAGGGTGTAAAACTGGTCGATTGTCAGTGTACTCGGTAGTACATTAATTTGGGAGTACTAAAGCACACTTTTGCTTCTTTGGAGTTATGTCATCATCATCATCATTTCAGCCGAAAGACGTCCACTGCTGGACATAGGCCTCCCCCAAGTGTCGCCACATTGACCGGTCCCGTGCGACTCGCATCCAGCGGATCCCCGCAACCTTCACCAGGTCCTCGGTCCACCTAGTGGGAGGCCTTCCAACGCAACGTCTTCCGGTTCGCGGTCGCCATTCCAGAACTTTACGGCCCCATCGGCCATCCGTTCTGCGAGCAATGTGCCCTTCCCACTGACACTTAATTCGGGCTTCTTTTTGGAGATATGTAGGCGTGATATTTTGTGTGTTAACAATACTCTTTGTTTCATAGTTTACCCGCTGGATGGAGAAATGGATAGTTGAAAGTGAAAACCTAGAAGAACGCGTCGGCGTAGTGTGTCGACTGCTAGAGGTGTGCGTCGCGCTGAGGCACCTCAACAACTTCAACGGCGTGCTGGCGGTCGTCGCGGCGTGCGGCAGCGCCTCCGTGCACAGGCTTAAAGTTACCTTCCAGGTGAGCAGCCCACTGCTGGGCAAAAGCCACGGCGGGGCCTGACCACGTCTCGGCAGGGATGTGCCCTTACAGACGTAACCACCGGGGTTTAAAGAGTTGCTCTCTCAAATACACTTTTCAGGAAACAGATTAGCAGTTACATAGTAGCCAGCATCAACACCTTTTGATGTGAAACATCTATAGCCGCGGGTAAAATCGATTGTTGGCGTGGCGACGCGTCGCCACGCTATGCGATGGTATATATATACACTGTACTGTTAATGTGTACTATCATTTTATGCATATTACTTACGACATAGTCCCGTGACAGCAGCAGTTATTGGGACAAGTTCGCCACACTATCTCAAACCACTGCAACTCAACTCCCACCAGTAAAGCGCCGAGACAATGAGCTCGACGAAGTCCCAGAGAAACAATTGTACTGTGTTGGACCCTTGTGTGTTCTCTCGTGATGTCAATGTAGTGATGTTTGGAGTAGTATTTCTCGTCGATTTTGTTCACAGTTACGCTTCTTGACTTTTAATATTGATAGGTGGTACAGTTGGTGGTCTAGATTACATGAAATCTTTCACAAAGAAGAATAGGGGAAATTAAGGTGGAAGCATACGGCCGCGAAATTCAAATTTTCTTACGTTTTTTGGAATTTGCAGGTCAGTGTCAGGTTGTAAAAATTGAGGTTGAACAGATGGTTGGAAAATTATCAATATAACCCTGTAAGTTCATTTAACCCTATTGAATGACTTTGAAATATAATACATTGAAAAGGGGTTAAATGAACTTACAGGGTTTTCATCAACGTACAACCTGACACTGACCCGCAAATTGTAAAAAACGCAAGAAAATTTGAATTTCGCGGGCTACCCTGACGTAACCACCTTAACTAAGAACATACAGGGCACTGACTATATCCAGCTAAATTACTTTAATAGTCTAGCCACGAATACTTCTTCGACAGATGGTGCCCCTCCGCCTAATCCGAGCCTTAGAAGAATTCCGGGAACTAAACTCAGACCACTTTAGAAGATACCAGGAGCGACTGCGCAGCATCAACCCTCCGTGTGTGCCCTTCTTCGGGATGTACCTCACTAACATACTGCATATAGAGGAGGGGAACCTCGGTGAGTAGAAACATTACATTAAATAACGCGTCGAACGTTTAGAAAAAGACTGTCACACAGGTATAACTAGCAGACATGACGTTTTACAAGCTCAGTGTCATATTTACGGGTGGGTATTGTACCTACCATGACCAGTGTAGAATTTGAGTTTTCTAATACATAATCATAATTTATTTATCAGAATATGATTTCCAAAGATAAGGTACTATAGATGGAACCTAATAGCGGTCAATTGACGTTGAAAAGTCAAAAGTGAATGGCTTAAAACATAAATCTTGGATTAGCGAAATTAATTATTATTAAAAAATTTGTTATTCCAAGGAAAAATATGTCTCTTTTTAACCGACTTTCATCAAAAAGGAGGAGGTTCTCAATTCGGTTGTGTTTTTTTTTTTTTGTGTTATCTCATATCTCCGTCGTTTCTTAACCGATTTCAAAAATTCTTCTTTTATGTGAAAGGATATACTTCCCGATTGGTCAAAAAAAACACTTCCCGATTGGTGGAAAATGACAACCCCATCGAGTTTGGACTCGTTTGATTCGTCTTGACGAATACTTCCTTAAAGTTCTGGTTACAATATAAAAATTAATTCATGATTAGAATTTGTGTGTTATGCTAAAAAGTCTATAACTAAAAAGGGTAAAATAAAAAACTTTCTGCGAAAAAAAACCGACTTCCAAAAAAAACACAAAAAAAAAACTAAAATAACTTTTTTTAAATTCCTTTCGGAAGTCGGTGACAAAAATTACAATGAAACAAACAAAGTCACCGACTTAAGGGACTCCAAATTGACATTATCTTTGGGACGGGTCGATTTGACCAGATTATTTCTACAGCGGGCAACCCGGGCCCGCAAACGGTTCAGCGATTTCCAGATTGGCCACTGCAGTTCCTGTCCAGGAGGAAGACTGTCTGTTTGATCTATTTAAAGAATTAAAACTGTATGCATGTGTGTGCCTTTATATCTAAGTGCTATCTTTTAAAATGCATGTAGAAAGTTAGTATGAGAAGTAAACCGTACAAATCAACACCTCCATAAGTCATTTAAGTCTTTACAATCTAATATGAACCTACCTTTAATAACCCTTTTTACTGTGTTTTATAAATACTCTTTTGTTACAGACTACCTCCCCGACTCGGAACTAATAAACTTCTCAAAGCGACGCAAGGTAGCAGAAATCACTGGAGAGATACAACAGTATCAGAACCAACCGTATTGCCTCACGCCTGAGCCGAAGACCAGGGTATGTACCACTAGCTTTTACCCACCCATTTTAGTAGTAGAACCGCGTGCCGAGGTCGTTCCTCGGATGGATGATTATTCATTATATACCCAGCCCTGAGATGGCAACGCAACTGGGGTACTAAGTCATAGGATCTCCTAGTTTGGGAGTCAGGATTTACTCTTCATAACATAACATAACATCACGCATGTAATCCCCGAGGGGTTAGGCAGAAGTGTACCTAATAGTACACCCACATTTCGCGAGCTAAGTCCCATGTAATAGGGGGCGAGTCTATTGCCATCAACCGGGCATAAATCCAGATTCCGTAGTTGCTATTGAGAAATACCTGATTGAAAAACCCAATAGCACTTTGCCCGACCCGGGAATCGAACCCAGGACTTCATGCTCAGCAGTCACGCTTAAGACCACTAGACCAACGCGGCAGTCTACATATATAAGACCTTTGATTCACTCAAATTCATGCGTATTAGTATTTTTTTTATTTTTAGTAAGACAGATTATCTTCACAGGTAGCTGTAATCACTTCCTATTGCATAGACTTTAACCTTGAAACGTTATTATTGTGTTCCAGGCATTCCTAGAATCCTTGGATCCGTTTCCGGGTAAAGACGACAACGAGATCACAAACTACCTGTACGCGAAGAGCTTGGAGATTGAACCGCGGCTAGTCAAGCAGATGCCTAAGTTTGTGAGTACACCTTACTGAGGGTAAAGAGCAGCACGTCTTGCACTCTGCTCTAAAAGTGGTTAAGGGTACCTTCACGGAGCTGTGGACGGTGAGTAATGGGCTAGCTCGCCGTCCGTCCGTCTTGTGGGGACAGGCCGTGTGACGGCGCGTTCGTGTTCCACGCGCGCCTCGAAGAGATGTCAGCAGACAGGGAGGGTGATGCCTGCCAGGGCTGCGGGACTGTTCGAAAGAGATACCGCGGCCCTGGAACACAAATGGCAAGGAAGGAACGTGGATGGGTTTTAGTCAGTACAAGTTTGAAAAAAAAATGGGGTCACACAGCCGGACGGCAAAATATGTATAGGTTCGATTTTGCCGCCCTGTCTGTGGTGAGTCAATTGACCGCAACAGCGATCAGTAGCACTTCTTATAGCCAACTTTAAAGAAAGTCTAACCGGATAAAACGGCTATTTTATAGAAACAATTTCCTTCTTTTACGAATCATTTGCTTATATATTTATTTATTACTAACTGTTACCCGCGACTTCGCCCGCGTGACTACCTTCCTGCTAAACAAGTTTGTAGCACAAAAAATTAAGGACTTTCATACAACTACCTCCTTGCCAAATTTCATCTTTAAACGTCAAGCGGTTTTCGATATTTCTCGATGAGTGAATCAGTGACCTTTCGCTTTTATATGTATATTTAGATTTGGGATCTCAAACAAAGGATATGGAGATATTGTTGAAATCACAATGATACAAAAAATATTTTACGTTTGCTTCTTTAAATAAGAGGCCAGAGTATGCACGTTATAACAGGCGAAAGGCGGGACTTTAGACATCCAAAAAGTGCTGATTATATCGGCCTCATTTTAAATAATGGTGCCGATTCCCTTGTTTACAAACTAAACCAAATTTAAGTTCAGTGCATCTTTTTCTTTCTATTTCATTAAGAAAAGGACAGAAGATAAATTTTAGTTCAGTCCTGTCAAATTAACCAGCGCCTGACACAAGTTTAGGCGTGATTAAAAAGTTGACTACTAAAATTACATCAAATTACGTCAGGTGCTGACTAATTTGACAGGACTATATAAACTAATATTTATCTTCTGTCCTTTTCATAATGAAATAGAAAGAAAAATATGCACTCAACTTAAATTTAGTTTAGTTTGTGAACAAGGGAATCGGCACCAATGTCTTTTGATTGAGTGTTGTGACATCGTGTTTCCCCCAGCCCCGGCGCTACCCGGACCTGTCGCCGAAGCAGGTGAAGGTGTCGCGTCGTGCGCACGCGCATCTGGACAGCGCGCCCGGCTCCACCTCCTCTATCGGCTCCAGCAACGCTTCGCACTGTGATGATACCATGAGTGAGTTACATTATTTGTATAAGGTACAATTCAAAGACACACACACAAAAGTCACATTGATACACAAAAAGTGACATAAGCAATGTGTAATAAGTTTGGTGATCTAAGTCGAAACGGCATTTTCTTAAAAAAAAAGTGTGTGTGAACTTATTACGCACGTAAGAGTTATACTTCTTTGGCGTATAAAACTAAAATGTTGACTAGCTAACTTCAGGGTGTATGTTGACTAGCTATCTTCAGGGTGTCGGTTTTTCGTGACGGTGTGCGCGCGCATGGTAAAATATTACTCTCATCATTTTTCCGTAACGCGCCAAAAGAACTTCAAAAATTTAAAAATACTTTCGTGTTCCAGGTATGACGTCACAAATATCTCCGACGAGTATGAGCCAATGGGATGGCGGCTCGCTACAATCTCTACCCATGGATTTACGTAAGTATTAATATACGAAGTTTTTGTAAAGGTGCGTCCAGATTAAGTAACATTTTACAAAAGTTTTCCTATATAATACAACATTACTAATCTCTCTATTGAATCATGTTCAATAACCATCATTTATAACATGTTATGTTATTAGTGTGGACACACCCTTAAACTGGAACCAGTGAATGTTTAGTACTTACTCTTTCTATCATGTTAAGCCATTTCATGATTTGTTATCAATATTTGAATAATCTAAAACATTGTTCCAGCAATATAAAGGGTGTAAACAGACTCTTAACGAAGCCGAAAGGCACTTGTTCTCTCCGTCATTGCAATCATTTTTTTGCTCTAGACCATACCTGGGAACCTTCTAGTTACGGAGATATTGGGGGTCAAAGTTCCGACTTTTTCACAAGTTTTGTTTTTTTTTTAATATATGTTTTTAATGTTAGATTTTTACTTTAAACACCTCCAGGACCCCCTTACTATTCAATCCATCCATCAGCACAATGTTTTGAGTGTGTTTCATTGAGTCCTAATGTAAAACGTGATTTTTCAACCGAAAAAAAAGTCGTTTCCCAGCATTAATTTTTGCGTAAAGTTACTTAGTTTGATATACATAATGCTTGGTTGACGGCTTCGTGAAGAGTCTGTTTACACCCGGTATTCTGTTGTTAGGCCACATATTGCTGGTATTCTTCACCATACGAAATTACCTTTTGGAAGACCCCCTCCCCTTCCAACAATCAATTTCGTATGGGGCAATTGGATTGGATACTATTCTACTTTTCTTGTTAATTTTGGCATTCATAGTACCTTCATCCAAATCCTATTCGTAGGCTAATGATGATTTCGAACTTCTTAGAGGAAATAGAATCTTTAATTTTTAATGAAATATTTGCCTTTTACAGAATTTCATGCATTTTGTAGCTTTTCTTCTTTATCGTGTGGTTAGTGTCTAACCTGGTGTCAGAGTTTTTATGCCGCCCATGAACTCAAACTCAAAAGCATTTATTTCAATTAGACCCTTACAGGCACTTTTGAATGTCGGAAAAACAAAGAAGGCTAAGCTATAGTCCCAGTCACAAGGCATAATAACTTGTGAAAGTACTGTAGTTTCCCATTCCAAAGCGTAGATCTCTATGGAGAAGAATGGGCAAGAAACTCCATGGACACTCTTTTCAATCAAAATATTATTACAAAATCTTGGTGACATCATTCATGTTGAGATTATACATATAATTATGTGAGAACGATGTAAAGAGGCGTGCAAATTAACAGCGTCCAGAGTAAAAGAATAAATCAACAATTTAACAATAAAGTACTTCATTAAAATAAACCGTGACAGCTAAGAGATGACCAGTCCCAGCTGACAGCCCCCATTCACGAACATGATGTATGGATCAGCACTATTCAACTCAACCATATTGAAGGGAACTAAAATGACCCGACACACCCGCCACCATCATCATGGGCCTCTGACTTGGCCTTACATGCCGTCGAGAAATATCTCTCAGGCATGCTGGTTTGAGATCTTTCTACATTTTGTCTGTGTGTCAAAATAAGGTCTAATATCTACATTTTCTTTTCAGTATCCGGCAGCAAACAGGAACTAGTCAGTCCTCGGTTAGAACGGTGCTCGCTGTCCCAGCTGAGTCAGCTGAGCCTGTTCGACAAGGGCCTGGCGCTGTTCGATAAGAACAAGCCCACTTATAATAACAAGTGAGTTCATAACATCACGCCCGTAAACCCCGAAGGGTTAGGCAGAGGTGTACCTAATAGTTCACCCACATTTCGCCAGTTATGTTGAAGTCCTAAGTAATAGGGCACGGCCATATTGACGTCAACCGGGCATGAATACAGATTCCTTGGTTGCTGCTAAGAAATTCTGGAAAAACACAATAATATTTTGCCTGACGTGGGCATCGAACCCAGGACCTTTGGGGTGCAGTTGAAAAAAGTAACAGAACACAAGAGTTAACTAACTAGTCGTATCGTCCCACTTTTGAGCAAAGGCCCCCATTCCCTTCACATAAGAGCTTGTTTACTTCCAGTCTTACCGGATGCAGGTCAGTCATCATCACCACGAGCCACAGCCTGAATGTACACACAAAATGACACAAATGCCACGATCTTGTAGCTCTATATCTATCTATCTTCTATCTATCGATATACTTTGTTTGTTTGTAGGGGGTAATCTCCGGAACTAATGATCCAATTCTGACAATTCTTTCACTGGCAGAAAGCTACATTATTCGTGAGTGCTTTAGGCTATAAATTATATTTATATCATGCATATTAGCCAAGCTATGACAATTTTTGCGGACGAAGTGCTAGTAAATAATAAATATAAACATGCTTAATGTTGTTGTTCACAGAAACAGTACACGAGACGAGCCACCTTCGCCCCGAGACCGACATTCACCCAGACATGATCGGTGAGTTACTTTACTGTAGTACAATTTAAGTAACTGAATTAAAATTTTGCTGCTGAATATTCAAATATTAGAATGAAAAAATGACTCGGCTTCAATGATTATTTTGATACTAGAGAATCAAAATAATGATTGTTTATAAGCATTCGCACTCCATACAAGTCAACACTCAAACTTTAGGTAAATATGCATCCGATCTCTAATTAAAAGTTGAGATTAAATTTGTTAAGTTTTTTGCAATTTGCCTGTGAGGTTGTATGTGAAAATATTGTTCGCGCTAGTACTAATAACTATTTTATGAAAAAGTCATTCAATGGGGTTAAACGAACTTAGAAGGGTTGTATTTATATTTATGATTATAATTCTGTAACACACGTGTTATGGTCACGAATCATATTTTCATCAACATACAACCTGACGCAGACCTGCAAATTGCAAAAACCGTAAAAAAAAAAAAAATTCGAAACCGGTTCACCGCCACGTATTCAGTAGTAGAATGATGTACTGTATACGTGGTAACCGTATTCGCATCGGTGTCGCTTCCACCTCGTTTGTTGGTTGTCCGTCTTACAAATATTCAAGTTTTTATAATAATTTCGTCCCTTTTACAGACAAACATCAACCTGTGAGCGGAAACCCACCGCTCTGTCGCCTCGGAATGCGATCGTGGATGCGGAGCTGTTTTACTCGCGAACCATCGATCATCGCCTCACCGCCAAGAAACCCGAACAGGTAAGTCATTACTTGTGTATGCATTAACTACCTAGAGGCAAAAAGACTCGTTAACGAAGCTGAAAAGCACTCGTTCTCCCCGTTATTGCGATTGTCTAAATAATAACAGCCGCTAACACGGCTTAATCTTTAGGTTAAGCCATGCTTGCCTAGGTTGGTCTGTGGATGAGTGACCACACATTATATACCAAGTTTCCTCCGTGCCTCGGAAAGCACGTTAAGCCGTTGGTCCCGGCTGTCATTTGTAGATCTTTGACAGTCGTTACAGGTAGTCAGTGGCCGGAAAGTCTGACAACCAGTCTTACAAAGAGGTATTGTACTAACTGGTTATGGAGGTCAGATAGGCAGTCGCTTTATGTATAGTACTGGTATTCAGTTGCATCCGGTTAAACTGGAAGCCGACCTCAAGATTGTTGGGAAAAGGCTAGATGATGAAATGCAGGACTTAGACCTTTTTCTCTATGGGGGTAGGCAGAAATTACATGGCGTCATCTGCTACGCTAAGGTTTTACATATTCTTTTTGTTTGGTTCATATCCAAATATCTGGCTATACACGCATGCCTGTGGCGAGTATTATGCACTTGACTTTTCTCTGAGAATATGATTAATAAGGTCGGTTAGAGAACGCCTCTTCATTTTGGTGTCTGCCTACGCCGCATGGGGAACAGGAACTTATGTATGATATAATGAAATGCGATAATAGTAACAAACCGTGTGCGGTGCAGGAGCTGGTGCCGCCCCTCCTCCCGCGCGGGGAGCCCGAGCGCCCCCCCGCGCCCCCGCGCCGCGCCGCCTCCCCGCCGCACGCGCACACCTGTAAGTGCCGCACCTACTGAAGCTTTACACTAACCTCATTATTTATAACTAAACAATAGGCTAGTTGACAAGGTCAAAAATAAAATATAAAAATACGTAGAAATAAGGCCACTCATCTTAAAAACTACCATCACCGTACAGAAATTAAATATTGGGGGACAATATAATTGTAAAATTGGATTTACTGATAATAAGTATTACATTTGATCCCAAATAAGTATGACGTCACAACGTGCTATTTCATACAAATCACGTACCCATTTTGCGTTTTGACAGTTCATAAAAAAGTAACTATTTTGACTTCCTGTCACATACCTTATTCTTACCGACCTTGTGTAAAGCATCCTTAATAGTTTTCTCTAAAAATCCTTCTTATATAAAGTGACTGGTAATTAGTGACCGATAATTAAACACTTGACAGTACTCATGATAACAAACAACTTTTCCAAAAAACATTTTTTTTTTTAAATACTCATTCACTGTTATCACAATAACACAACAGCCTTGTGCGCGCCTGTGACCTACCAGCTGTTACCTGCGTGACGCCGTTCTGTGTCATTAGTATCGTACCGTGCGACTGAGGGGAGACAGAGCAGCCGTGCAGCTAGTTAGTTAGCTAGTTATCGGTGTACGTAAGCAGTGTAGAGTAAAGCGTTGAGAGCAGCGGTGGCCCAGTGGTAGCGACCCCGACTTACGAACAGTATGTCGTGGGTTCGAACCCAGGCAGGCACATTACTTTGTGTAATTTATTTCATCACCACTGCTCTCAAAAACGGTGAAGGAAAACATCGTGAGGAAACCGGCATGTCCTAGAACCAAAAATTCGTAGACATGTGACATCTACCAATCCGCACTGGGCCCGCGTGGTGGATTATAGCCCATTCCCTCTCAAAGAGAGGAAGCCTGTGTCCCAGCAGTGGGAACATTAATAGGCTGATGATGATGATGATGAAGCAGTGTAGGTACTACATGTTTAGATTGTTGCTAAATCTATATCTATATCTATACTAATATTATAAAGAGGTAAAGTTTGTGTGTTTGTTAAATTGTCAGGGGTAATCTCGGAATCTACTGCACCGATTTTAAAAATTCTTTCACTAATAGAAAGCCACATTATCGCTGAGTGTCATAGGCTATATAAAAAACCGAAAAATTAAAAGGTTTTTACGTGGTAGTCCGTTTTGTAAAGAGAATCGGAGAAAAACTCATCGTTATACGTGAAGGCCACAGCAGCGCGGCAGCGGCGCGCGATGGTTTCGGCTTATTTCGGTTCGCGTTCGTGCTCACTTCGGAAGAAGGAGGCGTGACCTTCCTTTTACATATGAGAGGTAGGTACCCGCGCGGCTCATTCGCGCGGTCGGCTCTTTACGCAGCCTTATACCACTAGGCTATTGGCTCAATTAGCAATCTCAACGAAAATTCGAATAGCATTACTCCTTTTATCGAACAAGATTGATAACGAGCTAATCTCCTAGATATTAAGGTTTAAATTTCAACTTCCACCACTTGTGATAATATTAGCACCTTACCGTCTTGTTTTACAAAATGCAATACGTAACTCTTCAGTTAACTAAAAGATAAGGTTGAAATTAGCATAGATTTCTTGTTTGGTTGAATAGAATGTGCTCGATTCTGATTGTTGCACTACCGTAATTTTACTTCAGAAACTTAACTGCTTTATGAACTGCAAGTTAAGGTTTAATTTAAAATACTTCTAATTAGAGAAATAAATGAATATTGTTTATGCAACATGCCTAGCTTTTCTTACAAACCTCAAACCTACACATTAACATTTAACATTTATTATTTTTTATTAACTTTTGATTTCTTAAATAATAATTAACGAAAATCACCTAATCAAAAAAAAAGAAACTAAAAAAAAAAGAAAAAAAATCGTCATCGGATTTGATCTCGTGACCATTGTATTGCTGAGCAGTAGTCTTAACCACTAAACCAACACGCCATTTACGTTATACTACCAAAACTTAAAATGGTTTGATGTCATTACCAAAGGGGGTTCCTTTTCTTTGAAGCTGACTGTACAATCACGTGTATAAGTATCGGTCACTAATTTTAACAGTCACCCCATACAGGGTGATTGGTAATTGGGTGCAGGCCTTGAAAAGGGTGATACTAGAGCTCATTTGCAACAAAATTGACCCGATAACTAGGGGTTCTATCTGAGATATTTATTTTGAGTAATCTGCCTTGAAAAGCAAAGGTAGTTTCAATCTTTTTTTCATTATTATGCTCTTTATGACGCTTTTAAACCAAAGGTTTGGGTTATCTTTTGATAAAATTGTTTTCGGAATATTCAATCGTTTATGCGCTCTCTGAAATGTATCATAACAATGCTCTGAGCGAATTAGATTTGTCACAATTATCTATTTTAGGTCGAGAGGAGCAAAATTTCCAAAAAATCACTTAAAAATTCTATTACTCTGAAACCACTCAGATAGGACCCATACCTATCGAGGCAAAATGTGTTGCAAAGGCCTGCACCCAATTACCAATCACTCTGTAATTCTGTATACAGTGCTGAATATAACTCATTTTAAATTTGTACTGTCTCTTACGGAATATCTTCTGTCATTGTTCGTTATTCTCCCAATACTTTGACGCTGTTGCAAGCGGCGTGATCACGGGCTGACTAGAAAATGCGAGTGGATGGAAAGTAAATTATTAGGAGCAGATTGTTGTCTGCTCCTAACAATTTCTCCGAAGATATCCCGTGAGTAGTTAGCGGCACGGTTGGCGCAGAGGCTGAGCGATTGACTGCTGCGCTGCGTGTCGCGGGTTCGATCCCCGCACGGAACAAATATTTGTATGACCTACAGATAATTGTTCCGGGTCTGGCTGTTTGTGTATGTGAGTTTAAATGTTTGTGAACGCACCCACGATACAGGAGAAATTCCTAGTGTGTAAAAATAGATAACTTGTGTTTTAAACCGTAAAAACTTAAAACAGTTTTTCTAACCATTTTGTTTATGTACAGTATCATCGTCCACATGTGAACTTCCGCCCGAGCCACCCGACCGGCCACTGCCCAGTCCCAAGCACCATGAACTTTTTAAGTAAGTATCTAGTCTGTACATCTGTACATATAAATGAAATTGGAGTGTCGGTTTGTAATATTAAAGTAACCGCTTTTTACTAAGTGCATATGGATGTATACACGGTACATATACCAAAACAACATTTTTACAATTTTTGTCCGTCTGTCTGTTAGCCGGAACAGCTAGTTAATGATCAAAACAATTCATTTAAAAAAAAATCATGTTGTCATTGTAACATAAATTCTATCTTAATGAAATTAAGTTGAATTTTCACAGCTGTTCTGATCATTCCAAACATTTTTTCGCAGCGGCTACAAAATTCTTAATCAAACAATGATTACAGGTAAACAGACTCTTCACGAAGCCGTCAACCAAGCATTATGTATATCAAACTAAGTAACTTTACGCAAAAATTAGTGCTGGGAAACGACTTCTTTTTGTGGGCCTGAAAAATCACGTTTTACTGTAGGACTCAATGTAATGCACTCAAAAGATTGTGCTGATGGATGGATTGAATAGTAAGGGGGTCCTGGAGGTGTAAAGAAAAAACCTTACATTAAAAACATGTATTTAAAACAAAAACTTGTGAAAAAGTTGGAACTTTGACGCCCAATATCTCCGTAACTAGAAGGTTCCCAGGTATGGTCTAGTCAAAAAAAAAAAAGATTGCAATGACGGGGCGAACAAGTGCCTTTCGGCTTCGTTAAGAGTCTTTTTACACCCTTTATATGCGCATTGGACATTACTTCTCTGCTTTCATCTTTGGATAATACAAGCGCGAGGTTATCTGATGTTCTATGGCCTTCCAAAATATTCATGGATAGATAACGCAACACATTGCCGTGTATCTAGTTTCATTAATATAACGGCGCAGTGTTTTGGTAATACGATTCTAGAACAGAGATGGAGAACATAGTGCATAGACTTGGCTAATTTACGACTGAAATTAATGTGAATGGTGCTATACATGCGGTTGTGACCAACTAGTCGATGTCAAATAAGGCTCGTCTGGCTGTTCACAATGGTGTGCTGGTGCCGACACTTATGTATGGAAGTGAGTGTTGGGTATGGCAAACTAGGCATGAAAGTAGAATTAATGCTGTGGAAATGCGTTCCTTGCGAAGCATGTGTGGTGTAACTCTGAAAGATAAAGTGAGGAATGAGGTTATACGGAAACGTTGCGGCTTAAAAGAAGATGTAGTGACAAAATTGAAAAAAGTATGCTTAGATGGTTTGGTCATGTGGAGAGGATGAGTGAAAGGCGACTAACAAAAGGTATTTACAAGGCAGATGTGAGTGGCAACGCCGGGAGGGGACGCCCTAGTAGAACATACGCTGGCCTCATTGGTGAGGTTAGGTCTAGGTGAGGTCTTCAGAAAGGTCAGGTGCGTAGTACTCGCAACCGGCGTGCGTGTATGACCAGATGTATGAACGTGGACGAGGCAAATGGAGTATGTAAGGATCAAAGCAGTTGGCATTCTGTGGTTTCTGCCTACCCCCATGGGAAACGGGCGTGAGTTTATGTATGTATGTATTAATGTCTCAATCCCAATATTGATTCTGAACATAGATATGCAAGGTGGAAGGAACACCGACGGTAAAAATGGTATTATTATTATTATTTATTTATTCTCAACAAAATTACATTTGTGTCGAACAGTGGTTATACAGTGGTCATAATAGCAAAACACAAAAATTTAAATAAACATATCCAGTACAAAAAAGAAAGAACACCACAATTGACATTGGTCCTTATATAAAACATAGTCAGTCTTTTAATACGTCTTAATATTAATTATAATCATTTAGCTTAATAAAATTGTATTAAATTTAATTCTAATTCAAAAATAATATTACCTAAAAAAGAAAACAATTTATAAATGTATATAAATAAAATTCATTAATTTGCAAATTAATTCTAAGTAATTCAATTCAAAATAAAAATCAATTCAAAAATGTATATAAATAAAAATTCATTAATAATTACGCAATGTCAAAACGGATTGATAGTATTATAATAGTTTAAGGTAATAAAAGTCATTAAAAATACATCCTCTTCATTAAAAATTATAATAAATTAAAATTACCACGTATCCATCATTGTAAACCACCAAATCGAAAATTTTCTTCGGTTATTTAAAATAAAACAGCTATTTCATACAATCATGTTGACCGTGTATGTATTGCAGTTTTTAAGGAAAAAAACGGTTTTTTTTTTGGGTTCCGTACCCAAAGGGTAAAAAAGGACCCTATTACTAAGACTCCGCTGTCCGTCTGGCTGTCTGTCGCCAGGCTGTATCTCATGAACCGTGATAGCTAGACAGTTAAAGTTGCTAGACAGTTGTTGCTCGCGTTTATTTAAATTTGACAATCAGTTCGGGTTGTACTCTGCTTGTAATTCAATCAGACACGTGGCGCCATCTGTTTAGCCGTGAAAAGGTAACAGAAAAACTTACTTCTCGCTTTTAAAATATTATAGGAAGAAGAATAATTATATTTGTTTAAAAAAACTTGCAATCCATTATGCTACTACTCACTGGATGCTTGTTTTGTCCAATCTTTATGTTGCCGTGCCCTAACCGGGTTTCATGTTGGAACTTACTTACATATATGTAACAACTAAATGTACACATGAATGCAATTAAGAATTTGAGTTTGAGTTTGAAATTTTCACAGATGGTTTATTTCTGTTGCACGGAACCCTTCGTGCGTGAGTTCGACTCGCAGATTCAGATTCAGAATCTTGGCTAGTTTTTTTAAAATTAAATAACCGGAAAAACCGAAAAATTTCGATGTGGAGGCTTCAGAATGATGTATTGAATACGTGGTAGCCTTTTTTACCGTCGCTGTCATCCTTTGGCATGACCTATTTTCAATTTAACCTAATTGGTTAACAATAGATTATATTAATTACCTTCGTTAATGAATAAACAGGTTTGATATCCCTGCATTAGTAATTATCACGAACATGTAATGATATCAGTAGCGTGTCTGTCTACGACTGTGTTATATTTTGTGTTCTTGATTATCTGCAGCGAGAGCCGTGTCGTATAAAGACATACTTACACAGAATTGTGTTTTTGTTAATAAAGGTGTGATATTTTTTAATTATGCGTTATGGTATTAAATGTGTATATTTTTAAGGTCGTTCGAAATAGAAGATCTGTATTCGAAAATCAGAGATTTTTATTCGTGAATATTAGTGATAATGATTTTAAAATATCCATGGATCATACATCTGTTGGGACAGAACAACGTTATGTTTGTCGGGACAGTTACTAATTTAATATAAAGGGTGTATCAAGACCTTTAACGAACCCGAAAGGCACTTGTTCTCCCCGTCATTGCGATGTTTTTATTTTCAATACGCTTTCTCGAATACTGGTTCTTATCGCACTACGATTAGGTTTAACATGCAATCACAAATCACAGAAAAAAGCAAATTAAATCATAGTTTCCTAATAATTCCTAAAAAAAAGTACTTTCCGTTTTAATATTTTATTTCCTCGAAAGTGTAATAAGTGTACTTATTGAAAAACGTCGTTTGATACGCGTGGGGATTTGTTACGGCAGTTCTTAGCTCCATAACACCCTACTCGCCTCGAATGCAATAACAAAGTTTTCCCACTTATATCAAAATGTACTTTTGTTATAGAATAGACTAAACCTGGGAACCTTCTAGTTCCGGAGATATTGGGGTTCAAAGTTCCAACATTTTCGCATGCTTTTTTTAATACATGTGTTTAATGTAAGATTTTTATTTTAAACATCTCCACGACCTCTTACTATTCAATCCATCCATCAGCACAATATTTTGAGTGCACATTAAGTCCTACCGTAAAACGTGATGTTTCACCCAAAAAAAAAATATCGTTTCCCAGCAATATTTTTTGCGTAAAGTTATTTAGAATGGCTTTGTGAAGGATTCCTTTACACCATGTGTGAAGGCTTTCGCAACATTGTATACGGCACAGTAACAGTAAGTTCAACACTTGTGTATCGTTTCAGAATGCCCGCGATATCTCCTAAACGGTCGCCGGCGCCACAGCCGCCCGCCAGCCCGCTTGTACACGCTGAAAGGTAATATTTACGTTATTTTTACTAAATCGGTTATATATCAATCAGACCAACGTCCTGTGACGCACATCGCAAGCTTCTTGACGAGGGACGTTGGGATGAACAACCACTGCGCCAGCCTGAGCCTCTTCCTCAAGGTCTCATCCTCCTGGTCTGCAGCGAGGATCTCATCAACAGTCTTTGGACAGTATGGATCGTCAGACATATGTCACAATGGTAGGGATTCTCCGATCAAGTCTCGGAGAAGGCTCATAATATAAGCTTAATAAAAAATAGTTTATTTTTCCAACAGTTTTAGTTTATTTATTTGGTTTGTCAGATTGAATGGCGTCGGTCAGCGAAAAAGAAGATATCCTTTAATGATATCGTTTGCCTTGTCTATACATAGTTTTATTTATTTACTGCTTTAAAGTTAGAAACTGCTTAAGGGACGAGGAGTTTTCCATACAAACGTAATACCAACATCATTTTCAGTTTAAATATATTTCGACCTTATTATGCTGTTATTCGGAACAAGGCAGTGTTTTCCTAGGTTTCAATTTTATTTATTTTTGCAAAATATGTACCTAAAACGAATTGTAAACAATTTGAATTTCTCATATTTTTACAGTTTAAATAAGCTGTTTCCATCTCATCTTTTCTATATTAAAAACGGAAAAATTTTAATTGTGTTTATTTCGAAACATGACTTATATTGTTAAGTACACAGTATAAAAAAAAAATCATTCATCATTTTTGGTATTACGGCACACATTCAAATTAATCACAAATGTTCAGCGGTGATATGATTGAACGATAATTATAGATTAGTAGCTAGGTAAACACTATCCACAAATGCTCCCGCGCGGCTATGGAATGCGCCGGGAAGTGTGAAACAGAGATAACAATATTTTGACGGCTTTTTCCTTCGCTTTGAATTGCAATTCCGCGCGGCCTCCGCAGGGCTCTTAAACGTTTCTCAACTTGAACTAGCGCTTATTAATAAACTCCTCAAAATAAACTAGTTATTAGCATAGATCGGAGTAGGGAGATTGAATTGGGGTCATTGATCCGAAATGTATGATAGGAATGTTCATATTAATTTATATATATATATTAATATGAACATTCCTCCGGATTTTCGGAATTGGTTGATTATTAAAGGTAGGAATTGTATTAAAATGAGCAATATTGTATTGTTCATAAATTTTTTTTAACGTTTCTCAGTCACGATTTGACACAACCCAACGACTAATCAGAGCAAAGGATCATGGGTGGTGCACTAACCGGTGGTACCTTCCTTTAAATGAATTGAGTAGTAATAATATCATATTTCGGATATATAATATTTCGGATCAATGACCCCAATTCAATCTACCTACTCCGATCACTGGTTATTAGTCAAGAACTTTACTAGTTTAACATGTTCTGTTGTGTGCGCAGAGGCATGGCGTTCAAATTTGAGTGGCGAGGTGCGCCCACGCCGTCCCCGCCCGCGCCACCGCTCACGCCGCATCACCGTGAGTACTCGCTGTCTTCGTAAATGCAAATAAACTATGCTATTCATAAGATATGCTTAGATAACGCAAGTATCACGAACCGAATGAAAACCAAGTGCGCCATTTTAAGGGTTCCGTATCCAAAAGGTAAAAACGGGACCCTATTACGAAGACTCCACTGTCCGTCTGTCTGTGGGTCTATCTGTCTGTCACCAGGCTGCATCTCATGAACCATGATAGAAATTTTCACTGATGATGCATTTTTGTTGCCGCAATAACAACAATTACTAAAAACAGAATAAAATAAATAATTAAGGGGGCTCCCATACAAGTCTGACACTACCTTCCGCTCTGCCCAGAGCGGGAGAAGGCATTTGATGATTTCCCATCCGAAAAAAAAGGGGGGGCTCCCATACAGCAAACGTAATTTTTTGTCGTTTTTTTGCTCGATATTTGTAACGGCGACAGGTAGACGTTTGAAATATTCACAGAATATTTAATTGTTCACTTTAAAAATAAAATAAATATTTAAGGGGGGTATAATGGTACGGAATCCTTCGTGAGCGAGTCCGACTCGCACTTGGCCAGTTTTGTTATTTAGTGTATGTGTGTGTTTCTGTACAGCGGTGTCGTGCGGCACCCCGCCCCCCCTCCCGCCGCGCCGGCGCCGGGACTCCGCCGCGCCGCCCACGCCGCTACCTCCGGTGAGTTTCTTATAAGCATTTGTGAAATTGTCTATGGAACTTGATTAAAAAATAAAACAGCTTTTATTACAACATTAATCTGCTGGCCACAATGCTAGGATCCCTTAAAATTAATGTTGCTAGGTGTTCTTTTGTTTACCCTTAATAATGAACATTGTTGCTGTAACATTGCGTCTCGCTACACATAAACATGTTACAGAAACAATGTAACGCACCATTGTTTATGATGTATATTGGGGTTTTTTATTGTGAATATTTGGTCTAACGATATTCTGACTATTCAAAAATTTCTTTGATTGAATATCAACGGTATTTCTGTGTAAATTAAGGTTGATTTTAGAATAAATGAAAAAACATATTTGAACTCTTGTTCCCTCCACAGTCGTCCTCAGTGACGGCAAGTTCCCCGCCGGTGTACGGCACGATGGGCGCGGCCCCGCCCCCCGCGCACAGCGCCCCGCCCCCACTGCCGCCCCGCCCCGCGCCGCCGCCCGAGCTGCTGCGTCCTGCACACTCTACTATACTGCAGAGACGGCATAATAACACGTGAGTATACATTTCATATAGCTCATCAACATTTTCTTGCCCTTTTTTTTTTCGGATGGGAAATCATCAAATGACTTGTCCCGCTCCGGGCAGAGCGAAAGGGAGCGTCAGACTTGTACTGACTAAAACCCATCCATGTTCCTTCCTTGCCCTTTGTGTTCCAGGGCCGCGGTATCTCTTTCGAACAGTCCCGTAGCCCTGGCAGGATCATTCTGTCGCCCTTATCCCAATTCATTTGGTGTCGCCGCAGCATGTCTTCTTCTTCCATACTTTCCCTTTCTTGCCATATCATTCTTTACACAGTCTATCCATCGTTTCTTTGGTCTTCCTCTACTCTTATACCCATCCACATTCATACTTAAAACTTTCCTCACGACATTTTCCTCATTCCTCTGCATCACATGCCTATATCACGATAACCGATTACCACACAACTTTTCAGTCACCGGCGCCACTTTCAGATTTCCACTTATATACTTAATATAAGAGGAAACCTGATAGTGGCGCCGGTGGCCTTCTTATTTTATCCATTCGTGTAACACCACACATCCCCCTTAGCATTCTCATCTCAGCCACTTGCAAATGCCTTCCATTTATTCCTTTTATGCGCCAACATTAATTTAGCTATTAAAAAAAAAAGCACAGTCATCCTTAATGGCTGATACGTAATCCGGTCTTCACTGTATGCAGTGTCTTCATCATCACCTGTTGTTGTGACCGTCTATGACCATCTTTTACTATAACGTCTTCATTTTATATAGTCGTCTGTGCTACCCTCACAATAGCCAATGGAATAATAGTATATTTTATGAATTTTTGTTGTTATGAAAAATATTTTTGAGACTGGAAAGAAATATACAGCATCCGTGTCTAAATTACCTGATATTATACCGTTTTGAATTTATTACATTTGCTATTGATTACGAGGGAAATATGACCGTCATGTCACTGGCATCACAATTTCATCCGTTATTTATTTATTTATTAAAACTTTATGTACAAGTAAAAACTGTACTAAGGCAGACTTAACGCCTTGGGCATTAAGGTTCTTTTTACAATTAGTCTAACATAGAATGGTTCTCTCCCCAGCGGCGCGCCCCGCCTGCCGCCCAAGCCGGCGCCCGCCAACACGGCCGCGCGCACGTAGCGCCGCACGCACACACACGCACACACACGCACACACACACACACACTGCCCAGCAGAGCACACCACAGGACCATATCCATACCCCGGTATATTCAAGGCTAGCGCATATACGGTCCCTAGCATAATCAGCGTATAACGTCCCCACTGTTGGGACACAAGCCTCCTCTATAAGAGAGGGTCGTATTATCAGCTTCACCAGAAAAGTGGGCTCATAATTCAGTGTGATTCAGAACGTTGAACTGAACAATTTTCTCCATGGGACCGCGATAAAAAAATGAGCAGTCCCCGGTACAAAACTTCAATACCTATTCAACACAAATGTATGGGGCAGCTGATGAGCTGAGGAGCTCGTGGCAAAATAATATCAGCCGCTTGAGTCGATCTTTAGGTTAAGTCGTGCTTGCCTAGGTTGGTTGGTGGATGGGTGGCCACCCATTACATACCGAGTTTCCTCCGTGGCTCGAAAAGCACGTTAAGCCGTTGGTCCCGGCTGTCATTTGCACATTTTTGACAGTCGTTACAGGTAGTCAGTGCCCCGAAAAGTCTCGACAACCAGTCTTACCAAGAGGTATCGTATTACCCAGTATTAACTGGGTTGTGGAGGTCAGATAGGCAGTCGCTCCATGTAAAATACTGATATACAGCTGTATCCAGTTAGACTGGAAGCCGACCCCAACATAGTTGGGAAAAGGCTAAGCAGATGATGATGATGTATGGGACAGCTGATTTTTTCTTCGCGATTTTGATGTTGTAGCCATAGAAAAAGATTTTCAGTTTGGTAGTCTGAATCACACCCTCAAATATGAGCACACCTTACTGGTATACACTGTGATCTACGACGCGGGCACAATGTACGCAAGACGTCTAATTAAGTTATACAAAACCATATTAAACTGATCTCTCATTGTACGGGAAGCTCATACTAAGGGAGGTCAGGTTATACTAGACATGTATAGTTTGATGTGCCGCCGTGTGTACTAGACAGTCTAAAATAGATTCTTGAAAAGCACATGATTTTTTTTGGCATATATGCGCTAGCCTTTATAAACCTCACTTTTATTATTGTGTTTCAAAAGTATCCTTTAAACGCAGTTCAGTTATTGAAATACTTGCCATATTTTTCATAAAACACTAGCTTTGTCTGTGACTTTAAGCGTGGCGACAAAGTTAAGTTTTTATGAGTAAGTTGTGTAAAGCCAGTTTTTATTAACACTATGCAATACTTAAATCAATGCATAAAGTATTATTTTACTGATAGAATTTAAATTCGGAGGAGCTCGTGGTTAAATGATGACAGCCGCTCGGCTCGGTCTTCGGGTTAAGCCGCGCTTGCCTAGGCGTGTCCGTAGATGGGTAACCATCCATTACATACCGAGTTTCCTCCGTGCCTCGGATGCATGTTGAGCTGTCCCGACTGTCATTTGTACATCTTAGACAGTATTTACAGGGAGTCAGTGGCCCGAAAGTCTGACAACCAGTCTTACCAAGTGGTCTCGTATTACCTAGTACTAACTGGGTTGTGGAAGTCAAATAGGCAGTCGCTCCATGTAAAATACAGGTATTCAGCTGCATCCAGTTAGACTGGAAGCCGACCCCAACATGGTTGGGAAAAGGCTAAGCAGATGATAAAGTTAGAATTTCATTTCTTAGCATTTGACAACTCAACATTGTGCTTTTATTTAAGTATTGCCTAATGTTAGTGAAGACTGCCATAGATCTACCTACAATAAAAAACAGCAAAGTTCTTCAGTCGCTTATATATATGTAACTATTGTATAAATATTGTACATTGTAGACATTCCAGTGCCGTTTTATCGTAAAAGTTTTTTTTACATAATCTAAACAAATATTGTATGTACTCATGTCACAAGCACAAACGAATAATATGCCTTATAACAAACAAAACAAATGCCAATTTTCAATAACACCAACAAGCTACAATAATTAAATGTGTAAAGTATGCGTTGTTGGGTATTCAACTCTCGGTGTTAAGGCGAGCTTTGGAAATCCAACAGCGCACAAAATAGTTAAGTAAATTGTTTCAACACAAATTAAATCTATACAAATTGTCCTACTATAGATTAAGGCGTGCTACACGTTACACAAGTTGGAAGGGGTCGACTACCATGTATTCAGTCCATCATCGTCTTGACTGTCCAGTTATAGGTCTCGAGTTCGAACCCAAGACACGCACCTCTGATATTTCGGATTCATGTGCGTATTGTATAATTATCACTTGCTTCGGTGAAGGAAAACATCGTAAGGAAACCAGCATGCCTGAGAGATTCTCGACGGCATGTAAATCCAAGTCAGAGGCCCATGGGCGGCATAAAAATTTCAACTGTCGAGCTATCATGGTTCATGAGATACAGTCTGGTGACAGACAGCCAGACAGACGGACAGTGGAGTCTTAGTAATAGGGTCCCGTGTTTACCCTTTGGGTACGGAACCCTAAAACAACTATTCCATACATTTTAACCGTGGTTTTGCAATTTTGTAGGAAAGCTGCTTTCTTTAATCAATTTCTGTGTGGCGATGTTCGGAACGATGTACTGAACACATGGTAGACGTTAGAGCTTCGGTAACTCTTTCACTTTGTATACACTTTGTTCCATTTTATTTTCATTTTATCAATTAGATAATGCCTATACAAAGACTTAAAAACAGGCCTAAACCGAACTATAAGAAAATAAATGTGATCGCTCATCTAAAAACAATATTAACAAAAAAGTAACAAAACAATTTATAATGTGCTGTGCCAATAGTAACGCAATTGAATAAGTTGACATAAATTTTAGATAAATATTAATGAAATATAAGAGTTATATATAATGAATTAAGCGTGGCTTTTACCCCTTATACAATCAAGAACGCTTTTTTGTAAATATTCGCGGATACGACCATACGGTGAAATATGAAACTTTAGTATCCAGAATTTGCTAACCTCTCTTAACGTGTACCAGAAAGTTGGGCTCATATACAAGGCGGAAGGGATACTGACGCGAAAACGGTGACCATGTATTCAGTACATCGAACCGAAACCGAAATTGCTGTTTCCTACAAAAGGAATACCTACATGGTCAAAATATATAAATAAATAAAATCATTTTAATTCGAGTATCACTGACTCATAATCGTAAAAATACATTCATTCAGTCACATTACATACACAAAATAAATTAATTCAATTCAATCATTTCAAGTCAAGCACAATAAAACAATAATTAAAAAAAAAATGTTTGGAACAGCAGGTTTTTGAAGTGAAAACTTCTTTAGCATCGTTGTGATTTGAAAGTCGATGAAACGAAAAAGCGACAGTAAAAAGAGACAGACACATAAATTCATAAGATTTAACGTGGGAGAAAATGAGATAGGAAGCATTTTACAGTGTTTATCTTGAAGCCATCATTTTTGAAGGTTTCTACCATGTGTGAATGGCACACATGTTTTTTTTTCTGATGCACTGAATACTTGGGAACCGTATTCGACTCGGTGTCCGCCTCGTAGACTTTGCGTACAATGAGAGGTTACCTTGAACTGGAAACATATAGTTTGGTACGTTGTGTGTGCTTACACTGAAAGTTTAGGAGCGTTAGTATATACTGGAGTTGATATAGTTTTAGATGTATGTACTTATTTTACAATACAACACGCCTGAACTCTCTGAAGGAGTTGGCAGAGGAGTAATAGTACTGCTACGTTTCGCCAAGTCCAATGTATTAGGGGGCAATCCTATTGCTATTAACCGCGCACTTATCCGAACTTCGAGATACTGAGAACTTTGAATGGAAAAACCGAATAAAACCTTGTCTGACCTGGGATTCGAACCCAGGATCTTCTAATACTTGCAACGACTATACTAACTACACCATATCCAGTCTCCATTCAGTTACTGAAAAAATTAAAATGTTTAAACTCTTTATTTTCAATTTACTAAGAATTTCTATATTTTTTGTCGTTCATTCTACTGTATGAATTTATTTTAGCTTTTAAACAGCATCGTTTATTTTCCTTCTCTATGCGGATACGGAAGGGTTATGATTTTAGGGGTTCATGTAAGTTTGAAAAAAAATGACATCAACACCTTGTTTGAATTTTTTAGTTGCCGTTTTTGTTGTAGTTGGGTTTTTAGTTTTCAACTTTTTGTTTATACGTTCTGTATGTATTTAAACTCTTGATTTCTTAAAATATTGATTTTAGTATGAAAATCTATACATTAATTTTCAAGGTCCACCACGGTTACAAGTAAATTTTATTGTTTGTAGCGATTTTAAATTTCTTGTAATTGTTTCGTTTCTGACCGTTTATTATTCTTTGAGTTCCGTTCTTGATTTTTTTTTAAAAAGTCATTACATAACTTTTTCAGGTACTTGAGGTACTCAATTGTACAGGTTTTGTTTTCTCATTCTTTATCTTTTAGATATTATCTCCTTGAAGCTAATCTTACTTACCACGGACAATATTTTCGGCCAAAAACACGGTTTTTTGTTAACCAAAATTAGCAAATATTTTAACAAATACACAACGCATTTGAATAAGAAAGTGCGGTGCGACCCTTCCTGTAGATTACGATGGTTCATACAAAATTTACGAAAGTGTTTTATGCCGATTTTTTTTTGTACTGCCCGACTGAAAGTGCCGTCTGAAAGTCAGCCTATATTATTTCCCATTTTCCTAATAATATTTTGACGTGAATACGTCTTTAAAATTGCTTCCATAGAGGGAGGCAAATAAAAAAAAATTGGGGAAGTAAAAAAAAAATTAAAATTACTTGATGGGAAGTAAAAAAAAAATTAAATTACAATGTTTTCATGAAAATTATAACATTTATTTTCCAGAGGATTGTTTTTTTTTTGTCACTTAATTAATACAAATTTCAGTACAAAATGAAAATCAACCACATTATTTTTCAACATCTTTACATTCGTTTATAATATCCACCAGTACACAATTATGCTCAGCGGCATTAATTTCCGCTTCGCTAACGTTGAGGCAGTTCTCCTTTCAGCTACGATTACTGATAAATAGTAATATTAATTTCAGTGTACTTGACACAAACATTATTCTGTTTAGAAGACAAGTCTTTTTCAAGACGATATTCGCAAATATCGAAAATGAGGATTTATAAACATTTTTTTATATTTATTTTTTTTTAACACAATTTCTAATGTGTTTTTCTGGTACACCTTAATTGTACAGGAATTTTATTTGTCACTCTGTCAGTGCTAAGAAAAGCGCTCGCATTTGGTCCAAAAAAATCATGTGCGATGCGATTGTTCGTATAAAACATACGGAAGTGATGTATGGTGCATTTTGCGCTACGGTGCAGCCCGCTCAAGTTGCAAGCTGAGTCAGCGTTTGAAGGTCATTTTTTTTAACTACCTTAAAAAAATCTGTACATTCGTTTGTCATGTTATTGGATACCATGTTGATGTTCCTGTTCATCTATTTCTGTTTCGCTAACGTTGAGTCAGCTCTTCCATCAGCTACAGTGACGACTGGTGATTTTAATTTGGGTGGACTTTATCCAAACGCGGTTTCTATTTAAATCACACTTTTACAGGACTGGATGTTCACAAATATAGTAAAAGGCGGATTTGAAAACATTTTTATATTATTTAAAAAAATATGACATTCGGCGTTGTCAACATCTTTACATTCATTTTTTAGATCCACCACAATTGTACAGGACTTTAATTGGATTACTTCTTATTTATTTTGAATTAACAACACATGTTTATCAAAATGTCACATTCATTTGAAATGTCCACCACTAGTACGCAGTATTTTATATCAATACTAGTAGTATAAAATGCATACCAAAATTGTTTTTTTATATATTGAAATTTTCATTTATTTCTTACGCCCACCTCTATTGGACAGGAACTTATTTGATTACATCTATTTTATAGAGTTTCTTATTTGATGTCGAGACATCCCGCCCTTCAGATAATTGATCGTGGAATTATATATATTTTCAAATGATTGTTTTTTGCTGAACTAATTCTTTTCTCCCCATTTAAGTAGGTAGTGGTCAATACTCGAAGTCGGATACAGTATTCTTCAAACGCATTTCTATTTACTTTTTCCAGGAACTGTCAATTTGACATACTTGTCATAAAAAGTACAAGAAATATTGTACTAGTTTTTCACCTATGAAGGTTTATTAGATAGGCCCGTTGTATCTCTCAACATCTTTACATTCGTTTTTAAAGTCCACCACAGAGACCTTGCCAGGACAAAAGACTAACTCCAGTCAATTTCTTCCTCTTTTTCTAAGATATCACAATAGCACGTGTATTGTGTTTGTCATTATTTTCCTTAAATTTTACCATATGTCACGTCAGTGACCTCGTCTGGTAATATTGTGACATCTCAAATGTTTGACATCTGTGTAAAATGTGACATTGTGCGAAGCCACACTTGGATTCAGCCGATCTTTCGAGTTGATCATCTGCCTAGACTATTCCCGAGCTACCAGAAATTTGATTTTTATGAGGACATTTGTTGCCATACGAGCACAGAAGCTTGTTTAATATCTTATTTACTATATTTTGTGTCAGAGAGTCTGGTAAAGCTGTGACATTTGAAATGTTTGACATCTGTGTTATATGTGACATTGTGCTGACGCACTTGAGTCCAGTCAGTCAATTTTTTTATTTTCAAAATCTTAGCATTCGTTTTTCATATCCACCTTTATTGTACAGGGATCTTATTTTATTATTATTGGGTTCCTTCTTAAAATCAGTTTTTACGTCACCTGATGGATATACACATCACTTAGATGAACACATCTGCGGACACACGCAGAGATTGGTTTATCTACTTTTTAATTTTTAATTTATTTGGAACAACAAACAATTACTTAATAAAGCATAAAGACATAAATATGTAATCAGCAGTGCTATTCACAGCATACAAGCAAAATAATAATAACACGCTTCAAAGAGAAGTTAAAAATAACAAACATATTAATGAAAAAAAAAAACAGTGATTTTAAACTTACTACTGTAGACGTGTTACTAAGTAATCATTCGAGTGCTGAACCTCACCGCAAGGGAAACAATATTTTATAAAACCCATGTTTTTGGTGCAAATTTTTGTTTAATTTAAATATACGGGTCGGTTCTTGACCTGTGCTTCCCCAAGAGGAAAATAATGGATGATGTTTATGATGAAGTGGGTTTTCTTTTTTATCATTCAGAGTGTCAATTAAGTAATGGTGTCACATCTGACCGGTTTGACATCTATTTAAAATATGACATTGATCGATGTCACACTCTAATCCAGTGTTTCTATATATTTCATTTAGTTATTTTTATTCCACCTCTATTGTATAGGAATTGATTTAATTTTTATTAAATTCCTTTTTTGCGACTTTTGATTTGATTTTCAGTAAGTTTTTACTGAGTTTTATCGGAATTTCAGTTTTTTTTTTATCGACAGATACTTTCTCAACATCTTTACATTCGTTTGTGAGATCCACTTCTCAATTCTTAATTTGTTGTCGAGGCAGCGCTCTCTTCAGCTACTACTACCCAAAAACCAATGTTTGCATCAGAGATGCATATTTTGAATACACGTCCGCAGATATATGTTTTATTGTAACATACTTGTTAGTTATCACCCGACTTAGCCAAATCTGATTCAGTCCTCGATTTCTTTCTTTTAATTAAGATTAATAAAATGTATTAAAAAATACAAAACATTTTTAAGTAGCATGGGAATTTTGTATTGTTGTAACAATATTTCTGTAGCCGTTGTTGCGTCCCACGGTGGGTCATTCATTTAAATTAGGCGGTCAAAATTATTTTCTTTGTTTTTTATTTCAATTATGCTTTTGATGAAGATATATTCCAGTAAAACACAATTGTTCATGATAATTACGGTTTATTATAAGGAGTCCCACGTCTCTTCACCAGAGTTGCATCCTTGCATTTCATTGTCGGATTCTTCTGCGGCAGTTTCCTCATCCGGGGTATTTTCTACAGCCGTGTGGGCTTCAGCAGACATTAACATTTGTATTACTTCTTCTCGATGTGGCGTTGACCTCTTTTTAGGTTTTGGTCTTATGCTAGATATCAAGGGATCTGATATGAGAAATAATCTGTTCATTACATCTAAATTGCATTGCTCTCTAAAAGAAAATTTGTCTAGCGTAATCCTGCCGGTACAGTCGAATATGCTTGTTACGCGCCTCTGCTGCTTCTTCCGATAGCAAACCTATAGGCAAAAGAGCATTTTCCATGACAGTTGCGCCATGAATTAATATTTTATGCATTGTGGAAGTCATGAGATGCCAGGGATATAAATCAATGTACATCTTCGAGGTCTAATAACCATATAGAGAAAACTTTTTTAAATCGACTTTATGAGAGCTGGATATGGCTTCCAAAATCACTTTCAGGTGTTTTATTACATTTGAAATGGTTTATTGTTAATTAATTATCTGAAATTATTTTATTAGAAATTGTTTCTTTCAATTTCATTTTTGGCTTCGGAGCTACAGAAGTATTTCTTATTTAAAACTTTCAGCTAAGCAGACAGTGAGTAATAGTTTAAAACTTTAAACAAAATATGGCCACTTACAAGTTTCCACGTGTAGTATGTAACTTATATAAATAGAAAATCCTTGATAGACTAAATAACACCAAACAGGAAAATTGCTATTTACGCTCGAAGAAGCTATGAGATAAAATTTTCTTCAATTTAACCAAACTAGTATTGAAGATGTCGTATTCGCCTGATCTCTCCCATTCCTGGACTTTCTCATATATTCCACATCTTAGCATATATCCGCATAAATAATTTATCCGTATCACCCGAGTAATAACTACATCGGAATGGAGAACTGGAGAAGTTTCTGGTATAACAGTTGTTTGAGAAGTTTTCATTTGCGAGACAGACATAAACGAAAAAAAATGTCATGTAAATATCTATTACATTATTTTTTCCATTTCATTAATCACATTTCTTTATAAAAAAATAAACGATGTAAAAAGGATCTTTGATGTAGTGTCAGTGACAGCTATCTCATCATGTAATGTTGTCACATGTGACCGGTTTGACATCTGAGTGAAATGTGACATCGATCGAAGTTACACTCGAATCCAGTCAGTCTTTCGAACTGTCTAGAATATTTAGGTTATCACTCGAGTGACATCCAACTGTATATGGAGAACCAAGTGCTCTTTGAACAGTATGACTCTTTAATTGCGAGACTAAAAGTCAAAATTTATGGAACCTTTTTTATTTTCCTATTCAATACGATATATATATATATATATATATATTTTACTTTATATTCATTTTTATCAAACAAATGAATTGTTAAAATTATCTACATTCCTACCCACCTTCAGTTATACAAAAATATTTGTATTGTTTAAGGTTTTATTCGGTTTTATCCAATGAGGATTTACTTAGTGAAATCACGAAGTCTAGATTGGTGAACGGTTACTAGTATTTTTTTTATTTATCATGTCTAATTATTCAAATATATAGCGTATGCCTGCATTCTAGAACTATCCCAACTCCAGTCCGCATTTGGAACTGAAAACTATGACAAAACATGCATTTATGTACATACTAAATATATGCGTTGAATGATAGCTGCGTGCACGAAACGGCTGAACCGACTGCGATGAAACTGCCGCTATTGCTTAGATGTAACATAATATATAAGAACTTGCTAAAACCCATTGGAGTCGGTCCACCAGTTTCCGAGATCGATGATAAAAATAGTAAATAAAATTAGTATGAAATGCTCTTAGCTATAAATATTATTATATAAAAACTGTTAAAACAACAATAAATTCCTATTATGTTGCCATAGTAAAATAATATTCGAGAATATTATTGTTATACAATGTTATATTTTAGTGGATATTACGCGCAGTGGCCGGTCAGTGTGTGGGATGACATGTAATTACAATGGGCTAGCTTATTCTCACATTGACCGATCAATATTGTTAAAAACAAACTTATACAGCAGCATTGACTATAATAAAATATATATACTAACAATAAAATCCATTGTATATTGATACTTGTAAAGTAAATGACAATGTTTTAGCGAAATTTAAATAAAATATAATGTACAGTTAGTATGTAAGTGAGAAACAATAATATTACGCGTATTAATGTATATGAAAGAAATTATTTAGGTGTGATTTACCCGCTAAGTGGCTAACGCTGTCATGGCCGATTTGTTATGGTGCTTTAGTGATGGGCTGCTCTCTGTCACGGAGTCCAGTTGGGGAGTGTGGAGATGTGCTGTAGCTGCAAGTGTTTGACAAAACAACAACTGATGGTAGGCAGCGTCTCCATCGACGATGCGTACCGAGTTATGTGAATCTAGCCATGAGATTGGTTAGTTTTACGGATATCTGTGCTGGTAACGCAGACTTTCGGGTTAAATCCGCCCCCAAGACGATATTCTGATCAATGTTGAAATTTACCCTTATTTTTTGTTTTTAAACCCGTGACAGTTAGTACCGCCATCGCCGTTTTCAAACAGTTCCCATGTAGGCTAACTCAGGTGTCGCACCTGGGAATCGTACCCCGACCGCTTCAATGACGTTTAACGTAAAGAACATTCAGACAATATAATGTAAGTCGTAACTGTGGCAATATATGGTTCATTTTACAATGAAACGAAAATAAATCTTTTAGTACCTCTCCAAATATGAATTATCATAATAGTTCCGAATTTGCTTTAAAGTACGAACTATTAGGAATACATATGTATATATATATTATAAAAGGGGTTGCGCGAACGACTACTTTTTTGAATTCTGTAATGTGATCTTTATGTG
This sequence comes from Lycophotia porphyrea, assembly GCA_950005105.1. Classification (NCBI taxonomy): domain Eukaryota; kingdom Metazoa; phylum Arthropoda; class Insecta; order Lepidoptera; family Noctuidae; genus Lycophotia; species Lycophotia porphyrea. The sequence continues at coordinate 1,858,511 of OX465411.1, forward strand.
GAGTTGATTAATGAGATTCAGAAGAACGAAGACCTCGTTTTAAGTAATATGTAAGCACGTCCATCTTTTACGATGGACCAATTCTGAATATCGACAAAAAATAAAAGCAGTACAAAAATGCAATACTTATTTTAATGTATAAAACAGATGATATATTTGCGCTATTCCAGAATTGGTCACATAGATCAAACTAGACAGGTTATAAAGTCTAGATTCTTTTGATAGATTCGACTCTAAACTGCCTCCTAAGTTTTTTAAGTTACAATTTGATATACACACTAAATAAATGTAATATTTTATGAAATTGCGCGCGCCCTATAACAAAATGTCAGAAAAATTACAATGTATGATAGATAATAATTTGTACATAATATAAAGTATATAAGTAGCTGATACATAGGGGTGGGCTGTATGATCTAATTGACCATTATTGTAGTACAAAGCTAAGGATGTAGTTTGTAAATTGCCGAGGCCATATAGTACCAACTTTTACTTGATGTAATTAAAAATGATTCTATAACATGATACTGAAAAGCGATTTTCTTTTCTGGATTGAAATTATGATGTTACAAATTTATGGCGTGATATTATTACTTAATTTTATTGTGATTTACACCCAGAGTTATTGAATTGCGAATTTGAAGATTAAAACTTGTAAAAACTCCAGTAAAACATTACTTAAGCTGGAAGCGCCTGGGTAGCCCGCAAATTTCAAATTTTCTTAATTCAAATAATTTATTGTGGATAGGTTCGTAAGATAATGTGTTAAATACACGTAAGTCTGCTAATGTCCCGCCATTCAGGCATACAAAATTTGTCACAATTTCGTTAAATATGTAGTAAAATACAATACATCCAATTATATACGTCTAATTACGAATTATATTTATGTCAAATTACGAAAGAACAAATTACAAATTGCCAAATAAATTATTAATAAAAGTTTCATGTCAAGTTACAAATTATTCATTCAATGGTTTTCTGGATGATAATACATGTATTGACATCTAGAAATTCTCAAGAGTAATTACATTTACTTATTAATAACTCGTTTAGTTTTTTTTTTGAAGGTATATGTTTCACTCATAGTTTTGAGAAAAGGCGGAACATTTTTATAGATACGTGGGCCCATACAAATTTTGCTTTGGTGCAAAAGCTTTGTTTTACTTTTTTTAATCAACATACAACCTCATTACTGATTGTAAAAAACGTACGAAAATTTGAATTACGCGGGCTACCTTAGCAATTCCCCCAAAGTAAGGAGATTCGTGAAAATTTTAATTCTAACGGTTTTGCGAAAGAAATGTTGAGTTTCAAAGAATAAACGAAAAGTATTCGTAATTGATAGGCCTTCCATCTTGGTCCTGTCCTACCTTCAGTAAGTGGAGAGGCTCCAGAAAAAGAACGAATGCTTCTCATCTTCAAATTCACAAAACTGAATCTGGGTATCAAAAGAATATCGCTTCTGAATTATAAATATTTAATAAGTAATTGTATACGCACTGCGAATAAAAGCACAAGTATGATACTTCTACAGTAAACTGCACTAAATCAAGTACATGAACTTTGACGCTAGTTAAACATATTGATTAATATCCACGGTATTAGCAAGTAAGTATTTATATCGGGTTTGCCCGACTTCCTTTTGAAGACTTAGTGTTCTTCGAGCTCGTTAATATTAATTAATATGAAAGCGAAAACAGTACAATCATGTTGGTTCCTATTCAAGCTGACTTGTCACCCAAATTGTCTTAGTCGGCTAGAAGAGACAGGTCTGTGGTAACAATTTGATTACGACTTTTATTCCGTAGCAAATAAAGGCGAGTTTCTTAGTTCAAGTGGGTAACACCTGAACTAAGAAATTTACCTTTCTTGCTGCACACAAAACTGACCTTGAGCTGGCCTAGCATAGTACGGAGTCAATAAAATGCGAGGCCAGCTTATACTGGTTTTGTTACCATTGACGTGAAACCTATTGAACTATATCATTCTCCTGACCTTATCCCAATTTATTTGCGGTCTCACTTAGCAGTCAACTACTGAAGTTTACATTTTTCATTTATCTGCAGTATACTGAAATAGTAATTTGTTCGCAGTGTGGGCCAAGTCCTCTGTCTGATTGAACTGCCCATCCCTAAGATTAAATAAATCATGGTAGAAGAAACGATAATTGGCCTAAGCATGCATCTATACATACCTAAATAGATAATATAGCGAGATGTTAGTTAAGTGAAGAACCTGTGAATATATTGTAAATATTATGTCAAAAGATTCATATATACAGTTTGTTGTTGTTTCATTTCTTACCATCGACTTCCACATTTTTCCTATGGAGTTAGGCAGAAATCTACAGAACACCTCCTACTACGATACTTACTTAGGTACTCTCTTTACTGCATCCATGTGCATACACCGATACACAGGGCCGGATTCAGGGGAGGGCAACCGGGGCTGCAGCCCCGGGGCCTCCACAATAGACTCTTCGAAGAAAAAAAAACAAATTCCGACTAGTAAACACTAGTAAGTAGTAGTAAGGTAATTAGTTTGTTCAATTTGTGTCTTTGAGCAACTCATACAAAAAGGACTATGGAAAAGACCAATCTGCGGAAATATTTTACTACCAAATTCTCGAAGATCAAAATTTCAGAGCTACATTCCCAAACCTAGAAATTGTATTGAGAATGTATTTGGTTTTGATGGTATCAAATTGAACTGGAGAGAGCTCGTTTCCAAAAATGAAAATTATAAAAAATAGGCTTCGAACCAAGATGGGATAAAACCGTCTATCAAAGTTTTCTCTCCTGAGCATATTTACTTCAGGCTTTCGGCGAAAAAAACTCGGAAGGTTCTGTTCATTAACGCTAATATTTAATTTCAGATAATTGTTGTTTCCGATTACATTTCTGTTTGTTAAATACTAAAAGAATCTACTTGGTTTCACAACAAATTATTTATTGAAAAACTGAAATTTTTCTTCATTTTATTTGGAAAATAATTTGGGGCCAGAGGGCCTCCACTCCTTTGTTGCCCCGATGCCTCCAGACCTCTAAATCCGGTCCTGGATACACGCACTGAGAAATTCAAAGAGTAGAGTGGAGAGGATATGACTCATATTTGTTGTGGCCAGCCTGTGTACTCGGCGGCCAAGCGGGCGGCAGCAGAGACAAGAGACGTGAGCGGCGTCCGGCGGTCGCCTTTTGTATTACTTATACACTTAATTTTTTTACTAATATTCACGATTGTAGTCAAGATTGAGCCATTCCTGATTATTTTGACTTGAAGACTTTAAGTAGCAAGTTAGGATCTAAAATCTAATTTGTTACTACTTGGAGGAAGAAAGATTTTTAATTTTTCATCCTTGCTAATTTTAGGGAGAGCATTGTAAATATGTAATCTAAAGTTCACACTATGCAATAAAATAAAGTTTGAGTAATAAAATTTTAAAGTTTTTTGTACTTTAAAGTAAAAAATAGAATTAATGACAGGACCTTACTCGACAGTGGTTTGTGGCGCCATCGGGTGAGCTCAAAAACGATAGCCTCATTGGGCGTGAGTAGCCTGTACACACATCTTTGCTCCGGTTTAGCCAGTCAGGTATGTATCCCGCACAGCTTCGGTAAACACCCTAGCTAAGCGTTTCCTCTCTTCTAGATCTCGTCAGTGTTCTATATCTTACTACGAATATGAACGATCAGCACATCATATTTTATGGTAGTGCAGTCTTTGTCTGAATAAACGCAATATTATGTTGGATTGTGTACAGGTTACACCCGGAGTTATTTACTATACGGACCTTGTATAATCTAGAACATATTTCCTTTGCATTCAAGCGTTTTAATCCATACCGATTATTGGAATCAAAAATATAACTTAGGACCTATTAATGATAATATTTATCCGTGGTCCTAGGCAACTGGGCATATCCCAGTTGTAACGTCCTGTTGTGCCTATTGGCCTTGTTTCGTTGTCTGCTGCTGATATGGAAGGAAGTGGAAAGTATAGCTTTCATACTCCTCCGCTATACATTTCTGATTAATTTCGTTGCGGGATCCAAGACAGTTAAATTGTTTCGTTGGGACTTCGTCGAGCGTCATTGTCTCGGCGCTTTTGATAGTTGGCGCATGGAAAGTGTGGCGGGCTAGTCCCTAAAAAAAACTCCCCTCCGCTTCGCACATCTCCGTAGTCGCCGCTTTGGTGGACTCCAGACCAGGCCTTAAGGCTATCCACTGTATAAAAATGTCACGGAGGGTGTCAACCCAATGGGGAAGAATGAAAATTCATTGTTTCAGAGATATTTGCGAAACATAAAAAGAAGATTAGTACCTTTATGCTTTTGAATCCTGTTGATCTATGCTGGAAATTAACAAACAAAATTCCCTGATATACGGAGGTGAGAGTGAAAACAAAAGGATTGATTTAAATAAAACAATAATAAACGATGTTCGTACAAGTTTATTAATAATTATTTATAATGAGCGCCGCGAGCGCCCTCTACTACAGTTAAATAATAATAATAATATATATATTATTGTACATTTAAATATACAACAGTTGCGGGCGCTACGTTTTATCATAGTCGGATACACGGCTGGGCTCGAACGCGTTACCTTTAACAATAATACCATACTGTTAACTATTTTACTCACATACTCACACTTAACTACCAAATTGATATAATATTGACAGGCGTAAAAACGAATGTTTTTTTTTTACAATGGCAATGAGCCATTCGCATCTCTATCATCATTTCACAGATTTTTTGTAACAGCAGCAAACATACACACACACACTGATACACACTTGATATCGTGTACTGTCTGTCCTGCTGTTGGCACATTACAGGACCTGATGGAAGCTACTGTACGTCGTCAAATTTTGGGCCGAATTTATTAAGATTGTCATTGACGCGTTAAGAGGCAAAATTACCGTGAAAGAACTGTACAATCTAGGGTTGCCAACATTTATTCGTCAAAATATAGTATTTTTTTAAATAAGCTTTAAAAATATAGTACACTTCAAAAAAAGATAGTATTTTAAGGAAGACGCAAAAATTTACAAAGATGTATTATTAAATAATATGTATTTTTCTAAAAACTATATTTTTTTTACTTCTTAAATTTTTTGAATTTTTCAATTTAATGTGAATCAAAAGCTCATTTTTTATTCAGTTTCTTCCTTCTCGCCATTTCGAATTCATATCCGAAAATATCCTTTCTATGAATGCCGAAGTGGCGATATAGAACAGGAACGAAATTACTAATTTTGGTAAGCTGGTTTCAGTATTTTTTTAAATATAATATTTCATTTCTGGCCTGTAGTTTTGTCAGTAAACTCTCAACTCACTACAATCTTTTCCTTTTGGCAGATGAAATCGGTTACATGCTATGGCATTCTGTCAAAAGTTAATGTGAAGGCACGATTATAAAATTTTAAAATGAAGGATTTCTTTGTTAGACCTGTGCTGAAAATATAGTATTTTTACGTACTATATATTTCTTCAACAGACGGTACTCAGACCCGAAAAATAGTACAATACTATATATATTATAGTACGGTTGGCAACCCTAGTATAATCATTTACTGGACAGTTCTAGCGCAAGGCAAGTCAAAGTGACAGCCAATACTTGCACTGCACAATATGGTACAAAATTGCTAATTTTACAACAGGGTGTTAATTTGCTACCAACTAATTTCCCCGGCTGTACCAACGTAACTATAATGGTTATAATTATAGATTAGAAGCAGCATAGTCAGCTATATGAGTAAAATGTTAACCCCAAGCAATAGAATTAATGTTGAAGTTGAAAAAAAAACTTACAACAAGCAAATTAGACATTAATATTAAACACACCCTAGAAAGATAATTTGTTAATTTATGTCAGGTTCTAAATCACTTTTCTTGCAAGTCGGGCACTTCTGTTAACACTGAGGAGAAGATTATAGGAGTAATTGTGTATCACTTACAATAGCAATGACTTCCATTCATTTTGACGAGTCAAATACAAATTTACAATCAATCAAATCATTCATGAAGCAATAAATTAGGAATTTCTTTTAAAATCCTTCGGGTTTTTATAGGAAGCGTGTTTCGCGATTAGAGTGATTTTTTCCAGCTCTGTATTACTCAATACTATCTTTATTTGCATTCTACAATGTGTTCTTAGGAAGTTAAAAAAATTGTGATCATTATGGACCCTGTGGGGCACAGCAAAAAACAAATATAGTAGGAGAGAGGAAGCTTTAAATAGCCAAATACCAATATATTAGGTCGGAAGGAAATCAAAATGTGACCCAACAATAATCATTATAAATCATTTAATTTGACATGGAATGATCATTTAATTTAGTTTCAATATAAATCATGAAGACATTGAGTGCACACGCTCATGTCCGTTACGACATTTTAAATTTCCACCGTCGTTTCATTTTTATCTTAATAATATTTAATTAACGAGTTATAGATAACGCCATATCTATGAAATAAGGTAATTTTACATTTAAATCAACTGACCAAAGAGTAAACTTTTTTTAAATTTAAATAAAAAATATGGAGTGTCGAGCACAGCCGTCTAGGATTGAGAATAAAACGTTAAAAACTTTATACAGGAGTCGATCGAAAGAGTTACCATACAAAACTAAGTGTTGCCAGACTTGCGATCGACGACCGGATGGATTTATCGAGGTTTAATAGACAAATGTAAGTACATAACATCACGCTTGCTCCCACTAAGGGTTTAGACAGAGGTGTACTAAAATACACTCTCATTTCGCCAGAAGTCATAGGGGGTGAGCCTATTGTCATCAACCGAGCTGCCACTAAGAAATCTATTAACATCAGTAGAACAACGAGGCAGTAAGTAGCACGAATACACACGGCCGGCAGTGCTTTTATATATCGTATGGCATACTGTCCTACATTTGCCCTCTAAATCGGAGTTAATATGGTACGGTCAATAACATCAATTATCGATTCAAATCGATGCGACGTCGATCGCATGTTTTGCAACACCTTATAGACAGAATATCTACCGACGATACGTTTTTGGAACTACGCCCCTAGCCCATACAAATATAGAAAAAACATATATCGCGAGACAATATCAACTTCATGACTATAAAGTTCAATTTTGTATGACAAACTATTGTTGACATACTACAATGTAAAATTAACTGTATAGCTACAGCTTTAGGTTTTAAAATTTGGAAGCATGATTACTTTAATATTAGAGATAGGTATTATGGAGTATGTTTGCAGTTTAGTAATTTTATTTTAATGTTTAATTCATCTGCAAAATTAAAAACGTTCTAAAATTGCAAGTATTTCGATATTTATTACGGTACTCAAAATATTACATTATTGCATGTTGACTACAGACGTTGTCAACCATTTTAGAAAAACAATTTAAAATCTTTTTTTTATCAAAAATTTTGGACATCGACTATAAAAGTATATATACAATTATAGTACACCCACATATCGTGAGGGCGAGCCTATTGCTGTCAACAATTCTTACTCAAAATTAAATAAGGATGACATACAAAGGAGGTGACTGCTGAGATGACGAGTAATAGAGAAGTATGGAAGGTGAAGACACAGCGCTGACCCTAAATAAGTTGGGACAGGGGTCAGAGAATGATGGATGAGAAACGTGGCAAGCCTGGCTAGTTGTTAACAAAATGGCTGACAACAACCTAAAAGGTATTTTAATGAGTTTATAAAATTTGTAGAATTTACAGATAATTACATTATTTTATAACTATCCGTAATACCTACCTTTTGTAAAGGTATTAGTGCGATATTTACTTGTATCGACTATATTAGTAACATAACATCATGCTTTTATATCCCAAAGAGGTAGGCAGAGGCGATGGTTTTAGTGAAAGAGCCAGAGCAGCCCGTGAAATTCAATTTTTTTTTTACGTTTTTTTGCAATTTGCAGGTCAGTGTAGGTTGTATATTAGTAAAAATATGATTCGCGACTATAACAAACATGGCTTTGCAAGCCATGTTTTTTTTTATAATTATGTAAATACGGGTTACGGTCGCGAATCAAATTTTGTTCAACAAAAAGCTTGACCCTGGCGCATCCACCTTCTGTTCAGGATGTTAGAGAGAGATAGTGCTATGTTATAAAGCGTTAGAAAGAGAGCAAGTGTTTCTGATGGACAATCACATGTGACCTGTGGCCGACAGTGGAGAAGTGATGGCAATCGTTTCCATAGCATTTCGTATTTCTATAACGAATTTCAACATGATTGACATGATATTGTCGATAACTCTAATGTCCTTCGAATATATTTTAGACTTTCCCAACATTGTTACCGCTCGTAGAATGTCAGTTTGTCTAGCCCATCTGTATGCCATAATTGGAGGGAAACTCTTTCATATTTCTTGCTATTCCTTTATTTAGTTAGAGGATAACAAGTAAATACCACACAAAAGCCAAAGTTCACTCATACACAATGTATTGCAGAATGTCGCCGGCAACGTTGCGCAACATTTCGCCACAAACTGCGCGATATAAATAAGTATTCTACAAAAAAACCTAGTCAGGGTGGGGTCTCCTATAAACGCCATCGGTCGCGTGTCAGGTTCTGCCGATCTACCGTAGCTGAATCATGTTTGAGTCGATTCGGCCTTCGCCCTTCGCCAGATATCACCGATAACGTTTGATAGGAGACTGCAGCCTTAAGGTCGGTTTAGACCAAAGCAGATTCTATCCCCACATTATTTTTACCAATTTATTTTTAAGTAAACAGGGATAGAGCATTCTTTCATTATGAAACTCATGAAAATAATGCTCTTCTTCTGAATCTTAAGGTTCAACTTTAACTGGCTAGTGAGACTCCACAATGCTGAGAATCGAAGAGCGATCAGGTAAAAAAAAAATGTTACTTTTAGTTTTACCCAAAAAATATCATCGAATCTTATTATATTTAGATATCGATAGCTATTACGTCTGTGGAATTTCGCTAGCTAATTTAATTTGAACTTGCATGTACATTTAGAGGTTTATTCACAAATGCTGCTTAAACTTAAATAAATGATTAGAGACTGTGTAACCAAACATTTTTGAGGTTTAATTCAACTTGTCGTAAGGTTAACCAGCGTTTGTGAATTCCCTTTTAGTCTAAACCCACCCTTCCGTAATTGGCGATTACAAAACCGGGCTGTGGTAGCGCCACAGGCGGCCCTGCGTGCGGTAGCGGAGCCCTACGCGAGGTAGGAGTAGGTGTCGAGGGCTGCGGGCGCGCGCTCCAGGTACTGCTTGTCGATGAGCGCCTCGATGCACTTCTTGATCATCGCCACGGACGGCGCGAACGAGCCGCGCGCCTGCGACACCACCTCCTGGATCAGCTCCGTGTGCCGGAGGACCTGGGGATGAGATACCACATTATATTCATTGGCAGACCGCCCTCTTATTCACCATAACTGGCTGTTTTGTTAAGAGTGAGAAAGAACATATTGACAAAAGAACAAAAAAACGGATGTGCTTTACACCACACGACTGAAGTAAAAATTCTTTAAATTTTTCCGTTCACCTCGTAACGTCACTTTTCGTAATGCATTCACCAACTTAGTCCCAAGTCAAGCGTGCGTAAAGAAGTTTTTCAACACACTTGCTCATAAAATGCCTCTAATTTCACCGCAATTAGGCACGTAATGACACCTGTAATCAAACTGTGACTTTTTCATTGCTATTATTCACAAGTGAGTTATAGGTTTTATTTTTATTTTATTCGTTGAGTTGCTTTTGTTCTTAAATAAGTTTCGATCGTGTAAATCGTGTTTAAAAGTAAAAATAAATTAATTTTCAACACACTTGCTCATCAAATGGCTCTAATTTCACCGCAATTAGGCACATGACTCCTGTAATCAAACTGTGACTTTTTCATTGCTATTATTCACAAGTGAGTTATAGGGTTTTTTTATTGGTTGTGTTGCTTTGTTCTTAAAAAGTTTCGATACAAAAAAAATCGTATTTAATAGTACAAATAAATTAATTTTCTTCACAAGTGTGTTGAAAAACGTTGTATGATACACGTGTGTATTGATGATTACCGTCCTCAGCTCTCTTAAGACCCTCACCTAACGGCTCGGGTCTCAATGGCGCCTCAGCGGTAATCACCAACATTACACACTTGTACCATAATGTACTATTACTTCAATATACTTTACTTTTTGAAGTAAAACTTCTTTACGCCCGCGTAACGTTACGAGGCGAACGAAAGTTGAGAGGGAGATATAAGTTAGTGAAGATAGAAAGAGACAGAGTTATGTTTTTGAATTTGACAGACGATTGTTCGGCATTTGTTTAAGTTTTACTTCAATCGTGTGGTCTAAAGCAAACTCGTTTTTTTTTAAAAGTATTTTTACGTCAGCTGTTTTACGAGAACATTCATTGATTACGTTCGAGTCTAGAATATTCTAGTATGGATCTGTATAGGAGATTCGAGAATAATCCTAGAATGTCTACTATTGAGGTGCCATCATCTGCGTAGCCTTTTCCCAACTATGTCAGCTTCCAGTCTCACGCAATGCAGCTGAATTGTCATGTTTCATCATTTAATAAAAGGCTACTGTCCCATATAATTTGACAGTGTAAGAATTGCACTTTTTTTTTTTCGGATGGGAAATCATCAAATGACTTCACCCGCTCCGGGCAGAGCGGAAGGGAGTGTCAGACTTGTACTGACTAAAACCCATCCACGTTCCTTCCTTGCCCTTTTTGTTCCAGGGCCGCGGTATCTCTTTCGAACAGTCCCGCAGCCCTGGCAGGCATCACCCTCCCTGTTTGCTGACATCTCTTTGAGGCGCGCGTGGAACACGAACGCGCCGTCTACACGGCCTGTTGTCAAAAGACGGACGGACGGCGAGCTAGCCCATTACTCACTGTCCACAGGTCCGCGTCTACGGTGGAACTGTAAGTATTGCACTTATGTATGGTTATACTGGTTCTGTTATGAAAGTACTAGCTCCTAGAAATGTATGTGCCCTCTTCTTCATAAAGAAAGAAGGCTTTAGGCCTTGTTAAGACATGTAAGTTCGTAGATTAGTGCCCACCTTCCTCTGCTTCATGATGCGTACGATGGCAGCTTGTAGGTACATCTTGCGGTCGTCGTCGCAGTGCGCGGCCGTCTCGCCCGTGTCTGCCGCTGTGCCGTTATTACTAGATCCGGTGCCGCCTATGGGACAAACTTCACTTTAATGTCAAAGCATTATCATGGAGAAAAAACTGGTCAAATGCGAGTCGAACTTGAGCACGAAGGGTTCCGTACCATAAACCGAAAAAAAAGTTGTATGGGAGATTTATATTTTTATTATTTGTTGTTATAGCGACAACAGAAATACATCATCTGTGAAAATTTCAACTGTCTAGCTAGCACGGTTCATAAGATACAGCCTGGTGACAAACAGACAGTGGAGTCTTAGTAATAGAGTCCTGTTTTTACCCTTTGGGTACGGAACCCTAAAAACGAAGTACTAAAGAGGGTCAGATTAAATTAGTTGTTAAAAGTTCACAGCTATCGATATTTACGAAAACAGTAAGTATAATTTTTAATTTTTCAAGTTCAAGTTACTCGCGAATATAAAAAAAAAAACATGTTTTGACTTTTATTTAACTTGCTTATTAGTTAGTATCATGTATTGGTCAAATCTTGCAACTGAATTTTAAACCAGTTCCCCCCAACCGATTGAGCTGAAATTTTGCACACACCTTTGGTTCTGGTGACAAAGCATTATTATGACAGACATGATTTGATTCTGCAGCCAGGACCGTCTCCTCACGAGAGAACTCCTAAACGGTTAATAGCACGAACACGAACCTTTGTATACGTGTTCAATTTTGATAGATAAACATGTTTTATTTTTAGTGTATTTTAATAAAAGCTTGTGTATTTTAATGTATAATTTTATTTATCCTGATTTGATACTTCTGTCAAATTTAGTTTCACCAACGTTTGATCCTGAATTGTTACGATGAAAAATGAATCGGGGTGGTGTGATGTGGGTGTACGTATGTGTGTCACCTGGATGGTTGGGCGCGTTGGCGCAGGTGAGGCGCACTTTGGTGCGCTTGCAGCTGAACGCTAGGTTGAGAGCGATGGTCGCGTCGGCCGCTGTGTCGTCCTCTGTCTCTGAGCCCACGTCTCCCGTCGCTGTGAGGAGACCTGGGAACAACGACACCACGTAACTTCGCGCCCGTATTCACTGTAGGAGTAGGATGTATACAAATATAAAGTCATCATCTGCCTAGCCTTTTCCCAACTATGTTGGGGTCGGCTTCCAGTCTAACCGGATGCAGCTGAATACCAGTATTTTACATGGAGCGATTGCCTATCTGACCTCCACAACCCAGTTACTACTGGGAAATACGATACCCCTTGGTAAGACTGGTTGTCAGACTTTTTAGGCCACTGACTACTTTAACGACTGTCAAAGATCTTCAAATGACAGCCGGGACCAACGGCTTAACGTGCTTTCCGAGGCACGGAGGAAACTCGGTATGTAATGGGTGGTCACCCATCCACAGACCAACCTAGGCAAGCACGGCTTAACCTAAAGATCGACCCGAGCGGCTGTTATTGTTTTAGCCACGAGCTCAATATAAAGTACCACGTAATAATGGTGTTTATTGCCATCAATGAGGCACAAGTCCAATAAGGCTATGTTCGAACCAACGTAAAGTAGGCCGCCGACCGTGAGCTAGCGTTACGTAGTTTATTGTATTTCGATACAAATCCACTTTTTCGTTCACACCTAACCGATAATATGATATTACGCTATGCGTAGTAACGTACAAAAATACCGCCTGGTTTCACGTTTACACTGGGGCTCACAGTGAGCCTGCTCACATTCGGCGGGTGACTATACGTTTGGTTTGAACACGGCCTAACTCACCTATTTTTTCAATTAGTAACTGAGACGGTTCGGTGAGATTTTTAACACGACAAAATATGTATGAAGCTGACCTGGGGCTAAAAGGCAAAGTTGTCAGATGCCAGCATCAAGGAAAGGGGAGTTTATTTATTTTTTATCATATCATCATTGCTATCGTGTCCTGGGTGTCCTGTTGTTTGCCAATCACAAGAGCTGATGGACGCTACTGGTACTGCCAAACAAAAATTGTGAGCCGTCACGGGACGCCTGGCAGATGTGAAACATCGAAATTATTTTTTACAAGTAATATGCATTAAAGAACAGTACACAGTAACAGTACAGTGTATATATATAATATCGCATAGCCTGCATGCATGCACGCATAACATGCCGTGGCGACGCGTCGCCACGCCAACAATCTGTTTTACCCGCGGCTATAGATGTTTCACATCAAAAAACTTTGGGCTGACTTAATTTGAATTGTCGACACGGTAACAAGAAGATATCATCATAGCTATTATGACATAAATGAAAGAAGTTGGAAGCGTGGCCTGACTAACTTCCGCCATTTAATTTTGTTTTCAAAATAGCGGCGACGCATTACACCTGCATTAATCAATATCTGGTATCAACACAAACAAGTTGGAAACGAGACAAAATCATTTAAAGCGAATTATGTTAGCTGCAATAGGGGGATTGAAAAGAAACCCAAAGATGATTTACTTAATTTAATCTTAAGAATAAAAAAAATACATTAATTACATCCTAAACTAGCCTAGCTCCATTTCGATGTGTGAATTTGGAATGATGATCTTCTTAGATTATGATTATTAACTAATCTAGGTATGTGCATCGCAAAGTGCTGTCTCATCACGTAGCTTCCGTATGGTTCCACCTATAAACCTAAAAATGTCGGGTGCTGAGTTGGTAATTTCCAGATTGCAAGGTCGAAGTGCTGCGTCGGCGTTTAGCTATTTCCCTTATGCATAGGCGTATGGTCGCGAATCGGGGTCTAGGTCGTAAGTAGCGCTATCTTAGCAGCTGCACGTAACAAGCGTCACGTTTCCCAGATATATGCCATAAAAGTAATATTTTTTGCCATAAGCACAACTTTGATAATAGTCTATCAAAGTTGTGCTTATGGCAAAAATTGTTACGCTTCCGCAAAATTAAAAGCAGGCCAATTAATTCAAAGCCAGCTATTTGACGCGGTTTAAAGGTGTTGATTGCGTTTCACTGGTTTAACTCTGAACAACTAAATGATAGGAAAACGCTAAAATAGGTAATATTAGTTACCAGCATCGAGCAGCGGCCTCAGGTGTCTGTGCCAGGCGTCCCCGGCGAGCTGCAGCGAGTCGCGCAGCTCGCGCGCGTTCCACACGTCCACTGTCTCGAAGCTTAGCAGCAGCGCGCACTGCGGGGACACTCATGTTGTTCTATCAGTGAGTACAGACACACGAACATGTTCTACAACTGACGTTGCAAATAATTGAGCGAATTTCTTCTGAAACATTTCATTAAGGTCAAGCCGTTCGTTACATGTTTAAGTCCACTGTTTTTTTTTAATGTAGATCCGACATTTGAACTATCAGTAGACACAACATACAAAGGAATATTACAGGGGGCATGCTAACTCGTCTTGAACATTCAAAAGTGCCTTGAAAAGCCAGTAAACCGTTGATCTCGGCTTCCATCCGTATTGTAGTAGTTGCTACAGACTGGTTGTCTGAATTTCCGGTTTCTCACTGCTTAGTCCGAAGCTCGAAAGATAGACAACCAGTTTTACCAAGGTGAATTGTGTCACCCAGTAACTGGGTTTTCAAATAGGCAGTCGGTCCATGTAAAATACTGGTATTCAGGTGCATCTGCTAACATTGGAAGTCGACCAAAATAGTTGGGTCAACGCAGACGTTACCTGTGGCGTAGTGGCACTGATGTGGTAGAGCCTCGGCGTGTATCTGGTCCGTAGCTCGCCGGTGCACAGGTGGTGCAGCCAGGCCAGGCGGCGGCCGCTGAAGGAGGCGCGGTAGAAGGCCTCGAACAGTCGCGCGGGGCGCTCCAGCTGCAGCGGCGGGGCCAGCGGGGCCATGGCGCCGCCCAGGGGCCACGCGCCCGCTTGGAGGACCTGGGGACATATATGTGTCACTTAAAAATGACGAACACCTCCGTGGCGCCATCTATCACCGAACAACACAACTAGATTTATTCGTGAGATTGGAAGATACAACATAGTTGTTAGTTATAGTTTCTGTTGCTTATTGTTGCTAGTTCCTTCTTGTTGCTTGTTGCTCTAGCTCACCTGTATGAAGAACCCGGTGCTGGTGGCGAGGTTGTTGTCTCGCAAGTGTTGCTGGAATTTGGAGTTGAGGTCGGCGGACACCGCCACGTCTGTGAACATCCTGTGCAGCTTGTTCGTGAACTCGTACCCGCAGGCTGCCTTCAGACGGTTTATCATTGCTTCTTCCTGGGAAGGAATAAATGCTTTTTGTTTTATGTTCAGTTTATCAATGCATAGAGTTGCTGCATGATCTGTCAGTCAGATTTAAATTCAATAATCATTAAGGTGGTTGCGTCAGGGTAGCCCGCGTAATTCCAATTTTCTTAAGTTTTTTGCAATTTGCAGCTCAATGTCAGGTTGTATGTTGATGAAAAATCAGTTGCGCCAGTAACACGTATGTAGTTACAGAATCACATTCATGAAAATCATCAATACAACCCTCTAAGTTCATGTATATTTTATCATCCTATTCAATGAATATTTTATGGAAAAGTCATTCAATTGAATTTCGCGGGCTACCCTGACGCAACCACCTTAACATAACTTGAGTACTGAAAGAGGACGTTTAAATTTTGACAGCGGCCGGCGAGTGCTAAGTTTAAGTTGGTTGCAGTAACTTGGCTATTTAGTATTTTGAGGACACTAAAATGGGAATTGAACTAGCACTCGGTTCGCACACGAATGAAGTCGGAGATGTAAGAGGAGTATAATTTGTTAATGTGCAGTTTTTTGTCGCTACTTTTGATCTTCACAAAAAGTTAATAAGACATTCAGTATTATACCTGTTCCATAGAAGCACTGAGCTGATGTATGAGCCTCCTGGCGAGCGCCCGGGCGTAGTACTTCTGGAAGACGTCCTTGTCGTCCACGTACTTGAACACGACGATGGCGGCCGCCAGCTTGTCGTCCACGTCGGTGTCGGCGCCGGCGCGCTTGCGCAGGAGCGCGTCGCAGTAGCGCGCCAGCAGCTCCGGCGCACGCGCAGACCCGTCCGGCGGCAGGCGGGAGTTCACTACTGCGCTGCATGCCTGCGGACGAACATTTTATTCAAAGTATTTATTTAACTTCCTATTGAGAGTAGCTCGTGACTAAAAAATAACAGCCAGCCGGTTAAGCCGCGGTTGCCAAGCCGTTGGTCCCGGCAGTCATTTGTAGATCTTTGACAGTTGTTACAGGTAGGCAGTGGCCCGAAAGTCTGACAACCAGTCTTACCAAGCGGTATCGGTATCACCCAGTACTAACTCGGTTGTGGAGGTCAGATAGGCAGTAGCTGCATGTAAAAAAATACCGGTGTATATGCAACCGGTTAGACTGGAAGCTGACCCTAACATCCACTATGTTAGGGTCGGCTGAAAAGGTTATTTGTATGTTTTATTTCTTTCTTTCTTTCATCTCGTAATGTGCTTTTGAACTAAGCTCAATAATTTATAGGAGGCCTAGAAAACGCTGGCGTGACGACTTAGAGGCGTTTGTGAGATATTGCCCCAAAAGAACCGCACGGAGAGAGGAATGGAAGACTATGGGGGAGGCCTTTGCCAAACAGTGGACCAAGATAGGCTAATTAGAAAGAAAAAACAATATTTTGACAACACTTTAGTTATAGATTATTTTGTATTCAAAGTTTGTGCGACAGTAAACCGAACCGACGTGCTGCTAAGAAAGTCAGACACTACAAACTAAATCATCATCTGCCTGCTTTTTCCGAACAATATTGACGCCGGCTTTCAGTCTAAGGATGCAGCTGAAAACCAGAAACACAAATAAATATAAATTATTGAAGAGAAACTTCTTTATCGACGTATGGGAGAAATTTTTTTGACGTATCGTCACGTTTTTCGGTTACGCGCCATGTTGCTTTTTTATCAAAGTTTAGTATAGTGACGTAAAGAATATAATGTATCATTATTGATGAAATACAACAGTAGCAATGATATTATAATAAGAACAATGATAAAATAAATTACTCATTAATTGTATGCATGTCTATAATATGAAAATAGCTTTAATTTAATACGGAAAAAATTGTTTTTCTTTAGGCTTAAGCCTCATCTACCCCATTTTCGTGAAGTTGCAAATAGTAGAAAAATGATATGTCGTAAAGAAGTTTCACTTCTTACCTGTGTACTCTGGTACACACACATATTTTTTTTTACCTTATCGAGCGCGCCGACGAAGGCCTGAGCTCCTCCGAACACCTCCCCGAACAGGTTGCTGTATTTACCGTGGAGCGTCAGCATAGCGTTCACGAAGTGTGTGTGAGCCTGTATCATGAAAGATATTCCATTAATATACAACGATTTATTGTCAACTTTGAAACTATTAAATAATAAAAACTGTTTTAAGTTTTCAAGGTTTATTGTTTTGGGAGCTCAAAATATATATAAATAATCATAAGTTTACTAAATAATAAGAAGAAATTTGGAATTTCTCGTCCACAAATAAAAACAATGAGAACTTAATAGTTAGTATAACATCACATTTTCATGTAAATGTGACCAGTAATTCCTTGCATTTTTGTCTCTTTCTGTCACTTAGAATTGTACTCACTAGAGTGAGAGGTCCGATGCGAATGAACGCGGATCATAGCGACCGGACTTTTCAGTCCAGTAAATGACAAGTTTTAATGACGGATCATTTAGTTCCCTTCAAAATGGTTGAGTTGAATGGTGCTGAGACATGCGTCATGTTCGTGAACGGGCGCTGTCAGTTGTGACTGGTCATCTCTTGGTTGCCACGGCTTATTTGAATTAATTATTTTATTTTTGAATTGTTTATTTTTTTTGTTTTTACTATGGACACTTTTAACGTGCACACTGCACATCTTGCTACATCGTTCTCACACAATGTACCATCTCAACATGAATGATGTAACCAAGGTTTTGTAAAAATAAATTCATTTAAAAGAGTGTCCATAGAGTTTCTTGCCCGTTCTTCTCCATAGAGATCTACGCTAGGAAATGGGCAACTACGGTACTTTCACAGTTTTTATGCCTTGTGTCTTGTCTTTATGGACTGTAGATTCATTCCATTGTTATCTTGTCGACAATTCAAAAGTGCCTGTAACTAGCCTACTTGAAATAAATGCTTTTTATTTTGATTTTGAGAATGAGATAGATATACACAAAATCGCTGAAAGTATAATTTCACGCAGAGATGTACATACATATAGAATACACTTAACAGGAAAAAATATTTTATGTGTGGGACACTGGCGCCTCAACTGAGCCACACTCTTTAATTCAGGACACCAGGACCCCACAAAGAAACTTAATATGACAAGTTGACAACATTATAAAACTATTGCCAACATTACAATATCCATAAAGGAATTAAAACTTAATAATTAAATAGGCAATGAAAAATAATTTATTCAAATTCGGTTGATAATAAATCAGTAATTTTTTAACGTCAATGTTTACAAAAGCCATTTCCCCAAATCGGTCGCCCTTCGCCACTTCTTAGCGTTTCAGCTGGGATGAATAGGTGGCGGCATAAACTCATATCTACCTTGCCAGCTTACCTAGTGCCAAGTATAGTCTTTGGTTGTGAAAATCTTTTAATATCTTGTAATTTAATTTTTCTTTGAAATTAGTTGACTGCAGAAGAATTGTGAATTACATAAGAACTAATGAAGTAATTCATAATTAAATTTAATTGTAGTTAATCAATCTTTATATTGAAATTGTTTATCTTTATTACTATGTACTTAGAATCTTTAGTGTATTCTGTACCTACTTTTGCATCCCTTCTGGTTAAATATGGCTGTTGCTAATTATATTTTTATGTCACCGTGTTTTGTACCCATATTTGCAAAATAAATATCTTATCATTTTATATTTCAAAAATAGCTTACCCTCATGAGTTAGATTGGGACTTAGGGGTCTTCCTTTAATCACGTCATGTTCAAAATGTTAAGGTCAAGGTGTTAAGGGGAATTCAACGTCTGATGTTTCGGAGGGATGGCTTAAAACCTCACGACGCATCACTAAGCGGTAGGGGTATAAAAGTGGTTAATCACGTGGTTAACGGATGGCCCCTTAGCTCTGGACACACTATCTACAATGAGGTTTGACAGACCTTCTACATTTAAATAAAACGTTATTTTTATTATTAAAAAGGTTTACAAAAAAAAGACGGTCGAAAGCAGCTAGCAATAAAAAATAACCGTTGGTTTGAGGATTCCAAAACCTAGTTCAATTAATCATTTCGAGAAACATATGCCACAGTTTGTATTTGAAACATGCTACAGCAACATGCAAGTTAAGTTTACTATGAATATGGGGCTTCGTGCAAGGTGTAATGGAAATAACTGAGAACCTTTAAATCGCGAAAAAAACAGCTGCTATCACGTTTGTAATGCCCAAAAGGTTAGGCAGAGGTGTACAAAATAGTACACCCACATTTCGCCAGACGTTCGTAGTACAGGGCGAGCCTATTGCCATCAACCGGGCAACATTCCTGACTCTATGGCTGCTAGTGAGAAATTCCTGATGGAAAAACCCAATAACATTTTTCCCGACCTCGAATTCGAACCCATAACCTCACGCTCAGCAGTTGCGACCATTAGAGCAACAAAGTAGAAATTTATATTTGCATAAGTGTAAAAAAAATAAGAAACAGCTGATTTCTTCTCGCGATTTCGTGGCATTATCTTAACATTTCAAAACGTTAACAAAGAGGTTTTTTTTTAATTTTAATTACACCTTGTAGATCAGAGGCTTGACCAAACATCAGAAACTAAAGGAAAAGTGAGTTGAAAATAATGTTTTATTTTTTAAGTGTAGCAACACATTGACGAGGGAGTGCAGGTGTTGCTACATTCAAATTATAACACACCTCAGCTCCATTTCCATAATAATCGGCTGGCTGTGAAAAGAGATAGCGATATTTTCAAGATATAAAGGTGTTTCATTAATCTAATAAGGCTGTGTGGAACAATTTTTATTGAATGTATACATGGTGGTGGGACATGGGCACTAACTTTTACCATGGATTTGGAGCGTGAACACAGGAGGGAAGGGACACCGACGCGCAAACTGCTACTACGTGTTCAGTACATCTAGTTTTAAAAAACATGACGTGTAAAAGTGTTTGTAAAATCCTATTTTCAAAATAAACATCATTTATCATTTCTAAACAAAAAAAAAATTATCAGCTGTCCCATACGAAACTTCAATAGAATACAACATACAAGCTGTATAGCGTTTTTAATAATGTACAAAAAAAAATCAACTCTGAGGAGGGGGAGTATAGGATCATTGCCTGAACTGGTAAAAGTTTGTGTCAATGTATTTTGCATTGAAAGTGTAAGCTTGTAATGTTCGTCTGAGGTGTGTGTATATGGACTTAATTTGAGTGGCGTGTGTGCGAAATATGCGTGTCAAGTTTAAGATAATGTTTTGTTAATAAATTGAAAATGCGTGCCTTTTCTTTATGAAGCTTTTGCCCAGCATTGTGATAATAATACGCCGGTTTTACCCTTTCTTTATTCTTCATACACATACATATTTATATTTCTTAAAAAAATCATATATTAAATAGTGGTCCGCCGGCGTCGGGAGCAGGGTTCAAGCTACCGGTGATTAAGGCTCTTGAGAGAGGAACCTCCTAACATTTTGTGCCATTTTCAGAAGTTCTGCTTTCTAAATCAAACCCTTGATCCAGCTGCCAATCGAGAGCCTCATTAGATGTTCGCCGAGGCTACTGGCTATTAAGCCACTGAACGACACGACTATCGGCACAATGACTGCTGTACTCACGTCCCACATGTCGACAACCTCGCGAGCCAGATCTAGATACTTGAACAGCTTATCTTTCTCTGCTGTCACGAGGTTCACGTCATGCAGGAAGATGATTTTATTGTTATTATAATGTACTCCTTATTTTTTACTTTTTATTATTGCTCCGTCGGTGCTAGGCCCAGAGGAGAGGGCAGCGTGGTAACGGGCGTTTTATATGTGTAGTGTAGCTACTGAGTGTGTCATTGTTATTTTGGCGACTGAGCAACATTGTCTGAAGGTAAAAAATTGTGAAATTGTTGAAAAAACCAGATGACGGCATGAGTTCGGCTTTAGCTACGCACCAAAAGAACCATGATGCAGTCGATATGTATGCACACCTACCTCGTCCTTGTTGTGCGACATAGCGAGCAGCGCCTGTCCGTCGGCGGCGGCCTGCGCGTGCGCCGCGTCCACGAGCGGCCGCAGTGCGCCCGCGCCCAGCGGACGCAGCAACGTGTACATGCGGCGCAGGTCCACGCGGCGCTGAGAGGGGACATGGGGCTATATTAATCAAGATTAATCGAGTTCGCATACGACGCGTGTCTAAGGTGTGTAGTCTTTCGCAGTGTACACAAATTAGGATACGGGCAGAAAAATATTTATATATTTTTTTGTTTTTTTTTTGAACCAATAACTATAGGTTATTATTAAAAAAAAAATTGTATTGAGATTAAGAGCAACTTTTATACAGCTTTAAAAAAACGCGAAACTTTGAAAAAAACTACATATAACATCAGCTGACGCAGTTAGTATAAAGAGCCTAGGTTTTTTTGGTCTGAATCACCACCTAAAAGGATTACACTTTTTCTGTTACACATGTATATGACACCGACAAACTACGTGGTATTTTTATACCTGACTCCTTTAATATGCGTCATGTTGTGTACTGTGTGCAATGAATGATGTGTGAGATGTGCTAAGCTGCATACTGACCTCGACGGCAGAGGGCAGGTCGGCGGCGGCGTCCTTCATGAGCTGGTGCACCGTGGCGTGCAGCGCGGGCAGGTGCGCGGCCACGGCGGCGCGCTCGTAGCAGCCGCGCACGGCCTCGGCCGAGGACGAGTCCAGGAACCGCGCGCCGAGGGACACCTGGACGAAAAAACCTTACATTTAATACATTATGAGGTGACTACCACGAATCGGTAAGCGAGGAGTGCGACGCCCTCGGGCCAGATGGAGCTCTTAGCGGGGTGGCTGGTAGTAGCTATCCAGGATCGCACAAATTGACAAATCAGGTTAAACCTATGTTTACCTAAGTCGGTTCAAATGCATTTTAAAACAAGTCCGCATCTCGGAAAACATTTTGTTCCGGCGGACATTTGTAGATCTTTGATAGACTTAATGCCTGAAAATCAACCAGTCTTATCAAGCCAAGTCAGAGGCCTATGGGCGCCATAGGAAGTCTGGATTAGGCACTATAACCACACGATACAGAAGAACCGGTCTTAGCGAGGGATATCGTGTTAGCCGGTAAAGACAGAAAGAAAATACTTCTATTTGACACATGCTACAAGTGCACACAATATTAAACAAAAATAATATAAAACTGGCCAAGTGCGAGTCGGAATCGCGCACGAAGGGTTCCGTACCATAAACCAAAAACACATTTAATGATTAAATAATTTTTATTATATATTTCTATTATCTAGGAATAAGGTGTCTTTCGCTGTTTAGTTCATCGTCTGTGTCATAGATGGCGCTGTAGTACTTTTTGTTTTATGTTGCTGTAGTACTCTTTGTAGTGTCGCTACAGCCTCCTATAGGCGGACCGCCGCGCGCCTGACTAGAGTCAGACTCACCTCTTTGTCCAGGCCGGCCAGCGCGTGTTTGGTGTAGTGCGCGACGTCTCCGCCGGCCAGCAGCTCGGCGGCCAGCTTGGCGTGTGCCGCGGCCGCAGCCGTCAGGTAGGGCTCCAGGACTAGTTGCTGTCGAGTAACTAATAGTTATTCGTTGAGCAGAAGAAACATGACGGATCGCGGTGTATAACTATCTTTGTACGCCTAGGCCTATGACACTCATAGATAGTGTAGCTTCCCATTAGCTGCTGATTGATACGACGAGTAAAAGGAAAGGTATGGAAGAAGAAGACATGCTGCGCCGACCACAAATAAATTGGGATAAGGGTAGGAGAATTATGATGATGATTAGCAAAAAAATTATTAAAAAAGTGTGTGTACTTATGTACGCACGTAAGAAGTTATACTTCTTTGGCGTATAAAACTAAAATGTTGACTAGCTAACTTCAGGGTGTATGTTGACTAGCTAACTTCAGGGTGTCGGTTTTTCGTGACGGTATGCGCGTGCATCTTAAAAAATTACTGTCATCATTTCTCTATAACGCGCCAAAAGAAGTATAACTTTAAAAATGAAAAAAAAAAAATGGAATTGCAAAAATCTGCCTGAACTGTTTCCCGCAAAAGTGATAAATTCAAATACTACATAGTGACCTAAGTAGATGTAGAACGGTAGTTTCAAACTATAATCTTTTTTAATTAATAGAAGGCTCTATCGTGCTACTTAGAAATTGGAACAGTAAGAAAAAGTTTTCAAGAAAAAAAAATATCATATATCGCCAAACCGTAGTAAAAAAAAACATAATACAATTTGTTTGCCACAGTATTATGACATAACTCGTAAGAAGAAATGCGTACAGCGTATTTTTAAAATAGTCTACAAATATTTTAATTACATTGCCAATATTTTTTTGCAAAGAAATCTTTTATTAAAAGATGAAAGGTTTATTTCACGTATTTCGCTACTTAACTTATTACTTACTTAAAACTACAAACAACATCGAAAATCTAAACTTTTGAGTTGTGTCATCCTTGTCACAAACGAGATGATTTTGTAATCCCCATTTCAGTTTCGTGTTGCATATTTTGGCGTGATTAAGTAGCAATAAAGCAATAGATAATGCTATGTTACCTGATAGAGCTGCAAGGGCGCGCGCACCCGGAAGGCGCGCACCTGCACGGTGGAGTGGATGGCCTCGCGCAGGGTGGACGCGTGCGCCGGGTCGGGCCCCGCCCCGCGCGCTGCCGCCAGCGCGTTCACTATGCGACCTGCGCCAAGAGTACGGAACATGAGTAGCCCTCCTTCATACTGGATTGGCAACACACTGCTTACCACCGAGAGTTGAAACTCAAATAGCGCGCTTTTGTAATGGGTTAGGCAGAATTTAACCTATGTGTTGTCACCTCAATGATACAAAGGACTCAGGTTGGCCGCAGCAAAGAAAATCTGCCCAGGTGGAGATTCATTAATGACTCTGCCCTGGAGTGTAAATGTGGTGCTGTTCCACAAACAATGGGGCACTTAATATCGTGTCCTGCATGTCCTGTACTTTGTTCTCTACAGGAACTGATGGATGCTACCGAAAGCGCCAAACTAGTAGCTCAGTTCTGGGCCGACACAATATAGATTGCCATCGACACGCTTAGAAGAAGAAGTATACAAAAACTTTACTATATTTTTTTTTCAGAATGACTGTTTCATGTTTCGACTTAAAAAAGTGGAATTTATCATAACAAATTCTAGAATTAATATTATTTTTTTTAAGTTTATTATATCTAAGCAAAATTTGATTCCTAAATAAATCTCCTTGGTTACCTGTGAGCGCAGAGGCGAGTGGCTTGACCAGAACTCGCTCCCAAATCTCGAGCCCCAGCTCTCCGACCTGCACAGACACATGACATCACGCCTACAATCCTCAAAAGGGAAAACAGAGGTGTACCTCTGTTGGCGACGACTGGCTTAATAACAGAACATGTCATCGCGCCTGTTGCTATAACGGGGACCTATAGTAAGTATACCCACATCACCCCAGTTATGTTTTAGGCCCATGTAGTGAAGGTTGAGCCTATTGCCATTAATTGGGAACAAATCTAGACTCCAGCTGCAACTAAGGAAACATGTTGGAAAAACTCAATAACATTTTCCCACACTTGGGTACCTAACCACCAACGAGGCACTGTAAATAATACCTGATCTTAAATTCAATTTTTTTTATAATTTATGGACATAGATTGATAACAACAATCTAATTTAACTGTATACTGTCTAAGTAAATGTTAGTATGACCATTTGTAATAAAGTAAGGTACTGTACCTCAAGCTGACGCGCGTCGTGTTCCGGGCACGTCACAGTGGCGGACGAGCCGTAGATAATCTCTGCATCCGATACCTGGCGACAAATAGACCGAACATACAGGGTGTAAGCAGACTCTTCACGAAGCCGTCAACCAAGCATTATGTACAGACGCCAGGCAGGTCAACTTACCCGAAACTGTCAGATTTTCCCAGCCAACCTTGAACCTAATGCTATAGAGATAAAGTTGAAAATCTATTAAAGAAATTTGACAGATTGAAGTAGCTTGATGTGCTGGCGTCTGTACATCAAACTAAGTAACTTTACGCAAAAATTAGTGCTGGGAAACGACTTTTTTTTGGGGTGAGGAATCTCGTTTTACAGTAGGACTCAATGTAACGCACTCAAAACATTGTGCTGATGGATGGATTGAATAGTAAGGGGGTCCTGGAGGTGTTTTAAGTAAAAATCTTACATTAAAAACATGTATTAAAAAAAAAAAAACTTGGAACTTTGACCCCCAATATCTCTGTAACTAGAAGGTTCCCAGGTATGGTCTAGAACAAAAAAAATGATTGCTATGACGGGGAGAACAAGTGCCTTTCGTCTTCGTTAAGAGTCTGTTCACTCCCTTTCGAGCTAATTTTTTTTTTTTTCGTAATTGTGCACTATTTGCGGTGTTGCCAACTTTCAAAATGCACCTTCATAAGATATGTCACCGTGTGCTAATAGCTTACCTTCTGCCTCTTGACGTGCTGCAAGTTGAGGTAGGAGTACAGGCTGTTGAGGTAGGCCACGCCCTGGCTATACTCGCGCCACGCCGTCACGTATCTGAGGCACATAGAAACAATACCGTCTAATAGTAACATAACATCACGGAGGTATAGTCGCCAGCACATCAAATAACTCTCCAAATTATTTTAAACCATAAAATGTTGAAACTTTAGTTCAAAATCGAATGAGAAAGACAGTTTGTGGTAACTTGATGCGCTAGCGACTGTACATAACAAGCAGAGATAAACTTAATAGCACACCTTCATTCGACCAGTAGCATGTAAAAGGGGGAAAGCCTATTGCAATCGAACATACACTTTTGACTACCGATTGCTATAGATATTTTCTTTACATTCTTGAAAAGTCCACTTTGAAAACTGTAATGCAGTATTAATTCTCAGCAGACCTATGACTTGGCAGTCCGATGGTCACATCACTAGGCTAACAAGTGATGTGACCATCGGACTGCCAAGTCATAGGTCTCGAGTTCGAACCCAAGACACGCACCTCTGATTTTCCAGATTCATGAGCGTATTGTATAATTATCACTTGCTTCGGTGCAGGAGAACATCGTGAAGAAACCAGCATATTTTTCCTGAAAGATATTTTTCGGCGGCATGTAAAGCCAAGTCAGAGGCCCATGGGCGGCTTAAACCTCTGGCACCAAGTTAGGCACTAACCACACGATAAAGAATGAGAGTATTCATTAACTGGGAATTTTTACGTCCAAATCTCACTTACGTTTAGGGTGATAAATCAAATCATGACCTAAGTCTTGCCATACAACGTGGAAACACCGCCAGTCTCTTGGGCACATTACCAGCTGACAGCGTTGAGGAGGTTTTTCGATGCTCTTTTATAGTTTGTTGTTAGTTTATTTAATAGTTTTTGATTATCTTTCTTAATATATATAAATTACGCGTCACGTTGTTTGTCCGCGATGGACTCCTAAACTACTTAACCGATTTTAATCAAATTTGCACACCGTGTGTAGTTTGATCCAACTTGAAAGATAGGATAGCTTACGTCTCAATTTATAGTCGCAATATTATTTAATTGCATTATGTGACGCAGACGAAGTTGCGCGGCTCAGCTAGTTAATGTATATAGTTAGTTTATCCATAATTATACCTTAATTATATTCATGACATGGTGCTTTTTGTCTATGCGACAGCCAGATATTTTCAACCTTAGTTAAGTTTTAATTTAAGTAAAACAGTGTAGTGTGTGTAGTGTTCGAGGTCGAATGTACAACAAACTGTTGCTAGTACTTGCCTGGTGAGCAGTCCATCATTGTGATCGTTGTTGTCGAGCGAGACCGTCCCGCGCACGCGCTGCAGCAGACCTTGGACGTGCTCCTCCAGGAAATTCCTGGAACAACAGTATAATAGTCAAACATACACATAACATCACGCCTGTAATCCCCGAAGAGTAAGGCAGAGGTGCGCCTAAAGGTTCTGAAAACTATTATGATTTGGACGAAATTTGGCAAACAGAAATATTTTGATATATTTTTTATAACCTGGATATTCATATACTTTTTATCCCAGTAGTACGATCCTGTGGGATAGTCACCAAATCGGCGAGGGCGAAGCCGCGGACTTAATTAAGCCAGTAAATAATAATAAACCTAGGTACAGACGCCAGCACATCAAGCTACTACAATCTGTCAAATTGCTTTAATAGATTTACAACTTTATCGCTAAAGCATTAGGTTCAAGGTTGATTGGGAAAATTTAACAGTTTTGGGTAGCTTGATGTGCTGGCGTCTGTACATGTGCAGGCGCGAGGGAAAAAGGTTTCTCACTGCATTCTACATCAAAGCCTATATCTAGTTTTGGCAGATATAAACATAACATTTTAATTTCCAAGATTTCCGCAAAGTAACGGTTTCCTTACCTGGTCTCGTCGTACAGCTTGTCGGCGAGTGGCTCCGGGTGAGCGACACAGAGCGCGTACACGTCGGAGAAGCGCGTGTTCCACACGGAGCGCTCCACCGAGCGGAGCCCCACCACGCCCGCAACCTGCAACACAAACAGATGCACATTACGTGGATACACTTTGGACACTCCAGCAAGTCACCCGCCTTCAGTTTACCAAGCCAGTTCATTGTCACCTCAATAAATTATAATTCTAAAACAAGATAATAGTAAGAATGGTTGACATTTTACCGTCTCCTTGAGGTGGGCCCATGTCTCCGTAAAGTCAACGTTCCTGGGCTTTAGTGACATCATCACAAATAGCTACCATGTACCTGGAATAGAAACATTTATTTATTTAAACTTAATTTATCCATACGATTTACATACTTAATTACTAAAGAATATTATATGGCCCCTGTAGGGTAAAAAGCCTCCTCCATCTTTAACCATTTTTTTTTGTCTTGGGCGGTGTTCATCCAGTTTTTTCCAGCAGTTTTTACTATGTCTTCAACCCATGGTTTCTTTTGCCGTCCTCTTTGTCTTTTCCCAGGGGGAACAGAAACGTAGCTCTGTTTAAATACTGTGTAAATTCAGCTATAAGACTACCGTTGTACTCATAAAATTAGCAATATTGTAAGGGTGGCACATAGCGCACTCCTTGCATCAACTACAAAGAGTAACACTTTGTTTGAAAAGGGAATCAAACTCAAGACCTCATGTTCATCCTAGCTCACTAGCTCAATGTCAGCTCAGTGTACCAGATGTGTACCAGATGAGTGCTCAGTTTACCAGAAGTACAAGGATTAAATTAAATTTATGAAAGGGTGGCCAACACCAAAAGTTAAGGGTGCAACGCATTGCCACCAAAAGGGCACAGGTCCAGACTCTGTGGCTGTTCATGAGAAATTCCTGATGGAAGGCCATCTGGAATCGCACCCAGGAAACCATGTTCAGTAGTAGGGCTTGCAACTCCAAGACAGATGAAATTTGTAAATATCCAGATTCATTCACAACAGAACCACAGAAGAGTGTAACTTGCAAGGGTGAGTAGAGGTGTAGTCTACACCTGGATTTACTGCAAACAAAACCAAACTCTGGGTTGTGGATACCAACATCTTGGTAGGTACTAGGGTATCATCTTTTGAAGACAGAAACAGAGGCTTAGTTAGTTACAGAATTAAACAAGTAGGTTTAATAACAAAGGAAGATGCTTTTGTTCCAATATTGGTACAATATACCTACAGTGAATAGGAGTATTGAAATAGTTTTTACCAATTTAGCAACAATGTGGCATCAACATGAAAACAAAGGTAAAACTACAAACTGAATTACTATTCTGGTTAGTAATGGGTTTTAAGTCTGACTTTGTTAATATTTTGAGCATTTGGATAACAAACAACCCTGCCAAAACACTGCTGAGGCCACAACCTCATTATTTACAAATTAGATTTTAATTGTGTCGTCGTACAAACGCCGAAAAGACAAGTATTCCTACCTATATGGGTCATTTAGTGACGACAAGAACGCAAGTCATCGCGAACATCCATTGTTTGTGACCGAATTCACGGCCCAGGGGTGCAAGGTGCTGACCTTGCTCCTCATTCCACCCTGAACACCACTTCCGCAGCTAATACTACCTTGATAATCAAGATTCACCCATACGGCAAGTTGTCAGAAGGAACGTAATTTTCACGCAGTTTCCATTCAGACAAAATTGGCACGCTGACAAATTCGCAGCAACAAAGAGCGCGCTGAACGCCGCAGTATACAAGCCAGAAATTACTCAGCAGGATTGGCACAAAACAAAAATAATATGAGAGCGATGCAATGACAACCAGATACAAATACCCGAAATTTATGACTTTTTATATGATTTTTTACATCTTACCTCTTTTGTATAGTGTAATCCAGTACCACACACGTTAATTTACTAGTCAACCGCAAAACTTTCAGCTTATTTTAGCGATAAAACTAATCATAATCAAATAAAATTGGGATCGCAATAATTCTGTAGCACTAATTTGAAGTATACTCAAATGTTGCAAGTGTAAATAAAAAGTGCTGATTGACGTTTCGTTTCATTCTTAAAATATCGACGAATAGGAAAAACTTAAAAAAAAATTGCTCTGTTAGGAAATTCTCCACTAATTATAAAAATAGCTATAATTATAAGATTGTTGGTGCTGGTAGGTTTCGAATATCGCCGTAAAGACGCAGATTTCGCAGGGCCAGACCATAGAGGAATAAGCTCTTGAAATGGCATGCCTGGACTTAAACCCTCTGTTAAAATGCGCATACATTGGCAATAAGCCCATAAATCTACTCTACATCTACACTATTATAAAGAGGAAAGATTTTTTTGTTTGTTTGTACCGAATAGGCTCCGAAACTACTGAACAGATTTGGATGAAATTTGGAACACAGATAGTTTATAACCTGGATTAACACATAGGATACTTTTTATCCCGATAGTATGTTCCCATGGGACAGTTATCGAACTCCACGCGGGCGACGCCGCGGGTATAGGCTAGTGGTTATATAAAATTAGGTCATTCGCCGACAAACTAAATAGTGTATCGTTTTATGTCTCAAACAAGTGCTCTCCAAAAATGGTCAATTAGGCAGTTTCCTGTTGTAAAAAACGATCTGCCACTT
Organism: Lycophotia porphyrea; assembly: GCA_950005105.1. NCBI lineage: Eukaryota > Metazoa > Arthropoda > Insecta > Lepidoptera > Noctuidae > Lycophotia > Lycophotia porphyrea. The sequence goes on from OX465411.1 coordinate 1,888,889, forward strand.
CAAATTTACAAATCCATGCTGTTTCGTACTAAATATGCACTGACATGGCATTTTAAGCACAATGTCGAAATACTTTTTACGCGGTTTGCGATAGAAAAATGTCGTATTACAGACAAGCTACCCGAAACTGTCAGATTTTCCCACTCAACCTTGAACCTAATGTTTCAGCGATAAAGTAGAAAATCTATTAAAGCAATCTGACAAATTGTAGTAGCATGTACAGGGTGTAAACAGACTCTTCACGAAGCCGTCAACCAAGCATTATGTACAGACGCCAGCAGGTCAAGCTTCCCGAAACTGTCAGATTTTCCCAGTCAACCTTGAACACGTTTTACGGTAGCACGGTTTGTGCTGATAGATGGATTGTATAGTAAAGGAGTCGTGAAGGTGTCTTAAGTAAAAAAAATGCATTAAATACATGTTGTATTTAAAAAAAACTTGTGAAAAAGTTGGAACCTTGTCCCTCAATATCTCCCTTACTAGAAGGTTCCCAGGTATGGTCTAGAACAAAAAAATTATCGCAATGTCGGGGAGAATAAGTGCCTTTCGGCTTCGTTAAGAGTCTTTTTACACCCTTTATGTGCTGGCGTCCTCCGTTGGTAGTTCAAACTGTTAGCCCCTGTACTACAGGGGCTAACAGGTGATTTGGCATAATATGGTTGGGACTACGGGAACGAATGAATAATAAAATAAATGTTTTTCAGTTCATTAATCAGTTTACTTGTAGTTTGTTACGTTGTTTCAGAATGATGTACAGAAGCCAGCACATCAAGCTACCCGAAATCGCTTTTTTCCTAATCAACCTTGAATATTGGTGCCAGTAACCAGCGCCTGACACAAGTTTAGACGTGATTAAAAAGTTGACTACTAAAATTACATCAAATTAAGTCAGGTGCGGTGCGGTAATTTGACAGGACTAAACTAAAATTTATCTACTGTCCTTTTCTTAATTAAATAGAAAGAAAAAGATGCACTGAACTTAGATTTGGTTTAGTTTGTAAACAAGGGAATCGGCACCAATACAACACATAATATTCCAATACTCTTGGTTCCAGGGCGAACAATTTAAGGGCGCAGAGCAATGTCCATTAATCGGTTAACTAGCCTTCGTTTGCGCCCGCGCCGCACTCACCGCACGCATCGAGCGCGCTGAATTTCATGACGTCATCCACGCGAACCTGTGGAATCAGTATACTTACAGAATTTTAAGAAAATGCGGATGGTTCGGCGCGGATAGGTGCGCGATGCCGTATACTATTTCATATAAAGATTTATAAAATGCGATGACTGCGGCGCGTGCGGCGAGTGCGGCGCGATCAGGTGCGCGTTCACCTTAACAAGGACTTCCTTCATTAGGCTCATCAGGAACACGACGCGATTGTTATCAGCTGATGTAGGTACTAAAGTTGAAAATAAATTAGAGAAATTTGACAGATTTTAGTAGCTTGATGTGCTGGCGTCTGTATTTACTGAATACGTGGTAACCGTTTTAGCGTTGGTATCCCGGCAGGAAAACCGACAGGGTGGAAAGCCTGTATATCACATTTAGAATATTGGATTAATTTGATGTATTTAACAGAATTTGTAACATATAGGTAGAACTAAGTTCAGTCATGCCCAGGAAAGAGGTTTGAGGAAAATAAAAATCAGACACATCTTGTATCTTTACATACCCTTTAAATTAATTTATTTACAAAATCACTGTAACTTATCTATACAATTTTCCATGAACAATATGACTACAAACTAAGTGTACGATACTGATTATTGTTATTATGTAATTAATAATTATACAATTAACTCAAGCAAACCACTACTCTGATTCAGTAAGTAAACTCGTTAGTTGAGGTCTAACGGTCCTTCAATGGACTACTAAACATTTTTTTTTTTAATTTGCCTACTCTGTCCCACTGCTGGGCAAAGGCCTCCCCCATGGCTTTCCAACCCTGTTTACATTGAGCCCTCTCCGACCAATTCGTTAAGAATGAGTCCAGATCGTCACGCCAGCGTTTCTTGGGCCTGCCTCGGCCACGACGTTTCTAGAATGAAGCTAGTCTAGTAGAAGATAGTTACACAATGGGTGCCTGAAGACTAAACAATTATAGTTCATTTATTTTAATCAATTCAATAAGAGCAACATTATTAACGGCTGATACGTTAAGAGGTACTTTGAATATGGAGTTTTTGACAGAGTAAGTGTGAATCGTGATATCCTATCATGGTACGAGTATTTGTGTTCAGCATAGTTTGATATTTCATCATGGAACAAGTATTTCCATCCCGGGACAGCGTCTTAGCTGTATTACGAAAATCAGCGTTCTACGAGGAGGGTGTTTCGTGCACTTATCGAGAAAATTGTGGTCAATATAATCGGCCTTTCAAACGCACAATTCGCTATCACATACCATACCATACCTCACAGCACGTGTTGCCATGGCTGTATTGCGAGAACAATTTGGTAACAGTCAATTTCGCACTTCGGACCGGTGAATTGGCTGCCTAGATCCTGTGAAATCATACCCCGTACTGCATACGAATGAGCAGCTGGTAGCCAACATTACACTCGAAAGACTGGGACGTGTCATGGAAAATTGGAACTGCAGAATGAACCATGTTAACCGCAGTTACTACCAACATTTAAAGATATAATCTTTAATAAAAATATGTTAAGAATGGTTCTTTTGTATGATGGATAACTATTTGCTTTTTTCTATTTATTTTTAGTTTTGAAAAAGTACCTTCAAATGAATCACCCACTAAGTGCATAAACAAAACGTACTCATGGCGGGGCGGCGTATTGTAGAACTAAATTCAAATGTCAAAAGAATTTTGACACTTGCAAATAACTTGTCTAAAATATACCGTGCACACTGTTTAAATAATTTTTGTTTAGCTATCTATAATGCCATTTTCTTGAATATAAACCAGGGTAGGATTAGCATTATGAACCTGTATATCAAGACAGTAATCATCAGCAGTACTATGTGGTGTACTACGCGTAATCTGCAGACAGAAAAAATTAAAATTAAATTAGTCAAGAATCCAACAGAGCGTACAGACGCCAGCACATCAAGCTCCTACAATTTGTCAGATTTCTTTAATAGATTGTCGACTTTATTGCTGAAGCATTAGGTTCAAGGTTGATTGGGAAAATCTGACAGATTCGGGTAGCTTGACTTGCTGGCGTCTGTACCTATCCATACGCGTCGTATTTTCACCGATCGTCTTCACGACAAGAGTGGAAAATCCAATGCGGAAAAAAAATTGCGTATAGATTTTAGCGAGTGAAAAAATTCGGAACTAACATCGCTAATATCTTGTTGTCCTTTCAATAAACACGAAATGTTCACTCCAGCGCTCTCCTGTCAACGACATTCGAGTGCCAAAAGAACCTTTTAAAGTGTGACCAAGTTCAAGGTGGCGTTGCTTGTCAAGAACTAAATCTCAAACTTGTTTCTCAACTATGTTTTCTCGCCCGCATAAATATGTTGGTTGAAGTATACAACTGTGTTAAGGCGCAAACCCACGGCGGTGCACGGAGAGGTTACGCACGTGTGTTAAGCTTCGCTTTGCAAGAAAATGTATGTGATTGTTTCCACTGCAAACCACGGCCACGCTATGCATCAATTGACGTCATAAGTACACCCGTGGCTTGCTCGAATAAGGCCCCTTATCACTTCAATCTTTTATTTACCAAAATTTCGGGTCTCTACAAAGCTTAATTTTAAAGATCTCCGTGGCCGCGTGGTTCTCCGCGTTTCAATGGGGAATCCACGTTCAAATCTTTATAACTTTTTAACTATAACTTTGACAAATTGATGGTTTTGGAATATAACTTTTACAATTTTTTATATAATCTTGGCATAGTTTATTTTTTAAATATCACCTTGGTCGCGCCATCGAAACGCACACCGTTACAGTTGTACATAGTCGTGAATGTGTAGCGTGGACTGCAGAGCGCCGCGGTGGGATTGCGCCTTTAGGTTCTAATGAATGATTTATCTTTACCTGTCCATGTGTTTCTTAGCGTTCGGGACGTTTTCATCTTTTTCCTTCAGTAGGTACTTGCGCGAGCCCTTCGCGAAGTTGAACACTTGGTCGTTCCAGCTACAGAAATATGCAATATTTCAGTACGATCGGTTCAGTGGTTTAGGCGTGAAAAGGCAACAAACAAACAAACTCACTTTCGCATTTTATAATATTAGTTAGGGTTAGGATTTCCCGCGGGCAACAGACACATAAAAGTACCTTTTGTATAATTGTTATGTATTGTTGTGTATGTCCTTTGTTGAAGATTCAAATAAATAGATACACTTACTTGACGGTCCTGATATCCAGGTTATAAATGAGCCTGTCTTGCCTCGACAGCCTCTCGCGCAGGCGCTGCACGTTGTCTGTGCTGAACTTCCACTCGCGAGTCGCGAAGAACGCTAGCACTCGGTTCATTGCTTGCAGGCGCTCGCTTGCCGTCACCAGGCTAAGTCTGCAACAAGCAATGTATGTCTCGGTTTCCAACTTGAGGTAATTAGATTTGAGAGAAGTAGATTAGGGTCAAATTAAAAAAAAACTGGCCAAGTGCGAGTCGGACTCGCGCACGAAGGGTTCCGTACCATTATCTATACAACATTAGACAAAATTGCGGTTTACGATTGATGACGTATTAATAAAAAACTACTTACTAGATCTCGTTCAAACCAATTTTCGGTGGAAGTTTGCATAGTAATGTACATATATATTTTTTAGTTTCATTCTCTTATTTTAGAACTTACTGGGGGGGGGAGGGGGGCATTTTACCACTTTGGAAGTGTGTCTCGCGCTAACATTGAGTTTAGAAAAAAATTATATTAGAAACTTTAATATCATTTTTGAAGACCTATCTATAGATACCCCACACGTACGGGTTTGATGAAAAAAAAATTTTGAGTTTCAGTTCTAAGTATGGGGAACCCCCCAAATTTATTGTTTTTTTTCTATTTTTTTGTGAAAATCTTAATGCGGTTCACAGAATACATCTTACTTAAGTTTCAAAAGTATAGTTTCGGAAAAAAGTGGCTGTGACATACGGACGGACATGACGAATCTATAAGGGTTCCGTTTTTTGCCATTTGGCTACGGAATCCTAAAAACCAGCCAAGTGCGACTTGGACTCGCGCACCGAGGGTTCCGTATTAACTTGTAGGTTTTGTTATTAAACTACACATTTGCGGTTTTCAGTTTTTTTTCCTTTACATATGCTGTAAGACATTGGCAAGACTTCATTCAGTATCTGGTATAAATTTTAACTTGCTAGGTCAACCCGTTCCTGAGAAAATTGGTGGTGACACACGGACAGACAGACGGACAACACAATGATCCTATAAGGGTTCCTTTTTTACCTTTTGAGGTATGGAACCCTAAAAATAACGAAGGGGTTTTAATACTTATTTCGGCATGCCTTCTTTTCGCCATTTTTAATTTTATTTTCGAATTTGCAGTCTCGCTTGTTTATACGGTGTGGAATGCCCACCGACGCGAAAACGGCTAGTTGGTTGGTGTCTTTTTAAAATAACCGATGAAAAATTTTATAGGGGCTCAGAATGCTCGGTGTCCCTTCCTCCCTGAATAACATTTGCATCAACATAAACTAGTATCGTACGTGTCCGAGATAAAAGCTAGCAGAGATAAAATCTATTCCCTGATTTTGATACCATCAGTACAACTGATGAACACAATATAAAAAAGCTATCATATTATTAAGGTGTTAAAACCGCTTTGTTATTTCCTGAGTCCATTCCGAATAAATTCATTTTCTATGTTATATTGACGAACTCACTTCATCTTGACACCGCACGACTTCGCTATGTAGTTGGCGACGTACAGCGGTGCTGTCTGCAGCATGAGCTCCAGGGTCTTGTACACATAACTGTTGGAAATAAATTATCATTAATATTCTATCAATCAGTTAACAACACAATTTGCCCTGCCATGTAGGAACCAGTGGTGGAAGGGACACAGACGCGAAAATGGTTACCACAGATTCAGTATACAGGGTGTAAAGAGACTCTTCACGAAGCCGTCAACCAAGCATTATGTACATCAAACTAAGTAACTTTACGCAAAAAGTAGTGCTGGGAAACAACTTTTTTTTTGGGCTAAAAAATCACGTTTTACAGTAGGACTCAATGTAACGCACTCAAAACATTGTGCTGATGGATGGATTGAATAGTAAAGGGGTCCTGGAGGTGTTTAAAGTAAAAATCTTGCATTAAAAACATGTATTCAAAAAAAAACTTGTGAAAAAGTTGGAACTTTATCTCCGTAACTAGAAGGTTCCCAGGTATGGTCTAGAACAAAAAAATGATCGCAATGACGGGGAGAACAAGTGCCTTTCGGCTTCGTTAAGAGTCTGTTTACACCCCGTATATGAGTAGCCCTTGACATAGTCTGTACTCAACCTACCAAAACTGAGTCGAAAAAAGTCTGCAGCTGGATTTATCAAGCATGTCCTGGCCACATCTACTGGTCCTGTGCCTTCAGGATACAGGATCCAGTGGATTCTCGCAATCTGCACCAGGTTATCGGTACATCTAGTTCTGATTAGCGGTAACCCTCATAATCCTCATCAGCCTGTAGTAGTTCATTGCCAGTACCGGTTTTAGCTCTATCGGTGTCTCTTCGTGTCTGATGTCCTGGTCTATCGTCCAGCCTACCATAACACCGCTACTGATTGCTGGACATAGGTATTTGACTTCATACTCTCATGCAACTATTATGCTGTTCTTGTCGCTCCACCTAGCCTGACCGCGTTCTACCCAACGTTTGCCGATTCACTCTCGACTCAATAATACATCTACTCCAACGGCCGTCGGTTCATATCCCTTAAATTGGTAGACTACCTGACCTGTTTTACTCTATTACCTGTTCTCTACTCCGAAGGTGAACGGGTAGTACAGCACGTTGTCGAAGGGATGGCTCCTAGTGGCGCGTATTAAGGTGCTACGGAAGAACCCCCATGTGATGGGGTTCTCTTGCGAGCACGAGTTATAGACGCGTACTTCGGAAGACCTGGGGAAGAGGGCAATGGTGAATGGGAGTCTTGGGAAATTCATCCTCCCATCCTTAAAAAAATGTGTTATTTACTCATAATTCCACGAATGTTCCCACGGCTGGGACACAGCCCTCCTCCTTATGAGGGGGAGTGTTCTGCAATCCACCACACGCGCCTAGTGCGGGTTGCATGCTTGGGTTGGAACCCATGACTTCTGTCCTTCATTAAGACTTACTTGTCCGTAGCGATCTCCCAGGCGACCGCCAGCATGGTATCAATAGTGACGTCCACGGGGATCAGGTCGGCCCTGGCCTGCTGGTTAAAGTTGAAGGCGTGCAGCAGCCCTTTCCCGCAGCCCACCACCACCCCGCTGGGGCCCGCCAGGTTCTCGATCCAGCCGGGGTAAGGATGACGGTGAGAGGATACCACTGGAGAAATAAGGTCAGTGTGAGCTGAACGTAGCATAACCAAAAATAATGCCTGTATTGCCAAATGGTAGATGTTACCTTCACAAAAATCCTGGGCTTTTACTTAGAAATATCTACAGGAAAAAAAAAATGTCGGACTTGGAGGTCGGACCCAGGACTACAATCAGTAATCAGTAATCACAGTTCCAAACCAACGAGGCCTTCAAAATAAATAAATACGGTCTTAAATTCTTTTTGGAATATGCAAAAAGGTCAAAAACCTGTTATTAGCACGTATTCGCGTTTTTTTTCAAAAACATCGATCGCCTGTCTGCAGCCAGTATGCAGCTGAATACCAATATTTTACACGAAGTGACTGCCTATCTGATCTCCACAATCTGGTTGACCTAAGAAGGCTAAGACTGGTTGTCAGACTTTTAGGTTACTGACTACCTGTAACGACTGTCAAATATCTACGAATGACAACGTACCAACGGCTTAACGTGCTTTCTGAGGCACGGAAGAAAATTGGGATGTAATGGGTGCAGGTCACCCATCCACGGACCAACCTAGGCAAGCGCGGCAAAACCTGGAGATCGATCCGAGTGGCTATCGTATAGCCATGAGCTCCTCTTACCAGTTCAGGCTCTACCATATCTTTATTTTTTGTTCTCCGCAGTCAGCGTTGCGAAATACACAGTCGTGTCGTTTGAGTGTGCAGTTCGAGGTGAATATACAGCTTTAGATACTCACCGATGGAAGGTCTGACGATGGCAGCAGAGTAGGTTCTCCCGAGGCGCGTGTCGATTACAGACTCGGCCACAGCCTTCGAGAAAACGTATGTGTTTGGCTTGGGTGATATGAATCTGAAAACGACAAACAGTGTCTCTTAGGACCTCAGTCTACCCTAACATAACACCATGAAGTAGGGAAGTAGACAAACGGACAATCCCGTTGTAATAGAGCTCTTTCGTCTTTGGGATCTTGTTCCGAGAAGTCATCATCTTCTTGTCCTTTTTTTGTTTTTTTCGGATGGGAAGTCATCAAATGACTTCTCCCGCTCCCGCGGAAGGGAGTGTCAGACTTGTACTGACTAAAACCCATCCATGTTCCTTCCTTGCCCTTTGTGTTCCAGGGCCGCGGTATCTCTTTCGAACAGCCCGCAGCCCTGGCAGGCATCGGCCCTTGCGGGCCCCTCCCTGTTTGCTGATATCTCTTTGAGGCGCACGTGGAACACGAACGCGCGTTTCATCACGGCCTGTCGTCAAAAGACGGATGGACGGTGAGCTAGCCCATTACTCACCGTCCACAGGTCCGCGTCAAAAATTACTGCACTGATTTTCATGTTGTTTTCTTTAATAGATAGAGTGGTTCTCGAGGAATTTTTTAGTATATATTTCGTCAAGTTTTTGTAGAGATTGACTAAAATATAATGATATTTGTTGGAGGTGTTGGAAAAAAATAAGCCGTCTGGGGGAGCTTTCAACTAAAACGGGGCAGCGTTTTAGTTGAAAGCTCCCCCAGACGGCTTATTTTTTTTCACCGAAAACGCTGCCCTTTAAGATATAACAAAATGATGAATGGTAGAATTGTATATCTTATATAAGTCTACAAAAAAATCCGCTATGGCTTAAGTCTATCTCTTAAGGATAATAGACTATATCCATTTTAATACTTTGAAAATGGGCAAACTAGGTTCCCATGAGTTGAGGGAATGGGATCATCATGATTACTTTTGGTCGCGATAACCGACATCCACGCAGACGAAGCCGCGGGCATCAGCTAGTTCCTTAATATGTTATAATGTCGCTGGGCTTTGGAGTTCCACAACAGGTGTTCCAGATCTTCAAATTTATTCTCTTAGCAGAAAATGCTCATTACGTGGAACAATTTTTGCTATGGTACCATTTTTGCATTTCTTATAGTTTAGCTGGTCTGTTGCGGTTCTGCATCAGGTGTTCAAGTTTCCAAGATAAATTATAGCCTATATGTTGCCCAGACTTAATACCTATACAACAAAAAAAAATCATTCAAATCCGTCGAGTAGTTTCGAAGATTAGCGTGTACAGACAAACAGACATTTTAGAATTTTTTTTTGGATTCGTGCTCTATTACTGTTTCTAACCCCCCCAATTTTTTTTTTAATATACCTATTCAATGTACAGACACAGTTTTTTTACTGTTTTATTAGTTTTATTATATGTATAGATTTATTATATGTATAGATAAAGTTTTAAAAAAACTTGACCAATGAGAAAACCCAACCAATCATCATCTGCCTAGATTTTCCCTGCTATATATGGCTATTTGGCTTGACGGTGTGCGGCGTAAAACCGCTCCTGTATGTGACGTCACGTGGACTAGAGCCTGCAAGGTGCAGCAGCACCTACCTGGCAGTGAGCTCCTGCAGTAACGGCGCAGGCAGCGATTCCACCATGGCGCGCAGGTTGGCGAGCGGCACCGGCGCAGCGTACACCCGCTCTTCTATGTGACGGTGCTCCGCGTTGCTGTAGGCCGTGGACACGTGGACTAGGGCCTGGAAGATACAACAGTGATTATTGTCATGATATTTCCACCAATCATTTAGAATACGAGGTGGAAGGGATACCGACGCGAAAAAGGTTACCAACCACGTATTCCGTACATCATACTGAGCTCCCCTACATAGAAGTTTTTCTTCGGTTATTAAAAAAACAATCAGCTCAGTCTAAAATGATACTTAACTCAGTTAAAGTAATGAACATTTTTTTTATTGTACAATGTACGTCCGAACCTCTAATTTAGGCAGCTGATCACAGAGGTCCATGAGGGCGATGACCGATGTGACATTCTGATGCAGCGCCGTCTCTAGACTCTCCCAGAACTTGATGGTCGCAGCGTTGTGGAACACCACGGACACCTGGAATCAAAACATACGTTTAAAAAAGAATGGAGACACTTCGGCGGTCGCATCATGATTCATATTGGGGTTGTCTATGGGGCGTCTCTAATCGCAGCAGTTCCAGCTGATGCGGCCGACACCTACTAGCTTGAATTAAAGTGAAAATGGGTAGGACATCTAGCTAGAATAGAGGAAGTTCAGCGGACGAGTCCTGTCATTGTAGTAGCGATGCTTGGAGGCCCATGTCTGATATTGGAAAAGTTTTGGTTGAATGACGCTGGTTACCTTTGTCCTCTGCATTTCCTTATAACATACCTCTTGCAACTGGGTTAGAGCTGCATCATCGAGTCCAAGGCGCGGTTTGGCCACATCTCCCGATACTACTCGCAGCTTGTCTAATTGCCATGGGCATCTTACTCTGATGTTGTCAAATGCCTGTAAATTGTAACTTTCATTACATCATGCCTAAATTCGCTGAAGGAGAGGTAAACTACGTATAGCCAGATTTCGCCATACTTTAGTGTACCTAGTATACACTTACTCAGTCCGAGTAAGTGTAACCCAGACGACCAGCTAGATTCTGGGTTGAATATATTTTCTTAGTAGGTATAAAAACTATTACCGCTTTTCCCGACCCGTAAATCGAACCCAGAACGTCAAGCTCAATACTGAGTACTTAATAAAACTTCAATGAAATTGGTTCAATGATTACACATCAAATATTTTTATGTCAGCAGTGTTGTCCATACCTGTGACTGCTTGAGTTGTGCCAGTCTGCTGAGTGGAGCCTGTCCGCGCTTGTCTCTCATCAGAAGGTGTACCTCATGCACGTCCGGACATGTATAGAGCAGCCTCTCAATCAGGACCTGTAGGGAAATGTAACACCCACGGTTAGCCAGTTTATAACGGGTTTAGAATGGTCTTCATAATTATGCAGTTTTAACCCTTATGCGTGTGCAAATGGGTTATTGTACCGCTTGCTGGTAACCGGTTGACGGTTTGAAAACGCCATGCACGGTATCGGCACCGGCAAAATATTCTCGCCGAAAATTGTTGACGCACCGTGTATGGCACGCAACGGTGTTGGTCGGCGACAGAATGGTCTAGGGAGCATAGTCTCATACATTTCAATACAAAGAATATATTTTGTTTTTTTTTTCTTGGAGGTATTTTTAAGAGTAAGTAGCATCGCATTGGCGTTAGAGCTGTTAAGATGTTATTTACGAAGTTTTTAAATAAATAAATTTTGGCCAAGTACGATCATGGTATGGTACGGTGTAGTGGGTAGAGTCTTTTATAGTTACATCCAGTTAGGAACGTACGAACGGCAGTTAACTGGAGTCCTTCATTTAAAAGACTATAATTATCCTACCTTTCCTAGGAAACCGGATCCCCCGGTAATGAGTATCGATCGTCCCGTGTAGAATGGTGGAAGCAGTGGTCCACCTGCACTGCTCTCCGTGGGGACCGCCATCCCGCTACAAGAGGAAGCATACAGTTATATAAACACATTTTTTCTTTCTTTTTTCACAAAGTTTAATTTCTACTTTCACCGGTCTGCTGGCAGATTTTTTTTAACAAATAAGCAGTTCCTATATGTACTCAAATAATATTTGTTATTAACAGTAAAATAAATAAATAGATTTGTCGGAAAGATCATTACTTACCTGGTTTCTTAAAGACTAGCTGACAGATTGCCAGGCGTTATGTTAATTGCTTTGGGCCAAAATAATGTAGCACACGTTTAACCTATGTGCATAAATTTTATACTTAGTCAAACTTCGAAGCTCCGGCGCATCATGGTTTGGCTAACCATTCTAAAGTTGATCCATAATTGGTAATATGGCTTAGCGCGGGGCTCCTACTTCTGTTTGCAGGGTTGCAAGTAACCTAACACGAAGGGGATGGCGGGGTTGGGCTGCGGGACTGTTCGAAAGAGATACTGCGGCCCTGGAACACAAAGGGCAAGGAAGGAACATGGATGGGTTTAAGTCAATACAAGTCTGACACTCCCGCTCTGCCCTGAGCGGGAGCAGTTATTCGATGATTTCCCATGCGAAAAAAAAAGGGGATGGCGGGGTCTTCGTTCACTTCGCTCGGTCACTACTTCTCCTACGAACCTAACCTGTGCGAGTCGGAGTGCCTCAAGTCCCAAGCTCGCTTCGCTCACTCTTGCATCCTAAGTTTTTCTTGTTTTATTAATTTTATCTATTCCATATGCTACATTGCCAACCTCATTCACGCAATTTTGATGAGCATTTTTTATCACATTGGCATTTTATGAAACTTGGCCCCCTAACGATTCGATGTTTGATGAATTTGAAGGCGTAGGTGGCGCAGTGGCTGTGCGATCGACTGCTGCGCTGCATGTCGCGGGTTCGATTCCCGCACGGAACAAATATTTGTACGGCCTACAGGTAGTTGCTCCGGGTCTGGCTGGTTGTGAACGCACCCACGATACAGGCAAAAATACTAGTGTGGGGCAACGTTTAAAAAAATATATCTACCGTGATTATTGATTATTTTGAGCTCCCGATATACCTACACAGAAGATAGTAAGTGACAGTAAGTTTAGTTTTAATCTGTGAAAGCTTTAGCTTAGTGTCTGAAATACGGGAGGAATTATAAAACATACTATACTGATTGTGTTGGTGCCAACTATTAATTCATTTAATTAGTTATAATGAGTGGCTAATAAAATCAAATTTGCATACATACTCCGCGGGAGACGCCCCAGGCGTCGGGGGCTACGTGGTAATGTGGTACGTAACAATAGGTACCTACATAAATATTCGTAAGCGTTCACTTGAAAACGGTACAAACCGAGTTATTTAACGTATTCCTTCCTGATTTATAAGTTTATAACAATCATTTTTTAACGCATAATTTTACACTTACGCTGGCGACAGTGAAGTATGTTTATTTAAAACAATAATTATTATGTATTTGAAGTCAAGGCTGGCGGCACCTTAATAATTAAGGTGCCGCAGTAATATGTTATAAAAACAGAAATGGGAAGTTGCAGGTATGTACTAAGGCTAACTAAGTACGCTCATTAAAAATTCATGGTGAGGAGCTCGTGGTTAAATAATAACAGCCGCTCGGGTCGATCTTTAGGTTAAGCCGTGCTTGCCTAGGTTGGTCTGTGGATGGGTGACCACCCATTACATACCGAGTTTCCTCCGTGCCTCGGAAATTGGTCCCGGCTGTCATTTGTAGATCTTTGACGGTCGTTAGGTAGTCAGTGGCCCAAAAAGTCTGACAACCAGTCTTACCAAGGGGTGTCGTATCACCCAGTATTAACTGGGTTGTGGAGGTTAGACAGGCAATCGCTCCATGTAAAATACTGCTATTCAGCTGCATCCGGTAAGACTGGAAGACGTCCCTAATAAAGTTGGGGAAAGGCTGGGCAGATGATGATGTGCACTATTCATGGTGAATTTTTCAAGTGAGTTTGAATGGCTAAACCCTAAACTATGGGGAATAGCAAAAAATACTAACAAAAAAAAAATACTAAGTGTCGAGTCTCGAGCCCGATTTTGAAGAAAACTAAAACTGAATCATTGGAATGAAAAAAAAACAATGTCCCAGCCAGGAATTGAACCCGTTGATTTTAACTCTAAGTATTTCTTATATTCTAATTTTCTTTATTTTTCTTTTTGACCCTATTTATAGCAATATTCGATACTTTTGCTAATCAGGATCAAATTCTGGGAAGTAATACACATACGGCAAAATAAAGGAAAGAGCCAATGTTTAACAAAATATATTATTTAATTTTCTTATGTTACCTATGATAAATTTAAAAATCGAAATCGCCCAAAGACACAATTACAGTAAACAGTTTGTGATGTTTTAATATTTCTAAATTAATATGGAAATTCCTGCGAAATATGCGCAACTATGCGTGACGTTTTCAGGTGGTTTGAAAAAAAAAACATCTTTGTTGAAAAGCGCAGGTCCTGTCTACGCAAAAACAAAATCTGTAAGTACAAATTGATGTTCAAAATATGCATAGCATGATTATAGCCTTCAAAATATTCTAAAGAGTCCATGAAGGAACTTGACTTCCGGAGTCGGTAAAAATTGCATTTAATTTTTATTTTTTTTCCAAATCAGGAAGTTTGTATGTATGGGACCCAGGTACATTATTAAGTATCAATATTCTTTATTCGTGTCGATATTTTCCGCGCCCCGACTGCTAAAGATAGATTTTTCTTTTTATTCGGCACCATTGTATGTATAAAGAAACACTAAGGTCTACCTTAGTGTTTTTTTATACCAGCGCCTGACACAAGTTTAGACGTGATTAAAAAGTTGACTACTAAAATTACATCAAATTACGTCAGGTGCTGACTAATTTGACAGGACTAAACTAATATTTATATTCTGTCCTTTTCATAATAAAATAGAAAGAAAAAGATGCTTTCAACTTAAATTTAGTTTAGTTTGTGAACAAGGGAATCGGCACCATTATAGGTGGTTATGGAAATGTTCATGTACGGCTTACTAGACAGTGATTTTTTTATATGTGAAAATTTCTGGCAGAATGGCCCGTTAGGCGCTTACTGACGAAACCCCTTACCTCGAGATACGGCAGGGCAATTCGCGCGTTCAGCCTCACCCCAGACTGAGCCCCAGACTTTAGCGGAATAAGTAATGGTATCTTCCAAATATAAAGGCAGGTATGCCTACCCCCCAACCTGTTATTGGCAACTGTATAAGGTCAAGGCTATTTGTTTCTGACATTTTAAATACTGAAGCTACTGGTAACCTTTGGAAACATATTTTTTATTCCTCCTGCTCGTTTGCGATCATGGCAGCAATCTTAGCAGTCTAGCTTGCGATATGCACCCGAACACATATGTAAACACAAATACACTCCATCTTCCAAAGAAAAGGCTATAACACTGCTCCAACCAAGAATCGAACCCAGGATCCTACCGCTCAGCAGCCAAGAGAATATCCAGGCACCCGATACTATAGCTAACTCTTTTTCTAAGAAGACATTACGCCTGTACCCATTTCTCGAAAAGTTAGTTAGAGAAATAAGCAGAACACAGCCTTTTCGCTGCCCATTAAACGTAGGAAAGCCTTTAATTATTATACTATTTACAACTCTGGCAACAACATCATAACATCACGCCTGTAATCCCCGTAGGGTTAAGCGGAGATGTACCTAATAGTACACCCACATTTCGCCAGTTATGTTTGTTCATATCCCATGTGAAAGGGGGCGAACCTATTGCCATCAACCGGGCACAAATCCAGACTCCGTAGCTGCTACTGAAAAATTCCTGATGGAAAAATCAACAACACAACAATACAACTCTGGCTAATACTGAGAATATCTAGCAACACTGCCCAACCTGGGGATCGAACCAAGGGTTGTGTCCATTCGCTCAGTCGTGCTCTCGACCGTTAGATTCTAGAGATATTTGATCAAGATAAAACGAAACCAGTTAAAATAATAACGAAACAAAGATCTTACCTTTTTCAATTAACTGCAAATTTTAATCTACTGATATTAGAGTTCAAATCACATCTACGCGTAAACCGGTATGACCACTGCCACCGACGACGCCGTGGGCGAAGTTCTGTTCAACACAAATGTGCCAGCGACAAGGTGATCAAGAATTTACATCTACTGTTCTTCCCTCTCGACTCCACACAATTTTCCATGAAATTACTTTAGCTGGCTGTCACTTACAATTTTAATTTGGCACTTTCCGAAACAATTACACATCACTTTTTTAACAGTATTCCGTTTAACGTCAACTAATTAATGCTATAGTGACTTTAACATGGGTTTGGGCGATGCTTGTAGATTATTTATAAGTTCTAGATTCCTATAAACACTTGATACTGGTCGTATCAGACCGCGTCGTGTGTGTCCACCGGCTTCCGTGCGAAGTGCACGCTCAATGGCCTGTAGCTACATTTATTAGCACGACTCTATGTAAATTGGTTAGTAAATAATACTAGCGACCCGCCCCTGCTGCGCATGGCGCCACCTTTTGGGCCCAAAGCTATCCTATATTTCAATCTAGGATCAACCAAAAACTCAGGTGGTCTCAAAGGTCGGGTGATTTCGGAGATTAGCGCGTATGTATGAACATAGTGAAACGTGATTTTTATATATTAATTATCGATCCACCCCGGCTTCTCACGCGAGCTATTCACTAATAACAGCTCCACCTATAGGGCGTCCATAAATTTCATTGAAATCGTTTCATATATTACGAACTAGCTGTTGCCCGCGACCTCAGTCCGCGGGCAGCTAGTTATAAAAATATTACTATACATATTTGAATACTATTTTTTTTATATATATTTTTTTTTTTCATTAGCCTGTTCTGTCCCACTGCTGGGCAGAGGCCTCCCCCATTTTCTTCCAACTCTCCCGGTGTTTTGCCTCCTCTGGCCAATCAGTCAGGAACGAGTCTAAATCGTCACGCCAGCGTTTCTTGGGCCTGCCTCGGTGACGACGACCGTCTTCAGGCACCCACTGTGTGGCGATTTTGGCCCACCTGTCCTGACCCATCCTGGAAATGTGACCCGCCCAGTCCTATTTTAACCTCGCAGACTTATCGCCAACATCGGCGATGCCTGTCTTGGAGCGTATTGTGGTGTTGCGTATTCGATCTGTGATTTTGATGCACAAAATGCTACGCTCCATCGCTCTTTGGCAAACCTTGAGTTTGGACTTCTGAGCCTCCGTCAAGGACCAAGTCTGAGCGCCATAGGTAAGGATAGGCAGGATACACATGTCGACGAGCTTACGCTTAAGTGAAATAGGAAGGTCGCCCTTCATAAGCGCTTTCATGGACCAGTAGCTTCTCCAGGCATTTTCAACTCGACGGTCGATCTCTTTGTCCTGCCTGTTGTTGAAGGAAACTAGCTGGCCCAGGTAGATATATTCGTCGACATAGTGTATTTCCTGCCCATCGATCTCGACCCTATATTTAGCGGCATTGCTCATGACTTTAGTCTTTGACTGATTCATCGTCAGTCCAACTTCAAGGCTTGCAGTGTCAGGACATTTTTTGTTCGTTTATGTGTCCTCTATCCATACATACCACTCTCAATGAGCGCCGCGATTTTGAAAAAAAAAACAAAATGGCGGCGGGCCGATATGCCAGCTCCCATACAAAAAAGTTCGATCCCCTTCAAGTTCCTGGAGGGTCTTACAGGGGATATAAAACTAAATGGTCTCATAGGTCCTACCAGTCAGTAGGTCTTGGGAGACAAATCAGTATTCGGAGACCCACCGGTCTGCTTGATGGGTTCTTGAAGACGAAGTGCGAATGCTGAAACTGTCACAGCCAGGAGTAAGTCTCCCTTGCTGTATGCTGCGAATGGCTTGTTGCGTCTCAACAGCTCAACCTCCCAACTCGCTTCTGAGCACCATTACTTTCAAAAGTAGCGGGACGCCCCTGTTCCGTGACATTTTAAAATGACCGTAAGAGATCAGCGATCACACCTACACTCGCAAGCTAGCCATTTACTTAACCTTGCTTTTTTTCTTCGAAATTTTGGTTCCAGGCCATGCCGGTTTTTTCAGCATGTTTTATCGACAACATTTTGGCAGGGTAGGGGAAAAAAAAATCTGTTTACTTCTAAAATAACCTAAAAAACTGTGTCATTATGACGTAAGGACCGGGTGTCTTCCTGCCTTTTCTGGCACCACTTTAGTTTTGTTTTACATGCTATTCTGCTCTCGCACATATTGCAATAGACTTGACCCCTATTAGCCATGTCAGCTTGACATAATCATTATCTGCCTAGCCTTTTCCAATATAACCGGATGCTCACCAGCTTGCAAAATACGATAATACAGGGTGTAAGCAGACTCTTCACGAAGCCGTCAACCAAGCATTATGTACATCAAACTAAGTAACCCTAAGCAAAAAAGAGCTGTGAATAGACTTTCTTTTCTTGGGTGAAAAATCACGGTTTACAGTAAAATTTAATGTAACGCACTCAAAACATTGTGCTGATAGATGCATTGAATAGTAAACTTACTCAGCGTATATTGTTCCCACACTGCTGGGACATAGCCTTTCTCTATGAAAGGAAGTGAGTCGAAATTCACCACACGGCCCAATGCGAGTTGATAAACGTCACATGTCTTCGAAATGTTGGTTCCAGGCCATCTCAGTTTTTGACGTGATAACGATAAATCGATGAACGCCGGCTGCGCGCAGTGTCACGTTCCGCCTGAGCCGAGCGTGCAACCGAGAGCGCGGACCACGCGATAGAGAGGCAACATAGGCCTAAGCGTTCGGCATGTGAAGCATCTATGTACTATACAAAATAATGATAATTCAGTGATAATAATTCAATTCAAATCATAAAAGTATGTAAATTTTCATCAATGTTTTCTTATGACGTTATCACGTAAACTTATTGTCCGTAAACCGACTTTACAGACAACGTTTTGGACTTTTGGCAGAGTAGGGAAAACAAACTTAAATTGTAGGTAAATAAAAGCCGCATTGTAACAGTTGTACCAGACTAAACACTTTATTTCCTGGCGAGTCGCTTGCGCAGGGGAAACATACCAGTGCCTTCTTTAGACAATACTTTGCAGTACTTTTAATGATTTTTATAAAATTTGGTAAAACCCAAAAAAAAAATACTAATTATAACTGTACAGACATCCAGCCAGCACATCAAGCTATTAAATCTTTCAAATTTCCTTCATAGTTTCTAAACTTTATCGCGAAAGTGTCAGGTTTAAGGTGGCATATGTTTTAAATCAATGATCATTACTTATGCAAGATACTAGAATTCAAAAACGTCTTCCGATTACAAAAACAAAGTACAGACAACACGAACTTGAACTTTAAACTAATAGACATACAACCGTTTTTTGAATAATAGAAGCATACAGTCTATTCACAGTTATTTTACCTGAGACAAAGCAAGCTTCTTGCATCAAGAATAAAGATCACTATAATTTTGACGGGCTTGTCTACTCAAAACCAACCTTATTGAAACGGTGATAGTGATCACTGCGATTTTAAGAGTGAAGTAAATTCTGAGGTACAATTAGTGTTGTAAGAAACTCGAGTCTTGGAGTCTTATTAAATAAAACTTGAGCTATTTTTGAAAACTCGAGTCTTATAAATAAAACTTAGAGCTCAAGTTCTTCAGAATTTGGAGTCTTTTGTAAAAAGACTTGAGTCCTGCCAAAAAGAACTCAATGACTCTTTTTAAAAGAACTCATAACTGAGTCCTCTAAATCCATAGCTGTAGTTTGAAGTAAATAAAATAGCAATGAACGTGTGTGTTTATTATTTTATTTAAACGTTTTAACTCGCATTTCGATTCAGCAAATCGTCAGTCTTCAGGTGGATACTTTTGATTAGGTTATTTGCGTTTAATGCAATTTAATTGTTACAAATTGCTCGATTGCATTGCATTGTGCGATATATTTTCAATCGGTAAATAAATATGGATGAAGATATAAAATCACCCGGTAGTACCTATTATAATACACCAACTCAAGTTCGCGACTCAGTCTAGGTCAAAAGACTCGAAAGGACTCAGAAGACTCAAAGGAATGAAAGAACTCGGACTCATGTGACTAACGAGTCCTAGTCTTGAAAATCTACTCAAGTCTCGAAATGAAGATTAAAAGACTCGAGTTTCTTACAACACTAGGTTCAAATCATGTGAATGGACTACACAATCTCAACCATCGATAAGTGCATTAATACAAGGTGTTTTTTTTTGTAAAAATAACAGGTTGGACCTATTCTTCCCCAAAATTATGATCATGGTTCCTTTGACCACTTTCCACTTGTTACCCAGCACATCTGTGGAGTATGACTGATGATCAATTTAATTTAACCTTATTTAAAGCAATGATACTATTTTTCCAGTCGTATAGATACAGAATGGTGCCCTCTGCGCAATGACGCCCAGTTTATTTGGAACAAACAATAAATTATGACGCTATCACTTCACGATGTTACCTTTACTATATATTTACAAAACTTCATAAAATACTCGTGCTTACTGAGCGGCTCCTACCTGGAAACAAAAGAAAATGGTCTTAGTTGACAGGCAAAGTATAATATAACATCCCCGAAGCGTTCAGCAGATTTGAATCTAATAGTACACCCACATTTTGTAAGTTATGTTTAAGTCCTATGTAATAGGGGCGATCCTACTCCCATCAACCGGGCATAAATACAGCCTTCGTGGCTGCTACACTTTGCCCAACGTGGGAGTTGAACCCCAGGACCTCTTGCTCGGAAGTTGCGCTTGCGACGTCTAGACAATCGAGGCAGTGTTGCGCAAAGTTCATGCTTATTCGGAAAACCGAAGACTACCGAAACGCATATCTGTTCTGGTTAAACTGTACCTTGGCGCTTCTTCGAGTACATAATCTCGAAGGCTCGTTTAAGGCTAATATATAAGGTCCCATTAAAACAGATGGACCAAATTTAGCACAGCGTTCCGTACGTCTAACCAAAGATATCCAAGCAAAAAAACACTGATTAAAGTGATTTTATTTTGACCTAAAATAATAAATTGATAATAATTTTTAGTATATTTTCGTTACCTGATTTTTTTTTGTTGTAAGTACCTATATAATGCGTTTTTCTTATTTTTTTTTTTATCATTGTCCTTATTTTGGTGGACTTAATGATTTCTAAAAATTTGTCCATCTATTTTAATGGGACCATAAATACGCGCGGACTTATTGCAGTAAAAAGATAGGATTTTGTAAAAAAAAATGTGCTAAATGCTGTTTATATTATATACTTCTCGAATCTTATTACAATAATTTCAACGAGATTCGTCATTACATGTCAATTAATTTATTTAGACCTTGTTTTCATAGTGTTGAAATGAAATGCTAATCTGCAAGGTCCTTATATGACTTGACCAATGTTCTTTGGCGTATAAAACTAAAATGTTGACTAGCTAACTTCAGGGTGTAGGTTGACTAGTTAACTTCAGGGTGTCGGATTTTCGTGACGGTGTGGCGAGCATCGTAAAAATTTTCTCTCATCATTTTTCCCTAACGCGCTAAAATAAGTATAACTTCAAAATAACTTATGTTGTAAAACGAGGTGGAGTCGGTGTTTTCGGTTAAGCTACTCTGAGATGACATCCAAAAAACTCAGAGGTCAGTCAAGTCTAGACAGAATAATAATGTCACTGTATCTACGTTTTTTATTTATGTAATAAGCGGTACCTTTGTGCTCTTTTGTTTATATGTAATCTTCTGTAAATGTGTAAATGAATAAAATAGCAAGGGTAATGAACTGACGCTAGAGGAAGTTGGCGCCGACGCCGAACTGCAGGCCGGCGGCGCTGACGTCGTGGTCCCGGGCGCGCAGCGGCACGGCGTAGTTGAGCTCCAGGCGCGCGGCGCGGCCCAGGCGCACGCACACGCCCGCGCCCACCGACACGCGCGCCAGCCGCAGCGCCGACAGCGACGCCAGGTGGCTGCCCTCTGAGGGAGGGAGGATCATTCAGTGAAGAAAAATAATCTAAATGTGTGCTGGGACACATAGTAGAAGTGAAACTTCAACGGACAAGTGGCAAAACGAATCGCAAAAAAATTTAGCTTGAAGTTTTACGGGCAGATTGTTAATGTAAAGGTGGATAAGAGAAAGCAGTACTTCTTAACACGGCGCGTTAGGAGGTTCCTCTCTCAAGAGCCCAGACCACCGGTAGCTGCTCCCAATGCTGGTGGGCTACTATTTTTTATATTTATAAATGTTTTTTATGTTGTTTTATATTGAAATATTTAAAAATGTAATAAGTATGTATATAAATAAATAAAGGAAATATATATATAAAAAAAAACAATAAATTTATTTTTTTGTGGGAATTATTTTTTATTGTTATCAATTAAAAATAATAGTCCCAATCGTTTCGAGTTCAATGATCGAGTTTATGGCTTTCGGTTCCAGAACAACCTAAAAGTAACCGTGTATATCGTCTAACGCTTTTTCGTGACAGAAATAATCCTAATACCCCCCTCCCTCGTGAAGAAACCTAGACTTATATAATAAAATCAATACTTCTATACTAAGATTATAAAGCTGAAAAGTTTGTTTGGTTGAACGCGCCAATCTCATAAACTACTGGTTCGAATTGAAAAAATCTTTTAGTGTTGGATAGCACATTTATCGAGGAAGGCTATAGGTTATATACCATCACGCTGCGACCTATAGGAGCAGAGCATCAATGAAAAATGTCTCTCTCTCTTATGTGTCGCAGACGAAGTTGCGCGGTCAGCTAGTAATTAATATGTTTCAGATTGCCGACCCGTCTGGAACAAGCATGGTGGTCAATGCTCGTGCCCTCGTCTGTATCAGAAGAGGACTATGACTGACCTGTCATGGCGAGGCAGCCGGCGTTGAGGAACAGATGCGAGCGGAACAGCGCGCCCAGGCCGGTGCGCGCGCCCTGGAACGGCAGCGGTGCATACATGTGCAGCCCGCCCGCCCAGTACACCTGCGAGTATACATACAACATTAACTACACTCTCATACAATTATTAGTAGATATTTTACCTTTAACAGCAGCAACCTAACCGCAACCTTATTTTGTATAAGAATAATAAAGATCATTGTGATTTATGCAGACTAGCCAGGGGGAGCAACCAACAGCAACTTTATTTTAATAAAAATAAGGAACAACGTGATTTAAGAGGAAATGTGGGTGGATTTTTTTCCATACAAGCGCTCTGGCCTGTTTTCTTTCTAGTTAATGACTATAATGGTATGATTTCTTTACAGTTAAATAAACATCAACCTCTTCTATGTCCCTATGTTTTCGTTTTTGATGATATATAATCTGTATACGTACTAAGACCTTTACATAAAGCTCAAAATTGCATATTTAGATCGCCTGTCAACAGAGGCCTAGTGTACAAATTTGGCAACTATTAATGAAAAACATAGAGACACACGGTATTCACGGTATTCTTATCCAGTTTATGAAATATCTTTTAAATTGGTCGAATATTGGAGGAGGAAATAGTCGAGAGTCAAACCTCGAATTATGACTTTTTTAGTTGTCCTTATGGCACCAATGTCGAAATCACGCTCGCAGAGCGACAGCGTTTTCCTCTTAACAGTGACGCAAAATCAGAGATAAAGTGCGGCATGGTTCTTTTGGCTTTATGGCATTGTCGGCGCTTTGGTACACATTTGAGAAATTGTAGTTGTATTGAACTTCAAAAAAATTCAGCATTATTTATTTACAAAATTTACAGTTTTTTTAAGATAGCCTCATAATCTCTCAATACCAATATTTCACAAGGAGTGAGAACCTGATGTCCAAAATCCTGTAACTGGGTAACACTATACTCTTTGGAGAGACTGGTTGTACCCGCAACTATTGTCAAATATATGCGCACCCAGCCTGTCAGACATAGTGCCACTCACCCGGCCGCCGGTGGCCTGGCCGTCGTTGTGTGGGCCCACGCCCCTCTGTTGGAAGCCGCGCAGCGTGGTGGGGCCGCCCAGGTAGAAGTGGTCGGGCAGCTCCGTGCCGAACACGTCGTGGAGGACTCCTAGGGCGCCGGTCAGCTGGAGCACCTGGGAACACGGACACACGGTATTCAAGAATGTAAGTTCCACACGTGTGCACTTGTGCAGGTGACAGGACATGCAAGATGAAAGGCCCTACAGTATCACCAAAAATCACACTAATAAATACTTTGACTTTGTTCTTAAACATTTAAACTCGGATACACAAACAGCCAGACCCGGAACAGCTGTACAAAGATTTTTTTCTGAATTGAACTCGCGGCAGCGGCAGTAGCCAATCGCTGAGCCACTGCGACAACCGTGCCGCAGAATCTGGTAGAGAATCTAACATCACTTACCACATCCTCCATCAAGGTAGCGTTAGCCTGCGCGTGCAGCTCAGTCTTAAGGTTGGCCACCCCACCACCCAGCCCGGCAACCTCACTCGTGAACTGAACCCACGACCCGCGCGTCGGGAAGATGGGTTCGTCGCGATGGTCCACTGTGACAATGTGACGCAAGATCGACTTCATTTGAGGACCTGTGTGTCACAAATATATTATAATGTGGGTATATTAATGTTACAATCAAAGTTGTTGTTTCATACATCTTAGAAGTACCCTTAACGACTGTCAAACACCCACAATTAACGTACTTTCCGAGGCACTGAGGGACGATAGGTGGTCACCCATCCACGAACCAACCTCGGCCAGAGTTGCTTAACCTCCAACATCAATCCGTGCGGCCGTTATTATAAAGCCACGAGCCCCTGAGGAGATAGTTAGTACAACGTATAAATAGACTAGTCACTGACCGCTACTCTCCCTCACTTTGAAGCTGGTGGTCTTGCTGAGCACGGAGGTGTCGCGCACCAGCCCCTCCCACTGCACGTTGTGAAGCGTCTGAGGACCAATGGATTAGCTAGTACAGGTCTCCCAGGAAAAGCAAAGCACTTCGGCAGTCATCGTCTATCTTCGGGAATACGAACATGCGATGATGGGGTAAAAGCACCAGGTACCAGCTCTAGACGGGTTGGAAGGGACACCGACGCGAAAATGGTTACCACGTATTGAGTACTTCAGCCCCCCACAGAAATTTTTAATCGGTAATTTAAAAAAAATAGCTGTTTCATATAAAGGGTGTAAACAGACTCTTGAAGAAAGGCACTTGTTCTCCCCGTCATTGCGATCATTTTTTTGTTCTAGACCAGTGATGGGCAAAGTACGGCCCGCGGGCCAGCTCCGGTCCGCGAAAGCATTTAATCCGGCCCGCCGACGGTCCATCGACATGCATAGTATATGGCCCGCGATAATTATATTTTGGCGGTCCAGAAATATAAAGTAGATTCTACTTAGTAGAATAATAGACGCATAGGTAAAGGAGCCAGCTAGACTAGCCGCGTAGTTTTTTTCGCACTCAGTCATCGCTAGATGTTTTCTTGATGCCGTTTAATGTAGATCCGGAAAATGTCTCTGCAGAATAGCAGTTGGAAATTATTGAAACGCAGTGCAGAACCCATTTAAAACAACTGTTCTTAAATTCCACGAAACTAGATTTTTATAGAACACAAAGCTGAATTCCCAAAGATGATTGCTCACGCCCAGAAAATTATGGCGATGTTTGCGTCGTCGTATGTGCGAACAGACTTTTTTGACCATGAAATTGCGGAAAAACTCACATCTGAAACCGACTTACTGATGACGTCACAGCTCGAACGTGCATCGAAAATATTATAGGAAATCAAAAGCAATTTCATAAATTGTAATTTTTATCATTTGTGCAAGTGTGTAATATTTGTACATGATAAAAGTTTCAACACAAAATGCATTTTTCCTATAATTCCGCACTAAGAAAGTTTGCCCACCACTGTTCTAGACCATACCTGGGAAACTTCTAGTTACGGAAATGTTGGGGGTTAAAGTTCCAACTTTTTCACAAGTTTTTTTTTAAATACATAATTTTAAAGTAGTATTTTTACTTTAAACACCTCCAGGACCCCCTTACTATTCAATCCATCTATCAGCACAATGTTTTGAATGCGTTACATTTTGGTCCTACTGTAAAACGAGATTTTTCAGCCCAAATAAAAGTCGTTTCCCAGCACGAATTTTTCAGTAAAGTTACTTAGTTTGATGTACATAATGCTTGGTTGACGGCTTCGTGAAGAGTCTATTTACACCCTGTATAGTGCCCTACTCACCGCTGGCGAAGTCTTGAAGGCGACGTCGAAGAGTAGTCCGCGGTCGAGGAGCCGGTAGCCCGACCACGGGTATTCGTGGTTCTGCTGGTATATCGACGTCGATAATCTGCCAACAACACAGCGTTACTATTGTAAACTATCGACCTGCTTCTGCGTCAGTCACATCTCGGCTCCAATATATACTGTATTTCAAGCTATATGTTAGCTTCACAAAATTTTATTGAAATCGGTTGGCTGGTTTCGGAGATGAGCGTGTACGAACACGTGATTTATTAAGTTTCTGATGTCTAAACTATATTACTGTAAAGTTTCATCAAAATTCGTATCAGTAGTTATTACGTGAAACTGTTACAGATGTTTGTCAGGATGTATGGTTGGTACCATACATCCTGACAAACTTTAAGATTATTTCATACAATTTGTAAGTAAGTTATCAAAACATGCGAAAAGATGCAAAAAGCGAAAGATACTTGTTATCTCGTCATTGCCATTATTTTTGTTCTAGACCATACCTGGGAACCTTCTAGTTACTGAGATATTGGGGGTCAAAGTTCCAACTTTTTCACATATTTTTTTTTAATACAACTGTTCAATGTTATAAATTTTAACTATTATTCATCAGCTCAATGTTTTGAGTGCGTTATATTGTGTCCTACCTACAAAGAACAAAACAACTACAAATATTAACTCCAAAAAAAGTCGTTTCTTAGCAATAATTGTTATGTAGAGTTACTTAGTTAGAATGTAAGGAATGCTTGGTTGACGGCTTCGTGAAATGTAGTCTATGAATACTTACACAGGAACTAGTGGCTTGTGCGGGAAGGGCTTGGTGGCCATGACGCTGAAGTTGGAGGAGGACCGGTAGCCCATGCTGTACTCCGCCTGCACGCGCTCGCCGCGACCCATCACGTTCGGCATCTTCACGCCTGACCACAAACATCAAACATTACGGTGTTGTGGGTATCATCACGTAATTATGCGGGATTGCCCCGCGTAACCCCCGCAAATGTCCTTCTCATACAAGTATCTATCTAATACCTTTAAACGAGCAATTCTTGTATATATTGTTAGGAAGAAATGAGGTTTTACGTAGTACATGTTATTTCTATGGAAAAGATTGACAACTTCGAATTGTCACTGGTCGCGAGAGACTTTTGTTGGGAATATGGCTCAAAGGGCTGTAATATTCATAATTCCATATTTTGTGTACTTACTCGCTATTTTCGTAAACAATTACGTGTTAATTGAATTCGTTATGATTTGGGATAGTTTCTGTGATTGATATTTTGTTCCAAGTTAGAATAAACGGTTGTATTCACTATTTTGTGTACCTAGTTGTCTTTCTATAAACATCTTCGCTTCTGTTGGCTAAATATATAATCTGAATCTCGGAAAAGACTCCAACGATTTTCATGAAATTTAGTATGCAGGGGGTTTCGGGGGCGATAAATCGTTCTAGATAGGTTTCATTTGTAGAAAACGTCGTTTTATCCGTGTTACCGAGCAAAGCTCGGCGAGCGAATACGCATGCGGGACGCGGGGCGAGACCTCGGGCAGCAGCCCCACGCGGTCTATTGTACAGACGCCAGCACATCAACCTACTACAATCTGTCAAATTTCTTTAATAGATTTTCAACTTCATCTCTAACGCATTCGTTTCAAGATTGGCTGGGAAAAATTGACAGTTTCGGATAGCTGGACCTGCTGGCCACAACGCATAGCAGCCCGCAGAAACCAGGTCGTAGGCTAGCTAGCGTGTTTCACACTGCGTGAAATTGTCTACATGCGTGGCAATCCCGCATGCGTGATGAAATCCGCACGATATTAAAAACACCCTAAAGCCCTGTACATATAGAAGTATTTCATCGTTTTTTTTTTTAAATCTCCAGTTTCCTGCTAAAGTGCAATACCTACACGTTGAAAAATTTCTATGTTGGGCTGAGAATGATGTACTGTATACGTGGTAGCGTCGGTTTCCCTCCCACCACGTATACTATGAAAAACAAAACTTTTCCTGTTGAGTATAAAATGGATCGATGAATGAGCGTTAAAAATATTGTTATTATATTGTTTGGTGCTACGGAACCCTTTGTAAGAGTCCGACTTGCACTTGGGTCTGTTTCTTGTCTAAGTAACAGAGGCGAGGCTATTGCCATCTTCTTCTCCTTCTTCAACCCTTGGCCACCCAATGCTGAGTGTAGGTCTCTTCCAAATTTCTCCAGTTTTGACGGTTTTGTGACATGGCTATCCAGTTTCTATTGCCATCAACCGGGCACAATTTCAGACTCTATGGCTACTACTGAAAAATTGCTGATGGAGAAACCAAATAACACTTTACTCGACCTGGAATCTGATCCAGGATCTCTATGCTCAGCAGTCGCACTCATCACTATGCCCACGAGGTAACATTTTTTGTATTTCACATATTCTAATATGTGGAATGTCACTGATAAAGTGAATAACGGAAACACTAGTGACTATAATCCCGGACGAATTGCAGTCACGGTTTCATCATCATATCAGTCACCGTTGCTGTCCACTGCTGAACATAGGCCTCCCCAATCGATTTCCAACGGCTTATTTCCCGGCTTAGTTTAAGCCAGTAACAGCATACATACCGAGCACCAGGTTGCCCTCGTTTTCGCTGACCGTCGTGTTGATGCCGCCAACAATGCGCGACAGCTCACGCACTTGGAACGTCACCTAGACACACACACAAAACAAGTAAACGGCTGAATACCAGTATTTTACATGGAGTGACTGTCTATCTGACCTCCACAACCCAGTTAGTACTGGGTAATACAATACCCCTTGGTAAGACTGGTTGTCAGGCTATTTGGGCCACTGACTACCTCATCTTCATCATCATATCAGCCCGAAATCACCCACTGCCGGGTATAGGCCTCCCCCACACGTCCTGGTTCTGTGCGTCCCTCATCCAGGTGTTTCCCGCGACTTTGACGATGTCGTCAACCCAACGAGCCTTAGGATGGCCCTGGTTTCTATGGCCTAACCTTGGCCACCATTCGGTCAAAGCCTTGCACTGACTACCTAACGACTGTCAAAGATCTACAAATGACAGCCGGGGCCAACGACTTAATGTGCTTTCCCAGGCACGGAGGAAACTCGATATGTAATGAATGGTCACCCATCGACAGACCAACCTAGGCTGTAGAATATTGATTGTGTAAACTAGGACTAAACAATAATGTCTGTACTATCCTTCTTCTATATTGGTTGTGGTATTAGTACTTTGTCTGTGGTCTCTCAGAAATACAAGCAAGTAAGAAACAATGGGCTCTTTTTTTGAATATTCCCTAATAGGCGAGCACGGCTTAACCTAATGATCGACCCGAGCGGCTGTCATTATTTAGCCACGAGCTCCTCAAACACAACACTAACACAACGCGCAAGCTGTGTTATATTATAATGACAACAGCCCAACCACAAGCGTCACATTATCCTTTTATATTATATTCCTTTGCTATCGCTAAAAATATTCGTTACTTAGTTAGATGGTACCTCAAGTCCCTCGGGAGTAGCGTCGGGGCCGGAAGACACGTCGATAAACACGCCGATGTCGCGGAAGCAGCCCATCGCGTCCAGCGCGCGTCGCACCTGCAAAACAACCATGACATGGTAGAAAATGTGTTTTTAGGTTTCCGTAAAAAAAAAGGAACCCTTATAAGAGCACTCTCTTGTCCGTCTGTCTGTTCGTGTGTCACCACCGTATTTCTCAGAAACGGGTGAACCTAGCAAGTTGAGGTCTATAGCGATAAAAAGATAGGCAAATTTAGATTTTCGCGAAAACTTGTAAGTACAAAAATTTACATAAATTTTTAACTTTTTTTATTTTTGGAATTTTCCCTTTACTTGTGCTGTAAGACCTTGCTTTTAACCAAAATTGACAATTCAAATTCAAATTCAAAATATTTTATTGTGGGCATATACAGGTCTAGACAATAAATTAAAGTTTCAATATGTCCTGCCTAATAGGCATACAATAATTATGTAGTGGCAATAAGTAGGTACATTTAAAATTATTTTACATGTCAAAAAAAGTTATTAAATGTCAAGTTAGGTTATTAAGTGTATTTAATGTCAATGTCAATTCTAGGTCAACCGGAAGTACCCTATAGGTTTTGGGTCGAAAACCTATATAATATATATATAGCCGCGAGTCCAACTCGCACTTGGGCGGTTTTTGGGAGAACAACTCTATCTTCCACTCCTTTGCACTACAACTTAAACTTCAAATAGTTTCATGATTTCTTCAAGTTCATTTACTTTAGTGTATATATATTATATATTCGGTTCAAGGGTCGGTCCTTGTGTCCTTGGGTTTTTCTATCAGGCATTTTTCAATATCAGCCAAGGAGTCAGGATTTGTGCCCGGTTGAAGGTAATACGCTGGCCCCCTATTACATGGGACCTAATAACTGGCAAAATGTGGGTGTTGGTACTATTAGGTAACCTCTGCCTAACCCAAGGGGATTACAGGCGTGATAATAATACGTTGTGTTTGAAGGAAGGTGTGTGAGTGTATCTGTCACCTTATGAGCTCGAAGTATAACATCCTCGAAGTCGGAGGCTTGGAACAGCTCGTCCACAGTGCTGCGTATGATGTCATCCTTGGTGCGGTTCAGTCCATCCACATGGACCCTATCCACGCGGGCCTACAACATACATGTAAGCTTTAAAAGCTAGACCGAACGATCATTGATCAACATGCTGTCAAAAAGGTATTTAAAACGTTAGACAAGGACAAATGGATCTTAATGGTGGAATCATTCATTCTTTCACTCGATCACTCATAACTCATTCTTTCACGTGAAGGCGAGAAGCGACACATTCGATCGCAAGCATCCGCAGCGGGAGCACTTTGAACATGAGTGAGTTTTCTAAGTGCAAAGATGCAAGAAAATGCTGAAAGTGCGTGTAAATGTAATTTTACTCTAAATCGGTTTGAATGATGATGTCATCTAGCCAATTTTGACCACAGCGACGTGGTTGTCGAGAGCTTTGGTATGCTGCCCTGCCATGTGTGTTCCAGTGACTAGCATATCCAACTTTGGCCGAAAAACTCCGAGCGGACATGTCAGAACACCATTGATGACATAGTTAAGTCAAACATGACACATTCCTTCGAATACTTTGAATAAAGAATGTACGAAAAATTCTATTTTTATTTATTTAAACTTTATGTAGAATAGTGGTACATAGGCGTACTTAATGCCACAAGGCATTCTCTTATAGCACATTGTTTTTTTTTTATATAAACCCTTGAAATTGGGAACAAAATTCGATTCAAATATGGAAGTGCTTATAATAATGGGATTTATTTAATAATAATTTCACGCGAACGAAGGTCGCGGGCAACAGCTAGTTCTTATTATAAGAGTAGCTGTTTCCCGCAACCTTCGTCCACGTGAAATAATTAGAAAAATATTACTTCCCTATTTTAATCGAATTTTGTTAACAATTTCAAGGGTGTTAATACATTTCTAAAAAAAAATGGCTAAGTTACTCCTTATAACATCAAATATCTGCCAGTACAAGTCCCGTCAATATCAGTCCAGCCGTTTCGGAGATTAGCCGAAATATACAAACAGACAGATAGACAGACAAAAATCAAAGTTTTTTTGTTATAAGTACCGTACTTATATACTTTCATAATTCATTCAGTAAAAAGCTGTTATTTTGAAATTACAAACATACACTTCAATTTTATTTATTTGTACTTATAGATAAATAATTCAAAGTCTATCCTGAGTTTAAGCTTTCTATTTGTTTTGGTTTTACGTGTTTTTTTGCGCGATTTTGGGTTAGTGATTTTGGGATGATATTGAAAAGTCCACATGGTATGAAGGATTTGTTGAACATGCAACCTGAATCAACCTGAGGGTCTGAAATCATCATCATCACAAAAGGGTTGTCGAGCTACTACAGGTCTATAGATTGCTGCAGAAGTCGATCCCTAGGATTCAAGGTTAGTGAACCGCGAAAATGAACATACCAAGTGCAAAGACCTAATCTAGGTTACTGTATGTTCCAAAGACAATTTCAGTTATGGAGTTTTAAATGCCAATGATGATTAGCCACATCAAGTTTTAGGTAAAGTTCAACTTTGGAGAGTGCTGTCTCTGCCATTCACACCTGTAGGACAGTCTCCTGCTAAAACTCGATGATGCTATATCAACATCTGGGTGTTCAAACGCACTCAGGGATGGTAATGAAAACACAATAATTCCCCAAACTAGGATTTCTGTCAAATAGTAAGTTCACTTACACCTGCATACACCATTTCAGGAACATATACCTGTAGACCACGTAGATATTAATTTGATGTGGACAACGATCCCGTTACCCATGAATTTTCAAAATATTTTATATTTGAAAAACAAACTTTAATGTAAAATATGAATTTTTAAACTGATAATATGGTTACTACCACTATCATTAACACTTAAAACCGGATATTTAGCTATTTACTATTAGTTATGAAATAACTGCAGTTTATCCGTGATCATGGCGCTTGCAACGGCAATGAAATATCAGACACAAACAACATTTATTGTAATGTATGATCAGTTTGCAAATAATTCAGGAGATATTATAATCGGCTTTGGAATTTGTAAGATCAAGTGCAGAACCTAGAGCTTTACTTGCTCTCAGAGGCACATGTATAGATCAACATCAGCAGGTCAAGCTACCCGAAACTGTCAACCAACCTTTAACCTAATGTAGAAATTTGATAGATTGTTGTATTGTTGTATGTGTTGGCCTCTGTACATTAGACTGCCAACTTCAGGACTCAGCTACTTTGAAGATTGTAAACTGTTTACTGAAAAACTGTCCACATACATAATCAAAAGCTGTAAGCCAGGATTTTAACGTGGAAGTCCTGGCTCCTGATTAAAAGAAGGGAAGCACTAGCTAGACCAACAGGGCTTGAACGTTTATATGTTTACATAGACATTACCCGCACTCCATTCAGTTTTATGGTTGGTTTAGAGATGGGCTCGTCTTCCATCTCCAGTGGTTCCTCAAACTCGAACAGCCCCCCACCCATCTCCACACTCTCCCCATGCTCAGCCTGTAAACACACAATCATTGTACAGATACAAGCACAAATGTGAAAAAGTTTTGCAAAATCAAAAGTGGTCTTCTGTCAGGACAATGATAACAACAATTGAAACAACCTATTTCATAATCGTAAGGGTTTCATCCCAAGATTGTAACAATAATAATTACAATCAAAATAAATCAGATATTGTGGTGATAGATCGCCAAGAGCAAATACAATCAATAATGTTGGACCGAATAACTTGTGTAAAATCTATATTAGTGTTGTTTGTGTGAATATACATATACTTATACAGAAACTAGTTCTTGCCTGTGACTTCGTTCACATGGAAATGTTTACATTTAAGTGTGAGAAAATTGCCTGTGTCCCTCTCAGGACATAGTCTATCTCCTTGCCAAATTTCATAATGATCCAATCAGTTGTTTAATCGTGAAAAGGTAACAGAGTTACTTTCGCATTTATAATGTAAAAAAGAGACTGTACTTATACAGTATTGATAGTAACCCAAGAGTGTTTTTACTGTTACTAAAATCTGTGTGGCTCTTTTTAAATCTCAATGTGCAACATAAATCTGTTTTTTTAATATTATTTATGAATAAAAAATTAGTGTTTGCATGATTGAATCATTGATTTGATTATAATGAAACTTTGGTTGGTCCTTCTGTGTATGCCTGTGACGATTCCTGGCCCACAAAATCTACATATTTATGTGGTATTGCATCACTTGCTAGGTACAGTGGTTACTAAAATTGCATATTACACATACACTTTTAAATATTGGTATGTAATATTTTCAGTGTTTGTTAAAATTGAGGTAATTCCATTTTTCTACATTATTATGACACTAAGCTGGTTCCTTAGTGTCATAATAATGTGCTGGTAACACATTTGTGTTTTGCCTGTACACATTCCATGTTAGCTTATATGCAATAGTCAGTTGGGTCATTTTGGCTGTATGTACACAATCTGTGTTAGCTTTTATTCAGGAAACCATGACACATAACAAGTGTATTGAGGAGCTCTTATTTACTAGCCTGACAGAATGACTCCATTACTATCAATCAGCCACTGGTCAGGCTACAATATGATCAAGTCGTCAAATAAAAATCATCTTCAAAGATTTTTCCATCTTCGGACTTAGCGTAGGTACTTGGCAATATCATGATTTAAAAAATCTAATTATTACAACACGGTTGCGCTGTATTTATGTTTAATGAAAAGAATCTAAACAACTGCGAAAGAATGCATAAAATTCGACTCTAAAGAAATTTTCATAATTTTTGCAGTAATATAACCTAACATTTGTTTCTGGTCAAGATATTTTCGTAAGTAGGAAAAGTTACCTTAGCATGTACAGTTCCCATGGTGGATAGTGTGTTTTACTACTTCTAAGTGGAAATTATAAGATTCTAATTACAATCTAAACACAATTTGGAATTTTTATATTTTGAAATTACATAAACAAGGTTTTGACAGATCGAACGATTATGTACCCTGGCAACATTGATTCATCGTTCGAAAAGTATTCATTAAATTCTGCGGAGGCTTTTGATTTCTACGAAGGACACAAACACACCATAGGACGAACGATAGGGTGCTGGATCACGACCGATTTTAGACAGGCCGGGCGCCGGGTTAATTTTATACATACCTACACGTATCCTGTAAATTAACACTGAAAACGGGATATTTACCATGTTTACTGTTTATAAATATCCCATTTTCAGTGTTAATTACGTACCCAGTTTCTGGTTTACATGATGTTTGTCCAGCCTCGTCAACAATACAGCTCTAATCTGTCATACTGGTATCCGGACGCCGAACCTAGCCACAGCCAAACCGGGCTTTATTTGTTAGAAGTTCTAACATTTTTATTTTTACCGGTAGTGTCACCAGTTTAAAAGGGTGCGAGTAAAAACAGTAAGGCATTTACTATTTACGGATGCAGCTGAAGTTCATGAATCTAAAATGCAATAGCCACTTCAAAAATGTTTATACCTCGGTGACCTCGGATTAGTTAGTTTTTTGCCCCCCTGGCGCGACGCCGCGCGCCGTCCCTGTAGTGCCAATAGTGAAATCATTCATCATTCATCATCAGCCTATAAATGTTCCCACTGCTGGGAAACAGGCCTCCTCTCTATGAGAGGGATTGGGCTGTAATCCACCACGCGGGCCCAGTGCGGATTGGTAGATGTCACATGTCTTCGAATTTTTGGTTCTAGGACATGCCGGTTTCCTCACGATGTTTTCCTTCACCGTTTTTGAGAGCAGTGGTGATGAAATAAATTACACAAAGTAATGCGTGCCTGCCTTGGTTCGAACCCACGACTTACTGTTCGTAAGTCGGGGTCGCTACCACTGCGCCACCGCTGCTCTCCCTACTAATAGTGAAATACAGAGAACAAAATAATATATAATAAGTTATAGGAGACGAGCTTAGAAAACGATTATTTTGGCAGAACATGTTTTCGGAGACTTAATACTTTTTCCAGAAATTTAGTATTTTTTTCGGAAACTTAGTCTATTATTTTTCGCAAAACTGTAATTTGAATAAACTCATATTTTTTTTGTTAAATACAACATTTTTTTCCGACGGAAGCAACCAACGATACTAGCAAGAAAATCCAACGAACAGACGCTTTTCAACGCATGCGTGAGTGAGCCTACTCTATGTCCGCAAAAAATACCTACCTCAAATACTAACCGGAACGAAATATCGCACAGAATAAAAAACAACAACAACAACAGCAAAAAAAAATTACATTCCCCAACTCGGCTGGTCCCCGTGGGGAATTAGACCAAAACCCTCCAATAACAAATTAACAACAACAAAATTAAGTAAACAACATCAAACAACTCAACCCAAGCAAAACATTAACATCGAGGTTCCAACATCCAAACACACAAGAATATGCATTGCTATTCTAAACGTATTAACTCTAAGATCAGAAGAAAACTTATCAGAATTGTCAATGGCACTACAAAACACCAACTGGGATATTCTGGGCATGAGTGAAGTGAGGAGAATGGGAGAATACATTGTCGCACACCCAGACTTTATACTCTATCATATAGGGAAAACCCCAGGAAAATACGGTGTGGGATTTTTAGTAAAAAAATACCTAGCAAAGCAAATAAATGGATTTTATGGTGTATCAGAGCGCATAGCATTATTGAATTTAAAACTACCAGATTACAAGGATCCATGGACCGTTATCCAAATCTATTCACCCACAGAACAAGCACAAATTGAAACAATTAGCCAGTTTTACCAGGATTTGAACAGAACTTTACAGATATATGCCCACAAAAATATCATCGTGATGGGTGACTTTAATGGTCAAATCGGTGAACGTCAACGGGACGAAGATCCAATTATGGGACCCTATACGTACAGCTCAAAACCTAAAAGCAGGAATGGAAAATGCTCATCGACTTTGCAATGGAAAATAACCTGACTATATTAAACACCGTCTTCAAGAAGAAGAAAAACAGAATGTGGACCAGAATGTCACCCGATGGAAAATCAAAAAACCAAATTGACTTTATATCTATAAATACATATGATAAGACAGAAAAAAAACTGTCTGTACATTGAATATATATTTTAAAAAAAATGGGGGGTGTTTAGAAACAGTAATATAGCACGAATCCAAAAAAAAAAATCTGTCTGTTAGTCTGTTTGTCTGTACACGCTAATCTTCGGAACTACTCGACGGATTTGAATGATTTTTTTTGTTGTATATATATTCTGTAGACCTCAGATCATCTATAAGAGATACAAAAATGGTACCATAGCAAAAATTGTTCCACGTAATGAGCATTTTCTGCTAAGAGAATAAATTTGAAGATCTGGAACAGCTGATGTGGAACTCCAAGAGCCCAGCCACACTATAACATATATAGGAATGACGTCTTAGCAAGAGTTGTTCAGACTGATAAGCACTCTCTGTTGACGTATAAAAGTTGAAGATGTGGAACACCTGTCGTGGAGCTCCAAGAGCCCAGTTACACTATAATATATATAGGAATGACGTCTTAGCAAAAGTTGTTCAGCCTGATGAGCACTCTCTGTTGACGTATAAAAATTAAAGATCTGGAACACTGTATTTCTTCCAAAGGGGTATCGTATTACCCAGAACTAACTGGGTTGTGGAGGACAGATAGACAGTCGTTCCATGTAAAATACTGGTATTCAGCTGCATCCGGTTGTACTGGAAGCCGAACCCAATATCACTACATATTATAACACAATGTTCTTCGCCGCGTCTATCTGTCTGTTCGCGATAAACTCAAAAATTACTGCACTGATTTTCAGTTGTTTTCTTAAATAGACAGAGTGTTTTCGAGGAATTTTTTAGTATATAAT
This sequence comes from Lycophotia porphyrea, assembly GCA_950005105.1. Lineage (NCBI taxonomy): Eukaryota > Metazoa > Arthropoda > Insecta > Lepidoptera > Noctuidae > Lycophotia > Lycophotia porphyrea. The sequence goes on from OX465411.1 coordinate 1,926,365, forward strand.
TTTTCAAGTTTTTGTACAGATTTGCTAAAATATAATGATATTTCTTGGAGGTGTTGGAAAAAAATAAGCCGTCTGGGGGAGCTTTCAACGAAAACGCTGCCCTTTAAGATATAACAAAATGATGAATGGTAGAATTGTATATCTTATATAGGTCTACAGAAAAATCCGCGATGGCTTATGTCTATCTCTTAAGGATAATATACTATATCCATTTTAATACTTTGAAAATGGGCAAACTAGGTTCCCATGAGTTGAGGAAATGGGATCATCATGTTTAGTTTTGGTCGCGATAACCGACATCCACGCAGGCGAAGCTGCGGGCATCAGCTAGTTGACCAATAAACATAAATTCTTCCCAAACATAAATGTCATCAATAATCTAAACTTTAACACAAACCACCGCATGGTCAGGGCTGAACTGAACTCATCCCAACCCAAGAAGCCCAGACCAAAAATAAGCCTAGAGAATATAAAACTTAACATATATCTTATAAGAGAAATAGCCAACTCACTAAAGCCGATACTGAAAGATTACAAAAAAGAAATAAAAGACGCCGAATTACAGGAGAAATACAATTGGTTGGAAAGTACAATCACAACCATTACTAAAGAACATAGCAAAAAGAAAGAGAACCTAAACAACAGGATGACAGAAAAAACAGTCAACCTCCTTGACCAAAGAGCAGCTTTAATAAGTGCGAAAAATACAGACAAAAATAGGAAAGAAATGGCAAGAATTAGCAAAGAAATTAAAGAAAACATAAGGAAAGACAGGAGACAACGTCGTATGGAAACAATAGAGAAACATATTAGGCAGACAGGAGGAATAAAGAAGGCGTATAAAGAACTAACTAATAAGAAAGAATGGATTGTAAAGATGGAAGATAGTAGTGGAGCGGAGAAGATTGGTAGACAGGAAATACTCAAGATCGCTGCTGACTACTACACCGAACTATACAAGAATAACACAAGTAAAAGAGAAATAGACCTACCAGAGAACGGAACGGTGCCTTACATCATGCAGGATGAAACGAAAAAAGCTATTGACACACAGAAAAACGATGAAGCTCCAGGGCCAGACGGCATAAGCAATGAAATACTAAAGCAAACGAAAGTAGCAATAATACCAATACTCACAGAAATTTTCAACAACGTGATTAACACAGAAATTATCCCAAAACAATGGACTGAATCCATCATAATCCTTATATTCAAGAAAGGGAATCACTGCGATATTGGAAACTATCGATCCATCAGTCTAATGTCTAATATTTACAAGATATTTGTAAAGATTATTTTGGCAAAAATTGGAAGGAAACTAGACGAGCAACAACCTTTAGAACAGGCAGGTTTCCGAAAAGACTTCTCGGTACTACACCACATCCATACTGTAAGAGAAATTATATAAAAATACGCTGAATACCAGCTAATATACTACATAAGTTTTATTGACTACAGTCAAGTTTTCGATTCTCTGATACACTCAAAAATCTGGGAAGCCTTAACTGGAAGGAATGGCAGGCCAAGTTACTGAAAAGTATTCCTGATGACCAAAATTATGCGGATAAACTTATCGAGATGTTAGACAGGAAGAGGAAGAGGGATGAAACTCTAGAAGAATACTTTTATGATAAAGCAAAACTTGTAAATCATTGTCGACTCGATAGTCATATACAAGGAGTGTACAGACATCAGTGACGAACATGCGCTTCGCGGCCTACCTATGCTCCTAGAAGGGGAAGCAGCTGTGTGGTTTCGTGGCATAAAAGCTTCAGTGACGTCATGGGAAGACGCGCTACAGAGACTTCGCGCCATGTTCGGTGCAGCCCGACCGCCACACAAATTATTCCGGGAAATATTTGCCGCGGAACAAACGGAGGAACGCACAGAGGTCTTCGTTGCTCGCCTTCGCGCGCTTATTGCTAAACTTCCATATCAAGTAGTAAATTAAATGAAAGTGGACATGGTTATGGGTTACTAGTACTACATAGACGAATAAGAAAACGTGTAACTCGTGAAACAATCAAGAATCTGGAATCATTGATCGAGAAGGCGCGAAGCATAGAAGAACCTCTCTCCGAGGTGTCGAACGACGCGCGTGGCCACGCGCGTCGTTCGCCGCTAGTGCGCACGCGCCGCCACCGCAGCCCCGGCCTCCGCCGACGCACGCGCGCGCTTCCGCCGTTTCCGCGACGAGCGCGCCGGCGCCAGCGAATATACCTACGGCGTCGTCGAGTGCTACGAGTAGCGCTGCGCCCCCGCCTTGTGTGGTAAACCACTCGGACAACAAAGGTAAAAGACTTTTCTGTGTTTATTGCCGTAAAAACGGACATTCTCGGGATGGTGAATGCCCTGAGGTTCCGCAGCCGGTTGCTCCTAAGCGTTCTCGTGGTAGGCCGCGTAAGAAACGTGTCATTGTTGACGTTTGACCAACAGTGAGGACACCAATGTTTGGTCAAAAGGGGGAGTATGTAAGACGGCATAGCAACGCGGTGCCCGCGTTTTCTTCAAACTATGCTGTGTAGGTACAATCCGCACGCCGCTCTACGCCGCGGCACCGCGCCCGCGCCAGTCCGGCTCGCATCGCCGTCCGAATCGGTCACTTTTTCGTTATTTCCTACCTAACTGTAACTGTGAAACTTCCTAACTGTGACTATGACAATAAACATTTGTATACCATAATATCGTCCGCTTTACATTTTTTTTTGTTACCCACTACAAATTTAAATAAAACTAAAACTATGCAGTTTCGACAAAGATTGACACCCCTGACATTAATATAATTTATAACACATTTGCTCGTAAAGGGGCTCTTATTTCACCAATTTCAATATCGTATGGTACCTCATTACGTACTTGTGCGGTAATGTAAAGTAAAACGCACGGCTTCAAGATGCTCCGTCAAAACCAAACGGTTCTTTTTAAAATCTTAGCAAAGAGTTTTTATGTCAGAAAAGTGGTCAACATTTTATGAATAAAATTAACTTTGGGAGATAAAATATAATAAATAAACATTAAATTCTTTAATTTAATTAATTTTGACAATAGATTACAACCATTTATCAAAAAAACGTCGTATGACATACGTGCGCTTTGATAATTACAGCCTCTGCTTTCTTGTAGCCCTCGCCTACGGCTCGAGCTAGCAATTTCGCCTCGGCTAGCACAGTGGAACGAATGTATGGGAGCGGTTGGACGTAGACATGTCCGAAAAATAAGAGTAAAATTATGACAAACTAATGATGCCATCTTATTCGATTACTTAATGCCTTCATAAATTGTGGTGATGAATTTCTTCATAACTCCCATATTTCGGGAGTAATTTGAGAAAATGTGAAATTTTACTATGAAAATGAGTGTATCGAGCTCTCTCCCTCCTGATTCCGGGCTTGTTTCAAGTACCGGTCTCTAATATCGTAATGCTATTACTAAGAGCTATATTTAATACTAAGACACATAGTGCGCCAAATGTGCACTTTCTGGGATAAAAGGAAATGAAAATTTAAAAAAAAAAACGTTTTTTCCCCATTTGTATTTACTTTAAACCGCAGACAGACTTATTAAGAGGTCTATAAATATATTATATATATACAGAAATATATATTAACAAAAATATTCACAAGAACTGATGAGAGTATGACTTTTAAGTAAGTTGATAATAAATTACCTAGTTTCATTAAAAGTACAATAAATAATTAAGATGTAAGCTCTAATTTACTAAGTTACACATTTTAAAGCAATAACATCATTTAATTATCTTCGTCATCATCATCATCATCAATTAATTCAAATTCAGAATCGATGTCCGCTAAATCATTTATGTTAACAAATTCGATATCACTTTTCTCAGAATCCGTAAGCTCATAAAATTCCTTAAAAGAAGATTTTTTTACAAACTTATTTCCTTTTGGACGGATACTTGTAACAAGTGGATCAGAAGACAGTAAAAGATTGTGCATAATATCTTCATTGCATGAGATACTGCTATGCTTTCGAGAATGCCCCTCTCTATATTTTCTAAAATCTTTATTTCTAGCCTCAGATGCCTCTTCGGATAGAAAACCAATGGGCACAATTGACATGTTCTGAACTATGTCTGGCCCATGCATTAAAATTTTATGAAGTGAAGAAGGCATATAATACCATGGGTATAACTCCACGTAAAGCTTAGCAGTATCAAAGCAGAACTCTCGGAATTTAGTTACGTTGATCTTCTCTCCTGATGAAATACACTGCAAGATCACACAGATTTTTCTTAAAAGCATAGCATCTATTCCGGTCAGTTCAGCAGATTTAGTGTAGTTTTCAAAAAATCTCCTTGCCGAGTTGCCATTGTTGGTGGATCCACTGCCTTGTTTCACAACATCGAGAAGTAAGCCCGTTTCTCTTCTTACAGCCTCTTGAACTCTTTTCTTCCTGTCATCAACTTGCCTTTTTGCTATATCACCCCTTACTTGCCATGATTTTATGTCTAATTTGTAGGAAATGTGTAATAAGCATTCCATTGAGCGAATCCAAGCGTGAAGGGTGCTTAAGCTATATTTATACATGTCCTCGTTTGCGTGTTTATCTTTGATTAACTCTAAATTATTCATTTCTTTAGGACAAGCCTTGCATATGTCACACACTGAAGCTGCTGTATCGGATATAATGGAATGAATTTTACCATCAATCATTGTCAACAGCAGTTGGTGTTTGACACTAATTCCATCAGTGATGGTGGATGGAGTTAAGGCTTCAATCTCTGCTTCGATTTCAGCCATCTCTCTCTGCACATTTTCTTTGGTTTCCTTTATAAACTTAAACAATATTGGCCGGCAAAATGAAGTGGAAGATGGTCGCTCGTTTTCCCAAATTGTTACACCTTTTGAGACGAGCCGCAGTGGTACAAGACTAATCATAAAATTACTAGCAAGATCGATTTGCTCATCTTCACTCGTCCTTTGATGATAAATGCTTTGGCTAGATGATCCGTCAAAACCCCATTTGCTGGTCAATACGAGCTGTTGATTGGGATCAACAGGGGTTTCTAACGACCTAATAAGTCTTCTTGAGGTTAAATCCATCAAGGCTTGTAATTTGATTTTTGCAGAGCTCTCTGTAACTGTGAGATCTTCTTTGGCCGGATAGCACTTAATTTTTTCTTTAACCAACATGTAGTAACTCGGGTATTGAAGAGCTCCTTCTTGAGTGTTGAAATCCCGAAGAGTGTTATAGCGCCATTTCGATAAGTTCATCGATACATAAAGAGCCAATGCCTTCAAAGGGGATATTTCCCGTACCTGAATTGATTTACCTTCAATGAAGGCTTTGATTTTTGAGGCCTCTTCTGGATTCTCCGTCAAGTATTTCATAACATAAGCTGTATCGCTTTGTCCTGCCTTTTGAAGCGCCCTTTCGGCCGAAAACATAATTTCAGCGCTGCTACTGCTGCATGAAAGACTATCTTCAGTGCGTCTTCTTTTTTGCCGGTTACTAAGGTCCTCAAAAGATTTACGAGGACTAGGATGTGTACAAGTTGAAGCATCAGATTTAGCAGGAGAAATTATGGGCTCGATGACGTCAACTTATATTTTCTGTAGAAGGTTCCATATTTTCATTCTGTAATTCCGGCCATTGAATTGCAGCCTGTAGCCAAATCTCATGTTTCTTCCGAAACTTATCTGTGCTTCTTCCAGACTGTGTCCATTTTGCATAAATGCGGTAGCAAAATCGACGACACCAGTCTTTTAAACTTGTTTCAGCACTTTCACATAACTGAACACAACTGTTATCTTTTAAAACACTGAACAAATAGTTAAAGTCGCGTAAATCTTTATGTGCGCGTGCGCATAAAGCAACGTGAATATCAAGATTTGTATTAAAATTTGGAAAATACATTGCGAGATTAGCTTGGATACAACGAGGTGTAAATCAACACTGATTTTAAAGTTACTAATAGTGACCTATTTATATAAAATCCAGGTATCCCAGGTATCCTTTGTTAAATATTGCAAGGTAATTAGTTATTGTGATAATTAGTAAATGATGCATGCTAAATTAGTGTATTAAGAGCCATTTAGTAATTAAATAATAGCAATGTTCTTATCAGTAATCATTAGTGCATCAGTTTTATATGTAAACCTTAAGTCCCTAATTATATATCCTAATTAGCTTATATCTTCTCTAATTGGCTGCTCAGAAATGTTATTGTAATAAGGTAAACCTTTAGAAAAACGGTTTTAATCAACAAAATAAACAAAAAATAAAAAAATTGTGTTATAAAATAAACATCACTCTTTATCCCAGAAAGTGCACATTTGGCGCACTATGTGTCTTAGTATTAAATATAGCTCTTAGTATTAGCATTATGATATTAGAGACCGCTACTTGAAACAAGCCCGGAATCAGGAGGGAGAGAGCTCGATACACTCATTTTCATAGTAAAATTTCACATTTTCTCAAATTACTCCCGAAATATGGGAGTTATGAAGAAATTCATCACCACAAGTTATGAAGGCATTAAGTAATCGAATAAGATGGAATCATTAGTTTGGCATAATTTTACTCTTTTTTTTCGGACATGTCTACGTCCAACCGCTCCCATACATTCGTTCCACTGTGCGGCTGTAATTTTCAAGTTACCGCACTTATATCATAATGTACTATTTTGACGACAACAGAATTGAAGAAGTAGAGCATATACAATTTCTAAGCTTGACAATTGACTCTAAACTGACTTGGAAAGAACATCAATTCTTAATAAAAAATTAAGTAGGTTCGCTTTTGCTCTATATAAACTTAGAAAAATAGTTAATCAGGCAGCTGTTGTAGCCGCGTATTATGGCTATGTCTGATTCCACATTACGATAAGGAGTAATTTTTTGGGCAAATTCTTGTGAAAAAGATAACATTTTTACAGCACAGAAGAGGTGCATTAGGTCAATATGCAATCTTAAACCAACGGAAAGCAGTAAACCGCATTTTAAATCGCTTAAAATATTAATATTACCCAGTATTTACTTTTACGAGACCGCATTGTTCGTCAAGAAAAATAGTGAACGTATAACTTGGCCTGATATTTTCGTTTTCACTTCTAAATTTCAAATCGCATTTATTCAAAACTTACAAAATGTAAGTTGGATTTATTCTTGACAATAAGCAATAGAGATTCAAACTGCTTGGTTCCTAAATCATTGTAAGGATTGGGAAAATGTAATTTGCAGAAAGGATCCAATCTGCTTGGTCGAAAACTATTGCGAAAAATTTTTTTTTTTTTTATAGAACCACGCAACTTGGATCTTTTGAAAAAAAATATTTTATCATTTTGTTGTGCGTTGGCATCATGGTACCTTTTTGCAATATTCAGAAATCCTGACCTAGGTGATGGTAAACTCGTACAATAAAAGTTTTGTTAGGGCAATGTCATCAGACCGCTAGGATCTTTTATGCAAATATAAAACTCGATTTGTAGATTCTCGTTATGTACGTAACTCAATTCCATAAAAAACGTTGGTTGGATCTATTCTGCTTAACAGGGTCCAATTCTAGCTGTTTTTCCCACCCCTGGAATCGAACACGTGGACAAATTATACCTAATGGTTTTATTTTAGTACCATCATAAAATTTTAAAATTGTATCGTCTTTCTTAAGACACAGGTGTAGAAAATAACGTTCGTAGGTACAATCATTTATACATGAAATCGCAGTTCCTGTATCTACTTCCATATTTAATACGATATCATCTTCAAAAATAGACAAACTTACTGGCTTATAATTATTGAGTCCAATCAGGTTTAAACTTTCTTCGATGTCGTCCACGTCGGACTCGCTTACGACCTCCGCGGAATACATATTCCCATTCGGCCGACCGCGACGATATGAAGTTCCTCGCGACGATTGCTCAACATTCTCCGGACACACCCGACGTAAATGCCCCGTATGCTGGCATTTGCTGCACACGAATTCCCTGTAGCGACAGCTGGCCACTCTATGGTTAGTGGCTCCGCAAGCTGTGCAGTTGTTGCTGCGTCCCGATGCATTAGCCGCGATAGTCGCGCGCGCCACGTGGCTCGCGGCTAGTCCGCCGCCGCCGCCGCCGCCCGCGCCACCTGGTCCGCGGCGCCCGCGCGGCCGCATGCCACCACCGCTCCTGCTGCGACTCACACCTCTGCTGTCCCCCTTATTCGATGTGACAGAATGCACCGCTTCTGCCTTAGGACTAGATGTGGACATCGTGGACGCTCCATCCACTATCGCTGCGTCTCTTTCTGCCGCCTCCATTGCGTTGGCTAATTTTACGGCTTGTAAAAATGTTATTGAGTCATCCTCCGCAAAGAGTCTTTGCCTGATGACGTCACTCTTGAGTCCGCATATGAACTGGTCACGCAAGCTCTCGCTTAAATTTTTTGCAAATTTACAATGGCGAGCTAATCTTTTTAACTCTGTGACGTAGGTCGCCACGTTTTCGTCCGCTCCTTGTCTTTTCTGCCGAAACCGGTATCTTTCCGCTAATGAAGATGGCGTCGGCTGAAGGTGCTGACGCATTATACTAATGGCTTCACCGTACTTTAACTCCGACGGTTTCTTTGGACTCGATATGTTGACGAGTAACTCGTACGCTTCATCTCCGATTGTAGAAATCAAAGTAGGTAACTACAATTCCTCCGCCACTTTGTTTACTAGACAGTACATGTCCAACCTATCTACATAGGATGACCACTGTCCCGTTTTCACGTGAAATTCACTTAACTTCCCAATAGACATCTTGACTTTTGGTCAATTACGCACGCACACATAGGTCATTAATCCTCGTCGCCACTGAGATGTTTGTACGGAGGAACAAGGTAATAAAACACGGGCACTCGGTTAGTTCGTATATTGCGGAATGCCGGCAGCGGCCGGCGCCTGACCTACCTAACTTACATGTCTGTTCATCTACCTACATTACACACACCTTCCTGAATTAAAATATATCAAAAGAAATTAAAATAAAAATGTTTTAAAATCAACCTTTAATAAGGTGGAACGTCAAGGTAGCCCGCGAAATTCAAATTTTCTTACGTTCTTTTGCAATTTGCAGGTCTGTATCAGGTTGTATTTTGATGAAAAATGATTCGCGCCAGTAACACGTGTGTAGTGAAGTTCATTTAACCCCACTGAATTTTTTTTCGGCATAACAAGTATGTTTCTTTTCAAAAACCTTTATTAACATAACTCAGTAATATTGGATAAACTAACTATAAAAATTAATAATTAAAAACTATTAACTAAAATAAATAAATTAACAACAAACTATAAAAGGGCATCGAAAAACTCCTCCTCAACGCTGTCAGCTGGTAATGTGCCCAAGAGACTGGCGGCGTTGCCACGTTGTATGGCAACACTTAGCCTCTGGCCAAGGTAAAAGCCAGCCCTTAGTTCACGGGAAGCGTTATATAGGCGTTTCGAAATTTCCTTAAATAGGCTATGAGCACTCGGATCCCACGGCCCCAGAGTTTCAACCCCAAACGGCTCGAAAATATAGTTACCACAAAGGTTTAACCCCACTGAATGACTTTTTCATGCAATATTTATTGAATATAGGGTTACATCACAGAAATCGTAATAATTAAGATTTCTGTGGGTTACATGAACTTAGAGGGTTGTATTGATGATTTTCATAATTGCAATTCTGTACACATACTACATACGTATTATTTGCACGAATTTCGCGGGCTACCCTGACGCTTCCACATTAACTTTTGTTAGCAAATTGTAAAATAAAAATGAGGCGTAGCCGTTGTATTTTAATAAATACGCATATAAGGATTGTATGATATTATGACTTTATATATGAATAAAAATGATAAATGATTTCTAAAAAGTTAAAACTTAATTTTTAAAGTAATTCGTAATCAATGTATGGCTCAAGTGCTCGTGATTTTAAAAACCGTTTTAAACATATTTAAAACGGGTTATAAACCACGGATTTTGGTTTAAAATGGTTTATTTACAACTATATACAGGATTATGCTAGCTTGTTTGGCCGACATTAGGATTACCAAAGTAAGATTTATGTTGCTATTTTCCTATTTTGATTCTGAAAAGTCTGTACTTATTTAATATTTTATTAGAAGTATTTAATTGATTCTCATAGCCATAGTTAATTTATAAGTGTCGCGAAATCGTCACAGCGAGGAGGCCTGCAACACGCGTGCGCACAGGGAGCCGGCCACATTATATTTGTTGAGGACAGAGGACTAGTCTAGCAGTAATGAAACCCACACGAATGTTATCTACTAGGTTTATTTTCGGTACCTACAGGTTTTAAACAATTATACTATTACATTCACATACATACATTCACTGATTTTGGGGCAAGATGGCTACAGTTTAACAATTCTAACTAAACGTGGTTAAAACTTACAAGACTAGTGCTGGAACCGAACAGGCTCAACAGGCCGCTACAATGGAATGTGGCCAGAAAGAACTCGCGTTTTAATCGTTTTAATATTCGAAGCATTTCTCCAGTGCTGCCCCTGGTGTCGAGGGACGACTACTATACTCTTCATACATAACATTACAATTACTCATTGATAAAACAGCACGGATGCGCCTACCGTGTCGAGGAGCGCAAGCAGTTAATCGATTATGCGTAAATCATTCATTGATGCTGTCGCCCTCTAGTAGTAAGTGACACAAACAGATGGATTTTTCTACTATACTGGTCGGTTTTCCAATCATCTGTTAACTTTTATTAGATCATTAAAAAATGGCGGTTTTACAGTCTGTCAGCCACTCAACCCCCACCAACACTGGGCCCGCGTAGGCAGTGGATTATTGACCCATTCCCTCTCATAGAGAGGAGGCCTATGTCCCAGCAGTGAGAACATTATAATTTTTGATTGAAACATGATTATTGTTACGGGCTGGGTATGGGATAAATTAATTACCACCAATTAAACAACAATTAACTTTAATTAACACAAAACACTTAAAACTCAAGTACAGATACACTATTGATCACTAGTCACAGTAGTCACTTAAATATCGCACTTCTAGTTCACTTCGATTCGCTTCGTTGTGTAGCCAAAATCAGACTGACTGCTCCGTAGTCCAGCGGTACCAGGGCTTTAAGCCCTCTGGCCGCGGAAGCTATCCTGGGCCCGTTAACACGGGACCCGACCTCACGGTCACCGATATAGGCCAGGGAGGTGAGCGCACGTTGGGTAACGTGCGCTCTGTGTGTGGTTGTCGTATGTGTATTGTAGGCACGCCTACAGCGCTGCGCGCAGCGCTGTTTGTTTCACGACACCTCGGCGGTCCGTCCCCTGGCGGTGAGACCTCCGGTTACCCGGAGGAGGCCCGGCGGGGGACAACCAGCGACAGAGGTGCCGACTGCGACGTACCTACAGTGGGTGTGTGGCTCCCGCCCGTCCCACCACCAGAGCTAGCCAGTGTTGGTCCGGACTGAGGGGCCGACGTGTGTGTATGGGCGGTATTGTATGTGTAACACCGCCCATGGCTGCGTGGTGCGCCAGCTTGCGCCGCGCGCCACGCGTGTGTCTACATGAGTGTAGAGAGGCGCATGACTGATTTAGCTACGCAATACGCCTATATTAACTTAGAACGCGTCACGTAGCAGGTGCGTGTAGTGTGTGTGGAGTCTCTATTGTACAGGTAAGCTGCGTGTATCCGGGAAGCAACTTACCCGAGCGTCAGTCCGGTTGAAGGGTCGGTGTCCGCGTCCAAGCACGCGGGCACTGAGTCCCGCGGAAGCGACGGAGGGGGGCGACCTTCCTAGGTCGCGGACGCACCAACTGGGCGTCCCTGGCGGCCTAGCTTTAGGCTGAGGAGGGAGGCCAGGCCATCAAGGACGACCAGCTCTACGTCCTGACCCTGCCTGATGGCCCTGATCAGGTCCATCAGCAGTTGAATGGCGCAGGCTGTGAAATCCTTGGATGTGGTGCCGGCAGCTGGGCCGGCTCTCGTGGCGGCTTTGAAGTGGACGGCTAGGGCCGTTGGCCGTGCCGCGCCAGCAGTGGCTGCCGGCCCACCCGTCTGTTGTTGGCTGGGAAGTGGGGACAGCCTGCGCCGGGGTCGGGATAAGGTCACCCCTGCAGCTGTCTCCCCTTGCCCCCCTTCTGCTTCTTCTTTTTCCTCCGTCGCTTCGAGGAGGAGGGGGCTTGGCCCCTGTCGGTGGGCCCGTTGGCCGCCGCCATCAGCGACTCGCCTTGGGCCTTTAAAGAGGCTACGTCGGGCTGCCTCGCCGGCGCCGACGTGGCTCGGCGTGAGGCAGCTGTGACGGCGATCGTGCCAGCTCACCTGTTCCGTATCTCTCTCTGGAATACGGGGCAGCGCACGTTGTTAGCGGGGTGATCACCCCCGCAGTTGGCGCAAGTCGCCGGCGCAGCGTGGGCGGGGGCAATCACGCGCAGCGTGCGCCTCCCCGCAACGGACACAGGCGAGCGGCCGGTGACAGTGGTGCGACGAGTGCCTAAACTTCTGGCACCGGTGGCACTGGGCGGGCCCACGTTTGCCCCGCCAGACTTCAACTCTGACACCTCTCATGTTTAAAAACGCGGAGGTGTCAAGAATCTTGCGCACGTCCGGATTCCTTTTCAGGATAACGTGGAACACGCAGCCGGGACGATCGCCGCGCGCCTTGATGTGGCGCACGTACTCTGGCTCGTGTCCCAACGCTCGGAGCTCCTCCTCGATCTCCTCCGGGGTGGTGTCTGAAGGCAGCCCCCTGATGGCCACCTTGAAGCTTCGCTCCGCTGGGAGTGAGTAGGCAAACCAAGATATGCCTTGCTCTTTCTCCAGGACGGTCAGGTACCGCTGGACCAACCTGTACTCCTCCTCGCTCTCAGGCGAGAAGCGTACCCCAGCGCCGTAAGGACGGGCTTTGGGTGGTCGGCCCAGCTGCGCAGTGATCGCCCTGAAGTGAACGGCCCATCCCGGCAGCCTCTCCACCACCAGCGGAGGATACCTCTGCCGCTTCTGCGGCTTCGGCTTGGGCTGGTCGGTGGCCGCACTCTCAGCGGTAGCCGGGGCTGCGATCTGTGAAAAGGAGTCATAGATGCTATGTGAGACACTCACCCCGTGCTGTGTCTCCTCAGGACTCATGTGCGTCGTCGATGGTGGCGACGCTGGAGGTGTGCAGCGAATGACTTCGGCGAAAGTGGGCGATTCGACACCGCCCCGGCCGCGCGGTCGCGCGCGTTCGCGATGCGGACGCAGCGGGTCTAGGCAGTATCGCTTCGCCTCCTCCTCTTCCTCCTCGTCGGTGCTTCGGCGCCGTCGTTGTGGCCGCGACTCCGGCTGGTAGTTGTGGCCACCGTGCAGCGACGACGTCGGTGAGGCCGGTGGTGTGCGCCGCCTTGACGCACTCGGCCCCGGCTCATAGGAGCACGCGGACGCTACCGACATGTTCGAGCCGGCTTGCGACGAGTATGCCGACAGCGCCAGCGGCGAGTCGTAGGCCGACGTGCGTGGCGGCGCCGGTGAGTCAGGTCCGGTGGGCACTGGGAACTTGGGTCGAGCGCCGGGTGCCAGCTGCATCGCGTATGGTCTGGTTCGCGCCGCATGCGCCGGCCCGGTTAGCAAGCTGTGTCCGGGGCTAGCGGCGGCGGTGCGGGACTTCACGGGGGTGCGGCTGGGGGCACCTGCCGCGGACGCAGCCACAGAAGGCGCGGTCGACGCGGTGGGGCGCACTGCAGCGGCGGGGGGCGCAGAGGGGTGCGCGGGAGGCGCAGGGGTGCGCGTCGGCGCAGGTGTCCGCGCAGGCCCAGGCGGCGCGGTGCCACGCACCGCAGCAAGCGCGACAGGCGCGGCAGCGCGCGCTGGGGGCGCACCGTCGCGCGCGGCCGGTTCAGCAGCGCGCGCATGCGGCGCGCCGTCACGCTCTGCGGCGCGTGCGGCAGCGCGGGCCTGCGACGCGCGCTTGGCGTACGCGGCGGCGGGTTTCGGGGCCTGGGAAGGCACCGGGCGGAACGCGGGAGGGCGCACGGCAACAGGCTGCGAGCGGCTCGACGATGGCACCGGCGGGTCGCGCGCAGTCGCCTCCGTGCTCGGCCCTGCTACCGCTTCCTTCTTCTCCCTCGGCGTCTTCTTCTTCTCCCTCTTCTTATTGGCCTCGTAGAGAAAGGGAACTTGGGCATCTTCCAGCATTACACCGTACGGTGTCCGACCGAGACTCGGCACAGACAACGCCTGGTCCAATGCTGGACGGTCTTCGGCGTAGATCTCGTCGAGGATGGCTTCACGGCGATCGTACTCGTAGTACGGCTGCATATTTGATGTCGGTAAAGCCTAAGTGCTCCTTGGGGGATCGCAGCCGCCAATCCCCGACATCTTGAGCTGCGGTGTTCTAGGGCTTCGAGTTGGAGTTGTGATTCCGCGACCGCAGCAGTGCACGAAGCACTGGGCAGCTCGGCGGCTTCCCCTGTGCTCGTACCAGTGCTAGGCACTTGTACAAACACAGGGAAAGTGATGCAAGTTGACGGTCCGGGCGGAAAGAAGTTTGTCAAAGTACCCCCAGTTGGAGGCACTTTGGACAAATTCCTGCTGGCGCTGCGAGGACGATGGTAGCGACACGTCCGAACGCTATGGATCACTGGCGATCCACTGACTGCTCCCGCAAACATGACGGCTATTTATAGGTCGACCGATCCTTTTCGAACCTTCTCACAGTGGCACAATGGAACATCATCCTTCAAGAAACTTCGCCATCTTTCTCGAATGTTCTAGACAGTTCCATAGTGAACACTGTCCTTCGAGAAGGTTCCACAACTCTCTCGAATCTTCTAGAAATTTCTATACTAGAACATTCTAGACTCGAGTCGTCTAGACAGTTCAATTGTAGATCATTCGAGACTCGCATGTAATCTAGAATGTTCTCGTAAAGTAACCGACGTAACATTATGTTTAACAGATAAATGAGGTGTTTAAGGTAGCACTCACTAGTCGCGGGCTCGAACTCACTGGTGGGTGTGGCCAAAAAGCAGGCTGTCTCACCTGGCATCGTGCCCGATAGTGAGATGCACGATAATTCATAGTACAGGCGCGCGAAAAAAACTACGAAAAGGCCTTTGGAAAATCGAGTTTTATGAAAAAACCACTGCATAAATCAATTACAAATAACATTTATTGAATTTTGAGATAATTGTGCTTTGTCGGTACCGAATTTGTTTTCGAAATTTGACACTTCTTTTATTACTAATTTACGCCCAAAGTTGCGTTAAAATTGGCAATAAAAACGAATCTTTGGTAACTCGTAACTTTTAAATGGCTTATTATTTTAGTATTCTGTTACCGCACAGACAAAATTAATAATGAGACAAAACGATGTCATGTTTAACTTTGGATGTACAGTGTCAAACAGTGGAGTAATACCCTCCCGAAATTTGTATGGAAAAAATGTCGACTAGTGTCACCTCAGTTAGTATGGAAATGTAATTCCACCGTATTTTTTCTCTATGTAAGATATCAGATGTTTGAAAAATCCTTTATTAATCGTATTTGATTTATTTCTTCGTAGTCTGGTAAGATTTGACAACAGGATAACAGGGGCAAATAACTTGTAAAAAAAGGAAATTTATTCGTTGCGGCTAGTCGGGCTAGTAATGAGTACCCATTAAGTTATCATATTGGGGCTTTTTGAGGTTTTCAGCACCTGCAGCAGCCCACCGTTCTAGGAAAATGAGATGGCGCAAGGGTGTCGACACAAGTTGCATCTCGCACCAAATCACAAAACTTTGTCAGATGTGATGGATATTGATATTTAAACACGATAAATAAAATTAAAATCCTTATACAGGGTGTAAACAGACTCTTCACGAAGCCGTCAACCAAGCACTATGTACATCAAACTAAGTAACTTTACGCAAAAAATTGTGCTGGGAAACGAGTTTTATTTACTATTGACTGTAGGACTCAATGTAACGCACTCAAAAGATTGTGCTGACGGATGGATTGAATAGTAAGAGGGTCGTGGAGGTGTTTAAAGTAAAAAATCCTGCATTAAAAACATGTATTTCAAAAAAAGTTGTGAAAAAGTTGGAACTTTGACCCCCAATATCTCCATAACTAGAAGGTTCCTAGGTATGATCTAAATCAAAAAAACTGGCCAAGTGCGAGTCGGACTCGCGCACGAAGGGTTCCGTACCATGATCAATACAACATTAGCCGGTCTACGATTTATAACGTATTAAAAAAAAAACTACTTACTAGATCTCGTTCAAACCAATTTTGGGTGGAAGTTTGCCTGGTAATGTACATCATATTTTTTTTTAGTCTTAAAATTCTCTTATTTTAGAAGTTACAGGGGGGGGAGACATATTTTACCACTTTGGAAGAGTCTCTATTCCGCGCAAACTATTCAGTTTAGAAAAAAATGATATTAGAAACCTCAATATAATTTTTGAAGACCTATCCATAGATACCCCACAAGTACGGGTTTGATGAAAAAAAATTTTGAGTTTCAGTTCTAAGTACGGGGAACCCCCAATATTTATTGTTTTTTTTTTCTATTTTTGTGTGAAAATCTATATGCGGTTCACAGAATACATCTACTTACCAAGTTTCAACAGTATAGTTCTTATAGTTTCGGAAAAAAGTGGCTGTGACATACGGACGGACAGACAGACAGACAGACAGACATGACGAATCTATAAGGGTTCCGTTTTTTGCTATTTGGCTACGGAACCCTAAAAATGATCGCAATGACGGGGAGAACAAGCGCCTTTCGGTCAGTCTTTTTACACCCTTTATAATTATGTGAAGTTCTTGCTGTATGAGTTAAGAATATCAGTTATTTTTGTTCTATCATGTTTAGATCAGGCCAGGACTCATCAGGACTGTGACAGAAAAAAAACCAGAATTTTAAACTGTACGTAATTACCCACCAAATAAAGATGCCTTTTTTATTTTATCGTATTTCGTATTTATATCGAAATCTATCTACGCTGTTTTCTAACAATTTAAGTTGACTTTGTACATTGATTTCACATAATTTTCAAAGTGGATGTAACACTCCAATAATATTGGCATACGGAGACTCTTCAGTTTGGTTTCCGGCTCGACTCTCGTTGTGGACGAAATCGAGGTTCGCGTACAAAACTTGATTTGTAGTGGCCTGAAATTACAAAGAAAAGTTATTGCAAATTTTTTTTTAAAGCCTTTCCCCAAACAAAGAATTTCTCCTTTATCGTGGGTGCGTTCACAAACATTTAAATTCACTAACAGCCAGACCCGGAACAACTATCTGTAGGCCATACAAATATTTATTCCGTGCGGGGATCGAACCCGCGACACGCAGCGCAGCAGTTAATCGCTCAGCCCCACTGCGCCAACCGTGCCGTCAATCAATGCGCCATGGTTCTTCTGGCGCGTGGCCATCGTCGGAACAACCTCAAAGCATTTTATTTCAAATAGACCAATTTCAGGCACGTCTGAATTACTTAACAACAATAAAAACATGCAGCAACAATCCCCGTCAGAATGCATAATATGTAGCTGTGGATGTACTTATATGGGGTTTTCTGCCCGTTTTAATTTTATTATTACGTTATTTTTTGGCAGTCGATTTTTTTTTTCCAAAAAGTTTTTATTTTGTATTTTTTTTTAAGTCGGTTTTTTTTGCAAAAAAGCTTTTATTTTATCCTTTTTAGTTGTGGTATCTAACACAAATCCTTGTTAACAGCATATCTTTAACAAGGAAAAAATGCCCCGGTAAAAAATATATAAAATGTACTAAAAAATTAGCATGGACAAAACCAAGGTCATGTTGAATGCCCATATGACACCCACTCCCATCAAGATCAGAGACTCTACCACCTTCCAGCTTCATGATCAAACCCAGGTTACCATCTAGTGACAAAGTACTCGTCAAGATTAAGCAAACGAGTCCAAACTCGATGGGGTTATGTCGTTTTATAACGGAGTTCCTATGGCCACCTTACAGCTCCATCATCAGACCCTGGATACCATCTAAAGACAAAGTACTCGTCAAGATGAATCAAACGAGTCCAAACTCGATGGGGTTATGTCGTTTTATAACGGAGTTCCTATGGCCACCTAACAGCTCCGTCATCAGACCCTGGATACCGTCTAAAGACAAACTACTCGTCAAGACAAATCATACGAGCCAAAACTCGATGGGGTTATGTCGTTTCATAACGGAGTTCCTAAGGCCACCTTCCAGCACCATCATCAGATCAGCTCCATGTCATTTATGTAGTACGCTATCACGCGATATACACAAGCGTGCAAAATTTGAATTTGATTGGAAATCGGGAAGTACTTCAAATGTAACATGCAAGACTTCATGAGACGTCGCGTGATGTACCAATTAACGTGAAAAGGAACCAAATTACTGAACCGATATTGATGAAATTTCTATGGGACCAATCGGGAAGTATATCCTTTCACATAAAAGAAGAATTTTCCAAATCGGTTTCGAAATGACGGAGTTATGAGGTAACAAACACAAAAAAAAAACATACAACCGAATTGTTCTGTGGTTTCTGCCTACCCCCATGGGAAAAGGGCGTGAGTTTATGTATGTATGTATACAACCGAATTGAGAACCTCCTCCTTTTTGAAGAAAGTCGGTTAAAAACCACTGGCTACTAACAACAACTAAGCCGCCATCTTGTTTCAGTTCAGTTTCACAAATGTTTCCCAACATTCTGGCAAAGTCTGTGAAGTTTTATACTATAAAGTAACTACCGAGCTACAAGGATCTGTTAGTGCTCGAAGGACGCTAACAGAGGGCGCTGTTGGTAAACATTTGTATTTTTTTTGTGAAGTGTGTCGAAACAACATTAAGGCGACTATAGAATGACATATTATGTGTGTTTCTAACACACAGCATCGATTGAAGAGGCATCATAAATAATACCTTTGGACGTCTTATGATAATGCATTTATATCTCTTACCTTGTTCCTTTTTGTGTTACCTCTGTCTTTCACCCATGCAGAATGGCGCCCACTTTCGAAACTGGAGCGCATCTGTCACTTGCTTGACATAGCATCTAAATTTTGCCGCGAAATGGACGCAAAATTTTTTCTCTCTTTAATTTTCCTATAA
This sequence comes from Lycophotia porphyrea, assembly GCA_950005105.1. NCBI lineage: Eukaryota > Metazoa > Arthropoda > Insecta > Lepidoptera > Noctuidae > Lycophotia > Lycophotia porphyrea. The sequence goes on from OX465411.1 coordinate 1,945,419, forward strand.
AATTATAACATCTTTCTGAAAACTTTACAGAAAGTGAATATTGGTGCTCGTGGTAGTGTTTTAGTGTTCACCCTGATTGTGGGTTAACGTCTCACCGAGAGGGAGATCGATAGTTTTCTCAGAGATCACGATTCTGAGAGCAAACCAAGTCTACCAAAAGTGCTAGAGTGCGATCCTCGGAGGATATGTTTAGAGCACTTCTAGTATGACTATGGATGTGTTTTTCCCCTCCGCCGAACAAGAGTCTAACCTCTTGTTATCGAGAAGTTTCTTTTACATAAACTACACACTAATAATGTGTGAGTCGCAAGTAAGTGTTGAATCTTTTTACATGACACAACTCGGAAACAGAAACTGCTTCTAACTTATTATAAGTTAGCTAATCAAGTGTTGATATTGCGTCTTTCAGAAGCGCATTGCAGTTTTCCTTAACAACCCTTTTCTTGTCGCAAGAGACAGAAATACTACACAACTATAATATTTCAGTGTAAGATATGATGAATTTAGGGAGTTATTCCTAAAGTAAACTTAGCAGAAATTCTAACATGGAATAGAATCTGTTAGAAACCTGGGGAAACCTTACAGTTAATCTCAGTCTTCCTAGATAGCACACGGTATAGGTAGACGAGTTGTTATAATACTAAACCAAACTATGGACTATTAAACCCTGATGGAGGGATTTTTTTTTGTCTGTGATCTCTAATGTTAGTCCCTATCAGAAAGAGCGGACTGCTAAAGAGCAGCTGAAGGCTATGGCATGTATTGACTTTTTAACCGTGCAACGAACACTTATTTTGAATTTTATTTTGAAAGCAAGCCTGACTAGTCCTGTACAAGAAGTACTTTAGATGGATTGTACGTACAATTCAAATCTGTGTACTGAACAATGTGTCTCTGGGTACAATGAGGACATTTGAAATCAGGGTCAATAAATAAATATATTTATTTTAATTAAATTTTATATTCAAAATTACTTATAAATAAAGATGACTAGTTCATTATAACATTAAGGTTATAGAGCTAATTAAAAGAAATTGAACTAACAGGATAATATATTTCTATTGTTTTGGTTTACGAAGATTTTTTTTTTTTTGTAAATGTCACCATTGATTACTCTTATAAATATCCCCAAGAAAGGAAAGAAAATAAATGTACAGATTGAGGATAGAATATAAGACAACAACTAATCAGTTTGATACTGAAAATACTAATAAGATCTAGTTATTGAAATAACACCATACATTATTGTTTTTAAGCCACACTAGCGGTTTTTTCAAATGTATTACTGTAAGGGAAGAGTGCTCTTGTCTGAGATATGAATTTTTCTAGTTTTAGACATGTTGATTGAACATAGCCTGTAATTATAATCATGGAGATTTGTTATAAAGTATATGAAACATAGATTATGGTCTTGCATTATATCACTGACAGCGGTGTCCATATAGTGCATGAACAAATCATTTATGGAAATTATCTTTTTTTTGTTAGAAAAACCACAGTTTTTTATAGCAGAATGAGGATCAGGGATTGAAATAACTCTGCCAAGCTTCAGAATTTTTAGGAGGACACCCTAAATAACTAAGAAAAGCTGTAGAATTAATTAATACAAACCTGATTTTGTTAACACTGAAGGTAATGACAGAAAGCTAAACCTCCTTCATAATAGTTTTCTCTTTAAACCATATTAATCCAAGATTATGACAATAGAATCAAAGAGCATATTGTTTACACTCTTAATTACTAAGGAGTAAAACAGAAGCAATGTTATATGCAGTTAATGACATTGGTCACATCAATAACTGCTGAGAAACAACTAAAAGTATGAAAATTGACAGTTCTCTGAATATTTGCAGCAGTAACCAATTGGCAAAGACTTTGCCTGCCTTGAGCTTTGAGCCTGTGGTTTCTGCATTATTGTTTGTTACTTAAGATTATGTTTTGCTGTCCTATGACCACAAGTCATCATAATCCTATGTCTCGGAGACTGGAATTTCTAACAAAGCAAACATGTGAACAGCTGACGTGTAACAAGTTCAGAAGTCCGCCTGTAAGGTTATGCCTATGTTGTCATGAGACAATCAGAATTTGTTTTTGACCAAAAGTAACGAAAGAGGTGGCGCTGGTTTTGCCAAGAGTTTATTTTTTGTTTTTGGTGGTGCCATAAAACTATTATAGACCACTCAGTTTCCTCTAGACATGGGTGAGGTTAAATCTACTTCCTTGTCCACACAGGCTGTGGGGGAAGGTTAAGATCCCAAGTGAAAAACTCTCATCATCAGGAACTTGTTAACTAAGCCAGATCAGACTGGTATTCTAACTTAAGAGTTGTTTTTTGCCATATACACAGAGTTTGTTTTGCCATCTACTCAGAGTTTGTTTTGCCATCTACACAGAGTTTGTTTGGCCATATATGCAATAATTAGCAGCCAGAGTCAACCTTCCTTGAATATGTGCATATTGTAGTTTCATCATCAGCCCATGGCAGTCTACTGCTGGACATAGGCTCTCCAATAGCACGCCACCCTGCTCGGACACGATCCCTAGCGCTCCATAAGTGAACCCGAAAAGTGTCAAGGCTAGCAGATTAGCTGAATATTACTCTATCAGCGGTTTACCTCCCGGGGAGTTGTTAAATTGATATACCGGCTTAGCCGACCGCTTAACTAGGAACAGACTAGCCAGATTGGCCTCTGTTGCCCCAAACCCCAGGCCTCGGAGGTCATGTTTTTGAAAGTGGGGTGTCCCAACGTGAAATGTTTTTTTTTTTTTCATGTCAGTTTAGTCGGCCTGGGAGCGACTGTACGTTACATGGGACTCAAACGACGGCTTGGCAAGCTTCTGCAATGTTTACATTCGGAGATGAAATTATGGACTGGCATGCTTTTCTCTTCCCTATTTAACAACGAGTGCTCAATCACCTAAACTCAGAAGTGGGTACGTACTATGTATAATATGGTTCCCAGCCTTCGAGACGAGAGCTATCAGAGCCAGAGTCCGAACTCCTGATATCTAACAAGCTGCAAAATAGATTCATTCTTAGCTTGTAAAATTTAGGGGGGGGGGGGGCCAGCCATGTTGCAAAGGAAGGTTGTCAGCAGAAGAAAGAGGCTTGTTATATGGTGATTGGAGTAGATCCATAATAACCTAAAGAGTTATCTTCTCTAAGATTTGTCATGGTGTAGATTTCATGACATTCAGCCTAAATAATGGGATCCGAATAGTAATGCTTAAAACACTATCTGTTGACACAGATTTGCAAATTGTACACTTATAGTGCACAATATACGAATTTTATTTTTTGACCTAATGTTAATTTCAAAATTATTGAGGATCTACTTAGTTAAACCACTGCCTGAAAGACCACTTGTTGGGGATACGGAACTACCCCTTGATTTGATTCGCAGAGAATTGAAATGACCAAATATTTGTGTATGTTGAATAACGTAACATTGCAATGTATGGCTCATAGACCTCGGTAGACAGGGTTGCTTACTTATTTTGTTTACAGGAGCTAGTATGTCTAAGCCTGCTTAAAATTATAATTAGGTATATAAATTAAATATTGTCTCTCTTATGGATGGACTAAATCCATATTCAAATAGACCGAGATTTAGGAGCTTGCCTGCTTGTAGCAGGAAGCGTGTGGTCCGTGCTACTAGCCTTCGGGAGGCTGACTGAAGAATAGACCACTGGTTGAAATTTGATTGGAGGAGCAGAGAGTCTTCCAAGGGTGCTACTAATGTAGGTACAGTCATAGGAGTGAGAACTCTCTCAAGAGAATTTAGATTTGTAAATTTTCTTATTTTCCACTCTTGGGCCACAGGTCTCTTCTCTGTGAGCGAGAGGATATTTTTTGTCATCAAAACATTATGTGCTTGGCGTGTCAATGGCAATCTAGATTGTTTCGGGCCAGAACTGAGCTACTAGTTTGGCGCTTTCGGTAGCGCCCATCAGAAACACAAGGATGCACAGGGTACAAGTAGTAGACTTGAATACCTCATGTTAGATCATTTATATGCATTGCTACCTAATCATATACTTCGTGTTTGAAGTTGATTGTTAATTGAAGTTGTTCTTTATTTAGTATTCCCACACCTTGATATTTTCGAAGGGATTCAAGAATATTTAATCATTCGTGTATATTTCGTAGCTGGTTGTCAGTTGAATACATGTGTGAATTCCTTAAATAACAAGGAGTTTAATATTTTATTTCAGCTTAAGTCTCACTGAATTTCAATTATCAGTTGTTAAAGTATTTTATATTTTATGTGTACCTTATAAATAAGGCATAAGTATATTCATTTGCCATGATATTATTTATAACATGTTATGGAAAACATGTTCATTTTAACATTTTCTAGGATCACTAGATTGAGAACTTTTAATGTTTTATTGTTTTTAGTATCAGCATTTAACAGATATACAACGAAATATTCGTTTATACTATATATAATTCACATAGCATCTAAATCCTTCAGATATTCTTTCACCAGCAGAGAGCAAACAGGTCTTCAATCGATGCTGTGTGTTAGAAACACACATAATAGGTCTGTTTTGCATTAAAACAAAACAGTTATTATGTGTGTGGAGAACACACAGCATCGAAGCAAGGTGCTTGCTGGTGTTTGAAGACTATGACAAGCAAGTGACAGATGCGCTCCAGTTTCGAAAGTGGGCGCCATTCTGCATGGGTGAAAGACAGAGGTAACACAAAAAGGAACAAGGTAAGAGATATAAATGCATTATCATAAGACGTCCAAAGGTATTCTTTATGATGCCTCTTCAATCGATGCTGTGTGTTCTCCACACACATAATAACTGTTTTGTTTTAATGCAAAACAGACCTATTTATGGCAGTTTTCACCAATTCTTATTGGATGGAATTTTAAAATTCGAATGAAAATCAAATAGCGCGATATTATGACAATCAATTAACGGTCACTTTGTTTTTTTTTTATTATTGAAACCGGACATTAATCAATAACAGTTACTTATAACAATCAAGAACGTACATTATCATTAACGCTAAAACAGTATATTATTATATTTACCATGTTAAACTATTATAAAACATGATAAATATCCCGTTTTAAGTTGTGTTAGTGTAAAGACCACTGAACATGGCAGCTTAAAAAGTACTTACACAATCATCCAATTCCACAGTTTCTTCTGCAGGCTGCGAGTTTGTACACCATCGTTGTTTCTTAACAATGTAGAGTGTTAGCAGCAGAATAGCGGTAACTAGCAGCGTCGTCGGTAACACGTACAGCCACCACTTGTCATGACATGTAGCCTTCCTCTGTTCATTACTTTCTGAAAATAAATAAAACTTTTGTATAGTGCTAAGTACTAGTGGCGAAGGTTCCATACAACTGGATTCCTACCGGCTTCGCTTTGAAAAAGGCACAGTCAGTATTGTGTAGACAAATAATAAAGGGTGTAAACAGACTCTTAACGAAGCCGAAATGCACTTGTTCTCCCCGTCATTGCGATCATTTTTTTGTTCTAGACCATCTACCTGGGAACCTTCTAGTTACGGAAATATTGGGGGTCAAAGTTCCAACTTTTCCAAAAGTGTTTTTTTAACTACTTGTTTTTTATGTAAGACTACCTGATGCCCGCGGCTTCACCTGCGTGGATATCGGTTATCGCGACCAAAAGTAATCATGATGATCCCATTCCCTCAACTCATGGGAACCTAGTTTGCCCATTTTCAAAGTATTAAAATGGATATAGTATATTATCCTTAAGAGATAGACATAAGCCATAGTGGATTTTTCTGTAGACCTATATAAGATATACAATTCTACCATTCATCATTTTGTTATATCTTAAAGGGCAGCGTTTTCGTTGAAAGCTCCCCCAGACGGCTTATTTTTTTCCAACACCTCCAACAAATATAATTATATTTTAGCCAATCTGTACAAAAACTTGACGAATTATATACTAAAAAATTCCTCGAGAACCACTCTATCTATTTAAGAAAACAACATGAAAATCAGTGCAGTAATTTTGAGTTTATCGCGAACAGACAGATAGACGCGGCGGAGAACATTGTGTTATAATATGTAGTGCTATTGGGTTCGGCTTCCAGTACATCCGGATGCAGCTGAATACCAGTATTTTACATGGAACGACTGTCTATCTGCCCTCCACAACCCAGTTAGTTATGGGTACGATACGATACCCTTTGGTAGAAATACAGTGAAATTAGTGATAGCTTTAATTTCCACATCTGGTGTTCCAGATCTTCAATTTTTATTCGTCAACAGAGAGTGCTCATCAGGCTGAACAACTTTTGCTAAGACGTCATTCCTATATACATTATAGTGTTACTGGGCTCTTGGAGCTCCACGACAGGTGTTCCACATCTTCAATTTTTATACGTCAACAGAGAGTACTTATCAGTCTGAACAACTCTTGCTAAGACGTCATTCCTATATATGTTATAATGTGGCTGGGCTCTTGGAGTTCAACATCAGCTGTTCCAGATCTTCAAATTTATTCTCTTAGCAGAAAATGCTCATTACGTGGAACAATTTTTGCTATGGTACCATTTTTGTATCTCTTATAGTTTAGCTGGTCTGTTGCGGTTCTGCATCAGGTGTTCAAGTTTCCAAGATAAATTATAGCCTATGTTTTGCCCAGACTTAATACCTACACAACAAAAAAAAATCATTCAAATCCGTCTATTAGTTCCGAAGATTAGCGTGTACAGACAAACAGACAGAATTTTTTTTTTTGGATTCGTGCTCTATTACTGTTTCTAAACACCCCCCATTTTTTTTTTAATATATTCAATGTACAGACACAGTTTTTTTACTGTCTTATTATATGTATATAGATTTTTACTTTAAACACCTCCAGGACCCCCTTACTATTCAATCCATCCATCAGCACAATGTTTTGAGTGCTTTACATTGAGTTTAAAACGTGATTTTTCAGCCCAAAAAAAAAAGTCGTTTCCCAGCAATAATTTTTGCGTAAAGTTACTTAGTTTGATGTATGTACATAATGCTTGGTTGACGGCTTCGTGAAGAGTCTGTTTACACCCTGTATAATCACATCGAAGAAATGTACTCCGGCTTACCTCTTACAAAAATGGACCCTTCGCTACTGCTACGTACTTGGTTGTGGCGCGCAGTAGTGCTTATTTAAAGATTATTTTAAAGAATAATTTATTGATTTATTCTGACTAAAAAGTTTTGATGTCTTAAATGTTTAATATTTCCTTAAATAGGACCTAGTAACATAAGATTAAATACATCTTTTTGAGTGCAGTAATTCTTAATTCTTCTGCAGAAAAATGCGTACCCTTTTTATTAGATTATTTTTAAGGAGCACCCTAATTGTTCATTTTAATAAAGTTGATTTAAAGTACATAGGTTATGTTTCATTTGCCCGTAATTTTATAGGTAGGCCGGTTAACATTGATAAATATAGACCAAAATCTATTTATTTTACACATTAACATTACATTACATAATATTTCATACATTGCCTGGACCTCCCAGGTATTCTATACATTGCCTAGGTATTGTATAGAATACCTGAATTATACAGATTGCCGGTAACATCAACATTTGATTCGATATTTTGGCCCGAATGGATGAACGCGGTTCATTTGTTCATTAATTTCATGCGAAGCGCGGTGGTGCACGATCCAGCCTGCATGTTCATGCAAATTGCAATCGAAACTCCGTACTCGCCACACCACCGCCAGCTAGCGAGCAGCTAGCGCCACTTTTCATACTTCATTTCGGCTCATTTTGGAGCCATGATAACACCAGCTCGGAAAGAGTCGGTCATACTTGCACCTTTATGTTGAGCAAATATATGATTCATTTCTTTTAAAATCGTTTCTTAGAGTCATTCGTTTAAGACATGCCTCTTATCTTTAACAACTTTTGTCGGCAGTTTGTGTGAGACCATATTCGTACTTCTTACGCAAAAAACCATTTCACGAAGCGCTAATGGATAGCAATGACAAGGCACCACCTACAATTTCGATACTGATTCGCCTAAGCATCCGTCCAATGCGTTTACATTAGGCAGTACCTAACAAGACGTTCTTATAACTTGACGCAGGTGAAAACGCTATAAGTAGTTACCTGTTAGGTTGGTGAATGTGGATTCTTGCGGCTGGTATATAAGTAAAGTCTTTTTTTCAACAGAACGCCTCATTGCTGTCCAACCGTTACGTGTCTCGGACTCATAGAAAAGACAACACAACATAGTTCCATTATCCGCCATCTTGAATTTTTCCTTCTTAATTGTTGTGTTATGTGTAGTAATCCTATTGTCTGCTGTATTTATAAAGCCAACATGTATTTCTGCAAATAATAAGTTTGATTTATTATTTCAGGTTTACCTAACTGAGATTTAGAATGGTAAAGAAAGAAACAGTTATATATTATTTAGATATCGGATTGTATGCAATATCAAAACGAAATAAGTTTGGGTGGAATAACTTACTTTTTCCTGTTGGATTCAATGTAACACATACAAAACAACAAATAGTACAGGGATCATGGTGGAAGCTTTACTAAGTATAACATTCAATGTTAAAACTTAGTAAAGTTTTAAATAACTTTACTCTAAATACTTCCATGACCCCTATAGTATTCAATGCATCCATCATCATAATGTTTTGAGTCCGTTGGCTTACATAGATTCTTAACGTAGCGGAATTTTCCGACGCAAATCTAAGTCGTTTCCCAGCAATCATTTTTGCGTAGTGCTACTTAATTTGATGTACAGAATGCTTGTTTCACGGCTTCCTTAAGGGTCAGTTCACACCTTGTTTGTGTCTATTTTAGTTATTTCAATTAATATTGGTAAAAGAAACCTGCTTTGTTTGATGTCACTCATACTAGTGCGGCAGTCTCATTCTAACAAGTCTTGTATTAACATGCGAGAGCTGTACTTACTAGTGGATCGATGCTTGTACTGTTCGCAGCTGAACTGAACATCCGTTGTTTCCATATAATTTAGTATTGTCACATTGGAGGCTTTACCTAAAAACAAATGAAAGGAAGTCGTACCAATAACACAGAAGTAGAACTATCACTTTGCTAGCGACTTCTTCACCTTGAAAGAAGATTCCCCATTGTTCTAGGGTGGAATCACAAACGTCATCATCATCACAAACGTATTCACTATTCGGTACAGCATTTTGACCCCTCCCCCCCCCCCCCTCCTAGAATCTTTTCATCGGTCCTACACAAGTGTAATACTTTCAATAAAAACTCTGCTGGCACCTTTACTGAAGTATTGATGTAGGCTACATAAAAAAAGGGGAATTTTTAGAAATTTTAGCAAACCTCTAGGTATTTAGAAATTTAAGCAAACAAAATTTCTCCACTAATAACCTACTGCGTAACACAAAAATACTGATTTGCACACAGATTATTCAATATTAATATTGTGTGTTACACATACAGTTAACAAATTAATAAGTTTGTGGGTACTCATAAAAATTTAAATCGTGAAATTATGCGTAAATACCCTGCTTTGAGATAAAGAGTGCGGTCCCGGTGTCACAATGCAGATAAATCAGTCAGTAGTGCAACTTTTGTTTCGAGCTGCTTTTAAGTTGTTTATTTAAAAGAGTTTCCACACTAAAATAGAGATTTAATTTTGGTGATCATTTAGTATTTTTGGTGATCATTTACTAAATCTGGTGGTTAGTTTTAGATTTACTTTTAGTTAACAGATAGTCATTCAGTAAAACAGTTAAGCTTTAAAGATCTAACAGTATAGTATAATTGATTTATTTGATGAGCAAATTAGGTGTGCAATTCAGTATTTTTGGTGGTAATTTCGAATATTTTGATTGAAAAAAGGGGATTTACAGTTAAAGTACATAATTATTAAATAACAGGCATAAAAAAATAACAATCGTTGAACGCATAACTTAAGCTCTTTTTTGTAATCTGTTAAATAAACTAAAATAATTCTTAAATCGTAATAATTATGTACATATAATTATATACTCACTAATATCCTGTTCAGTTATGTTAAGTGTGTCTGACCGTAGTGTTTTAGTAGCTCGCAACCTAGTTGGCGTTAACTTCACTGAGGTATTATTATCAAATAGTTCCAACTCAATAGATAACTTTATTCTTTGCGGATAAATATTCATTATAGGCCCAATAACGGTATCTGCAATATTAAAACTATATAATAAGTGTTAAAAATATTTAAAGGTACATTCCACCACACGTCACGTCGGCTGTTCTCTTATTCTGTATAAACTTGGTACAGACGCCACACACATCAAGGTAAACCCTATACATATCTATAACTACAACAGCTACTGCTGTGTTAGAAAGAAAGTATCCTTGGCGTGATTGGTGGATTTTTCAACGTTTCCAAAGTTGCCCAATGGTTGCGCACACTAACAATTAGCAGCCAATAATTCATGCCTCACGGGGAATAGGCCACACCTCCTTGCTCCTACGCAACCGACCGGCCACGTTTATTCATCCCTTAGTCCATAACGCTAGTCATTAAAAATTCGCGGAGCAAGTTGGTTCGGCTTGTAGCTACTTAGTGGAAGTGTGTGGCGAACTTTTTATATTTTTTAAATGATTAATTATGGCGCCTCAGTTAACGAGAATTGAAAGGGGGCGCATTATAGCGCTCCGATTGAGTGGATGCCGTATAATAGATATTTGTCGACAGACGGGCATTACGGTGAGTAATATTTTTTGTAGTTATAATTTTTAAGTTAAAATAAGCAAAAGCTAATATTGAAAAAATGTGTCAATGGTGTTTTTCTATAGAACTTTCAAAATAGATACGAGCTAATGTTATTTGTGAGATAATTACATTAAAGTGTTACATTATTTGGAAAACTGTTAGAGTAAAATATGTTTGTTGAGCACGGACAGCAAAAACAAAGTCTTAGCAGTAGCTCGAAGCGCTATAAATCATGACTACGAAATTTGTCATTACCTGAAAACCAATGGAGACACCAAACAACTGCTTTATGGCTTGGAAACTAAGTTATGTGATTTTACTTTAAGAGACTTTTGCATTATCTTAATAGGTGCGGAAGACTTTAGAATAACAAAAGACTATTTTGAAATTGTTTTTTACGTTCGAAAGATACTACAGAACATAACACATACAAATGTAATTATTTGTTATCCCACCTACAAACTTGGTTATCCTTTATATAACTGGCGAATAGAATCATTCAATAATTTGATATACCTAGATTTAATTAGCCATCAGCATGCTTATTTTATAGATTCGAACTCAGACTTAACAGCAGATTTCAATATGTTTTATAAGCACTCGGGTAGAGTGAATAACAGAGGTATAAAATCAATTTTTGAAAATGTAATATTGTTGATGAAAGATATTGACTATAATGTAGAATTAACACCATGTAATATACATAGGGATCGATACACAAAGGATCAATCCACAAATAAAGAATATTGTCTTGGTTCTAATCCACAATGTACTCCTACGAATAATAGTAATGATTATCAGTCGACGTATCGTGTAAAAGTTGATAACAAACATAAAGATTTTTTTCGTGTATAAGCACATATTTATCTTGCACCAGAACATTAATGGGCTGATAGGAAAATCAGGCCAATTGAGCATTCACCTTAATGAACTCCTACAACAAGGAAAGGTGGTTGATCTCATCTGTATCACAGAGCACAATATGAAAGCAGACGACACCACACAACTAAATTTACCTAACTATAAAATAGCAACATTTTCGTCACGAAGCACAAGAAACGGGGGTACGTGTATATTAATTAATCCTATCCATGAATATAAAATCATAGATGTCAAAGAATTCTGTGTCTCAGATGTCATAGAATGTTGTGCCGTTGAACTAACAGATCATCGGCTGGTGGTTATTTGTATTTATAGACCTCCAAAACATAGTAAAGATGTAACAGCAGTTTTCTTTGAAAAACTAGATCGTATATTAACACTATTTCGACATGGTGATAAAAAAATTGTAATATGCGGTGATTTTAACATCGATATTCTTCAAAACACGAGATTGGCTACAGAGTTCGAATATTTGCTTCTAAATTATAATATTAGACCGAGTATAAAGCAGCCTACTCGTATATCTAGTGGCACATGTATTGATAATATTATGCACAATGTCAAAGGTAGCCGTGGTGAAGTTCTTGACTTTGATTTGTCTGATCATACGGCTCAGCTCTTCAGATGCCCGGTAAAAAAGACGTGTTCCATTAAATACTGGTATGTACGAAATCGTGATTACTGTGCCGAAAACAAAGCTAAGTTTCTAGACTGCATGCGTAATCTTAGTTTTGACGAAATCTACAAAAGTACAGAGCCTGAGACAGCTTTCAATTTATTTCACGATACGTTCCAATTATTCTATGATCTATGTTTTCCTTTTTTAAGAAAAAAGATTTCTATTAAAAAAACCCCCAAGTGGCTGTCTAAAGGTATCCGAACCTGCAGTAAGCGGAAAAGAGATATACTTTGGCATTATAGGCGATCTCCGACACATGATAATAAGTTATTACTAAAACAATATACAAAACGACTAAAAAAAATTATATACTTAACTCAAAAAGCACAAAATAATTATCAAATAAATAATGCTGAAAATAAAAGTAAAGCTACGTGGAACGTTATCAATAATTGCAAAACAAACTTTCCTTCAGAACCTTTGAATAAAATAAATATTAATGGTAAAATAGCTCATGATCCCTCAGAAATCACTACGGCTTTTAATGACTACTATATAGATTCAGTAAAACAAACGTCTTGTAATAAAAATAGCAATAGCTTCCCAAGCCAAACCTATTACCCTAAATCGTTGTTTATGGCACCTACGGATCCTCGAGAATTATATGAAATTATAAATTCATTAAAAAACACGAATAGTACGGGTTACGACGGTATTTGTACAAAAATATTAAAACTAGTATCAAATATTATAGCACCCGTACTGAATCATATAATTAACTTGTGTATAGAAAACGGCCACTTTCCAAGTAAGTTAAAATTTACAATAATAAAACCGTTGCATAAAAAAGGTGATAAAACAGCTATTCAAAATTACCGTCCCATAGCTCTAATCCCAGTACTGTCTAAAGTATTCGAAAAAGTCATAAACAAGTCCTTATATTCTTTCTTTGAATCACAAAATATACTAACTAAAGAGCAATATGGTTTTCGTAAAAATAAAACAATAAATATGGCAGTCTTTGAATTACTCTCAAAAATCATAGTCAATGTTGACAAAAAAACACCGATCGCAGCCATACTAATGGATATGTCAAAGGCATTTGATCATGTAGATCATGAATTATTACTACGTAAGTTAGAAGGTTATGGCGTAAGGGGCAATGTATTAAAATTAATTAAATCCTACTTATCTGACAGGAAGCAAGTCACTGTCTTAAAAAAGGTTTGCCCCAAAACAAAAGTAGAATACACTTATACGTCGTCGACTAGATATGTTACATGCGGAGTTCCCCAAGGAAGTGTCCTCGGGCCCTTGCTATTCATTGTATACATAAATGATTTACCAAAATGTATTAAACATCAAACCGTTCTTTTTGCAGATGATAGCACTGTCATAGTCCCATGTGAAAACATACATACTTTCGAAAATGATATTAATGGTTCCCTTCAATCCATAATAAACTGGTTAGAAATAAATAAATTGAAAGTAAACTTAGAAAAAACCAAAATAATGTTATTTTATCAGCGAAAAAATCAAGTGCAACTTAATATTACTTACGATAATAAAAGGATCGCTGAAACTAATACTGCTACTTTTCTAGGATTACATTTAGACAATCACCTATCATGGAAATCCCATATTGAAACCGTTGCCAAAAAGTTAAATCAATATGCATATGCCCTATACAATTTATCAAAAATGGTAAATGAGTCTGCCGTTCTAGTAGCGTACAATGCATATGTAGTTTCTACACTACGGTTCGGCATTATGTACTGGGGAAATTCCACTGATAGACTCGTCGCTTTCAAAGCGCAAAAAAAATGCCTTAGATCAATTTTTAAATTAAAATCAACTGACAACTGCCTACCATATTTTAGAAAATTTAATTTACTTACCATGCCTTGCTTATATATTTATGAGATAGCTTTGTTCGTAAAAACTAATTCGGAAACATTCAAAGCTGTAAAATCTAAACGCCGTAATATGGACATTTGCTCCTACTCACACAAGACTGCCCTTTATCAAAAAAGCATTGTAGGTATGGCACCCAAGATATACAATAAAATACCCAGGTGCATCAGAGAAAAAAATGAGTTAAATGAATTTAAAAAAACGCTGCTGAAATTCCTGACACAGAAGGCATATTACTCAGTACAAGAATACCTAACCGATGATAATTTAAATAAATATTCAAATAAAGTGTAGATAAATATGTGCTTTAACAATATTTAACAATATCACTACATAGTATAAAACAAAGTCGCTTTCTCTGTCCCTATGTCCCTTTGTATGCTTAAATCTTTGAAACTACGCAACGGATTTTGATGCGGTTTTTTTTAATAGATGGAGTGATTCAAGAGAAAGGTTTATATGTATAATAACATCCATAAAATAGTGGAGAAGTACTGTTATTTTTGAGGTTTCTAATGTGATGTCGTAAATAATTACATTTTTTCCGCTTACTTTGCAAACGCAGGCTGAACCCTACGAATTTTATCAAAATAATGTACTAAGTATTGTACACATTGAAAAGGTCTACAGAAAAGTCCGTGATGGTATATGTCTATCTCTTATGGATAACCCACAATAACTTTTTTTTGTCATTTACTTTTTACGACAAATAATGGCTAATTTTCGAAGCGATTTTAACCAATACAGCATTAATCCTTAACCAATTAAATACCTTGAATACATTGTTCATTTAATATAGATCTATATGGCCCTTTACACCGTATGATTTAAGTGAATATTTTCGAAGATATTTAACAGATTTAAAAATTGCGGGACGTAGCGTTTGCGACGGTACCGGCCGGTCGCCCGGTGCGGCAAGAGCGTGCCTGTAAATAGCGCGTCTGAGGCCGCGGTTTTCCTCCGTCCTCGCCGACGAGGCCCGTCGCGAAACCTCGGTACACGCCCTCCCCGACCCTTGCTCGAGCCAGCCCGCGCAGCTGAGCCTGTAGACTTAAATCAGCCCCTAAATAATATCACTCAGATCCAGCCTGTCCCTTTGCTGTCCTCTCCCAGCGACGCCCTGAGCCGAGGTCCGTACCCCACAGGGGGTGCCCTTAGTGCGTAGTCGCTTAGTTTGTAGTTTAGTTTGTAAGTTGCTCTGGCTGGAGGCCTTAATTTCGAGGCATCCACAGAAAAGCCCGGTTAAGCAGTCGACAACCTCCCCAGGTTGAACTGCGAGATGCCATTCTTAAAAAAAAAAAAAAACGCGGTTTTCCCTATAGCACTTTGAATTTAGCAGCGATCGGACGCGTTTATTATAAAAACGTGCTTTTCAGCGCGACAACGTATCAGTAATTATAAGTAAGTTACGATAAATAATTGTATGATAGTAGTTTTAAAATATAAATTATATTCTATTCTAAGGTTAATTTTTAAATCGCACTTATAGTAATTATAAGTACCTACATAAGGTGAGATAAGATTAGATTAAATAAAACCATAATTTATGGATTGCAATTTTCTATTAAGATCTTGATTAAAATTTACAGTTAGATCAATTTAATATTAGGGAAATTATTTTCAAAAATCGTGATTTAAGGTGAGATATGTAAGTTCAGAAAAAGTACTTAATAGAATAGGTATCTTTTGTTGTTGATGATTGTTGATTATCTTTTGTTTTTAGTCGCACGAATAGCAAATTATTTTTTAAGTACTTTTAATTTAATTAAAATCGTTGTTTCACAGTTTTTCTGTAGTGTATTTAGTATCAGCATTGCACCCGTGCGAAGCCGGGGCGGGTCGCTAGTTAATAATATTAGTAATATTTTAACATTTTCGACTTAATAATAATGTAATTATGTGCATGTAAATCATTTAATATTGTGATACTTATTCTTTAATTTAGTTGTAAGGACATTATATATAATTAATATTTGTATGCCGCTATCGGCTAGACATGGCGAACTTATATTTTATTATGTACACCTTGTATGTTACCTATGCTCTACAAATAAACATTTGATTTGATTTGATTGATTTGTTACCAATTTAATTTAATTTTCGTATGCTATATATATATGCTATCGGCGGATGGCCCTAAACCATAATATTTAAACAACTTTGTGCCTACCGTATCTTCCGAATAAGGGTGGTTCTCATTTTTCGTGCATATTACTCGTCCAGATCAAAAACCTTGAATAGTTCATTAAATATTTATATTCCCATAAAGAAAGCCAAACCAAATCAAGTTGTGCTTACATGCATGGAACATTATAAGTCAAAATAATACAATTATTTTCTTTATTGCATAGTATAAAACAAATTTCCTTTATTTACTGTCCATACATAGATAAGATATTATTGTTTATTTATTACTTACTTTATAAGTCAAAAAAGTGGAAATTAAGTGACAGCACTAGTAAACCTTATTTTTAATACTTATTATTCCGTTCCCACAGATAAACCGAGAAAACGGTTTTGTGGGGCAAAGTTCTTATGTAATATTTTTATAAACTCTCCTTTATTATAGAAATATTAATGAAGTCGCTCTCGCTGTCTGTACGCTTAGATCTTTTTATCTACGCAACGGATTTATTAATGCTGTTTTCAGCTATAGATAACTCAAGAGGAAGGTTTATATATACCTATATAAATCACTCCACACTGCCCCACATTAGTATCTACATTGCATCCGTGCGAAGCTGGGGCGGGTCGCTAGTTAAATTATATGAAAACTTAACTAATTGTCATTTCCTTCGAAGTCTATTTAGTAATGTCCCAAACATTTGCTTTTTATAAAAAAATATCCATGCTGAAATTAAACACAGTAACCATAATAAAAAAAACTACATTCAAAAATACAGCTTTTACACCTAAAATAAAAAAAAAACAATAACTCAGTACTTAATATAATGAAATTTTAATTCATAAATGTTGTAAGTAGGTAATTTAAACTTATGAAAATAAATATTATGGAATGTGCACGAAATACGAGAAACACCCATAAATGTCTTTACCTACCTATTTTCTTGTGTTCTTTGCTAATGAGTTCCCGGTATAGTAAGTTTTTAACACTGCGCGCTGTCCCAAGCGCTATTGTTATTTTTTTAAAGTCGGCACCCGGTTGGATTTTAAAGTAAATACCTACGCAATTAGACACTTCTTTTTGTCTGTTGAAACATTGCAGGGATAAGGCTTTTTTAGTGCTGTTTGTGTGTAAATAATAATAAGCTAGCAATTATCGTAGGAAAGCATATAAGTAGTCAATTGAGTAATAATGTGCAAATAAACAATAGCTACTTGTTTAGTTCCAGGAAAAAAAAACAGTTTACTTTTGGCTAAGCGGAACCATCAAAGCGCAACATCGCCAACTTTACGCGAGAGCCACGACGGCAGCAGACGTTGGCTATCGTCTCTGCACACTCTGCTGATCCGTTTTTAAGCACAAGAGTGTTCTCAACTGGATACAATGTGAGTCCATGTATATATTTTTTTATAGTCATAGTTTTACGCGCACCGCGTGGCCTGGACGTTCTAGCAATACCTAATAATTGCGCAAGCTACAGCAGCAAAACGTATTGGACTCAGTGAATGACATTACTATTAGATAAAAGCGTAAAGCTTCAGTTCTTTAGCACCTATCTCAACAAAGGTGGAAGTTCTCAATTCGACGGATTGTCTATTTATGTATGTTTATATTTAAAGGAATAATTTGAAACTGTCCCATACTCATATATAGTGTGACTGGTAATTAGTGACCAATACTTATACACGTTATTGCTCATGATAACAAACAACTTTCCCGAAGAAACATTTGCTTTCACTTTTATTACAATAACACAACTGCCTTATGAAATTCGCGCGCACGAGCCTGTGACCTATCAGCTGTTAGGCAGAGCACCCGCGCGGCTAGCTAGCCCGCTCCGTAATGTGTGTGATAAAAGCGAATCAGTATAAAAAAAATATATATAGAAAGTTGTTTGTTAGTATCATGAATCACGTGTTTAAGTATCGGTCACTATTACCAGTCACCCTATAGTTAAATTGACCCGTACAATTGGTCATAATTAAGAATCGGTAAGTATTGAAATTGACAAAATTTTCTTTGTTTTAGATTTCAATGGACACCGTTACAAGGCGCCTAAAGGACGCCGGAAAAAATGCTGCCGCCCTGCCAAGAAAATATTAATGAACCAGGCGCATAAGGAGGCAAGAGTAAATTTTTGCCTGGAATATTATAATTTTGACTGGGCAAACAATATAGTCATTTTTGTAGATGAAGAGGCGTAACAGACAGACAAAGTAACTTTCGCATTTATAATATTAGTATGGATAATTCTTCCAATAATGCTAAAGCGGTAATAAAAAAAATATTAACTTCTTTTCGCACCATTGTTACATTCTTGATAATGTTTTCTTTGCTATTGTTGGTGACACTTTAAGTTACGGCTTTAAAATATAAATATGATCCAGTTGTTTTTAATGTATGGTTAGTTTAGTTTTATATTTTCTGTTGTTTGTATAGTTTATAGTTTTATACCTATTTGTTGTTTGTATGGTTTAGTTTTATATTTTAATTTAGAGTATTTTTGTTTCTCAGTATTGTATTATAGTAATATGAATGTTTAAAAATAAAAGGTTAAAGATTGTTATGTCGCATTTTATTTTGATACTACCCTGCTGCG
The DNA here is from genome assembly GCA_950005105.1 of Lycophotia porphyrea. Lineage (NCBI taxonomy): Eukaryota > Metazoa > Arthropoda > Insecta > Lepidoptera > Noctuidae > Lycophotia > Lycophotia porphyrea. The sequence goes on from OX465411.1 coordinate 1,964,262, forward strand.
CAACTTCGTCTGCGTCACATAACCGAGAGAGTTAGAGAGAGTGGTTCTTAGGCACCTATAAAACAATTCTAAAGGTAGTTGAACTTTCTTAGAAGTGGTTCGTGGATGAAACAATCATCCACGAACCACTTCTGTGATACAGGCCGCCTATATTTTATATCAAAAACAGGACGCTGTCATGGCATGATGCCCTCTCTATGCCACGCCAAATCAACCTTTTCCCATTAAAATAAAGTTCATTTTTGATTTCAGATTACGAAATGTATTTTTTTTCTGCCCTAAAGCAAAATAAATCTTTAGAGAACGAAGGTATAGGTATAGTTATTTTAAAATGTAGAATCTGTGAATTATGCTAGTTGCGACTAAAATTAAAACGACCAATCCAACCAATTTTTTGTAGTGCCTATCCTATTCCTTTCACGCAAGTAATGAGCTGCATGTTCATGGGTAATTTAGAATATTATATTATATTGACAAATAATCAACGTTCCTGCTACAGTCTGTTAATACAATGTTAAGGTGATTACAATGTTACATACCTACTTCAGTTATCATTAGCCTAAGCCGCCACAGTATTTTTTTTAATACCGTCCAATACACCTTCCTAACACCACAGGCACTATCTATTACAGAAATCATGTAAGATACGTCAAATAATATCCCTTAGCTCAACAAAATCAGATTCAAATAGTAGTAAGTAGGTGGTATATTTTTATAATAATTTCACGCGTACGAAGTTCCCGAGTATCAGCTAGTGAATATAATGAATAAATTATATGAAAAACATTTAATCCCATCGGTATCGGGAACTGGGTCCGAGCTAGCGATAGTCAGGGCTCTTGTAAAAGAAACCACTAATATAATATTATTATTATCATAAAAGTAAAAATAAATTGATTTAATTAAACGCAAACACGAAAAGAAACCCATTTTTTTTCATTATTTTACCTATGAATACGTTTCGTCGCGTATGGTCAAACTCGTAATCAGTCAAATTCATGAAAATCGCAATCCGTCAAAATTGCAAAGCGTCAATATTGACCAAAAAAATCTTATTAGTCCGTCAGTCATAAAAAAGAAATGAAGACGCTACAGTGTGTCGAAAACTCGTGTGACGTCACATTTCGGAACACTTTTTACCGGAAAGTGACATCACAACCCCACTCGTGATCTTTGATGCATTTAATATCTTCATAAGTTTTTATTGATTTGATAAAACACAAAATACGTATCCAATATTTTTCGATAATCTAAGTGACAGACAAAATATAGGTAGGTAATCATATTTTTTACTCAGGAAAAATCCCTTTTCTAATATTACATAGATATTTCACAAGCGCCGGGCGTACCGTAACCGCCAACTTATTTTTACTACCATGCCATTACTTCGATTCCATTCAAGTATGCGATCCGCCAAACTAGTATTTTGGCATAGCAAGTATCTTATTCTACACAACGACGCGCATACGCACACAGCCTAACGCACGCACTGCAGCACGAAACATTACAAGCAAGAACAGACAAAAAGATATTTATCTCTTTCGCACGATTCTCGCTGTTGTTGCTTATAAGGCGCTCAAGGTCACAGTGTGGTAGCTTGATGCGCTGGCGACTGTACTACGCTTATCCAGTCGAAGGTCAAAGTGTTACCAGTGTCCTACGGTCGAGTGCATGCGTAGAGATACAAGTTCCCGGTACGAACCAGACCAGATCGTCGGATCGGTACCGATTGGTGCTTGTGCTTGTCAAATAGTCCCCTACTTTCTGTTTGTCCTCGCACAAAATAAACATTTGAATAAAACTGTACTAATACGTACCAGTAAGCGCTTGCTACTAATTTGCTATTTCACCGAAGCACTTACTATTACCATGAGCTTCACTTGTAAGTACTAGACAAGGTCCCTACGTTCAGGTAATGATGCTGTATGTGTCTAGTAACTGTTACTTACTATCTTCGTAGGTTTGAGACAATTCGAGTTCTTCATAATTCGTTGTAGCATGTACAAACGTACAATTATATTGTGATTCTTTTATGTGACAATCAATATTGTTATTTCTAGTTGATTCTTGCTGATCTGAAACGATTAAGGGTATCTTTTAGTATTGTATTGGCCTTTCTTGTTAATGTCCTGGAAGATATATAATTCGGTGTTTGTGTACTTTTAGAGTGCTGAGAGAATACCTTGGTCGGCGAACCTTGCTGGTGTGGGAGGGATGGAAGGTAAGTATTGTTCGGTGTTGGGGTACTACATCTATCCACCGACATTCTTCTGTTCGGTGTTGAGGTACTATATCTATCCACCGACATTCTTCTGTTCGGTGTTGAGGTACTATATCTATCCACCGACATTCTTCTGTTCGGTGTTGAGGTACTACATCTATCCACCGACATTCTTCTGTTCGGTGTTGAGGTACTACATCTATCCACCGACATTCTTCTGTTTTCAGGTTAATTCTAAGGGCTACTTGTGTACGCCCCTCGTCCAATGCGTCAATCGCTCGATAACTCAAGTATTTGCGATGTATATTCAACTATAACTGCTCCCAGGATATCTATAAATACTTCCGGGGACCACGGATATCCCTGTCTTATATCTATTTTAATTTGAAACTTTGTCCAGCATTACTTTTGAGTACCTATTTTATTCTCACTTAATGCCTCATTGGTCTAGAGGTTGCAAGCGCGACTGCTGAGCATGAGGTCCTGGGTTCGATTCCCAGATCGGGCAAGGTGTTATTGTGTTTTTCATCAAAAATTACTTAGTAGCAACCACGGAGTCGGAATTTGTGCCCGGTTGATGGCAATAGCCTCGTCCCCTATTACATGGGACTACTAAACGTAACTAGCGAAATGAGGGTACCTACTATTAGGAAGTAAAAATTTACTTATTAATTTCGGCACAAAATATGTTTCTTTATAAGAATACTTAAGTGCTAAATTGGCCGCATATATACTTGTTTTTTTTTAATATTTACCTTTACATGTCATTGTGTCTTTTAAGTCCAAAATGATTTCGCAAGCCTTTGGCGCTAAACAAGGACTGCTAGCTGAAATACAAGTCAGAAGTTACAGAAGCGAGCGTTTCTCAAGTATGTGTTACGCACGGGTTTAGAAAAGCTTCTGCACGGGACAGAATACCTTCAATATGCTGTGCTACAGCAAAAACATACAAAAACAAAAAAAAAATACATTTCTGCGAATGTAATGCAACTATAAGAGCAGCGGTGGCCCAGTCGTGGCGGCCCCGAGACGGGTAGTAGGTAATTCGTGGGTTCGTGGGTGGACCCAGGCAGGCGCATTACTCTGTGTAATTTATTTCATCACCACTGCTCTCAAAACGGTGAAGGAAATCATCGTGAGGAAACTGCCATGTCCTAAAACCAAAAATTCGAAGACCAACCCGCACTGGGCCTGCTTGGTGGATTAATTATAGCCCTTTTACACCCCTTTCATAGAAAGGGGTGTCCTAGCAGTGGGAACATTATAGAAAGGGGTGTCCTAGCAGTGGGAACATTATAGAAAGGGGTGTCCTAGCAGTGGGAACATTATAGGCTGATTATGCTATGCTATGCTTATTGCAACTATAAAGACTACCGCACACCGGGGACGGCAGGGCAGAGCATTTTATCTTTACCCAACGTAAATTCATACTACGTAGTAGCTTACCACTGATCGGATCGTTCATTGGTGCCGATTCCCTTGTTTACAAACTAAACCAATTTAAGTTCAGTGCATCTTTTTCTTTCTATTTCATTAAGAAAAGGACAGAAGATTAATTTTAGTTTGGTCCTGTCAAATTAACCAGCGCCTGGCACAAGTTTAGACGTGATTAAAAAGTTGACTACTAAAATTACATCAATTTACATCAGGTGCTGACTAATTTGACAGGACTACACTAATATTTATCTTCTGTCCTTTTCATAATGAAATAGAAAGAAAAAGATACACTCAACTTAAATTTAGTTTAGTTTGTGAACAAGGGAATCGGCACCATTTTGCAACTACACATGCATATTCTTGCTATATATTGGAGTGTTCCACAAAATGGATGACTTTATAATGCATTAAGTTGATCAGCTGGCGGTGACTGTGGAATTACAAGTAATGTTCGACGAAAATCTCTCTAAGAATATGTTGAAAATATCAATAAATATAATAATATATTTTCAACTTGGTGTTTATCCATCCAATCCAATTTATTTTTTTTTTGACTACTTAATTGTAATAAAATATTTAAATATTGTCTTATACACCGATGCGCTTGGTCGTTGCTTTTAGTTTCGCCCGTGGGTTCGCTTATTAAACATAGGTGATTAGGTGAAACATACCAGATATCTTATGGCTATTGAGAAATTTCAGCTGAAAAAAGTAGTATTTTCTGTGATTAGAACGCGAAACTAAGAGGGACCCTTAAACCGAAACGGCAGAATGGATTAGGATTAATTATGGTAGCCGGGACAGTGGCGTGCAGTGGTTCTCCACGGAGGGTAGGCCACGTATACAGAATTCCAAAAAAAAAATCGCGCAACATTACAGTGTCGTTCTACTTAAGATGACCTTCAAAGTAGTCACCTTTATTGATTTATAATATTTGAAATTTATTAGGTTTTATAAAGGGGGTCAAAATTTTCATTATTTTTGCGATAGGACACACTATTTTCGAGATATAAGCAAAAGAAAAGAAAAAAAAAGACAGTAGGTACTGTTTTTGCACCTGAACTCGAGGTGTTGGTGTGAATTTTAGTCCATGACAACTAATTTTAGTCCACACCTTTTTAATCGCGATTAAAATTAGTCAGATTTAGAACAAAACTAAACAATCAAAATTTTGGGTGAAAAACGTCAAATTCAGAATAGCAAAATTTGGCATTTTCAATAAATTAATATGTCCGTGCCATCTTAGTGCTGTCAAACTAAAATATTAATTTGTGTCTCTTAAGTCAATTTCAGAATGGGAAATCGTCGTTTGACAGGAATAAACTAATTTTCGTGCGTCGATACTCTTGCGCCATCCCATCTTCCAAGCTCATCGTGCTGTGCTGGTGCTGCCGCTGCGGCTGCAGAGAACCTCAAGCGGCGTAAATATAGAAACCTGTGTGGTAACTATATTTTCGAGCCGTTTGGGGTTGAAACTCTAAGGCCGTGGGCTCCGAGTGCTCATAGCCTATTTAAGGAAATTTCGAAACGCCTAGTTGACGCTTCCCGTGACCCAAGGGCTGGCTTTTACTTTGGCCAGAGGCTAAGTGTTGCCATACAACGTGGCAACGCCGCCAGTCTCTTGGGCACATTACCATCTGACAGCGTTGAGGAGGAGTTTTTCGATGCCCTTTTATAGTTTGTTGTTAGTTTATTTATTTTAGTTTAATAGTTTTTAATTATCAATGTATATAGTTAGTTTAACCTAATAAAGAATATATTTATGGTGATTTTTAGTCTTATTTAGAAGTATTTGTGACAAGAGAATCGGCACCATTATCAGCGCAAAGTTCATAACAGATCACCATTTTTATGTAAATAAACAAATAATAAACACAACAAATAATATTTACAGTAACTGTACGTTTTGAAACTAATTATTTATAACTTAGTAAGTTAGAAAAAGCAAAACATTCAAGATTGCGATACAAATCACAAAAAACGTAAGAAAATTTGAATTTCGCGGGTAACCGTGACCTTACGTCTTGACTTTTGTGGGGCAGCCAGTCGTCCAATCACAACACACGATGGCCGTCTACAGTCCAAGGAGGTGACGCCCATATCTATACATGTGTGCCGTTCATACACGCGAAAATATTCATCAGTGTGCGTAAATTTATGAATGCACAGGTAGGCCGTACGACTTCTTGCCTTATAATCGTAGTACTGTGAAATACGTCACACGAGCGCGACAAGTTGCTATAAGTGTTGCTCAGGAGTTTTGACTTTCTTTTATAATATTTTGTGTTATTTTATTACATAGTTATTATAAATGCATTTGGCGTTGTTGGTAGGGTAGGCTAGGCCTAATTGCCTCTATGTACGGCAGTCGGCACTCCCCTGCCGGGAAGGAGAGGACTCCTTCCCGTTATCGGAGGTCCTGTGTTGTTCTAAGCCAAGACTAAAAAATAAGGGCCACAGAACCGTTTTGCGACGGCTGCATATCCTGGCCAGAGGTTATCATGATTTGATTATGGAATTTGTTTTTTCTTCCTCATTAAAAATGTCAATTCGAAATATCTACCTACCTGCATGGTAGTCTTATGCGTCCTCTTTAGATAAGTAGGGCGTTTGATTGACAGTGAGGGGAAAAAAAAATCAAAGAAACTTTTGACAAGTTTCAGCCCACTACAACCCGGTCACATTATCTCGAGACCTGGCGTCGAAGACGTCACGTAGCGTCGGCGCTCTAATATGGTGCGCAAAACAAGCATCCTATTAGAGTAGGATATTATTATAAACAATAAGATTTCCAACAAAACAAATATTGTGTTAATTAATTTAGTGTAGGTAATATTATTATAATGATATGATTAAAATGATGAAAAATAAATGAAACAATCTTGGTTAAGTGGTGTCCAAACTTAACAAAAATGTTAAACGTTGCAACAAAAACAATATTTTAACGTAACAGCAATAACAAAATAACAATAAAAGTCCAAACGGAACAATGAAATGTTTAAAAATATACCACAAAAACAAGTCGACGCGTATCGGCAACGAAAGTGCTAACCGTACCGTACTGACGCGCCGTGGCGAGCGCGGGGAGGTGAAAGGAGAACGGGGCGGGAGGTTCGCATGCCAGCGGGGTCTCGAGATAATGTGACCGGGTTGTAAACATAAATGAAAATATGACGTTGCCAATTCGGATAAAGAGGCATGCATATCGGGTGATCTACCTACGTCCAAGTATTTAGTTTGTATTAAAATTAACAAAAAATAAAAAATAAGGATTCATTAATGTGTCCATAATGAAAAATGCTTATTTCCATGGTCTGAACATCTGGTCAGTGTATATGTATATCGTCCGGAACACGGTGTATATTATGTATACAAAATATAAAATTATAAGATATGACTTACCATCATGTTGCCAATCCCTATAATAGTAGTAAACCCATGATTTTTGTGTTTTATTCCAGTAAAATCCCCCCACAGCATATGGGATCATATCTCTCCCTTCGATTATTGTTGTTTCATTACATAATCCTCTTCCGTTATACAATTGTACGTCAAGCCCAATTTGATCCAGATTCAAACTGTGCAGGATCATAAATTTACCTTCCCCTCCATTTATGTCCACATTAAATATATCCGGCACTGGAAGAGATTAAATAAAGTTAGAAACTCAAACTCCAAGCCTTTATTTCAATTAGACCATTCCATTCACTTTTGAATGTCAAAAAACAAAAAAAAACGAAGCTTCAGTCACAGCCACAAGGAACATTAACTTGAGAAAGTACTGTAGTTGCACATTCCAAAGCGTGGATCTCTATGGAGAAGAATGGGCAAGAAACTCCATGGACACTCTTTTCAATCAAAATATTGTTACAAAATCTTAAAAGATTTTAGGTTGAGATTATACATATTTATGTGAGAACGATGTAAGTAGGCGTGCAAATTAAGAGCGTCCAGATTAAAGGAATAAGTAAATCAACAATTTAAAAATAAACGAATTAAAATAAACCATTGCAGCTAAAAGATGACCAGTCCCAATTGACAGCGCCCGTTCACGAACATGACGCATGGATCAGCGCCATTCAACTCAACCAGGGAACTAAATGACTCGACACACCCGCCACCATCAGCGAAACATTTGAGTGAGCATGACGTTCTCTCAACTGCCAGGGCACATTCAAGTCAATGAAAGATAGCTAAATGTAAATGGTAGCTTTACAGTACTTAGTACTCACACATGTGTTCAATGCAAGGATATTTTTATAATCTTCTGCAGCTTCCACAATAACTTAACATAAAATATTTTGCCGTTAATATTTGAGGCCTATTTTTCTAGGTTTATGACTTCTATACTAGGTCTTTATTTGATAAATTATCTACGGCAGAGCCGGGCTTTGACAGTTGTGGGCGCTGTTGACGGCTCTTATGATTTTATTATTTTAATGAAATACAACATCATCTACCTAGCCTTTTCCCAACTGTGTTGGGGTCGGCTTCCAGTCTAACCGGTAGCAATTGAATACCAGTATTTTACATGAAGCGACTGCCTATCTGACCTTCTCAACCCAGTTATTACTGGGTAATTCGATACCCCTTGGGTAAGACTGGATGTCAAACTTTTTTTGGGCCACTGACTACCTAACGACTGTCAAAGATCTACAAATGACAGCCGGGACCAACGGCTTAACGTGCTTTCCGAGACACGGAGAAAACTCGGTAAGTATAATGGATGGTCACCCATCCACAGACCAACTTAGGCAAGCTCGGCTTAACCTAAAGATCCACCCGAGCGGCTGTATTATTTAGCCACGAGATCCTCCTCCATTTTAATGAAATACATGAGTACTTATTTTTAACAGGTTGACTAAATTATTGATAAACATGGACTACGCTATTACAAACAACTTACTTGTGTCATACCCGTATGTATATGTGAATTGATTGACAGTCACGGAGGTCACGCTCGCTGGTATATTTTTGAGTGTTATTTCCATAATTAATAAACTATCAGATTTCTTATAATAACGAAAATTGTGAGGACGATAAATCTTTGTCTTATGTACATCTGAAAACAATGAGTAATTAAATGAGATGAGAAAATTAAATTAAACAAGAAAATACATTATTTACAGCATAGTTGAGACCAAAGTGTTGGACAGCTTACACATCCAGTGTGTTCGACAAGAACGGATCTAAAATCATTTTACGTTACTACTTTAGTATTATTGATAATTGGTACTTTATAAAAAGTCGGACTCGCGCAAGAAAGGTTCCGTACCATTATACCCCTTTAAATATTTATTTTATTTTAATTTAACTATTTATTTTTAAAGTGAATATACAACTAAATATTCTGTGAATATTTCAAGCGTAGACGCTTGAAATATTCGCCTTTATTAACATCCAGCAAAAAAACTGCAAAAATCACGTTTGTTGTAGGGGAGCCCCCCTTAAATATTTACTTTATTCTGTTTTTAGTATTTGTTGTTATAGCGGCAACCGAAATACGTCATCTGTGAAAATTTGAACTGTCTAGCTATCACGGTTCAAGAGATACAGCCTGTTGACAGACGGACAGACTGATAGACGGACAGCGGAGTCTTAGTAATAGAGTCCCGTTTTCACGGAACCCTAAAAAAACATGGAGGCCGAGAATCATCCTACAGGAGCAGTCCCATACAGTCGAGCGTACAGTCTGCGTGTCAGTGGTAGCACTTAGAGCGTTATAACGACTTATGGCATTTCATACATCATATAAACTTTCAATTCGTTTTTTTTTTCGAAATGATTGAACCGATTCTTCATACGCTTAGGCAGGCTACATAGGTCTAAAAAGTTGACAGCGGACTTTTCGAAAAACAATAGTGTTACAGGTTACAGCTAAATTAGACCAATTTTAGTTTTTCCATAGAAACAGAAATTCCCATTCATCTTTTTTTTTTTTAAATACAGATACACATAGTTACTTTCGTTTTTAATGTACTAGCTTATACCCGCGGCTTTGCCCACGTAGAGTTCGGTAATTATCGGCCATCTATGTGTTAAACCAGGTCATAAACTATCCGTGTGCCCAACTTCATCTAAATCCGTTCAGTGGAGTTTGCATTAAAGAGTAACAAACATCCATCGATCCTCACAAACATAATAGTATGGTAAGATAATTACGGACGTTTTCATCAATAAATAATTTAAAAATAATAAACACTTACTAAAGAAGTAATAATCAGCGCTAGAAACATCGACCACCCAAATGGCCAGCAAGTATCCAATGCAAAAAGCGGACTTCATTCTTACGATTATAATGATAGTTTAAGCACACCTTATATCACTTGTAGTGTGGTTTTATCACAAAATAATTTAATGAACACTGGACTCAGACAACTGCGGTGACATTTGACAGTGAAGTAACATATCACAATTTATACTTAGTACCTATAACTACTATTGTTTCTGTTAATTTCCTTCTAATATCCTGGTATATTAATATGCTGGTATATGTATATTTTGCAGTGAATCATAAATAAATTAAATTATGATTTATAATATGGCAATGGGTACCTATAAGCACTTGTTGGGTAGATATTTTATATCGTTTTTATTTTATAGGCCGTCGCGATTGTAAGGCTGTGTTTTCACTAGAGATGCGCGAAGAAATATACACTTATATAGGATTAACTTAGCGCAACTGTGGTGGAGAAGAACTAGCTGAGTTAGGTGCCTATTTCTGAAAACCAAAAAGCGGTAGATGCGTGCAAGACATACGAGTGATAAATATGTAAGAGCCGCTGCGGTACGGCTCCATCTGAGCCTAACGTGCCTAACACTCCGGTGTACATCTCCCGCCTACTACACTACACCACTACGGCGGAGGACATCGTGGAGTACGTGCGTGCGTACGTGGTAAGGTATATTTCTGTGGGCCTCAGTAGTCTGAAAATAAATGTATTTTGTTATTACACAGCTCTTTTACAATATTGCTCTTATTCTATAGTTACAATAGCGGTCTTGTAGCTGAAAGCGAAATCTTCTAGATTTAATAACCTTTGGATGGGCTGAACGAACTAATGAATTGTTTCATACCTATATGTTGCTAATGATCTTCACGTCAAATTATATGAAACAACAATTTCTATCTTCGAAGTGCTACGTCTCTGGTCACTGGGTCCTACCGCTAGGCCATACTGCACGCTGGAGCGACATGCGAGTTGCGACAGCCACCTGCAGAAAAAATAAAAGCAAGTTTTTTTTTTACGGATGATTTCCCATCATCAAATGACTTCTCCCGCTCTGGGCAGAGCGGAAGGGAGTGTCAGACTGACTAAAACCCATCCATGTTCCTTCCTTGCCCTTTGTGCTCCAGGGCCGCGGTATTTCTTTCGAACAACCCGCAGCCCTGGCAGAAGACTGAAATGACCTGAGGTTGCGAACGGTACTGACTGATAGCTGGACGGATATCCGTCCAGCTGTCAGTCAGTACCGTTATTTTACCATTACATTACGGACGTGTTTTACCATTACGGACGTGTCGTGTTAGTGTCAGAGACCATATCGGCTAGTGCAAAGTTCCCAGTGGAAAGTAAACCCTGTGTTGGTACGCGGACGGTCTACTATCGCGTGCAGTGCATTGTTTCTCGGTAGTCGCCGAAAACATAATCTAGCAAAATCTGCAATTATGCTTTCCCCTAATAAAGCAAACTCCACTCCCGATTTGTCGCGTTCCGGGGAATCTAAAGAATCCTGTATTACGCAACGGAAAAGAAAGCAGAAACCTGAGTGCGACTGCGTTATGTCTACCTCCAAATTAATTAAAAGTAATCCATCTGCTATGGCTCGTGAAATCGCTGACGCGCTTAAGGATTTTCGTTGTGAGTTGGACGACAAGCTATCTGAAAACAATAGAGAGATTATAACCGCCATTAAATCTGAGCTTAGTGATCTCAGAACTACATCGCTTGAGATCAAACAGGACATCAATGCATTGGCCAGAGAACACTCGTCCTTCAAGGCACAAATAACCCAATTCGAAAATTCTCTCCAATTTCACACTAGTGAAATCGATGATCTGAAGAAGCAAGTCACGGAGATTTCCACCCGGACTTCTTCGTGTCACAGCATGAATGATAAGCTTGTCGAGCAGAAAATTGAATCGCTGGAACAACAAGCCCGTTTCAACAACATCCAAATTTGTAACCTGCCTGAGAAACGAGATGTAGACCTTCCTGGGCTCATACAAAGCATCGGTGCTGCCATTAAGTGCTCAATTCCACGTCAGGGTGTCCTAGCCATTCACCGTGTACCCCATGCTCGTACTCAGGAAAGTAGCAGACCCAAGAATGTTATTGTTAAGTTGGCTTCACGTGATCTCCGTAACAACGTATTAAGTGCTTATCGTTTGTCAAAAATGTGTCATCTAACCAAATTGGTATATCAGGTACATCCCATAAAATATATATTAATGAGCATCTCACTTTATATAACAAAAACTTATTTCGTGAATGTCGTGAGATGGTTAACAAGTGTAATGTCAAATATGTATGGATTAAAAATGTCACTATTCTCATTAAAGCAACTGATACATCCTAAAACATTTGCTGTACGTTGCCAAAATGATATCGGTAAAATTGCCCAATGTAAACAGAGTCTATTTTTTTGTTACGCATGTTTGTACTTAAGTAAATCATCATTTTGCAATAGAATAATGCATGCACAAATCATTGTTTTCAACAGTTATATCTCACGTCGTTTTCATTTAATACCTGTCAATGTTGCAAGAATATCTCATAAACCATTGTATCCTAAATCGCATCACCTTTATCATTATCATAGTACTACTGTAAGACTGCATATTAAAGAAGCATCCAATATTTCTATGTCACACCATTATGTACTTCACTTAACCTGTTTGTTGTTAAAACCTCGCATAACTCATGTTGCAATTAGTCATAGCAATGTTTTTAAATGTATTCCATACCACAAGCCGTTTCGATCTGTCTCCACACTTCTAAATACAACCGTAACCTATATTGCTTACTTTGTTCGTTTTTTACCCTTTTATAATCCGACTAGACACAATGTATAAAATAAAAACAGTTTATCTTTTTTCTATCAGAACTGCAGAGGAATTCGCACCAAATTACACACTCTTTATACTAATAGATCCTCATAAACTGGTATTAAGTGATTTGCCAAGACTTGCGAAATACAACAAAAACTGCCTTGCAATGTGCGTACGTATTTATAACAAAATACCAAGTCGCTTTAAAATATTGAACTCGGGAAAATTTAACAGAATTACACAAGTGGCTTATTGAATGTAATTTTTACAGCTTAAAAGATTTTATGGATGTGAGATGTTGATTCCTTTTGCCAGAATATAAATTTTTGCATGCTATGTTATATCTTAGCGAAACATGTTGAGCTACTGTTATAATATTAACATCAATGTATACCATGTTTTACGCAAATAAATGATTTATTTACTTACTTTACTTACTTACTAATATTCTTTCCTTGTCGTTTGACGTAATTATATTAACTGAGACATGGCTAACACCCAATATAATGGACAGTGAATTTATAGATAACCGCTACTTAGTTTTTAGAGACGACCGGGATAGGGCCGCTTCAAACAAACGCGAGGGCGGAGGGGTTCTGATAGCCGTACTGCGCGAGCTCCGGCCTATACGAATGTTGACACGTCCTCTCACTGGCATCGAACATGTTGTTATAAAACTCCCTGCCTCGCGCTCCGATAAACACCACATAGTTAGCGCTGCCTATACCTCCTCGCACGCAGGATGACGTTTACTTGTCTCATTTATGCGCATTAGAAAATATTCTCACTGATCCATGCAATGAATCATTTTACCTAGCGGGTGATTATAATCTACCTGAAATTGCATGGCATGTCACAGGTAAATATCAGTCTACTCGTCCGCAAAACAACGTTACCCGGTATTTATTTGGTCTGATTTCTATCACGAACGCTTCACAATATAACAATATTAAGAATAACCTGGGCCGTGTCTTGGATTTATTCATTAGTAATATGGAATGTCAGACACAGGCTGACATCACACTGCTCCCGCCTGATAGTCACCATCCCCCATTCTCTGTTTTGACTTCACTTGAAATAAACTATACACCAATGAGACGTCAGTCCACTAAAAAATATAATTATTATAAAGCTAATTATCAAGAAATTAATGCTGAACTAGACAAGACGAACTGGGATGAGCTTTTTTTAAATCTCTCTAGTGAACAAGCAGTGGATGTTTTTTATGAGTATTTGTATGGCATAATTCGCGCACACGTCCCACTCAAACGACCTAAGACATCCAGTTTTCCCGTTTGGTTTAACGCTCCACTTATTAAAATCTTCAAAAATAAAGAACGAGCATGGATAAGATGGAAGAAACAGCAAAACCTCTCAGATTATGAAAAGTTCTCTGTATATCGTAAACAGTTTAAACAGTTATCGGATCAGTGCTACAATAAGTACATGAAGTCGGTTGAAGACAGCATTCCTCTTAATGTCAGGCACTTTTGGTCGTACATCTCGAACCACAGGAGAAATTCTGGTCTACCGGCTAACATGTACTACAAAAATACACCATCTAATTGCCCTGGTGAGATATGTTTATGGTTTTCCACGTTCTTTAACTCAGTGTACGAGCCTTCAACCTTCGACCTTAACAGCTGGGTACCTCCCGATATCTTTGATGAGAAATCAGCCTGTATTCCCCATATTTTTCTCAAGAAGTGTGACGTGCTTAAGTCATTGTTATCCTTGGATGTAAATAAGGGGCCTGGTCCTGACGGTCTCCCACCAACATTCTTTAAGAATACGGCACATCAAATCTGTATTCCGCTCCATATACTGTTCCACAAATGTTTGAGTGAAGGGTTATTTCCATGCATATGGAAAAGAGCCTTCATTACTCCTATTTACAAAAGTGGGGATAAAGCCAACGTTGAAAATTATAGACCTATTTCTATTCTATCCACCTTGTCTAAGCTTTTCGAGAATTTAGTACACAGTCATTTGTTTCAACACCTGAGACATCTCATTATTCCCGAACAGCATGGCTTTGTTCAGACACGATCTACCAGTACGAACTTAATGATTTTTACACAATTTTTATTTGAGAATATGGATAAAGGCACGCAGGTTGATGCTGTGTATACTGATTTTCGGAAGGCTTTCGACAAGGTGGACCACAAACTGCTTTTAGACAAAATTGCCTTCAACGGCATTAGAGGGAATCTGCTCAGATGGTTTGTATCGTACATATTCCATAGAACATAGAAAGTTGTCATCAATGGATACGAGTCTGATTACACAGTGGTCGAATCCGGTGTGCCCCAAGGTTCAGTCTTGGGTCCATTATTGTTTATCTTGTTCATAAACGACATAAAATCCAGCATAGGTAACTCTAAATTCCTCATGTACGCCGACGACATCAAAATTTTTAAATCTTGCACAAGTACGCAGGACTGCTTGCTATTACAAGCGGATCTATGCAGACTTTCTGAATACTGTCTTGAGAATAAACTTTATCTCAGTTTACCAAAATGTCATTACATTTCTTTTTACCAAAAATACAAGAGCTATTGAATTTCCGTATACACTAAATGACATGAACTTGAATAAAACTGATTGCACGCGTGATCTTGGCGTACTCCTTGATAGTAAGTTACATTTTGACATCCATATTGACAACATTATTAATAGAGCTTTTCAGATGTATGGTTTCATAATGCGGTCTTGCAAAGAATTTAAAAATGCTTCTACATTCCTCTTCTTGTATAGAACTTTAGTCCGTTCCCAGTTGGAATACGCGGTACCCATTTGGAGTCCATTTTATGAGAAATATAAGCACAGACTAGAAATGGTTCAGAAAAAATTTCTTCGCACTACACATTATAAGTGTTACCGCACCAAGAATTCCTATGCGGATCTGATGAAACAATATAACATATTGAGCTTGGAGCACAGACGTACACTGCTGATGGTTATGATGCTGTATGGCATATGCAACAATAGGTTAAATTGTATGGAAATTTCCAATAGATTATGTTACGTAGTACCTAGGACTGTCAATCGGCGGGAAGTGCGAGCACCCCGCTTGTTCTACACAGAGAAGTGTAGAACAAATGCTGGGGAGAGAGCTCCTCTCCGGCGATTGTTGGAAACGTATAACTCACATTTTATAAATCTAGATATTTTCGCTCATAATCATAACAAATTTAGAAAAATGGCTATTGAATCACTTTCGTTATGATTTGATGTGTAACTACAGACTCAATCTGGACGGGTAGCGCTGTCCAGAGTTGGTTAATGTGACCTTTCAGTTTCATTCTTATTTTCTTACTGTACCTTCTGTATACGTCCGTTTCCTTATTTTTTTTTTAAATCGATGTAAATCCGTGGACAATAGTGTGGGTTATGCGTTTGTTTACTATTATACCTAAGTTAAATATCAATATTGTAACGTGTAACTGTTTTTTGTCCCAAATAAATAAAATAAAATAAAATGAAATCTCAATGAAATCTTGCACGCATGCAGCACGCGCACGCAGACTATTGACCTGGGTTAAGATATAAGTTATTATTACATCGTTAGTACGTTCCCGTGGAATAACTCCCGACATCCACGCTGGCGAAGAAGCAGGCCGAAGTTAGCCACCGTGCAGGCGGCTTTATAAGTAATTAGTGTTGAAGTGCGCGTTTATCCTGCTCAGCTCGCACCGACCACAAGTGTGACATCATTCTGTTTACCAGAACTAGAGCACTCATGTCATGCAATTATGAAAATAACTATCGTATGCCCGCGGCTTCACTCGCATGAAGTACGAATATTATGCTACGCGAAAATACTGTCGTGATAAAACGTGAACTAACCCACGTCATAATTATTCTACTTGTATACCAAAGATGAACGGTCACAACCCATAGGAAATTTACCCAGGCCCGACACAAAAGGAACGCATCTAAGTTATTTTGTAATAATAAATATAACAGAAATAAATTAACACTATTCTGAATATCAGTGGCTAACACCTTCAGTCCTCCATATTGCCATTTGATTTTGTTCAGGCTTAATATTTTGAAATATATATTTTTTAATGAATAGTAATTATATATATTTTTTAAGTGGGCGTTGAAGGCCAAATCCGAAACTATGAGGAATAGAGTAAAATACTCAAAGAAGTCTCGAGCCCGATTTTGATAAAAACTAGAACTACATCATTACCATCTGCCTAGCCTTTTCCCAACTATGTTGGGGTCGGCTTCCAGTCCAACCGGATGCAGCTGAATACCAGTATTTTACATGGAGCGACTGCCTATCTGAGCTCCACAACCCAATTAGTACTGGGTAATGGCTACTGACTACCTAACGACTGTCAAAGATCTTCAAATGACAGCCGGGACCAACGGCTTAACGTGCTTTCCGAGGCACGGAGGAAATGCGGTATGTCATGTGTGGTCACCCATCCACAGACCAATCTAGGCAAGCACGGCTTAACCTAAAGATCGACCCAAGCGGCTGTTATTATTTAGCCACGAGCTCCTCAACTCCTAGAACTGCATCATTAGATTTTTGAAAAAGGGCTATTAAAAAAGAATCCCCTGAACAAAAACAAAAGGCAAAATTTTGGTGTTAGCCATTAATTTTGAATATAAAAAATATATATTTTAGCTGTATTTTAAATTTAAAAAAACTGAGATATGTCTCTTTCGTGTCGGGTCTGGGTCACAAATGACCGTTGTTCTTTCATCTTATTCCACTCAGCCGTTTAAGCGTGGAGATGTGGCAAACAAACTAACACGTTTTCACATTTATATTATTTATTACGATTTTTTTATTACAGGCCTGTTAGATTCGATAATGTTCGTTAGTTTAGGACAAAATATTACACAATTTGGTAAGTACTCTTGACTTGTGGCTAAATAATACCAGTCCGATAGATGTCATTTCAACGTTAAGTATCGTTTGCAGAGGCCGGCCCGTGAATGGGTGACTATCCACTAGACACCAAGTTCTCTCCGTGGCTCAGAAAGCACGTTAAGCTGCCAGGCAAGCCGGCTGTCATTAGGAGATCTTTGACAGTTGTTACAGGTAGTCAGTGGTCCGAAAGTATGACAACCAGTCTTACCAAGGGGTATTGTATTACCTAGTATTAACTGGGTTGTAGAGGTCAGATAGGCAGTCGCTCCATGTAAAACACTGGTATTCAGCTGCAGCCGGCTAGACTGGAAGCCGACTCTAACTTAATTGACAAAAAGCTAGGCAGATGATTATATAATGTGGTAGGCATATCGTGATCCCGGCTGACATTTTTAGATCTTTAATAGTCGAAAAAGTATCATCAAGAACGTCATCCGCAAGAGAACAAGGGTTACCGATGTAACCCGAAGAATTTACAGACTTAAGTGGCACTGGGCAGGGCACATTGCTCGCAAAATGGATTGCCGGCGATGGGGCCGAAAAGTTCTGGAGTGCCGACCGCGAGCCGGAAGACGTTGCGTTGGAAGGCTCCCACTAGGTGGACCGATGACCTGGAGAAGGTTGCGGGGATCTGCTGGATGAGAGTCGCACAGGACCGGTCAATGTGGCGATACTTGGGGGAGGCCTATGTCCAGCAGTCTTTCGGCTGAAATTATGATGATGAATACTCGAAACGGGTCGTCAGAAGAATGTACGTATGTATGTACGTCTGACAACCAGTGTACCATTACTGGCATGTGAAGGCCACGTAAAATAATGTTTTCCAGCTGAATTCAGTTAGTGCTGGAAGCCGACCCGAATTGGGGAAAGGCAGGCAGGTAAAAAGAGAGATATCTGACCGCCACAACCCATTAACAGAATACCCTGGTGACTGTTTGTTATACTTTCGATATCGTAGAAGGTGGTTTTCTGTTGTGTTCTTCTACCCCCATAACGCTACGTGCGTGTTGTTTACAATGATATATATATAAACTATAGATATGTTACCCGCGATCTGTAGTGGCAACGTGAATGGAAGGTAATTACCGCACGTCCATTTAGTCGCGTACCAGTGTCGCGGCTGTAGGTGATATTAAAATAACTTGTGTGAATAACTTTCTCAAAAACCAAAAAAAGAAAACGCTGTACTGTGTTTTTAGGAAATGTAAAGTGGAAAAGATAAAAAAGTATCATTTCATGCGTAAGTATCAAGAAACATGTATTTTTTTTTTCAATGCCCTCTAATGGCGGCTGGCGCCTTAGTTAAGTCACGTGCCGTGCGTACAGAATGACAACGTAACTAAAGATATATATTTATCTTTCTCTAACAACAGGAATTCCGTAGATGACATTTAATTTTCTTTCCATTTCTTCATGCGTATTGGTACCTATCTAGTAACCGATAAGTTTTACGCTGTTTTCGAGTCCCGTGATGTTCATGGATGAGCATGACGCGTCTATTTATAATACGTCATTGGTTGTTTATGCATTTTTTATCATTTACAGCCATTTTCCTCAATGCATTTATCTACAATAACGGTATTCAATTTCAATGCATTTTATTCATTCAGTAACCATTTGCATAGTGTTTGAATATAATCAGCATAAAACATACACAAAGACAAGACAAATTATATTAAGTACAGAATTTAAAATAATATAATAATTGTCAACAAATTAGTAGGTATCACTGTGTCTTTAAATAAATAGAATATTATGTTTATAGAGACTTCATTTACTTGTTGTTCCACAGGTTCCATGATGTTCAGTATTATATTTCTATTAGTAGTTTTAGTAAATAATTCTCATGCAGATATACAATACACCGGTAAGTTATTACATTTAATATTTCACATACTTAGCCCAACTTCTTAGCATATTTTTTTCCACATAATGTTTAGATATTAGGTGCGTATTATCTAAGCGTTTTTTTTTTTTTTTTTTTTTTTTTTCCTTATTAGAAAGAACCAAGTTCTTACTAATTAATTGCAATCTAGCCTAAAAAGACTAATAAACAATTTAAATCTAACTTATTATGCTACGTTAATTAGGTATGCTAAGAATAGTGTCCATAATTAGGTATGCACTTTTACACACGTTCGTAACACTTCCTTAGAGTCTGGTAAAATTGATAAAACACTTTCTTCATGTGTTATATAAATAGCACAACATTGTTACTATTATTGATTCACTTACACTACACTAATTCAAATGGTTTAGTTCTCTTTAGTCTACGCACTATGTCTGTATTGTCTAACAGCTGGATTGCCTCAACATTCACGTGTCGATGGAGTCTGTGTTCGTGGGCTTCAGCAAATTTTTGTGTGATGGTTGTGACGAATTCCATGTCGAGGTCACGGTGGAGGTCATCGTTTCTTATGTACCAGGGTGCATTTACAGCAGCCCTGAGTACTTTATTTTGGAACTGTTGAATTATTTTGACGTTGGTTGGCTTAGTACAGCCCCAAAGTTGGATACCATACGTCCAAATTGGCATCAGAATATGCTTGTATATTATCAACTTATTATGTATTGATAAACAGGATTTCCTTCCCAGTAACCAATACAAACGTTTATAACGAATATCGAGTTCCTGTTTTTTCTTTTTGATATAGGCTTTCCAACGCAGCTTGGCGTCGAGAGTTATGCCAAGGTATTTGGCTGTATTAGCATAAGGTATTTGCATACCATTTATGTAGAGTGGGTGGTAGTCACTGTGTTTGTTTGTGAAGTTAATGTGAACTGATTTTGACTCATTCAGATTGATCTTCCACTTTTGTGTCCAGTCGTAAACTTTGTTCACAGCTAGTTGAACTTTCTCTACTGCTTCTCTGTGGCTTGATCCGGTGGCCATAATAGCAGTATCATCTGCAAAGGTCGCTATGGTGTTGTTTTCCAGCTCTGGGATGTCACAAGTGTATAACAAGTACAAAATTGGGCCAAGTACACTTCCTTGAGGCACCCCAGCTTTTATGGTTTTTAGCTCGGAATATGCGTCCTCTTGGCGTATTCTAAACATTCTTTTAGTTAAATACGACTCTAGGATATCTACAAATTCTGGTAGCATGCGTCTGAGCTTATATATGAGACCCTCATGCCAAACTTTGTCAAAAGCTTGCGCGACGTCTAAGAACACGGTAGCACAGACTTCTTTATTTTCTAGCGTTTTTTCAATAACATTAGTTATTCTATGTACCTGGTCTAACGTTGAGTGTTTTTCTCTGAAGCCAAATTGGTGGTCTGGAATTAGGTTTTTATCTTCTATTACTGGTTTTATCCGTTTTAGTAACAGTTTTTCAAATAACTTTGATAGTACGGGTAACAGAGAAATGGGTCTGTATGATGATGCTTCGTGGGGAGGTTTCCCAGGCTTCGCAATCATAATGACTTCAGCAACCTTCCATGGCTCAGGTACATATCTTAAGATAAAAGAAGCATTTATTAGTTTGGTCAGCTTTACTATGGCTTTGCGTGGGAGGCGTCTTAGAATTTCCCCTGTGATGAGGTCGTAGCCGGGAGACTTTTTTGAGCTAATGTTGTTTTGAATTTCTCTCATTACTTCCTTAGGAGTCACAAGGTTGATTCTTTGGTTTTGTGATAAATTTACACTCTCATGTATTTCTACAGAGCTTTCGTTGGGTTGAAAGGTTTCTTCTAAATGTTGAGCAAATCGGAACGCCTTTTGGTCATTACTTATTGCCCATTTTCCGTTGCTATCTCTGATGGGCGGTATTTGTATAATCTGCCTTTTTAGATTTCTCGTCGCTTTCCAAAGTGAGTAATCCGTTGATTTGTCATTGGTAAGCTGAAGAAGGTTGGTATTCAGAGATTCATCCTCAAATTGTAGAATTTTTCTCTTTAGTCGTTTAGTTAGGTTATTTAGTGTTGTTTTATGACGCGGGAACCTTGTTTGCTGCCACAACTTCCTTTGTTTTCTTTTCTCTGATAGTAAATCCACAATTTCTTTAGGATAGATAAATCCCTTATATTTGCGTTTTAGCTGAGGTGTATTGCTCCACGCACATTGTTGAATATTAATAATAAATTTGTTTACTTCTGAGTCAAGCTGATCTTGCGTTTTTATCGGAGTTTTAAGGTCGATAATATTATCTAGATCAAGAGCAAAACTGTCCCAATCTGTAGACTTATTAACCAAGGTTAAGTGGCTTTCTTTTAGTAGGATTTTTTGACTTAGCATTAGTATAATCGGAGAATGGTCAGAGTTCATAGTAAAACTTTCCTCCAAACTGATGTAATTGGTGGATATATTTTTGCAGATGAAAAAATCTATAAGATCCGGTATTTTCTGGTGGTCAGTGGGCCAGTATGTAGGTTTGCCTGTACTCATTACTTCACAATGTGTTTCTTTAACTGCACTTAAGAGCTTTCTTCCTTTAGTTGTGGTAAGTCTTGAACCCCAATGCGTATGCTTAGCATTAAAATCGCCGCCTAGGATAAATCGCTGGCCTAATAATTCAAAAAGATGTAAGTATCGCTCTTTTCTTATCATGTGCCTAGGGGGCGAGTATATGGCTGCAATGGACACTTGACAAAACTTAGTTTTAACAGATACTGCCACTGCTTGAATGTCTTCTTCTTCATATTTACACTGCACGTAGTGACTAATGTTTTCTTTAATTATAACCGCACTACCCCCCCTGGCAGAGTTGCTAGGGTGGAGGGAATTATATATCATGTATCCTCTAAATTTGATAAAAGATTGCTTTGTGAAATGCGTTTCGGAGATTAAACACACGTCTATATTTTCTGTATCTAGGACCGCCTGCAACTCATGCTGATGTTTGAGAAGTCCATTGGAGTTCCACGCCATTATTTTAAGTGTGTTATTCATTTTTGATTATTCAAGACAGCTGTTTTAGTGCTGGATTCTAGCTTCTCTAATCTCTTATCAAAAGAGGTAATACACTTCAAGATCTGGTTAATCTTATCCTCTAAGTTCAGAGGTTGAGATCCTTGTTTTGCAGCTTGTGCGTAAGTACCAATGTTGGTTACTTGCATGGCTGGTTGTTTTGCAGTTGACTGGACACTTGCTTTCTGCGCCTGTTTACCAGGGTGTGTTATAGGAGGAAACTGTTGGGTATTAGGCACCGTAGGTTTCTTTTTTAAAACTTTATTTTTCATAATTTGCATCTGTTTGGCTACTTCACACCCTCTATAGTTGGCAGGGTGAGGTAGGCCGCAGTGGATACATTTTGGTTTCTCCTGCGGAGATTTGGTACAATTGGCTGTAAGATGCTTGCCAGTGCATTTCACACACCTTGGCTCTTTTTGACAATATTTATGTGTATGCCCATAAGCTTGGCATCTCTTGCATTGGGGAATGAGTGCTGGATTTTTGAGTGGATGTATTTCAATTTTACACCCTAATATGTACTTAATGCCGTAGATTTTGTTGACATCTTCATCGTTATAAAATGATAAAACGAACATGTTGAGTGGTTCCTTAGTCTTCCAGCTCAATTTACTATCTACCTTTTCTATTTTTAGGCCTTGGGTTGTTAAATCTTCCTTAATTCGATCTGGTTGGCAAGAAGAGTGTAGTTTCTTTACCACAACTCTAATTGGTCTAGCCTGCTTGTTCTCGTATGAATGCCAGTGGTAGTCTTTTTCAGACAAGAACCTGGCAATTACTCTATATGAGTCTTCTGATTTGGCGTTAACCTTCACACAATCCCCATTCATCATTTTTGCTGTAAATGATTCCGCTGGTTGGCTTTCAATTAACGAATCGTAGAACGTTTGATAGTTCTTGATTCCGTCTATTATGATTGGCGGTGGTAAGGGCACTTTTTTGACCGAAGTCACTTTCTCATTTTTTTGAAGATTGTTTTGGTGGGCGCTTCCGGGTTGTTGTTTTGGAGAGAGGGAGGTGTTAAGCTTCCTTTTCTTCCTGCTCCTGGCCCTAATCCACTCAGTCTCTTTAGCAAGGTCATCCTCGTCTGTACAGTATTCCACGTCATTTTTTGTAGTCTGAGCAGGTTCTGTAGTCCCTTTTGTTTCTTTAATGCAGTTCAATTCTCCTTGAAGTGTCTGCACTTGTTCCTGCAGGGCATCAATTTGTACATTCAATTTACGTACCATGACTTGCAGATTTTCTCTATCTGTTTTCTCTTGGAGATAACAGTCATATAACTACCTTTCCAGGTCAGTTTTAATAGTAATAGACTTTTTTGTAGCCATTATTAAGTTGTAAGGCGAGTTTAACACCTAAACAATAAATTATTGTAAACACTTCATGATTTCCGCACTTGTAACTAGGTCATGACACTGACCCCGATATATTGACGTAGGTACGCCGCGACGCGACGTTGTTGTGATCCGTCAGCAGAAAACTCTCGCGAAAGAGCTCGCGCGCGCGATCGTACGTCCGTGCACTATACTAGGCAAACAACAACTAAGCGTTGATACGGAAATACTGCTCACATCACTGTTTGGCTGGCGTAAGTCAAAATTTGACCGTATTTTTGCAATTTAGGTGGAGTGATCTAAAATTCCCTCTCATAGAGAGGAGGCCTTTGTCCCAGCAGTGGGAACATTATAGGCTGATGATGATGAAGATGGTGATGATCTAAAATTAAATTATACCTTACTAATAAACGTAAAAATTGCAGCAACTGAAATATTAGGTATTTTCGTTGAACATTATTTCAATGTCCCGTAAGAACTTTACGGATTTAATTAACACTCGGCCATCACTGGTCTTTTATCTTTAAGTCTACAATAATAATACCTAAAGGGTGTAAAAAGACTCTTAACGAAGCCGAAAGCACTTGTTTTGACGATCCGTCATTGCGATATTTTTTTTGTTCTAGACCATACCTGAGAAGCTTCTAGTTACAGAGATATTGGGGGTCCAAGTTTCAACTTATTCACAAGTTTTTTTTTTTTAAATACATGTTTTTAATGTATTTAATTACTTAAGACACCTTGACGACCTCTGTACTATTCAATGCACCCATCAGCACAATGTTATAAATACGTTACTTTGAGGCCTACCTATAATTATGATTTTTCACCCCAAAAAGAAAGTTGTTTCCCAGTAATAATTTTTGCGTAAAGTTACTTAATTTGATATACATAATGCTTGATTAACAGCTTCGTGAAGGGTCTGTTTACACCTTGTATATGATTATAACGCCCAGTTGTGCCTAATCATGTATTCTTCAGATCGCACAAACAAGAGAAACAGATCAGTCCGAGAAAACGTCAGAGTATTAGATTCAATTGTTTGCTTCATTGATCTCTTCTTGTAGAAGAGTCTGAAGTCGCTGTGTAACAATCTTTACCTGAGAGGCTGTATATGCCGCCGACACACTCCGGCAGGGCAAGAATTGCCCTGAAGCAATTAATTTTAGCCGTATTATTTACTTAAATGGAGTGCTGCGTACAGGGAATGTAATTTTACATAGAAATCAAGGAATAGTAACTGAAAAAAAAATCCGGAGGTAAATTCCGGTGGAATATGATTCAAAATAAGGAGCTGAATGCACCCTGTCAGTTTGTGGAGGGCTGTCCCTTACATCCTGCATAATAGCGCTGGTCTAGTCTCGTTGTTCCTCACTTACTCTCGTCTCTCGAGAAACATAAATTCTCGGTCGAGAGTGTATAGCCACCATTATATTATTTGCAGGATCTCAAATGGTTGTGAAGCAGGTGAAGATCCTAACATGTACCTCTGATTTAAATTACACTGGACATATGGCATACCAGGAATGGAATCAAGTATACGTTGGAGAGAGTGGTAAGTATTGTAAATTAGCTTTTGCCAGAGGCTTTACTCCCTCTATGGTCACAAATAATCCCATTGGTAAAATAATTTGTGGAATCTGATTCGCGTATTAGTTGGGAAGGCAGTATCTCGGGTGTGGTGTCATATTAATTTGGTCAGGTTCTGATGACTAGTCTTTGAGGTAACTTCGACTTCGGTATTATAATACGGGTCGATGACGAAAATCCTTGTTACTTGCAATTGCAAATAAAAAATGGTACATGCATGAAATAAAAGAATATTAATTCAATTCGCAGTTGTTTTACTTTTGCTTGTTTTCTTACTTTTGTTTTCAATCTGTCAAATGAAATTTATAAAAGGGCTCTTTAGTAAACTGATTCACAGGCGGGACCCGCGGGTCCAGTCGACCTAATGCAATTTTGAATTGGTCAACTGGATCCGTTGGCCAATCGCCGTCTTTCTCCATCACTATTGAATAACTACCATGTCCCTAACACCAGCAAAATGTAATCGTACCGTCACTATGTTAGAAGAAGGCAAAATTCGGCGAAGTGCAACAAGAACAATAGGCGCGTCACTTTCTACAGTGCAGCGTGTCGTTTCCGAGAAACTGGGTAGAATGGAAGAACCAGCAGAACGAGATGTACTCCGGCACGTGAAGATGAATTTACCTATTGTTACAACCACGCTACGGGATAAAGAAAGAAAGAAAGAAAATGTATTTATTAACCCGCACAGGACAAAACACACAAAAAGAAAATGGTTATTAACAATGCAGTAAAATCATATTCAAAGTAAACATTAAAAAAAAAAGCAAACGAAAAATGGTTTTGTAAGAGGCCAAAAGGCCCCTATCTCAAGGCGATCGGCCCCTCACGGCAGTTAAAATAGCAAATCAAATGCGGGAGACCCGCAGAGGCGACGTAAGCGAGCGGACTGTAAGGCAGCGGCTCCTTGAAGCTAATTTAAATAAAATAATTTCTGAATTTAACTAGCGTGAAGAAATTTAAAATGCAATAGTAATATTCTGAAATTTTTAATCTATATACATATAATCTATATACATATAATAAGACAGTAAAAAAACTGTGTCTGTACATAGAATATATTAAAAAAAAATGTGGGGTTTAGAAACAGTAATAGAGCACGAATCCAAAAAACAAATTGTGCCTGTTGGTCTGTACACGCTAATCTTCGGAACTACTCGACGGATTTGAATGTTTTTTTTTTGTTGTTGTATAGGTATTAAGTGTGGGCAACATATAGGCTAATAATTCATCTTGGAAACTTGAAAACCTTATGCAGAACCGCAACAGACCAGCTAAACTATAAGAGATACAAAAATGGTACCACAGCAAAAAATTGATCCACGTAATGAGCATTTTCTGCTAAGAGAATAAATTTGAAGATCTGGAAGAGCTGATGTGGAACTCCAAGAGCCCAGCCACACTATAACATAATATAGGAATGACGTCTTAGCAAGAGTTGTTCAGACTGATAAGCACTCTCTGTTGACGTATAAATGTTGAAGATGTGGAACACCTGTTGTGGAGCTCCAAGAGCCCAGTTACACTATAATATATATAGGAATGACGTCTTAGCAAAAGTTGTTCAGCCTGATGAGCACTCTCTGTTGACGTATAAAAATTGAAGATCTGGAACACCTGTTGTGGAAATTAAAGCTATCACTAATTTCACTGTATTTCTAACAAGGGGTGTCGTATTACCCAGAACTAACTGAGTTGTGGAGGGCAGATAGACAGTCGTTCCATGTAAAATACTGGTATTCAGCTGCATCCGGTTGTATTGGAAGCCGAACCCAACATCACTACATATTATAACAAAATGTTCTCTGCCGCGTCTATCTGTCTGTTCGCGGTAAACTAAAAAATTACTGCACTGATTTTCATTTTGTTTCCTTAAATAGATAGAGTGGTTCTCGAGGAATTTTTTAGTATATAATTTGTCAATTTTTTGTACAGATTGGCTAAAATATAATGATATTTGTTGGAGGTGTTGGTAAAAAATAAGGCGTCTGGGGGAGCTTTCAACGAAAACGCTGCCCTTTAAGATATAACAAAATGATGAATGGTAGAATTGTATATCTTATATAGGTCTACAGAAAAATCCACGATGGCTTATGTCTCTTAAGAATAATATACTATTAGGAAGAAATGAGGTTTTACGTAGCACATGTTACTTCTATGGCAAAGATTGACAACTTCGAATTGTGACTGGTCGCGAGTGACTTTGGTTGGGAATATGGTTCAAAGGGCTGTAATATTCATAATTCCATATTTTGTGTACCTCGTTGTCTTTCTTTAAGCATCTTCGCTTCTGTTTGCTAAATTCAGCAGCGGGATAAAGAACTTAGATTGCCCACTAAAGTACAAAACATCCAAGGAACAAAATAACAATTCCCTTCAACCGATAGTCAAAATGGTGGTTTTGACTTTTTCCGTTTTTTATGCTTGTCATTACTGTTATTTCACGTGTGTGTGATTGAATATCAAAAGTTGTGATAAATATGCAAGTACAAGTAAGTAGAAAGTGTGACCACCGTCGTAACGAGATTGACCTAAGGTGGTTCGCGAAGCAGGTATGCAAGTAGTGAAGAGTTAACCCTGAGAACCGGGTTTGTGCACTTCGTGTTGGCTTAGCCGTAAACTTGAGCGATGTTCCGCAACGAGTTCATACAAACGTCCAATCGTAAGCGATTGAACTGTAAGCAGTTCCAAAGCCTTGTCCTTTGTAACTATGCTCTTAGAAGCTTTAAGGTCTTTACAGCCCGTGAAGTCGCGTAATTACACGACCTCACCGTCACGTGTTACGCGAAACGTAAAGTACGCGTAGCGGAATTACGCGATACGTAGTAATTATTACGTATCCAATTTCGATCCAAACATACACGACATTGACGAGTTGTGTGACGAAGTGACCGACTACAAGTGTCTGTCGCGAGTGGCTTCCTGTCTCAAGGGTGACGCTGGAGTTTGGCTAAGTGAATGGGTTTCCTATGACTGAACTTATTCAAAATTTAAGCCGGAATTAAACCACTATGTCCTCGGTAGTTGGATTGCGTCAATATTCTATTCCAAACAATGAGCGTGATATCCGACAACTTTCCAATGTATGCCGAGTATGCCCGGCGTAGCTTGTTACGTTTAAGAATTGGGTAAGTGTCTTACCGATAAATTGTAAAACCCTGATCGTTTGCCAACGAATCCTTAATCAAACCCTTCGCCAAGTCAAATATTAAGGTATAATAGTAAGCTTTGGTCAGGTGCGGCCGAGCTCACGGAAAATAGGAGCATTAAGGGACTCCCAAGTTCCTGGAAATGTCAGGTATGTGCCCAGAAGTGGGTGCAATTTCTTAACTATTTATGGTTTCAGAGATGGCTGTGGGTGTGTTCCCAAAGGCGTGAGTTACCAAGCATGCGGGTTAGTCCCAAGGCAGTCGCCAAGCGCGCAGGTTAGTCCTACGGCGTGTGTCGCCTAACGTGTGGGTGTGTTCCCAAAGGCGTGTGTCGCCCAGCGAGTGGGTGTGTTCCCATGGCGTGTGTCGCTGAACACGCGGGTGTGTTCCCATGGCATGTGTTGCCAAACGCGCGGGTGTGTTCCCATGGCGTGTGTCGCTGAACACGCGGGTGTGTTCCCATGGCGTGTGTCGCTGAACACGCGGGTGTGTTCCCATGGCGTGTGTCGCCAAACGAGCGGGTGTGTTCCCACGGCGTATGACGCCAAACGCGCGGGTTTATTCCCACGGCGTGTCGCCAAACACGCGGGTTTGTTCCCAAGGCGTGTTTCGCCAAACGAGCGGGTGTGTTCCCACGGCGTATGACGCCAAACGCGCGGGTGTGTTCCCACGGCTTGTGTCGCTGAACGCGCGGGTGAGTTCCCAAGGCGTGCATCGCCGAATGCGCTGCTGTGTTCCCGAAGCGTGCATCGCCGAACGCGCTGCTTTGTTCCCGAGGCGTGTGTCGCCGAACACGCTGCTGCGTTTCTGAGGCGCGTGTCGCCGAACACGCTGCTGTGTTCCCGAAGCGTGTATCGCCAAACACGCTGATGTGTTCCCGAGGCGTGTATCGCCGAACACGCTGTTGCGTTCCTGAGGCGCGTGTCGCCGAACACGCTGCTGTGTTCCCGAGGCGCGTGTCGCCGAACACGCTGCTGTGTTCCTGAGGCGCGTGTCGCCGAACACGCTGCTGCGTTCCCGAGGCGTGTGTCGCCGAACACGCTGCTGTGTTCCCGAGGCGCGTGTCACCGAACACGCTGCTGTGTTCCCGAGGCGCGTGTCGCTGAACACGCGGGTGTGTTCCCATGGCGTGTGTCGCTGAACACGCGGGTGTGTTCCCATGGCGTGTGTCGCCAAACGAGCGGGTGTGTTCCCACGGCGTATGACGCCAAACGCGCGGGTTTATTCCCACGGCGTGTGTCGCCAAACACGCGGGTTTGTTCCCAAGGCGTGTGTCGCCAAACGAGCGGGTGTGTTCCCACGGCGTATGACGCCAAACGCGCGGGTGTGTTCCCACGGCTTGTGTCGCTGAACGCGCGGGTGAGTTCCCAAGGCGTGCATCGCCGAACGCGCTGCTGAGTTCCTGAGGCGCGTGTCGCCGAACACGCTGCTGTGTTCCTGAGGCGCGTGTCGCCGAACACGCTGCTGTGTTCCCGACGCGTGTATCGCCGAACACGCTGTTGCGTTCCCGAGGCGCGTGTCGCCGAATACGCTGCTGTGTTCCCGAGGCGCGTGTCGCCGAACACGCTGCTGTGTTCCCGAGGCGCGTGTCACTGAACACGCTGCTGTGTCCCCGAGGCGCGTGTCGCCGAACACGCTGCTGTGTTCCCGAGGCGTGTCGTCGAACGCGCTGATGTGTCCCCAAGCCGTGTGTCGCCGAACGTGCGGGTGCGTTCCCACGGCGTGTGTCGCCGACCGCGCGATGGTGTTCGCAAAAGCTTGTGTCACCGGACGTTGGTTTGTAACCCGGATAGCGTGAGTCGCTGTGGTAAAGTATTTGGCAGTAAGATAGGACGGTTGGGACGCTGACCATCTTATGTTTCTGTCATTAATCGTAGTAAAGTTTTCGGCAGGGATATAGGGCGGTTAGGACGCTGACCATCTTATATTTTTGCCATTCTGAACTTTCAACTTTTACGTGATTATTGTGTTGCTTACACAAATAATCATCGTAAACTCTTCCAGATTACGAAACCCATGATGTTGATCATCGTGGTGCTTATACAAATAATCATCGTAAACTCTTCCAGATCACGAAACCGGTGATGTTGAGCATAACCTGGACCGTTCTGAAAGTAACGAGCCGGTGCCCGTGACGGTAGGGCTGTCCATACCTGATCTCGATGCTGGAATAGTGCGCTACCAAGATCATCGCATTGTAGGCACAACCTACAACTTTCAAGTCGAGGGCGACTTGGCGTCAGGAGAAGCCGTATTAGGAAGAAATGAGGTTTTACGTAGCACATGTTACTTCTATGGCAAAGATTGACAACTTCGAATTGTGACTGGTCGCGAGTGACTTTGGTTGGGAATATGGTTCAAAGGGCTGTAATATTCATAATTCCATATTTTGTGTACCTCGTTGTCTTTCTTTAAGCATCTTCGCTTCTGTTTGCTAAATATACTATATCCATTTTAATAATTTGAAAATGGGCAAACTAGGTTCCCATGAGTTGAGGAAATGGGATCATCATGATTAATTTTGGTCGCGATAACCGACATCCACGCAGGCGAAGCCGCGGGCATCAGCTAGTATAAAATAAAATAATAATATTTTGAGTAGGTTCAAATTTAATAAATTTAATCTGAATCCGATTCGCTCGAGGAGGTGCCGTCTTCATCAGCTTCGCTAATATATATATAGCTTCGCTATTATATCATTATCAATCAAAGTATTAATTCATTCAGTCAAACTTTTCGAAAAATATTTTTTTCCTTTTTTCGACGACCTTTGCCCAGTCATCTTTTTCTTTTCGTATCGATGAACTCAAATTGTATTAGACCCGTATGTAGCCAGCTGAACGTGCGAATGGCGAATTATTCATGCATTTTATAATTATAATGAAAAACGTATTATTATATAGTTTAACAACAGATAACGTTTCAACTGTTTAGTTATTTTTGGCACAGGGTAATTACTTCATTTGGTGTAAATCGGCTGTCCGGGACAATATCACCATCTAAATGAAGTTTGATTTTTGCCATGTTTAAAGTAACTTGTATGATTTCTAAATGGCGCTTCTTTTAAATTTACATTATATAAAGTAGGTAATGTGAAAGTTATGTTGTTCAAAAGGGCCAAAATGTCATTACCAAGGGGTGTCCGCTTTTCAGTTTTCGATAAAAATTCAGCAAAATGTTCTATTAAATTCATCTTTACGGTAGTTTAAGCCGTAAACATGAATTAAATAGAACATACGTTATATGTATACGTAAAAAGTTTAGTAGTTAAGTCATACATTATTGACTGCACAAATTAAAACGTACTGAAAAACACTGAACAGCAACATCGTACATTTTGGTTCCTATTAAACTCGTCACCACCGTGTCACAACGTGACGCGGCATGCAGCTCATCACTAAATAGCTTTTCACAAACCCCGTCGCTGCCCCCGCGTGCCTATAGCCACCATTCAGACGGCGAAGTGAACTCATGTCCGTGGTTTTTGTCACAGTAAAATTGTCTTTCCCGTGGGTATCATTCCTCGGTAAGTATACGAATTGTTTATAAATAAATAAATAAATAAAATTCATTTAATTCAGGCATAACACCCATATTGCACAATTAATACAAAGAATAAGAATAATAAAAATGTCAAAATGCTGCTCCAAGGATAAATGAGATAAAAAATAAAATTAAATTAATGTCACAAAAATACAGTAAAATACAATTTTAGAACGTCACAGAATTAAAAATTTAAATAAAACGTCACAATACAACAGTCACAGAATTAACATTAAATTATCATACACAATACAGACAGAATTACACATATAAACACAACAATCATAGGCATTTTAATAACGTACAAATAACATTAAATTCAAATAAAATAAAAATTTAAGGGCACTATCATGTATGCCTGCTGCAGCATTTTCGTAAATAGGGGCACTCAAATCGCCCAGCGATTATTGCCAGGACAGTGTTGGAGCTGGCCCGCACCCTGCGCACTAAGGACGCGCACCGCTTGCGCATGGTGGCGTGAAAACAGTCGGTGCGCGCTTCCGCAAACATGCCCGAAGCACTGCAGAAGCGGGGCAGCCCCAAAACCGCCCGGAACGCGTTGTTGTACTGGACGCGGAGGGCGTTGTAGGACGCTTGTGTGTAGCGGGCCCACAGGCTGCACGTGTATAGTGAGGTGCAATACGCCTTGAACAGGGTTATTTTCACTGTATCAGAGCAACGTGCAAACCTGCGAGCAAGCATGTTAGCCCTTTTCGACAAAGCCCTCCGCTCCCGTTCGATATCAGCATGATCCCTGAGGTCAGCCGTGACTATATGCCCCAAGTATTTGAACTGGTCCACTCTGTCTAGCGGAACACCATTCAGACAGACAGGTGGTACATACTCGAGGCATCTAGCACCGCCGGCCCCAAAGACCATGCATTGACTCTTCACAACATTATATTTGAGCCCATGCCTATCCGCGTACTCCTCACAGACATGAACCAGTTTCCTCAGGCCACAGATCGACGCGCTCAGCAGCACCATGTCATCGGCATAACTAAGATTATTGACGCACGCGCCATCCACGTGGCAGCCGACATGTCGACTGCTGAGCGCGACGATCAGCGCGTCCATGTAGAGGTTAAAGAGGGTTGGCGAGGTCAATCCACCCTGTCTCACTCCACACTCAAGCTGGTACGGTTCCGACATTGCCCCCGCCCATCTGACGCTGTTGACCTGATGCGTATACCAGTACTTGAAGATGGTCACAAGTTCACGCGGTAGGTTAATGGCAATTAATTTATCCCACAGAATATCATAGTCAACCAGGTCAAATGCCCTGGATAGGTCGAGGAAACACGCATACACAGGCGTGCTACGATCTGTGTAATATCTGACGGTATGCTTAAGACACAGTATAGCACTTTCTGTAGAGAGTTGCGGTCTAAAACCAAACTGGTTATCATGTAGGCTTACATATTTATCCAGCTGTGTATTAAGCAAACCGTCAAACACTTTGGCTATGATGGTGGCTAGGGAAATGGGCCTATAGTTAGTTTTATCAGAAAGGTCACCTGTCTTATTTTTCACCACAGTCTGTGGTGGTGCCACAGACTTCATAAGGTCTGCCGGCAGGTAAGAGTGGCTCACGCACAGTGAGAAGAACATCGCTAAGACTCTAGATATATGCGGGCCAGCATGCTGCAGGTGTTCAATGCTGAGGCCGTCGTGGCCCGGAGATTTGCCCCTCGTCATTTTCATGATAATTTTATCGACGTTTCGCGCAATAAATCTTACCCCAACTGGCTCGATCGGTAACTCAGCATTAAAGACCCCATCCGCAGGCCCCAGAGGAGATTGTACCAAAAAATGGTTCCGAAAGACATCCGCAATGTCCTTATGGCCACTCACACCATCGACACTCACCGGAAGGCCCGGCCTAACATTTACCTTGCTTGTACTCTTCCAGAAACCACGAAAGTCACCCTTGGAATGTTTCTGCGCAAGAGTGTCCATACGCATCTGATCTTCACGATCTTGGCAAGCCTTCAAACGTGACTTGAACACTCTTCTGCTCTCACACATTTCGGTGTACATCGTACCAGACCTAGGCCTACCACACGCTACCCAATCTGTAAACTTCTGCCGAGCCACCCCGTGAGCCCCTCTGATATGCTCGTTCCAACCCACTACGCGCGGACCACTCCCCCCCGCCCGTCTGCTTCCTCGACCCACCAAAGACGCATCGCGAAGGGCAGCCACAATGTCAGAGTACAGACCGTCTAAGACACGCCTGTGGCCGACGTCATTACAACAACAGTCAGCACAACTCATACACTCGGGAGGAAAATCTATTAATCTCAACCGTTGGTTACACAAGTTTGTATAAATAGCGACCTGTTGCTCGTTTCTTACACCCCAGAGTACGTTATTATTGTCAATTACATTATGAGGCAGCTTCGGTGACAATAAATTTAAATTACATTCAATAACCAGAGGAAAATGGTCAGACCAAATTGTATCATATTTAATGTACACATTAACAACCGATCGTTTTGCGGCTTGGGTTACAATACAGTGATCTAGCCAGCTGCAGGACCCATGAGCGTCACTAACAAATGTGTACGCACCTGAATCAGAACCCAGAAAATCAACATCAACACACGTGAAACACTGTTCACTACAAAACTGTAGAAGCTCGTTATAAAACAATTCAGATAAATCGGCATTATAATCACCTAACATAAAAACTGATTCAATACCGTATTCGTCAACAATTGCGCTCACCGTACTAAGGCAGTCCGTAAAGTCTGGCAGGTTGTCCACCGCATTCGTAGGCATGTAAACACTCATCACTATCACCGGTCGTTCACTAGACGTTATCTTAATTGCACAGATGCGAGCATTGTCACACCGCAACACCGACACTTGTTGGAATACACTGCTTCTCCACAACAGCGCGACACCGCCATACGGCCTCCCGCGCAGTATACCACCAGACGTGTCGACCGCAGACGTGCCCGTATAACCAAAGTCACTGTCGATCGAGCTTAAATATGGTATATCGTCAGGCAGCAACCATGTTTCTTGTAAAGCAATGAGATCACATGTGTTACATAACTCCCTAACACTATCCACGGAGCGCTTCACACTTTTACAGTTGAAACTGGCGAAACTATAAGTACCGCTACCTCTCATGTTTGACGTTTACTTTGACCGTGAGCAGATAACAATCTGCTCGGGTTACGGGGTTTAAAATTGATAAAACGTCTAAATATGATCCCATTAGGCCATATCGCACCTTCGGTGCAACAAAGTCACAACAGCCCATTTACAAAATGGGCTGTTGTGACT
Source organism: Lycophotia porphyrea (assembly GCA_950005105.1). Lineage (NCBI taxonomy): Eukaryota > Metazoa > Arthropoda > Insecta > Lepidoptera > Noctuidae > Lycophotia > Lycophotia porphyrea. The sequence continues at coordinate 1,999,694 of OX465411.1, forward strand.
TTGTTGCACCGAAGGTGCGATGTTCTCGTCTAGGAACAAAGATAATTTCGATTCAGCGACAAAAAATTTGTATGCCTTGTGGTCTTTTTCTTTTTCCATGATTATTTTCTCAATGGATACTGTTTGTTGAGTCTTACTGCGAATGTATTTAGTTATGTCATCCTCTGTCGTTTCACAATGAATATTTGTTATAAATATGGGAACTTTCTTATCAGCCGCTTTGAAATTACAATTCTGATCTTTCGCTATGCCTGACTTTCCTAGGTACCGATAGTTTGATGGTTTCCTACGATACGAAACCTGGCGCCAACCTTCACCACCAGAATCCACCTTCGATATTGCTTCGTTCACGCACAATCCATATGCATATCCATATTATATGAATCGTATATTATCTTATTTGCAAAGCAATTATCGAGCATTATTCTCACAACCAATGATATTACCACAAATGTTTTTTATTTTTTTTATTTTTTTTTGAGATTGGGTCTGTATAATTTTAAGATAACAATATGTATTTGAAATAATTATGATGTGATTTTTGTTTTATTATTTTAATTTGAATGTAATTGTAATGTTGATTTAAGCATTTTTAAATTCTGTTTTTTTTTTTTTAATTTTGATTTTAAGTAATTTTAACTTTAATTTATTTGTTAATTTTTATTATTTTTTGTTTTTAATTTGTTAACGTTTTAAATCTGTATCTTAATTTATTGTAATGTACTTACATTTTTTTGTTGTTTTTGATGTTGTTATTTCAAGTCACCAAAAAAATCTTGAATATCTTTAGATTGCCTTTTTTGGCTTTTTTATTGTATTTTTTCATAGATAACCATTATTGGTAAATGTTGTGTTACCCTGTAAGTAATTGTTGCACTTATAAACGTACTATTAAGCAGGTATAATTATAATATTTGGTGTAAACAATAATTGTTGGCTAACCTAAATAAATAAATAAAAATAAATAGCATAACTGATTTGCTATGAGGCAATCAGTAGCACACTGGAATATCTTATACGGTACATTATGCTAACGTGAAATTTCTGAATTTTATCATTACCAAGGTTGTCATTACCATGGATTACCATGGTCTGTTCAATCCACGGCAATGACTATCTCCACTTATCCTGCAAAGAAATTGTATGTTTAAATGTTTGCCTATAACCTAACTGATTTGTTATGACGTAATAAGTAGAAAGTTCTGGAATATCTTATACGGTACGTGCTTAAGTGGAAATTTCTGGGTTTTCTCATTACCATGGATTGCCGTGGATTCTTCAATCCGCGGTAATGACAATGATTCCATGGTAATGACAATGATTTCATGGTAATGACAATGATTACATGGTAGTGACAGTGATTCCATGGTAATGACTATCTACAACTATCCAGTAAATAGCTTGCATTTTTTATTTTGCCTTTTATATCCGTGCACACTTTCCGTTAATTTTAGTGTCTGTATTTTGCGCAAATATTTATCACATGATTATTTTAGTTTTTTATAATATTGATTGTTCCAGTGAATGAAACAAGATAATAAAGAAGAATTGTTTTCAGAAGCCGGCGAATACTGTTTAGGAAAGCGATCGTATGATGGGTCGGGTTGTCCCTCGATAACTCTAAATTATAGATCGATAAAAATTAGAAAAGTTTATCATCCAAAAAACTGATGTTTCATTCTAACATTTTAGAAGGTCGTTTAATTTAAAGACATTGTTTTCTTTTTTTATATTAAATTTGAAAGGTCCGCAAGTTAAACGATTTTTAAATGACCAATAATTTCTTTGCATTTGACATGTACAGACGCCAGTAGGTCAAGCTACCTGAAACTGTCAGATTTTCCCAATCAACCTTGAACCTAATGCTTTGGCAATAAAGTCGAAAATCTATTAAAGAAGTCTGATAGTTTGGTAGCTTGACATGCTGGCGTCTGTGACTGATAATTAAAAAATAAGATTATTTTTAATTTCAAAGAATGCCAAATAAGCCAATATATATATATGTGTTTTATTAAGATTTATTCGAGAAGCAAAATGAAACTAATAAATAAATAATTCTGATCTATTATTCTTTAATACCTACTAATATTCTATTATTTTAGAAACAATCTGTAAAAGTCTCAATGCAGTATTCTTAAATGCTGCAAGAACTGTTCACTCATTAGAGATGAAACATTTGTCATTACCATGTGCTATAATCATTACCAAGGTGTTAAATGTCATTACCATGTGCTAAGGTCATTACCAAGCGTGCAAAATGTCATTACCATGACGCTTCAAACTTTGCGGGTCCATATTTTCACTAATATGGATCCTAAAAGGTGGCCTTAATTTTTTTTATAATCCTTGAATAAGTAATATTTAACTAAGATGAAGTTTGCGATTAAAAACAACATTTTTTTTTTATATTTTCTAACAAACCGCCCAATTTACACCAAATGAAATAAATACCCCACAACACTACAAAAATTGACATTTGACGTAACCTTGTAACAACGCAGGATGAATTTTAAAATACATATATCGTTTTCTTATTTATTAAACATAAATTTAGTGCGAAATTATAGCATTGATTGTTACATATGATTTAATGATATCGTTTTTAATAATATTATTTGTTAATAGGGCAAAAAAACGATAGTTATATGTTTATCATAAATTCTTCGCCACTTCAAAGTTACGTCGTCCTTTCGCTCACGACCTTTCAGGAACGCATTCTCTCAGCGGCCAAACTATTATATTTGGTACTTTCATGCTACCAAATCAATTTTTGGCAGGTCATTAATACATATACATTAGGACTTGTCATTGTCAACGATATTACAAAAGTATGATAACCTTGACCTGATGCGCAGGCATCACCAGAATCATGCAGGATACCTGACCCGCCAGAGGAACTCCTCAACGGTGTACGGCATCTACCTCGTGTTTGGGGCTCATGCCATGCAGATGCTAATCCAGCTAATCGGTTAGGGTCATAGTCTACAGGTTATGTTCTAAATGTAAACATTAGAAAAACAGAATAATCTTTATTATCTATGTACTTACACCATACTTTCATTTTCCATACAAGGAAACATTTTTAATTTTGTACAAAATTCTGTGCCTCTAGTGAAAAGGAGTATAAATCCTATTAAATCTCTATGGTACTTATGCCCCTTTTCAGTAGACGCACAGAATTAAAGTAGGTACTGCTTCTTAGTCTTTGCAATTCTGCTAAAGCCAATCTGTCATGAGGACTTTAAACAGATTCTCTGATAGAGTTTACGAAAACGTGTCTACCAGTAATATAAATCAAGAAACGATGCAATAAAACTTAAATTAAAAATTTAAAGAAACCCTCGACACAAGAACCCTTTAAAAATAAAATATTAAAATTTTGACCTTTTACGTTTAATAGAATACTTTATTTAATTCAAGCGTGTGCGCGTGCATTTTTGAAGTAAAAACTTCTTTAGGCGCGTTGGACATTTTTGAGATGAGGAAAAACAATTGACCTCACGACACCGTCAAACGACCTCTTTTTCGTTGCAGAGTTTACAGTAGTGCTACATATTACAAGCCCACAAAAATACAGTGTATAGTCAAATGTATAAGTAAAAGACTTATGCAAAAATATTTTCTAAAAATAATCCAGAATCTTGAAAAAAGAAAAAGTTTTCCTTTCTGTCGGTGTTCCCGGAGTGTTTGGTTTTTTTTACACCCTTTATAATAGATATTACCTATTCCAGGTTCAGAGACTGTCATCAGTCACTTAAATCCGCTAGATGCACTCAAAACTATGTTGACGGTGGAATTGGAGAAGTTTGACAACAATACTGACATTTACAGCTCGCTTACAGTGCATAATGCTTCAAACGCGTATAAACCTGCAATTAGCTTTACTATGCACTGTTCAGGAACTGACAGGAAGTTGATCAGCTTGATTGATGATGGTTTCTGTAAGTATGACAGCAGTTTATTTTACATTTAGTTTTACGCTTCCGTTGCCAAAGGGTGCTAACGGAACTCTATTACTAAAGCTCCGTTGTCTGTCCGTTCGTCTGTCACACGGCTGTATCTTTTGAACTGTACTAGATAAATACTTGAAAGTTTCAAAGAGTGTGTATCACAATGGACACTATAAAAAAAAATAAAGTTGAAAATTTTAAGGGTTTTCCATACAAAAAACACGTTTATTACGTGTTTTTTTTTAATATTGTACGTTGATACGGAACCCTTCGTGTGCAAAACCGGCCAAGTGCGAGTAAGCCTTGCACTTGGCTGGTTTTGTTGTTAAATGTATCTACTGTGTAGAATGTTAGGTTGTAGGTACCTATATCTCCTCTCAAAGTTCGACTAACTAAACCCAACTAACTAACTAAAACTTTATGTAATTTATTTCAGATCAGTATAAAATTGATAGCACATTGACCTATGACGAAACAAAAAGCGTGAAGTTCAGCTGCCAAGAAAAAGGTGAGTTTCAGTTAGTTCTTTGTATTAGGACCCTACATCATACGAGGTAGGGTCCCACCTAATCATACGAGCTGCACGCGACAAAACAAAAAATGAAAGAAATGGCTTAGGGCGCATCCAGTTACCGAAGCGTTCGCCACGCGATCGCGAACAGAACGAGTGACCTCCGCATTCGCGTTCATTTCGTTCAACGAAACCAAACGCGGTCGCGCTGACTGAGGGCTCATCCGGGTTTTCAAATAAATTAGTGACTTAGGAACGAACTCGCCACGTAAAGGTCAACGCAGACCGCGACGGGATGGCAAAGGATTTAAATTACCAATGTACATTCAAACGTATCGATATAAAAATACGACATAAATTGCTATGCTTTAAAATGATGCCGTGGCATCGAAAGGGAACTCATTATACAGCATTGAAAGACACGTATAAAACGTTAAGTCCCGGTCTGCGTAGGCCTTAATGGAGCAAACGGCCGCTATAATAAAATATCGGGCAGAATTACATGTGTGAATGTTACAAATCTTTATAGAGATATTGTTCAGTCAGCGACTTTGTCTAAAACTGGATGGTTCTTACGTGTGACTAAATACCTCCTGTAGATGTCTACTACATACTACGAACCGTCTGCAGCGTTAGGGCGCTCCCTCACTGAAGCTTTCGCCTGTAATGTTTTTTCTCCGATAAACGCCTCCCTCGGCGACAGCCTTCTGGCACTCACTGCGTGACAACTCTGGGCGATCGGTCTTGATGCATTGTAATGTACCAATTCAAAATATTCCAAGATTCGATTTTGTATAGAAAACAAGTGACAGTACAGGTTGCGCAATGCAAAGGCGCATACCCACAGCGGCGCACGGATAGGCTACGCACTTGTGTTATACTTTGCTTTGCAAGAAAAGGTATGTGATTGTTTCCACTGAAAACCACGGCCACGCTATGCATCAATTGACGTCATAAGTACACGCGTGGCTTGCTCGAATAAGGCGCTCACATAGCTCAATGCTGTCAACGCCATGCACGCTGTGCACGCGGTACACGCTGTACACGAATATTAACCCACGACTAAGACCGCGGTGGGTCACGCAGGCTATAGTTGTACATAGTTGTGCGTGCGTAGCGTGTACTGCAGTGGAAACGTAGACCCACATTGTCAAACAAATGAATCCACGCAGCGAGCGAATGCTCTCGGTGAGCGAACGCCTTTAAGAACAAAAAATTGTTTCAGTACGAGCTGTGGGAGTAGCCTGGATAAATAGCGCAGGAGACAGGATTTTTCCTTACAATGAACCAGTAATCACACTGAATGCCACTAAGATGCACAACGCTTCGATGCTGTGTTGTCTGTACTACACGGTGACTGCTGAGCAGGACGTGAAGAAACTACGACGCTTCGTGAAGAACAAAACTTTACTGATTTATGGCAAAAAGATGGTGAATAATGGGGTTCTGCCTAGAGGCATACGTAAGTAGTGTCTTATGCCTGGTTACTACCTGGTTAAGACTACTTACACTAGTTTACAATTTTTAACTTTTTTTGTATACCCGGCAAGATTTTTTACAAACGTCTTAAACTACCTTCCTTAAGCCTAAAAGTGTTAACAGAAATATTCTATCACGTTTTTATTTACTGTTTATTCATATTTTTCTGCTAACCTGATTGGCGGTTGTAGTTTTATGTTCATTTAATCGACAGAAACGATTAATAACTTGTTTCAGATTTTATTATTATGTATAGCAGAAAGTGTTTACTAAATTCTGATCTCTTTCCCCACATTGGCGGACAGTTTATAATTTCAAAAAAATAGGAAGTTCCATTAGAGATTCGTATCTACGTTTATTCAGGATTCCTAAGTGTTTTGTGAAAGTTTTCGAAACGTTTTACTGCATTGGCCATCAAAAGTTACCGTTTTTTTTTTCTAAAAACTTAGGAAGTATGAGTTGCTACCAGGGGGCCGTTTTTAATAACATCTAAAGACTTTTGAAGATAATTTATCAAGGATTTTGCCATAAAATAATGTTAGAGGCTGACTATTGGCCTGATTTATAAAAGAAAGCAATCCACAATACTAAAAAAAGTAGACGAAAATTTGCCATTCTTATTTTTGTTTACTAAGACTTCGTCGTTTGCATGTATACAAATATTTCCAAAACCAGACGTGACGGATTTTTTTCATATTTTTTTCTGGATAACTCTTTCCATAATAAACAATAATCAGCAACTATCAGCTCGGGTATAAAAATCGTGTAAACTAGTGTTATTGTTTCCTATTGTTCAAATCTTTGGTTTAGAAGTTGTTGGTGACATTTATTAATAAATAAACACTAAATGACATCACAATAAATGCGTTAAAAGCACGCTGCTGGGCCCTCGCGCATTAATTGTTGTGCAGCCTGTAGTAGAAGGGTCTACCCTAAAGGGTCTACCCTAAGCCAGCATGAGAATCTTTATGTAATGAAATCTTTATTGTCTATATATAAATCCACAATTTTCAATAAATACATACATACACACGTAGGTAAATATAATATGTAAAATTAAGTACTCTTACGAATAACATTTAAGGTACTTCGTTTCTACTAAAATTTGTTGGGAATCAAAAATGACAAATAAAATCGCACTATGATAATCTTTACTCATTTCCGTCCATTTCTCAAATATGTATGTTGGGGTCGGCTTACAGTCTCACCAGAGTCAGCCGAATACAAGTATTTCACATGAAGCGAGGCCTATCTGATCTCCACAACGTAGTTATTGGGTAGTACGATCCCCCTTGGTAAGACAGGTTGTCAAACTTTGGGCTTCTGACTACTCGTAACGACTGTCAAAGATCTGCAAATGACAGCCGGGACTAACGGCTCAGCGTGCTTTCCGAGACATGCAGGATACCCTGTATTATAATAAATGGACCTCAGCCAGTGTTGCTTTACCTTGAAGATCGACTTGTTTTGCTGCTATTCGCTAGCCACACAAGCCCCTTCACAACTATTAAAATTGTGACGAATATTGAAAAAAAAGAGTCATATTATACCTATACCAGAAAGAGAGTTTTGGATGGTTAAATACTAATGAGAAGCCGCTGGCGCCCCTTAAAAACTTTCTAGGTACTATGTCCCTAGGTACATATAACATTTTCATTTGGTGTTTTTTTTTCAGCAAATTATAAAACTTCAAAAGACATACGCAATTCAAATATTACAAATGAAACTGGTATAGACCTAAGCACTACAATAAATGGACATGGCAAAGACCTAAGCACTACAATTAATGAAACTGCCCAAAATCCAAATATTACAAATGCACCGGACAAGAACAGCTCTGGTTCTACAACTAGCACTGACTCAAATGACTACGGTTTGTATTAACCTTATCACGTTTTCGTCGGAAATTATTATCACGTGAATACCCTGTAAAAAGCCTACATGCCTACATGCCTACAGGCCTACAACCGTAAATGCCGCAAAATTATAATACTGGATGTATGCATGTGTATCTACCTATGTCTCGTTGGTGTAGTGGTCGCACAACACTGCCGCTGCAACATGTCATGGGTTCGTTTCCCAGACCGGGTGGTGTTGTTGTGTGTGTCATCAGGAAATTCTCAGTAGCAGGTCAGGGTCTGGATATGTTGGGAGTATCAGCTACGTATAGACAGACTTCTGCCGGACCCTTCGGGGATTGAAAGTGTGGAATGTACCATTAAACGCTTTATGTGTAGTTTCAGATACACAAACTACTACTTACGTCATCGTAATAATTTCCTCGATATCAGCATTGGTGCTGATCCTTCTAATTTCGATTGTTGCCATAAAGACACTTTACTGGAAAAAAAATGATCGGTTAGAGAGACCCCGCGCCCCGTGCCAGCTCCCGCCGAATGAGGTAAGTTACTGCTGTTCTTTCGCTGTTAATTTACTTTTTAGAAGATTGAGCAGTACAGAGACACCCCCTTTACCCTAAAGTTCCCCATACTCCGTTAAAATGGGGAGGATCCTCTAACCAGAGGGGCTGGTGGATACCCACTTGACGGTTTTGTCAGAGAAAAGTTGCCGTTCCATACATTTTGACCGTGTAGGCACCACTTTTGTAGGAAACAGCAGATTTTACCGATGAATCATTTCCATTTCGGGGGGTGCCGAATGATGTACTGTACACATGGTAACCGTTTGTGCATCGATGTCTCTTCCAAATCTAAGATTTCTTCGCGAATAACTTTGATTGCGCGGTGCAGGATTTTCAACTTTTGATTACGTACTACAAGGTTATGATTGGGTTGTTGCTGTTGACCGTAAACTAAATCTGAAAGAACAGTACAGTTGTAGTGGAATCGGTAGGCAGACACCGTCCTGCCGCAGACCTCGCTAGCAACATAATATTCAAAGGTGGTGGGAGGCTGGAAATTAACTATTAATATGCTTATTTCATGCGAGAAAATTGTGGGTATCGACACTATCGACAATGGCGGTACCTACCGGGTCCAACTAAAGCTAAGAACCGTACAGGTGATCAAGTACAAAAAAACAACATCAAAATCGGTCAACCCGTTTAGTAGGTGACTAACACTCGTACGCCGGAAAATGTACGGAATTTTATAATTTAATAAGAAATCTTTTGGCGCAATAACATTGAGCGTGCGGAGCGTTCTTTATTTTATTTTATTTTGGTTCTTCGTAAACATTTGTGATAATGTTTTGATGAAATTGTACTGAAATTACGGTACCATAAAACCAGATAGCGGCGCTAGCGCTCTGGTTCGACTTAGCCCGCACACGAAAAGATCTTTGAATAAGTTTGAGCATTGAGCTGGACGACGCATTGTTTTTATTTTAATTTTGATGTGAAACATCTAGATATAGCTGCGGGTTAAACCATATATGTATATGTCACCGGAAAATAACAAGAACCGCCAATTTATAAATTTTCTAGGAAATTTATAAACTTTCGTAGGATTCTAAACGAGATATAAATTGTATTATTTTATGGCCACATTTTCGCAAACTTATCAATTTGCGAAGTCTCGTGGTAAATTTATAAACTAACGGATATCCATTCGTAAGATTCTAAACGGTTCGACCAATCACAAAAGAGCTTTTAATTTTACGCTTCTTTCAAATACGGCAAATAACACACTGCTCTCCGATTGGTCGATATTGACAGTGGCAATGCTTGTGTCCATAGACTTAGGCACAATCAGACCACCATTTTGGCTGTCCGCAGCTTCTAGGTCGCTCATTATGGGTCTAGTTTAGTAACCTTAGCAAAATAAAACTATTTCCACAGTTCCAACACAGTTACAACATTAAAAACTTTACAAAAACAAACGAGCAACCGGTTTGTTTACGTTCCGTGGCGAACAATGGCGGTGGAGAGGAAAGAGAAGGAACACGTGACTTATTCAACCAATCAGAGCGCACATGGCGTTTGGTACTTATTATTTTACGCGTGATTTCGGAAAGTTTATCAATTAAATAATAATAAATAAATAATAATAAATCGTTTATTTATAAAAAGGGGCACATTTACAATAAAATATCTTAACAATTAAAATACACCACAATTTGCTCATTTGCCTGAACTAGGTTGAACCTGTGTTTCAGGCTACAAAGCGCATAATTACCTAGTTAAAATAAATAAATTAACATTACAAGAAAAGTAAAGTAAACATAAATAAAAATCAAATTAAAAACAGCGTGTTTGCAGTTTATTTGCACACAACAAGTAGATCTTCTGTCTGTGCATAAGACATGGGTTGTAAAAAGGTAATTACAGATTTTTTACAGCTAAAATAATTTAACTTATATATACCTAATTTTCTATTTAATCTATTGTACAGAAATGGGCCTAAAAATGAAAAGAATCTTTCGACAAAGACATGTTTGGAGGTTGCATTAGAAACGCATACTATATCATTCCGCCTTTGGTATTGTCAGCATTGTACGTGAGCATGGTGTGCTGTTTTAGTACTAAGTGCATAATGAAAAGCTGACGCACAGTCAGCACGTTGCAGGATTTATAGAGCTGATCTGTGGGAAAGAAAAAAAGGATGGAAGTTTGCTACCTTTAAAATTGCTCTTTGAGCTCTTTCAAGGGGAAGCAAGATAGTTTTTGATGCACCACCCCATGAAATGATACAGTAATGAATTATTGATTGACATAGGGCGAAATAAACTTGTGTTATTAGTTTTGAATCTGCAAAATTACGTATTTTTTTAAATACATATATTAATTTGCGCACTCTTTTAACCAGACTTTCAATATGATGCCTAAAAGAGAGAGTGTCGTCTATTATCACCCCGAGGTATTTAATGTTACAGGTTTTGAGGATAGTAGGACAATTGCACATGTTAGCTGACAGGTTACCACATTGATGTGCATATATAAGAAAGTTAGCAGTGTTTAGCTGAGGCTTGCGCATGGAGAAGTGAATATATTTAGTCTTGTCAGCATTTAATGTTAGTAAATTGCTTTGGAGCCAATTAGTCACAGTATTAAAAGCGAGTTGAGCGTTTTCAAACAGTTCGCCACTGTTTTTAGCAGAAAATATTAGCGCTGTGTCGTCGGCATATGATATTATTTTGCCGTGCTTGTTATCTACATTACATAGGCCGTTAATATAAACCAGGAATAAGGTGGGGCCCAAAATGCTTCCCTGGGGAACACCAAAACCAGAATTTTTCTCATCATCGCTCGTAAAGTTGTCAATCCTAACACACTGGTATCGGTCGGTTAAGTAGTCAGCAAGTAGTGCCAGCGGCGTTCCCCTTATTCCCATGGCCTCTAATTTTCTTAGGAGCAGAGATACAGAGACAGTGTCAAATGCTTTCGCTAAATCAAGGAAGACTCCAGGACCTGGTTCCCTTTGCCTAGCTCCTCTGAGATATAATTGGTCAGGCTATGCACCGCATCGGCTGTGGATAATTTGGCTCTGAAGCCAAATTGCGCTGGTGACAAGAAGTTGTTTTTTTCTAGGTAGCTAACTAGTCTGTGGTTTAATTTTCTCAAGTATTTTTGAGATTGAGGTGAGTAATGATATTGGCCTATAGTTATTAACCAAGTCCCTGTCTCCAGATTTATAGATAGGGATAACAACTGCCTTTTTTAGACATTTAGGGAAAATTCCTTTGGAGAGACAGATTCGAAAAATATGCGTTAAGGGAGGTGCCAATACATGCTTATAAAGTTTAAGGATCTTGTTGCTTATGTTATCCCATCCAACTGCACAGTCAGCTTTAAGGCCAGAAATGATTCTGGATATTTCGTTTTCGTCAATATCGATCATAGCAAATGATTTCAGGTTACAGCTGTTTAATTTTTGGAAAGGTGGTTGGGCGCAATATTTCGTTATCTGTTCGGCCAAAGTTTTCCCAATATTAGCAAAAAACTTATTAACTTTGTTAGCGGATATGAGAGGTGAAGAATTAGTAAGCAGTAACCTCGAATTTGATTCATGTTGTTTAGTCATATAGGTGTCGTTTTTAATTTGCTTCCAAATTTGCTTCCAAATTTGCTTGCTATTGTTGCCTGCTTTATTTAATTCATTTTTATCGTAATTATTTTTAAGCTTCTTTAAGAGATTGTTGCAGAAATTCCTGTATCTTTTGTAGCTGTTTAGAATGATTAAATTATCAGGAAACTTCTTAGTTCTCTGATGAAGTTTATCTGTGTGTCTTATACACCGAATTAGTCCAGGAGTAATTCAAGGTTTAATATTATGAAGACGATTATTTACGGTCACAACTGTCGTATTACGCAATTTTGCTTGATGAACATGTTTTATTAAGTACGATAAAGCCGGATTAGCGTCAGCAGTATTGTAAACTAGGCTATAATCAATGTTATGTAAATCATATTCGAGTATGTTTATGTTTAATTTAGTCTTTGTCTGGGGGCGATTTTGCTTAGCCAGCGTTAAGTTTACGGCTAATAACACAGAATGATGGTCGGTTATTGTTGAGTTAGTAACAAGCGTAATATATGAAAACCTGGTCGAGGCAAGAACCGCTCTGATGAGTAGGCAATGTGTGAGCAGGCAGAAAACCATGATATGAGCAGATGTTAAGGTAATCTTGAGTCCCCGCATCGCAGTTTTCAGAGCCAATATTAATGTTAATATCACCTGTTAGTATTACATTCTTGAATGGGCTAAGTGCTTGAAAGATCTGGTTTAGGGAACTGTTGAAAGAGGTTATGTTTCTAGCGGATGGGGATCTATACAAAGCAATTATCCAAAAATAATACCAATTTTGATGATAAGGCAGTTACTACTACAATCTTGTAGATCAGGTTCTTCGACGTTGACCTTTAATGATTCCTTAGCAAAGACAACGACACCATCATTTTGAGTGTGGTTAATTTTAGTGTACAATAAGTTGTAACCTGATATTGTTGGGAAATGATCGTGGCGATTTGATAGCCAGCATTCTGTTAGAACCATAATATCACAATTAAAGTTAAGTCTATGAAGAAAAATGTTAAAACTATCTATGTTCTTATAAACACTACTTATGTTTTGGGTTAGTATGGTTAGTGACTTTTGATGCTGAGAAAGATATTGTTTGCAGTCTTCACCCTCACATGACTTTGACTCCATTAAAAAAGTGTTATCTATGTCGGTAATTAAATTACTATCCATTCTATTTAAAAATAACAAACAACAATAAATTATGAGTAATTCCACTTTGCCCCACCAAGCCCGCCACCCTGGTGTTAAATTATGTCTAAGATTTAACAAAATAAGTGGCGCTCTTAGGCGCCTTCATAGTCAATGGAGTTAATATACCTGTATTCGGCAGCTAGTTTAGCCGGGCAAACTGCGTCTCCCGTCTTATGGTTGGCTTGTTTTTTAAAGCGCATACATGTAGCACATTTTGGATCTTCAGCTTTTTTTGCGCAGTCTTGGCTAGAGTGTCCTTCTTCACCGCAATGTCCACAAACCGGGACAGCGCTCTTGCATGTCTTAGACGCATGTTCGTACTGCTGGCACTTGTAACATCTTGTTACTAGAGTGAAGTCTCGTACCGGGCAGGAGGTCCAATTTATAAATAATCTGTCCTGTGTGATGAGGGCCTTGCGGATGACGGCTGAAACTTCTATTATATAATTACAGCACTCCGCATCTTTACCAGATTTGTGGCTAAGTTTAATTGAGGACAAAAATGTATCCAGTGTCATAGGCAGTTTTTCCGTTATATTCTGGTCGTAAATGCATTTATAAACCTCATTTTCAGCCATTGATGCGGGAACTCCTATTACAATAATGCGAGGTTTGCGTTTCCGAGGTTCGTCGACGGTAAGGCCTGACGAAGCGATTTGGACTATTTGTTTGAGCTTGTCTAGGTCATCCTTGGTCTCAGTGCTGATGATAAGTCCTCCTTTTCCTATTTTACGTACGCCTCGTACTTATCCATTACATTTCACCAGGGCATATGACTTTTTGTACCATGTTCTTAGTTTCGTCACTGGTCTTTGTGTTGTCGCATGGAAAAATCGCCACGGAGCTAAGAGTATTGGGGCGAATAAAACTGCTGGACCCCTTCTTCACCATATCGGCAAAAGAGTTAGGAGTTACACCCTGCTTCGTACACGATTCCTGAATCGTGCGATTCATCTCTGTGAGACAGTCGGCTAGGTCTCGAGCTTCGGTCATAGTTTTCAAGGCAGTATGTGTTTGTATGGCTCTTGATTTCAGGGACTGGTATTGCACAGCCAATTGTGAAAGACCATGTCCAACTTTACGGCAGAGATTGCCAATTCTTTGCTTCTGCTCAGAATTAAGTTTTCCCTCAGCGGCAATAAAACAGACCTCATTTAGGTGCTCATCAATGGTCCCCAACCAGTTCTGAATCTCCGCAGTAGAGATTGGTTCAACGGCTTCTTCTTGCTGCTTTGGTTGTTGAGGTGGTCTCGGTGTTGGTGTTGACGGGGGGCTGCGTGGCGTCCTCCCACTCCGATTAAAGGGGCTGCTGTCCATTTTTTAGATTATAATAACTGTTTATAATCCAGTCACTCCATTACATACTCTAACGTCAATTTCAAATGTGGCTTTGGACGACCGAGCTTGGGCACAAGCTACTCTTCCTATTCGCATGGGAGGACTCGGCGTCCGCAAAATTTCCAGTATTAGTTTACCGGCTTTTATATCCTCGGTCCACGGCACTAAGAAATTAATCAGGAATATCCTGTCTTCCACACTGATTGATTTTGATGTGCCGTGCATGCCCGAGGCTATCGATGCTTGGAAACTCGCTTGCCCGAATACTGAAGAACCCGACCATCCATTTTCCCAGAGACAGTGGGATAAGCCGCTCTGCAGAGTAGTTCAGAGCAATCTGCTGAACACGTTTGCTACTACTGCTGAGCGTGCGCGCCTGCGGGCTGTGGGTGAGTGGGAGTCGGGTCTTTGGCTTCACGCACTACCGTCGTCGAGCATAGGCACATTGTTCGACGACACAACCTTCCGCCTCGCTGTTTCTTTACGCCTTGGTGCCGCTTGCTGTTCTCCTCATCGCTGTCACTGCGGTGAAGCTGTCAACAACCTCGGTCACCACGGCCTGTCATGCGGCCGAAGTGCGGGCCGTTTTGCACGGCACGCAAATATAAGCGACATCATCCGACGAGCTCTTGTCACCGTCGGCGTCCCAGCTGTTTTACAACCCAATGGCTTGGCACGCGACGATGGCAAGAGACCGGACGGCATGTCTTTGTTTCCTTGGAAGATGGGTAGGTCTTTAGTGTGGGACGCAACATGCGTCGATACTCTTGCGCCATCCCATCTTCGAAGCTCATCGTGCTGTGCTGGTGCTGCCGCTGCGGCTGCAGAGAACCTCAAGCGGCGTAAATATAGAAACCTTTGTGGTAACTATATTTTCGAGCCGTTTGGGGTTGAAACTCTAGGGCCGTGGGGTCCGAGTGCTCATAGCCTATTTAAGGAAATTTCGAAACGCCTAGTTGACGCTTCCCGTGACCCAAGGGCTGGCTTTTACTTTGGCCAGAGGCTAAGTGTTGCCATACAACGTGGCAACGCCGCCAGTCTCTTGGGCGCATTACCAGCTGACAGCGTTGAGGAGGAGTTTTTCGATGGCCTTTTATAGTTTTTTGTTAGTTTATTTATTTTAGTTTAATAGTTTTAAATTATTAATGTATATAGTTAGTCACTCCATTATTTTCAGTGGAAACTGCTTACTACGTTGATTTTTTATATCAAGCGCACTTAAACTGGGTCATTTATAGCAAGTGTTAATTTATTATTTTAATACTGCATTGATGTGCACGTCTGTATGCGATGAGCGCAATGCAATCAATCTATCAAATTTGCGAAAATGTGACCGTAACATAATACAATTTATCTCTCGTTTTGAATCCTACGAAAGTTTATAAATTTCCTAGAAAATTTATAAATAAATTGGCGGTAGACATTTCCGGTGACATATACAGGGTGTAAATAGACTCTGCACCAAGCATTATGTACATCAAACTAAGTAACTTTACGCAAAAATTGGTGCTGGGAAACGACTTTTTTTTTTTGGGCTGAGAAATCACGTTTTACTGTAGGAGTCAATGTAACGCTCTCAAAACATTGTGCTGATGTATGGATTGAATAGTAAGGACGTCCTGGAGGTGTTTAAAGTAAAATAAGGAACTTCGTTCCAAAAATACATTAAAAACATGTATTAAAAAAAAAACTTGTGCAATGTTGGAACTTTGACCCCTAATATCTCCGTAACTAGAAGGTTCACAGGTATGGTATAGAACAAAAAAATGATCGCAATGAGGGGAGAACAAGTGCCTTTCGGCTTCGTTAAGAGTCTGTTTACACCCTTTATACACTGTACTGTTATTTTATGCATATTAATTGTACAAAATAATTTCGATATTTCACATCTGCCAGACTTCCCGATTTGTCGACGCTCACAATTTTTTTAACTGTTTGTTTATTGTTTCAGCCTGCTTCTCATATGCCATTCTACGTGAATTTGCTCTTCCGGAGGGAGTGCGATCAAGAAATTCGGGTTCGAGAAGAGCCTCAGTATGAAGAAATTATGTATCAGTAGAATTGCTGAAAGGATTTCGTAGCACGATGCCTACTTTCGCAGCCACGATTCGCAGACATTTTGTAAACATTCTCCAGTAATGCGTTGCGTCGAACACTGAGCTCAATATGGGTACTTAATGAGATTGAAATGGGTAGGTTATAGGTACCTACATAATATTGAACTCAGGTAATCGACTGGTATTATAGTGTCTTATCACAGATTATTTTAACGATGATTTATCTAACGGTATAGTCGCTCCGTGCTAAAATAGCCCGACTTGTTACGTGGTTTAAGCCGATGTTACAATTCCAGACAAACACATAGACTAGCGCATTTATTTTATCACCACTGCTTTCAAAACGGGAAGGAAAACGTTGTGAGGAAACCGGCATGTCCTAGAACCAAAAATTAGAAGACATGTGATAGGTGTAGATGGTGCATCATAACACACTCCTTTCACAGAGTGGAGGCTTGAGTCGTTCCAGGCAGGAAATTACTACACAAGCTTAAAGCTCGAGTGATTCGGTTTCTTCCGGGCAAGCTTGCTCCACCCTAGGCCGCAACATCGCTTTACATCTGGCGGTTTACAGCAAAACGCAAAGTCTATTTCGCGTAAAAAAAAGTGCGAAATGTACCACATTATTCCTACATTATACCTTCCATGCGTTCTCAGCTTAAATGGTTGCCTATCCGACTCGCAGGAGATCCCTCAGATGTTTCTGCATGCTCTTTACGATTATTAACGATCCATGTGCTCCCAATTATCTTAAAACTTATTTCAAAGTGTTGGGCAGTTCGCACAGTCTCCAAATTCCTTCACACCGCACCGGTTTTATGACAGATTCTTGCGCTATCTCAACTATAAAGCTCCGGAACGCGCTACCTGATAGCTGAAAGTAAATTCAGTTTTAAAAGAAAAGTTCCTAACCACTATTTAAGTCAGAAACACTACCAATATCACTATTAATTTTCACTATCACTACATATTATAAAACAAAGTCCTCCGCCGCGTCTGTCTGTCTGTTCGCGATAAACTCAAAAACTACTGTCACCAATGGATAGAAAGGTTCTCGAGGAATGTTTTAATACATAATTTGTCAAGTTTTTGTATACATTGGCTAAAATATAATGAAACGAAACACGTGTCTAGTATTTTTATGTAAAGAATCTATGTACAAAATTTCAAAACTGTATCATGAAAAATCACAAAGTTATAAGCTTGATTTGTTACCTAGTTATCCGTAATGCTCACATGCTCACCCACCACGCGGCGCCCGCGCACCACTCCGCCCGCGCCTCCAGCGGCGTCTTGCGCTCAATGATCCAATTACTATACTCTTTGCAATGATCGCGCGGTGTCCAACTTGTAACCTTTTTTAAATATTTTTGGGACCAAATATAACATGGTTTAAAAATTATTGGAATCGATTCAGTTACTTATTCTGAGCAAACTATATTCAGGTCGCATAAACAAAAAATAACGTTGCATAGGTGGACAGAAAATCCGCGATGGCATATGTCTATCTCTTACTTTTGGTCGCGATAACCGACAGCCACGCGGGCGAAGCCGCGGGCATCAGCTAGTAAATTAATAAATAGCTCTCAATTATTAGAAGTCGAGTCATAGTAATAGTAATTATTATTAGGTTTCTCGTTTTTTATTTTGGTATTTGTTAAAATATTTCTTAGTTTAATTTATTTGTAGGTATACGAGTATGTGTATTAGTACATACACAATCATAAGAACCTATGTACCTATATATATACATTTTTTCCGAAAACAGGAAGTTATTTTTTTTAGATTAGTACCCTATCACAATGTTTTCTTATTGAAATCATGTTTAATTTGATATTGGAAATAAGCACTGCCTCGTTGGCAAGTGTGTCTGTTGCGCATGAGGTCCTGGGTTCGAATCCCCGGTCGGGCAAGGTGCTATTGGGTTTTTTCATCAGGAATTTCTCAGTAGCAGCCACGCAGTCTGATTTGTGCCCGATTGATGGCAATAGGCTCGCCCCCTATTACATGGAACTTAAACAGAACTGGTGAAATGTATAACCCTACGGGACTCTGCATAACCCTACGGGAATTACAGGCGTGATGTTATGTTATGGAAATAATCACTCAATTTATGTATTATTTTTGATTAATATTGATTGCAACATGTTAAATAAAATGATTAGGTACTGTTTTTCTATCGTCAACTGCATTTGATAGGTTATTAGAGCAAATAAGTACGTCTTAATTCAATGTTTGAAATACATGGTAATAAATCATGTAACCCATGTTTACTGTACACACGCCAGCACATCAAGCTACCCGAAACTGTCAAATCCCAATCAACCTTGAATCTAATACTTTACCGAGAAAGAAGAAAACCTATTAAGGTGGTTGCGTCAGGGTAGCCCGCGAAATTCAATTGAAAAACGCTTATGTAGTTACAGAATTACAATCGTGAAAGTCATCAATACAACCCTCTAAGTTCATGTAATCCTATTCAATGAATATTTCATGAAAAAGTCATTCAATTGGATTAAATGGACTTACATGGTGAAGGTATTATGGTTTATTATTGTATTAACTATATACATTGATAATTAAAAACTATTAAACTAAAATAGATAAACTAACAACAAACTATAAAAGGGCATCGAAAAACTCCTCCTCAACGCTGTCAGATGGTAATGTGCCCAAGAGACTGGCGGCGTTGCCACGTTGTATGGCAACACTTAGCCTCTGGCCAAAGTAAAAGCCAGCCCTTGGGTCACGGGAAGCGTCAACTAGGCGTTTCGAAATTTCCTTAAATAGGCTATGAGCACTCGGACCCCACGGCCCTAGAGTTTCAACCCCAAACGGCTCGAAAATATAGTTACCACACAGGTTTCTATATTTACGCCGCTTGAGGTTCTCTGCAGCCGCAGCGGCAGCACCAGCACAGCACGATGAGCTTGGAAGATGGGATGGCGCAAGAGTATCGACGCATGTTGCGTCCCACACTAAAGGCCTACCCATCTTCCAAGGAAACAAAGACATGCCGTCCGGTCTCTTGCCATCGTCGCGTGCCAAGCCATTGGGTTCTAAAACAGCTGGGACGCCGACGGTGACAAGAGCTCGTCGGATAATGTCGTTTATATTTGCGTGCCGTGCAAAACGGCCCGCACTTCGGCTGCATGACAGGCCGTGGTGACCGAGGTTGTTGACAGCTTCACCGCAGTGACAGCGATGAGGAGAACAGCAAGCGGCACCAAGGCGTAAAGAAACAGCGAGGCGGAAGGTTGTGTCGTCGAACAATGTGCCTATGCTCGACGACGGTAGTGCGTGAAGCCAAAGACCCGACTCCCACTCACCCACAGCCCGCAGGCGCGCACGCTCAGCAGTAGTAGCAGATGTGTTCAGCAGATTGCTCTGAACTACTCTGCAGAGCGGCTCGTCCCACCGTCTCTGGGAAAATGGATGGTCGGGTTCTTCAGTATTCGGGCAAGCGAGTTTCCAAGCATCGATAGCCTCGGGCATGCACGGCACATCAAAATCAATCAGTGTGGAAGACAGGATATTCCTGATTAATTTCTTAGTGCCGTGGACCGAGGATATAAAAGCCGGTAAACTAATACTGGAAATTTTGCGGACGCCGAGTCCTCCCATGCGAATAGGAAGAGTAGCTTGTGCCCAAGCTCGGTCGTCCAAAGCCACATTTAAAATTGACGTTAGAGTATGTCTGATAATTTCATCCATTTTGTCCAAAAGGGGAGTGTGCTTCCATAAAGGGGAAGCACGAAGGAAATACGTCAATTTTGGACTGAAACAGCAGTAACGAATTATTGTGATGGCCGAATGTATGTTAATTTCGAGCAATCTTTCCGAAACATCATTGAAATTTTGAATTTTTTCCTCGATAAAATCGGGAAAAGAATTTTCAAAGATGGGAGACCCAAGGAGACGAAGAGAGCTTTTTTCTGTAATTTTGATGCCGGGGGCTATGGCGTTAAATTTTGATAGAGTCTGTTGTCTGTCGGTACTGTCCGCTACATAAATTTCACATTTTGAAAGGTTGAGGTCGAGGCCAATGGAATGAAGTTCATTTTTTAGGAAATTTAGATCTTTTAAAACAGAATCTACATCGCCCCCCAAGGTTCCATCATCTAGATACCAAACGTTAAATTTGGAATTTAGCTGTCGAACAATTGGGTGAATAGCTAAACTAAAAATCACTGGCCCGAGGGGGTCACCTTGTTGACAGCCAACAGCAGATTCCAAAAGGTTGTCCCGATACAGTAATTTAGATGGGTATCTGTAACATTGCCAAAGAAACTTACATGGTTATATTGATGATTTTCATGATTGTGATTCTGTAACTACATATGTGTTACTGGCGCTTCTCATTTTTCATCAAAATACAATCTGACAATGACATGCAAATTGCAAAAAACGTAAGAAACTTGAACTTCGCGGGCTACACTGACGCAACCGCCTTAAAGAAAGACAGATTGCAGTAGCTTGATGTGCTTGGCGTCTGTACAATAACATCATTTATTTCTTCCATTTTAAATTAAGATAAAGAAAATTTTAGCGAGGTTCTTTAGAAAAATCAGGTGCGTAACTTAGTACTTGCAACCGGCGTGCATGTATGACCGGATGTGGAAGTAGGCGTATGGATCGTAGCAGGTGACAATCTGGTAGATTCTACCTACATAACACACGCCGTTTTCACATGGGGATACATGGTACAAAGTTCCGAGTTATGTATGTATTCAAAAAAAGAAAAACCATG
The DNA here is from genome assembly GCA_950005105.1 of Lycophotia porphyrea. Lineage (NCBI taxonomy): Eukaryota > Metazoa > Arthropoda > Insecta > Lepidoptera > Noctuidae > Lycophotia > Lycophotia porphyrea. The sequence continues at coordinate 2,020,951 of OX465411.1, forward strand.
GTAGTTTCGCTTTAAATTCAAATGCGTTCATGAATGAAAATATCTGTGTACCTTCATTATAAAGACTCTTCACGAAGCCGTCAACCAAGCATTATGTACATCAAATTATGTAACTTTACGCAAAAATTAGTGCTAGGGTAACTGGTAATTAGTGATCGATACTTAAACACGTGATTGTACTCATGATAACAAACAACTTTCCCAAAGATTTTTTTTTAAATACTCATTCACTGAGCACCGGGGCAGCCGGCAGTTTCAAGAGGCGCCAAAATCATAATATAGTTTAATTTTCACGGTCGAATTGTAAGAAAAGGCGCCACACAGGCCCACACCACAAGTGAACTTGTGGACTCGAAATTTGAGATTTGCCGTGTCAATAAATGACAATAAAAACATCGTTTCTTGATCTAGTAGTGTCAATCAGGGATGTTATGGAGCTCCGTAACCGTAACCGAAACTATCGGATATCCGAAATAAAAATATATCCATAACTGTAACCGTATCCGTTTTACAAGTTTCGGATAGTTTCGTATAAGGGCGGAGTCTAAATAAAATGACATGGTTTGACAGGTTTATGTTTCACCCCTCGCGCGCCACGTGAATCTTGCAGTTTGTTTGTTATTCCTAGTCATAACATAACCTCTTCTCAACTTTTTTTTCCAACCGGGGCTGAAACTTGATAGCGGCGCCCCCCTCCAGCGTTTGAGACAAAAAAAAACCATTTAGTTGCATAAATAAGGTACAGAAGGTACGGTAAATTAAAATGGAGAAATTAATCAAATTAGTTCAAATACAATGTAAATTTTCGAAATACGAAATACGTCAATTTCAGTAAAAGGACGTCAATTGTTGACACAGCAAATCTGAAATAGGCATCTCGAGTCCACAAGTTCACTTGTGGTGTGGTGTGGGCCTGTGTGGCACCTTTTTTTCGCAGTCGGCAGTCGACTGTGAGCCAGCCAGGCTTCCGTATGCTAGGCGCTTTGTGGAGCATGTTTTTTATTTTTAATCATACTATATTATGATTTTGGCGCCGCCTGAAAGTGTCGCCCGGGGCGGGGGCCCCGGTTTGCCCCCCCCCCCCCCCTAGAACCGGGGCTGCCTCTTTCATAAGTAGTTAGTTTTTTATTATATCCGTAACCGAAACTATCCGGAACTAACGCATAATCCGAAATAGTAACCGTATCCGAAACCGATTTAATTTTATTCCTATATCCATATCCGTATCCAGATCCGAAATATCATATCCATAACATCTCTGGTGTCAATCGCGACAACTGAGCATGTGGTCCTGGGTTCGATTCCCATGTCGGGCAAAGTGTTATTGGAGTTTTCCATCAGAAAGTCTTCTCAGTAATTAATAGCCACGGAGTCTACATTTTTGCTCGGTTGGTGGCAATTGGCTCCCATTTTATTACATGGGAGATCTCATAAGTGACGAAATGTGGGTATAGCTACTATTAGGTACACGTCTGCCTAATTCTTCGGGGATTACAGGTGTGATGTTATTTTATGATTCTAAATGATTATTCTGTAAAAATATATTTGTTGCAGCCTGAAATCAATCAACCATACAATCTGATACTGCTACTTTAAGATTGCAGAAAATATAAGAACGTTTGAATTTCGCGGGCAAACATTGTATATCGCTTTAAAGTCTGTTTGTTAATCCCTGATAGGTACCACATGCGACATTACATTGCAAATGTCAAACTTACAAATAATGTTGCAAGCTCTTTTGTGCAGTGTTGTATACCTATGATGCCGGTTTGTTGAATCGTAACTTTTTTTATATTTATTAGAGATTTACATTGATTTATGATTCTAACCGGATGCAGCTGAAATACTGGTATTCAGCTGCATCCGGTTAGACTGGAAGCCGACCCCAACATAGTTGGGAAAAGGCTAGGCAGATGATGATGACATTGATTTAAACGTAGTGACTATATAACTAACCAGATAACCAGAAGAAAGTTCGATTTAACAAGTACGGCAAGTATGCATGCATAAACATTTACTTGCTGACTTTTATATGAAAATAATTAAAATTATAAAAATCAGTGAGCAAAATCCATTGTCCACATAATATCGTCAATGTAGAAACAGCATCACAGACAGCGATACCACAAACACTCTAAGCAAAACGTCAAAACCAAACAACTGTCACTGTCAATATCTATGGTTTTCGTTTTTGGCGCACGCGGAAGTGAACATTCGAGTGATTTCCTTTTCCTAAAAATTTCAAATCGGATCAAAACTTTTGATCTAATACAAATATTTTTGTACGTTTCATCGACGTTATTTTACTCGTGACGAGTTATTGTGTGGTGTTTTAAATGGAGGTGACAGACTTAAACGATTTACTGAATGTTCGGTCGATCAAAATGGAGCAAGGAGAAACTGGATTTGACGAAAACACTGTGGAAACATCTGACCCTTTATCTATTATACCTCAATATGTGACCGAGTCTGATTTAGGTAAGCTAAAGCTAAGTAAGGTAGCACTTTAATCTTAGTTCCAAACTATGTCTGGAACATATTTGTTTACGTGCACTGAATTTCGACCTTCAATATCGTCAGTATTTTCCTTCTTGCATATTTAGCGATCTTCGTTAGTCACGTCGAAGACACAGAGTTTCCCTATCAATGGTTGTGCTTTTAAACTAATGTTTTTAAAGTAGTAACAATAAAATAGAACAGTAATGCAGAATTTATAAACAAACAAATTAAATATTAATGACCAGATCACACTTAATGATATTATTCCAATTTCATACCTCTTTTTGTGCAGAGGGTCGTTGTATGGATGATTCAGTGTTTCTAACTTGTTATTATTTAATATTTCTTTTTTTTTTGGACACATAATTGCAAATGTACTGGTCTGTTGGTGATAGTTCTAGAGACAATATTTAAATGATGTTGTAGGTCTCATGCAGACTGGAGGTGAGATACTGCAGACACCGCTGGCAGTGTTCTCCGACACACCTGATGAAGACGACACCATGCAGAGCACAGAGAGCAGCGGTGAGTTGTGCCCCATACAGTTGTTTAAGATTGTTAATTTAATTAACTATCCGCACTGAGTGTGGGGTTGATTCACAGATCTGGCAAGGTGTTACTGACTTTTGCAATAGGAAAGCAAATACAGCCATTGATCGTCCACCTGTTTACTCCCAGGTTGTGTTGGCTTGGAATGCCATCAGACAAAGGAAGAGAGATCACATGTGTTTGTGCATACACTTGTGCATTATAATATCTTATCCATGCTCTTCAAACACACGAACACTAGAACACAGTAACACTACTTGGCAGCAAAACTAAGCATGAAGTTGTAACCTTCCTGATGACTTGATGAGCTTAACAAAGCTTACTAAGTTTCAAATTGTCGTACTATTATATGTTTTATTCTGCTACAGATGAGGTGATTGTCCAGCTCATGGATATCAGGACCAACCTGTCTCGTCTCCGGGCGATGCTCGAGAGAAGACTGGGTTTGGATCTCTCAGATTACACATTCTGGCTGCAAAACGCAAAAATGGTAAGAATTAATAAAGACAGTGTGGGAGAGAGATAGAGCTAGACATCCTGCAGAGTTCCATTACTTTCCCACACGGAAGTAAGGTGAAAGGAAATGCCACTAAGCTTAGCATACTGATTCCAGCTGGAGAATCACAAGACTCTAGTAGAACAGTGCATACGGGGCGAAGGAGTGGTGCAGGTCAACATCCAAATACGCTCCTCAGAGAGAAAGATCAATATCTTGGATGTATTGAAACCTGATGAGGAGTTGGTTCAGCTGCCTAATCAGATGGATGATGAATGTGAGTCTTTCAAAAATTCTTTGCTTTTGTGTGAAAATTTGAGGATCCATTCATCTTTGAGTTTTGTTAAAAAAATCGGGAAAACAAAATCAGCTGTAACCTTGATTATGACGATTTACCTGAACTCAAATGTTTCCGACAATTGTGCTCATTCCTAATGTCCCATTTTTAAAGTGGTTAAAAATAGTAGATTATCATCATTATCCTTAATGAATCCCAATTAATTTGAGATTGGCATAGCATGTCTTCTTCTTTCATACTTTTCTATTACTCGTTATCTCAGTATAACTACTGAGATAAAAAGATAAGATTACTAGGTGTCCCGCGCAACTTCGTCTGCGTCAAACCTAGATAACGACTGCAGCGCCATCTGTCGGGCTAATTTGTGAATCTAAACCATCCAGGGTGCCACCCAAATGCATACAAAAAAATTCATTCAAATCGGTCCAGCCGTTTAGGAGGAGTTCAGTGACATACACACGCACAGTAGAATTATATATATAAAGATAATTCTATGATTATATGGTTTGAAAAAAAGTAACCTTCTTTTCAAGCCATATAATCTTTCACATAGTCCTTCCATAGTTTCGTTTTATAGTTCTTTAGTCTGACAAACTACCCTTTAAGAGGATTTGGGTGAACAAAAGCACACTAAACATTGCTCATCACTAGTACTGGAGCTGTCGGAGCCACTGGGCGCGCCAGCCACGCGCGCTGGGCAGGACGTGGTGTCGCACGCGGCGGCCGTAAAGTGGGTGGTGGACGCTCAGTTCAAGAGCGAGCATCGCGTGCGCGTGCCCGACGACCCTGCGCTCTGGTCAGTATGAGCTGTGAGCTAGTCGAGTGAGTCAGAATGAGCTGTGTGCTAGTCGAGTGTGAGTCAGAATGAGCTGTCAGCTATTCGAGTGTGAGTCAGAATAAGCTGTGAGCTAGTCGAGTGAGACTCAGTATGAGCAGTAAGCTAGTCCAGTGTGAGTCAGAATGAGCTGTGAGCTAGTCGAGTGTGAGTCAGTCTGAGCTGTGAGCTAGTCGAGTGTGAGTCAGAATGAGCTGTGAGCTAGTCGAGTGTGAGTCAGTATAAATTGTGAGCTAGTCGAGTGTGAGCCAGTATGAGCTGTGAGCTAGTCGAGTGAGTCAGTATGAGCTGTGAGCTAGTCGATTGGGTGATGCACACGCAGTTCAAGAGCATTCAGAAACGTCTAAGCTTTATTTTGAGCTAAATAAATGTTGCCCTGTATAACGTAAAACACTTGGATGTCAGGTCGGTGCAGCACGTGAAGCTGTGGATACAGTGGGCGGTGCGCCAGTTCAACCTGACCGGCATCAAGCTGTCCGACTGGAACATGAGCGGGGAGGAGCTCTGTACGCTCAACAATGAGGATTTCAAGTGAGTCCACACATTTTAAGAGTTGCACCTACCCCTGTTTGTCTCTGCATTGCCTAAAGGTTGACGTCTGGTTGAAAATGCCTATGGCATTAAATCATCCTCTGTATTATATCCACCACGGCCACGGCAGCCTATCTCGGCGGAGATTGGCTGAGTACGCAAGTGATGTTATAGTGCAGGCGGAAACACAGGTGCACTCTCTGTTCTTTTACTCTCATAGTCCGATGTGACGGTCATTACACAATTTCTTCATGTTCCTCAAAAAGTCGCTAACCTGAAGCGGGAATGGTCGAGTCATGTCTACCGTATGTCCAATGAGCTGCGGGACGACATAGCCACTATGTGGACCTCCGATAAAGCCAAAAGGCGGCGCGGCAGACTTAGAAGACGGCAAGACAAGCTGAACACAACTAACGTCCACATTGGCTCTGGCCTGGAATCCGTGGGGAGAGGTCCAGCAGAGCGAAAGAACTGTGGATGATCGTTGGGGTTGTTGGCAACATTGCTCGTTCATAGTCATCATGTTAGCAATAATAAAACATATTTTGTACAATAATTCTTGTTTACAGTGAATATTTTTATGTATTTGTTTTAGAGAAAAAGTACCTTCAGACCCGGGAGACATATTCTGGACACATTTCGAGTTACTAAGAAAGTGCAAATTTATTGGTGAGTAAATCGTTAAACCACAGTCACGGTAAGTATGAAGCAGTTTATACAGGGTGGAAGGCCATCGACAAACAAACAGCTGCCATGAGCTTCAAAATTGCTTCTCCGTTTAAAAAAAATAACTGTTCCATATGCAATAACTGTTTAGGTTTTAGGTTTAACTGTTTCAAACACTTTTACACGTCATGTTTTTTAAAGCTAGATTGGGCCGGTGTTTCGTAACTGACTACTCTGAGAAGAAACAGCCGAAACAAACTCAGAGGTCATAGTCTCTTTTAAAGTCCAGACATAATCTTGGTTTACTCACATGAGGACTATGCTGATTAGCGTCTGAGATGGCTTTTGGAAGAAAGAACCACACAGATTTGAGTGGACCTGTCCAGTCAGTGCAAGCATTTGTCAGTTATCGGGCTCGGTTAATAACTCAAGGAGCTCAACGACACGACGAACAATACCAAAGAAAGGATTTTTGGGTAGGTCGCTTGTAGTGCTCAAACTGCCAGACAATCGTGGGAAAATTAAAACTTAAATAAAAATATTACCCACATGGTCCTCACATTCACAAAAATAAAATAAAATAAATTAATAATACTTTACAAAATAAATGACAATAAAAAAAAAAAACAATAAATATCATTAAATGTCACAATAATAAAAAAAAAAATGTAAAATACTTAACGAAGTATTCCCGTCAAAAACATTGAATGTCAAAATTCACAGTAGTAAAAAATAATAATAATATGTATAAAGTGAAGGAAGAAAAAAAAAAGGGAAGAAAGTGAAGTGTGTGTGTGTGTGTGTATGTATGTATGTTTGTATAAAGGAAATAATAAAAAAAAAAAACTTAACAAAGTAAGTATTCCAATCAAATCGTTTCATGTCACAGTGTAAAAAAGAAAGGAACTAATAATAAACAAGCGAAGTCGGAAATTTCGCCATTCACAGAGCAAATTACATTGGAGCAGCTTAATCCCATGCCTTTTTATCTTCGAGATAGTTATTAACATGATAGTAGGCTTTTAGGCATAACTTCCGTTTTATAAACGATTTGAATTTATTTAGGCTTAGTGCTTGAATATGTAGATGATAGATTGTATGTGTTAGAAACGTATGCACTGGCATCTAAATGTACCCCACAATTTTTTTGAGCCTCGTTGTAGGAACAACAAATTTGTGTTTGTTCCTCGTATTTATATTATGGATATCACTGTATTTTTTAACAAATTGATATTTTTATGTGCGTACAAAAGATTTTCATAAATAAATTGAGAGGGCACAGTAAGTACATTAATCTCTTAAAATTTTTCTCTGAGGGATTATCTGGGATGTAATTTATAAATTGAACGAATTGCCCTTTTTTGTAAAACAAATATGGTCTGAATATCGGCGGCATTGCCCCACAAGAGAATACCGTACGACATCACGCTGTGAAAATAACAAAAGTAAACTAAACGGGCTGTCTCTAAATCAGTTAAATCACGAATTTTTCTAACAGCGTATGCTGCAGAGCCAAGTTTTTTTGATAATTTTTCTATATGTGGGCCCCACTGAAGCTTAGCATCCAAAGTTATGCCTAAGAACACTGTGTTATCTTCCGGTTTCACCTCTTCACCTTTGATTAGTACACTAGTTTCCATTTGTCTTACATGGGGTATCGTAAACTTAATATATTTCGTTTTTTTCTCATTTAGGAGTAGATTATTAACATAAACCAATTAACAACTACGGATCCGGGAATCTTTTCCCGTTAACATCAACTCTCTGATGGTTGGGGAGTCTATACACTTAATTGATAGTAGTTGTTTGTGCATCTATGTCCCTCCACCTTGTATGGCACATCTAGTTCTAGGAAAAGTTCCACTTTGTATAACGTCGTCCCTATCACTCATACGTGTGTGACAGTCTCTTTCTTAAAGTCATATCATAACATCACGCCTGTAATCCCCCAACGGTAAGGGCAGAGGTATACCTAATAGTACATGCATTTCGCACACATTCACATCTGCTACTTCTGAGCATTTGGTCCTGGGTTTGATTCCGTGGTCGGTGAAAGTGTTGATGAGTATTTCCATCAGGAATTACCAGTCCTTGTATTACACGGAACTTAAGCATTACTGGCGAAAATAGTGTTTAATATAGGACACCTCTGCCTGACCCTTCGAGGACACAAGCGTGATGGTATGATAACAAAAATGTAATGTTAACAGCCGTCATTCAGACCGACGAGCAGCCAGTCAAAGATCCTCTCGAAGTCCCGCAGTCAGCTATCAAGAAGAAGCCCAAACAAGTAAGTGAGGAACGTCATCGTGCTGCGACCGTCACAGTCGCGAGAGACATTTAATTCACGACCTCATGCTGTGCTGCAATTTGTAGAAAACGAAATGAATGTATTTATTTATTTATTTATTTAGTACCTGGATAACCGAGCTTTGCTCGTTTTTTTTGACGTTTTCTACAAATGAAACCTAGTTAGATCGATTTATCGCCCCCGAAACCCCCTGCATACTAAATTTCATGAAAATCGTTGGAGCTATTTCCGAGATTCAGAAAGTATATATATACACCATTGGAATTAATGTAGAATTATAATGCGTTCCTTACTAAGTATCCGTAGTGTAACAATTGTAACATTGAGTAATGAAGTTATACAAGATCGTTGCGGTTTAAAAGAAGGTGTATTGTAACTGACAAAAAAATTAAAGTGTTTGTTTAGATATTTTGATCATGTTGAGAGGATGAGTAAAACGCAACTAACAAAAGGTATTTACAAGGCGGATGTGAGTGATATGTGACTGCGGTGCCTCAACTCAAACTATGGCTCACCTCCTGTCTGGGCCTGTCCGAAGCCACCACCAACGTCGTCGAGGTGGCAGAGTTCTGGTCAAAACTAATTTGACAACAAACACCTTTTAACGCAATTAATCGGGTCCTGCTTTCAGAGATAAAATAGTAGTGTGCGTTACCTCAGGTGGTGATCCGGCCGACGGAGGAGGACTGGTCGACGTACGTGACGTCACGCAACGGGAACAACGGACAGATACAACTGTGGCAGTTCCTGCTCGAGCTGCTCACCAGCGCCGAGTACTTCGAGGTCATCCGGTGGCACGGTGAGTACAATTCAATAAACTAGCAAAGGTTCACTGACATTTCTGGTGCTTAAAGAAGACTGTTCCCAAGGTATAGTTATGAGCTGGGTACGGGATAAATTAAATACTAACGAAAACAACAAATATCTTTATTAATCATAAAGCACTTGTCAATTACAAATACACTGCGGTTGGAATAACATAAATGTATATACTACTTGAATAAGTAGCTCTTTGTCTTTTAATGAAACGTATACACATGACGTCATTCAGGAGTCTGTAGCAGTCTGTAGCATGTAGCTCAGTAGAAAACACACACCTTCTTAAACATTATTCGTATAAATTAAACTTATTTCTTTAATTGGTCTAATAACCTAATTTGACAGTATTAAATCTGTAATTCCAACAGAGTGGTGCGAGTATGCCTAGCGAGGGAAGTGTATGAAACTAACCGATTACATTGTGACAGGCACGGAAGGCGAGTTCAAGCTGCTGGAGCCGGAGCGCGTGGCGCGGCTGTGGGGAGCGCGCAAGCACAAGCCCGCCATGAACTACGAGAAGCTGAGCCGCGCGCTGCGCTACTACTACGACGGTGATATGATCGCCAAGGTGTCCGGCAAGAGGTTCGTACACTCATCTCACCAATGTCTTCCTCACTTTTGGACTTGTCACATGACACTGTTGCCAATTTGTTGATAACTTTTTACCGTAAAAACCACTAGCCGGTAATTTTTTTTACAGAATCAATGGTTGTTAAAATACCCTTAACGAAGCCGAAAGTCACTTGTTCTCCCCGTCATTGTGATAATTTGTTTGTTCTAGACCATACCTGGGAACCTTGTAGTTACGTCTTTTACTTGTTCCAGTGTATATTGGTAGAACTTTGAATACTTCCATGACCCCATTATTATTCAATGTACATGTTAGTTTGAGTCCTACCGTAAAACGTGATTTTTCACCCCAAAAAATGTCATTATCCAGCAATAATTTTTGCGTAGAGTTACTTAAGCATAAATGCTTGGTTGTCGGCTTCGAGAAGGTTCCGTTTACACCTTGTATGTGCTACTCTCTCCCATCATCATGTGTCTAGTTTTTCCCCAACTACGTTTGTAACGGCTTTTAGTCTAAATGGGTGTTCCTGAACACAACACATAACACACAACACGTTGTCATACCTGGCGAAATATGGGTGTACTATTACGTACACTTCTGTTTAACCCTTCGGGGATTACAGGCGTGATGTTATGTTATATGTGGATGTAGCTGTAAACAGTACCTTCACAGTTCCAGTAACGGGTAACACCGACACGATTCCCCTTACTCCGACTGTTGAAGCTCATGGTTAAATGCTCGCTCCCGGTCCTGGCGACATGTGACAAGTCTCCGAAGAATACAAGCTTGATGCAATGTCCAGGTTCGTGTACAAGTTCGTGTGCGACCTGCGACAGCTACTGGGCTACGGCGCCGGCGAGCTCGCCGAGCTGGTGAAGGAGGTGCACGACGGCAGACCCATCATCAAGTCCATAGACGACGTCAAGAAGATCGTCTTCTAACACTGAAACTGAGGATAGGACACTTAATGCAGAACATTAAGACAGGCTGTTCAGTATGATCACAACAACTAATCTTGAATTCAGTATCTTACGCTGAAATCTATGGAAATACTAAAAGCTAGTTACAGAAATGGATATTTGTAAGTTGATTTTTGTTTTGTGTTTGCATTCGATTTTGAATTTCAAAGGAATCACAGTAGATTTTGACAGATTCTCAACTTCAAATTGTCTATTCGGAAACCGACAGTAAGACTTTACTGAGGTAAACGCAGCAAGCGGATTATATGCCATAGCCATGTGTGAATAATGGTCATAACTCTATAAACAAATTTGATCAAGAATTTCTTCTGAGTATAAACAATAAATCTCTCTACTATTATAAGTGAAAAGTTTGTGTGGATGGATGGATGTTTTACTCTTCACGCAAAAACTACTAAACGCATCGGGCCCCTAGATAATCACCATGTCTTGGCCCTACGAACTTGTCATACATGACAAATATCAAATACCTATGCAATCAAACCTTTTGTAGTCACCTAAAAAACAAATTTGTATTTATGAAGGTTTCTGTTTATTCCGTGTGCTTAGTAGAAATATAATTATTTGTAAGTAATATTCATATGGTGAAAAGTGGTTTTTAACAATTAATGTTAACAATCGCTTTTCGCCTTATGAATAAGGGCCAAGTTCACCGACAAGATAACGGTCTGATTATCTGAAAACAGCTGTTTACAATGAATTTTCTAAGCAAATCTGATGATTAAACACAGTAATCAACTGTTATCGCTAATTCAATGTCGGTAAACATGGCCCTTAATCATCAGATTTGCTTTCGTGAACACGAAAATTCATGGTAAACAGCTGTTTTCAGATAATCAGACCGTTATGTTGTCGGTGAACTTGGCCCTAAGTCTACTCCCAAAGAAATATATTTCTACTAAGCACACCGAATACACAGAAACCTTCATAAATACTACTTAGTATTCAAACTTGTATCGCTAAAGTAGATAGTTGATTGGCAATTAATGAATAGTTTGAAATATTATTTATAGTTTTAACATTGCCATTATGGAGTTGAATACACAGGAGAATACAGGTACGTAAGTTAGTGTAATTTTTAAACAGTGTTTAAGTTAGTGTATTTTTTTTGTTGTACAGATTTATGGTCTTTATCATACCCACACCCTCATATGACGTCACGTTTCTCATAGATGTTATATTAATTTAACGTATAAAAAAAATGGTTGTCTGTAAAGTCTGTTTACGGACGATAATTTTACGTGATAATGTAATAAGAAAACATTTATGAAAATTGCATACTTTACGAATTGAATTATTATCACTGAATTATCATTATACTGCATTATTATCACTGAATTATCATTATTTTGTATTATAATCAGTGATCGGAGTAGGTAGATTGATTTTTGGTACTTGTATCATAAATGTTCACAGAAAGAATAACAAGGATAAGGCATTTTCCCGGAAAGTAATTCCGGTATTTCCGGATCCAATTAAATATTGTGAATGTTGGTAGTGATATTATTACTAGTCAATTCATTTAAAGAAACGTACCACCGGTTAGTGCAGCACCCATGATACCTTGCTCTGATTGGTCGTTGGGTTGTGTCAAATCGTGACTGGGTAGCGTTAAAAAAAATGATGAACACTATAATATTGCTCATTTTAATACAATTCCTACCTAAGTTCCGTTTTTTTTTTTAATTATCAACCAATTCCGAAAATCCGGAGGAATGTCCATATTAATATACAGGGTGTAAACAGACTCTTCACGAAGCCGTCAACCAAGCATTATGTACATCAAACTAAGTAACTTTACGCAAAAATAAGTGCTGGGAAACGACTTTTTTTTTTGGGCTGAAAAATCACGTTTTGCAGTAGGACTCAATGTAACGCACTCGAAACATTGTGTCGATGGATGGAATGAATAGTAAGGGGGTCCTGGAGGTGTTAAAAGTAAAAACACATATTTAAAAAAAAAATGTGAAAAATTTGGAACTTTGACCCCCAATATCTCCGTAACTAGAAGGTATGGTCTAGAACAAAAAAAATATCGCAATGACGGAGAGAACAAGTGCCTTTCGGCTTCGGTAAGAGTCTGTTTACACCCTTTATACATTTCGGATCAATGACCCCAAATCAATCAATCATAATAATCTCAATCTACCTACTCCGATCTATGATTATAATACATTGATGCGTCTCAAGCCGAACGCCATGCCATGCCAGCCGACCATGCCTCTCTATCGCTTGTTCCGCGCTCTCGCTTGCACGCTCGGCTCAGGCGGAACGTGACACTTTGTCGTGTGTGCAGCCGGCGTTCATCGATTTATAAGACGTTATCACGTCAATAAGCTGGATCTTAAAAGAGCCTACGGATTTAAATCATTGTGTATTTAAAATGCAGTGTATAGGCAAAGTGTAATTGAGTTGAGATGACTGACAGTTCCATGCATTTATACAAGACTCTTTCGACGCGTGGCAAATATTGGAATTGACGACGCCATCTTGATTTTTGAATACATGTTTTTTCATTACCAACATTACCCCCTATAACGTGTTTGGAGAACTCGACAAAATTTTTGGAACAACTGATTTGTTTTCGCGATTCCAGGGTTTGTCTCGTAGTAAAAGTTGTTATAATGTTGAGGTCAATTACCTCTTTTCAGATGTTCAAATCACCTTGAATGTTTATTATTTACCATTATAGTAGGGTGGCCCTTATTACTAAGAAAAAAAAATCTTTAATTTCGCGGGGCACCACGTAATACGATTATATACCATAAGAAACTATTAAAATATTTTGTTTTTTGAATTTTTAAAATGACATTTAGGGGTCGCTACCAAGGTTTGAATTTTAAATAAAAACTCAAAATCTATTTGTTGGATTCTATTATTCATAAAGCCAGGACATAAAAAATATTACAAAATTATGGTTTTTGTTATGAATTAAGATATTATGTAGATATTTGAATCATTTATTTTTAAAATACAAGGGTTGACGTGTTTGTATTAGGGTACTTTTTCACCAACAAAAGCAAATATTGCTTTTGTTTTTCATTGGTTGTAATCAATTTATTATAATCTTCCATTAAAGCAATACCGCGCTCAGATAATAGTGTACACTACTCGCAAAGAATGAACGATATTTTTGGCAGCTACTTAATCAGTGTCTTCGTTCCAAGTTTCCACGTCTTTATTCATAAAATTCGATGAGATTACTACTCACGAAGTTTTCTATATTTTTTTCGTGGATATGTGTGATATCAAGGTTTATTATTTTTAAGCAATCTTCTGTGCCTTCAATTTTCAGTGCTTTACCATTTTTTCTTCTCTTGAACTGAAAGTTCCGTCATCAAAAAAGGCAAACGAAACTAGCTATTCCAACATTTTTTTCAGCGCAACAGTAGCTATATTTTTTTTAAGCTTTCAAAGGCTTTAAGGTCTTTCAATAATTGTAAGTCGTTTTAAATCATCACCGTGAAAATGCATATTTCTCTCACAGCCGTTTTCGTCTTCAGTCAGTTTCAGTTTTTTCTTATTTAAAACATCAGTTTGAGCCTTAAACTGATGTTTAAATAAATAAATTTTCAAACAGTACAAGGCTAATTATCGCTCAAATTCCATGAATTTATAGTTTCGTAGACAGCTGACGCACATGGTTCGCTCATTCCACGTTCCAATTTTGGAACTGCTAGAAGTAGACCAACTCCATGTCCTGATACCAAAATTGGCAGCCGATCTACTGTTTCGTGTCCAGTAATATCTTCTATAAGTTTACCGTCCCAATGGACTGTTAATGACGAATTAGAACTAAAGTGCGGGGCGGGCTAAATCTCGACGCGTCGGTACAGAAAAGGGGTCGAGGGAGAGAACTTAAAGAGCGATTGTCTATGCGAGTTTCACGGGCACGTGAAAAGTTATATAAACACTTAAATGAAACATTAGTGAAACCATCATTTAAGCTGTCCTTCAACACTTTTTGTAAAAAAATTGCCAGTTGGTAGCGACCTCCAAACCTTAACAAAAAGAAAAAAACTTATTCCATATTTAGATGCATATAATCAAATGACAAAGTGCCCCGGGGATAACTCAAAAGTTGTTGTTAATATATCGTGTAACCTACCTACTGTATCTATACATCTATATCTATCTATACAAATGAATAAAATTAAAGTGTTTGTTTGTAACATCAAAATAACAGCTTTTGCAATGAAAATGCATATGAAAATATATAGGTACGGCACTTATAACAAAAAAACATGTCTGTCGGTTTGTTCCGGCTAATCTCCGAAACGGCTGGACCGATTTTGACGGGACTACTGGCAGACAGCTGATGTTATGAAGTCTAACATAGGCTAGAATAAGAATTAGGGTTCTTTGGAGAAAAATTAAAAGTATTGAAATTGGTAACAAAATTCGTTTCAAAAAAGGGAAGTCATATTTTTGTAATAATTATAATAATTTGAGGACAACAGCTAGTTCATAATAAATGCATCTCTTTTTCTAACACTTGACCTTTTGTACGTATCTTGAGTGAGAAAAGTTAAGGCTAGCCGCTTACCTGGTGGCGGTGGGACGGGACCCTTGGCGTTTGATCCAAATCAAAAGTTAAATAATCGGGAAGGCTGTTCCGTTTTGTCTCTATATTGTCTGTACAAGACCCTCAATTTGTAAGGGTCCAAGGTCCTTTATATCATTCGTGATAGCAGCATAAAGGCGCGTCCTCACATGAGCGCGTGCACTGACCAACATTACGAGGTGTAATGTAACATATTACACAGCGAGCATTCGTGCAGTCAGTACGTCGTGTTACGGGGAAACCAGCGAGCAACGAGCCGCGTTGCTCGCTTTGAGTGCTCCACCCGGAATCCTTTGACTGTTACGCGGTTCAGTCAGAGTTTTAACGAGCATGTTACGCCGATTTTAGAACACAGCATAATATGCTGGATGCGTAACACGCGCGATACGAATGTTACATTATACCTCGTAACTTTGGTCAGTACCCACCTTTAGGAACTCGCTAAAGTTCGCGCGCGTGCGCAGTCGTGGACCTGCCTTTAGCACGCAGTTGTTTATATGCTTGGCTAATGTGGAAATGTTGACAAAATGTATCCATTCTGTAATTTATTTATATAACTTACAATTTTAAGTAAATATTATGTACACAACACTTAATTAGTTATGAAGTTAATACTAAGGTACACTCGTAGGAAAAAAAGTTAATGTAAAAGCAAATCTATGTTTTAGTTGGAAATAAAGCTTTAGACCAGTCTATATATTTATGTTTCGATAATTTGAAGTGATATTTTGTATATACCTAGTTATATTTCGATTTAAGCTATTTGTACAAATAAAGTCTATTTTTTTTGAGTTTATACAATACTTTCATTGGATACAAATACTTTGTTGGAGTGTAAAGCTGCGTTTCCACCAGAAACAAGTGAGTGGATGTGCAGCGAGGAATGTACGCTAACCAATTGAATAGGTCGCTTAGCTTAGCTCAACCTGGACAAAGAACCGATATCATTGGCTTTCTTCCGTTTCTGTGCCTGCCATGACAGCACTGGCGGCAGTAACTACCAGGAATGAAATGAAGCCAATGTTAGAGCTGTGCAGGTGGCTACATACTGGTCGAGAATGAAATCGACACGTAAAAAAGAGGCATAAAAAGAACACAAATACATAACAGTATTTAAAATAACACGTATTTTATACACGACCAAAATAAACAAATAATACTCCACAGCGCATAGAAATACAACGCTAATAATACATAGTTAACTACACACAGAACTTTCTGCTTCCTCGCTGCCGGCACGCTGTCTTTCAACTCATCTTTTATGATGTACTTCTTCACTCCTATAGACCAGATCTTTATGAAGTCCAAGAAGCTGACCGTCGTCAGGTCACAGTTGAATATTACTCGGTCCACATCTGTCATTTTCTCGATCATGCCCTGGACATTGTCGTCTCTGAAGTGCCACGAGTTCGACAGAAAGTATCTGTAGACGTACGACATTTTGTCTATTGACGTGTACAGCTTCACGAATCTGTAAATAAAGAAATGTTTGTCATAATTTTGTGTGATGACAACGCAACGCATAAATCATATTTATTTCTGGTTGGTTTTAATAAACAGCTTTACACTTTACATAATTTTATGTTTTAAAACTAGTTGGGGCCGGTGTTTCGTATCTAAGAGTCCAGACAATCTTGGTCAAATTACATGAGGACGATTCAGATTAGTGTCTGTTGTGGTCTTTCGAAGAGAGAACGACACAGAGTGACACACCTGTCCAGTCAGTGCAGACAATTCTCAGTTATCGTGTAGTGAGCAGTATGAACAGAACTACATAGTGCCGTACCTACCATAAACGATGGGGCACTTTTCTTTTTTTTTTGCACTTTATATTGTGTTCTGCGTGTCCTGTCGTTTTTTTTGTTATAGCAACTGATGGACGCTACTGAAGGCGCCAAACTTGTAGCCCAGTTATGGTGGGCCGACACAATTTAGACGACCATAGACACGTTAAGAAGACAATGCATCGACGATGCCTCTGATGTTGCCGATTACCATAGGCAGCAGTGACCACTTGCCGTGAGGTGGGCCTATCTAGGTACTTGTATTTATTTGTATTTTAGTTCGAAAAACTCGCCTGAAAATGAGAGTCGCATTTTCTCCTCTTTTAAATGAGCCTACTTACGACGGAATCTCCTTGGGTCTGACGGGAATGATGGCGCACACACCGTCGAGTATGTAAGCTGGTATGTAGTGCAGTAGCCACGTCAGGAGCCAGTACAGCAGTCTGTTCTTAGTCTCAATGAGAGAGTAGTACCACACCGCCTTGGGGCTCGCAAACTTTCTGGCCTCCTTGCGCAACACGTGCGCGGCGAAAGCTGAAATGATATTTAGAGAACGACTTATGAATCTCCTGATTTCGTCAATTAAATAGTCAGGCTGTAAACAGAAAAGCAGCTTCGCATAACTATACACAACCATTCGATTGGCTGTCATATCGAATCGATAGACAATGTTATCGAAAAAGTCCATAAAACTGAAACTGAAAAAAATTGACGGTTTAGTTCGATTGTGATTGGATAAGAAGACATTAAGTGTTAGGTACTTATTGGTATGATCACTGCCTATATAAACCTACACAATTTTAAGTGGTTTCTTACATATGTAAAAAAATAAAAAACTTAATTTTTTTATGGATTGAGGGAGTGTTATTGTGCGATCCAGGGACAGTCGCCGTGCCGCAGATCAACAGCAGGAGGAGACATTGTCTCTTAAACATTGTACTACCTACTCCTTGGTTCTTGTGGCGTGTGGCCATGTTCGAAACTAATGTCGCCGTCTCACGCCATAAATTCAAAGACGAGGCTGCACCGTATATTAATTATATCATTGTTATTTTTTTTATAGTTACACTTTTTTTTATAGTTAGCACTTGACGGACTAGTGACACTAACGAAATACCCAAAAAAATTGCTATTTTTTTCTCTGAAGATGAGAAGAATAACAACAACTCATCGATAGAGTTTTTCGTTCTGCTCATATCGTGCTTAACTCCCGCAGTGTCTTGATCTTTCAGAAATCTATGTACACCAGGTAAGGTCAAGTGCATAGTGCTCGGAACCTGCGCACGTGTATGACCAGACATGGAACGTAGACGAAGTAAAAGACAATCCGTACTTTCTGCCTGCCATGGGGAAAATGCCAGATTGTATGTAGGTATGTATGTTGGACGTACACCAGGGCATGAAGCAGTCCTTGCGCGCCACGGTGTAGACAGGCGTGGCGGGGTCACCAGCTCCGCGCCGCTCCGCCGCGTCCCAGCCGGCCGCGATGATGGCGTTGTTCACATAGTCCACAGGAACCAGCGCCAGGCGGTTGTCCACATCCACGAAGAACACGTGGAGGACCCCAAGGGCCACACCCACTATTATCTGTGGGCATACAGATAATATTATGGTACGTCACATCCGCACCCGAATTTTGTTGCTAACGCTGTTTTCTATGCAAGCTTGTATAACATCTTTCACCCATCTCATCTAAGTTATTTGCATAAGAAAGATAAAAAACTGGCCAAGTGCGAGTCGGACTCGTGCACGAAGGGTTCCGTACCATAAACTAGTGTTGCCCAAAATCGGTCTTGGTTTTTGTAAAAACGCCAAGACCGATTTTGGGCTTTAAGCTCGCTAAATATTTACATAACGTGCTTTGTGTGCACTTTTATATTTACAGAAGAAAGTAATTATTTTAGACACTGGCGGGAACTGCTAAAGGGAAAAATCGGTCTTGGCCTTGTTCTTGCATTTTCGCAAGACCAAGACCGATTTTGGGCAACACTACCATAAACCGAAAATAACACTTTTCTTGTATGTATCCCTTTCATTATTAAATAATTGATATATTTTTTATTATTTGTTGTTATAGCGGCAACAGAAATTCATCATCTGTGAAAATTTCAACTGTCTAGCTATCACGGTTCATGGGATACAACCTGGTGACACACAGCCAGACGGACAGCGGAGTCTTAGCAATGGTCCCGTTTTTACCCTTTAGGTACGAAACCCTGTATTGGTGGAATATCTTTGAAATAATGCCAACTTATTATAGTCGGAGAAGTCTATGTCTGAACTTAGACTGGGTGTTCGATAAAATTCGGATTTATAGTAGATATTTTTTGTCACTCATTGTGTGCCTGTCTCTTTCTAATGATCGATATGCCACATTAATAACCGGTTTCAGTAAATAGAATACAATTATATAATGTGCACCATGTTGAAATGGCGGGCAGTATACAAGAAACGTATTCGTACTTCGATCAACATAGAATATATCATATAGGCAAAGTTACAATTTCGCTGGTAACTTTAGCGCATTTGCCAAAAGCTGAGATGTCAGACTTACTCCGGTGGGTCCCGAAACACAGCTCATGTCTAGCCAGCCTGGCAGGGGCTCCAGGTAACTGTTGACCACTGAAACAAACACATAGCTAATTATGATAATAGAATGTCCTGGGTTCCATCAATTCCCCAGTCGGGAAAGTGATCACCATTCTAGCCTCTCAACTGTATTGGTGTCGGCTTTCGGGTTAACTGGATGCAGTTGAATATCAGTATTCTACATAGAGCGACTGCCAATCTTACCTTCACAACTTAATTACTGGGTAACACGATATCTCTTAATTGGTAGGACTGGTTCATGGTTGTCAGAGTTTCATGCTTTTCTACGAGTAGGTACTACACGTGACTCATACATACTGAGTGAAATTAGGCTTGACTTTAGACACTGGCGCGATATTATATTTTGATCCCATAAAGCAGGGCTGATAATCTTACCTATGGGTGGTCTGACGACACAGACGGGCAATTCGTCGGCGCTGGACCGCACCACCTCCTCCGCGATCGCCTTCGTGAACGTGTAGGTGTTGGGCCAGCCCTTGATCAGCCTGAAATAACAAAAAACCATCGCAAATCCTACGTAGCGCGTCGCAATATTTTCTTCTACTATGGCCCAACTACCTGATCTGCATTGACGACAGACAACTTTTTTTTTTTTATTGCAGAATGCGATCAGTAATCTTGTTTATTACACGGAACAACTAGAATCAAAAACAGGTCATTTCTTGGCCGATATAAGTCGTGTTTGTTTTATTATAGTAGAGAACTACTTGTCTTTGTGAAATGAGAGGTAAACAAAAAATGCCTAATTTAAGAGTGGTTATCTCATTTGATTTTTCAACATCATCTGACAACAATAGCGGTATCCTGCTGGACATGGACCTCTCCCATCGCACACCATTTAACTCGATCCTAGAATAATCTGTTTCCACTCTCACATGCGTAAATTGGACCCACCAAAACTGAGGTTTGCCAGTCTTCTCAAGAACACGTCTACACCAAAAGACATCCGTTCTATGGCTAATATGGCAAACCCAATGCCACTGCAGTTTGCTATCCGATATATTATTTGTCTTACTCAGGAGCAATGCTGTTGAGTCTTTCCGGGTCCACCTGCTCTGCCATGCCTATGATCACGTCTGGGGCCATAGGGGATGGGTAGAAGTCTTCCCGCACCTCCTTCCCCACGCGGTCGTAGGTAGCGTGGGTGTATGCAGTTGAAACGTACAAGTAGTTTCTGAAACATTCGTGTTCATGCGTTTAGCTTGGGTTTCTTTAAGGGTCCTTAGCGATCAGCGATCTCCGGCCACAATAGGGAGGAACCTGCGGACGGCGAACTTAGGACTGAATCGTTGTCCGACCACCCAGGCCCAAAGAGATAGAGCGCAGAGGTTCCTGCGCGCCGTCAATGAGAACGTGCGGTCCCTGGCCGCACTTAGTGATGAGGCCGGCCGAGAACGGCGAGCTGATCAGTCAAATACTGGTAGGTATCTGCATCCGATGAAGGTACGGATTTCAATGGGATCAGACAGACTTCATGGTACTCCATATGAAAAGGCAGGTACTGTCTTTGATTTAAATAATAATACTTACTCATAAGTAAGTACCAATCATAATAAAATGATTTGTATAAGAAATAACTGCAGTAAGTAGGTACCTAAGTGAGGCTCACCTAAGTTTGGAGCACTCCCTGGCAAGAACCAAAGTCTCCCTGGTGCCGCGGACGTTCGTCAGAGTCGCCACATTCAAGGGCTCATCGAACCTTATCGTCGCAGCCATGTGGATTATTATATCTACCTAAAAATATTATAGACCCTTTATATAGCTGGTGAATGTGCGAGTACTATATATCTTAAAGCTACCATTTACATTTATTTATTATGGTTGGGAGTTACCGTTTTAATAGGATTAACGCTTTGTGAAGGACCTTGTCCAAGGAGATGCCTCCTTGGACAAGCTAGCTTAGCTATGCAGCTATGCTAGATATAGCTGTCTCTGCCTTCAAGCGAGTAGTTCGTTTTAAGGAGGCACAGTCACTTATACTGAGACGGTGTTGACCCCCACTACAACGCTATCTACTAGCGACAAATAGAAGCGAACGTTATGACGGCGCCAAGGAGAGAGGGAAACGATGCAACATCAGCGATGCGCGCGGATTTTAACCGTACCTAGGTAATGTGGTACGCACCCACGGGCCACGACACACAGCTACCATCTCACGCGAACATTATAACCGCTCGTTAAAAAGTATGTAATAATCCACTGTAAAATATTACACGATATTGACAAGGAGCTGAATATAATAGAATACTTTAAACCCACGACGACGACGCGTCGCAGAAATCCCAATTCACTGCAATTTACATAATTATATAAAAACTCAGGTTTTATATCCGTCTTTCGGTCATCAGACTATATATGTTGTCCTCTTATACTTAACTAGCGACCCGCCCCGGCCTCGCACGGGTGCAATGTTACACATAATTATAAACCTTTCTCTTGAATCATTGTATCTATTGCCGAACATGCATTAAAATCCGTTGCGTACCTACCTAGTTTAAATGATCTAAGCGAACAAACAGCGAGAGCGACTTTGTTTTATACTATGTAAAGATTACTGTGACATAATTACATTGTAAAACCAAATAATAGGTCTTTATTTATAGTAATTGAAGATTTTATAACCAGCATTTTCAAATTTAATTCATCTGATTATAATTTATCTGTGGATTGGCGCGCAATTCGAAATTTACATAAATTTTATTCGAAAGTGTTCTTTTTTTAATTTCAAATTCAGTCAGTTGTTTTTAGATACTTAGTGTTTTGTTTTTGTGAAATTGTGGTTGTTTTTGGCGCCATGGATAAACTGAAAATTCGAAATATATGAGTTCCTGTTCCTATGTAGAAATACCGCTGTGTAAACAATACGAAACATTAACGATGTGTACGGACCTAACACTGCTTGCATAAACAGGGTCCATTATTAATAATAATAATATCTTGGGACAACCAACACACCGCCATCTGATCCCAAACTAGGCAGAGCCTGTACTATGGCAACCAGACAACTACAACCAAGCATGCATAGCACTATTGAATCGGCATAGAAACGAGGGAATTCTAAATCGAATTGTTACCTGCGATGAAAAGTGGATCCTGTACGACAACCGTAATCGTCTCAATGCGTGGACACAGCACCTAATCAGTGCGCTAAAAAAAGATTACTCATAGGAAGACGATGGTGACTGTCTGGTGGACCAGTGACGGACTTGTACATCACAGCTTCTTACCGAATGGCACAACAGGGACGGCAGATGTCTATTGCCAAGAATTGCTGACAATTCAACAACCAAGACTGGTCAATCGCTCTTCCCCATTGCTTCTCAACGACAACGCGCGAGCTCACACTTCACAACAGACCATCAGAAAGCTAAAATAGTTACAGCTGTAAACTCTCCGTCACTCACCGTACTCACCGGACGTTGCCTCAAAAGATTTCTACTTTTTTCAAAATTTAGACAATTTTTTTAAGTGTGGAGAAATTCAACAACCGAGAGGCAGTATAAAACGTTTTCGCTGACTTCATTGCCTCCCGTCCGGCAGACTTCTTCAGTAAAGGGATAAAATAAACCGCCATCTTAGTGGCAAAAATGTATAGATAATTTGGGCCAGTACTTTGATTCAGAACAGAACATCAAATTTCAGTAAAGACCTAACATTTTTAAAGAGTAACGGTGGAGTTTCTTGCCCGTGCATCTGTCGTTTGAAGTGCTTAACTAGGTGAAATATAATTATTTTAATTTGGGTCGATCCTTTTAGGTATTATCTAAATTCTAAACCAAATCATTAAATTATTTACTACTTTCTTTGATGTAAGCGCAGTTAGCTCATTTACCTCAGTTGTGATCGTGCTCCGGTCCTTGTCACTGAGGCCGAGTCTTAGGTCGGCCACGTCGCCTTTCACCGGCACTATTCTATCTGCGAAGCGAGGCTGCTTCGAACGCACCAACTCGAACACCTAATTAAAACGATAATATAATAAGAAACAGTCCTCCAGCCTGATTTGCTATGAGGAGTCTAATCTCAGCGGAGACTAGCCATCGATGTCGGTGATATTATAGTGCCCTAGTGTGAGCGCGAACACTTGTGTACCTACTCTCCATGTCTTCACACAAGTAGTAGTGTGGTCGGCTATAGGACACGACCGGAGGGAAGTCAGGCACAAGGGTTGGGGATCATCACACCACCAATTTTTTAACTCCTGGCCACTGATGTTTCCCAACAGTGGCCAGGAGTCCTAGTGAAAAATCCTAATAGCACTAAGCATGACCTGGAAATCGAACCCAGCAGCGCTTGCGACCACGAGATCAACGGGGCAGATACCTATTGGTTGGTACACTTGGTATACAGAGTATGAAGCTCACCAAGCTTGATTCGAAGAAGCATTTTGTTGCATAAAAAAAGATTGCGCAAAAATAATTGTTGGGAAACAATTTTATCAAAATGAAAATCCGTAAATTGGTTTTAGATGCTTAGGCTTACCGCATCTTTCAGCATGTAGTCCAGTCTCTCCTGCATCGACTTCCCTTTCTTCGGTCTCAGCAAAAGGAACATCTTCTTTATCTTGCACGATCTGTATTGTTAAACCGTTTTTTTTTAAACTCGTTATTTAATACATTTATGTCCTATAGAATTACAATAATTAGTTATAGAATAGTTAAAATTAGAAAAAAATAGGCTGCAAGGCGTCTTGATTTCCTGTAGACGGTGAATAATGGGCTAGCTCGCCGTCGGTCCGGCTTTTGACGACAGGCCGTGTAAACGGCGCGTTCGTTCGACGAGCGCTCAAAGAGATGTCAGCAAACAGGGAGCGGCCCACAAAGGCCGATGCCTGCCAGGGCTGCGGGACTGTTCGAAAGAGAAACCGCGGCCCTGGAACACAAAGGGCAAGGAAGGAACATGGATGGGTTTTAGTCAGTACAAGTCTGACACTCCCTTCCGTTCTGCCCACAGCGGGGTGATGATTACCCATCCGAAAAAAAAAGAAAAAAAGACGTCTTGATTTTATGAACTGATCATCCAATTGAGCAGTTTATATTAGCCATCTTAGGTGACAATTTCATCAGTGACACTAAGTTACGTTCTGCCAGTAGGTAATCAGAATGGTTACCCGAAGGGCTGATAAGTTTTGAAGTGACGACCGCATACCGGAAGTAAAAATGTGGGTAGGCCTCCCTCTAGGTGGACTAAAGATCCGACTGATCACGCTCAAATTTGCTAATATGGGAAGCACAGGACTGGTCGCCGTGGGGACGCTTGTGGGAGGGCTATGTCTTTGAACACGGATGATGATCCCTCACCTGAAGAGTTTCTCGATGAGCTGCTTGCCGAGGAAGCCGGAGCCGCCCGTCACGAAAACGACGGCGCCGCAGTAGTACTGCTGCACTGCGGAGTCCCCGCGCCCGATCACGTCGTTCATTGCCTTCTGGCGGGACAGCATCTCTGCCTCGAACGCCTGCGACGGGTCCATGCTGCACTAATAATAATCCCGATCTGGATTTAAGAGCCAAACATAAGGAATATTCCGGAAAAAAAAATCCGTCGTGAGCAAGCCTGCCCGTGCCTTTTCTGTAAGAGAAAGAAGTCTATTTTTATACCGAAAAAGAAACTGTTAATAGACAACACAACACTACTGCTCATCCGCAGCACTGTCCAACATATGACAATTAGTTTTGAACCTGAGTAAAAGTTATTTTTAATACATTTTAATTGTAAATTGACCCTCAACGAATTAGTTCAAGTAAAAACATCTACTTAACGTAATGTTTTCTATCTGGTTGGTAAATACAGTGGACCAAGAATTCAAGGGTGGCCTTATAAGGAATAGGTGGAAATCACTGCTCCACCAACTGGACTAAATATCTTAGATAACCCTTTCGTATGGACCTGGGTTCAAGCGATACACATTCTTTTCAGTTGAGAATCGCTCTTTTATTACAATTCTTGGATAGTAGTGAATATTATTGGTTGGTTGGTATTAGTTGGTAGTGGGTTCGAGGTGTTATAAATGCCAACAGTATGCCATGGAGCCAAATCTTGGAGAGAGATCAATTCTACGTGTGGTCACTGTGGTGAAGAAAAACAAAACAACAACAAAAAAACTGACACGTGCTACTTGTTAACGCTTTAAAAAACCCAGTGATCATAATACCAGAGCCGCTGAATACCCTGCTAGAAAAATAGCAGAACACAGATATATATCAACTCCATCGATTATGAGGACGCCTAGTGCGTCATACAAGAACAGACTTCCATTCCATATCTTACTCAACGATAATTATTTGTATGATATGCTACTGCGTAGCACCACTTACCATTGATTTGTCGTTGTCTAAGCAAATTCTCGACCGCTACAAAAATGCCAATGATATTTGCAATTTTAACATCGCCTTCAAACATATAAAATGAATAGTCTACGCTACCGTCGTCGGCTGATATAAAATCTCATGTTCTTGTACTGACTCCAGTGAACTAATTGAGCGTATCGGACTAAAAGTACCTTATAATATGCGTAGATATCCTATTACTAACTTGTTCAATACTCCAGGATCAAACACAAATATTGGGGTAAACTCGCCACTTAACAGACTCAGTAGAGAGATGAACTCTTTAATCAAATAAGATCTTTAAAACACAATTACTGGATTCCCAAAAATAACATCAAAATTATTTCTTATGTTAGTATGATTTATTTTATTTCATCACTTGTTACGTTATTTTATTTTTATTTAATGGTAATGCTATCAGTCTCGATCTTATTTTTATTGTTATTAATCTTTACATATTATTATGTCTTTTTTTATTTTAGTCGTAATGGGTTACCTAATTATAGCGATGCCGTTTTTATTTCTGCAAATTTTATATTTCGTAAGTTATGTATGTATACTCTTAGATTTGAGGAGTTTAATTGTGTAGTTGTTTAGTTTAGTTTTATTTTATTTTATTTCTAGAGCCACTCGTTTTAACTTTTTATTCTTATTATGTTATCACTGTCTTATTTTTGTGAATGCTGGTTAACCAGTAGTTAGCGACTGTGTAAGTCCAATACTGTACCTTACTAAACCTTGCTTGTGATTTTTGTACATACGAGTACACAGAAGCTGTTGGTAAACCTCTATTCATAAATAAATAATAAAATAATACTGCTGATACTATTGTAATAACCTGCCAGGGCCTGTGGGCGGTGAGTAATGGGCTAGCTCACCATCCGTCCGTCTTACGACGACAGGCCGTTCCGACGGCGCGGTCTTGTTCCACGTGCGCCTCGTCAGCAAATGGAAGGGATCCGCAAGGGCCGAAGCCTGCCGGGGCTGCGGGACTGTCGAAAGAGATACCGCGGCCCTTGAACACAAAGGGTTAAAAACGAACTTGGATTGGTTTTAGTCAGTACAAGTCTGACACTCCCTTCTGCTTCGCCCAGAGCGGGAGGGTTAATATGATGATTTACCATCCGAAAAAAAATATGTATATTAATATTATCATAATAATTTTTTTAGCTTTAAAAATGACTTACCCATAAATTCGTCCGCATCGCTGTCAATAGGAAAAGTGCCCACACTTTCATCCAGCCAGCCTTCTGGGGAAGGCTGGCAGCAATACTGATTCTTTGGCCAAGAAATAAGCCCGCCCTCTGGACACGTGAAGAGTTGAACAACCGCTTGGCGATTTCCAGAAATACTAGGTGGGCACTCGGACCCCATGGCCCTAGTGTTCCAACCCCAAATGGTTCAAACACATAACTACCAACACCGGCAGCAGCAGCCGCTCCAGTGCAGCCCACTGTGCTAGGAAGATGGGATAGCGCAAGGGTGTCGACGCAAGTTGCGTCCCACCCCAAAGACCTACCCAACTTCCATGGCATTATGGTCAGAACACTCCTCTCTGCATGAACTTTCTAGATATTCTACAATCAATAAAATAACAGCTTTTTGCAGTGTCATGTAGAGGGTTTCTGTAAGGTCCATGGCGAAGATGATTTTGGATTACCCTTGTTGTGAAAAGGACTTAATATTATTTCGTTTATTCATTTTTATACACATTCTTTATATTTTTACGAATTTCTTAAATACCATTTAAAAATAAAAAAAATAGGTTTCCACCGGTGTCCGAAGCGGGGTCCAAGCTACCGATGGTTAGGGCTCAGAGACAGGAGCCTCCTCACAATGCGGGCCGTATCGAGGAGTACCACTACTACCTTTTGAATCAGGTCCTTATTATTATCTCCATCCACTATAACACCACGTCCAAGTGATTCGATATAATCTGCAAATCGCGCGGATAAATTAAATACATACATACACACTTACCCTCCTTCTGGATCGTCATGTACAAATATCGGACCGAGGTCTACCTTGCACACACATCTGTCCCTCTACATCACACTATGAGGTTACTTTTTGACGAATTAATTTCATTCAAGCTCACCTTGACCACCATTTGAGCGTCGTTAAGCAGAAAGTCGGCCTATTTTGCAAAAAATAGTTATAATGCCTACGGTGTTAGATATACATTTCTTCACCTTATGCAGAGACCAGTAAAGTCCTAATGTTACAAAACATCGAGATTTTGATTCGTCAAAAGAGACCATTATTTACTTTTCACCGCCATTATCGCCAATTTTTTATTTTAGGATACGGGGTGACTTTCAATGACGCAAAACTTCACAAGTCGAAAAAAGGGGGGCGCTCTACAACTACCCACGGCTCAGATTTATTTGTATGAAAAGATCTGTCTTAAAATAATCGTGTTTCATAGTAATGAGAGCAATGAGCCCTTGAGATTGTCAGCTAATTCAGTTACCTTCATCTTGTTTATGAGTATAAAAATTATCCTGTGTTCAAGCATAAACTCATTTTGAATTTCTGCGTCGAACAAGGCAAAACTAGAAACTTATATCATACCAGGACTAGTGACCAGCGTCGCAGCGTCGCTGCTCGCCGCATCGGTCGTCACAAGCAGGAAGATTCGTTTACCAGTCACTGAAAAAATACGCCGTGTTAATAAGCTAGTGTTATAAGACTCCTAATTTTATTTTAATCGTGTTTTACCTTTCAGAGCCGGCTGTAGGTAATTTTTTTCCAAAATCAGTATATTTCGTTCATTGAATACACCACCTTAGTGACCCAGCCATGTTGCATAATGTTAAGTTTCACCAGCCAAACCGCCATGTCATGGTGACATTATATTTAGATTCGTGGTCTGACCCGCCTCGCCTGCGTCATGCAGGTCAATGTTCCAAAACATAGGTACCTACTTACACGTGCTGCTTACCTACTACTGCACTATGAAAAACATAGTAACTGTCAAATAACACTATGTCCACATTCATTAAATTATTTACGAGCACACTCGAGAAGTTATTTCAGACACTAGCAGCTCCATGGAAGACCAAGGGCGTTGCAGTGCGCACTATGAGGCCGACTAATTTAGATTTGCCAATGACATTGTACTGTTTGTTCCTACAGCTCTCGAACTGCAGAGAGTCATAAATTAAGTAAATGAATAGAAATATAAAATACTTAATAGGATATTAAATAATTCAAACTTAGCAACAAGGAAAAGTAACAAAGCGCTCTTCCTCTCTCTAATTATTTAAAAATTTGCTGTGCTCGACAGGGGCCATAATTGTTTATATATTTTTTATTTACCATCTGTACATACACTTTCGTACCTGTAACCTGTACAGACACTGTCGTACCTGTCTGTACATCTTCTTCTTCTCAATATATAAAAGCGAAAGGTCACTCACTCTTTACGAAATATCGAAAACCGTTTGGCGTATAAAGATGAAATTTGACAGGGAGGTAGTTTGTAGTTAGTAGACGTCCGCTAAGATCCGGATTTTGCGACAGGGCCGGATTAGGGAGGTCTAAGGGCTCTCGCAAGTTTGTATAAGAGTCCTTCATTTTTTGTGCTATATACTTGAATTTTGGCAGGGAGGTAGTTTATGGTTAGTAGACTACCGGTAAGAACGAATTTCGCGACAGAAAGAATTTTGTAACAGCCTGGGCTAACGACTTTCGCAAGTTTATATGAAATCCTTGGCTTTTTATACCGGAAAATAGTTGGGGAGATAGAATATAACATGTCAGGAAGGAACACACTTTACGACAGGGCCAGTTTAAGGGAATAATAATCGCTTTCGCAACTCTATGTGTCCAACAAACATTTATTGATGACTTATAATATAACAAACAGCAAATACAACTAAATTGAATTCAAACGAAGATAAGTAATTATATATGTTTTTTAATTACTTTTACGTTTAAGTAGTTTCATCAAGTTATAGCTCGAATAATTCTTTTTTGTATTTTCCCCTGGGATTGATTTTTGGTACTTGTATCATAAATGTTCACAGAAAGAATAACATGGATAAGTCATTTTCCCGGAGAGTAATTCCGGTATTTCCGGCAATTGCAATTAAATATTATAATGTTGGTAGTGATCATTATTACTACTCTATTCATTTAATGGAAGGTACCACCGGTTAGTGCACCACCCATGATCCTTTGCTCTGATTGGTCGTTGGGAAGTATCAAATCGTGACTGGGTAACGTTAAAAAAAATTAATACGTATATACGTTTCGGATCCATGACCCCAATTCAAACTACCTACTCCGATCTCTGGCAATGACAGATCGTCACGACACGAGTACTATTAAGATCATAAAACTTTGACAGGCGGCAATGTCGACATCGGAAGACACCACCAAAGCTCATGTATTGAGCACAAACAGTCCTTCATTCAAATCGTCTGTATTTGTTACCCTTGACTCTTGAGACGCCAGAACTATCCTTCATTAATACGTAAATAAACAATAAGTATAATTTCCATTGAAACAATAGCAGTTACATTTGGGTGCGATTTAATAATGACTTTACTGGTGACTTCTTTTTTAATTAGTGCGTCCAGGTTTTTTCATAGTCTAATACGCTTTTGCAGTTAGGCTCCCTGCGTGGGAACCTGTCGATATAACAAGAAAAACTAGTTAAATATTAACAGACAGGAAGTAAGTTAAAATATGTTCTGTTTTAAATCAATACAGCAGTTTACTATTATATTTAAAAACGTGTGTTTTATCATAAAAGGCACTCTAAATACGTTTTGCCATAAAAGTGTTATGTAATTTGCGCTGAAGATTTCCTTTAAATCATAATTCCTATATAGAGTGACTGGTAATAGTGACGGATACTTATACCCGCGGCTTTACCCGCGGCTATCGATGTTTCACATCAAAACAATATTTCTTTGGGAAAGTTTTTTGTTATCATCAGTACAATCAGGTGTTTAAGTATCGGTCACTAATTACCAGTTACCCAGCAGGATGGTTTGCATAGTCGGAGGTGATTACTTGCCCGGATGTGACCGTGGCGTCCTCTCGTGCATCATCATATAACAGATATTATTGCAAGAAACATATTTAAACTAGGTACTTATACATCTGTAGCTCCAAAAGGTTGTGACGATGGACCGTGCGCAAGCGATAGAACTGGCTGCCATGGCCCACCAAGAAGTGTTGAACGAAGTAATGTACCGTGGGGACTCCGCCGTGCAACAGTTCTACTCTGGGGCTTCGGTGTTCGTGACCGGAGCCTCCGGGTTTCTCGGCAAGCAGCTCATTGAGAAACTATTAAGGTTAGACATAATTTATTTGGAGAAAGATTTATTTAATGCGGGCAAAACTACGACTTTTAGCCGCAGAAGCGACTTTTGATCGAAATCAGGATGAAAGTTTGGTCTTCTGGGGGTCCGACCAGTTTTGTTCAAGGTAACAGGCCAGTCATGCGACAGTCATGGTTCTAGACCTGACCTGTAGTGCGTGGGGCCCCTCAGTCGTCTCCATTCTAAGCACATCATCTTTCTGTAATTGCATTCCACTTTGCACTAGCTCTTTTCTGTCTCTGTTTCATATGGAGTAAAGTGTTTTTTTCTGGTTTATCCAAAATCACAGCGTTAATTACATCTCGCGGAATGGCCGACCTTCACTGCCTCGACTATGTTCTGATAGTCGCCACTGATTCTGGCTTTCGTGAATTCCAGAAAATAAAGTGTGAGACTACATTGCCAAAAATAACTCTGTTCCTATCCAGCTGGATCCATTTAAGGCAAAACGCTCACTTCTTAAAGAGGACTCTAAACAACTGATGTATAACGTCGCCTATACTAGGGTGGCACCTCTGACTCTGTCCTTTGGGGGATGTTACCGTAGTGTTATATTGTGTTAATGTAAACTGTCCTCAGATCATGCCAGTTAAAGCAGATGTTCGTGCTGTTGCGACCAAAGAAAGGGAAGACGATTCAGGAGAGGCTTGACTATGTGCTGACGGATCCGGTGAGTTCACACAAAGCGAGCCTAAAAATTTTTCACTGTAGGAAATACGACTCTGAAAGCTGAGGTCAGCATTGAAAATCGTTTTCAATCAGTGCATTAATTTAAGTCTAGAGTATTATTAGATTTATAAATCAGCAATATGAATAATTGGAAGACATGTGACATGTGAGACATAAAACATTTGTGGTTCCATTCCGACGGATTCAGATTATTTGCTATTTCTTCAATGCCATTTTGCTCTGCAGCTGTACGATGTTCTTCGAAAGAGGCAGCCGAACTTCGTGGAAAAAATAGTGCCGATCGAGGGCGACGTGGCAGACATCAGACTCGGCCTCAGCGACAAAGACTGGACGTTACTCACACAAGAGGTAAGGTTTAGCTTATGTGTGTTCGTACGAGAAACGGGGACTGGACAGGTTGTATACGGTTTTAATCGGGTTATTTTTTGGGGTTAGATGAAAAACCCTAAGGCACTCTAGGGTTCACGCACAGAGCATCAACCTAATTATAACCGGTTCACGCACAGAGTTCATATTAGAACCTACATGAAAAATATCCAAAATTGTAGCAGAATTAACCCGCTTGATATTTTGTCTCGTTCATTCTGGTTAATCAGCAATATTGAAACGATAACCCGTATATATTTAATGGTTAATCAAACTTATGGGTAATAAATAGTTCAACTTTATTGTAGTTTTTTCGTGCAGTTTTGAGAAACTATCCTAACCTTACCTAGCAGTAGCTCTGTCTGCCTGGATTTTACTCGTTATGGCTGAACGGATTTCAAGATAATTTGGCACATTTAAATGCGATCAACCTTAAGAGGGCTATCACAAATTTTCTTGTATTTGAGTGCTTGGCTCGAGATTTGATGCGTGTATAAACACGCACGGTTTATAACCACAAAAGCCACAAAATAAAAAAATAAAATTAAATATGCCCCGAGGGTTTGATTATTTCTCTCGGGAGTGTTCTAAAATGTTTGTTTATAAACATGAGTAAAAACCTTGTCTCGGCAAAGGATGTTTCATAAAATTCTACTTTCGGGCATCTTTGATGCTTTGTTACTTATAAGATATAATAATATTATAATAATAATAACCCCGTATGTCAATCACATCGGTTATAATTATCGTCGTAATTTTTATTGTTGTTTTACTATAAACTTTTGAATGTCAGAAAAACAAATAAGGCTAAGCTACAGTCACAGACACAAGGCATAATAACTTGTGAAAGTACTGTAGTTGCCCATTCCAAAGCGTAGATCTCTATGGAGAAGAATGGGCAAGAAACTCCATGGACACTCTTTTCAATCAAAATATTGTACAAAATCTTGGTTACATCATTCATGTTGAGATTAAACATATGTGAGAACGATGTAGAAATACGTGCACGTTAAGAGCGTCCAGAGTAAAACATTATATCAACAATTTAAAAACAAAGTAAGTAGTTAAAATAAACCATGGCAGCCTAGAGATGACCAGTCCCAACTGACAGCGCCCGTTCACGAACATGACGCATGGATCAGACCCATTCAGCTCAACCATATTGAAGGGAGCTAAATGACCCGACACACCCGCCACCATCAGCGAGACATTTGAGTGAGCATGACATTCTCTCAGCCACCAGGGCAAATTCAAGTCAATGAAAGATAACTAAATGTAAATGGTAGCTTTACAGTACATAGTACTCACACATGTGCTATGCAATTATATAATACTAAGAGATTGAATTTATACAATGCAAAGATATTATTACAATCTTCTGCAGCTTCCACAATAACTTCACATGGTAATAAATTAGTTTGCCCCTATGCTTGTGGAGCAGGACCAGTAGTGAGCCAAGCATTTTTATCATCAATGTAATCCCCCAATTTATAATATGCTTGCATAGTGTGCGTTTTATACAAGATTTAAATTTCGTCTCGTTTAGTTGTAGAATGTGAGGAGGTATTTTATTGTAACATTTTAAACAGTACCCCATGAAAGATGAGTCTACTTTAGCTAACCTAAAACCTGGCTGTACTAGTTCGTCCCTGTTTCTAGTACTATAGTGGTGCCTGTCACCTCTTTTACTAAATAAATGCAGATTTTTCCTAACGTACATGATGTTTTCATAGATGTATTGACAAGGTACTGTCATGATGTTAATTTCCTTAAACAGTTCTCTTAGAGAGTCACGCCTACGTAGATCATATAAGGCTCTGATAGCTCTTTTCTGCAGAATAAATATAGATTCGATGTCTGCAGCCCGTCCCCATAGTAAAATACCGTAAGACATAATACTATGAAAATAACTAAAATAGACCAGCCTCGCGGTATCTACATCAGTAAATTGACGGATTTTTCTAACAGCATATGCTGCTGAACTCAGCCGTCCTGCAAGAGATGTTATATGCGGACCCCATTGTAGGCTTGAGTCGAGCGTGATCCCCAGAAAAACAGTTTTTTCGACGAATTCTAGTTTCTCTTGATTCAATACTATGTCACTATTACTACTTTTGACATTCGGTAGAGCAAATCTGATGCACTTCGTTTTTTTCCCATTTAATACTAAATTATTCGCGGTGAACCAATTATGAACCTGTAGTAGAGCGTTATTTACGTCGTCAAGATTTGTAGCACGTCTGTTTATCTTAAATATTAAAGAGGTATCGTCAGCAAACAACACCATCTGTGGTTGGTTTTTAAATAAATGGGGGAGATCATTTATATAGACTAAAAAGAGGAAAGGACCTAATATCGAACCTTGCGGTACACCCATACTTACTTTTAAACCCATTGAATTGACACCATTTATTTGTACTTGCTGATGTCTATCGTTCAAATATGATTTCACTAAACTGAGCGCAAGTTTACCTAAACCGTAATGTGCAAGTTTCAAGAGTAGGGTTTCGTGGTTTACGCAATCAAATGCTTTCGAGAGGTCACAGAAGATTCCTATGGCATCTTGTGCCTCTTCCCACGCAGTAAATATGTGTTTTAATAAGGTTACACCGGCGTCAGTCGTGCAACGTCCTTTGGTGAAACCATACTGTTTCTCATGTAAAATTTTATTGGTGTTAAAGTGGTTGAGCATTTGATTAAGCATTACCTTTTCAAACACCTTGCTAAAAACCGGCAACACGGATACGGGTCTATAGTTATTGGTGTCTTTACTGTCCCCGGATTTGAAAAGTGGTATTACCTTGCTGTATTTCATAAGGTCCGGGAAGACTCCTTGGTCCACACACAAGTTAAATATTAATGCTAAATACGGTGCTATAGTCTCAATAATAGCTTGACAAACTTTAATCGACATTCCCCATAGATCTACAGTTAATTTTATTTTGATTTCCTTAAAAGCTTTAATGACTGCTATGGGGTTTATATGCTTAAATTGAAACTCAACCGGACAGGCTGAAACGTTAGCTCTTAATAAATCAATAGAATGCAAGGGTGAGGAATTTAAGGTTTCAGTAGTTTTAAGTGGGATACTAGTAAAGAAATCTACAAATTCTTGAGCAACTTCGCCTTCAGAGGTTAGAAGACCACTTGTTGTCTCTAGTGTAATATCATTATTATATTTTTTATTTCTATTAGTTTCACTATTGATAATTTTCCAAACCGTCTTAATTTTATTATCGGCGGATTTAATTTTGTTGCTAATGAATAAGGCTTTAGCTACCTTACAAGTGTTTTTAAAAAATTTTGAATAAGTTGCAACATATTTATTAAAAGTTTCCGAGTTCATGTAAGGCTTAAGGCCGTACAGCTCAAACAATCGCTCCCTACTTTTCCTAATACCCTTAGTTGCCCAGTCACTGAACAAAAACTTAGGGCAAATAGATTTAGTTTTCATTTTTAATGTATTATTGAACTCGGTGTAAACTACTGAAAAGAATTCCTCATAAAATTGATTTACATTTTCAATAATATGGCCCGGGATACCTAAATTACTAACTAAGTTATTATTAAATTTATTCAAATTACTAGGTGTTATTTGTCTAGACTTTATCTGGGTTTTTTTTAATGGTGTGTAGGACTCGAAAACAACGGTTTGACCGCTATGATCAGAAGGAAGGTAATTTACAATGGATTTATCCAAGTAGTCGCAGCAACAAAAAACATTATCAATACATGTAGCAGTATTTGTGGTAATTCGGGTTGGTTCCGAAAACACGTTTAACAAATTAAATGATTTAAAGAGATGTAATAACCTACTGCTATTTGAATTTTCATCTAAAATATTAACATTAAAGTCACCACAGATAACCAGCGATTTATTGCCAGTTGCAAGTTTCGCTAAAGCATCTTCCATTACTGACTCAAATATAGAGTAGTTTTGATAATTTGGGGGTCTGTAAATGATTGAATAACCAAATGATTACGAGGGCTGCTTCCCGACGCGCATGCATACCATCCCCGGACTCGTCGCTCAGCTCCGCCTCGCCGCCGCCGGATCCCGGATCACCAATGTCACCGGCAGCGGCAGTCGCGTCGAGCTCGAGCGACGAATATTTCTCTCCGCCGACGTCGCCAACACCTGTGCGTCGGCAGGGGAGAGGCCGACCACAGAAGAGCTTGGGACTTAGGGGCCATCCGGCCCCAAGTCGGGTCCCCGCTGCCGGTGGTTGTGTGCAGCGCATGAAATGGACTCAGTCAATAAATGAGAACGTCATGCGCGCATAGTATGGGTCTACAGAGGGGGGAACTAACCTCACTGCGTACCGTGTTAGGATGCTGTCTATGTTTCAGGATCTTGAACCAACCGTCAACGTCTCGGCCCAACGACTGTCGGATCACGTGCGGGTCATCCAAGGCAATCACATGTTGGACGATGCCGCACTTGATAGGCTGCGCTCAGAGGTACTGAGCAACCGTATCATCTTGACTCAACCACCAACGCTTACCAATATAAAAACTGCGGTAATGTCATACCACACGTACGTCGAGTCGTTGTTGCGTTATGGACTAATAATGTGGGGAAACAGCACTGACTTCCAAAGAGCATACATCGCTCAATAAAAGTGCATGAGAGCAATTGGTGGACTTAAGCCCGACGACTCATGTCGACCAATGTTTAAAAAACTTGGTTTGTTACCGTTACCGTCGCTTTACATATACGAAATATGTGTGTTTATTATAAAAAATAAGCAACTATTTAAGACTGCAAATGATGTCAATCCTCGGAACCGACGAGATCCATATAAACTAGTGTTAAATGATTTGCCTAGACTGTCTAAATACAATAGTAACTGCTTGGCAATGTGTGTGTGCATTTATAATAAAATACCAAGGCATTTCAAAGCTTTAAATACAAAATTATTTAAAATTAAATTTCATAAGTGGTTACTCGAGTGTAGTTTTTATAGTTTAAAATAATTTATAGATTAAAAATGATTGTTGTTGCTTAACTTGTCTTGAAAATTTTGCATGCTATGTCTTATCCTAGCTAAACATGCTTGAGCCTCAATTTGTATCTAAAACCATTGTATACCATGTTTTACGCAAATAAATATTCTATTCTATTCTATTCAGCGCCAGCTATTGCAATCCCACTGCGTTTTAGTCCTGCAGTTGAAGAGCAAGATGATAGGGTTGCCACGGTAAGTAGCCAGTGCAATGACCGATTGAGGAGCGCTCTGGAAGATGCGCTTCGCGAATATCGATTCAATCCTACCGAACTTTGGCCCCGATTACCACGGTTACCCATGCATAAGAAAAATAGGGCGCTGGTGTGTGCTTTGGACTCGCAACTCAAAGAGTATATTCGAGAGTAGCGAGGACCTCGTTGATACACACTCGATCCTGTACTGTGAGGCTGTTGCGGCATGTCGTTTAGCTAATGTCAGGTTTCCAAATTGTGACGTAGCTACTCGACCAAGACCAGCCGTACCAGCCTGGCAGCGCAGGATCGAGCGCCGTATCGACGGGGCCAGGGTACTCATCGGCAAACTATACTGCTTCAGGGAGGGCAATACTCGACCACGTGTGATGCGCTTTGTGAGGCGGGCATTC
The DNA here is from genome assembly GCA_950005105.1 of Lycophotia porphyrea. NCBI lineage: Eukaryota > Metazoa > Arthropoda > Insecta > Lepidoptera > Noctuidae > Lycophotia > Lycophotia porphyrea. The sequence continues at coordinate 2,058,792 of OX465411.1, forward strand.
TCGGGGACTGGACTCAGCCCACAAGAATACATGTCCCGTGTCACAGAGCGGATTGACTTCCTGAAGCAGAAAGTTTATGCATGGGCGAACCGTATTCGGCGGTATAAGCGGCGGGTTGATCGGTACTCGCAGAATCGTATGTTCCAGAGCGATGAAAGGTGGGGTATACAGAGTTTGGGAGCGAACCGAGCAAAATATGACAGACGTGTGCCGCCCAGATGATGCCGCCACGAGTTCTTTCTGGCGCAGCATCTGGTCGGTGCCCGTCTGTCATACTGAGGCTGACTGGATGCGTGATGTCGACCGAGTGTGTGAACCTATACCAGAAATGGAGCCAGTTTTGGTTACACCATTAGATGTAGCCAGAGCAGTTCGTCCATTACCAAACTGGAAGTCACCGGGACCGGACGGACTGCATAACTTCTGGCTCAAATGGCTTAGTAGTTCACACACTTGCCTGGCATCCCAATTCCTGTCATCCTTAGAGTCTGGGTTACTACCACAGTTTTTAACAACAGGCGTTACCCACCTGCTCCATAAGTCAGGTAGTCCCGCGGAACCCAAGAATTATAGACCGATCACGTGTTTGTCGACGGTCTATAAACTTCTTACATCCATTTTGAGAGCGAAAATTAATACACACATTGACAAAAACTTCATTATGTCTGCTTCTCAAAATGGATGTAGGAATGGATCCCGCGGTACTAAGGAGCTACTCCTCATCGACATGGCCATTAGCCAACAGGTTCGTCGCTCTCGCAAGGATCTGGCGACATGCTGGATAGATTATAAGAAGGCCTACGACTCGGTGCCACATACATGGCTCATGAGGGTGCTGGAGTTGTATAAGATAGATGCAACTCTACGTACCTCCTTTGAGTCGTGTATGGGGCAATGGAGGACAATCCTTCGATATCCAGGATGTCGACAGATCCAGGGGAACGGTGAGCCTATATGGATTAAACGGGGAATATTCCAGGGTACGAGTCCACTTTGGTTCTGTCTAGCCCTGAATCCTCTAAGCACATTGCTGGAGGAATCAGGTCTAGGCTACTGGTTGAGGAGAGATGGTCAGGTCATATCTCACCTGCTCTACATGGATGATCTGAAACTCTTTGCCCCCAACAAATTGCGGCTGATGGAGTTACTAAGAGTAACTGAAACTTTTAGTAGCGCCATCAGGATGGAATTTGGTGTGGACAAATGTGCAGTCATGTATGTAAAGCGAGGGGCGATTATGGAATCCGAGGGAATTCAGCTCTCGGATTCCATACACCTGAGATCCCTCTCCTCAGCCGAAAGCTATAAGTATTTGGGTATGTCGGAAGCGTTAGGCATTAACGTAACTGACATGAAGCAATTGTTGAGAGAGCGCTGCTTTGGACTGTTGTAGAAGGTATTAAATAGCCTTCTTTCAGGTGGGAACAAGGTGAGCGCCTTCAATGGTTGGGTCACACCGGTTATAATGTACTCTTTCGGCATACTCAAATGGACTCAGACGGAACTCGATACCCTGGACAGGAGAGTCCGTACACTGCTGACCGCAAACCGAATGCATCACCCACGATCATCGGTGATGAGACTCTACATCCCGCGGAAGTGCGGTCGAGGCTTTTTAAACGCGAAGACCCTCCACAACCGCGAGGTGTGCAGTCTACATATTTTTTAAAAGCCGAAGTGGGTATGCACAGAGATGTGGTCGTAGTAGACAAAGGACTCACCCCGCTGTTCATGGCTAAAGAGAACTGGCGCAAACCTGAAGTACTTACTACCGATAACCGCAAGGAAGTATGGCATGGCAAGGAACTTCACGGGCGCTTCTACCGGGCTCTTCATGGGCCCGATGTAGATTTTCTAGCGTCCGTGTCCTGAACCTTCAGTTTCCCCAAAGAGGTCACCGAAACGTAGCCAGTTTCGGTGACCTCTTTGGGGAAACTGAAGGTTTTGTCTGTGCGATTATGGACGAAGTTATGTTGACGAATAACTACCGGAAATATATTATGAAGGACGGGACGGTTGACGAGTGTCGGGCATGCCACCGTCCGGGTGAGTCCATCAGACATATTATTTCTGGTTGTTCTCGTTTGGCTAACGGCGAGTACTTGCACAGGCACAACCAAGTAGCCAGGATTATTCACCAGCAACTTGCATTGAAATATAAACTTGTGGAATCTGAGGTACCGTACTACAAGTATGTGCCCGACCCAGTTCTCGAGAAAGACCATGTCACGCTGTACTGGGATCGGTCTATCATTACTGACAGGACTATTGTAGCCAATAAGCCTGACATAGTGGTAATAGACCGATCAGCGCGCCGCGTAATGATAATCGATGTCACCATCCCGCATGACGAGAACCTCGTGAAAGCTGAGAAAGAGAAACAAATAAAATATCTCGACTTGGCACACGAGGTTGTCGACATGTGGCATGTGAACTCGGCTGTCATTGTGCCGATTGTCGTAACGGCCAATGGCCTTATGGCTAAGAGCCTCGACGACCATCTTTCGAAGCTCTCCTTAGGCGGTTGGATCAAGGGCCTGATTCAGAAGGCAGTACTCCTCGATACGGCTCGCATTGTGAGGAGGTTCCTGTCTCTGGAGCCCTAACCACCGGTAGCTTGGACCCTGTTCCCTGTTCCCATAATATAAAAATTGTGATCGAAATTAGTTATAATAAATTGGAGTTCAAAATTACTGACGAGTGTAAATAAATGCTGTCTCTGTCACTCACATGTGCACGAGCATGCGCACTCAGATAAATTCTACGGTCAGGTAGCGAGCAGCTGCTATGTTGTGTCCTGCTCTACCACACGGACCTCGGACGCTCTACTTTCTCTGTCGCACCTATCAAGGGGCTAAAACTCTAAAAGTTTTTAGCCTGGCAACAGTACTTTAAGTACGAATTTTCGTAGGCAAGTATATATGACTGATTTTGAAATAAAATAATCTAAAATTTGAGATAACTTTCGATAAGTTAGCAGATCGATGGAGTCACCTATTTTGACTTACCTGTTTACACCTGCTTGCCAGGTAGTTATACACTGAAATGAGTAGGCAAGCATACCTAGGCATATTCTGTGTTTCAAAAACTATCAGTCAAATAAATTTCATTTGGTTATCAAAAGTATGAAGGTGATGAAAAAAAATCGATAAAAGTTAATTTAATTAAAAATAGCCATGACCACTTTTCGATAGGCAAGCAATTATAGGCATATTTGTTTATAAAAAATATTTAATAAAAAATACGTCTCATCTGGTTATCAGATCGGTGAAGGACGATCTACCACGGGCTCTTAGACTATTGATTTTGTTGTACAGATGCGGGCCCTGGAAACAGGGAAATCTTCTTGTAAAAGAGTGTTGACAACGGAAGTGATTTCATTTACATAAGCCATTAAGCTGTAGTTGAATGGGTGTACTAAATTGAGGCGTCAATGTGTAATTTATACAAAATTTGTCTACGATACTTTGTGGTGAGACTGGAGACATAAGTATAACAGTTTATATAAGAGTCGCTCAGTGTCGTTGGAGGCAAAGTGGTAGTATTGCATAAAAGTGTAGTGTTGGAATGAGAGAGTATTACAATGCATTTGTGTGAATAATGAGAATGGTTGTGGAGTATTGGAGTGTGAGTGTAGATGATTCGAGTGTGAGTAGATTGATTTGTGTCAGTATAAGTATTTTTGCATGCTACTCTAGCAAAAAAAAAAAAAGCATGCAAAAATATTGAGAGCAGGGGCTTACAGATAGCACCCATGTAGAATCTAGTCATTCTTGTCTTAGTTTACCAATATGTGCTTCATTTCCAATATGCGTCGCCGAATGTCCTTCTGCTTTTCGAATGAGAACTCTTCCGTGAGAAATCGAACAAAACTTGTATTGTTTTTCTTTGCAAAGCTCGCGTGCCAAATAGAAAAGTTTCCTGGTGCTATTGGTTAAGTCTTCTCCCATGTAGACCGCATTGTTGGTGCCGCTTATTCCAAAGTGAGAGATGTTCAGTTTTTGGGTTGGATACGAGTTGTTGTGACGTCAGTGAGAATCTCTTGTTTGGTGGCGATAGTGTTAAGTTCCATGATAATTGGTCTATTTGCTCCTTTCTTACCAGGGACGCGATATATGTGGCGTATGTCACTTTGATTGGAGGCCATAGTTCAGTGCGCTTGACAAGTTATTCACCATCTGAATTAAGTCAGTAGTGGTTTCATTTCCTTTAGATGGCAGGTTTCTAATTTCTATATTATTTTTCTTCATATTATTGTAGGTCTTCCATCTTCTCTTCCAGTGATGATATGTTTAAGTAGTTGTCTTTGCTTTGCTTTTCTAGGTTAAGTATCTTTTTTTGCATATCTTCATACTGGTATTATGATATAAATGTCCATGGTACAACTGAATGTTATACTTTGGAATGCTCAATTCAATTTATTATGCTTCATACATACAGTAATACAGCAAAAATAATTCCGTAAAACAGAAAGATACTGACAATTTTTCATCCGACATTATATTTTTAAGCTATTGCATAGCTTCTATCGCGGGCCTTGAGCGTGGAGACCGAATCCAGAAATTCCGTAACGAAAATAACCTAACACCTAGTGCCTAACACGTAGTGTCAGATATTGACAAGCCTAGATTATTATTTTATTACGAAAGTGAATAAATAATTATAATTACATAAGTTGATAAAAAATGCTATGCAGTAGCTTTACCGCGGCAGTCTCCGAGTGCCACACGTCTTTTTTTTTATCTATGAATATATATTCCAAATGCAAACAAAAGTATTTATAACTAAGGTTACTATCTTACCTTGCTCGGAAAAAATAATTAGTCCTTAAAAAAGTAAAATAATAATTTTAAAGATTTTTTTTTATGCAATGCTAAAAATCAAAATAAATCTCGGAACCAATATGACCAATCAAGCTAAGGACCTCCGTCCTTAGCTTGATTGGTCATATTGGTTTGTTCCTAGGGTTGCCCACCGTACTATAATATATAGTATTGTACTATATTTCGAGTCTGCATACTGTTGAAGAAATATACAGGGTATTTGGTGCATGGACCGACACAATTTTCCCAGGGATTTGGGAGGTCATTAGCTAGGTTCTACCCATACACAAAAACAAAAAAAAAACAAACAAAAAAGTTTTTTCGAATTAAAGGAAACATTTTGGGCATTTTTTTCATATTTTTTTAAAAAATCATATGTACCGTGACATTTGGGACAAAGGGTGTATGGGTAAAACCTAGCTCATGACCTCCCAAATCCCTGGAAAAATTGTGTCGGTCCATGCGCCAAACACCCTGATATATATAAATATAGTACGCAAAAATGCTGGATTTGTTTTTAGATTCCGGTGTTGAAAATAACACCGGAATCTAAAAAAAATCCTTCATTTAAAAAATATGATCGCGCTTTTACCTTAAGTTTTGACGGATAAAAAAGATGAGTGAGTTCAATGACAAAACTAAAGCCACAAAAATGGCCGCACACTGAAAACAACATAGACCATTTATAGTATATTTTATATCGAGGGACTAAACGAAGCCATAATATATCAGAGGTAGTTTGTCGTAGTCAATGAAACCGAGGGTATATTAAGTTGGCGTTTAGTCTTGAGGTGCAAACTATACTTTTCACTTTGAGTGCGAGAAAAATAGTCAATTTAATACAAAACATTTATTAAGTACTCTCCATTTATTACGAATTTTCTCTCTTTTTTCATCTTAGTACAAGGCAAATTTATAGCCTGTAACGTGGTGTCACTTTCGACATCGGCTAGAGTAATATTCACCAGTTCTATTCCTCTGCATGCACCACTTATACCGAAAATCAAGGCAACCTGTAAGTAAACAAAGTAAATGTGACAATCGACATTTTATATAGGTACCTAAATAAAAAGCATGGTTATATAGGTTGGTACCTAAACATACCTTGGTCGCCAAGTATTTTTCATTGAGAGCATTCAAAAGATTAGCTATTGTCTTTTACACTTTGCTCGACGTCAAACTCTTCACAGTCACTGGACATCCTTATTTAAAATCGAAGATCTGAAACGTCTGATGTAGAATTCTAAGGCCCGGGGACGGGAAAAGTCAAACTCAAACTCAAAAGCATTTATTTCAATTAGACCATTACAGGCACTTTTGAATGTCAGAAAAACAAATAAGGCTAAGCTACAGTCACAGACACAAGGCATAATAACTTGTGAAAGTACTGTAGATGCCCATTCCAAAGGGTAGATCTCTATGGAGAAGAATGGGCAAGAAACTCCATGGACACTCTTTTCAAACAAAATATTGTACAAAATCTTGGTTACATCATGTTGAGATTATACATATGTGAGAACGATGTAGAAATACGTGCACGTTAAGAGCGTCCAGATTAAAAGATTATATCAACAATTTAAATACAAAGTAAGTAGTTAAAATAAACCGTGGCAGCCTACAGATGACCAGTCCCAACTGACAGCGCCCGTCCACGAACATGACGCATGGACTTCACTCACAGGCTTCCTCGAGGCTGTTCTCCCAGTGTTGATCATCGTCAAGGTGGTATAGTGCCCTGCAAGTTGCTTGAAACGAAAGATGTTCTACACCATCAACAGTCATATTTATTCGATAAAATAAAATAATAAATGGGAGTTTTGGCCAGTACGGTCAAATTTTCAATAATTCATTCCTAAACTGTTACCGCCTTCACCGCGTGGAGGTACTCCCAGCTTATGTTATTTTATAATTATACAGTGAAATTAGTGATAGCTTTGATTTCCACATCAGGTGTTCCAGATCTTCAATTTTTATACGTCAACAGAGAGTGCTCATCAGGCTGAACACCTTTTGCTAAGACGTCATTCCTATATATATTATAGTGTAACTGGGCTCTTGGAGTTCCACAACAGGTGTTCCGGATCTTCAATTTTTATACGTCAACAGAGAGTGCTTATCAGTCTGAACAACTCTTGCTACGACGTCATTCTCCTATATATGTTATAGTGTAGCTGGGCTCTTGGAGTTCCACATCAGCTGTTCCAGATCTTCAAATTTATTCTCTAAGCAGAAAATGCTCATTACGTGGAACAATTTTTGCTATGGTACCATTTTTGTATCTCTTATAGTTTAGCTGCATCAGGTGTTCAAGTTTCCAAGATAAATTATAGCCTATATGTTGCCCAGACTTAATACCTATACAACAAAAAAAAAACATTCAATCGACAAACAGACAGAATTTTTTTTTGGATTCGTGCTCTATTACTTTTTCTACTACTGCCTCGTTGGTCTAGTGGTCGTAAGCGCGACTGCTGAGCATGAGGTCCTGCAGGGTTCGATTCCCAGGTCAGGCCAAGTGTTATTGGGCTTTTCCATCAGGAATTTCACAGTAACAGCCACGGAGTCTGGTTTTGTGCCCGGTAGATGGCAATAGGCTCGCCCCCTATTACATGGGACTTAAAACATAACTGGCGAAATATGGGTGTAATATTAGGTACACCTCTGCTTAACCCTACGGGGATTACAGGCGTGATGTTATGTTATGTATACTTTTTCTAAACCTCCCACAATTTTTTTGTTTTTAATATATTCAATGTACAGACACAATTTTTTTACTGTTTTATTATATGTAAAGATATAGATAAATTATCATGAAGAAGTGGAACTAATAAGCAATAAATTTCCCCATTGTACTCGTACTAATGCTTGACACGCTGTCGCAGTGTGATTATTACGTCCCCACTTCCTAACTATATTAGTATTTCAAACTCAAACTCAAAAGCATTTATTTCAATTAGACCTTTACAGGCACTTTTGAATGTCGGAAAAACAAAGAAGGCTATGCTACAGTTGTGAAAGTACTGTATTTGCCCATTCCAAAGCGTATATCTCTATGGAGAAGAATGGGCAAGAAACTCCATGGACACTCTTTTCAATCAAAATATTTTTATACAATTGTATTCAAAACAACACGATCACCAATGAATTGCATTTAAGCGATAAACATTTACATTTGTTGGTAATTAATTTTGATCATGAATAGGAAAACAGTTCACGAAGGTTCAGTGACAACGAATGGCCCCCGTCGGCCGCCGCCGACACTACCACCGAAACTTGTAATGTATGCCGTAGGGTTAAGAGCCACCCAGTCAGCGACTGGGTTGAGGAGGTTAGATAGGCAGTTGCTGCATGTAAAATACTGGTATTCAGCTACATCCGGTTAGACTGGTAACTTACCCTTGCATAGTTTGGTACAGGCTAGGCAGAGAGATACAGATCACGATTTAGATATAAGCCCCTACCAGGCGCCAGGAGAATCGATCCTGTGCCTGATGCATGCAGTGACCACCGACTCTCGACCATCATCAGATCGTACGGTGCAGCTAGTGGGGACCTCCCTGCACTCTGACTTCCGGCCCTGGGATGTTCAACATCCTTATCTATACTTAACCTTCATATAATACTAGCAGTTTGGATGTAGGGAGTAATCTTCAGAACTACAGACAGATTTAGAATATTCTTCAACCAATGGGAAGCTGTATTATCCCTGAGTGTCATAGGCTATACTTAAAACGTTCCATGTGGGATCATTTCTGACCAAAACGCAAGCATAGCCACGGCCAAAAGCTAGTCGCTTACAGAATGTCACATCGTGTACGTGTACGTGTACACGTTGGGAGGATTCAGGCGTGATATGTTGGTTACAGGTGGACACGGTGTTCCATATGGCCGCCACGGTGCGCTTCGACGAGCCGCTGCGCACCGCCACGCTCATCAACGTGCGTGGCACCCGCGAGTGCATCACCCTCGCCAGGCAGTGTGCCCACCTCAAGTGAGACACAGAAACAAGCATAATATTTTGTTATTCACAGACAGCCAAACCTCATGACCAAGCTTCCATGCTGAATATCTTTACCGGAAAACCATCGCCATAATTATAATTTTTCTCCCGTTATCCGGGTCATTCGCCAATTCGCCATTCGTAATGAATTGGTTTGCATTAGAAGCTAAATGAATATTAGACTGCTCTGCAGTACGGGGCCCCTTTTTATAATGAATTCGTTTGCGTCAGGAACTACGAATATTAGACTGTTTTTGTTGTACCGAGCCTGTTTGATATTGAGCTTGTTTTGATCAGGAACTACGTATACGTGTCCACGGCGTTCTCTCACGCGACGGAGACGCGCGTGCGACTCCCGGTGCTGGAGCAGTTCTACCCCTGCCCCGTGCCGCCGGAAGTCATCATCGGCATGGCCGAGTCGTTGGACGAACACAAGCTCGAGAATTTGACCGAAGAGTAAGTTCTAGTCTATCGAAATATTTACATCACGCCTGTAGTCCCCGGAGAGTTGCGCAGAGTTAATAATACACCCAAACTTCGCTATTTTTAAGTCCCATGTAATAGGGGGTGAGCCTATTGCCATCAACCGAAATCGAGACTTCGTGGCTGCTACTGAGTTTCTGATGACAAAATAATACTTTACCCGACCCGACCCGGGAATTGAACCCAGGACTTCAGTTCAGCAGTCACGCTTGCGACAATTATATAACTGTCGCAAGCGACTGCTGAACTCGACTGCTGAGTCGATTTCGACTCGACCATCTAAATGAGTATCAAGTTTATAGTAGTGTAAGTTAAATTCCCGAACGACTACTTCGAGTGATAATGTGTATCGTGTTTGAAGTTGCAGCGGAAAATGAACTTTATGTGTAATGGTTGTTTACATGTTTTGAAACGAAATCGCAGATGCAAAAAAAAATCGCACATGTGAAAATAAATCTAATTGACCCGTGTGATGATATAATTATGGCCTAATCTCCCTTATTGAGACCCAGCAGTTAATTTTGAGGGTTCCATATAGGTACTGAAATACGGGGCTATATTTTTAGAACCCTAGCTAGCAACAACGAAATATAGCAAAAGTTTAGCTGCAAAACATCGCATGAGTACTGGATAAGGCTCCAGCCTCTTCATAATCGTGTGAGGGGCAAATCAAAGAGACAGTTTGAATAAATTGCTAGGCTGTACTTCACTTTGGCTTGTCATAGACAACCACCTACGAGGGGACACCCTCCCCTCTTCCATATCGTAGTGTAATGAATGGTTCTGTTGCAGGCTGATCAAGGGCTGGCCCAACACCTACACGTTCACGAAGGCGATCGCGGAGGAGGTGGTGAGGTCCAGCGCCGCCGACCTGCCCGTTTGTGTCGTCAGACCACCAATAGGCAAGCCAAAAATCCTTTTTGTTGCTTGTGGACAAAACTAGCCATCACCAGTATTCCGAGAGCCGTGATGAATGATGATCACATACTTGACTTGGTCGAGATCGCGAGGTCTTCAATGTGGAATGTAGATGCAACGATGTTTTTTAAAGATTGCCTACGCAATTCTCATGTATCTTGGGAGCTTTTACAAACATTTAAATTCACATACACAAAGAGCCAGACCCGGAACAACAACCTGTACCGGCCATACAACATTGTTGTGTGCAAGATGCGATCCCGCGACACGCAGCGCAGCAGCTAATCGCTCAGGTACTGCGCCGATTGTCGATAGTGCACCGATGGTCGGGTTAGCCAATATCTGAGGGCGAATTTCTGCGCTCATGGACGGTCAGAGATGTCAGAGTCATAATTGCTATGGAATGTTGACACTGACAGCACTTGAGCGCTGTCTATGTGCCTGATGGTTCTTTTCCCACTCAAATGATGTTATAAGAAGACGCTGTTGGTAATTGTGAAATTGTCGGTGGAAGTTGTATTGAAGAAACAAAATGGCGGCGTTAGTTTCGACTCTGGCCCGTGGCCACGCGTCAATAGAACTAAGACGCACTCTAGGTTTATCGATCGCGTCCAGTTTTATTAGAGAACTTCGCCCCGAGAGCCTTCAGCAACTCCTGGTATCTCCTCCAGTAATAGTTAATTGACGTGTCAACAGTTATTTTGTCTTACTCTCGCTCATACGTATGTCTGTGGTAATATTTCCAGTGGTGCCCAGCTTCCGTGAGCCCACGCCCGGCTGGATGGACCTGTCCGCGCTGTCGGGGCCGACTGGGGTGAGCCTCTTGTTATTTCTTTAGATATTAATCCAAGAATATAACGACACCACCAAGTATCGTGTTATGCTAATGTTGCGGTAAGTACTAGTTTTTGTTTTGGTACAGTAGCAATCACTACAACATTATAGAATATGGATACACTTACTTAAATTCAATAGCGTCTTGTTCTGACTGTACCTACATAAAAATGCGGTAGAACTACCAGTCAGATTTGAAAACTTTTGCATTTGATAGCACGATTCTTGTGGAACGCTTTTAACACTGACACACGGCATCTTTATAAGAGTTGGGAAACAATCGGCACAGCGGGTGACACCGCGGGGCTCAGCTAGTGAGATATATTTACACCTGGCCATACAAGGTAACTCCTGGCTTATCCACAGATCCTAGCGGGCATAATCCTAGGCATTCTCCACGTGTTCTACGTAGACAAGCACAGTAAGCTGCCGATGACTCCGGTGGACTTCGTGAACAACGCCACCATCGCCGCCGCCTGGGACGCTGCCGACCGCCGCCAGAAGGGTGACCACAACATACAAGTGTACACCGTGTCCAATAAAGACCACTTCATCACGTGGGGTAAGTTGGACACCGTTGTGGCAAAACGAACCAAGCCACATTTGAAGTCTTCCTAGGTGTTTTTTTTTCTTTCTCAAAACAAAGTATGTTTAACCCCTCGAGTTAGTTAGATAGAGTTTTGGTAAATAATATGATTATCAATATATTTTTTTTGTTATTCTACCTACATAAAATAAAACATCATTACTGTATTTCCCCGAAGGGTTAGGCAGAGCTGTACCGTAGTACAACCACACTTCCCTTGTGGTGTTTAAGGCCCATGTAATAAGGGGCGAGCCTATAGCCACTTACCGGGCACAAATCACAACTCTGGGTTTGAGCTGATAAATGGGAACTACTAATAATTCTGCCCGACTTGGGAATCGAACCAACCTCATGTTCAGTCGCGCTTGCGACCACTAGACCACCGAAGTAGTTTCGTTATTTTACAATCTGGAGTACAAATCAGTCGTCGCCTGTGGAGGAGACACTTCATGGAAAATTGGTATTTAGCAATATCTAGTTAGACTAAGAGCTAACTCGGATATTTACATATATCAATCATAAAAAAAATATAAAATCTTTATTTCTAGTAAAATGGGTACAGTAAATCTCCTTAGATACTAATTTGGTGGAATACACTGTGCACTTAAGTGTCAAAGGAGTGCTTTGGCACTCGCACTAGGATTACCCTGTATCACGAATGCCATCACCTTCCTCCGGACCAGCTAGGTAGTTCTTTACATAATTCGTTTTGAAAGAAAGGATCTGTACAAAATTAAAATAAATAAAAAATAAAAACTTAAACTACTAAAAACTAAAACAAAAAAATAAATAATAATAAGGTAAACAAAAGGAGTATGTGCGTGTATGTTTGTGTGAGTTAGTGTGTTTGTGTGTGTGAATGTATGTGTGTGGGGCAGTGTGTGTCCTGAGTTCTAGAAGGTATGTGTAAATAAGCGTTGGTCACAACACAGTCAACTCGTTAATTGTATAAGTCTCTCAGACTCTTCATAGGTGAGACCATTTAGCCAGGCACTTACAGAAGTCTTACATTGGTGTCGGGTGAGTAAGCAAATATTTAGAACCGCATTCACTTTATTATAAACCCGTGAACCCAGAATCCAGTAATGCCGCTGAGCTCGAGCGGTTCTGTGTCTCTCTGTGTTGCACAGTCTAGTTCTTTTGCGTTTGCCTTCTCGCAGCCGTAGGGACTGTGGTATAGTGGCATGTTTGCGCAGTGTTATTTGGAGCACAAAGAGTTGTCGTACCGTTAGGACTTCACACTCTTTATAGAGAAGTGCGGTTGGATACCTGAAGGGTTTCTTGTACATGACTTTAAGGACCGCTCTTTGTGCTCTTTCAATACGTAACATACTGACTGCAAAGGTAGCACCCCAGACAGAGATACAGTATTCCAGCAAAGATTGGGCAAGCGCAAAGTAAACTGTTTATGTTTTAAGATCTGCCATTGACCTGAGTTTCTTGAACACAAAGATAAGCTTACGAATGCGGGGAACGAGTTCATCAATGTGCTTTTTCCAACTTAGCAAACAATCGACGTGGACGCCAATGTATTTAATACTTAAGGTCCTGTTAATGTTGAGACAATCACAATAGGCGTTGGCAGAGTCGCAGCAATGCACCTGAATTGTATATGTCTCTGGTTGTATTGCTCGTGAACGGGCGCTGTCGGTTGGGACTGGTCATCTCTAAGCTGCCACGGTTTATTTTAACTACTTACTTCGTTTTTAAATTGTTGATATAATATTTTACTCTGGACGCTCTTAACGTGCACGTATTTCTACATCGTTCTCACATATATGTATAATCTCAATATGAATGATGTAACCAAGATTTTGTAACAATATTTTGATTGAAAAGAGTGTCCATGGAGTTTCTTGCCCATTCTTCTCCATAGAGATCTACACTTTGGAATGGGCAACTACAGTACTTTCACAAGTTATTATACCTTGTGTCTGTGACTGTAGCTTAGCCTAATTTGTTTTTCTGACATTCAAAAGTGCCTGTAATGGTCTAATTGAAATAAATGCTTTTGAGTTTGAGTTTGAGTTGGGGTTGACTTTTTTGTGAAAGGGAAAAGTTACAAACGATGTTTTGTCCAGGTTAAGTGTTAAGAGATTGTCAGATAGCCAATTCATAACAATTCTAAAGGCGTCTTCCGCAAAACCCTTAGCCTGCTCCCAGTTTGGACCATCAATCATACAAACCATATTATGCACCCTGAGGTGTTTGAAACCATTTATTTTGGCGAGTTTCAATTAGGCTGACGATACATTTCCTTGACTGTACATGATATCAAATTATTAGCGATCCGCCACTGATTAACAAAACTACAATATTTCAAGCTGGAACCAATGGAACACACTTTCACAAAATTTCATTGAAATCGGTTGGGTGGTTTCGGAGACACGTGATTTTAAGTTTCATTGCAGATTTCATAGGAGTAATAATGCGGACTGAGGGTGCAAAGTCTCCGTCACCGCGAGCCGTCTGGTACTGCTACCTAGTCGAGGTGACGAACCAGTTCGCCTACAGCTTCCTGACGTTCTTCTTGCACTACATACCCGCTTACGTCATGGATACCGTGGGCGCTCTTTTCGGGACGATGCCGAAGGATGTGACATCGTAAGTTGAACTTCGTTCTGCTTAAATGGACTAACCCAACCAACTTTTGTAATGATTCATTTTCAAATCTTTTCTTTCAATTTAGTGTGGTCACTCCCTAAACTAACATGTCGAAATACAAAACAAAATTTACCAAAACAATCATTTTTTTTTAAATTAATCGACTGTTTTGCAGGTTTGTTGCTGTCTTCAGGAAAATAGACAAATTCGCACTCATTTACCGCTATTTCTTAGCCAACGAGTGGTACTTCGAGGATGACAACGTGCAAACGATGATAAGCCGTATGACCGAGGCCGATAAGGTCATTTTCAACTGCGACATAAAATCCATCGATTTTACAGAGTATGTCAAAGTTTGGGGTGTCGGTATAAGAAGGTACATAATCAAGGATGGACTGAAAGACAGCGACTTAGGTTATAAGAAACAGTTGAAATTTAAAGTTGCTAATTACTTCCTGATTAGTTTCTACGTTTTAATTGTTTTCAGCTTACTATTTCAATGTTTTAAGATTATTAGTTATTTATTTTAAAATAATATAAGTTGTTTATTTGTTGAATTGTGTGTTTTTATCCCCGAGTGATAATTTTTCCTACAGTCTGAATGTGCTACTCACAATCAATAAAATATAATCTATACATATAATAAGACAGTAAAAAAACTGTGTCTGTACATTGATTATATTAAAAAAAACAAATTGGGGGTTGTTTAGAAACAGTAACAGAGCACGAATCCAAAAAAAAAATTCTGTCTGTTTGTCTGTACACGCTAATCTTCGGAACTACTCGACGGATTTGAATGTTTTTTTTTTTGTTGTATAGGTATTAAGTCTGGGCAAAACATAGGCTATAATTTATCTTGGAAACTTGAACACCTGATGCAGAACCGCAACAGACCAGCTAAACTATAAGAGATACAAAAATGGTACCATAGCAAAAATTGTTCCACGTAATGAGCATTTTCTGCTAAGAGAATAAATTTGAAGATCTGGAACAGCTGATGTGGAAGTCCAAGAGCCCAGCCACACTATGACATATATAGGAATGACGTCTTAGCAAGAGTTGTTCAGACTGATAAGCACTCTCTGTTGACGTATAAAAAATGAAGATGTGGAACACCTGTCGTGGAGCTCCAAGAGCCCAGTTACACTATAATATCTATAGAAATAACGTCTTAGCAAAAGTTGTTCAGCCTGATGAGCACTCTCTGTTGACGTATAAAAATTGAAGATCTGGATGGAACACCTGATGTGGAAATTAAAGCTATCACTAATTTCACTGTATTTCTACCAAAGGGTATCGTATTACCCAGAACTAACTGGGTTGTGGAGGGCAGATAGACAGTCGTTCCATGTAAAATACTGGTATTCAGCTGCATCCGGATGTACTGGAAGCCGAACCCAACAGCACTATATATTATATTACAATGTTCTCCGCCGCGTCTATCTGTCTGTTCGCGATAAACTCAAAAATTACTGCACTGATTTTCATGTTGTTTTCTTAAATAGATAGAGTGGTTCTCGAGGAATTTTTTAGTATATAATTTGTTAAGTTTTTGTACAGATTGGCTAAAATATAATGATATTTGTTGGAGGTGTTGAAAAAAATAAGCCGTCTGGGGGAGCTTTCAACGAAAACGCTGCCCTTTAAGATATAACAAAATGATGTATGGTAGAATTGTATATCTTATATAGGTCTACAGAAAAATCCGCTATGGCTTATGTCTATCTCTTAAGGATACTATACTATACCCATTTTAATACTTTGAAAATGGGCAAACTAGGTTCCCATGAGTTGAGGGAATGGGATCATCATGATTACTTTTGGTCGCGATAACCGATATCCACGCAGGCGAAGCCGCGGGCATCAGCTAGTAGTTAAATAAAGCAAATTAAAAAACAATCTGCTAATGTCGCAATCGAGGTAAGGTTTGCTGTAAGAAAACCCAATTCTGGGTTAAGCTCGTTGTATGTACATAAGCTATATATAGTCATTCTGTGTGTATATCTTTTAATTTTGTGTTCAATAAAGATGAGTTTAAAAGTTTCAATAAAGATAGGCAGTCATCATCATCATCATCATCAGCCTTTTTAATGTTCCCACTGCTGGGACACAAGCCTCCTCTCTATGAGCGGGAATGGGCTATAATCTACCACGCGGGCCTAGTGCGGATTGGTAGATGTCACATGTCTTCGAATTTTATCTGCTAACTATATAAATTGATAATTAAAAACTATTAAACTAAAATAGATAAACTAACAACAAACTATAAAAGGGCATCGAAAAACTCCTCCTCAACGCTGTCAGCTGGTAATGTGCCCAAGAGACTGGCGGCGTTGCCACGTTGTATGGCAACAGTTAGCCTCTGGCCAAAGTAAAAGCCAGCCCTTGGGTCACGGGAAGCGTCAACTAGGCGTTTCGAAATTTCCTTAAATAGGCTATGAGCACTCGGACCCCACGGCCCTAGAGTTTCAACCCCAAACGGCTCGAAAATATAGTTACCACACAGGTTTCTATATTTACGCCGCTTGAGGTTCTCTGCAGCCGCAGCGCCAGCACCAGCACAGCACGATGAGCTTGGAAGATGGGATGGCGCAAGAGTATCGACGCATGTTGCGTCCCACACTAAAGGCCTACCCATCTTCCAAGGAAACAAAGACATGCCGTCCGGTCTCTTGCCATCGTCGCGTGCCAAGCCATTGGGTCCTAAAACAGCTGGGACGCCGACGGTGACAAGAGCTCGTCGGATAATGTCGTTTATATTTGCGTGCCGTGCAAAACGGCCCGCACTTCGGCTGCATGACAGGCCGTGGTGACCGAGGTTGTTGACAGCTTCACCGCAGTGACAGTGATGAGGAGAACAGCAAGCGGCACCAAGGCGTAAAGAAACAGCGAGGCGGAAGGTTGTGTCGTCGAACAATGTGCCTATGCTCGACGACGGTAGTGCGTGAAGCCAAAGACCCGACTCCCACTCACCCACAGCCCGCAGGCGCGCACGCTCAGCAGTAGTAGCAGATGTGTTCAGCAGATTGCTCTGAACTACTCTGCAGAGCGGCTCGTCCCACTGTCTCTGGGAAAATGGATGGTCGGGTTCTTCAGTATTCGGGCAAGCGAGTTTCCAAGCATCGATAGCCTCGGGCATGCACGGCACATCAAAATCAATCAGTGTGGAAGACAGGATATTCCTGATTAATTTCTTAGTGCCGTGGACCGAGGATATAAAAGCCGGTAAACTAATACTGGAAATTTTGCGGACGCCGAGTCCTCCCATGCGAATAGGAAGAGTAGCTTGTGCCCAAGCTCGGTCGTCCAAAGCCACATTTAAAATTGACGTTAGAGTATGTCTGATAATTTCATCCATTTTGTCCAAAAGGGGAGTGTGCTTCCATAAAGGGGAAGCACGAAGGAAATACGTTAATTTTGGACTGAAACAGCAGTAACGAATTATTGTGATGGCCGAATGTATGTTAATTTCGAGCAATCTTTCCGAAACATCATTGAAATTTTGAATTTTTTCCTCGATAAATTCGGGAAAAGAATTTTCAAAGATGGGAGACCCAAGGAGACGAAGAGAGCTTTTTTCTGTAATTTTGATGCCGGGGGCTATGGCGTTAAATTTTGATAGAGTCTGTTGTCTGTCGGTACTGTCCGCTACATAAATTTCACATTTTGAAAGGTTGAGGTCGAGGCCAATGGAATGAAGTTCATTTTTTAGGAAATTTAGATCTTTTAAAACAGAATCTACATCGCCCCCCAAGGTTCCATCATCTAGATACCAAACGTTAAATTTGGAATTTAGCTGTCGAACAATTGGGTGAATAGCTAAACTAAAAATCACTGGCCCGAGGGGGTCACCTTGTTGACAGCCAACAGCAGATTCCAAAAGGTTGTCCCGATACAGTAATTTAGATGGGTGTCTGTAACATTGCCAAAGAAAACTATAAATTTGGGGTAATTCTTTTTTAGTTTCTGTTAACAAGGTGTCCCTGTTCACTGAATTGAAGGCGTTCTTTATGTCAACCTTCAGGATGACCTCACCTTTGCCAGAATTTAGGTAGGTCGACAAAGCGTGTACGGCAGCCTCGCAGCCCCCTTTAGAGCCGTATCCAAGCTGCAGGGGCTGAAATTTTTTCGAAACAGCCTCACTATAAAATTTACAGCAAATCTTGGCTGCCATACGACGGTAGGTAGTTCCCACGGCAATGGGACGAATTCCGCCATCCTTTTTGCGCAGGGCACATAGATTGGCCCCGTACAGAACGTCGATGACGGACTCGTTTACCTTGCCGGAGAGCATAAGGTTAATAAGAGCCGTAAGCTCCTTCAAGAGCAACTCACCAGCCTCCCCGGCGCCTGAACATATTAAGTCCTTTAGATGCTGAGGACTTAGGCCGTCGAGGCCACCTGCGAAGCCACTCCGGAAGGAGCAAACGTCTATGACCAACTCTCGACCTGTAATGGTGAGGGAATGCAAGTCCGAATCAGGAGGGTCGGGAAAGGAAAGGCCATCCGCTGGGGCGGGGTGTTTGGACTCCAGAGCCGCGAGTGTTTCTGGAGAGCACGGTGCCACCACATCGCTGCTAAAGAGAATCCTGGCTGCTCCGATTTTTGGTTCTAGGACATGCCGGTTTCTTCACTTTTTTTTCTTCACCGTTTTTGAAAGCAGTGGTGATGAAATAAATTACACAAAGTAATGCGCCTGCCTGGGTTCGAACCCACAACTTACAGTTCGTAAGACGGGGGGCGACTGCCTATGAGAGCAGCGGTGGCCCAGTGGGGCCACCGCTGCTTTCATAGGCAGTCGCTCCATGTCGCTGGTATTCAGCTGCATCCGGTTAGACTGGAAGCCGACATAGTTGGGAGCAGGCTAGGCAGATGACGACCTTTTAATTTTGTGTGCAATAAAGATGAGTTTAAAAGTGATTACTTCTGCTGTATTCGTTAGAAATTCATGTTGTTACGAACAAAACAGGGTGTAAAAAACGTACCCATCACGAAGCCGGCAATAAAGCATTCTGTTCTATTAAGTAACACTTATTGCTTGAAAGCGACTTTTAACTTGCCTTGTTAGTATGTATAGTAGTCAAATCGTGCAACTGAAATTCAAACTAGTTCACCTCAACCGATTGAGGTAAAATTTTGCACACACTTTTCTCTCTGGTGACAATACATTTTTATTAAAGTCATGACTTGATCCTGAAGCCTCCCCAAAAGAGAACTCCTCAACGGTTAATAGCACGGAGGCGAAACTATATTCGCGTTCCTTGTCCTCCTGTTTTTGTTGAAACCTAATCTTCTAATAAAAGCATGTGTCTTTTTTAATTTATTTATTTTAAACTTACAATAGTTATTCCGCGAGAATATCGGCTAGCATTTAAGCAGTTTTTGCACTATGGTGTTATTTATACGCTAGTTTCATAAAAGTTTGTCACGTAAAATAAACTATTCACTGAATAAATTAAAATAAAGTTTTCTATTACTATTAAATAATTCCAATATGAACACTTATTATTAGGTTTAAACTATCGACAAGTACAGACACGATGTTTATTACTTGACATGTCCATTCTCAGGCCGAAGAACGCCGATGATCTCCGCATAGGTGGCGTCCTCAGTGCTGGCGGGGGCCGGCCCCGTGCCGGGCGGTATGTCCAGCTCTGCGTACAGTACCATGTTGGAACTCGCCGTCGCCTGCAACAAGCACCTAGTTACAGCCTTAAGTAGTACAGTGAATCTCAACAGAGTTGGCCATGTACGCACTCTCTGTTCCTTTACTAATCTGATATGGCCGCGGAGAGATCTGGCGCAGCACCTATACTTTCCTTCCGAGGAACCGGGTGTCATACGGCATACCGCCAACTTCTAAACTCCGGGCTACGATTGAGCAATTCCTAATGGAAAAACCCAATACTCCGACCCGGGAATCGAACCCAGGACCTCATCCATTGCAATCGCGCTTGCGAACACGAGGTCTACGGGCAGTTAGCTACGGGACGCGGGACGGATACTGACACTCGTCAGCGTGCTACGGACTGACGCAAGTACAGAGGGCACCGTCTTAGTAAAGCGGCTTGGTTTAGTCAGGCTAAGGATAGCTTTAGTGGTATCAAACAAAGTGGTGACTGCAACCATAGACCCAACTTCATTTATTCACGGATTCTTGACTTTTCTTCAAATTATGACTGGCTGTCAAGCTAATTCTTAAAAGGTCGTCTAACAGAATATCAACTTACATAAGTTTCCAACTGAAGGGTTTGCTCCGGATCAAAAGATTTTCGGGAACACTTTTTAATGACTACGTATGTAAGTGATGTTACAAGGATGATTCCCACTACTGCGCCTATTACGATGTAATAGTTATTCCACGGAGAGTCAGAGTTCGGGTCTGTGCCGCTCGGTGAGGTTAACTCTTCTGACGCTCTGCTAGTTGTCCTCAACGGAGGATCTGAAGTGCTAACTAAAACAAAACTTTACTTTAACAGTGCTACTTGATCTAGACCTCTGACGGAATCGAAGGATAACCATGAGACATTTTATTGAATTTCAAGAAGTAAATAGGTGGTGAAGTAAGTGAACCATACATAAGCGTTTGTCTTGTTAAACATTGCGAGCCGAGTAAGTCTTTTGATGAGTAAATCGAGAATCTACTCCTAAGCCAAGGTAGTCACACGGCTCACGCTACGTTACACCTAGTTTTCGTAGTTCAAAACGAAGTCGAGCAGAGCGCGAAGACGTGCAAGATTCGACAACTGAGAGGAGATACAAGGGAAGCGATGTGATGATTGGGTAATTCCCACACGTCTCCTCTACGTACCACTCGGCTCCACTTTGGTGGAAACTGGGCTTTAGGCTACGAACACACTGACAGGTAGCTTGCTAAGCGCCTAGAAGGTAGCGACTAGCTTAGCTTACTTTACATGTATAAGTTAGTTTATAAAGTATACAAGGTGTAAACAGACTCTTCACGAAGCCGTCAACCAAGCATTATGTACATCAAACTAAGTAACTTTACACAAAAATTAGTGCTGGGAAACGACTTTTTTTTGGGCTGAAAAATCATGTTTTACAGTAGGACTCAAGGTAACGCACTCAAAACATTGTGCTGATGGATGGATCGAATAGTAAAGGGGTCCTGGAAGTGTAAAAGTAAAAATCTTACATTAAAAACATGTTTAAAAAAAAAAAACACGTGAAAAAGTTGGAACTTTGACCCCCAATATCTCCGTAACTAGAAGGTTCCCAGGTATGGTCTAGAACAAAAAAATGATCGCAATGACGGGGAGAACAAGTGCCTTCCGGCTTCGTTAAGAGTCTGTTTACACCCTTTATATCTATGGGCCATTGTAGTCTGAAATAAATGATGTTATGTTTAGCGAGTAGCGAAATGAAACGAACGTTCTAAAATCTTCGCAACCTTGTAGGCCTACGCGATGGCTTAGGATGTAGCACTACGCGCTACATCGCCTACAATTGCTTGCCCCTAGACGGTAAGCAAAGCAAGCCTGTCAGTGTGTACGAAACCTTACGGGTGATATTCGCAGGGGTACTAGGTACTGTTAAACATGCAGTGACTGATCGGCTAAGTGACACAATTGATTAATTTGATGACAGTGCAGCATGGATCTTTCGCCGTTTGTTTAACACCGACATGGAGGGCGCTGTGGTAAACATTTGTGGAAGCTGCATTGAAATAACTAGTTTGCCGCGTTAGTTCCGACTATGGCCACGTACTAAAAGATCTAAGTAGGTAATTAGGAGTGATAACGGTCGATTAGATAACCACGACCGCTAAATTAGGTTTGGTTGTTACCTACTCTATGAACAAACACATAGTTACAGTAAGCATTGCTGTAACAAACATTACATAGGTACCCCAAACAGCCAGCACATCAAGCTACCCGAAACTGTCAAGTTTTCCCAATAAACCTTGAACCTAATGTTTTAGCGATAAAGTTGAAAATATGTTAAAGAAATCTGACAGATGAGAGTAGCTTGATGTGCTGGCATCTGTACATACATTTATTGCTGTAGTGCTCCGTGTTAAGTGTAAGATTGAATTACTTAATTAAGTATGTTAATTTTATTTATTTTTTATTCATCTTCATACACATTAATTACATTTTTTACAATATTATTTAAGAAAAAAATATAAAAAAATATGAAAAGAAAAGAAATTGATAATGATTAGGTACTCCATTTTATTGTATGGGCGCCCAGGGCAAGTTGTGCTTGTATTACATACCCTTATTATCCTGGAGTACTGGTTCCTCATATATCAATACAGTTATATCAGTGACAGTCCGTTCTACGACCTTTTTATTTCTAACGGTGTAAGTGTCGTAATTCAAACAACATAACATGCTGTTACTGTCATTTTTAGTGAACGGATCAAAAGCAATCGCTGTCTTGTCATACGTTATAATATTGTTTCCTGTTGGCTCTATCCATCCTATCCGAGTGTTTGCTTCTGTAAAATCATCCATATTAATATTAGTAGTTGGCGAGTTGGAAAAGTGTGAGTGAGGAGGCTGCAGACATCGAGTCTATATTTATTCTGCAAAAAAGAGCCATCAGAGCCATATATAATCTTCGTAGGCGCGATTCTCTAAGGGAACTGTTTAAGGAAATAAACATCATGACGGTACATTGTCAATACATCTATGAAAACATAATGTACGTAAGAAAAAATCTACATCTTTTTAATAAAAGAGGTGACAGACATACTTAAAGTACTAGAAATAGGGACCAATTAGTTCTGCCAGGCTTCAGACTCGCTAAAGTAGACTCATCTTTCATGGGGTACTGTTTGAGATGCTACAATAAAATTCCACAAAGTATTCTTGAACTGAATGAGACGAAATTTAAAACATGCATTAAACGCACACTATGTAAGCAAGCATATTACAAGTTGGACGATTATATCGCTGATAAAAATGCTTGGCTCAATGCCGGTCCTGCTCCACAAGGACAGGGGCGCATAAATGGATAGCATTAAACTGTATTGTTGGAGCTGCTGAAGATTGTACAACTAACTTTGCATTGTATAAATTCAATCTCTTTAGTATTATATAGCCGCATAGCCCATATTGTGTGAGTACTTTGTACTAGATAGCTATCGTTCACTGGTAACCTACTCTTTTCTTGACTTGAATGTGCCCTGGCGGTTAGGAGTATGTCATGCTCACTCAAAGGTCTCGCTGATGGTGGCGCGTGTGTCGGATCATTTAGTTCCCTTCAAAATGGTTGAGTTGAATGGTGCTGATACATGCGTCATGTTCGTGAACGGGCGCTGTCAGTTGTGACTGGTCATCTCTTGGTTGCCACGGCTTATTTAAATTATTTTTGAATTGTTTATTTTTTTTTGTTTTTACTATAGACACTTTTAACGTGCACACTGCACATCTTGCTACATCGTTCTCACATAATGTACCATCTCAACATGAATGATGTAACCAAGGTTTTTGTAAAAATATACTGATTTAAAAGAGTGTCCATGGAGTTTCTTGCCCGTTCTTCTCCATAGAGATCTACGCTAGGGAATGGGCAACTACAGTACTTTCACAGATTTTATGCCTTGTGACTGGGACTGTAGCTTCATTACATTTTTATCTTGTCGACAATTCAAAAGTGCCTGTAACTGGCCTACTTGAAATAAATGCTTTGATTTTGATTTTGAGTGGGAATGTTGTAGACAGATCTTGTCGAGGTGCAAAAGAAAAAAAAAACTTAAGTATTTAGGTACTTATTGCACGTATAATTTACAGGAATGTTCCGGAGTGGACCGGACCGTACTCCCGACACCGGACTTTGGCTGATATTGTACTGAAATATCTGCTAATGTCTGGTGTAACACTGAGGGCAGGACCATTACACCCTATACGTTGCAAGGAACTGCGCGCGACTACTACGGCCTGCACGGAGAACGGGATGATGCGAGCTAGCGTAAAGTGGTAGCTACTACAATTTATGCAATATACAAGGTGGAAGGGACACCGACGCGATAACGGTTACCATATATTCAGTACGTCATCCTGAGCCCTACACAGACATTTTTCATCGGTTATTTAAAAAAAATCTGTTTCCTACAAAGCGCAATACCTACACGGTCAAAATGTATGTGACAGCCGATTTAAAAAAAAATGACCTAAACGGAACCCCTATAGATTCGCCCTGTCCGTCTGTCTATCCGTCTATCTGTCTGTCTGCTGTCTGTCAGTCTTTCCTTCCGTATCACCATATGTCACAGCCATTTTACTCCGAGACTATTGGCACCTCACTGTTGGGGAGTAGGTTTCTTCTAGAAAGCGCTACATAAAAGTGATGTGAAATTATTAAAAAACTAAAAATAGTGGCGACTCTCCATACACGTAATGTAACTGAAGTGTGAGGTGTTTAACGACAGTTCTTGTAAACTGCAGATATTGAGGTTCCTGAAACACTTTTATTCTTAATTGAATGGTTGACGAGATATAAAAAATCTATGTATTTTGTGTGTTCTGCCTGTAATGTCAGGTCAATGAGTGTCAACTATAGTGTAGAGAGAGGAGGCCTCTAATTTCTAAAGTAACAAAAATAATAAAATAATCTATACATATAATCTATATATACATATAATAAAAAAGTAAAAAAACTGTCTGTACATTGAACATATAAAAAAAAATGTGGGGTTTTAGAAACAGTAATAGAGCACGAATCCAAAAAAAAAAACTGTCTGTTTGTCTGTGTGTCTGTTTGTCTGTACACGCTAATCTTCTGAACTACTCGACGGATTTGAATGTTTTTTTTTTTGTTGTATAGGTATTAAGTCTGGACAACATATAGGCTATAATTTATCTTGGAAACTTGAACACCTGATGCAGAACCGCAACAGACCAGCTAAACTACAAAAATGGTACCATAGCAAAAATTGTTCCACGTAATGAGCATTTTCTGCTAAGATAATAAATTTGAAGATCTGGAACACCTGTTGTGGAACTCCAAGAGTCCAGTTACACTATCTATATATATATAATAATATATATAGGTATGACGTCTTAGCAAAAGTTTTTCAGCCTGAGGAGCACTCTCTGTTGACGTATAAAAATTGAAGATCTGGAACACCTGATGAGTAAATCAAAGCTATCACTAATTTCACTGTATAATAAAATTATAAAATAACATAAACTGGGAGTACCTCCACGCGGTGAAGGCGGTAACAGTTTAGGAATGAATCATTGAAAATTTGACTTTACTGGCCAAAACTCCCATTTATTATTTTATTTTATCGAATAAATATCAGGCTTATTTTATTTGAGTGTTTAATTTCCTTTTCCATTTATCTTCGTGACACGGTAGCCTACCCGGTAACGCAGGAGAGCCGTCACTTAGATTTTAATTGATCAGGTATCTTCAGAATAAAACTACAACAATGCCTAGAAAGAGGTCAAATCTTTCCCAACGTTCCAAAGGAGCTAAAAGATTGAGGATCATAAGATCTCAAGAATCTACCGAAGAGCGTCAGGAGAGACTTGATGCTGTTTGAGAACATCAGGCTGCAACTCGCTCCGTAGAAACCTCTTCGGATCGCGAAGCACGCCTGCGTTGAGAACGCAGGCGTGGACAGCGTATTTACGCATCTACATCCAGGTCTCTGGAGACCAGTGATGAATATGATGCGCGACTGACCGCTGATCTTGAACGTCATGCATTGTCTCGCGAGTCGCAGACGTTGATGGGCATTTCCTGTGGACTTACAAAAATGAAAGATCTGGAACGTCTCCAATTGACTCGCTCGTCCCCGGGCCTTAGAATTCTACGTCAGACGATTCAGATCTTCGATTTTGACGACCCCGTTGTCGCTGGCATAAGCAACAGGATCCGCGTACGTATAAAAATTCTGGGAAAATGTGGGTTTGTAGAACATGAAAGGACCTTTCAACTAAGTTAGTTTGAATAAAATTCAATATTTAGTTTTTAAGATATGGGACTGTTTCATCAAACTGCAGTAACTATGTTTTGTCATTAACACTCTATGAAAAACAAATTATTTATTTAAGTAAGGTTATTATGTTTATTATAAGGGTACATCTTACAAACTGAATTCAAATAATAAAAAAAAACAAGACTAAATGTAAATAAGTAATATATGTACCTACCTAATACATAACATATACAATGACGATAACGAAAATGCTGTCAGAGTATGAATGAGCATTAAAAACATTGTTATTATTGTTTGGTGGTACGGAACCCTGTGTGTGCGAGTCCAACTCGCACTTGGCCGGTTTTTTTAACTTTTCCTCACAGGGCTCCAATAGCCCCGCCCTCCCCTACTACAAGGCGTATTACATACTTTGAGGATAATGAATTGGATTGGACCACGTCAAACGCACGACACACGCACGCCACAAGCGTGTCCCACGCAAAACACGCACGTCACACGTGGACACGCGTAGGAAGTCTAAGAAATAGGTAGATACTTAACTATTTGAGCAGTTGAAGCTAACTCCTTCGTTTTCTGTGAATTTCATAATATGCTTATGGACGTAGTTTTCTGAAACAAGCAATGAAGAGTCAAAAACACTCATGTTAGGTATATTTGGAGGTCATCAGTGATCCTTTCACTGTTCTTCCTTCTTAAATAAACAGCATCCATGAGACTGCAACACAACACGCCACAAAACATGTCACATTGCCGCACATTGGGCCAAACGCGCCGCAACGCAGAACTCTATTACAAGTACAAAACGTAATGCAGTTTGTGACGCTTTAGAAGGTTTGGTTTTATATAAAACTTATTTGTATTAATGCCAGCTGTTGATTGATACAGGTTTAATTGCGGGTTTTCGCATCAGGAAATGTATATGATACGCTCTTATACAGTCTGGGAACTTGAATGAGTCAATTCTCAAAAATAATATTTCACACTTACTTGCTCCGTTCTTTGGTAAGGGAACTTTAAAGTCCTTAGTACGTAAATTGTTTTCCCAATGTTTCGAGTTCAATATGCCATAAATATAAGTATTTTTGTCGAATTTATGAATTGTCATTTTAAATTCTGTTTTGCTTCCTTTCACCGGTGGTATAGCCCCAATTAAATTCCCTGTAATCGCAAAAAAATGCAAATTATTTTACTATAGACCTCCTCCGTACTTCTGTAGTCTTCGTAGCAGGTACAGACGCCAGCAGGTCAAGCTACCCGAAACTGTCAGATTTTCCCAAACAATCTTGAACCTAATGTTGAAATAAAGTTAAAAATCTATTAAAGAAATCTGACAAGTGGTAGTAGCTTGATGTGCTGGCGTCTGTACATACATACAGAGTGGGGTGAAAAACAAGTTAGAGCTGTTTTGTTGACTTGTACACACAAAAAACATTTATACAGAAATCGAAGTGGCTTTTTCGTTTGTGTGTTTGCATTGAAAAATATCGTAGTGAAGGTTTCTTGGAATTATATTCATTATTTTAGTAGCTATGCTGTGCTATGTGTTAAGTTCATGCAAGAATCATTTGTGTGAAAAATATATTAGCTGTCGGCAGCACAAATGCCGAAAACCATTTAATTGCCAATTCCTATTAAATATAAGGCTGACTACAATATATACTGTCACAGTTTGTTCCCTAATAAATTCTGCACAAGAATAATAAAATGTTGTTGGGGTCCGCTGATCGAGTGCCTATTGTAATGTTATAAAGGGTGTAAACAGACTCTTAACGAAGCCGAAAGGCACTGGTTCTCCTCGCCATTGCGATCATTTTTTTGTTCTAGACCATACCTGGGAACCTTCCAGTTACGGAGATATTGGGGGTCAAAGTTCCAACTTTTTCACAAGTTTTTTTTAAAATTAGGTACATGTTTTTAATATAAGATTTTTACTTTAAACACCTCCAGGACCCTCTTACTATTCAATCCATCCATCAGCACAATGTTTTGAGTGCGTTTCATTGAGTCCTACCGTAAAACGTGATTTTTCAGCCCAAAAAAAAAGTCATTTCCCAGTACTCATTTTTGCGTAAAGTTACTTAGTTTGATGTACATAATGCTTGGTTGACGGCTTCGTGAAGAGTCTGTTTACACCCTGTATGAGATAGATAAAGATACACACATCCGTTTTTATATATTTGGTTTTGGTACCATTGATGTACTGTATCTTCCGGTATCACCTCGTCAACAACTTCACACGTCAAACGTTTCTTTTCTGTGCAATGCATTTCAGCACGTGTCTGCTCTGTAACGTAAGATGAAATTATTTATTTATTGCACAATGTGCACACTAACTCTCTTAGAGAACATGATCTTGGTGGGGTGCAGTAAATACTTATACTTGGCAATTAAGGAGTCGAAGCTGAATGCAATGGTTCTCCTAAATGAACTCCATGTTCACTCAGTCAGACCACCAAGCTGGATAACTTTCCTTAAGGAACATAGGCCGGGAGAAAAAATTTGGACATTCCATACAAAATATTGCACCGCAATATGCAATTAGTATGAAAAGTCCAAATATTTTTTGCACTTATTCTGTTACACCCTGTATATGAATCATCATCGTGTCATGGTGATCATCTTATCAGGCTACTTCTGTTTGTTACACACACACTCGCACCACGGAGGTCGTCATGGCAACGGAATTTTAGAACTTTATATGAGATTTTTTAAATATCGTTAAAATATTTTTATCCATAAAGTCCTCTTAAAATTGATGGACAAACTTTTAGAAATCATTCAGACTGCACCAAAATAAGGACAATGATAAAAAAATTAAAAAAAACTCATTAGACACTTACAAGAAAAAAAATCTGCTAACGAAAATACACTAAAAATGGCAATTTATTATTTTAGGTCAAAATAAAATCACTTTAATCAGTGTTTTTTTTTGCTTTGCTTGGATATCTTTTGTTAGACGTACTAAACGCTGTGTTATTTGTCCATTACTTTAATGGGACCTTATAATAATAATAATCATTTAATGTCAGAATAAAAAAAAAACCATAGATTGTTAGTACATAATACTTATAACTAAGTTAGTGCGTTATTAAATTAAACTTATAAAAAAAAATATATATATACATATAAAGCATTTCCTGCGTTCCTAGCAGTTACCGAGTTTTCTTAGTTCTGCCCCACCCGTAAGCAAATGGCGTGCGATCGTCGACTAAGGGTCAGTTCACACCGATACGCGACGCGAGACGCCGCACAGTGGAACGAATGTATGGGAGCGGTTGGACGTAGACATGTCCGAAAAAAAAGAGTAAAATTATGCCAAACTAATGATGCCATCTTATTCGATTACTTAATGCCTTCATAACTTGTGGTGATGAATTTCTTCATAACTCCCATATTTCGGGAGTAATTTGAGAAAATGTGAAATTTTACTATGAAAATGAGTGTATCGAGCTCTCTCCCTCCTGATTCCGGGCTTGTTTCAAGTAGCGGTCTCTAATATCATAATGCTAATACTAAGAGCTATATTTAATACTAAGACACATAGTGCGCCAAATGTGCACTTTCTGGGATAAAGAGTGATGTTTATTTTATAACACAATTTTTTTATTTTTTGTTTATTTTGTTGATTAAAACCGTTTTTCTAAAGGTTTACCTTATTACAATAACATTTCTGAGCAGCCAATTAGAGAAGATATAAGCTAATTAGGATATATAATTAGGGACTTAAGGTTTACATATAAAACTGATGCACTAATGATTACTGATAAGAACATTGCTATTATTTAATTACTAAATGGCTCTTAATACACTAATTTAGCATGCATCATTTACTAATTATCACAATAACTAATTACCTTGCAATATTTAACAAAGGATACCTGGGATACCTGGATTTTATATAAATAGGTCACTATTAGTAACTTTAAAATCAGTGTTGATTTACACCTCGTTGTATCCAAGCTAATCTCGCAATGTATTTTCCAAATTTTAATACAAATCTTGATATTCACGTTGCTTTATGCGCACGCGCACATAAAGATTTACGCGACTTTAACTATTTGTTCAGTGTTTTAAAAGATAACAGTTGTGTTCAGTTATGTGAAAGTGCTGAAACAAGTTTAAAAGACTGGTGTCGTCGATTTTGCTACCGCATTTATGCAAAATGGACACAGTCTGGAAGAAGCACAGATAAGTTTCGGAAGAAACATGAGATTTGGCTACAGGCTGCAATTCAATGGCCGGAATTACAGAATGAAAATATGGAACCTTCTACAGAAAATATAAGTGACGTCATCGAGCCCATAATTTCTCCTGCTAAATCTGATGCTTCAACTTGTACACATCCTAGTCCTCGTAAATCTTTTGAGGACCTTAGTAACCGGCAAAAAAGAAGACGCACTGAAGATAGTCTTTCATGCAGCAGTAGCAGCGCTGAAATTATGTTTTCGGCCGAAAGGGCGCTTCAAAAGGCAGGACAAAGCGATACAGCTTATGTTATGAAATACTTGACGGAGAATCCAGAAGAGGCCTCAAAAATCAAAGCCTTCATTGAAGGTAAATCAATTCAGGTACGGGAAATATCCCCTTTGAAGGCATTGGCTCTTTATGTATCGATGAACTTATCGAAATGGCGCTATAACACTCTTCGGGATTTCAACACTCAAGAAGGAGCTCTTCAATACCCGAGTTACTACATGTTGGTTAAAGAAAAAATTAAGTGCTATCCGGCCAAAGAAGATCTCACAGTTACAGAGAGCTCTGCAAAAATCAAATTACAAGCCTTGATGGATTTAACCTCAAGAAGACTTATTAGGTCGTTAGAAACCCCTGTTGATCCCAATCAACAGCTCGTATTGACCAGCAAATGGGGTTTTGACGGATCATCTAGCCAAAGCATTTATCATCAAAGGACGAGTGAAGATGAGCAAATCGATCTTGCTAGTAATTTTATGATTAGTCTTGTACCACTGCGGCTCGTCTCAAAAGGTGTAACAATTTGGGAAAACGAGCGACCATCTTCCACTTCATTTTGCCGGCCAATATTGTTTAAGTTTATAAAGGAAACCAAAGAAAATGTGCAGAGAGAGATGGCTGAAATCGAAGCAGAGATTGAAGCCTTAACTCCATCCACCATCACTGATGGAATTAGTGTCAAACACCAACTGCTGTTGACAATGATTGATGGTAAAATTCATTCCATTATATCCGATACAGCAGCTTCAGTGTGTGACATATGCAAGGCTTGTCCTAAAGAAATGAATAATTTAGAGTTAATCAAAGATAAACACGCAAACGAGGACATGTATAAATATAGCTTAAGCACCCTTCACGCTTGGATTCGCTCAATGGAATGCTTATTACACATTTCCTACAAATTAGACATAAAATCATGGCAAGTAAGGGGTGATATAGCAAAAAGGCAAGTTGATGACAGGAAGAAAAGAGTTCAAGAGGCTGTAAGAAGAGAAACGGGCTTACTTCTCGATGTTGTGAAACAAGGCAGTGGATCCACCAACAATGGCAACTCGGCAAGGAGATTTTTTGAAAACTACACTAAATCTGCTGAACTGACCGGAATAGATGCTATGCTTTTAAGAAAAATCTGTGTGATCTTGCAGTGTATTTCATCAGGAGAGAAGATCAACGTAACTAAATTCCGAGAGTTCTGCTTTGATACTGCTAAGCTTTACGTGGAGTTATACCCATGGTATTATATGCCTTCTTCACTTCATAAAATTTTAATGCATGGGCCAGACATAGTTCAGAACATGTCAATTGTGCCCATTGGTTTTCTATCCGAAGAGGCATCTGAGGCTAGAAATAAAGATTTTAGAAAATATAGAGAGGGGCATTCTCGAAAGCATAGCAGTATCTCATGCAATGAAGATATTATGCACAATCTTTTACTGTCTTCTGATCCACTTGTTACAAGTATCCGTCCAAAAGGAAATAAGTTTGTAAAAAAATCTTCTTTTAAGGAATTTTATGAGCTTACGGATTCTGAGAAAAGTGATATCGAATTTGTTAACATAAATGATTTAGCGGACATCGATTCTGAATTTGAATTAATTGATGATGATGATGATGACGAAGATAATTAAATGATGTTATTGTTTTAAAATGTGTAACTTAGTAAATTAGAGCTTACATCTTAATTATTTATTGTACTTTTAATGAAACTAGGTAATTTATTATCAACTTACTTAAAAGTCATACTCTCATCAGTTCTTGTGAATATTTTTGTTAATATATATTTCTGTATATATATAATATATTTATAGACCTCTTAATAAGTCTGTCTGCGGTTTAAAGTAAATACAAATGGGGAAAAAACGTTTTTTTTTTTAAATTTTCATTTCCTTTTATCCCAGAAAGTGCACATTTGGCGCACTATGTGTCTTAGTATTAAATATAGCTCTTAGTAATAGCATTACGATATTAGAGACCGGTACTTGAAACAAGCCCGGAATCAGGAGGGAGAGAGCTCGATACACTCATTTTCATAGTAAAATTTCACATTTTCTCAAATTACTCCCGAAATATGGGAGTTATGAAGAAATTCATCACCACAATTTATGAAGGCATTAAGTAATCGAATAAGATGGCATCATTAGTTTGTCATAATTTTACTCTTATTTTTCGGACATGTCTACGTCCAACCGCTCCCATACATTCGTTCCACTGTGCATCGCCTCCAAATAGAACTTTATTTACTACACGAAAAGATACACATTTCATTGGATGCGTCGCGTCGCGTCTTGGTGTGAACTGGCCCTAATTCGCGTAAAAAGTTAAAGTAGATAATTACGGATTGTACACACGGATACATACGGATTGTACATAGTGAAATATACTAAATATATTATATAAATAATTAATTTCCTCATCAATAAATTGTAAAGGAATAAACATACTACATACCTTCACATTGATTCCTGAAGTCAGCAGTAATATTACACAAATTTCGATGTTTATTTAAACAGGCTTCGTGAAATGCATTTACTGAAAAATACCAAATCATTTAAAACATAATTTTCTATGATAGGTAGTTATTTTTAAACGTGTTTTAAACATCGTTCTGTTTCTGCCTGTTATTTGAAGAAGACAGAGACAGAATGATTTGATACATACGTTTAGCGGTACTTAAAACTAGCGGTTTTACTTACTTCGCTCTTGAATAGTAAATTCTAAAGCTTTTATGTACAACCGCCAGCACATCAAGCTGCTACAATCTGTCAAATTTCTCATTAATAGATTTTTAAATTTATCTCTAAAGCATTAGGTTCAAGGTTGGTTGGGAAAATCTTGGAAGTTTCGGGTAGCTTGACCTACTGGCGTCTGTACTGTGGCGTGTGTGTCGTCAAAGCTCTATCTGTAAGCTAGCAGGATAGATACTCTTTTAAACATTCCTCGTTCTTTTTTTCTTCAGTTTTTAAAATTCACCACTAAATCAGTACCACTCCCAGAAGAATTTCCCTCTTTTTTTTTTAAATTACATGGTGAGAAAATATATTAGCCCTGGGGGCCAAATGTGTAGGAGACAGGTAGTCCACTGACTGAGTATCGGCGCCATAATTTTGGTAAGTTCCCAACTACGCAGTATGGTATGATGGGCATTGATGGGCCGTCTGCCAATTTTCTCTCTTGTGAAGGTTTAAGGGCTACTAGACGGGAATAGGACGGAAGACGACACAGATGTCAATAAACCCACACATGTCGATAAATTACCATCTATTTACTGAAACCAATTAGATAATGTATAAGTAATGCATTTATAATGCAGAAATGAGAAAAAAATAGGGAAGATCTAAACTATTGCGCATTACAAAGTAAGAAACGTTTCCTTTTTAATACGTACATACATACATACATGTATACTTTCATTCTCGTATTATTGTTAAACTTCTACAATACAATGCGACGCAATGTGCATAATCACATTATAAAAAGTACCTGGATGACCGAGTACTGCTCGATTTTTTTTTGACCGAAATCCCTGCATACCTACTTGTCATGAAAATCGTTGGAGCTGTTTTGATTAGATAGATTCGATAATTATCTAATTGGTTTCAGTAAATAGATAATAATTTATTGACATGGTTATAATTACATGAATTAATGGTATGAGTATTATGTAACGTAGCGTAATATTAGTAGTTGCTTCTCCATATGAAGCTGAAGCTGGCGGCCAAAATAAGTAGCGGCCAGAAAATATCAGGGCCGAAATCACCGATCGCGAAGCTATATTTTTTTTTCTATTGAGGACGGGTGTGCAAGACTGACCCAAGCTCATATTGGGCCCAAAATCACCGTCTGGCCCTCAGAAATTCTCAAAAACCTCCGCGATGGCGAGTTTAAGGGTGCCAATCTTAGCCAAGGTAGCCGACCGCGAAGCTATATTTTTTTTCTATTGAGGAAGGGTGTGCACAAGTGACCCAAGCTTATATTGGGCCCAAAATCCCCGTCTGGTACTCAGGAATTTTCAAAAACTGCCGCGGTGGCATGTTTCAGACTGCCAGTTTTAGCGAAGATGGCCGACCGCGAAGCTATATTTTTTTCTATTGAGGACGGTTGTGCTCAAGTGACCCAAGCTCATATTGTGCCCAAAATCCCCGTCTGAACCTCAGAAATTCTCAAAAACCACCGTGGTGTCGAGTTTAAGAGTGCCAATCTTAGCCAGAGTGGCCGATCGCGAAACTATATTTTTTTTTTCTATTCGGAACAGATGTGTACAAGTGACCTTATTTAATATTGGGCCCAAAATCCCCGTCTGGCCCTCAGGAATTCTCAAAAATCGCCGCACTAGCGAGTTTAAGAGTGCCAATCTTAGCCAAAGTGGCCGACCGCGAAGCTATATTGTTTTTCTATTGAGTCCTCAATAGAAAAACAATATAGGTGTGCACAAGTGACCTTATTACATATTGGGCCCAAAATCCCCGTCTGGCCCTCAGAAATTCTCAAAAACCTCCGTGATGGCGAGTTTAAGGGTGCCATCTTCGCTAAAACTGGCAGTCTGAAACTTGCGACCGCGGCAGTTTTTGAGAATTCCTGAGAACCAGACGGGGCTTTTGGGCCCAATATAAGCTTGGGTCACTTTTGCACAGTGCACACCCGTCTTCAATATAAAAAAAAAAAAAAAACTTTCAGTAACTTTGACGATTTAATTATTTTGACATAAACTTTTGACATTTTTTATTTTTATTATTGACATTAAATAACTTTGACATTTTTATTTTTTTGACATAGATTTTTGATATTTTAATAATTCCTCATTTAGATCTGACATAACTGGAGCATTCAATAATAATATGTAATTGTTAAATTTATTTTCTTATTTAATACCATAATTATGCATGATTTTGAAATATTTATTATATGAAAATTATGTAATACTATGCTCGATTTGCACACCATATTTGTACGCCTCCTGGCATGACAGCGCTGTATTCAAATATAAGACCTGTACCTTTTTATACCTATGTTAACAAATAAATTATGATTTGATTAGATTTGAACTGTGAACGATTATTCGATTAGAAAACGACCAAATTTTGCCGCCCCCTCAATTTTGCCGCCCTAGGCCCGGTCCTACTCGGCCTATAGGGAAATCCGCCCCTGCGTACAAGCGTGTTTCTATATTAGGTTCCACGCTCGATTTAAATCATTACAATAGATATAACTACAAGAATTTTAATTGTAGAATTATAGATGAGCATGCAAAATACCGATTCAGTAGCGTTATCTGTGCTTTTGTAACAACCATATTGTGCGATCGCCAACCCGCCTGCCCAGCGTGGCGATTATGGCAAATCCCCCCAAATGAGAAGCGCAACACAGGTTTAGTCTTACCAATTTTGAAGGTTTTTTTATTTTATTTTACGGATGGGAAATTATCAAGTGACTTCTCCCGCTCTGGGCAGAGCGGAAGGGAGTGTCAGATTTGTACTGACTAAAACCCATTCATGTTCCTTCCTTGCCCTTTGTATTCCAGAGCCGCGGTATCTCTTTCAAACAGCCCGCAGCCCTGGCAGGCATCGGCCCTTGCGGGCCCCTCCCTGTTTACTGACATCTCTTTGAGGCGCGCGTGGAACACGAACGCGCCGTCTACACGGCCTGTCCTCAAAAGACGAACGGACGGTGAGCTAGCCCATTACTCACCGTCCACAGGTCCGCGTCTACGGTGGCCGGAAGCCACCACGTGACCCCCGACGCCGGAAGCGTCTCCCGCGGCGGCTGGGACGAGAGGTTCTCTCCCTCTTACGCACCGCCACCTCCTTCGCTAGCATGACTGCTTCGCGGAAGGAGGTGACCAATCTTGAAGCTTGATTTTATTTTCTATGACATGGAACAAGCAGACGGCTCACATAACACCATCAAAGTATAGCGTTCCCACTGTTGGGACGCGGGCCTCCTCTTTATGAGAGGAAGTGAGTGCAGGGGCTGCGGGCCGCGGTGTACCCCGCGGCCCTGGAACATAAAGGGTAAAGTAGGAACATGGATGGGTTTTAGTCAGTACAAGTCTGACACTCCCTTCCGCTCCGCCCTGAGCGAAATGACCCCTTCATTTGATGATATCCCATCCTAAAAAAAAAAAGGGTCGCGGCTCATGTCAATAGCAAGCACAGACATCTTAATAATGCCTAATTATTAAGATTTCTGTGATACCAAGTTACGTTGCCTAACCTTCTTCAAGAGTACTTTGTTCAAAGCTTTTTGTCGCTATCGATGTTGTCACATCGAACTTAAAAGTAAATAGTAATAAATAGTTAGTAAATTCCTCTTACCATGTGCGTTTTCATCGCTTACACCATCCGTGATTGGTTTAGTGGCACAGAACTTGGTTTCGATTCGTAATTCTATATAAAGTCTAAAACTTCTTTTGTTTAATTTCTGTATAAAATTAATCATTCCGTTTGTTGGTATCGGTTCATTTCTTACTGGTTCTGTAATTGGTAAAAAGATATTTATTAATTATTCTGTATATTGACTTGACACTGACACCATCGTTGACATAGCCGTTCTCATGCAACATGCACGTCATGACTGAAACGATAGACAACGTAAGATTACAGACATAATGCAATACATTTTAGGTAACGATATCCTAAATGGCCTAATCTGGGTTGATATGATAATTTTAAAGAGCTATTCTCTGATTCCAAATATATATGTCGTCCTGCCTGTGTGAAGTGGTTGCGTTAATATAAGTAGATGGCACTTGAAAAACTATTTATTGTGAATTTGTGAACAAAAAAAAAGATAACGTAAATGATTGAATTTGATACAGAATTAAGTACTAGTTACACTCTTATAAATAACACAAAAACTGACCAAACATTCTGAGCAACCCTCGTTCAAAGATGCTTTATCTAAGGATCAGGTCCTCGCGGCCTCCACTCAAAAACTCTTAAATGTTTGAATCTATGAAAAATATGCTCAACGAGGGTTAGTTTGTAGCTAAAAAATCACCTTTTACGGAATGTGTTTTAAAATATCGAGATTTGCTTCAAGTAAAACATAGTAATGAGACATTCTCACCATTACATCTGGCTGCCGAAAGTTGTCCAATTGTATTTTTGTCACAATTTTCTGAAATTGTAATCGTAATTCATGTTCAGTATTATACAAAACATAATTATTTAAAAAATATTAAACAAAACTGACCGCGGCGAAGGTGGCGTGACGATCTGGTCATGTTTGCGGGGCTAACATTGGCAAAGATCGCACAAAATACAGAGGTATGGAAGAAGTAAGGGAAGGGCCTTTGCCCTTCAGTGGGACACGATGTCGCCTGGTAAAAATAACCGAACTTCTCGAAAATACTAAAAGTTAACCAATAACTTGAGTTCGAGATGTGATAGTGTTGGCTCTCGGGAGACACTTTTGTTTTAAAAACATGACATTATTGATACAAGAATATTCATGCTTTTAATAAGAATAACGCAAAATTGGGCAATTTTGTAAAGTTATCTCTCAAGGACGCATAATAGGGGATGATTTTAAACATAACATGACGCCTGTAATCCCAATAGGGTTAGGTAGAAGTGTGTCTAATAGTACACCCACATATCGCCAGTTATGTTTGAGTCCTTTTTCTTCCTAGCCTGCTGTCCCTCTCCTGAGCAAAGTAAATTAACTTAAGTTTAAGTCATACGTATTAACTTGATGTTGCCCGCGACCTTATTAAAAAATTCCCATTATTATAAGCATTTCCCTATTTAAATCAAATTTTGTTACCAATTTCAAATAATAATTAACATTTATTTCAGAAAACAAAATTTCTATATTTGTTAGTAACAATGAAAACTTATAAACTAGTGTTAGTAACATTTATTCTAAGCGTAAGCTGCTTGAGGCATGCTGATCCTGGGGAATGTTTACTTGACTGCATGCAGTCGTATCCACCGCCTCAGGATCGGAGAGTCCCACCTGTCAGCCAACGTTCTAAGAATGGCGTTGGGGCTGGCGCGAACACGGCGTAGCAGAGATGCGCATCTCTTGCGCACGATGGCCGAAAACCTATCAACGTCCGCGTCGGCAAACATGCCGGACGCTCTGCAAAAACCCGGCAGCCCCATCAACACCCGGAACGTGTTGTTATATTGTGTGCGCAGGCCACTATATGCCCATTGCGTAAAGTTCACCCACAGGCTGCACGTGTGAAAGGATTGGCAGTAGGCTTTGAAAAGCGTCACCTTAACCTTAGCTGTACAACGTGCAAACCTGTGGGCCAACATCCCACATCGGACAGCCAGCGACCTGCGCTCCCGTTCTATATCCGCATTATCCTCTAAATCGTCTGATACCCAATGACCCAGATATTTAAAATTAGCAACTCTTTTTAGAGGTCTGCCACACAGCATAACTGGTGGAACTATACTATAGCATTTACTGCCTGCTTTAAATATCATGAGTTCGCTCTTTAATGCATTATATTTGAGCCCATGGGTCCCAGCGTACGATTCACACACGCTTATCAGTTTCCTTAATGCTCTGATCGATGGGCTCAGCAGAACCATATCGTCTGCATAACTTATATTATTAATGCATACACCATTAATATGACAGCCGATTCCGGTTCTGCTAAGCTCATAGACCAGATTATTCATGTACAGATTAAACAACATTGGCGAGGACAGCCCCCCCTGCCGCACCCCGCACTCAAGCCTGTACTTAGCTGAAAAGGAGTTTGCCCATCTGACACGATTCTGTTGATTAGCGTACCAAAATTTAAATAAATTTATTACTTCCTGGGGCACATCCGTTTCATGCTGTAGTTTACCCCATAGCACATTATATGATACAAGGTCAAATGCTTTTGACAAATCTAGGTAACACGCAAATACTGGTGTCTTTCTTGCTGTATAGTACTGCACAGTCTGCTTAAGGCTAAAGATAGCACTCTCTGTAGACAAACCGGGCCGAAACCCGAATTGAGCATCATTTATTTTAAGATGTTTATCAAGCTGACATACAAGCAGACTGTCCAGTACCTTTGCAAATATCGTCGCTAAAGAAATAGGTCTATAATTTGATAGCGCAGACGAATCACCCGTTTTATTTTTAATGATCGGCAACAACAGTTGTACGCATTAATTTTTCAGGTAAATAAGCGTGACCCTGACATAAATTAAAAAACATACATAAGACTCGTGGCAAGTGGATTCTGGCATGCTGCAGGTGCTCAATGCTGAGACCGTCGTGCCCGGGTGACTTTCCTTTCACCATGTTCCTAATTGTAGCAGTAATGTGTTTCGTAGTAAACGTGACGCTTCGCGCGGAGCAGACGGTCTCAGAATCGGGCGCAGGCAACTGCGAGTCATTTTGTAGGGGTGATTGTACCCTAAAATGCTGCTGAAACAGATCCGCAATACTACCCTGTTCATGTACACCTTCGACGCTCACGGGGAGGCTCGGCTTATGATTTAATTTGTTTGTTGATTTCCAGAATTTACCAAAACTTTTGTTTCAAAATGATTGAACCCATTTTAATGAAACTTCATACGCATAAGTAGGATACATAGGTCTAAAAAGTTGACTGAGGACTTTTCAAAATGTCTTTAAAAAAAGATAATTGAAAATTTCTGTTTCTATGAAAAAATTAAAACTGGTCTAATTTAGCTGTAACACAAGTTTTCTAAAAGTCCTCTGTCAACTTTTTACACCTATGTATCCTGCTTAAGCGTATGAAGTTTCATTAAAATCGGTTCAATCATTTTGAAAAAAAAGGACTTGAAAGTTTGTATAATTAAATGCCGTAAGTCGTAAACGATGTTAAACCTGTTCTATCTCTCAGTAAACAATTGAATGTCCTGGATACGGCACAAGTAACGTTGTGCCTACTCTGTTGAGTATTTCAACACTTTAGAATTCGGCCTCAGCTGACAGTTGCTGTGCAGAAAATCTTACCAGTTTGATAATATAGAACGTATCGGTTCGCCTCCGCCGGTACATTGTTTAGAATTATGTTTACGTCGATTGTATCACAATATGTCCCATTTTGTTTGTAATAAATGTTCAGTGGACTGGGCCACGGGTAATCAGCTCGAACTAAAACAAAAATAAAAATATATATGTACAGTCACAAAATCGTTACAGTAAGGTTAAAATAGGACTGCTATAAGACGTCATAGTAACCCCCTTGAATTTGAAGTTGAATACTTGTCAAACTGTCTAAAAAGCGCCAACGGAATTTGTTTTGGACATATATACAGGGTTTAAACGGACTTTACACAAAAATTATTTCTGGAAAACGAGTTTTGGGGTATAAAATCACGTTTTACGGTAAGACTCAATGTCACGCATTCAAAACATTGTTCTGATGAATGGATTGAATAGTACGGGGGTCGTGAAGGTGTCTCAAACAAAAAAAATACACTAAAAACATGTATTCAAAAAAAAACTTGTGAAAAAGTTGGAACTTTGACCCCCAATATCTCCGTAACTAGAAGGTTCTCAGGTATGGTCTAGAACAAAAAAATGATCGCAATGACGGGGAGAACACTTGCCTTTCGGCTTCGTTAAGAGTCTTTTTACACCCTTTATGTGCAGTCATGCATGTAAAATGAGTGGAAATTGGGATGTTTCCTGTGTAAAAAAATATAATTCTATTTAGTCTGTCAGTTTAAATATTATGCAAATTTATTAGGTTAAACTAACTATATACATTAATAATTAAAAACTATTAAACTAAAATAAATAAACTAACAACAAACTATAAAAGGGCATCGAAAAACTCCTCCTCAACGCTGTCAGCTGGTAATGTGCCCAAGAGACTGGCGGCGTTGCCACGTTGTATGGCAAGACTTAGCCTCTGGTCAAAGTAAAAGCCAGCCAGGTCACGGGAAGCGTCAACTAGGCGTTTCGAAATTCCTTAAATAGGCTATGAGCACTCGGACCCCACGAACCCAGTTCCAACCCCAAACGGCTCGAAAATATAGTTACCACAAAGGTTTCTATATTTACGCCGCTTGAGGATCTCTGCAGCCGCAGCGGCAGCACTAGCACAGTACGATGAGCTTGGAAGATGGGATGGCGCAAGAGTATCGACGCATGTTGCGTCCCACACTAAAGGCCTACCCATCTTCCAAGGAAACAAAGACATGCCGTCCGGTCTCTTGCCATCGTCGCGTGCCAAGCCATTGGGTTCTAAAACAGCTGGGACGCCGACGGTGACAAGAGCTCGTCGGATGATGTCGTTTATATTTGCGTGCCGTGCAAAACGGCCCGCACTTCGGCTGCATGACAGGCCGTGGTGACCGAGGTTGTTGACAGCTTCACCGCAGTGACAGCGATGAGGAGAACAGCAAGCGGCACCAAGGCGTAAAGAAACAGCGAGGCGGAAGGTTGTGTCGTCGAACAATGTGCCTATGCTCGACGACGGTAGTGCGTGAAGCCAAAGACCCGACTCCCACTCACCCACAGCCCGCAGACGCGCACGCTCAGCAGTAGTAGCAGACGTGTTCAGCAGATTGCTCTGAACTACTCTGCAGAGCGGCTCGTCCCACCGTCTCTGGGAAAATGGATGGTCGGGTTCTTCAGTATTCGGGCAAGCGAGTTTCCAAGCATCGATAGCCTCGGGTATGCAGGGCACATCAAAATCAATCAGTGTGGAAGACAGGACATTCCTGATTAATTTCTTAGTGCCGTGGACCGAGGATATAAAAGCCGGTAAACTAATACTGGAAATTTTGCGGACGCCGAGTCCTCCCATGCGAATAGGAAGAGTACCTTGTGCCCAAGCTCGGTCGTTGAAAGCCACATTTAAAATTGACGTTAGAGTATGTCTGATAATTTCATCCATTTTGTCCAAAAGGGGAGTGTGCTTCCATAAAGGGGAAGCACAAAGGAAATACGACACAAATTACTATGCTTTATATTATGCTGCCGTGGCATCGAAAGGGATTTCATTACACGGCATTGAAAGTTGCGTTTATGTAGTACTTATTTCTATATAATACGTTTGCATATCCATTGGTAAACATTTAAATCCCTTGCCATGCCGTCCCGGTCTGCGTCGGCCTTTAGGTCCCTCTCCTCATTCGGAAAGCTCAGATAGATAATTAATTACTTGGGTTTACCGGTAGCGTCAGGCATCCAGCAATCGTTGAGCGGTAAGACATAAAATATCCTTCTTTTAAGCGTAAACAGTGCCTCAGATGACATACGAACTGTGGATGCACAGACATAATTATATTCCACCCTCCTCACTTCATCAGTCCAGCAGAAAATCTCTTGGATACGAACTACAGTGGCATAATCGGGAAATCTTTTTAACCGATTAAAGGCTCAGGTTTGCCGCTGTAGAAATAATCTGGCCAAATAATTTATGCTCGATCCATCACAAGTAAAATGCCAGTGGGGAGCCCCTCTGCAAGATATGCCCCACCTACTTTTCTGGCCATCCTGCACAACCACACCTGCACCTTCAAGGATTTGAACGAGGCCAACGATAGAGCCGTGCTGGTGGCTACAGTCTGGTCGGATATCATTTGAATCCACCGACACGCAGAGATGGTGTAAACCAACCCACCTTGTTAACTCGACGCCTTGGATAGGAGAGTCCGTACACTGCTACCCGCTGATTGTGCGTGATGCATCACCAGATGCATCGCGTTCATGAGCATCAACGTTAATGAGACTGTACCTACATTCCAAGGATGAGCAGGGGTCGACTTTTTAAATGCGACGACCCTCCATATCCGCGAGTTGTGAGCTTGCCCAGCTTCCGACACCGACTATTTTTGTATAGTTTTAAGAGAAATGTAAAAAATATATATTGAAAAGATAAATAAAAACAACCCAATAATCTTAATTTTCTCAAACATGCTTGGTGAGCATTATTTTGACAACCTTCTTCGAGATAAATTGAAATTGCTGTACTGGCCAGATACATGCGACCAGCGGCCGGCAAAAGTTGTATGAAAATCCATATCTGATCTGTCGTGTTTTTTTTTAAACTTACCATTATCAAGGTTCACTGCTAGAGCAAGTGTTGCTATGAAGACTCGCAGACTGGTCATGTTTATAGTTAGCGGTTATAGCCGAGGCGTGGACTCTCAAAGAGTTATCTGTGGAAATACATAACACTGTATTATGGTACTATAGTTGTAGCGGCATTACAAAATGTACTACAGCAACATAGAATAAATACTACTACAACGCCATCTATGACACAGATGACGAACTAAACAGCGATAACACCTAGTTCTTACACCGCGCAAGTAAAGCTATCCGCGACTCAAGACTATAAGAAGACCCCGGCAACCGGCAACAACTGTCGGGCAGTAGCACACCAGACATAGCCCCTGTCTGGTCGGAGGATCCTCCCTTTTCTATGGGGGATGAAGAACTTTACCCCCTGTTCTTCGTACTCCCAAACAGTCATCCTGACCGAACTTAGGTCATGGCGGCAAGTCTCAGCGGTCATCGACATTATTATATAACATCATAGTGCACACGGTGTACGCAAACACGTGTGCAGTCGCTTAGCCGATGGGACAGCAATCCGACACGACCGGACCTGTGACCGGACACTCCGGACAGACCCCAGGCACGGGACTAACTACTTAGCGAACTTTCATCATCTTTAAAACTCCGGACTGTGAATGAAATCATCATCATCATCATCTGATTAGCCTTTCCCCAACTATGTTGGGGTCGGCTTCCAGTCTAACCAGATACAGCTGAATACCAGTATTTTACATGGAGCAACTAACTATCTGACCTCCACAAGCCATTTAATATTGGGTAATACGATAGCCCTTGGTTATACTGGTTGTTAAACTTTTTCGGCCACTGACTACCAAACAACTTAACGTGCTTTCCGAGGCACGGAGGAAACTTGGTATGTAAAGGGAGGTCATCCATCCACAGATCAACCTAGGCAGTAGGGCTTAACCTAAAGATCGACCTGAGCGGCTGTTATTATTTAGCCACGAGCTCCTGTTAATGAAATAACTTAATGGAAAAGTGCAATAACATTTTACCCGACCCGACCCG
The DNA here is from genome assembly GCA_950005105.1 of Lycophotia porphyrea. Lineage (NCBI taxonomy): Eukaryota > Metazoa > Arthropoda > Insecta > Lepidoptera > Noctuidae > Lycophotia > Lycophotia porphyrea. Next base: position 2,103,461 of record OX465411.1, read on the forward strand.
GGAATTCAATCCCAGGCCCCACACTCAGCAGTGACGCTTGCAACCATGAAACCAACACTTTGGTACTCATTTTTAGAGTAAATTAGGTTCAAAGCCTGACGGCAGACTTCGGCAGCATTTAATATGTAAATGTATGATAACTCAATAATAAAATGGAATGTCAAAAAACCTTTCATTTATGATGGATCCTTATCGCACCAACATAATAACAGCTGCGACAAGTACTAGTTTAGTATTTTGAAATCACTTAAACTATATACAGATAAGACTACCTCGGTGGTCTAGTGGTCGCAAACGCGACTGCTGAGCACGAGGTTCTGGGTTCGATTCCCAGGTCGGGCAAAATGTTATTGGGTTTTTCATCAGGAATTTCTCAGTCCAACGGAGTCTGGATTTGCGCCGGGTTGATGGCAATAGGCTCACCCCCTATTACATGGGACTTAAACATGACTGGCGAAATGCGGACCGTACTCAGGTACATCCAACCCTTTGGAGATTACAGGCATGATGTTATAGTAAATCTAATAATTCAAACAAGCAATTCTTGTATATATATCACTATCACTACGTATTATAAAACAAAGTCCTCCGCCGCCGCCGCGTCTGTCTGGCTGTTCGCGATAAACTCAAAAACAACTGCACCGATTTTCATGCTGTTTTCACCAATGGATAGAGTGGTTCTCGAGAAAGGTTCTAGTATCTAATCCACGCGGGTATCAGCTAGTAATATACAGGGTGTAAACAGACTCTTCACGAAGCACACTCTTAACAATTTCGGGGCCGATAAATCGATCTAGATAGGTTTCATTTTTAGAAAACGTCGAAAAAGAAACCGAGCGAAGTTCGGTCATCCAGGTACTTAGATATAATACAACTAACTTCTTACTCAAACAAACTTTACAAAAACAATAGTACGTTACTCAAGTCTCAAGCATTTTTTAAAACTTCATTCAAGCGATTTGATTGGTTGAAACTAGTTTTAAAAAAATGCTTGAGTATTGAGTGACGTTCTGTAATACGGGGCTTAGGTGTCACAGTACTCGCCCACATCGCTCTCGTCCGGTAACGTGCTCTGAAAACTGGCAGCATTGCCACATGGAATGCCAGTGTTAATTCTTTGGCCAGAAAAGAGCCAGCCCTTTTTTTTTTACGGATGGGAAATCATCAAATGACTTCTCCCGCTCTGGGCAGAGCGGAAGGGAGTGTCAGACTTGTACTGACTAAAACCCATCCATGTTCCTTCCTTGCCCTTTGTGTTCCAGGGCCGCGGTATCTCTTTCGAACAGCCCGCAGCGTAAAAAAGAGCCAGCCCTCTGGTCACGTGAAGTGTCGACCACTCGCGGTGGTCGGCAAAGAAGTTACGCTCTCCGCTCTCGCCCCGGTCTCGCTCGGCCCCGATTACCCGAGCGTTTCGAAGGGCTTGGAGGACTCAGCATCGCCACTACGGTCAATAAAAACATCCTAAATATTACCTTTTCATAGTTTTGCCGTAAACTTTAACTTCCTGAACAACACAACAGTTCACACACAATGACTCTTTCTTTATTTACAACACAGATACATTAGCCAGACGTTTCCAATAGTTCACAGTCCGCTCAAAACAACCGAGTTACATGATGGCGGTATTATTAATATAAGTATAGTAGTTATAGTAATAGTAAATTATGCTACGTTTTCCTGTTACATCAACAGTTAATCATTGAGGTTGCGTAGTTTCATGGGAAGCGCGAATATGGGATTAGCTTAAACTAGAGATGTTATGGATATGATATTATGGATCTGGATATAGGAATAAAATTATATCGGTTTCGGATACGGTTACGGATATGTAATTATTTCGGATTATCCGTTAGTTTCTAATAGTTTCGGTTACGGATATAATAAAAAACTAACTAGTTATGAAAGAGGTTATGTTATGAAGCTAGAAATAACATACGAGTACAAACTACAAGATTCACGTGGCGCGCGAGCGGTGAAACAAAAACCTTTCGAAAAATGTCGTTTTATTTAGACTCCGCCCTTATACGAGACTATCCAAAACTTGTGAAACGGATATGGATATATTTTTATTTCGGATATCCGATAGTTTCGGTTACGGTTACAGAGCTCCATAACAGCCCTGGCTTAAACCTACCGCTAGGGGTGCTAGTGACTCAGGTAGTTAAGTTGTAGCAGGGGCACGGGTCGGGCTAAGGTTAAGCCACGCTTGACAAAGACGGTTTGTGGATGGGTGATCTTTAAAGCCTGAACAAAAGTGTGAGTGTTATACAGCTACATCTCTGCCTAACCCTACGTGAAATACACAGGCGTGATGTTGTAGTTCTGAAATAATTAAATAATTTGCAAAATGGATGCATGACGCAAGAAAGCACACTTTAAGAGGAAACATGATAGGTATTTGAAATAACTATCGCTGTCTCTCTGCGAGCGTGATTTCGACATTGGTGCGATAAAGACAACTATAGTAAAATGTCATAATTCGAGGTGGCTCTCGACTCTTTCTTCCTCCAATATTCGAATAATTTTAAAGATATTTCATAAACTGAATAAAAAGGTGGTCATATACTGTGTCCCTATTATGTTTTTCATTTTTATACACTAGGCTTTTGCTGACAGGCGATCTAAATAGGCAATTTTGAGCATTTTGTAAGGGATTTAGTGCTTATACAGATTATGTATCTTTCTGAACTGCTATGCATGACGTAGAAGACCCATCCAGCGCAGCCTAGCTTCCGGGCACCAAACTCCTTTGGGATGTCCGGGCTCATATTAAACATCGCCGCCTCTTTCTGCGAGATGACGTCCTCACAGAAGGATGCTACTGCCTCCCATGCCCCCCTGCTGTCGACCATGGCCTTGGCTACGGCCGGCAAAGAGGTCTGCTCCGATTACAGCTGTGAGAGCACGGCGCTGCACCACCAAAGCTGGATAATACTCGAAGGCGTGAAGGGCCGTTGTTTCGCTGCAGTCGCACTGGTGACACACATAAGTCACCACCCATCTAGCCACTTTCTATAGGTATTTTCCAAAGCAGCCATGCCCTGAAAACACCTGTACCAGACGACAGGACAACGTCCCGTGTCGCCTCCGTACCCACTCTTCAAGGATCGGCAGGATAGCCCCCACGGTCCAGTGACCTGCAGTGGGCGTCTCCAGCCTCACCCTCCATAGCCCCAGGGTATGAGATTGGGCCCCCTACGCCACCTCGTGATCACTTCAAGGTGCGGGCGCTTGCCACTCTCAAGAAAATATAACCTAAAATTTCAGAGATATTTCTTTTTTATTGCAGAATTTATTCTATTTTAAGAAAACTCATCAAATTCGAGGTGAATGCTAAAATTTTCGAGCTCGCTGCGCTCGCTCTTCAATCCTGCGTTTTCTTTATTGGTAAGCATTTCGGTATAAGCCGACAAAGTTAGTCCTTACATAGATCGTCAAACGACAGTTTTCTTTAAGTAATTGCCCTGCTTTTTTCTTATTAGTGTTTTTCTCATTGATTACCCCGCCGACCCCCACCACCGCCCATTTGCTTTTTTCATATAGGATATCCACCCCTCCCCCCAAATCAAATGCCTTGCCACCTATCTCTACAATGGACAACTGGCCAATGGATGGATAGTAGGTAGTATCAAAAGCTACTTTGGTATTACTTGTTTTTGTGTTTCTAAAACATTCCTCAATATACTTTGTACTTTAAAATAATAATTTTAATTTAATTTGGTACTTACATGTTTTGGTTTGATAATGTAAAACGCTTTCCTGTTGCATATAGGGATAACCACAATATTTATTAGGTAGCATAATACTTATGATGAACATGACGCATTTTATGGCCAAAACAATTATGTCATGCCAAAAGTTTATGAAGGCCCTTCTCCCCCCGGGACTTTTAGCAACGATGCAGCGCAAAATTAAATGGCCGCGAAGCTGTCGCTAGCTGTGTACCTTCGCCCACGTAACCATAAATCATTCTGTATCACTGTTTGCGTCGTTTCTGTCGCGCGTCGCAAATGCGACTAACGCTCCATATTAGGATGTTGACGTGCGACAGCATCGCTACAATAAGTCACCGTGGCAGAGGGCCCTAATACTCGTCGGTCGGGGAATCCCCTCGAGTTGTTCGGAACTGTGACCACCTGTGACTTGTGAAACTGTTCAGCAAACGTGTAAAAATCGTAATTAGGTACTGCTCAGCTTAAAGTATCTATCTATCGATTATGATTGGGTTTTCTAATACGAATTTCTGAGTCCTCATTGAGTGACCATATAAGAAATAAAAAAGATTCTGTTGGAATACTTAACCTCCTCCTTTTTTAGAAATCGGTTAAACCAGGAATGTTAGTGATCATGAGCAATGAACTCATCCGAAGTTAGCCTAAAGATATAGGTACGAGAATTCCGAACGGACCCTCGGCCAAATGGCAAAAACGGCAATACATTTTCAACCATCTGACGAGTTACCCTGAATAATAGAGTAGCTCGGCGGGGCAGGGGGGGGGGTTGGGGGGGGGAAGGGACAATTAACAATACAAGCACCCACTTCAAACTCGGGTAGGTTCACCTGCTGGCGTCTGTACTTAAACGATTATTTCAGAAAACTTTTGAAAACTCAGAGGATACAAGAACGAGCGAAGTGAGGTCGACCATTTTCGAACCCCTCTTCGGTTAAATAAAGTTATTTTTGTTCATTCATACAGAAATGAGAATAAGAGGAAGTCTGTCAACTTAAGCAGCATTAATTTATTTAAGGACAACCAACAAAGCTTGTACTCGATAGATATAGACACCAGCAGGTCAAGCTACCCGAAACTGTCAGATTTTCCCAACCAACCTTGAACCTAATGCCTCAGAGATAAAGTTGAAAATCTTTTAAAGAAATTTTACAGATTGTAGTAGCTTGATGTGCTGGCGTCTGTACATACATACAATTTTTGCATTCCACCTCGGAAATGTTGATATCTTTGTAGTTGTTCGTTCATACAGAAACAGCCGAAACAGGACTATATGAATTACGTTACGAATTAGCCGTTTGACATCATGCAAAGTTTTTATATTATTGGAATCTATGAGTTTAGAAAGGCTTATGTTTAACGAACCACCAGATTTAGTAAAATCTAACGCCAAAAAAAACACTTTTGACAGCCAAAATTAGTAAATGATCACCAAAATTAATTCCCATTTTAGCGTGAAATTAGAACCAAAAATAGTTAATGACCACCAGAAATTGAACTGTTATGCTCTTGCATCCGAGTCGAAAGAGACCCAGCCGACAGAGCCCCGTGAACGGGGCTCCTACTTCTAACCTAACCACGAATGGTATAGCGGGGTTTCTAACCTAATATATCCGTGTCGGGGTGCCCCAAGTCGGCCTAGGCAAAACTAGTTTGTCATCAACCACCTCATTAAAATTTGGTGCTCATTTACTAAAGGTGATCAATTGATATTTTAGGTGATGGATGTTAGTGGGTACCAAGTTATTTTTGGTGGTCATTATATTTATCCCCGTTTAGAAACATGGTCACGATCGACCTAGACCCACCACAGGGGCGGGGTCTTTTTTTTTCTTATCATTATTTTGTAGTGACCACAAAGTTTTACCTACTATTCGGGTTCGATTGTTATCCCAATGGGGGCTATCGTTTTTAAGCTCACCAGATGGCGCCACTGTCGAGTAAGGTCCTGCCATTAATTCTATTATATACTTTAAAGTACAAATAACTTCATAAAAAGTTTATTTCATTTGGTATATCAACATAGTGTAAACTTTAGATTCATATTTACAAATATTCTCCATAACATTAACAAGCATGAAACATTCAAAAATCATTCTACCTCCAAGTACTAACAAATAAGATCCTAAATTGCTACTTAAAATCTTCAAGCCATAATTAATCAGGAATGGCTCAATCTAGAACAGAATCATGAATATTAGTTAAAATATGTGATAAAAAAGCACGCAACGCGCGAAACCTCTATGACATCTAGCATTTCGGAAGACTCTACTCCCCATTAACCTGTAAAGAATAACAAAAATGTCAGAAAGTAACAAGAACTCGATGCTGTGACCTAAAACAAAAATAATTTGTAATAATTTATTAATTTCTGGTCGGCTGAGAGACCATCGGCAGAATAAATAAAAAATAATTGACAGTGGCGTCGCATCTGAGCGTCGCATCGAGCAAATGAGCGATGAAATGGCAACACAAAAATCAGCCATTTTAGTTTTACGCAAATGGGTGGGAATTCGAAAAAAGTTACAACGAATGGTGCCTTTTATAATTTTACATATCTTAAGGTTATTACAACAAGATAATCAATAATAGAAAGTGTAGTGGTATTTTTTTGTCATGCTGGATTTCTTCGCCGTAATTCATAAAGTTTTCTTTTCAGAAGTTTTGACAAGTTCAAAAATGTTTTTTTCTTGCAAATTATTTCGTTGCAACCTTATTTATTTGGTTTCCTATTGGACAATTAGTGTAAGAAAGTGCTTTATAACAAATATTTATGCATTTTCATGGACTAAAACAGATCAGAATGACTTCAACAAGATTTGAAGTTAAACGTGAGTATTCCCTAATTTTCTATCTAAAAATATCATGTATGATGTTATTATTTTACAGCATAAATATTAAGACTAAAAGCCGTATCCCGTGGATCTAAGTAGTCTACTAGAATAATATTGGGTATCAAGGGAAGAAATGAAACCAATTACTAGATGATAAAGTTTTTTATCTGAAAAACAAATGAACATCATTAAACCGGCGTGACTTTGAAAACTTTGACGATTTTGATATTTACACGAAATTAACTGATAAACACGATTTTTTGGGTAAAATCTTCTCTTTTTCTGGGGATTCAAATCGTAAGGCTTTATTTTAAATCAACATGTCAGCTATTTATAAAAATCAACATTGAATCAAAATTTAATTTACTTATTAGATAAGAAAATAGAACTAGGAAAATAGAAAATAGAACGGGATCTAGTTGAGTCCCATGTGATGAGCGGTGAGATTTTGTTATTATATTATTATTCAGGGCTTTTTACATAACATGACACCTGTAATCCCCGGAGGGTCAGGGCCTTAATGTAGTAATTATAGTCTGAGATGATTAAATCTATCAGTTTTGGTAGTTAGTTTGCTAACCACCTATTCTAGGTTGTTTAAAAATATTTCCGAATCATTGTTGACCGTGTGTTGTGAAAACTTCCATGGTGGTTAGCAAACTAGCCCCCTTATTTCTCAAAAGCCTTTTTTGGTATTTTTGGAAAAAAAAAAAAAATCTTAAAATTAAACGCTAACTAAACAAAATGTCCAATTGTTTTATTTATAAATTCATCTGATTAAAAGTGTGACGGAAAGAGTTAAAAAAAAAAAAAACCATCTGATTACAAAATGCTTGACCTAGGTGGCAATCGAATTTGTCCCTAGTCTGCTAAACAAAAAGGAATTACTAGCCAAGTTTGATACTATAAAATTGCTCTGACATGAAGCAGTTGGTTCTTGCAATATGATTCTGCTTCAAGAATCAGTCTGTCGTAATTCAAATATTTAATTTTCTATGACCATAAATGACCTCCAAACTTTCTTTTTTTTTTTAATCTCATACAATTAAAGTGCCAAGCCTCTTTTGTGTGCACAGGAACAAAGTGAAATAAAATCCATTAACTGCTCAGTCCACTCAGAGATTATATTGTGATGATTTTCATTACTTAATGCAATGTATTATTATGTTGATTTACAGCCTGCCTCATTAGGCTACTGGTCGCATGCAGTACTGAAGTAAGCATGAGGGCCACGGGTTCGACTCCTACGTCGGGTAACAAGTTATGTTATTATGATTTAAAATCTATGTTTCTGCCTTGTTTGTGTAATGGTTGAAAGTGCCACTGCTGAGCATGAGGTCCTGGGTTTGATTCCCAGGGCGGGCATAGTGTTATTTGGTTTTTATATCAGGAATTTCTTTGTAGCAGTCCTGAGTCTGGATTTGTGCCCGGTTGATGGCAATAGGATCTCCTCCTATTACATGGGACTTTAACATAATTGGCGGAATGTAAGTGTACTATTAGGTATATAATGAAAATGAAAAGTCCAAACAGAGTATCACCAGTTCGGAATAACAGGCTATGAAATGAAATGTGTGTGTGTGTGTGTATACCTCTGCCTAATTTTATTTTATTTTTTTTACGGATGGGAAATCATCAAATGACTTCTCCCGCTCCGGGCAGAGCGGAAGGGAGTGTCAGACTTGTACTGACTAAAACCCATCCATGTTCCTTCCTTGCCCCTTTGTGTTCCAGGGCCGCGGTATCTCTTTCGAACAGCCCGCAGCACCTCTGCCTAATCCTTAGGGGAATACAGCCGTAATATTGTGTATGGCCTCATGTGTCTAGTGGTTGCAACCACGACTACTGTGGATAACGTCCTGGGTTCGATACCTAGGTCTTCACTGGCGTACTTCAACTGGCGTAGACAGAGAATTCGTGATGTCTTAATTATGCTTAAAATCATGTTGTAGCCTCAGGACTTATGCATCTATAAATATAAAAAGTTAAACATAAAAATATGTATATCTGATGTTATAAAAAGTTTAAAGATCCTTTTTGGTTTTGCCATCTTTTGCTAGAACTTGAAAATTTTGTGGGCTGGATACTCGTGAACACGCGAAATAAAGTGTTTGTCTTTGTTCCTTATTTATAGTCGTCGATAATGCAGTTTTCAGTGGGACTGAAGTTTTAAATTGAAATGGTACGTGATCTGTCGGCATTATCAGGATACGGAGAATCAAAACCTTTTCTCCTTTTGTTATTCCTGACATACATAATTATTGCTTTTAAAATATTCTATACCCCAAGAGTGTAATGTGTAACCGTGCACCATAACATAATCTTGGCGCATCAAGATTACGTACTAACAGGACTGGAACACTAACTTTAAAACTGAGGCTAAAACTGTAATGAGTTGAACAATTTAGCAGAGCACGATGTTAACTGTGCGGTATCCGTGACATTGTTTACCGGGGATACTCCACACCATCGACAGCATGTTTTTATTCGTTTGCCGCTCATTTGTCGCTGCTAAAATTTTCCTTTCTCACAACCAATTCCTAAATTCCTATTCCTTTGCAGATCGGGATTGCCGATGTTTTTTAGATCTTCCGTCTTATGAATAATTATATTAAACAATTCGCTGTTTAACGTCATCATACTATTTTCGTCTTGTTGGTATAATAGGTTGCAAGCTCTACTGCTGAGCATAAGGTTCTGGGTTTGATTCTCGGGTTGGGGAAAGTTTTCTTGAGTCTTGATTTGTGCCTGGTTAGAGACAATAGGCTTAACTGGCAAAATATGTGAGTGTTATAGGGTACTCCTTCGAGGCTTACAGGCATGGTGTTATCTCATTAAACTGTTAACATCTGGTGCCAACTTGCCATAGTATCGATCTTCGTTCGTTTTCAGAGGAGTTGCCGCATATTACTCCGATTGTGAATCGCTGTTCTTCTAACTTCAAAATATAATCATTTAGTTTAATGTTAACCATTTTTTCGCAATTAATTTGAAATACTTTATAGCTCCGCTTTTGACCACGGAGTCGCTATATGTTTACCAAGTAAATTAGTGTAATTACTTAAATAGACTTTTGACGGAGAGGACCAATTTTAATGATCACGTTTTCAATCCTTTGAGTCACTTGAAAAGACCTACATAAATATTTGAATAGTAATGAACCCCACTTGGGGATGATTTTACAACATCAGTGAACCACGTAATTCTTTATTTCTTACCAAGAGCATTTAATAAATCTGGATCATCAATCATCATCTGCCTAGCCTTTTCCCAACTATGTTGGGGTCGGCTTCCAGTCTAACCGGATGCAGCTGAAATACAATCTGAATCATCCAAACCTAACTAAATAAATTATGAGCTTTCCATACAAACTATTCCCCTACATCATCTCTTATGATCATTTTGAGACATCAAGTATCCTATGTCCTGCCATGTAATATTCAATCTATTTCCTAGCCAAATTTTATCGAAATTCGTGCAGCTGTTTAGGCGTGAAAATGAAACAAAAAGGCAGACAGAACCACTTTTTCTTTAATACTATTTATCAATACTACACTTTATTTTCTGAAGAAACGGTTGAAAAATGATTGAAAAGGGGTCTGCAAACCATATTAAATTAAAAGTTCCTATGTATAAAACATTTTTATAAATATTTAGTAATCTTACAGCATTTAAATAATTAATAATAATTATGAATAAACGGAATAATAATAATTAATCGGCACAAAATATAAAATTAAATTAAAAGTTCCTATGTATAAAACATTTTTATAAATATTTAGTAATCTTACAGCATTTAAATAATTAATAATAATTATGAATAAACGGAATAATAATAATTAATCGGCACAAAAAGTGAAGACTCGCTGGGGTTCGGACTGGCGAACCGTTGTCTATAGGGTGTTGGTGTAACCGTAAGGGCGTTAACTTCGCTAACAGCTGGTCTAAAATAGCCGTTTTAATGTATGTCATGACTGAAACGGTAAGCAGTTGAAGAATGCTTGTTTAATGCACTATAACTCATCCCCTAAACATTTAGCGGGATATTATGTAGCCTTTGTCTTTCTCCAAGACGCAAACTATCAAATTTTATCGATATACGTGCCGCCGTTTGTAGCAGTGATTAGTGAAACTGAAACATCCCGTATAGTGGTGATCAGTGTAATAGTGAAACTTAAACATTCCGTTTAGCGGTGATCTGAGTAGAAGTGAAGCTGAAAGACCCGTACAGCGGTGATCAGTGTAATAGTGAAACTAAAACATCCCGTATGGCGGTGATCAGTGTAATAGTGAAACTGAAACATTCCGTGTAGCGGTGATCAGTGTAATAGTGAAACTAAAACATCCCGTATGGCGGTGATCAGTGCAATAGTGAAACTGAAAAATTCCGTGTGGCGGTGATCAGTGTAATAGTGAAACTGAAACATCCCGTACAGCGGTGATCAGTGTAACTATCAAACTGAGACATTCCGTATAGCGGTGATCAGTGTAACTATCAAACTGAGACATTCCGTAGAGCGGTGATTAGTGTAACTATCAAACTGAGACATCCCGTATAGCGGTGATCAGTGTAACTATCAAACTGAAAAATCCCGTAGAGCGGTGATTAGTGTACCTATCAAACTGAGACATCTCGTATAGCGGTGATCAGTGTAACTTTCACCCTGAAACGCCGTGTAACGGTGATCAGTGTAACTAAAAAACTGAAATATCCCGTATAGCGATAGTAATTTTATCTTACCATTTCTCACCTGAACGGCTGCACGGGTTTCGATAAAATTTGGCAAGGAAATTGATTGCATCCTGGGCATGTACAAAGGCTACATATTATCACGCTACTTTCTTAGGGAGATGGACAATAGTGCATTATATTCGTATTCATTAACTGTTTACCGCTTTAGTCATTATATGCATTGGAACGGCTATTTTAAACCAGATGTTAGCGAAAGAAACAGCCTAACGGTTCCACGAACACCCTGTAAACCACGGTTCACAAGTTCGAACCGTAGCGCGTGTCTTCATTTTGTGACGATTTTGATTTTTTAATAAAAAAAAAAAAAAAAAAAAAAAAATCATTTAATTCAGACAAAAAAGTCCATAGACAGGCAATGTTTGTTAGTAACAAAAATGCTTATAACTAATGTTAGTATAATAAAAAGGAAATAGGCACACCGTCTACCCATGCACAGTAGGCTCACCGGTCTCGCAACACATGTAGTTCAGTGAACCTACTGAGCAGAACAGTATCGGATCTCTCACCGATCATTCTCAGGACCCTATTTGGACTCCCACGTACTCGTCGCACCACCGACGCTACTTTTTTACGCATGATTGCGTAGAAGTCATCTACGCTGGCGTCAGCGAACATGCCGGATGCACTGCAATATCGAGGGAGCCGAAACAGAGCCCTGAACACATTATTATACTGGACGCGCAAGGCATTGTAGGTCTTCTGTGTGAAGTTTGCCCACAGGCCGCTCGTGTAAAACGTCTGGCAGAATGCCTTAAACATCGTTATTTTAACTGGAGCCGTACAGCGAGCAAACCTGTGTGCCAACATATTACCACGAACCGACAATGCCCTGCGCTCCCTCTCAATGTCAAATTCATCACTCAAATTCTCAGTTACAATGTGTCCAAGATATTTAAACTGTGCAATACGACTTAAAGGTACACCATTAAGTAATATAGGTGGTATAAAGATATCTTAAAATCTATCTCTTTTCTTTCTTCTTATCTTAATGGTGATTAGAATACTAAATATTTATTTTAAAAAATTGTACATACTTTTAATTTAATATGGTTTGCATATCTCTTTTCTCTATTTTCTCAACAGTTTCTTAAGAAATTTAAGTGAATTCTATCAATAAATATTAGTATAGAAAAAATCGAAAGTGGTTCCGTCTGCCTTTCTTTTTCGGGATTTCACACCTAAACGGCTGCACAGATCTCGATAAAATTTGGCTAGGAGATAGTTTACATCCTATATGGTAGGACATAGGATACTTTGTGTCTCAAAAATAATCTTAGGAAATGATATAAGGGATGGAAGTTTGTATGGAAAACTAATAACTTCTTAAGTTAGGGATATGATAATCCAGATTTTATGCTCTAGGTAAGAAATAAATGCATAGTTACGTGATTCAGTGATTTTGTAAAATTATCACTCAAGGAGGTAAATAGGAGATGATATTTAAAATTCACATTACTTTTAAAATTTTTATGTAGTTCTTTTCAAGTGACTCAAGGGATTGAAAACGTGGTCATTGAAATTGGTCCTCTCCGTCAAGTCAGTTTAAGAAATTGCACTAATTGACTTGGTAAATATGTAGTGGCTCTGTGGTCAAAAACGGCGCCATAAAGTATTTCAAATTAGTGGCGATAAATTGATAACATTAAACTGAATAATTATATTTTGAAGTTAGAAGAACATAGATACACAATGGGAGCAATATGCGGCAACTCGTCTAAAATTGACGAAGATCGTACTCTGGCAATTTGTCACCAGATAGTAATGGTTTAATGATATAACACCATGCCTGTAAGCCACGAAGGGTAAGGCAGACGTATACTATAATACGCCCACATTTTGCCAGTTAAGTCTATTGCCTCTAACCGGGCATAAATCAAGACTCAATAACAACCCAGGCATCAAACCCAGGACCTTATGCTCGGCAGTAGCACTTGCAACCCATCATACCAACAAGACAAGAATAGTATGATAACATTAAACAGCGAATTGTGCAAAATAATTATTCTTAAGACGGATGATCTAAAAAACATCGGAAATCCCGATTTGCAAAGGAATAGGAATTATGGAAAACTTGTGAGAAAGGAAGTTTTGAGCAGCGACAAATGTGTGGCAAATCAATCATCATCTGCCTAGCCTTTTCCCAGCTATGTTGGGGTCAGCTTCCAGTCTAACCGGACGCAGCTGAATACCAGTATTTTACATGGAGCGACTGCCTATCTGACCTCCACAACCCAGTTACTACTGGGAAATTCGATACCCCTTGGTAAGACTGGTTGTCAGACTTTTTGTGCCACTGACTACTTTAACGACTCTGGTTGTCGACTTTTACTTTTGCTGTCGATGGTGTGGAGTATCCCCGGTAAACAATGTCACGGATACCGCACAGGTAACATCGTGCTCTGCTAAGTTTTCCAACTCATTGTTTTGGCCTCAGTTGAAAGTTGATGTTACGGTTCTGTTAATGCGTAATCTTGATGCGCCAAGATTATGTTATGGCACACGATTACACATTACACACTTAGGGTATAGAATGTTTTAAAAACAATAATTATGTATGTCAGGAATAACAAAAGGAGAAAATGTTTTGATTCCTCGTATTCTCATAATACCGACAGATCACGATTCACTTCAGTCCCACTGAGAACTGCAACTGCATGATCGACGACTATAAACAACGATCAAAGACAAACACTTAAAGTAGCAGGAGTAGGTTTAGAAAGGAGCACTGTTACCCATGATAATTATATTTCGCGTGCACACGAGTATCCAGCCCACAAAATTTTCATGTTCTAGCAAAAGATGGCCAAAACTAAAAATTACCTTAAAACTCTTTTTAACATCAGATATTCATTTCGTTCGTTTAACTTTTTACATATTTTATAGATGCATAGGTCCATACATAATGAAAGAGTGAAAAAGATGGTTTTTTTTTCAACAAGGAACTGATCTTAAAATAAAATATTAGTAACAATTTACATATTCACTGATGGCGACATCAGCTCAATTTTAAAGCATATATGTTGCGAAAATTGTCTCATACAGAATTATTTGTGTTATTACGAGCAGATTAATACCGGTTCCGTTTATGGCGGACATTTAGGCAAGTTGAGGCCATAATTTTCTTAACACTATCATACATAACGCCCGTTTTCTGCCAAAGGTTAGACGCAAGACGGTTTAGCACTTTAAAAAAATCCGGACAAAAAAGATCGCAAAGAACGGAAACCGAACCCGTAACCAAGTTCAAGCAGTCTGTCTGCGATAGGTATGTCTCACAGAATAGGCACATAATATATTTAACAGGTTACTTTTAGCAAAAAATAAAAGAGAACACATTTAAATGGTGGCAAACCAGACGGGCGGGACCCATAGTGCGTTCGTGAGTCCGACTTACATTGGTTTGGTTTTCGAAGAAAATATTTGTTCATGGTTTTCTAAGAAAATATTTGTTCATTACTCCGCACGCAAAATAAGTACGCGCTTAGAGTTGCGGGCGACCAGCTCGTTATACAATACAATAGAATTTGTTCCCTTACCATTCATCTATACAAATAAATAAAATTGGTGTGTCTGTTTGTAATATATCTAAATAACAGCTTTCTACTGAATTCATATGAAAATAATTATATACGACACGTTTTTTTTCCATTTTTGTCTGTCTGTCTGTCTGTATGTCTGTCTGTTTGTTCCGGCTAATCACCTAAACGGCTGGACCGACTTTGACTGGAGTTTTACTGGCAGATAGCTGATGTTTTAGGGTGTAACATAGGCTACTTTTATTTTACAAAAATAATTAAGGTTCCGTGCAAAAAAATTAAAACCCTTGAAATTGGGAACAAAATCCGATTCAAAAAGGGAAGTAGGTAATATTTTTCTTATAATAATTTCACGCGAACGAAGGTCGCGGGTAACAGCTAGTTTTACCCTTTAAATTAACTGAATGTTCGTATTTGCACCTAATATCACTCTTACATTGCACCTACACGGGTAACTCATTTGCTCAAATGTGCTTAAATGGGCCCTCTGAGCAATAAGATTTTAGTTGCCAGTGTTAGTGCAAGATTTTCAGGCGCCGCGCGGTCACGGTCATACACAAGGCCCATCTACTCTCGGATCCAAGGGTTTCTATACTTTGGATAACTTGGTAATTTGAGTGATGATGGTAAGATACTTATTTCTTATTTTTTTTTCCAGCACTGGTCAATGACCTGGGTCGCAAGGGCGATATGGCATAGATTAGTTAGAGAATTTGTTCACCTACTTTCTCAAGTCATCATCATCTGCCTAGCCTTTTCCCAACTATGTTGGGGTCGGCTTCCAGTCTAACCGGATGCAGCTGAATACCAGTATTTTACATGGAGCGACTGCCTATATGACCTCCACAACCCAGTTAATACTGGGTAATACGATACCTCTTGGTAAGACTAGTTGTCAGACTTTTAGGGTCACTGACTACCTGTAACGACTGTCAAAGATGTGCAATTGACAGCCGGGACCAACGGCTTAGCGTGCTTTCCGAGGCACGGAGGAAACTCGGTACGTAATGGGTGGTCACTCATCCACAGACCAACCTAGGCTCGGCTTAACCTAAAGATCGACCCGAGCGGCTCTGTTATTATTTTGCCACGAGCTCCTCACCGACTTTCTCAAGTACTCTTTGCAAATTCTCCTTGCTAATAAATAAATGTTTTCTTGTAAAAAGGTAGATTCTAGTGGCGGCCCCGAGTAACGAGTACCCGAGTTCTTTTTGTGCATTTATTTCATCACCTGATTTCTCAAAACTGTGAACGAATTTAAACAGACCAATGAGAAGACTTGTGGCACCCCTCCACTTGCTCTGGGAGCGCATTGTGGACCTGCCCATTCACAAAGAGTTCTATGTCCTTGCCTAGATCATTAAAGACTTATTTTAATCATGTTTTTTCTAATCAGAGATCTCTAAAATCCCGGAATAATTTCAAGTTACCTATGTGATAAAATTGTAGAGTACATTTTTGAAGTTATACTTCTTTTGGCGCGTTAGGGAAAAATGATGAGAGAAATTTTTGACGATGCGCGCGCACACCGATACCAAATACCTACATCGTGAAGTTAGCTAGTCAAGATACACCCTGAAGTTAGCTTAGTGTCAGATATTGACAAGCCTAGGTTTTTATTTTTAATCTACTGCTGCAGCTAGGAGGTTAGGTTGTAATTACCTATACAACCTAACCTCCTCCTCCTCCAGCGGTAGATTAAAAATAATAACCTAGGCTTGTCAATATCTGACACCAAGCTAACTTCAGGGTGTATATTGAGATAAGGCGACAGATAAACTTTTTAAAAAGAAGTATAACTTCTAACGCGTGTACACACACACTTTTTTTTATTAATTTGAAAATTTTGAGGTTGATACGCACGACGACCATTCAAGCTAAAAAAAAAGTGTGTGTGTGTACTTATGTACACGCGTTAGAAGTTATACTTCTTTTTAAAAAAAATATCTGTCGCCTTATCTCAGCCAGCAGTAGATTAAAAATAAAAAACCTAGGCTTGTCAATATCTGACACTAAGCTAACTTCAGGGTATATGTTGATTAGCTAACTTCATGCTGTTAAATTTAGGTGTCGGTGTGCGCGCGCATCGTAAAAAATTACTCTCATCATTTTTCCCTAACGCGCCATAAGAAGTATAACTTCAACAACATTAAGCTGATCTCAGTTTACGGGAAGCTCATACAAAGCGAGGTCAGTTTATACTCGATATGTATCATAGGTAGCTTGATGTGTTGCCGTGTGTACACTATCTATTTTTTTTCTTGCTTGGAAACAAGGAACACAGAAGCTGGAAATGGAGCAAATGCTTTCCAACTTCTGTTTATAATACCAGTCTTATCTACAGGTTTTTGGGTGTGCCTTGACATCCATTTGGGTTCGTGAGCCTTTGGCGCGTGCTGGGCGGTCAGCAACGCTACCTCCGCCTCCCCTACGCACTGCACGAACTGCTGACAGTGCGGAACTGCCGACACAAAATTAAGAGAAATTACTGTTCTGTATTTTGTTGAAGAATAAAGAAACTGAGTGAATCGTTGTTAGTTTTTTTAGTCGTAGAGCAAGTGTCGATCTATGATGGGATGTAAGCCTACTAATAAAAACCTAAAGACAAAGACATTTATTGGTAGGATACGGTATTCACAAAGTTGTTAATAAAATTTACATAGTTCAGGACATATCCGCCGCTGGACGCGGCATACGAATATTTACATTAGTAAGTGTACTTGATACACTACATATTTTACTCACATAATACCTAATAATAACCGTAGTTTACTAACATTGTAATAAAGTTAAACAACAAAAAACAAAACTAAAATGTTTGAACTCTATAATCTAATAAAACAGTAATATAAAATAAAATACAACATTAATATTAATTTTAGGTATAAAATGAAAGCATTAAAAAAATAATAATAATAACACTATCTATTTATATTTATTATCTTTATTATATTTATTATCTTCAAAAAATTCTTTTACTGAATAAAAATTCTTTTGAAGTAGCCATAATTTCAACTTAAAAAAAAAAAAATGCAGCGGTGATTATCTTATTACTTTCGGAATGTGGTTGTAAATTTTAATAGACATTAGGTAACTGTTTTTATAGTGAAGAGTACTATTGCAAAGTTGGTTTTTTAGTTTAGTGGGGTCCCTTTTTGTGAATCTGTTGTTTCCAGGGTCAACATACAAACAGATAATGGCATCGGTAACTAGAAATGCTTATAATGTTAATACTGATATAACAATATTTATAGGAAATAGTTCAAAAGTTACAAAACAAGATATCACAGTCAGTGTAACAGAGTTGTTAAAGTTGAATTGTCGTAAAGTAATATTGTGTGCTTTTCCATATTTTGAAAAATTGTCAAACAGAAAAAACAACTATATTCACATGCTGAATAAGCATGTTCATTTCTTAGTAGGTCACTATAGTGACAGGCTTATATACCTTGATATCAACAGTTTTGTTGGTAAACTTAAGTCGACGCGTGGTAAAGTGTATCTACCTATTAGTTGTAGACACAAAATAGCTAGGCTATTAGTTTATAATATTCACTCAGACATAAGTAGTATGTCAATGTTTAGTTCTATTATCAACACTGCGACTATTAGTAATGATACTAATAATTCTTTTAATTTTATTTATAATTCTTTTTACAATTACTGGGAGGATTCATGTTTAACTAATGTATATTCTCGAGTGGGGTCAACTAATGGCATGGGCGTCTTGGGGCTTACTCCGGATGCTCATTTAAACTAGTTAGTACGACAAAAGAAGATACCAGTGACATTAATGTTACACCGATCAACAACAATGTGCCTTCTTGCTATAAAATAGCTAAATGTAAAAAAGGGGTTAAGCAGAATTCTATGCAATTATTTCACCAAAATATTCAAGGTTTCTCTTCAAAGCAACTTGAAATTGAATTGTTTTTAGAAAAAACAAAGTTTGAAATTGTTTGTTTCACTGAACATTGGTTAAAAGACTATGAAACGCTAATTAATTATGCAAATTACAGTGTGGGCAGTTGCTTTAACCGGAAAGTTAAGATTCGTGGGGGTTCCATAATCTTAGTTAAAAATTGTATTAAATTTAAGAGTCGTAGTGATATTGTTGATCTATCGGTTGAACATAATATTGAGCTGTCTTGTGTTGAGCTGGATAGGCATGTCATAGTGTGCGTTTACAGACCCCCAAATTATCAAAACTACTCTATATTTGAGTCAGTAATGGAAGATGCTTTAGCGAAACTTGCAACTGGCAATAAATCGCTGGTTATCTGTGGTGACTTTAATGTTAATATTTTAGATGAAAATTCAAATAGCAGTAGGTTAATCTCTTTAAATCATTTAATTTGTTAAACGTGTTTTCGGAACCAACCCGAATTACCACAAATACTGCTACATGTATTGATAATGTTTTTTGTTGCTGCGACTACTTGGATAAATCCATTGTAAATTACCTTCCTTCTGATCATAGCGGTCAAACCGTTGTTTTCGAGTCCTACACACCATTAAAAAAAATCCAGATAAAGTCTAGACAAATAACACCTAGTAATTTGAATAAATTTAATAATAACTTAGTTAGTAATTTAGGTATCCCGGGCCATATTATTGAAAATGTAAATCAATTTTATGAGGAATTCTTTTCAGTAGTTTACACCGAGTTTAATAATACATTAAAAATGAAAACTAAATCTATTTGCCCTAAGTTTTTGTTCAGTGACTGGGCAACTAAGGGTATTAGGAAAAGTAGGGAGCGATTGTTTGAGCTGTACGGCCTTAAGCCTTACATGAACTCGGAAACTTTTAATAAATATGTTGCAACTTATTCAAAAAATTTTAAAAACACTTGTAAGGTAGCTAAAGCCTTATTCATTAGCAACAAAATTAAATCCGCCGATAATAAAATTAAGACGGTTTGGAAAATTATCAATAGTGAAACTAATAGAAATAAAAAATATAATAATGATATTACACTAGAGACAACAAGTGGTCTTCTAACCTCTGAAGACGAAGTTGCTCAAGAATTTGTAGATTTCTTTACTAGTATCCCACTTAAAACTACTGAAACCTTAAATTCCTCACCCTTGCATTCTATTGATTTATTAAGAGCTAACGTTTCAGCCTGTCCGGTTGAGTTTCAATTTAAGCATATAAACCCCATAGCAGTCATTAAAGCTTTTAAGGAAATCAAAATAAAATTAACTGAAGATCTATGGGGAATGTCGATTAAAGTTTGTCAAGCTATTATTGAGACTATAGCACCGTATTTAGCATTAATATTTAACTTGTGTGTGGACCAAGGAGTCTTCCCGGACCTTATGAAATACAGCAAGGTAATACCACTTTTCAAATCCGGGGACAGTAAAGACACCAATAACTATAGACCCGTATCCGTGTTGCCGGTTTTTAGCAAGGTGTTTGAAAAGGTAATGCTTAATCAAATGCTCAACCACTTTAACACCAATAAAATTTTACATGAGAAACAGTATGGTTTCACCAAAGGACGTTGCACGACTGACGCCGGTGTAACCTTATTAAAACACATATTTACTGCGTGGGAAGAGGCACAAGATGCCATAGGAATCTTCTGTGACCTCTCGAAAGCATTTGATTGCGTAAACCACGGAACCCTACTCTTAAAACTTGCACATTACGGTTTAGGTAAACTTGCGCTCAGTTTAGTGAAATCATATTTGAACGATAGACATCAGCAAGTACAAATAAATGGTGTCAATTCAATGGGTTTAAAAGTAAGTATGGGTGTACCGCAAGGTTCGATATTAGGTCCTTTCCTCTTTTTAGTCTATATAAATGATCTCCCCCATTTATTTAAAAACCAACCACAGATGGTGTTGTTTGCTGACGATACCTCTTTAATATTTAAGATAAACAGACGTGCTACAAATCTTGACGACGTAAATAACGCTCTACTACAGGTTCATAATTGGTTCACCGCGAATAATTTAGTATTAAATGGGAAAAAAACGAAGTGCATCTGATTTGCTCTACCGAATGTCAAAAGTAGTAATAGTGACATAGTATTGAATCAAGAGAAACTAGAATTCGTCGAAAAAACTGTTTTCCTGGGGATCACGCTCGACTCAAGCCTACAATGGGGTCCGCATATAACATCTCTTGCAGGACGGCTGAGTTCAGCAGCATATGCTGTTAGAAAAATCCGTCAATTTACTGATGTGGATACCGCGAGGCTGGTCTATTTTAGTTATTTTCATAGTATTATGTCTTACGGTATTTTACTATGGGGACGGGCTGCAGACATCGAATCTATATTTATTCTGCAGAAAAGAGCTATCAGAGCCTTATATGATCTACGTAGGCGTGACTCTCTAAGAGAACTGTTTAAGGAAATTAACATCATGACAGTACCTTGTCAATACATCTATGAAAACATCATGTACGTTAGGAAAAATCTGCATTTATTTAGTAAAAGAGGTGACAGGCACCACTATAGTACTAGAAACAGGGACGAACTAGTACAGCCAGGTTTTAGGTTAGCTAAAGTAGACTCATCTTTCATGGGGTACTGTTTAAAATGTTACAATAAAATACCTCCCCACATTCTACAACTAAACGAGACGAAATTTAAATCTTGTATAAAACGCACACTATGTAGGCAAGCATATTATAAATTGGGGGATTACATTGATGATAAAAATGCTTGGCTCACTGCTGGTCCTGCTCCACAAGCATAGGGGCAAACTAATTTATTACCATGTGAAGTTATTGTGGAAGCTGCAGAAGATTGTAATAATATCTTTGCATTGTATAAATTCAATCTCTTAGTATTATATAATTGCATAGCACATGTGTGAGTACTATGTACTGTAAAGCTACCATTTACATTTAGTTATCTTTCATTGGCTTGAATTTGCCCTGGTGGCTGAGAGAATGTCATGCTCACTCAAATGTCTCGCTGATGGTGGCGGGTGTGTCGGGTCATTTAGCTCCCTTCAATATGGTTGAGCTGAATGGGGCTGATCCATGCGTCATGTTCGTGAACGGGCGCTGTCAGTTGGGACTGGTCATCTCTAGGCTGCCATGGTTTATTTTAACTACTTACTTTGTTTTTAAATTGTTGATATAATGTTTTACTCTGGACGCTCTTAACGTGCACGTATTTCTACATCGTTCTCACATATGTTTAATCTCAACATGAATGATGTAACCAAGATTTTGTACAATATTTTGATTGAAAAGAGTGTCCATGGAGTTTCTTGCCCATTCTTCTCCATAGAGATCTACGCTTTGGAATGGGCAACTACAGTACTTTCACAAGTTATTATGCCTTG
This sequence comes from Lycophotia porphyrea, assembly GCA_950005105.1. Taxonomy (NCBI): domain Eukaryota; kingdom Metazoa; phylum Arthropoda; class Insecta; order Lepidoptera; family Noctuidae; genus Lycophotia; species Lycophotia porphyrea. The sequence goes on from OX465411.1 coordinate 2,125,631, forward strand.
TGTCTGTGACTGTAGCTTAGCCTTATTTGTTTTTCTGACATTCAAAAGTGCCTGTAATGGTCTAATTGAAATAAATGCTTTTGAGTTTGAGTTTGAGTTTGAGTTTCGGCTACTGTGGAGAAGTGTGATTTTTTTTTAACAAATACACCTATTTCTAATATATAAATACAAGCTAGAGTTAAAACCTTTAACTTTTTAAAAACTGGTCTGCAGCTCTCATATGGCGGTGTCCCAGTAATTGCTCTTAAGCATTTTTTTGCGCTATGAATGCTCGTTGGACATGAGTCGAGTTGCCCCATAAGAGTAAGCCGTATCTCAGTACAGACGCTACATAGCCATGATAGGCGTTGAGTGCGGCTTCTTCATTTGCTGTTTTGCGTAGCTCTTTTAGCGCGTATACAAACTACTACGTAGAATAGTGCATTCGAGACTACGTAGAATAGTGCATTCGAGATAAAATGGCGTTCTAATATTGGCCACGCGCCAAAGACTCCTTGACCAGCTAAAATAGCCTGGTGTCAAGGGCCCTAACCGCGGAGGTTTGATGATTTGCTTGTAAAAGGGGACCTTGGACGATCAACAAACAAAGGACAACAAGCGTCAGGATAGCCCGCGAAATTCAAATTTACTTACGTTTTTTGTAATTTGCAAGTCAGTGTCAGATTGTACAGAGAGGGGTCCGCAAGGGCCGATGCCTGCCAGGGCTGCGGGACTGTTCGAAAGAGATACCGCGGCCCTGGAACACAAAGGGCAAGGAAATAACATGGATGGGTTTTCAGTCAGTCAGTACAAGTCTGACACTCCCTTTCGCTCTGCCCAGAGCGGGAGAAGTCATTTGATGATATACCATCCCAAAAAAAAAAATGTATCAGATTGTACAGACAACAGCAGGTCAAGCTACCCGAAACTGTCAGATTTTCCCAAACTACCTTGAACCTAATGCATTAGAAATAAAGTCGAAAATCTATTAAAGAAATCTGACAGATTGTAGTAGCTTGATGTGCTGGCGTCTGTACGTTGATGAAAAATAAGTCGCGCCAGTAACACGTATGTAGTTACAGAATTTCCCTCTACCATTTCGTTGAATGGCCTTTAGAGCAATAGATTCAAGGTTGTTTGGGAAATTTGACACAGCTTCGGGTAGCTTGATGTGCTGGCGTCTGTACGTAACCCTTTAAAAATTAGCACTTGACTTTGTTTAAATTAATTGACTAGATGGAGTACCTACCGTCGGTTACCGCTAAAATGATAACATGTGAGGTACAATAGGTTATCCACCACATGTTTAAATTTTCTACCATTTCGATCGCGCCTGTCAATAGTGTTTGCCCGTTCTTCGGTTCAAAAACCAGTAATGTAGTCCAACCAGAGTCACAATCGATTCGCTTTCAATGGGGGCTATCGCGGCGTATGAATTCGCCGCTAGAGGCGTTCGTGTAGAGGGTCTTCTGAAATGTCAGATGTCACAGAGTTTTCGCGCGTTGCGTGCTTTTTATCACGTATTTTCACTAATATTCATGATTCTGGTCTAGATTGAGCCATTCCTGATTAATAATAACTTAAAGATTTTAAGTAGCAACTAAGGATCTTATTTCTTAGTACTTGGAGGTAGAATGATTTTTGAAATAACTTTATGACATTGAAATAATCATAAAGTTCATATAGTACAATATGCCATCTCCATAGATTTCCTACCTCAATGGGGTGATATAAGTTCCTAGATGGTGTGTTAAAAGACATGTACTTCAACAAATACAAAACTAAAAAAAAGTATTTGTCGTGTTGTCAAATGAGTTCAATACAAGCAAAATTGAATGTCGAAATGTTACTATAAAATTATCAGTAAACGACGATATTAATCAACCGGACCATGTAAATTAAACATGCGATAATAAAGAAGTACAGCTTTCAAGTCATACGCTCCGAGTTATTCGTACATTTGCGTTGTTGGATCTAAAATAAATATTCGCAAGGATGGATGGAACTTGGGTTCTTATTTTACTTGCTCTGGTGATGTTAGTGGGGTCCTATGTTGCTGGAAGCATACCCTTGAACGTGAGCATGTCAGAGGTAAGTGAATTATTTCAAGTCTAAGCTCTTAAATAGAAAAAAAATAGACAAAAATAATGACCATCTGTGATTTACGTTTTGGACTACTGCAATGAAAAACAATATTGCTGATCACTGCACAATTATATACATTGTAAAATGTTGGATGAATTTACAGTACACTAAGTTCCACCAATAAAAACATTTAAAATTTGGAGTAAATTACGAAAAACAGAAATTGTAGTCTGTCACCCTTTGCATGCTGTTTGTAAACACTTTTAATTCATACTGCCTTGTTGGCACAGTAGTGTAACTGCTGAGCAAGGGTTTCCTTGTTCAATATCCAGGTGGTGCAGAGTTATAAAGTTTTTCACTCACAGGCAGTTTGTAGTCCTTGCACCTGGTAAATAGGAATATGCTTGCTCTTATTTCATAGAACTTAATATCTGGTTAATTGAGCGTGTACTACATACCGCTGCCTCACCCTTTGATTACTGAAATCTATGAAAGTAATTAAATAACCTTTCGAGTAATATTGTGCACAATAATAATATTAAATTAAAGAATATATTTATTTGTTTCAGGACAAGCTCCAAAAAGTTACTGTATTTGGTGCAGGTCTCCTTGTTGGCACAGCTCTAGCAGTCATAATACCCGAGGGAGTGCGGTCACTGTTCAGTGAACGCTCTCATCCAACTGTTGTGACAAAAGACTTCACAGCGGAACCACCTTCACATGACGATGACCTACATTCTGTTATTGGAATATCTCTTGTCCTAGGTAAGTCAAAGCTATTACAATTCCTAAGGTCTCTGAGCATTTGCTGCTCAGTGCCCACAGTTATATACAATACGTCACAATAAAAATTTTGGGATCACATAGCATGGCATTTGATCCAGGCATCTCTCTCTTGATGGCTTTTCTTTCAGGAACTTTCTGTAGCAGCCAGGAGTCTGTATTTATGGCTCAGCCCTATTATATGGGACTAACATAACTGGGCAAATGTGAATGTACTAGGGTAACTAGGGTAAAACCCTGCCTTACCCTCTGGGACCTCAGTCCTGATGTCTAATAATGTTGTTATTTTTATGGGTAAGAACATTGAAATCTTGCTGTGTGATCCAACTTATTGCAGTAAAGTATGCTAAGGACTTACTGCCTTGACTTTGATAAACAGTCAACCTGTTTCATCATAATTATCAATTGCATAAATAAAACTGGAATCAATAATTTATTAGTGACTTAATCAATTACCTAAGTTTTTATTTGGTCTACCAAAACAAAATAATACTTCAAACAATCATACATTTTGGTCATACACAAATTGATTCATCTTTGTTATTTAAATTTTCATGAACTATCTACATATTTGTAATTGTCATCATCATGCTAACAACAACATAAACTTTATGATTATTTCAATGTCAGCATCAGTCTAGAACTTTACACAGCTGGGCAACATACTGCTAAATTAAAGTTTAGTAGAAAATCAGCCATAGCCTTGATTTGTAATAGTCTATTCCTTCCTATGGTAGTAGTTTTATTCTTCCCAAATTATTAAAAAAAAACAGCAATAAAACAATGTTTTATTCAAAGAATATCTAAGGCAGGGCCTGGCCAACTATAACAACTTTCAAATTGTTACTGAGACAGATTGGATGCGGAATCTGGATGATGTGGCGCAAATTAGGACAGACCTATGACCAATTGCAATAGAGTCAATAAGGATTAATGAATTCAGTCATATGTCCCTATTTGACGCTGTCAGTATAATAATATTGCTATTTCAGGGTTCGTGTTTATGCTGCTTGTGGACCAGATGTCTTCCCGATACAATGACCAGAGCAATCCCGTGGAGAAAAATGTCACAGCCACCGTTGGGCTGGTCGTACATGCTGCAGGTATTTCTATAAATATTATTGATGTATAGTTACTACTTCTGCTTGAAATCTAGAGCATAGTTCAACTGAAACGCAGATCGCACACAACTGTACCTACACTAATTTTAACATTATTTTACAACTACGTTGATAAATAAGTTAACAAATAAAAATATGTCAAAAAATAAATCAATTACATAACAATCTAAAATCTGTGTAGTCAGATTAAGTTTTACATTGGAAAAGCATGTTACCTTACAATATTATATCATTTATATCATACTGTAACTTATGAGTAGTGGATTACTTCACTCGGAGCGGTATGTTATGAGTATGTGTAGAGTGATTACTAAATGGAAAGCATGGCATGTCCGAGATAACAGGCTTATCGTGCTGGCTATCAGCACGAATCGTTTCCACATATACTACGCTAGCTTTTGCTCTACTTCGTATGAATCTAAAGTGTGTAAACGGACTCTTAACGAAGCCTAAAGAGACTTGTTCTCCCCGTCATTGCGATCATTTTTTTGTGGGACCTGGGATCCTTCTAGTTACAGAGATATGGGGGTCTAAGTTCCAACTTTTTCACAAGTTTTTTTTTAAATAGGTACATGTTTTTAATGTATTTTTTATTTACTTACGTACTATTCAATCCTTCCATCAAATCAATGTTTTGAATGCGTTAAATTGAGTCCTACCGTAAAACGTAATTTTTTGTGATCAATTTTAGTCAACTGACACTCGTATTCAAGAACGACTCTTTGCTGTGCGGACACATAGCATTGAATGGGGCGCTGTGATTGGTTGCTGTCCGCACAGCAAAGAGTCGTTCTTGAATAACAGGGTTAGTATGACCAACCTTTTCATACTAAGACCCTTCCGTGCCACTGAAAACACATTAGCGGTCCTTACTGTCGTTCAAAGATCTTCGACTATCGTTAAGGCAGTCAGAAACTGCTAAGGAACCAAGCCTCCAAAACTTATGGAAGTCAGATAAGCAGTCGCTTCATAAAGAATACTGAACGTGTATTTTACATGAAACGAGTGCTTATCTCATCCGGTTAGACTGGAAGCCGTCTAGATGATAAGTCAATCGCATGTTTATGGTAACTATTTGACGTTCATAGCGTCTTAGTTTCAGGGTTATATGGCAATACAAGCAAATACAATCAAGAAGCAGTAATCTAAGCTATACTCTTATTGCGTAACACACTTTCCCCTCACAATTCCACGGATTCCGTGGAAAATTCTTAATCCACTGCTTCACATGTTCGAATGTCTGCTCGACCACGTAGGTAAATATCGCAATGAATACTGCAGAATTGTCAAAACGAGTAATAGGAAAAAAAAACACTTAAAGATATCAGATTACACCAAATGTTCTTTTACCGTGGCTTCTCAACAAGAATATCCAAGTTTCAGTGATTTCTTGAAGGTGTCATATAAAAATCGTAAAAATATAAAATGGTATGCATTTTAAGCACGCACTTATCAGTTAAGAGACGTATCATTCGATGCGTGGAGAATCGAATCATGATTAAAGACACGTAATTGCATATGAGGCTGTACCTACTCGTAACAAATTATAGAACGAATAATCTATGCCTTTAAATAGCAATTTCCAAGCGAATTTAACCTATGAATGGAATCAAATACTATTTTATTTTTATTATATATAACGAATAGGAACTTTCTATCCGGCGTGCCCTAAGAAGATCGAAGCGCGCAATGCGGAGAAAAGGGAATCTTTTGGCGGCAGGTCAACTATCACTGCCATCATCATCATCATTTCAGCGGAAAGACGTTCACTGCTGAACATCCCGTTCGACTCGCATCTAGCGGATCCCCGCAACCTTCACCAGTGCATTGGGGTAGATTTCTTTTCTTTTTTCTAAAATACTTTCCTTTGGCGTACTTTTCTTATGAAAATTGGTCGGGCTCATGGTCTACAGCATTGCTGTTCTTGACTTGTTTTTGTGATACCTTCTTCGGGGTAGACGTAATGCAGCAGTGCAGCAATATGTTCTCATCTTCCAGTTTTATTGTACAAACAGAATCAAATGTGACATTTGAAATGAAACGGCTTGTTACGGCTCGATTAGAATCAATCTGTCGGTCAATTTAATTGTTTAATTAAAAAACCGTATCACGTAACATACAATATGCGCGTTCGAAAAATAACCAGTTTACATATAAAGATTTTTTTAAGTTCATTTACACCCATTATGGGTGTAAATGAACCCTTAACGAAGCCGAAAGGTACTTATTCTCCTCGTCATTGCGACCATTTTTCTGTTCTACACCATACCTCGGAAACTTCTAGTTACGGAGATATTGGGAGTCAAACTTCCAACTTTTTTTTAAATAAAAATTTGTAATGTACTTTATTGAAATACCTCCACGACCCCAGTACTGTTGAATGCATCCACCAACACAATGTTTTGAGTGTGTTATATTAAATCGTACCGTAAAACGTGATTTTTCACCCCAAGAAAAAGTGGTTATCCAGCAATAATTTTTGTGTAGAGTTACTTAGTTAGATGTCTAGAATGCTTAGTTGAAGAGGAGGACAAGTGGCTTCGTGAAGAGTCCGTTTACACCCTGTATAGCGTCGATGTCACCGAAGCCTGGCGAATAATAAAGGGTGGAAGTAACGCCAGCGCATTGCCCTTCGGCGTCATCTGTGGCAATCGCGCCTTAAGCCAGCCTGTCAACCAGAGACATCCGAGCATGCGTAGCGAACTAGCGAAAGATGTGTGTCAAACTAACCAATAATATCGCCTCTTTTACACAGCTCGATCTAAGCGAGCTGTTCGCAGCCTAAGGCCTGACCAAGCTTTAGCGAGTATCCTATACCTTCGAGTATCTCTGTCTCATTCTATCACGTAAAGGCGTCATTTGGTGAAGCATTCGCATCGGAAGTACCTTAACGTGAGATTGGACCTCTCACTTCAGTGAGTTGCCATTCTAAGTGGCCGAAAGGGAAACCATACAAGAAACTTGCTCATGTGTCCGTGTAAATGTAATTACCGTAACAATGATGTGGTTGTGCTTGCAGCGGACGGCATCGCTCTAGGAGCGGCCGCGACCACTTCCCACGCAGACGTGGAGCTGATCGTGTTCCTGGCTATCATGCTGCACAAGGCGCCCGCCGCCTTCGGGCTGGTCACCTTCCTGCTGCACGCCGGCCTCGAAAGGTATGTAGTGATCGCCATGGGGCGGACGTACTGCTGCGTCGGGACTCACATCACACACACATTATGTTATTCAATATAATTTTCACAAATGTTTACCAACAGCACCGAGTTGACAGTGTCATTCAAGCGCCAAAAGAACCATGCAGCTCTATACCATACATTCTTCTTCCTCGCTAAAACGCTAGGAAGTGGTGGAGTGTGGTCGTTTTGTGGAGCGACTCTGGGCCCAGGAATGTAACCAACCTATCCGAATTATTTGTGTACCTATTTCAACCTGTGCGGCGGCGTAATATCGACAGGGTGGCGACGGTAGCCGTCATGGGACTCACAATTATCCACAAATAATATCATGAATAATGGTTTTGATTTTAAGGTCTAAGTCTTATACTACTTGGGATCCGCGCAGACTGAGCAAAAGATCCCGACAATGTTGGGAAAAGGCTGGCAGATGATGACTCTTGATCTGTTCACAGGAATAGGATAAGGAAGCACCTGCTGATATTCTCGTGCGCCGCGCCCCTGCTCGCTCTGCTCACCTACTTCGGTATAGGCAATGAGAGCAAGCAGACTCTGAGCGATTTCAATGCTACAGGTAACCTTTAACAATATTACACTTGTTTTCTTCAAAGGGTACGGCAGAAGTGTTTAAAATCCCATCACGACGACAGTTATTGATAGGTAAGTATTATGACCTGACAATTTTATTTATTTGCAACCCTAAATGCAGCCATGCCTACATGGCCGCATGTAGGGTTGCAAATACATAAATAAATTTTACAATGACGAATGGTATCAATAAATTAAAACACATCTTAGCTAAACAATTATCCGTAACGATCAACCGTATCCAAGCCGACTGGTGCGGTGCAACAAATTGCCGAAGCCAACTGGTGCAGCAAATTGCCGCCAACCTGCCGCCTCCACCGCGCCTTCAATCCTATTTTGATTTCACGCACTCACTATCGCGATAGGTAGTTCGTTTTGCGATATTTTTGTATTTCTATTGTATTTCGTTTTCCGAGATGTCCGGGAAAATTTTCAATTTCAACCACCGGACATCTGGTTGAACTTTTTTCCGGTTTTAAAGTTTTGGCCGGAATTGTTAATTTAGGTGATAGCAACCCTAGCGGCATGATACATGCCACTAGAAAGATGTCGAACCTGTTGACATCGACTGGTCAACATCACTTTGCTTGAGCTAGGTCCACTTAGCCAATGATGCCGTCTTGTCCGAAGTGCTTCGTGTAAATTCGGGAGACTATAAAATTACCTCGAGCGGCGAAAAGCGAGTCTGAAAACCGGGGCCCTACGGGCACTGTGGGCAGTCAGTTACACCGAGGACGCAATCCTGCTTACTGGACATTGTTAGGTTGTATCATTTAAGAGGACGCCAACTAAAAGTTGACAACGTCGCCGTCGCATGGTGCTATCAAATATTTCACTGTTTTGATAAATAAATTAGTATTTCTGAATGAACTTGTGATACCTATGTCTGTTTAAGCTATGCTGCACTAAAATATTGATTATGAATCAGAATAACCAATATCGTAGCACTGACTGGGGTCCTTTCAAATACTTTTTCTGCGTTTAAAACTTTTTCAACATAGGCGTTGAAACAGTTTTAATGAATTTGATATGAGTTTCTTTGGGAAACTTGTGTAATAAGACGGATAGACTCACCCCCTGGCAGGATGCAGGTTACTAAATCGCGACCCTGTATTTGAAAGTGCGACGTTGCAAACTTTCAGAACGTACCCCAATACCAGTAACGATCACTGTGACTCGCTGTTGCAGGCATAGCCATGCTGTTCTCAGCGGGCACGTTCCTATACGTGGCGACAGTGCACGTGCTGCCCGAGCTCACGCACCCCACCTCGCACACGCACTCCCTGCTGCCGCTCGCGGAGGGCGCCTCCCCGCGCAAGGGCTCCGCCGGGCTGCAGCTGTGCGAGGTGGTGATCCTGGCCGTGGGCGCGCTCATGCCGCTACTGCTCACCATGGGCCACCAGCACTAGCTGCGCGCTGCGGGGCCGGCTGCGATGCGGAGGTGAGCTGCCTGGACCGTCGGTCATCTTGTCGGTTTTGCTGCGGCTGGTATTTCCCCCAGACATGTGCGAGGGTGTGTGTAAAACTAACCAATCTCATAGCTCACTCAGTTCAAGATAGCGATATCATTGGGTTGTTTCACACATATCCCTCGCTATGCATCCTGCCACAACTGTGGTGGAAACGCAGTCTAATGGTAAACAAAATTTGTACAACATGATTCTGATATGGCAACGTGTTTCACAAATTCTGTATGTAATGTTTCATGTTTCAAAAACATGTTGCACAACTTTTGTTTCGCATGCGTGGAAGGACTTGTTTTTTTTTAAACACATGTTGAATCAAAGTAGAATATTTTAAGGAATTTCTGTTGACGCTTTTGTGATAAAAACGATAGTTGTGTAAATTGCAATGTATATTGTGTATACTATTTGAATATAATGAGTTGTAGTTATGACTGTTTATCGATTACTAGCGAGGCCAAATTATATGAGATTCGTATTTAGTCGAATTTCTGAATTTTAGTTATCAAAATACGTTATGTTATATCATGGTCGACTACCAGTTATAAATCAGTATAGGAAACATAAAAGCCAAGCAATGTTATAGTTAATGGTATTATAATAAAATTATGTATTTGTAATGTATCAAACGTTGCAGCAATAACAAAACAATAATTACTATTAAATAATACTATATTATTGGATAATTGCAAATATTTACTCTATACGCTGAGTTTTGGGACAGATAGGTCAACAAGTAGCATTATAGAGTAAGGAATTTGCAAATCTGATTAGAAACAAAGAAACCCCTCGTTTATTTGTTTCTACTTATTAAATGCTAGAACACAATGCTCGAACTAAATAACCCGTATTGTTCAATTAGGTTGCAGTAGGTCGATGACATCGAGTGGTCACGTGGTATCTGTGGCATGACAGTGACACTCCACTGAAAGTCTAAAGTAATTCATCGTTACATGTTCGATCGACTGCTACCTAATGTGACATGTATACTTGTATAGCCCCAAATAATGACTTTAAATTATGAGATCTTGTAAAACGGACAAAATGTTGTGCGAATAAATAATTAAATTAGTATTTAGTAAGAAAAGTCTTCGACATTTGTTTATAAGGGATCTAATTTAAAATTGACTAAATTTTTATCAAATAGACCTTTATAGATGACTTTTTAGTTAAACGATATTAAAAACCATGTGAACATAATGATCTATACTATGTTGAAGATGACCGTTTTATGGCACACTCAGCGTCAAAAATATCGGGACGAACAGTCCGTGAAATATGATCTATGTTACCTCAAGTTATTTAAAACATGGCATTCTGAATAGAATTCTTATCCAATTGATATAAAGATTAATTTTCTTTGAGATTATAATCACTTTGAACGGCCGGTATGTAAGTATATTTGTGACGCTGAATTGTACACACACACATTTACTTTCCAGTACACTTATGTGACGTAGCACCTATTCGTCTAACGTCAAACACTATTGTGTGTGAAGGGGAGAAATAGTGGTACTTACTGGCTTAGCATTCAGTTTGTAAGCAATTTTAATTTTGCAGCTACAATGTCAGCAGACTTAGCAATATAAAAAAATTTAACGACGCAGCTGTGAATAAAAATAATTTGATTATTAGAAACAGTCCTCGGTGGTATTCTAATTGAATTTACGATATTAAAACTTTTTTTTTATAAATCAATGTTTATGTGACTTGTTAATTTAAGGTGATTTTAGCAGTTTTTTATAATAATTCGGCCTTAAACTAGGTAGGTAATAATATATAGTATGTTCACGTTTTTAAAACACAATGAATGCACTTTTTAGTTGAACTACATTATCGTTCACAAACATGTTATAAACGTCCCACAAGTTTGAATCATTTTAAATCTATCGCTACATTGAAATGAAATGTAATCAACTAATAATTGATTTCAAGTTTTTAAGAAAAACGAGATCAATATTTTATTTTACGTTAATTTAGTGAGATTTGAATAAAAATATTTTATTTGACATTATTTTAGTAGAAAATTTTACTGTAGTTTAATGAGCGTGTCGCACGCAGATGTGTGTCATAGTGCAACTATCTACTTTAGACCTATCGTACACCACATCAAGCCCAGCTGTAACAATCGACTCAGCGTTCACTGGGCAGTGAAGTCAGCGTTCACTGGGCAGTCAAGTCAGCGTTCACTGGGCAGTCAAGTCAGCGTTCACTGGGCAATCAAGTCAGCGTTCACTGGGCAGTGAAGTCAGCGTTCACTAGTCGACATTGCAGGGCAACGACTAGACGGGTTTCGAATTTTCTAAGTGTACTGTGTAGAGTTGGTAATTGCACTGTGGAAAAATCACTATAATATACGTCTAGATTCTAGACTCTGGAAGATTATTTAAGGCTGTGTATTCAAGATTTTATTTTTAAAACAAATCGTGGGTATTTATTTTATGTGCTTTTATCTACATAGACTAGTTGAACCCAGTTCTGCGAAGACATACCATTCCTCACGAACTGTACAGGTTGGTTGGTACGCACTTATTGGATAAAATATAATAAGCTAATTAATATTATAATAGGGTATTTTACCAAAAAAATGTAATTAGTCCGTCAGATAGATTTCCGAAACATATTGGACAAGTATTTTTTCTTTTTCACATAAACAAGAAATGAAGGCGATACAGTGCATCGAAAACTCGTGTGACGTCACTATGTCAGAACACTTTTTTTTATGCGTTTTATCTTTGTCAGTTTTTATTGATTAGATAAAACAAAAAATACGTATTCAATATTTTTCGATAATCTAACTGACGAACTAAATAGAATCCTATTTTTTTTTTACCCAGGAAACATCCCTATTGGTGAAAATTGACGGATTGTATGTTTTTGCATAACTGGGTCCAGTTATGTGAGAACAAATTCATTGCTCAAAGAAATAGTAAGGTTTGAGATCTAAAAGAGTAAAATATTTTAATAATTATTTTCTATACTTCGTTGAACTTGCGCCTTTTTAATTTTGTAGTTTTTTTTAGCTCTTAATTGGTTTTTATTTTAAAAAGCTGCGTTCACATTGGCGATTTCCATGGCACCTTGAAATAGATCGCTGTGTCACATTATATTACGGCGGGAAATGACGGCTAAAGGTGAACGCGCACCTGTCCGCGCCGCACTCGCCGCACTCATCGCATTTCCTCATAGCCTCGCGCACTTGTCCGCATCGTACGCACCGCACGAGCCGTACTCACCGCAAGCGGCGAATCGCATCCATCGTTTAATGAATACGGATGACATCATACCCAGCGCCAGCGCGCCCGCACCGCACTCGCCGCACGCATCTAACGCGCCGAATTTCATGACGTCAGCCGCGCGAGCTTGTGGAATCCGTATACCTACAGGATTTTAAGAAAATGCGGATGGTTCGGCGCGGATAGGTGCACGATACCCTATACTATTTCATATAAAGATTTATAAAGTGCGATGACTGCGGCGAGTGCGGCGCGGTCAGGTGCGCGTTCACCTTAATAGAGATGCATTGGGATAAAGCCAGGATAATCATATATGAATGAAGTTAACGTGGACACAGTGTATAATAATGTCAATGTTAGGAATCGCTTGTATTCGATTTTATTTACCTCGACAAAGAGATGCCCCTCCCAAAGTCATGTGCCAATATGACTTTAAAAAAAAAAAAAAACAAGGCTTATGTTATGTTACTCGTGGCGCTGTTTTCTAACTTATAGCATCAACTCAAAGCAACCATCACACAGCTGGGCTCTCGGTTTACATTAAAATAATTTGAGTTTCAATAAATTGGTTAGAAACAGTCCGCCACGTATGTAACAGAAGTCGTTGAAAAAATAATTATAATATGTACAATTTGTACTGTTGTCTGTATGTAAATAATATTTTGTTATTTGTATATCTGTGGTGTCTGTTTACTTTGTAAATATGAATAAAACGCTTGTACTATAATTGCGGTGTTTTATTTTCTGTGTTTGGATATGTACATAAAAACGGTTTTATATAAAGAATTTTACAAGACTTACAAATTTAATAAATTATTTTAATTTTGTTCTCCAGATCCCTCAATATAATCTCTAATTACATAAATAAACACTTTACACACATTTATATAACTTGCAGCGATGCGTATTTTACATCTCGGTCAAAAACATCGGGACGAAGACTGGGCAACATGATATAAACAAGTATTACTTTTAATAATACAGGCCTCGGCTTAGTTTAGGCGCCAGTCTCCCACAAATAAAATACTTTTTCCTGTATAATATGTTACAAAAATCTTTATTTGTGGAAGAGAAATAAACAATTTTTATTGTTTTATTATTTTTATTTATAATAAAGTAATAGGGACTAGCACAGCGGACCAAACTGTTCGTCTCGATATTTTTGACGCTGACTGTACAATGACCATTCTTACTATGGTCTGTGACTGTCTGGAAAAATATCAAAACAAAGTCTTAAACATGTTTCAAACTGAATACTAACTTCCTAAGGTTACCTACAGGTAATTCATAAAAACTCAATTTTAATTTAGGTGCAGATGGATTTTAATCTCGAGTCCCTAGCATCCTAGCGTCTAGACTGTAGAACTAACATAAATATAATCTCCAATCATAATCAGCGACTTAAATCTAAAGAGTAACAATATTTATCTGCCTATCAGAAATTATCTAATATTTATTTACAAAACTCCAGCTGTCTGAAATTCTTACACCTCATACGCAAAACCAGAAGAGACTCGCCAAGCAGGTTAACTATAGATTATTAAGCTTTTTTTAGAGTCACGCTGAGCGTCGGCGCTGACAGCCGAAACGTATGAACTTCTAGGAAGCGCGGCGCGTGCGGTGTTCAGCGGCCGTACACGCATACGTTTCGGCTGTCAGTGCCGACGGTCAGCGTGACTCTAAAACCAGCTTAGACCTTTAATACGGCATATTGAGCTTCAGAAAAAGATAAAAAGTATGAATGACAGAGTCGTACTTTTTCTAAACTGAAAACCTGTTGGTGTAAGAACAAACTATGTTATAACAAACCTATATCAGTGCTATTTATAATTTCAACAATTTAAGTTAACCTTATTCCATACGATTTGAGCATAACTGCTAACGAAATGTTTTCAGTTTAGCTCTTTTAATCAAGACTTATAATGTTACAACTTCTGTCTTCTATAGTTTTAATAATTAGAACTGCCTTGACAAAGTCAGTTCTACAATACCACCAAAAATATTATTACCTACCATACAAAAATTCATCACCCAACTTGATTAAAATCTATAAAAGTTCTCAGCGACTTTTTGGCGAATATGGTATCCAATCTGTCGATTTAAAATGTCAAAAACTCAGCTGAAAACTGTCGTGCATTACAAAATTATATTATTTTATGTGTATATTAGCTGCAAACTAATTTAAAGCTTCAAAAATCTCAGCGACAAATCAGTGAGCCAGCGCCAACACAGCTTTGAGAACAAAATATGCCAAGTTTAGCACTAGCACTATCGTCACCGCCTTCAACAACTGATGTAAGTAATATAACCTGAAACAAAACAAGTTTTTATTAACAACGTAACCACGTACGTTCAGACAAGTAAGTAAATTCATCATTAAACTAATTGACTACCAATACCAATTTTAATCCGTATTTATTTAAATCACAATTGACGTCATTCTTTGACAGTTTCGTGAAATGGCTATAACCATTTTACCTAACAATTAATTTCCCTGGATGTACTTACCTACATACTTTGTAACATTCCTGACTACATTTCCTACTATCAGAGCCTCTATTTTTAGTTCATAACACAAAGTACAGCCAGCAACGAGCGTTGGTTCATTTCATTTGTATTCATCGATATTGATCGAAGTTTGTATTGACCTAAGTACATGAATTGCTGCAAAGCAGTGGTTGGAAATTGTAGATAAGGCTTATAATATCATTGCTGACTACGTTAACTGGAAGGACGGAAAGACGGAAGTCTATTAAAATCATTGTTTCTAATTATTAATACTGTCTGCGTGTCCGTCAAAACTAATATCATCTTGTGTTGTTTCAAATTAAGTCATCATCATTCTCTTGTCTTCTTCCATACTACTCTATGACTCGTCATCTCATCAGACACCTCCTTTCTAGCCATATCATCCTTCACACAGTCCATCCATCGTTTCTTTCTCTACTCATACACCTATCCACATGCATACTCAAAACTTCCCTCTCGACATTTTCCTCATAGGAGGAATGAGGAAAATGTCGAGAGGGAAGTTTTGCATAAGCATTACATTCCCGGTTGTTTACCCAGTTGTTTCAAATTAAGTAGATTTTAGAATGACTAGTGTAATCGATAAACTCTTAAAACTTCCTGAAGTTGCAGCGCAAAAATTGAACAAATTGAACCTTATGTGTACCTAAGAACTAATAGACTTACTTGTTCCACTTCTTTCTAGCTTCAGGAAGGGTAGAAAGGTCATCCTTGATGAGGTACACTCTAAGACCTGGAAAAATAAAAAAAAATATATTAGTAAAGTGAATTCGCAGGTGACAGCGAATAAAATGTCTGATATTTTCTGGTCGTGTCGGATTGCCGCCCCATCGGACTATGAGGAATGGTATCGTCTAACCTAATAGGTATAAACTGTGTAGACACAGAGTTTGGAAAATTGAAGTTCACTTTTACACTCGTTTGCTTAGCCTTTCCAAACTATGTTGGAGTCAGCTACCAGTCTAAACGGATGCTGCTAAATACTAGTATATTTTGAACCCATGAGCCGTTGTGCGACTCCTTATCTGACCTTCACAACTCACTGTAATTGCGTAACAAGCCACCGGTGTGATTGACCACCGTGATCAAAATTTGTTCAGCAGAGGGAGATTTTAGCAAAGTTCAGGGTAGCACCCTAATACTTACCAACTAAGAAGGTTTCGCACATGTACTCCCAGGACATTTCTCCTATGCTGAAGGGAAACACGACGCGGTCTTCATCAGACAGAGAATTCCACATGTTTCTGACGTTCATGTCCGAGAACTTCCAGTCTTGAGTCGAGAAGTAGAACAGGATGTTGGCAAGCTTCATTACTTTGGAGTAGAGTTTCAGCATCCTGAAAATCAGGTTTCAATGACAGCGCCATCTAGTGAGCGAATTCTAATATTTAAATGTCATCTAGCGAAGTTGTCAGATATAGTTAGAGCCATCTAGGGTAAGTTTTCGGAAACATTATGAGCTTAGTTTGTTCTTTTGAGACATACAGTGTACGGAATTTGGTCAGAATAAAAGGTATTGAAGTTAAAATTGTCCATGTATGTATCTAAGAAACCTAATATGTGTTAATACAGTAACTTACGCGCGTCTTTTCCCCGTGATGGCGCAGTATGTGTCAACGAACAAGGCGGGGAGGTAGTGCAGGAAGAAGTTATAGAACAAGAACATGTAGTAGTTGTTCGTCGGGTTCAGACCGTAGTACCTGAAAACAGCCGGGTGAAGTTAAAAAAATGCATGAAACAAAAACAGCAAAGATTTACTTTCTAAAGGTTTTAAAGCTTGCTAGATAGCAAGCTGAAGTTGCTGTGAGACAAGTCTGTCAAGCGAGAGTCAGACGGGTCTGAGTTATCCTAGATTGAAAACCATTGAATCAGCAAACGTGGAGTGGGATGCCCGCTAGCTAGATAGCCCACTGACAATAGGAAGGCGTCTGGGATAGAGTACATGTGGCAGGCGAAGAACTGGTGCAACTTGGTTCAGGCCTTTCCTAATCAGTAATCTGTGATTGACTCATTGATTAATCACAAATAAATGGAAATAATCTAAGTATAGACGTGGATGTACATCTAATTCAAAAAGGAGGACATACCAAACAGCTTTCGTAGTAGGTTTATCGATGCCATACTTCCGGTTCCGCTCGATGAAGTCCCCCCACGAGAGGGGATTCTGGGCTCCCGAAACGAAGTTGTAGATCGGAATGTCCGATGTTTGGCTGAAAATAATACGCAATTTGATAAATAAAAAAAAAAAATGCCCAAAAAGGATTGGGTTTTTCCATGATGTATTTTTCAGTATCGACACGGAGTCAGGAGTTGTGTCCGGTAATGGCAATGTAGGCTCGTCCCCATTACATGGCACTTAAACTTTAACATAACACCTCTACCTACCTCTTCGGGGAGTACAGGCGTGATGTTACGTGTAACTAAGAATAGTACGGAACATGATTTAAAAAGGTTGGACTTACTTCTCCTTATAATTCTTGGCAGTGAACCAGGCGGAAGCGAGGATGGCGTTGACGCACAGATCCACGGGGACCATGTCCGCTACCTTCTCTTCGTCCATATACATGGTGCGCAGGACCTGTGGAAATGAACGTTTTTAATAACGTCAAGTGTAAAACATTATAAGAGGTGATCTGAGATATCGAAAGAAAATTTCTGTTTACTGTAAGTTAATAGTTATTGTAAGTTAATAGTTATTGTATGGATCGGGTATAGTGCCGTGCAATGGCGGAGACCTACACTGAACATTGAGTGGATATGGGCTGGAGAAGAGAGAAGAGATTGCATACCTAATACGGTTTATTTTTTTGTTATATTTGAGAGCAAACTTATTGAAGCTGTGTATGACACAAATTAAGTAATAATAGTTAAGTGTTCGAATGACTATAAGTGCGTATTGCTTACCCCGGTACCGATGCCGACCACCAGCCCTGTTGGTCCGTACACGCTGTCTGTCCAGCCTCTCACGGGCTCTTCGTAAGTGGATACAACTGTAAGTAAATAACAGTTTAAAGATTTGATATCACTTTTACCCGACATGTCACTAGTCACCTCTTTTCCTTTCTAGATAAATCAAAAAGTAATTAAGAAAAGGAAAAGGAAATAGATAATGTATCGTTTTCTGTTCTTCCTCTTCATTTAAAGCCATCAACATAGTTAAAGCTTGGGTTTGATATGCTGTTGCCTCACGACACTTTTCATTCCTTCTAGATAAGTATTTAGTTCTGATAGCAGTATTTTCGACTGCAGACTTCTGCCAGTTGCAGTTTGGCTTACCTATAGAAGGCCTGACGATGCTTATCGGTAGTCCTTCACCATATTTCCTGACTGCCTCTTCTGCTATCGCTTTTGTGAAGCAATACGTGTTGGGACGGTTTCCTAGAAGACTGTAAATTGTATAAATTATTGTAGGTACTGTCTATATCGCTACCAATACTCCTCAACATAAATAGTGACGAATATTGTGAGAAGAGATGAATATTGTCATTACTATTGTGCTTTGAAATATAATATAATAATATGAACATCAGTCAGTCAGTCTCAGTCTTATGCCCAAGATTGAAAGAACAAAACAAAAATACCTGTTAGTTTTAATGTGCAAGGCAAGGCATTACTATTTGTGGTCAACGAGTTTTCACCATATATGTTGAATAGAGAATTTAGGTTGTTAGGTAGGTATGTACTCACGTTGGCAATATGCTTTCAACCAGTTTCTCATCGACTTCTGATATGGCTTCCAATGCTTCCACTGACATAGGGGGCTCGTAGAACCTAAAATCATAATAATATGTCAATGACTATAAGTTATAACACCCACAAATACCTGTGCCTGTTTCTAAGGCTCGACCTCAAATGTGGTCCTATTATTTCATACCTGCATTAAATACCTAAAAAAGTTAATTTGAATGCGATCGTTACGGATACGATTCTCTTTAATTGTACAATCGAGGCCACTCCCGCCTGATCACCACTAAGCTCATTTTTACTTGCACTCGCGCGCGGAGCGCTCTCTAGCCGGGCGGGGCAACTCCGCATGATTCAAACGAAAAAAAATATTACTGATCAGGCGGAAAAGGCCGCGATTGGACATTTATTTATAAACCCGGAACTGAGAAGATAATTTTATGAAACATATAAATATGTAACTATTGAATTTAAATGAATATATATATAAGGTCCCATTCTAGATGGACAAATTTTAACAAGCAAAAAAAACACTGATTAAAGTGATTTTCTTTTGACCTAAAGTAATAAATTGCCGGCATTTTTAGTATATTTTCGTTAGCTGATTTCTTTTCTTGTAAGTTATCTAATGTGTTTTTCTTATTTTTTTTTTTACCACTGTCCTTATTTAGGTGGTTTGAATTATTTCTAAAAGTTTGTCCATCTATTTTAATGGGACCTTATATATAACAATCGCAAACTTACTTTTCCTCAATATGTTTAACATGTGTGTTAGAAAAGGCGGTCGACACATGAGTGACCGCCTTCAAGTTCCTGCACTCCTTAGCAAGCTTGAGCACTTCCTTGGTTCCCTTCACGTTGATAGCAGTCGAGACTGACAGTTTCTCGTCAAATTTCACTGTCGCCGCCGCGTTGATTATTATTGTTACCTGAAACCAATAAATAGCGGGAAATGGAGATAAAATTAGATTTTTAGGACCACTATTGTAACTTCGCATGAATATGAATATTTTATTATATTCATATATATATTTTATTATATTCATATTCAAACGACATCTAGTGATGAAAGTTGGAACTATTTGGTGAACGCCATCTAATGATAGAAAGCTAACTACGTTTTTTTGTATAATCTAATGTCTTATGTTTTTTTTAAACGTTGCCCCACACTAGGAATTTCTCCTGTATCGTGGGTTCGTTCACAAACAAACTCACATTCACAAACAGCCAGACCCGGAATAACTATCTGTAGGCCATACAAATATTTGTTCCGTGCGGGGATCGAACCCGCGACACACAGCGCAGCAATCAATCGCTCAGCCACTGCGCCAACCGTGCCGTCAAAAAAATAAACTAAATCCAAAACTATTATCAACTGACCTTGCTGGCAAGCATCTTCCTATCTTCGTCACTGATCCCTAATCCCGGCAATTCCATATCTCCTATTATGGGGACCATCTTGTGTATACCCTTAGGATTTTCCTCGTGAGCTCTGTGGAACAACTGAAAAAAAATGCAAATCTTAAATATTATAGGTACCACTAAAGCAGTAAAAGAAAACATCGTGAGGAAACCAAAAATTCATTGAGTTGCTTGTGACATCCACCAACCTGTGGGAGGCCTGCGTCCCAGGCAGTGGGAATATTTTAGAACGGTTGGTGGTCTTGCCACTCATGCACGAGATTGTGGGTTCCAATTCAGGTGAGTTTCAATTCATAATAATATGTAAGTATGTACTTAGTTAAAATTACTTTCTAAGTTTATCTTTGACATTGGTAAAGGAAAACATCCTGAGGAAACCTAGACGTAAAAAAAAAAACTTCAGCAGATTTGAATATTGCGGGCTACGCTAGCGTTTTGGCTGAAAACCAACTTCCTACCATCTTGAACAAGCCTGCAACGCCCATGCCTTCTCTGTATGACGCCTTTGCCCAGCCGTGGGCCGGTTACATACTGGTATTAAAATTCCTATGTGAGATATTATTATCAGTAGGTACTTACGAAGTCGTCCAACATTTCGTGTAGCCGCACCCGCGCGTCCTTGCCTTTCTTGCTTCGTGCCAGCACGTATATTGTGTTGACGTCTCCACAAGAACGGAGTATCTTTTCAATAAGGACTAAAATAAAACGAAATACTTTTAGTTTCATGTTCAAAATGATAAGATTGCTCGACTTGTTTGCTTTATGTGTGTGCTGTTAAAAATTGCTGCACTATGTTAGGCTACACTGCTATTCAGTTAGTTCACTCCTCATTAATACATGTAAGTACCTACTTATAGAAATGTCTTAATTAATTCCTCAACGCAAGTTTCTAGTTACTATTGAAACTAAAAACAGAAGTGTAGTTACCCTAAGTATCTACTGAAATAGCACTTTAGAAGATTCTACCTCTAATAAGCTGGTAAAGTTAGCTTGAATAAGCACTGTACAGCTTATTGATTATCGGTTGATATTGAGCGAGCACCTATTAGATACATCACCATGTTATTAGGTACTATTTGTTCATTAAGGTGTTTCAGTGCAGCTTGATTCTTTTGGCGTGTGGTCAAAGTCGGTAGCAAAGAGTAGAATAGGTACTTATACCAAACTGAAGCCGGTACTAACGCCGCCATCTTGCTTTTTTCAATTAATTTTCCACAGACATTGCACATGATTAATTAATGTAATTCAAGAGTTTGAAAAGCAACGCACTAGTTGTACAGTGCGTAGTTAAACTTGATACCTAATCTACATTTATTTTAATTTTGTAATTTCAGACTGTTAAGAGTATTTTTCGTCACGAATATTCTTTTGGTTTACAACTAAACTTATATTATCAGTTATTTATTTTGAGCTGCCGATATTTCGACGATGTTGCAAGCGCCGAAATATTGTCGAAGATATCCCGTAACTGATAATAAATGCTTATTTAATAAAGACAGGTTTTAAACCGTTAAACTGATACCGTGTTATCCCGCGTGCACGGGTAAGTTGCGTGACGTGTATTATATCGTGCTTGTATGACCTGTTTTTAATCAACGACAACTTTTATAGTATTTTTCCATAAAACATAAATTAGCTATTGGCATGTTTAAACAGGTTCGCTTTAGTTAGTATAATTATTTATACTAGTTTTTGCGTCATCCATTTTCCACATGGAAAACTTGTATATACCTAATTATATTGTCGCCGCAAGAGGTGACTATGCATACTAAATTCTGCCTGCAACTTCGCCCGGGTGAAGTTCTTCGGTGACTTCTTGAATGATTATTAATTAGGTATTTCGTTTCGACTCTCTTTTTTTGGTTATTCGGCTTATTCCCAGGCGCTCCATAATTTTATACCCGGCGGCTCCAAATAAAAAAAAATATAGTATTTTATTATTTAACTAATAAAATTATGGAGCTGTTGGGAATCAATGTATGGAGGGAAATTGTTTGGAGAACAATAGATTTGGAGCTCCTGGGAATAAGCCGGTTTTTCACTTTAAATGCCTCTTTATACTTAAAAAACAGTAGTTAGGTAATTATTTTTGAAAATCAATAAATGCACAAAGGGTCAATTTAAGATCTCCTGATATATTTTATTCAACGGGCGCACAATCATTGGTTTCCGAGGAACCCGGAGGAACAAGATTCTGCAAAACATGACTCCACTCCAGCAGGAAAGGAAACGTCTCTACATATTTGTTCACAACTTTCACCATTGTCTTCTTCATGACGCAGTACGTTCTTAACTCACTCTTTAAGATACATCGAAGATTTAAGACGCACAAACATTTTCGGCGCACATTAACGCATTCATATTATATATTATGCTATCTGCCCATGAATTTCTAGAGTCTTCCTGCCGGAACAACTTTACTCCGGCAAGATTCGTTTGTCCGCCTTTTACCCGACTGCGGCGAAGCCCAAAAGGAGGGTTGTTAACCAAGAGTCCACTCTCAATTTTTTTTATTTGGCACTAACAGCAGATTATATAGGATTCTACAGGTACTTATTCGTTTAACTCATTTCATTCTAAAGAGACTAGGTTTTCCTGCTGGAGTAACGCGCTTTCCTAACCCATACTTACTTTCTCTATACGCTCGCCCTTAAAAAAAGAGCAGCGTATAATCTCGTATCTTGATGCGAGTGAGAGCACCCTAAGTCCATAAAAATCCTATTAATACTTTAAAATGGCTATTTAATGTAAAGTGTATGGTGGACTCGTGTACCCTACACCTTTTCCAAGAAAACGATTACTATTTTCGTATAGTTACTGTAATTATATTTAGTCAATATTTGTTATATTTTGTCAGTTTTCAAAAAACTGCTGATATTTTCATAAAATAACTCTCAAAAAGATATGATTCCGGCCAGGATCGAACTGGCGGCCTTCTGCGTGTAAAGCAGATGTGATAACCACTACACCACGGAACCAGTTGCAAATGGGTTCAAAATAACTGTGCGTAATGGGCCCATATTCGTATGCACGTTACAAGATAAAGATTAATTGACAGGATGTTAAGACTCATTACAGTCAGGGAAGTTCATTAATTAGCAGTTTGACACAATAGTCTATTGTACAGACGCCAGCAGGTCAAGTTTCCCGAAACTGTCAGATTTTCCCAACCAACTTTGAACCTTGCTTTAGAGATAAAGTTGAAAATATATTAAATAAATTTGACAGATTGTAGTAGCTTGATGTGCTGGCGTCTGCACGTAAAAGAATATTCTCCCACAGTTGAAACTACTGCCTACCTATCCACATCCCCAATATTAGTCCCTCACGTTTTATCAAACAACACAAGGGAATAAATAAAAACAATGTAAAAAAGCATATAATTTAATTAAATACGTTACACACACCACTAAACAATGCTTTTATAAATAATTATGTTTTAAACAGAATAAATAAATTAATACACAGATAATGGCAACATCACAGTACGACTTTCTCAACGACACGACTCGCTTTCAGACTTATTCGGCCATCTGTGAACATACATAAGATAAAACATTAGAATATATTACGTAATTATGTAAGAGTCGTTCATGTAGTTACATGTGTCGTGCATGTTATAATTGTAAACAGTTGTTTACAATTATAAAACTAAAGGTAACAGATAGCGAGGAACTAACTTTTCATTATATAGTGGTTTTAAGTGACGAATTTAACCTGCTTCATGGTGTTGCCTAGTTTTTTATAGACATAGAAAACTAGGGCAACTTACAGCGGACTTGGATGTACAGAGAGAGAAATTACCATTGTTCTAAAAATCTCTTGTTTTTCTACATAATCGACGTCTAAGAGTGAAAACCTCGTAAGTGTACAAGAAGTAACTTTTCAGGAGGAAGAAAAGACTGCGTGCTGTAAAATGTACGGCGTCTTTTTTTTTATTAATTTAAATAAATAAACAAATTATTATTTTTCTTCTTCCTGAAAAGTTACTTCTATTACACTTACGAGGTTTTCTTTTCACTCTAGGGCGTCGATATAGAAGTTAAATTCTTTATTTATTTTGTGGTTAGTGCCTAACCTGATGTCACAGTTTTTATGCCGTCCATGGGCGTCTGATTTGGCTTTACATGCCGCCGAGAAACATCTTTCAGGTATACTGGTTTTCTCTCGATGTTTTCCCTCACCGAAGCAAATGGTAATTAAACAATGCGCACATGAATCCAAAAAATCTGGTTCGAACTTGAGACCTATGATTTGGCAGTCCAATAGTCGCACCACTAGGCTATCCCTATCACTGCTATAGAAGTTAAATGAAAATGAATATCAAACAGCTAATGGGCGGATAAAACCTATTTGTTTGTTACTCATAACAACAACATCCAATAAGCATTTTTTGTAAGTCTAAAAAACAAAATAGCTTACCTCATTTTTTGTAATAATGCCCTTGAACCCGCAAGGCATTCTATTCGTTCACAAACACACACAGACAAGCAAAAAACCAAAACGCAAAGCAAGAAGTACACACAAAAAAAATCATGCAGTATTGTATAGCCGTACAAGGTTCTTTTGGCGCTTGAATGAAATTATCAGGAAGGCGCTGATGGTGCATTTGTTCAGTTGTCTATGGAAATTGTATTGATGGCAGCGTTACTTCCGACTACCATATGAACCATGCAGCACTTTTACATGAATATTATCTTGGCATAATATCACACCATGCTAATAGTCCTCTTGAATGTGCTCGCCACAGTCTCTTAACTCCGGAAAGCCACAAAAAACTGCAGTAATCACCAGGAAAAAAACCGCATGCTATTTATAAGTAAAAACAAACAAACAAAAATCAATAACGCAATCGTTTCCATAAGGAAAAAAACAACATGCAAAAAATGAAATACCAAAACGCAAAACCATAATTAAGTATGCAAATATAAACTTTACCATTTCGAAATTCGAAAAGTCTAGACAGAAATCCGCACATACCTAATTCTGGACTGCCTGTATTTTTAATGTATTCGATTAGTTTTTTTTCTTATAGGTATAGGTATAC
Organism: Lycophotia porphyrea; assembly: GCA_950005105.1. Taxonomy (NCBI): domain Eukaryota; kingdom Metazoa; phylum Arthropoda; class Insecta; order Lepidoptera; family Noctuidae; genus Lycophotia; species Lycophotia porphyrea. The sequence continues at coordinate 2,150,744 of OX465411.1, forward strand.
ATACCTGCATGGCTGGACAAGGGGCCAAAAAGCAGGACGATAACTCTATTTAAAAATCAAGAATTGTTATTTTTTATAACAATTGAGTACTATTTATTACCCACGTATTTGCATCTCTACGCCCTCCACCGGGGGCTATTTAAAAAATAATAAATATTAATTTTAATAATTTATGTGCTTAACTTTGTAATCAATTATTGTGTTTTACTGTCCTTCAGTTCAACATATGTCAGAACAGCCAGCATAATAATAGCCATACAAAAGTCTTTCAAATATTCAGGTAGGTATTTCAGAAATAAAAATCACATTGACATATTTGGGACTATCTAGAGTTTAATTGTAATTAAAATACTTTTTATAACACATTTGCTCGTAAAGGGTCTCTTATTTCACCAATTTCAATATCGTATTGTATCTCATTACGTACTTGAGCAGTAACGTAATGTAAAACGCACGGTTTCAAGATGCTCCGTCAAAAACGAACGGTACTTTTTTAAATCTTAGCAAAGAGTTTTTATGTCAGAAAAGTGGTCAACATTTTATGAATAAAATTAACTTTGGGAGATAAAGTATAATAATTAAACATTAAATTCTTTAATTTAATTAATTTCGACAATAGATTACAAATTCTGTAACAAAAACACAAAAATATGAATTTACTGTATTACTACTACTATATTGGTTGTTTTTGCCTTAAAAAAAAGCGCTGATGCGCGCGGCTCACTAATTTGTGAACAAGTAAAAATTATTCCGCGCGCTTTTTCTATTCGCTGTTTTGTTTTTTTTTTTTTAAATGTCGTCAAGTAATGATGAATTATTAATTCGACACCGCCTGAAGTCTAAGAGGCAGCGAAAATGGCTACTCTAAGCCTCTTGCCCGAAAATTCGACCTACCAAAATTTACCTATCAAAATTTCGTTTAAGAAAGTCCGAGTTTTATTTATTTCCTCGCAAATATGTTATAAAACGTCGTATGACATACGTGCGATTTTATTTTGATAATTACAGCCTCTGCTTTCTTGTAGCCCTCGCCTACGGCTCGGGCTAGCAATATCGCCTCGGCTGTGATTTTCAACTTACCGCACTTATATCATATTGTACTATTACGACATGTTTTCAATGCAAGGTTATTTTTGATGCCAACACTGTACCTACATACTTATTTGTTTTCGGATTTAATAAAATAAAAATAGATACATGAACAAGTCGTCTTCTTCTTAGCGTGTCGATGGCAAATTTTTATTAAATATGTTTGGCCCAAAATTCAGCTACACGAACTCCGTTTGCTGATGCAGTCAAGAGATCGTCAAGTGCACAGATGGGCCATTATTTAATTGTCTCGAGACACGCCGTATACACATTTAAGATCTGAGCCGGCTATAAACCCCCATCTGAAGAGATTATGTTTGCTACGGCCGACTTGGGTTCGGAGTCTATTCAGAGATTTCCAAGTCATTTCAAAATCATAAACAAGTCATACAGGCTTATGGTATATAGGCACGTAACTTGTAACTAAAGGGTGTCAGAAAGAGTGCACTTTTTCATTTAAAAATAAAAACAAGTATTTTATAGTAGTTGTGATATTTTGATTGTATTGTAAAGAAGACATGTTCCGATTAAGTATGGAATAAAATATCCGGCAAATGACCCCCACGGTTAAGATGACAGGCCATTAGGTACTCTTTTCATGAAATTTTCCATGACTTTTGCACAGAGATGTGGCTGTATCTCACCGATGACGCGTTGGATTTCCGATTTGAGCTCAGGAATTGTTTCGGGTTTATTCGCATATTCGGGTTTTCGGCGACACTCTCGTTTACAGCAGCAATGTTTTCAAGAGACCGACCGGTACATTGACGCAAATGATTCTTATTATCCATAATTAACCCAGTTTCTTCAAATTTTTTGACCACTCTTCGAATGGTTGACACATTAAGTGCACTTTCTCGGCTGAAAAATTGGCGAAGTTTGCGAGCGGCAAATTCTCCATTTTTGTAATCAGTTTTCACAATTATAGCGCGTTGTTCATTCGAAAAGCGCTCCATTTTTGATAATCGGAATAAACAGAGGTGACAGCTGTCAAATTTCAGAGTTGCCACTTGCATGAAAAAAAAATATTCCAATTTTAAAAAGTGCACTCTTACTGAGACACCCTTTACTTGGAATAATCAAATCTATTCGGTCCATGCTCACAGTATACCTACTATATTCCATAAAAATCTGTCTGTTACAGATTCACGCCTTAACGAAACGACGGATAGACTCGACTTACAGTTGCTTGGACATGGGATATATTTTATCCCCAGTAAAACGATTCCATGGATCATTTGTGACATCCACTCACGCGAATCCGCGTAAGGCTGGATGAAATCTGGTAAGGTGCACAAAGTTATTATGCACACAAGAAATGAATATTGGGAGTGGAAAGATGAATATTTTGCAGGTAGCTAAACCCAAGCGGCTTTTTTGACTGTACATCAAAATGAGAGGTTTAGAAATAAAGATTTTTCAACTACTATAAAGGCGCAATTACTCTTTTCAATTATTCGATTGCCTCTGGAATTCTGATAAACGTCCAAGTGTAGCCAAAAGAACGGGGTCGAGTAAGCCCGTCTTCGGGCATTCTTGTTCAGTTTCATGGTTTGACTTCATTCAAACTACTCGTAGTGTTATAAGTGCTTTGGGTGCCCCGTGCCCGAATTCGAGCAAAGTCATTCAACCGCCCGAATACGATTACGGATTAACGAACAAGTGGAATTATGCCTCAATTTATTGTATTATTTATTCTTGTTAATACTTGTCTTAGTTAATGCACCGCAATGTTGCCTAACTAGATTATATTATTTACGAGTTAAACCATCTAAATTCCAAAACTTGTAATACAAGGTATTTATAAAACCACTCTACGTTTTTTTTAAATTATAGTTAAGTATCATTTTATTATACGGGAAATTATATGCATCAGCATAACTACATCTTGGATTGTGGCAAAAGTTAACCAAGTAATATTCATTATTTTAATATCCTAGAATATAATTATTGATGACTACCTACCTACTGTAAAAACAGCACACACACACGAAAGCAACATTTAGTCGTACTCAGTCTGGTCCAAAAGTTTCTGTATACAGCGCGATTGATTAAATATTCAATTTAAATTTTTTTACACACGGTGGTTAGTGTGGTCAAGAATATTAGAATCTTTTGTTTGCCTTTGTAACTATTGGTTTATGAAATAAAATATTAGAAATAGGAATTCACACGTGTACTAACTCCTTAGGAGCATACAATAAGTGTGAGTATGCGAAAAGAACGTGAGTATAATATTTCATTCACTGGACGATTATTATAACAAACAATTTGAGTAAGTGTGAATATATGCGTAAAACGATTTTTTATGACATACAGGTGCAAATTAGCTCGCAGTCCTACCAGGGAGGCTACAATCACCTCTATACTAATATCATTTTAATCGACCGATCCCAAGGTCACTGCTACTAACCATAGACATCTGCATACTGCAGTACACTGACTTGTGGCCTTCTTTGTGAGGACTCTTAATTTTTATTTTTTTAATTAAGAGTCAAATTAAAAGTTTGTCTCACGAGTTCATCCTGTTAAAAAAAAATGTTAAACAATCGTGTTCATCAGTTGTGTGTAAATCCCGCATCTAAAACGTGTGAGAAGACCGATACAAAATAATGCTTGTAAATTCCAGAAACTTTTGAACCGTCAAAAAACCCATGTAGCACTCACCTTTCCCCAGGAACCCAGTTCCTCCCGTCAAAAACACACACTGGTCCTTATAGAACTGCTGGATTTCAGTCTTAGGTCCGTTACCCTTGGTCAGCTTCTGTTTCTCCTCCTCCTTGGCATCCATCTTGTCCTCCTCCGCGTAGTAAGTGTCCTTGTTGTCCGGGACGAACTCGTGATCTTCCGAGAAGTCCAGGATGGGGGCTGTCGGGTTCATCGCTTGGTTCTCTACTTCTGCTATGCGGACTGAGTTTTCTAGTTCCTGTTGTGGGATTTGGTTAGGTTAGAAAAATAAAAGTGAAAAATGGATGTGGTCTAACAGACATTCCATCCACCCTAGCATGTAGGATATCCATGAGGATTTCCATACCGAAAAACAAGAGCTAAAATAGATAACAAATTAAGTAAACGACCGATCTCATTGATTGTCTCACTATAGCGAAGCAGTATTAATGAGTTCAACCATCAATCAGATGTAAAGTTAGTTTTGAGCTGTGGGCCAAAATAACCACTAGTGGCACCTTACACAACCAGAAAGTGATCGAACCCGTGGCAGACCTCGTAGAAGATGGCGGGGGCAGTCGGACAAACCCTACGACTAGAGGCCCACATTAGCCCTGGATGGAAAGAACCGGAAGAAGCTATAGGGAGAGGCTTTTGTCCTGCAGTGGGAAGATGCAGGCTATCAGTTATAGTAGTATACAAAAAATCAAATATCCTCACGTGCAGATTGTCCTGTAGTTCCTTGCTAAGGTTCCGGACGTTCTCCAGCTCCTTGATCATCTGCTCTGTGGGCTTGCCGTACACGTCGATGTCCAGCTTCTCGCCCTTCACCTGCGCCTCTACCCACTTCGTCATCTTTCCGCGCGTGATGGTGGTCTGCTTCAACGGGGATTCGTCTAAAGTGTGGTTCATTCTGCGGAAGAAGAGAGGAGACTTGATGAGCATGATCTTTTAAGATGACTTCTGAAGAACTTTTAGAGTCTGGAATAGAAGTACCAATTTGCCTCGTTGGTGAGCGAGACTGCTGAGCGTCCCCCCTGCTCCTGTGTTCGTTCAAAGTGTTACTGGGATTATCCACTAGGATTTTTTTCAGTAGTAGCCCAGAGTTTGGAAGTTGGTGGTATGAGACCCTCGGACCTCGGAAGGTACGTAAAGCCTGCGCCTGAGCTCTCTCTGGTCGTGTTGTATTGCTATGCCGTCGGACTTTGAGAGCGAGGGAAGCGAGAGGGCGCCCCTGTGTTTACGTAAACATTTGTGACCGAACATTATGATAATGTTGTAAGCGCTTTTACGGAGCGTGAAGTTAGTATATGTGTATATCTGGCTGTTAATAAGGCACGTCGAGTTTTACTCCAAGTTCGGCTTTATACGTAGTGCGTCGTACTCGTCATTGTGGCTCATACCTGTGTCCTATGTTGTGCGTGTGGCAATCTTTTTCCAAGGTTCGATGTATTTTAAACATCCGAAAACATTTCATACGTACATAAAATAACGCCTTTTTAAGATAGGGGTAGGCAGAAAGTACAGTACGCCATCTACTGCGGTTGCGATCCTTTCATTCTCCATTTTACATTTTTACATTCACTACGCAACACTAGACATATAATGAAGACCAGGGCAGGGCATTATGTGTGTACTGTGTATGTAACTATGTATAATATTTAACATCTAGTTATTAATGGTCAAGAATATACATTGTCCTATAGCTAATGCAAATGATTGGCAATTAACGACAATCATTTACTATTCATGCACATACAAATGCACTTTTAACCTCAATACATGTATATGTAGATATTATTACCCTTTACATTACAATGTTTCAGTACTAACCAGAACTACTTCAAGCGAACTTTCACAACGCCGTAATATTGCCGAAACAAGTAAGAAACAGTAAGTGGTAACTGCCGAAATAATGTCGCCGATGTCAAAATATTCCAGTATTGTAACGACAGGTCACCGGACCTTATATCTCGAGGACCTACTTTCAACTTTAAATAAAAATGGTCTCTCGAAGACCGATAATTAACCAAAATAAAGCAAAAACATTTACTACAACAGAAGGTGCGAGTAGGGGTCATTGCAGGTCCTCAACATTACGAAACATCTTTTTTGTGGGACCAAACTTGAAATCGCGACATAAAACGGCTGATCAATAGGTATTCATAATAACTTGACTAATGCAGGGATGGAACATCGTTCGTAGTTTACTCGGTTAAATTTTTATAGGAAAATCACTTAAAAAAAGAGACACATTGAGCAGTCAGTTGTAACAAATATACCAAGTACGCAACTATAGTGTTTACTTGATTGTTATTTGCACAATCATCTATTTAGTTTCTCACTTATGTGCTAAATATTCTACCATGGCTGAGAAATATTTTTCACAGGTTATGGTGGATTAACCATGATATCACCTTGGTTAACATAGTAACAGAAAAGTTGGCTAGCGTTCCACTATGATGTGAAGTGGTCAAAGGGCAAAAGCAACGCGCTGATGGTGCCAACCAGAGACCTGTAATTACATCGAAACCTTTCAAATTGGAACATAGGAATTACTGATGGCAAAAATAAGTCGAGTCAAGTAGTACTTAAATATTCCCCGGACGAATTGTTTTACATAGAGCTCAATTACTGAATGACCTTCCTGCCTTCCTCTGGCGCGGTAAACCGTGATAATATAATTACTTTACAAACTGCCATCGTATATTTACTTCCTACTCAGAAAAATGGCATTCTTAAACAGATCTACGTGATTCGCGCGTGCCTACAATTTCGCTTCGTAAGCATTACGAGTTGACAAGTCAGTAAGACTAATTACTTAATGATTATTACATAAGGTATTTATGTATGTATAGCTTGTTGAGATCAAAGATATTTCCAGATAGATTTGAAATACTCCTTGGTTATTATTATTTGTTGTATATTGACGGGAAGTTTACAGGACTTTGATGCGGGTTCGAACTTCTGATCCACAATTTTGATAGTTTAATACTTAGTCTGGTACTCAGTTCTGGTACCTCAGTATCTTATTATGAAACGTACCTACCTACTCGGAAAACCTTGCAAGGTCTACCTCTACACAAGTGTATGTTGAATTTAAATGAAAACGTAGAAATAAAAAGTTCCGGACGAATTGCTAATATAAATGAAGTTCCGGAACATTAAATTGTTGAAACGTTTGCAAAGTACCTATGTTCGGTTTTCAAAGATTATTGCTACACGTAGCGTATCGTAAGTATTAGCCGCAGATGTGTTCTTTTATGGCAGAACGCCTTTAAGCTAGTCGGAAGTCGGAACAATGAACTTAACAGGGTAGAGAGGCCTATTTCCAGCAGTGGACTCTACTAGTAGTGCGTCCGAAAATGACATAACTTAAGGATTAAAACCAAGAAGGCCATTTGTTACGTTGCCAGTCGACTCAGAACATAAAAAATCTATCACAAACATTGATATGGTTTTTATATATCAATGATCGCAAACGATTTTCTTTGTTTACGATAGGAATATTGATGGCAGTTATTATCGAGTCAAGGTGATTGCCTGGCACTGGCCGCTCTAGTACTCTAGTAACGTCCGTCTCATTGGAATTGCGCACATGTCAAGTTCATTGACCTTGTGACGTTTGATAAATAGTTATACATAAACTCACACCTTTTTCCTATTCAGAAAATATCCTTACAATCCATACAAACTCTTTTCGTCTCGTCCACGTTCATACATCCACTGCTGGACATAGGCCTACCCTAAAGGGGGGTTTCGCCATAATCGCAGGCGGGTTGGCGAACGCAGTACGGTTGTTACAGAAGCACAGAGAACACTGCTGCCCATTCTCTGTAAGTCCCTTAGTCGTCTCTTACGACACCCAGGGGAAGATAAGATATGGGATGGTGCTATTCTTTACGTCCGACACCATACAGTACGTCCTCATTACGCTAGTGATATTAACGTCCCAGTAATGCATTAGGTAGCTATCACTAACCGGGCACAAGTCTAGACCAGATTCTAAAATCCTTTAGTTTCTGTGTGTGTTTTTCTTTGCCAGCGAATAGGTAGGTCTAGGTACAGCCAGTTAAATCGCTTTGTCAATAACACAGTTAATTACGTAGTCTAGTCTTGTAGCGGTCGTGATGTTTTCCATTGCAAAGTCATGACAAAGGTAAAGTTTGCGTCATTTTTATCGTAATTATGACAGATGTGTACTTATTGACAGTTTTTTCCTCATCATCATCATCATCTTCCTGCCCTTATCCCATTCTATTTGGGGTCGGCGCAACATGTTTTCTTCTTCCATTCTCCCCTGTCAGACGTCACGGCATCATTGACTCCTTTCTCTTTCATATATTCAGTCTTCACACAATCCATCCAGTTTTTTCCTCATAATGAACACAAATGGCATCGATGAATGTTAAAATGATTGAGACGCGTATTGACAAGCGTAGTGTGGGACGCTCCAAGTAGATGGACCGATAACCTTTAAAAGGTACAGACGCACATTAAGCTGCCCGGGGCGAAACTGACAATTAATCAACGTTGAACTTAGTGTTTTAGCATAAAGTTTAAAATCTGTTAAGGTTTGAGGTTTGGTTTGGTCTATTGAGGTTTGGTTTTATTTTGGTTTGGTTTTGGTTTGTTTTTGGTTTGGTTTGGTTTGTGGTTTTTAAGGTTTGAGAGCAGCGGTGGCCCAGTGGTAACGACCCCGATTTACGAACAGTAAGTCGTGGGTTCGAACCCAGGCAGGTGCATTACTTTGTGTAATTTATATCATTACCACTGCTCTCAAAAACGGTGAAGGAAAACATCGTGAGGAAACCGGCATGTCCTAGAACCAAAAATTCGAAGACATGTGACATCTACCAACCCGCGTGGTGGATTATAGCCCATTCCCTCTCATAGAGAGGAGGCCTGTGTCCCAGCAGTGGGAACATTATAGGCTGATGATGTGTGAAGGTTTGACAGATTGTAGTAGCTTGATGTGCTGGTGTTTGTACCAGGCGAGACTGGATGCGGAATGCTGGCAGAGCGTTGAGTTGAACGCAAACTAAAAAAGACTGAGTAGGTACTGATAAGACCGGTTTTTGTCTAACCAAAGATATCCAAGCAAAAAAAACACTGATTAAAGTGCTTTATTTTGGCCGAAAATAATAAATTGCCGGCATTTATAGTGTATTTTCGTGAGCTGATTTTTTTCTTGTAAGTATCTAATGCGTTTTAGGGCTACAAGAAAGCAGAGGCTGTAATTATCAAAGCGCACGTATGTCATACGACGTTTTATAACATATTTGCGAGGAAATAAATAAAACTCGGACTTTCTTAAACGAAATTTTGATACGCTTGTAAGTATCTATCGGTCGATTTTTCGGGCAAGACGCTTAGAGTAGCCTTTTTCGCTGCCTCTGAGACTTCAGGCGGTGTCGAATTAATAAATTCATCATTACTTGACGACATTTTCAAATAAAAACAATATAGCGAAAAGAAAAAGCGCGCGGATTAATTTTTACTTCTTCACAAATTAGCGAGGCGCTTTTTTTAAGGCAAAGGCACAAAAAACAGCCAGTATTACGAATACAGTAAATTAATATTTTTGTGTTTTTGTTACAGAGAGGTTGAAATTTATTGTCAAAATTAAATAAATTAAAGAATTAAATGTTTACTTATTTTTATTTTATCTCCCAAAGTTAATTTTATTCATAAAATATTGACCACTTTTCTGAAATAAAACTCTTTGCTAAGATTTAAAAAAGTTCCGTTTGTTTTTGACGGAGTATTTTGATGAACCGTGCGTTTTACATTACATTACCGCACAAGTACGTAATGAGATACGATACGATATTGAAATTGGTGAAATAAGAGCAAATGTGTTATAATAAGATTTATTGTTGACTGTACTGTATATACGTTTTTTTTCGTTCCAATTACCGTGTGTGTTTGTTTTTATAGCCAAGGACGTTGGTTGTACATTATATAGGTACGGTTAGCAATAAAAGTCCATTAATTAACACTATCGTTTTAACATTTTCAATCGAACAAATCTGTGTAACAGGCGTACAATGGCAATGTCTTTCATTTTGACAGTGTAACAACATTAATCGCGCATGAATTCGCCGCTAGAGGCGTTCGTGTAGAGTAAGGTCTTCCGAAATATCAGATGTCATAGAGTTTTCGCGCGTTGCGTGCTTTTTTATCACGTATTTTAACTAATATTCATGATTCTGGTCTAGACTGAGTCATTCCTGATTAATTATGACTTGAAAATTTTAAGTAGCAACTTAGGGTCTTATTTATTAGTACTTGGAGGTAGAATGATTTTTGAATGTTCCATGCTTGTTAATGTTAGGGAGAATATTTGTAAATATGTATCTGAAGTTTACACTATGTTGATATACGAAATGAAATAAACTTTTTATGAAGTTATTTGTACTTTAAAGTATAAAATAGAATTAATGACAGGACCTTACTCGACAGTGGCGCCATCTGGTGAGCTTAAAAACGATAGCCCCCATTGAGGTGTTGTTCGTATTTAAAATAAATATTTTGCTCAATAACAAAGATTTTAACGACTTTTGTTGCCATCTGTACTGACCTGCGTGGTTTATCTCAGTAAGTACATAATTACGGTGGACCTCAGACAAGGTTATGTAACTATAAGTAGGTAGGCAGGTACCTAGACAAGCTTGCATAAAAGGAAACTGTCAGATGTTGGAACTACTCGGAACTAAGCGGTTAAATAACTTCATTGTCCTGCTGATATTAACACGAACGTCTAGCAATACCTATAGATTATGAAATGACCGTTATAATCGATATGATAATGTTGCCATCAACTAAAGAGTTTATTCAAAAAAAAGCTGGAACTTTAAGAAACTAGCGCAACAAATAAATAAACCCTTAATTATAGAGGAATTAGTTGGTGAAAATTTACAACCCTGCTAGTGAAACTACGCTGACGTGGCTGGGTTAATCAATAAAAAAAAATGATTGAAACCATTTTTACGTGATGTTTTTTATCATGATTGGATATTGATATCCTTCACGTCATTGAAGCTTAACCAGTTAATTTAAAATGGGCGGGTGGGCCAAGGGGTCTGTCAGACTCTTTCTGACTAGATCACACGATGTTCGTAGTTGAAGCTAGTTTCTTAGTAGAACGTCATGTATGTGAATTAGTCCCTAGTTATCATTTTTTAAGACAGCCGCCAACCGGTTTATTTGAGTCACCATTAATTAGTTTACCGTTTGAATGGTCACTGAACCTAATGTCGTAGTCGGCTATAACCTCTTTAAATTATTGATATGGTTATAATCACATTCAAGACGCTGACAGAATAACTAATAGGTATAACAGACCGCACGTCAGAAACAAAAGCAGATGGTATGATCAAAACTCAAAAAAAAAAACTCAAAAGCATTTATTTCAATTAGACCATTACAGGTACTTTTGAATGTCAGAAAAACAAATAATGCTAAGCTACAGCCACAGACACAGACACAAGGCATAATAACTTTTGAAAGTACTGTAGTTGCCCATTCCAAAGCGTAGATCTCTATGGAGAAGAATGGGCAAGAAACTCCATGGACACTCTTTTCAATCAAAATATTGTACAAAATCTTGGTTACATCATTCATGTTGAGATTACACACACATACATACACAACATATGACATATTATGTGAGAACGATGTAGAAATACGTGCACGTTAAGAGCGTCCAAAGTAAAACATTATATCAACAATTTAAACACAAAGTAAGTAGTTAAAATAAACCATGGCAGCCTAGAGATGACCAGTCCCAACTGACAGCGCCCGTTCACGAACATGACGCATGGATCAGCCGCATTCAGCTCAACCATATTGAAGGATTGATCAGCTCTCATTCTACTGAAACTCCAGGTGTTACCACCGACGACGCGACGGGCGGTCGACTGTACATACGTGCATAGTTTGCACTGTTACAATAATAGACCACCCAAGATACTATTTTATGGGGACATCTTAAGATTAACATTGTCCTCAAACCACAAGTGATCTATAAATGTGTAAGTTTATATGTTTGTTACTGCTGTAACGGCTGATCAGATTTGGATGAAACATGACGAATTTAACGCGAGTGAATTCGGGGGCAAATCCTTGTTGGTTTGATTATTTATGACGAAGTGATTCTTTAGTAGTAGTCCAAGGTTCAGAGTACAGTTATAAGAAAAAAGTTTTATTTTAATTTATGTTAATTTAGCATACATATAAATAACTGGCAGCTGGGTTTTTATGTTTTTTAGGCGATCAAAATACTTTCGATGATGTTTAAACATAAACAGCTAACATGTATTTAAAAAAAAAACTGGTAAAAAGTTGGAACTTTGACCCCCAATCTCAGTAACTAGAAGTTTCCCACGTATGATCTAGAACAAAAAAATGATCGCAATGACGGGGAGAACAAGTGCCTTTCGGCTTCGTTAAGAGTCTTTTTACATCTATTTCAGATGAGGTAGATATATTTCACTGCAGCCTGATGAAGTTCATAGGAGTAGCACTGGGGTGCATTGAAAATGTTTAGAGGTGTTTTTAAGTGTATTTTAAATGTAATTTAATTGTGTTTTTACTTGTAGGTATTATAAATTATATTCGAGCAACTGGTCTAGTAACTTCAACTTTGACTTACGGAATTATATTTTGGGGCAATGCCACGGGTAAAGATATGGTATTTAAGTGCCAAAAAAGTTGCATTTACAGACAACAGTCATTGTACATCTATGAAACATGTATGTTCGTCAAAAATAATTTAGGTACATAGTAAGTCAGCGCCGGCCGTTGTGATCTGCTACAGTCGGATCTAGTACTGCACTATAAATAAACAGTATTTTTGTAATGGCTCCAAAGGTCTAAGTATAATAAATTACCAAAATGTATGAGGAGTGTAAATTACATTTATTTATAGTAGATAAGACGTATTATTCATCACCACTACTCTCAAAAACGGTGAAAGAAAACATCGTGAGGAAACCGGCATGTCCTAGAACCAAAAAATCGAAGACCTATGACATCTAGCAATCCGCAGTCGGCCCGCGTGGTGGATTATAGCCCATTCCCTCTCATAGAGAGGAGGCCTGTGTCCCAGCAGTGGGAACATTATAGGCTGATTATGATGATGTTGATGATGATGAAGACGTATTACTCTAGCGAAGAATTTTTAAATGATAAGGTATGACATTACCAGCCCTTTAATATAATTTACCATTGACATGCATGTAAAAACAAATTGTTATTGAGTAATAAATCTTTCTTTACTCGAACTTGTCCTTGTGTTGTTTTGATTCACTTACTTATGATTAAAAAACTAATATTTGTACACTGCCAATGTTATTGGTAGGACATAGAGCTCGACTAAAATGTACCCATAACACCTTTATTGTAATACCTGTGTTCACAAATAAAGATTTGATTTGCTTTATTTTTCAAGGTATTTTAACTAAAATAACAACCAAAAATCTACCCACCCTACCTTACCTTTCAAAATAAATTAAAAAACACAGTTGTGTTTTTTAATTTGTTAGTCAATGTAAGTAAGAGGTATATGTAGTAAGGGCTTCGCGTTATAGCGGTGTTATTTACGTAATTTTAAAATAAATAACTAATTAAATCTCCAAATTAGGTACATCTTCTTTTTCTCACACTCCTTGTTAGAAAGAGATCGCAATACTTTAAATTGGCACCGTTGAGCGAATTGAAGAAGTTTCTAGATAAATCATACTAACTAGTAGTTTAATTGGCAAAAACCAGATTTAAAAATACCAAACATTTTTATCAATAACAATTCCAAGGCTAAATTATTATTTATTAATTCCTTCCGTCATAAATAAAACTTGTTGTAGAAAAAAATACTTACTTACTATTGGTATAACTTCTATTTATTCTAGTCTAGATATCAATCAGCATTTGATATCAATATATTTATTATATATAATATACCTTTCGATATTGTATGAATCCTTATCCTTACTTACTTTAAGATATTAGTACCTGGATGGCCGAGCATTGCTGGTTTTTTTGCTTGACGTTTTCTAAAAATGAAACCTAGCTAGATCAATTTATCGCCCCCGCAACCCCCTGCATACTAAACTTCATGAAAATCGTTGGAGCCGTTTCCGAGATTCAGAAAATATATATATATTTAGGTACATATATACAAGAATTGCTCGTTTAAAGGTATAAGATAAGATATTTAAGGTGCCATTAAAATAGATGGACAACCTTTTAGAAATCATTCAGACCACCAAAATAAGGACGATGGTAAAAAAAATAATAGAAAAACACATTAGATGACTTACAAGAAAAAAAATCAGCTAACGAAAATACACAAAAAATGCCGGCAATTTATTATTTTAGATCAATTTGAAATCACTTTAATCAGTGTTTTTTTGCTTGGATATCTTTGGTTAGACGTACTAAACGCTGTGTTAAAATTTGTCCATCTATCTTAATGGGACCTTATATAAGTATTATGTCTGTATAGTATTATATTATATATTATAATTTATTATATAATATAATAATATTATAAAAGCGAAAGTAAGTTTGTTGGTTTGTTTGTTAACTTTTCATGCCTAAACCACTGAAGCAATCATCCTGAAATTTTGCATATACGTTGTCGGTTGTGCAGAAACGGACATTCGGTACCTTTTATCTCGAAAAAAAGTACTATTCCCGAAGAAAACAACAATAACGTTCTTATGATAATAAATGGCGCCACGTGTCTTTCAAATCATGTTTGAATTATATTATTACAAGCAGAGTACAACCCAAAGTGAATGTCGAATTCTAAATTAAAGCGAGTGAAGCGTGGGTAAAAGTTAGTCTATAATAATTTTAGTACACGCACGAACTCACGCCTTTTGCGCGTGGGACGGGCAGAGACTACAGTACGCCACCTGCTACGATCATAGACTACAGAACGCCACCTGCTACGATCATAGACTACAGAACGCCACCTGCTACGATCATAGACTACAGAACGCCACCTGCTACGATCATAGCCCTACCACCGCATGCCATTAATACGCATTCCATTATTATACCACTATAATACGAATCTTTAATTATACACAAATAACAATAAGTAAATCTGCTTAAGGAATATGCGATGTTTGTACAGCCGGGCTATAAAAACCTTGACCTTCCGATGACAAAGAGTACCGTCCACGACGTAATTTTGTAATGCAAATAAGGATGAACATTTTAGTAGCTGAGTGAACCGACTTAAAATTGCAGTACCTACCTACCTACCCTTTTTTTTACCCTTTTTTGGGCCACTGACTACCTATAGCGACTGTCAAAGATGTACAAGTGACAACCGGGACCAACGGCTTAACGTGTTTTCCGAGGCACGGAGGAAACTCGGTATGTAATGGATGGTCACCCATCCACAGACCAATCTAGGCAAGCACGGCTTAACCTAAAGATCGATCCGAGCGGCTTACTTTTTTACTCAATCCATGTCGAATAAGCTCTACAGTATACAAAAATAATCTCTAACTTATTTAAGTTTAGCTACGTTTTCTTTACATTGCTATTTGAACATTATAACCGTGGTAATGACTTTTCAATCGTTACCTTTTGAACTTTCCGTTTTGAATCTGTGGACCGATGCAATTGAAAAAAAAAAAGTATATTTTGTTTATTATTTAGGTACGCGCAACGGCTGATCAAGCTAAACAAAACCAGTTTATGCGGATTTCTCATTGTACAGAAAATATATACAAAGCGAGGCCACGTTATACTTGAAATGTAAAGCTTGATGTACAGACGCCAGCACATCAAGCTACCCGAAACTGTCAGATTTTCCCAATCAACCTTGAACCTAAATCTTTGACATTAAAGTCGAAAATCTATTGAAGAAATCTGACAGATTGTAGTTGCTTGATGTGCTGGCGTCTGTACATAATTTAACTGTTCGGTAGCATAAGTCAATCTAATACAGAATCTGATCCGCGCGGTCTGATCAGATGAACTCGTTTAGTTTAGTTTCATCAATTTGTTTCCAATATTACTATCGTTCTGACTGTTGCCGGCGATATGTACCAGAATGTTCGTCTGATCTAGCATTACCAGGCGTCCGGGTAATAAACCCGGACATAGTTAGGCTTGTTGATTAGATGTTCGACCAAAATAAGCGGTGTCCGGCTTGTCCGGCTTTTCTTAGGCTTTTTACATTTCGCAAACGAGCGAGCGCAGGCGGGTCGACTGTTTATTTATATTTCATTAGAATTTAACAAGATTTATGGTAATAATAAAAAAAGCTTGATTTTACATACCTACATTTTTTTGGTTGTATCAATTAATACTGAGACACAAAATATATAAAAAAGGTACAAGCAGTACTTTTTCCTTAGACACATATAGGGAAAAAGTACTGCTTGAACTTCTTCCCCCAACAGCTGACACATTTGCGCCTCAAAAAGCAAGACACATGCCCAAAGAATTGACAAGAGGTGAAAATGGGTGTCTTAAAAGGCGTAAATGTGTTAGGTGCTGGGTAAAAGAAAAAAAAAGGAAAGACACCAAATTAGAATGCCCAGATTGTGACGTAGGTCTTTGTATTCCATGTTACGGACCACACCACGACGAAATGCCTGGACCATCAACACTTGTCTAAAAAAATTGTAGTGCGGTTTAGGCTTGCTCCGCTAACTTGCACAACAAAAAAAATGCCAAATAAATTGAACGGAATTTGTTAAAACCGAAAGGTTCAAACCAAAAATTTGTCAAAGGCGTGTCTGAGAAGAGAATGCTAAGAGGGATGTGTGGTGTTACGCGAATGGATAAAGTAAGAAACGAGTACATAAGAGGAAGTCTGAAAGTAGTGCCGGTGACTGAAAAGTTGTGTGGTAATCGGTTGGTTTAGTAAAAAAGGTGGATGAAAAACGATTGCATGTAGCGGAGATGAGAATGTTGAGATGGATGTGTGGAGTGACAAGAATGGATAAAGTAAGGAATGAGTATATTAGAGGAAGTTTGAAAGCTGCGCCTGTTACAGAAAAAATGAAAGGGACTCGTTTGTCTTGGTATGGACATGTAATGAGGAGGGATGAAGCACATGTGACTAAAAGAGTGATGGATCTGAATGTTTATGGACGGAGAGCGTGAGGAAGGCCCACAGAGTACATTATTAGGCCAAAGAAAAAATGGATGGATTGTGTAAGGAATGATATGAAGGAGAAAGGAGTGAATGATGCCGTGACGTCTGATAGGGGAGAATGGAAGAAGAAAACGTGTTGCGCCCAAATAGAATAGGACAAGGGCAGAAAAATGATGAGTAGAAGAGGAGGCCTAAAGAAACGATGCCGATGGATGGACTGTGTGAAAGATGATATGGCAAGAAAGGAGGTGTCCGATGAAATGACGAATAATAGAGGAGTATGGAAGAAGACATACGGCGCCGATCTCAAATAACTAGGGATAAGGGCAGGAGAATGATGATGATGAATTTGTAACTTGAAAAATTGTTGGTTAATACCTCTCGATTTTGACAAATTCGCCAATTTATTTGGCTTTTTTTTCGTTTGGACAACTTGGCTGTGCAATCGTAACGCACACGTTGGCCGCGCGATTGTAACCTGGATGATTGCACGGCCATGGACAGCTCAGAAATTACTTAGGTTACAGATGTCATTCCTTTGTCGATTGAAGACTGAATTTGTCAACAATTGTCGGAAAAGAATTCTAATCTCTAAATCATCATTTTACTGAATACTCACTTTGGAAGTAACGACTAATGATTACGCGGCCATACCTTCCAAGGTGAATACTTCGTTAAAAATTGATCTATAGCTAATAATTCTTTTTTTTACCATTGCTGACAAATTTCGTCTTCAATTAACAAAAAGAATCAGATCCCTAACCCAAGTAATTTCCGAAATCCCCATGGTTGCTCAATCCTCAGCGTTACGTTCGCGCTGTCAACATAAACTATGAATTGATTTTAGTATGTTTTCGATTTATGTCGATTTATTCTACCCAGACAACTTTCGGAGCGATTGTAACGCACACGCACAGGAATAACTGTACCTACAATATATATATAATAAATGATTTGATTTTAAATATTTATTAGTTTTATTTTATTACTTACCTACCTCCAAATACAATCAAATAGTAAGTCTAAGTTTGATATTATTGTAAGACAAATAATTTTAGTAAAAATCATGCATATTTCTTATTCATTCACTTCACTCATTTATTTAATGGCGTTTGTGGAAGGAGACACCACAATTTTGCCAATATCACGTAGGTCTATGGTAGACAATTTTATTTCATAATCATATAATCGTTTACTACTACATGGCAGCACTCGGTGTTCAATTCCATTCATTCATTCATTCACTCTTACGCAAAGTATCGAATATGTTATGAGTAAATACAAATTCAAAAGAGAAAAAAAATAACAGGTAGCGCTTGATCCGTGGGGTTACGTTACGGTCTAGTATGAAACAACCTTTACATGTACAGTAATTGTTTTATGACTACCATAAAACTCGAAAATTTTCAAACGCACATAAGCGCCGTGCCGCACTCGGACAAAGTATTCGACGCCGCACTAATGCGTCCAGCCGCACTGCGTAGACTTTGTTCAACCGCACATATGCGTTCGTAGCACTACACGAAAGATTTGTTGAACGCGCATGAGCGTTTGCCGCACAGGGTTAGTGAGCTATTTCGTAGTATTTGCATAAATTTCGCTAATAGTTCAGCAGTCAATGCGTTAATAATGTAGGGTGTCTTTTTACTGAAATGTCCGGCCAAACTGGCTCGTCTGTCCGGCTATTAGGTTTGGCGACCTGGCAACCCCAGTCTGATCAGAGGGATTTGTTAGTCGAACTGTAGGGCTATTACGTATCTCTGTTGACAGTTCAAGTGATGATCACTTTGGCTCAGTGTCCATCGTTTAACTGTCAAAGGTTAGTTTGGTACTAGCTAAGACCAGTGACTATCAAATATGACGTCATTGGCGCTCATCGTCGCTGATGGTCACCGTAACTCATTTTGACAGTTCCTTTCGTATCGATACTTGTATTATTGCGATTGTGTAAGCATAATGGATATCAAATTGATGTTCACTGAGGTCGAAGTTGCTTTCGTGAAAGACACTACTCATAGGTAGTGTTTTTCAAATTCAGTAACGAAGCCGGTATTAAATGTTAACATAACGTTTCTTGTTTTTTTTATTGTTATGTGTGTTTGTGGTGAAGTATGGCACGTATATTAATGCTGGAATTTGCTGAAGAAGAGCGAAAACGAAGTCGTCTGGTGACACTGCGCCGCCTACGCGGTTATGGAATGCTAGAGATAATTTATAATATTCTATTGTGTGTTTATATAGTTTGTGATGTTCTAAAATGTTCATTTTCTTGCATTAATATTAGTTTTTTTTATTGATTATTTTATGTGAATAAAATCGTAAGTAATGGAATGGTATCGTTAGTTCTGATTTTAGCCACGCGCCAAAAGATCCTTGTACCGTTACAAATGAAAAGGTTTGATTTATTAAAGATGGTAGTTTTATAAATAGCTCGTAATACTTTTACCCTAACTTCATTTTCCTACATAATGTAAGTATATTTGTGTTTAAAACATGTTGAAAAAAGGCAATTAATAATAACCCTGTACAAACATTTTATTGTTTGAATTATTTTAATGTAAGTATTAAAGGGTGTAAACAGACTGTTAACGAAGCCGAAAGGCACTTGTTCTCCCCATCATTGCGATATTTTTTTTGTTCTAGACCATACCTGGGAACCTTCTAGTTACGGAGATATTGGGGGTCAAAGTTCCAACTTTTTCACAAGTTTTTTTTTTATACTTGTTTTTAATGTAGGATTTTTACTGTAAACACCTCCAGAACCCTCGTACTATTCAATCCATCCCTCAGCACAATGTTTTGAGTGCTTTACATTGAGTCCTACTGTAAAACGTGATTTTTTAGTCCAAAAAAAAATTCGTTTCCCTGCTCAAATTTTTGCGTAAAGTTACTTAGTTTGATGTACAGACGCCAGCAGGTTAAGGTACCCGTAACTGTCAGATTTTCCCAATCAACCTTGAACCTAATGCTTTGTGAATAAAGTCGATAATCTATTACAGAAATCTGACAGATTGTAGTAGCTTGATGTGCTGGCGTCTGTACCTAATGCTTGGTTGACGGCTTCGTGAAGAGTCTGTTGAAGGTATGTATTAAACTATGTTAGGCCTCTTCTTCGTGCAGGCATCTAAAGGTAAGGTTAAATAAACTTACAGGGTTATATTGATGATTTTCATGATTGTTTCTGTAACTACATAAATGTTACTGACGTGACTCATTTTTTATCTACGTAGGTACAACCTGACACTGACTTGCAAATTACAAAAAACGTAAGAAAATTTGAATTTCGCGGGCTACCCTGGCGCAACCAACTTAAGTTGTAAACGTTAATATATTATGTTTGCATATATTAAGTGGTTTTACATAAATAAAGAGATTATTTAAAGAAGTTATTCAGAAGTAAACACTGACAACACAAAATAATTTACAATAACTATTTCACATGTCATATAATCCGCTAAAAATATAATGTTCCCTTAAATCAAGTATTGTAACGCTCAAAGGGTGCTACTCAACTTAGCCGCATAATAGTCGATAAAATTAGAGGCGTCAAGTACTGAGACGAAGAGCACCGTACCCGGTCTGTTAGCCACCGTAACGTGATGTCCACTCAATGTGATACGCAATACCAATAATATGACTTTCTCGGTTGCCATCAAAGTTCGGCGTACAACTGAAGCTTGATAGCCACCGTCTATCAAAAAGATACATAATAGCCCTGCTTGACAGACATTGGTGCCGATTCCCTTGTTCAAAAACTAAACTAAATTTAAGTTGAGTGAGATGCACTGAACTTAAATTTGGTTTAGTTTGTAAACAAGGGAATCGGCACCATTATTATTCGTAGATTTAGAGCTAGGGCCTCTAGACTACCGGTTTCTAAAAGAAGTAATTATCTCAGCATCTATTTTTAATCTTTTAATTTCATCAATAATTTTCATGGTCAACATTGTTTTGGTACGAATATTTGCCAACCTGTTTTCTATTCGAGCCTAAAAATAACTCACTAATATACTTCCTCGAGAACTAGCTCTACTATTAGGTTCAGTATACAATGTTTTTCACACTCGTGGTTTTCATTTATCTCTACTAGTGTGGTATTTATTTGTATAGATACATTATTTACAAACTACAAATCTATAATAGTAATAAAAATATGTACAAGTATCAAAAGGGTTACAGGGCGTCAAAAAATTCGTCCACATCGCTGTCAATAAGAAAAGTGGAACTTTAAATTAAGTCAATAAGAATAGGTTCAATTCCTATTCGGCGGTAATTATTGTTTTTTATTCTCAGCAAAGAGGCGCATATGCCTTTACGGCGTAAATGTTTCTTTGGAATAGAATATCATAAATAAATTATTGACGCAGAGGTGTGGGAAGTGTCCTGTGACTTTTTAATTGTCATGCAAAATTAAATATGGTTAATTAGTTAAATATGGTTAATTAGTTCGTTCGTTACACCTGTATTTCCCTCACTGTCCTCATTGTTTATGCGTATTTTCTCTAGTTAGTCCGAATTTTCCTACTAAAGTACTAGAATATTGTCATAAACTGGGTACAAATACAGATGTCTGTTATTATTGGGAAATTTCTATTGGATAACCAATATGCCCCATTCGGGGATTGAACCCACAATCGTCAGCACGGCACGCACTCAGCCAGTTTTGATAATTTAGTTTTCTAACTAAATTAAGTTACAAAAACTGTACTTTACTTTAGTTACAAACACTGTACTAGGTATTTAAGTAAATTCAGTACCAAAAGTCAATGATGATGACTTTACAAAACGTTAACAGTAAGTATTTTGTTATTGAAAACTCGCTAATAAATTATAATAACCTTCTGTTGTATTTAAATGTTTTTTTTTCTTCGTGCAAACGTCACAATTAGTCTAGAAAACAAAAGCTACCGATGTAAACCACATTGAATTAATTATCATATAATTTAAATGTCAATCAATTATAAATTATTAAAACTTCATGTAGGTAGGTTTAAATAAACAACAGTATTTTACACAAATCGCAAATCACTGACTTTTGCTGCTGTCTGTACGTTATGACAAAACTAGATAGAAAAGTGTGTCTGTGTGTTTCAAAAAAGAGTAAGCTATATATAGTCTATATGATGATGCCCGTTAATTACGGCAGGGTTCCTCGTTCATCCGACGAGGATAACACAAGGTGGAATTTAAAAAAAACCAATAACGACATCTCAACTACATAGACAGAACATAATATTAAAATATTATAATTATATATGCAGTTTTTGAAGTTATACTTCTTATGGCGCGTTAGGGAAAAATGATGAGAGTAATTTTTTACGATGCGCGCGCACACCGACTCCTAAATTTAACAGCATGAAGTTAGCTAGTCAACATACACCCTGAAGTTAGCTTAGTGTCAGATATTGACAAGCCTAGGTTTTTTATTTTTAATCTACTGCTGGCTGAGATAAGGCGACAGATATTTTTTTTAAAAAGAAGTATAACTTCTAACGCGTGTACATAAGTACACACACACACTTTTTTTTTGTCGGATTCTTTTCCTTGTAAAACAACACCAAATATTTGTTAAGATTAAAGCATCATACAAAAATCTAAGCATCAGTAATTTCTTTTCGTGTGTAATATTCACATCGTTTTTTAGGGATCCGTACATTTTTTGAAAAAACAGAACCCTTATCACTCACCCGGATCACTCGATTGTCTGTCTGTCTGTCCGTCTGTCACAGCCGATTTGGGTGTTGATATTTGGTACAGATATGTAAATCAGTCACCCTAACACGGACGTGTAAAGTAAATTGAATTTTTAAAATGGGCCGTTTTTGTGGGGTAAATTAAAAAATGAAAAATAAAGTTTTGAAAACTATATCGTGTTACATATCAAATAAAAGGGGTCATTGTGAGTATCTCAAAAATTTTGTTTTTTATAATTTTAAAATAAATAGTTTTGAAGTTTAGTAGGAGCCATACAGAAGACACTTTTGCGCATGAGGGTTGTTCTTGCCGTATGAGAGCATATCCTGCTGTTGTCGCGCCTATTACGTAGGACCACTTCCTCTAATCTTTTAAATCTGTGTGGATTTGTTTTGACAAAAACAGCTACTTCTAAAATGTACAGACATGGCAAAGCAAGTATTTTATCTATCTATATATATATATATATATATTACATATAATAAGACAGTAAAAAAACTGTGTCTGTACATTGAATATATTAAACAAAAAATTGGGGGGTGTTTAGAAACAGAAACAGAGCACGAATCCAAAAAAAAAATTCTGTCTGTTTGTCTGTACACGCTAATCTTCGGAACTACTCGATGGATTTGAATGTTTTTTTTGTTGTATAGGTATTAAGTCTGGGCAACATATAGGCTATAATATTTATCTTGGAAACTTGAACACCTGATGCAGAACCGCAACAGACCAGCTAAACTATAAGAGATACAAAAATGGTACCATAGCAAAAATTGTTCCACGTAATGAGCATTTTCTGCTAAGAGAATAAATTTGAAGATCTGGAACAGCTGATGTGGAACTCCAAGAGCCCAGCCACACTATAACATATATAGGAATGACGTCTTAGCAAGAGTTGTTCTGACTGATAAGAACTCTCTATTGACGTATAAAAATTGAAGATGTGGAACACCTGTCATGGAGCTCCAAGAGCCCAGTTACACTATAATATATATAGGAATGACGTCTTAGCAAAAGTTGTTCAGCCTGATGAGCACTCTCTGTTGACGAATAAAAATTGAAGATCTGGAACACCTGATGTGGAAATTAAAGCTATCACTAATTTCACTGTATTTCTACCAAAGGGTATCGTATTACCCAGAACTAACTGGGTTGTGGAGGGCAGATAGACAGTCGTTCCATGTAAAATACTGGTATTCAGCTGCATCCGGATGTACTGAAAGCCGAACCCAACAGCACCACATATACACAATATTCTCCGCCGCGTCTATCTGTCTGTTCTCGATAAACTCAAAAATTACTGCACTGATTTTCATGTTGTTTTCTTAAATAGATAGAGTGGTTCTCGAGGAATTTTTTAGTATATAATTCGTCAAGTTTTTGTACAGATTGGCTAAAATATAATGATATTTGTTGGAGGTGTTGGAAAAAAATAAGCCGTCTGGGGGAGCTTTCAACGAAAACGCTGTCCTTTAAGATATAACAAAATGATGAATGGTTGAATTGTATAAGTATCTTATATAGGTCTACAGAAAAATCCGCTATGGCTTAATTATGTCTATCTACATAACATAACATCACGCCTGTAATCCCCGTAGGGTTAGACAGAGGTGTACCTAATAGTACACCCACATTTCGCCAGTTATGTTTTTTTAAGTCCCATGTAATAGGGGGCGAGCCTATTGCCATCAACCGGGCACAAATCCAGACTCCGTGGCTACTACTGAGAAATTCCTGATGGAAAACCCAATAGCACTTTGCCCGACCTGGGAATCGAACCCAGGACCTCATGCTCAGCAGTCGCGCTTGCGACCACTCGACCAACGAGGCAGTCTTTGTCAGGTTAATTAGTTTTGTTTTTGTCAGGTTAATTTTTAAGTTATTGTCGTCTAGCCACTTTACCATTAGATTTATAGAATCATTTATGTCACGTTCATAAGTATCAACACTTTTACAGGGTATCGTTATGGTGCTATCATCAGCAAATAGTGTCAGAGGTTGAGGGATGCCTTTCGGTAGATCATTTATATATAATATAAATAAAGGAGGCCCTCGAACACTCCCCTGTGGCACACCAAACGAAACTATACGTTCTGAGGATTGAGATACCATTTCATGTTTGCTTTTCATATCAATGTGATTTATATTTGTCATTTGAGTTCTGTTATTTAAATAAGATTTAATTAAATTGTTGACATTTCCTCTAATTCCATATGCCTCAAGTTTATTTAAGAGTGTACCATAATGCACATAATCAAAGGCTTGCGTCATGTCACAAAAAACTCCACAGACCGGTTTCCTCTTATCCACGTTAAATGTAACATTATATAAAAAAAATCATAAAATTAACAGTTTTACCTGTTCTAAATCCTTTCTCCTCGCATAAACTTGAATGTATGTTGTATGTTGTTCCCAGTATGTTGATCCTAGGTTCCACAGAGGCAACCTCAGGAACTTGTTTCAAACCAGTTGTTATGTAGTATTTATAGGATGTTACTGTAGAGCTTGTTTCCAACTATGTGGCCCAACTTCCAGTCTAACCGGACGCAGCCGAGTACCAGTATTTTATATGATATCACTGTCTACCTGACCCCGTCGATACCTCTTGGAAAGATTAGACAGAAATGTAGATTTTCGTTAATTTATTAGACTGTGAGAGCTTCACTAGTCACCAACTTTTTATATTGAGAAGGGCGAGCCTTGGTCTCGTTTATATCTTCCGTTATTGCTGTAACTCACAAGAATCCAAGCATGAAAAGTAGGTACCTATTTAAAAACGAGCCAATCGCTTTATAAATATACAATACGACGCCTCTGTGCCCGAAGTGGTAAGCAGAGGGGCATTCAGAGTGTGTTACATTTATTTGTCTGTAAGGTGCCTATGAATTGTTTAGTTTCATCCTCATTAATAGGGCCATTAGATGGCCACAATTCTTAAATTCTGTCATAAATTGGTTCTTGTTTGGGAGTTAAACCCGCTTGCTCTGGCTGGAGGCCTCAGTAGTAAGACACACACAACACATAATTGCCGACAACCTCCCGATCTAATTAGATATGCCATCATAGTATCTAAAAAAACGGCCCAACCAAAAAAAAACCCAACCCAAAAAAAGTCATAACGACCACTTAGTTCATATTATATGTATATTTATAATATTTAAATCTAATCCCAACTGATATAATTACAAATGTGTGCAGTATACGAGAGTAGTTCATAGCATGTTCATAGCAATAAATAATAAATTATAATGATAATGTAAATGATTGAATGTTTAAATGTAAGTGATATTTTATGTTAAGGTGTAAATTTAAAAAAATCATTGTAATTTCATTCATAAAAAATATTTGTACCCAAAATATTTGCACGCCATGAAAGATGGCAAACATGTCGTGAGCCACTCTTATTAAGATCTTGCATGCATGTATTATTTTAGTTCTGTATGTATACACATGTTTGAGCAAATAAAGTTTTTTATTCTTATTCTTATTCTCATGGGTAAGCTCGGAAAGTTCTTATTTGATGCTAAAAAAGTACCGTTGTTATCTTTATTTCAACATTTCTCTTTAGATTTGTTCTGGATAATTCGGGCTCTTGTTAGAACTTAGAAGTATTAAATTTAGTGCAACAGGCGGTTTCCATTTAGATACCAATCATATCGCATATTAAATGGAACTATTTAATGTAATAAGTTTATTTAAATCTTTACATTATTTACAAACTACAATTAATCTTTATTAGTAAAACAATGGAACTTAAAAATAACTGACGTAATTTGGGTGTACAGACTATTAAGTACACCTCTGCCTAACCCTTCGGCATTAAAGGCCTAATGTTATGTCTTAGCTAACTAAAAGCTATTCATAATTATTTTTACAGTCCCTAAATTAAGGAAACAATGTCTTCGCTTTGCTTAAAAAACGTCAAAAAGAAACTTTTACTCGTAGTTTAAAAAAAAAGCCTTACCTTAAGAATTTTCTTTCACGCTT
This sequence comes from Lycophotia porphyrea, assembly GCA_950005105.1. NCBI lineage: Eukaryota > Metazoa > Arthropoda > Insecta > Lepidoptera > Noctuidae > Lycophotia > Lycophotia porphyrea. The sequence continues at coordinate 2,177,310 of OX465411.1, forward strand.
TTCGCTACGTACCTAATATTATAATCACTGTACGTTATATATAAATTAATAATAATAATCCACACGTCTCTATGGCATGGGGGACGCCAGTCGACTGTGTTCCAAGTGCAGTATTAACTGCCGAATAAGGATTATAGAATAAAAGCCAGGGGCGCGGCAGCGTAGGCGAGTTTTTTACGAACTTGATTTGTTATTACTAAATTTTAAATCGTATAAGATATAGGTAAAGTCTACCACAACAGCTTCCGTTTATTTGTTTGGGCAGTTTTCCAAGGCTGTCAGTTTTCTGTCCTTCTGTATTTATATTTTTTTCAGTGAAAAAAGATTTTAGTAAAAATGATTATTATTTTCTTAAAACTTTTTAGAAACCCGCTAATTCAGTAAATATATAAGGAGAAAATAGCGGGACACAGGACACGGACAGGACTCCGACAGAAAATATACCAAGAGTGAACGACTAAGAGGAAAAAGCCTACCTCCTTCTATTAGCTGTAAAGCTATTTTATCATAATTGGCTTCATAAGTCTGTTAAAACGTAAAGTCCTAATAAGGTCTACAACAAAAAGTAAAAAAAGTAAAGTTCAAAAACTACAAACAGAAACAATAATCTTGTTACTTCAACTTTGGTTTGAGGAAATGAACGAAAGAAAATACTAGTGATTCATGATCTCACCTCACCGCAGTTTAAAAAATGATGAAATAAAACAAATTGTTGCTCACCCCTGCCTCGGCTCGTAATCGCGAGCGCTACGCTACCTTTATTTTGACGTCACAGCTTTAGATCAACATAATACGCTGCAAACATCACATGTAGCAGTACAGTATGAAGAACATGTTACTATAACCAAACCATGACTGCCTCGACATTTGTAATTGAATTTAAATATACTTAGAACTTCTCTATTGCAGCACGAAGTTTAAAATTGCCTCTGCTTATCCCTTCGCAGAATACAAGCGTGAGCTTATGATGATTGTGAAACAAATTATGGCTATTTGTTAAATAGACAATCGTCAAAGCGTCGCGTCTGTCCGTCGGCCATGATGAAATTATGAAAATTTTTGTGCGATGATCAGTTTCACATAACTTTGGTACAGTCGACTGCACGTTGGTCGTAATACTTTTTGTTTGAGCTGGCCAAGCGAAGGACGGAGTTTTTAAAGAAAAGGAGGCCAGCTTATACTCTACTTACGTGCGGCCTTCTGTACCTGATATCTGAAAATAGGCCCTGCTCAGCATAACACAGGTATATGGCGCTCTATACATTCTCAAAATTTAAGGGTTAAAGTAAAGTACCTTTGTCCTATATCGTTTGGTAGTCCTGGGATCCTTATACACCTAGCCAACAACAGTGCTCTGTCACTATGTTTATAAGCAAATATACTCAGAAAAGTATGATTTAAACAATATTACCGCAGCACTCAAAACGCAAAAACAAAATTAGAAAAATATAAATTACAAATATTTTCGTCACGGATGTTTTAGCGACAAAATATAGTCAGTATTTTAATTAAAAGAATAATTTAGCTATCAACTGATGTCTGTCAGACGGACTAAAGAATCGGAGTAGATATAATTCCTTCCTAATTATAAAATAAAAGAAATGGTTAACGCAGGGTATTCTGGAAATGAATCTGTTGTTTTAGCTAGATTCTAGCTAGTGGCTCTCATAGCTTTGTTCAGCTGGTTTGAAGTGTTCCCACAGAGAATTTGAGCTGTAGTTACAGATCTTAGTGAATGTGCTTGTCCGGGAAAGTAGATCATACTTAGTTTTGCTGAAAATAGGGCTACAGAGTCCGTCATAATCACAAACCTAAAAGAAATATTCTTTTATAAAAAGCCACCGAATTTGTTTGCTCCAAATACTTCAAAAGTTTTTTCCGTTCATCAAGTGTTTAATTTAAAGTGTATTATAATACGCAGAGGTCAACTCGACGGACGCACATGCATAATATATAATGAAACGAATCTAAAATGTAAATATATTACGTTCAATGAAGTTCATGGGTCACTGAAAGCAAATGGTAACATGAAACATTATAACGTTACATTTTCCGGGAAGGAGGAAAATGTAAAGTCAACTGTTGAAAAATAACTGCCACCTACCTAAAATCAGGCTTGGAGGAGTTATAACTTAGGAGAAAATCAAAGGTTGTTCAACAGTTTTTAATAAATAGAACAAAAACTATAGGCCCTACCTACATGCTGGAGAGAAACCTATGAGACCAGGGAAGCTGGGCTGGGCCTTCGATCCAGGCCTCTATCGCCGGAAGGGCTCGCTGGCTGTAGTGGAGAGAGGCCCTCGAGCCAGGCCTCTATCGTCGTAAGGGCTCGCTGGCTGTAGTGGAGAGAGGCCCTCGAGCCAGGCCTCTATCGTCGTAAGGGCTCGCTGGCTGTAGTGGAGAGAGGCCCTCGAGCCAGGCCTCTATCGTCGTAAGGGCTCGCTGGCTGTAGTGGAGAGAGGCCCTCGAGCCAGGCCTCTATCGTCGTAAGGGCTCGCTGGCTGTAGTGGAGAGAGGCCCTCGAGCCAGGCCTCTATCGTCGTAAGGGCTCGCTGGCTGTAGTGGAGAGAGGCCCTCGAGCCAGGCCTCTATCGTCGTAAGGGCTCGCTGGCTGTAGTGGAGAGAGGCCGTCGAGCCAGGCCTCTATCGTCGTAAGGGCTCGCTGGCTGTAGTGGAGAGAGGCCCTCGAGCCAGGCCTCTATCGTCGTAAGGGCTCGCTGGCTGTAGTGGAGAGAAGCCCTCGAGCCAGGCCTCTATCGTCGTAAGGGCTCGCTGGCTGTAGTGGAGAGAGGCCCTCGAGCCAGGCCTCTATCGTCGTAAGGGCTCGCTGGCTGTAGTGGAGAGAGGCCCTCGAGCCAGGCCTCTATCGTCGTAAGGGCTCGCTGGCTGTAGTGGAGAGAAGCCCTCGAGCCAGGCCTCTATCGTCGTAAGGGCTCGCTGGCTGTAGTGGAGAGAGGCCCTCGAGCCAGGCCTCTATCGTCGTAAGGGCTCGCTGGCTGTAGTGGAGAGAGGCCCTCGAGCCAGGCCTCTATCGTCGTAAGGGCTCGCTGGCTGTAGTGGAGAGAGGCCCTCGAGCCAGGCCTCTATCGTCGTAAGGGCTCGCTGGCTGTAGTGGAGAGAAGCCCTCGAGCCAGGCCTCTATCGTCGTAAGGGCTCGCTGGCTGTAGTGGAGAGAGGCCCTCGAGCCAGGCCTCTATCGTCGTAAGGGCTCGCTGGCTGTAGTGGAGAGAGGCCCTCGAGCCAGGCCTCTATCGTCTTTAAGGCTCGCCAGGCTGTAGTGGAGGGCTGAGGGACACCAATCGACGGCTTCTTCAGGGTCGTCGTTACGTCTTAATACTCTGTCATAGCTTGAGAAGATAAGCTGAACAGAGATGATGGGGATCAATCTCTCCAATCAATCAGTCTAAGGACGAGGTGATCCAGAACCCATTGCGGGCAATCCGACGTTATTATATTATGTAATTCACTCGCACTTTTTGTCATGAGCACCAAAAGCAGACTGACTTTTGACAGCCTCGGCTTCCTTCATTTCCAGCTGATCGGTCTTTTTTTAATTTTGACAAGATATTTTTAGAACATAAAATAAAGTAGTTTATACCAAGGTCTAATATCAATCACCTATACAACCTAACCACCTAGCTCCAGCAGTGGATTAAAAATAATAAACTAGGCTTGTCATTATCTGACATTGCAAAAGTAAACAAACATTGGAAAATACAAGAACTAAAAGAAAAACCTTAATAATACAAATTACAGAGGTCTAGGAATGCTTAACCTCCAGGCAAACCATTCAGTTACCTGGAGAGCACGTATGATAAAAATTCTACATTATAGTAGCCAAAACGTAAGTAAAAAAACATAAACACAACATTGACAGACGGACAAATTTTATTGAAAATTATTTTGAAATTATAATATTTGGAAATTACTCGTTGTTCGTCTTCAGAGCCGTCTATAAACTATTGCATGTTCTGAGGACCTACATAAAATAATATTCTATCAACGAACAGGTTGACTTTAGCTATCGAAAGTAGTCGATCCTGTTGACAGTTGGCGTAGAAACACGAAACGCTTTGAATGGGATTCACTACGATTATTGATAAGTTTGTTTGTACATATCATCTCGCCTGTTTCCTCGAAGGGGTAGAGAGTGTCAAGTAGATATTGGTGCCGATTCCCTTGTTCACAAACTAAACTAAATTTAAGTTGAGTGCATCTTTTTCTTTCTATTTGATTATGAAAAGGACAGAAGATAAATATTAGTTTAGTCCTAGTAGAAAGAAAAAGATGCACTGAACTTAAATTTGGTTTAGTTTGTAAACAAGGGAGTCGGCACCATTGTCAGTAAAAATTGTATCAATGAGGTGTGGTTTTTAGATATATGTATTTTTTAGCTGTATGATAGAATGGGATCATAACAAGCAGAATATTGCTTCGATTGGGTTTCAAATCCTGAAATCAGATTTAAGAAGACTGTCCTTAGATGACGAACACTTCAAATGCGTTTGCGGGCCACATGGTCGCCCGCGGGCCTTGGGGTTGAGCAGCCTTGCTATAGACTGTATTACACCCACGTTTGGGCAGTTATGTTTAATTCCCATATAGACGAACCAGTGTTGCCCAATGCCCATGATGTTTTTACGAATCTGGGCAGGTACTATATTTGTCTAAATATTTCATCACCACTGCTCTCAAAACGGTGAAGGAAAACATCGTGTGGAAACCGGCATGTCCTAGAACCAAAAATTCGAAGACATGTTACATCTACTAACCCACACTGAGCCCACATTGTGGGTAATGCCCCACCACCTCTTACAGAGGGAAGGCCTGCATCCCAACTGTGGGAACGTAACAATCTGATGGCATTAGGCTCTAAAACATAAAATAAAGACGGAAAATGCCAGCTGAATATATAAACTGCTACAATGTTATAAATACTGCGAAATAATTGTGATCCAACCAGTTTGAAGTCTCTCCAATTAAGCTTTTTTCAAGGGCAAGCATAAGTAATGTTTTAGATATTTGTTGAGGGGATTTCCTCAAAGACTTGTGCACCACCGAAGATCCTGGAGCCCTACCTCGAGTATGGTCATGAGGGCTGCAGAGTTTTTTTTCGGTTCATTCTAAGATAATTGACTGACATGGCGTACTCGTTACCGAGACAAAGCTTGAGTGATCAACACATTCGTGTTCGATTCCCAGGTCGTTCAAAGTGTTTCTAATATTGAAATATTGGGTTAAATGATAAATGATGTTTATTTTTGCAAATAGGTTTTTCAAACACTTTTACACGTTTTTGAAAACTAGATGGGGCCGGTGTTTCGTAACTGACTACTCTGAGAAGAAACAGCCGAAACAAACTCAGAGGTCACAGTCTCTTTTAAAGTCCAGACATTGGTTAAGTCATATGAGGACCATGCAGATTAATGTCGGAGATGGTCGGTTGGTTATTATGTTTTGGGTTTTTTAACACGAATTTCTCAGTAGTAGCCGGGAGTCTGAATTTGTGCCCGGAACCGAATGGAAATAGGCTGGCCCCTATTACAAAGGACTTAAACATAAGTAACGAAATGTGGGTGTATTATCGGTACACCAAGCTTCACTGCTTGAACCTGCGCTGAATACCAGCGTGATGTTTTGTGCTTAAAATGCATAAAACTTTTCTGCTGAACATTTAAATCATTATATCAAGGCACAACAATGTTTTGGCTACAAAACTGACATCTATCGGGCGATGAAAGTTCTATTAAGACTTAACGTGCACCAATGATCTATAGATCTTTGTAGTTCATTTTATACTCCCTAGATGGCGCTAGAATAAATTACGTAATTAAATGATAATGTGTTGTCTGTATCATTTGCTGTAACATTGTAGCATAGTTTGCACTAATGTTTTATGCAATATCTAATTAAGAAATGATTAGCATAACGTCATTTGCAAGAGATTAATAGTAACACAAAATATAACAAACACACACCTGTATTCCTGGAATTGATAGGCAGAGGTGTATTGTATTTAAGGACAACTTAACCCAAGTGTCAACTCTGGGCCCTGGACCGGTCCTGTTGATACACTCGCTACTGCTCGGCAGTCGCACTTGGGAACATAGTCCCAACGCGTCTTTCATAGCATAGCATTTGTCAACTGATTCAATTTGACGTTCAGTATGAACATCGAACTTGAACAAATACTTCGGAATATTATATTTCAAGATTAGTGTTCAGAGTCCGGCTGCTACTTAAGAAGTCTTTCAGAACAAGACAAGAGTTTTGATATCAGCTACTTCGGAAGTTTGCAAATCCAAGTCCCGAGTTCACATGGGTTGTAGTAGTTTGTTGTTCACAGGGTGGTCTAAATTTTTAGTAATACTAGAGAGAGACTTAAGGCGAAAGCTCATCCGGGGAAGCACTACCACTATTCGGTAAATAGTTTCTGACCCTAGGTACAGTCGCTGTGTTTTGCAGGGTGTGCAGGTGTGATACACACAAGAGGCAGTTTTTCGCTAGTGATGCCTCTGGAAAGAGCGAGTTATGAACTGCGTATCATCCCCTTACTTGGAAGTCATTTATAGGTCGTAAGTTCAAAGCCGCCAGCCACGTTATCTACGCCACTGCTCTCAAAACGGTGAAGGATAACACCGTGAGGAAATAAATTAACCACGTCATGTGACCTCCATCACTGAGCCCACGTGGTGGATGACAGCTCCGCGGTCCCACGCACATAGACGAGGCCTGTGTCCCAGCACTAGGAATATTACCAATAAGGTGATTGTGGATGTGGCTGTGACGCAAAATGTCATATTTCGTCGTCGCTCGAAGGTAAACGTTGAGAGAACGGATATATCAATGCCGTCATCATCGTCATTTCAGCCGAAAAACGTCCACTGCTGTACATGGGGCTCCCCCAAGTGTCGCGACATTGGCCGGTCCCGTGCGACTCGGATCCAGCGGATCCCCGCAACCTTCACCAGGTCAGCGGTCCACCTAGTGGGAGGCCTTCCAACGCAACATCTTCCGTTTCGCGGTCGCCACTCCAGAACTTTACGGCCTCACCGGCCATCAGTTTTTCCGTTTTTGTCCTCATTCCTGATTTGATCACGCAAGGAATCTCTGAGCGTAGGCCTCTCCATTGCCGTCAATATAAAATTAAACAAAAAGGTGTTGCGGTATACTCAAAGGCCCAACACATCGACACTGTGTTATATCATGTAAATTGATTGCCATACAAAATTGTGGACTTTCTTTCCTAATAGGAAAACACACTACCTGTGTGTTAGTGAAGGGAAAAAAGACATCGATGATTCCTGAGGGAAAGAAAACCCAGTAACACTTACCCGACCTGGAGATTGATCTGAGGAGGTGTTCAAAAGACCATAATATTACACAGTGGACAGTGGATACACAAGAATATTTTACAGACCAATGTCAAGTTACACTTGTCAGAAGAAAGTTCTTCAAACTTCGTCGTCATCATCTGTCAGCCTTTTCCCAACTGTGTTGGGGTCGGCTTCCAGTCTAACCGGACGCAGCTGAATACCAGTATTTTATATGGAGCGACTGCCTATCTGACCTCTACAACCCAGTTAGTACTGCTGTACTCGATACCCCTTGGTAAGACTGGTTGTCAGAGTTACGGACCAGCTGTAACGACTGTCAAAGATCTACAAATGAAAGCCGGGACCAACGGCTTAGCGTGCTTTCCGAGGCACGGAGGAAAATCGGCATGTAATGGGTGGTCACCCATCCCCGTGGATGGGTGACCACCCATTACATGCCGTGCTTGGCTAGGTCGATCCGTATCGACCTAGCCAAGCACGGCTTATTCAAAGATCGACCCGAGCGACAGTTATTATTTAGCCACAAGCTCATTTATAATATTTGATGATAATTTTAAATGTTTTTACGGAGTGTTCTAGGTAAGTTGTTAGAAAGTATTCCTCAAGTAAATATAAATCTAAAATTAGCCAGACACTTTCACTTACGGCAGTAGACAACCGATGAGATACCTACTTAGGTATGTATATCTGTACTTAAGTATTAAAAAAGTGCATTCAATTAATCATCTGACATCAACTTCAAAAGTCATCGATATTTTTTATCGATGAATAGACTTAAAGTTGTAACTTTGCCTCTCACTATCACACGATGTTGTTTTCACAGAATATGAAAGTAATGAAGCGTTTCCTACAAAAGGTTCGAAGTCTTTCTACCTTGAAATCGAAACTATACCTTAATTATGTTCAAATTAAGTTTATAATTGACTGGCTTATTAGCCCCACATAGGACTCAAGGGTAAGGGACTTTTAGAAGTGAATGGGGACTCACATATTCAGATTAAACGTATTATGAGAAAATTAAGCAATCAAATGTGGACTTTATGCTCGGAGTGGAAAGTTGTATTTCATTCAAAAGTCCTTGAGTACTTAACTCAAAAAGTTATGAAATCGCAAACACATGGGATACTCAGTTGTCACATAAAACCACAAGTAGAATGAATCATTACAGAACAATCTGTCTTCTATTGCGTAATTCATAAAGTCGTAATTCGAATGCTAATCACATATACTTATTACGTTTTACCGATAGTGAAAGTGGATTTTCATTCCTAGTTCGTATTCAGTTTGGCGGCAAAACTGGTGGTCGCTGGTCATACGCGCTTAATTTTTTAATATTGTTTTTTTTTTAATATGGTGGTGTTGGTGACATGAGATTTTGTTGTTATAGAAGTGAGATTTATTTATTTTGTGCTGTGTAAAATGCAACTGTCTTGTAAAATGAGCGCGGAGTCGCTTGTGTGCTTCTTCCTACTTTCTTTTGGTGAGCTAACTTTTTAAATATATGTTCTGTAATAACTTATGGCCATAGACTATTAAAAGATCGATAATTTTGACATTTGTATGTATTATTGTGCCATTTCTGCTTTAGGGATAGGCAGAAGTCAAACTACGTGAAAAATTAGTTACGTGCATGCCTTTGAACGTTGAGATATTAATATTAATAAGTAATAAAATGAATTCATCTAATGAATGACAAACCCTCTTATGCTCGTCATTTGTAGCACATTCACACCGTGACTCGTTACATCATAGTTGACACTGCGAACAGGGGGGTTATAGGTTCAATTTTTTGTGGAGGTCAGATAGGCAGTCGCTCCATGTAAAATACTGGTATTCAGCTGCATCCGGTTAGACTGGAAGCCGACCCCAACGTAGTTGGGAAAAGGCTAGGCTGATGATGATGATCATTAAATATTTGTAAAACCACCCACGATACAGGAGATACTTCTAAAAATTGCCAAGTCAAGCAAAAACTACATGACTCTGTCCTGTAATTTAATGATCATCAAACACATGCAAGTAGTATTCGCAAAGGGGTTGACTGAAGAGGGATATCATTTCCTCATGGTAGAGGTGTGTTGTACCTTGATTTAAAAGTCATACTATATTTTTCTTACTAACTGTACTTTTTGACACGCATACTGATGACGAACCGGGACTTCACTTCAAAATGAAAAATCCATTTGTTTTCTTATGAAGTCGAACCGGGACAGTGAAGAAACGGGCGTAAGTCATAATTTTGCCCTCGAAGTTATACTAATTCAAACGTTTGATTACTGCAGAAGAATATCTTGTTGATATAAAAACTGGTATTTTTTTAATATACATATAATAAAAATTACGCAATTAATGATGCATAACTTGATATCTACTTTCAAATTATACTATAATTATAGAGGCAAAGTTTGTAATTTTGAATGAAATTCTTGCACTAATGGTAAGGCCGACTGTCATCGGCAATATTTAAAACGTTCCCGTGATATAATTTCGTAACAAAGAAAGTGAAGCCACGGGCAAAACCTAGTAGTCAGTTATTGGTTGTATAGCTGTGTCGTTGTGTCAGGTGACTAAGTATTAGTAAATACCTTTGCCCAACTCTTGGCAGAAGGCGGTAGTGCGTAACCGCGCCCATTCCTTACATTAAATCGGTATTTAGTTTTTTTTGGCACATTCTCTATGGAATGTGCCAAAAAAAACTAAATACCGCACACCCAAAAAAAAAAAAAGAAAAAGAAGAAAAAGAATCTTAACGAAGTCGAAAGGCACTTAATTGTTCTCCCCGTCACGTCATTGCGATCATTTTTTTGTTCTAAACCATACCTGGGAACGAAGGTTTCGTTACGGAGATATAGGGGGTCAAAGCTCCAACTGTTTCACAAGTTTTTTTTTTTTTAATACATGTTTTTAATGTATTTTTTTGCTTCAGACACCTTCACGACTCCTTGTATTATTCAATCCATCCATCAGCATAATATTTTGAATGCGTTGAATTTAATCCTACCGTAAAACGTGATTTTTCACCTCAAAAAAAATTATTTCCAAAAAAATTGTTTCCAAGCAATAACTTTTGAGTAAAGTTACTTAGTTTGATGTATGTACATAACCTGCCAGTAACAGTCCCGTCCAAATCGGTCCAGAAAGACAGACAGACAGACAAAATGTAAATGTAATGTGATGAGTGTGTATTATTGTAGTATTGTATTGTGTATTACAAACAGACACTTCAATTTTATTAATTTGTATAGATATAGATTAACAGGAGAACTAACAGCTGTCACAGATGGTGAGATGGATGACAGTTGTAAATGTAACACAGGACCAAATACAGGTTCTCACGGTAAATACAAAAAATAGAGCCAATAAACGGTCAACGGAGCCAAACTGTTTACATAACTAAATAGAACCTAGGTCATTTTAATGCTATGCCTACTGTGTTTTAAGAATATTAAAATTCGATAATGAATAGGCAATTATTTAAATGATTATTAAGTGTTATGTAACCGAAACCAGTATTTTATATTTTAACAAAGAACACGACTCACTAAAGTGGGTCAAATCTTTATAAATATCCGCTTGAGATGTGGTTATGTAACCGAGGCAGAAAGACCTCTTTCCCTCACTTAGTTAGCTGTAAGTTAACTTCGTATATCGCAGTTAATTCACAATCTTATCAAGGGGTATCGCTTTACTGAGTAACTGTGTTCTGAAAGTCAATTAGGTGTAGTAGATAATCCTGTTTTCCCTAAAAACAAAATAGGCCAGTAGGACAGTTTCCCTTTCAGTAATGTGAATTTAAAACCTAGTTAAGAATGAAAGAAAAGTTGGCACATGCTACAAGTTCCCTCAGCATTAAACAGAACACAAAAAAGACAATACCCAGTCCACTGTCCAGTTCAGCGAAATCCAGGGTAGCTAGCGCCCGACCCTGGTTTTCAACTAAGTTTAATTGACTTGAAATGAGTACTTTAATCTTTTCATTTTTTTTTTTACAATATTGTTAAGTTATCGTTATCAGTTCTGGACCTGAAAGTATTCGGGATATTTCTCAGGCTACCGTTTTATGTGTTATGGAGTCCAAATCTTCCCCTTGACCCGTCACTTTGAACTCGCTAATTTGTGTCAAAACTTTGTGGAGACATTATAATGGCTGCTTCGCAAGATTGCAGCCAGTGACACACATACTTGCAAGGTTGAGTTAAGTAACGTACTTACGCAGAGAATTACAATCTTTATTACAATGTGTTTATAGTCTCTTTACGGTTATTTAGACACGAATAGCAAGTGGAGGCAGGCCGCAGGACTCAAAAGCACGGTTGTAAGTTGGAAATATGTAGTAATCATAGAGTTTCTTGCCGGTTCTTCTCCATAGGAAATGACCAACCGAACTGTGCACATTTTGTCGACGTTTTATAAGTGCCCATGTAGGCCTATGTGAAATGAAAAAAATTATTTTGATTTTTGAAACCTAATAATGTAGTACGATACAAATAAACCCGCCATCACTTTTTGACCTGACCCATGATCTGCAACCGCTAAACTAGCCTAGCCTATCTACTAGCTACGCATAGATTGTAGCTAGACCAACAAGAAACTTTTTTATTTCGTTAAGTGTACCGAAATATGTATGAGAAACCTCAAATCACACTCAGACTCGACGACATGCATGATAAAACCTAACCTACAGATTATTCGTCGTTGTGGTTACGGAATCGATGACTGTTGATGTTCATGGAACCACCAACCTCTTTTGAAAGCGAGGTATACATTATACATTTCATAAACACACGGTACGTATGTACATACGTGTATTTACCGAAGGGTTTGTCAATTAAGTGTGTAGACCCACATTTTGCCAGTCATGTTCAAGTCCCATGTAAGTAAAAGTTTTCCATTAACCAGATTTCTAGAAATTCCTAATGTAAAATCCAAATCACATCTTGCCAGTCCTACGAACCGTACCTAGGACCGCATGCTCAACAATCGCGCTTGCGCACAATACCTGACGACACAAACACTATTACTGATTATGGTAACAAGTTGTAATTGTCATTCTTTGCTGTGACTCTACATCTTCCTGCCCTTGTCCCATTCTATTTGGGGTCGGCGTAACACGTTTTCTTTTATCTATTCTTCCCTGTCAAACGACACGGCATCATTTACTCCTTTCTCTTGCATATCATTCCTCAGACAATCCATCCATCTTTTCTTTGGCCTTCCTCTCCCTCTCCATCCATCAACATTCATATCCATCACTCTTTTAGTTATAAGCGTTTCATCCCTCCTCATTACATTCTTTGCTGTAACTAAAGCAACGTATTATTCTCTTTCAGCGTCGTCTTCATTCGCATCGGTGATCATACCCGAAGAGTTGCCGTCGTTGCTGTCCGTCGCCTACTCCAATATACCGCCGATTAAGAAAGGTACCTTCTTCTTGTTCTTTCCTTATCGATGTTAAGTACTCGTGTATTATAACACCATGGGCCCATTCGATGGCGACGTGAGAGGCGTTGCTCAGATCATGAAGCTTGAGGGGGAACTTACATTATGGCGCTCCTCACATAGGCCGGAGTCCCAGCAGAAGGAACATTAAAGGCTGAAAAGTGATGTTCAGGTCACCAAAAGTGCAAAAGAAGAGGCATATGTAGTGTTAAAATATAGTTAGGGAGTAACACTTAATTAGTATTAAGCATCACTAACCAATTGAATTGTGTAATTATTTCAGGTACGGACTCTCGCGTCGGGTTCGGCTTCGCTTTCGGTAACCATGCGGACTTTCAAGTCATGCTCGAGCTGGGACCACAGACTAATACTCAGGCTTTAAGTGAGTATCACTTAATGAAGTTATTCTTGCCACCTCTCCTAGTGATTTTAAAGTTAGGTTTTTTAATGGTTATAGGTACGAGTACCATTAAAAATATAAAACCAGAACAAGACCGAGACAATTTATTTCTTGGTGTTCTTGACATTTTGGTTTGAACCAAACTTATTAATTTACCAAAAAAAATGATGTTCTTGATATCCTGCATTCGACGGTTAGTGTAACTAAACTAACCTTTAGATAATCCTGTGTCCCTAAGATTGGCCCGTTGCCAGACTTCTGGTAATAACATGTTCTGCTCAGGTGGCAATTCATAGACGACCCTGCCCTGCTGTGTAAATGTGGTGATAATTCAAATACGACGGGACACTTAACTATATCGGGTCCTGCCTGTCCTGCTGTATAACAGGAGCTGATGGACGTTTCTGAAAGTGCCAAACTAGTCGCCATATTTTGGCTCGGTTTAATTTTGATTGCCATCGACATGATCAACACGCTCTGAACAAGTTATATGAGTTATTATTTTTTCGTTTATTCATTTATATACATATCTATTATATTTTTAAATATTCAAATATAAAACAATATAAAAAACATTTAATAATATAAAAAATAGTAGCCCACCAGCATTGGGAACAGGGTCCGAGCTACCGGTGGTCAGGGCTGTTGAGAGAGGAACCTCCTGGCAATTCGCGCCGTGTCCAGAAGTACTGCTTTCTGAATCACGCCATTGATCCAGCTGCCAAGCGAGAGCTCCTTAGATGTTGGTCGAGGCTACTGGCTATTAAGCCATTGGCTGACACGACTATCGGCACAATGACTGCTGTACTCACATCCCACATGTCGACAACCTCGCGAGCCAGATCTAGATACTTGAACTGCTTATCTTTTTCTGCTTTCACGAGGTTCTCGTCATGCGGGACTGTTATTTCAACAATCATTGCGCGGCGCTCCAATCGATCTATCACCACAATGTCAGGCTTATTGGCAACAATAGTCCTGTCAGTGGTGATAGATCGATCCCAATACAACGTGATATTATTATTTTATCATTAAGAGATCGATCTGAAGAACCAAGACCCCATCCGCCTGACCATCGTTTGATCGGTCGCGAGCATACACAAAGCGATCGCATCAGTTCTGAAACCATTGGCTTCAGGAAGCGCTCCGGCCGTCGCAGTCGATCGATCTTGGTCAGATCAGATGGATCTAAAGATAGATCTGACCGTGTGTGTAGCCTTAACAGACACCGTTTACTACCGGAAGTGGCACGGCCAACGGGCTATTTATTTAATTATGTTTCCGTAATTAAACACAATATTTTGTTACTTTCACAGACGGCCAAGGCTTCCAGTCGACTTCTTCCAATGCCAAGCGACAGGCGAACTTGCCGCCGCCTTCCAAGTACAACAAGAATAAGGAAAAGGTACTTCAATAAATGTGATAATTAGCACAGTATGTCGAAAGAGCGTACGTATTATAAGGGCGTTGCTTTTTTCGAAAATCAGGCATCAATGCGGACATCTAATTATTGCTAGTGAGAAATTAAAATTTCCCAACTTGAGGGAAACAAAAACCACTTTTTCATTGAATTCCATTCTCAGCAGTCACACTTACCACTGGACTAACGAGTTATGAAACAAACAGCAATAGAGTATCGTCTCTGCCAAACCTATGTGACAGTCTCTTGTAACTCTTACTATGTTATGTTCCAGTACCTACCATCAGATGGCAGCAAATTCCTCCAGAACTGGGCGCAGAAGATGAAGTATCCTCAGAAGCCGTCGCAGAACATGCACCACAAACCCGGAGATGTGCCGAACCTTGAGGACTCCATGGTCGAGCTCGTAAAGAACGACAACGGAGAGTACGAGATCCATCAGCCTAAGCCAGGAAACCTCCCGCACAAGGTACACGATTATTTAGACTTTAGAACTACAAGATAACAACACGCCTGAATTTTTTTGGAGGTATTAGGCTGTAGTGTACCTTTAGTACCGACATTACACCGATTATTTTTAAAAGTTCCACGTTATAGAGGACAGGCCTAATTGCCACCGACCGGGCGCAAATTTTTCCGGGGCGACTCCGGGTTGTTACTGCGAAATTTTTGATGAAATAACACTTTGTGTGACTTGGGATTCGACCCAGGGCCTCATCATTAGCGCTGGTGACCTCTAGACCAACGCGGACCAACCAGTAGATCTATACTGCCGTCATAAGGAAAAAGGGCACAAATAACATTTTTTTCCGAAATTGAGTTATATACATATTCGGAATCAGAAAAAAAGACAATTCTGCCAGTATTTATAACTCAATTTCGAAAAAAAATGTTAGTTGTGCCCTTTTTCCTTATGACGGCAGTATATAGACGATATAACATTTTGAAATTGTCATCTTGTATTTACTACCATAGGGCGCACAGCTTACAGTGATATTTTTAAGGGCATGCGGTGAAACTCATACATCCAGTAATGAGTATCGCCGGATGAAGGAATGAATTAAGATGAACGTGGACAAAGGAAAAGAAGGGATGAGTCTGTAAGGATCCTAACACCTAGGTGTTTGTGGTTTTGTTGTAGTTTCTGCATGGAAAATGTAGTTTCTGCATCTGGGGAAAAAGGCTACGGTTTATGTACAATATGTACATACATAGGTAGGTACATGCACCCAAATCCACGCGGTCGGCCTGTAAAATTAACATAAATATAGTACCTCTCATAACAAAATTAAAATAATATAAGCTACTAGCGACCCGCCCCGGCTTCGCACGGGTGCAATGTATATAAACCTTCCTCTTGAATCACTCCATCTATTAAAAAAACCCGCATCAAAATCCGTTGCGTAGTTTTAAAGATCTAAGCTTACATAGGGACAGACAGCGGGTAGTGACTTCGTTTTATACTATGTAGTGAAGTGATAGTATAGATTCATTTTGGTCGCACAGAACTATTTTTGCCCTCGTCAGCTTCTTGTCTTAGCGGGTTTCATTTTGATCATCTTTTTATTTATGTCAAATACCCTTTGTACTCCCAGGTTCTAGAAGACTTGAAGAGACTGTACAAGATCAAAAGCGAGGCCGCCAAGAAGATGGGCACCGGTGGCACGCAGACGAGAAGCGAGGAAGAAGTGAAGAAGATCACGGAGGATCTGTCCAACGTGGACCTGGATTGAGGCTTTTTGTACTTTTGTAATAAACTGGTTTAGGTTAGAGTTCTGTTGTTTTATTATAATATCCTTCTAATCACGGCGGCCAATCTTAATGGAGATTAGTCACCCAAGAAATATTATAGTGCACAAGTGTGTCCGCAAACGCTGGTGCGGGTGCAGCAGTCTTTTATTTTCGTAATTCTCAGGGAGGGCAATCCGACCCGTGCGGGGAGATACCAGGGACCAACAGGGTTTTCTTGACAGGGGGCCAGGGGGGTGCCACACAGACAACTTCCAAACTCCGAGCTGCTCCTGCTACGGAGAAATTTCTAATGAAAAAACCCAAATATAACTTTTAGACTGGCATAATGTGTGGAGATTTGATGCCAACTTGTATAAATTCTCAATTTTGAACACTGTATGTACTAAGCTTGGCTTGAGATACGAGCAGCATTTCTGTTCACCAATTTTGAAGGGTATATAATTATATGATGCTTGACGACATCAAAGGCATAACACATTTTTCTTCATTGTGCTATATTCAGTTGAAAACTTGACCAAATGCGGTTTTAAAGCTGCCTACTTAACATTACTGTTTTTATAAACCCTTTACTGCTCAACCGAGGTTACGAAACTCCCTAAACATTAGTTAAGGTGTAATGATTGATCAGCCAATACATAGGTAATTAGGTGCTGTGGGAACATTATCACAATGCTGCGTTGGTGAGTATAAAGGTACCTACAGCTAAATGTTAATTGTTGTCATATTGTCCCAGCATTTGTTCTTGTGCGTTTGACAAGACACGACCTTTTGCACATTTCAGTAATTACTTGATTGAAAATGTATAAAAGGTTCTGTTTATGTGTGTTTATTCTGATTTTGAAAAGTGAGTATCTATCTATTTGTTTGGATTGTTGACATTATAACTGTATGCCAGTACGCTTGTGTTCGTCAAGGGAAGGGCAGAGGTGGAGTAGGTAGGTACAAAAATATTCGAAACTTTTGTTAAAGTCAAATGTAAGGGCGTAGCTGTGGTAAGGGCAAGCCATCAAATTGGCACAAATCCAGATCCCGACCGGTTACTGACTACCACTAAATTACATAACATAACACCTGCAATCCCCGAAGGGTTAGGCAGAGGTGTACCTAATAATAACTACACCCACATTTCGCCAATTATGTTTAAGTTCCATGTACATACCTAATAGGCAGCAAGCCATCAACCGGGGCACAAATCCAGTCTCCGTGGCTGCTACTGAGAAAATTATGATGGAAAAACCCAATTACAATTTGCAGGACCCGGAAATCGAACCCAGGACCTCATGATCAGCAGTCGCGATTGCGAGCACTAGACCAACAAAACAGTCCACACTGTCACCGTCAGTCATTACTGATAAATAAGTTTTGAAGTAACACACTTTGCTGGACATGAGTATCGAGATCGAAACTAGGCCCACGTTTTCAGCAGTCGCGCTTGCGACCACTAGACCAATGGGGCAGTCTGTGTATCAGCTTAATGTATTTTAAATGTCTAATGAACAGGTATTCCCAGTGAAGCTATTATATTTCTGGTGATACCGGAGGATGTTCCCGCGGGATTTGCGGCTATCTATGGATTTGCACCACCGATCACTAAAGGTAAATAAATCACTTAGGTATCCACCAACTCCTGGTTAATTGGTTACTGAAAGGCCCATGGAACTAATAAGTAGCTGTACTACGTTCCTTGGACAAGCCAAATAAGTCAAAGAAAAAACTGACAGATTGTCAAACTCTTGCCAAATTATTTGATTGGTTGTTTTTATTTCAGTCAGCCTATTACAGCTTGTTATATGTTTGACACTCAGAAGTTTCTTTCGGTATAAGTATTCTACCTAATCTTTGTTCAGTTCAGGAGCTGACGAGCTAGCTTATAGTTTAGTTGCTAAAAGTTCCCTGACAAAATATTCTTGTCGGTTAGTGAGAGCGCCTTCTCTAATTGGACAACAAAATTATCTGCTCGACGTGTTTAGGTTTGCGCCTCATCTAGCAGCACGTAATTCTGTCGCTCAGAACCGTCATTTGCTAGAGCGGAAGTGCTAACGCACGCACACTGTTTTTATTTTTTAGGAAACGACCATCGAATAGGCTTCGGGTTTCGCCTGGGCAATCATGCAGACTTTCAAATACTGTACGAGTTTGGACCCCAATCACAGACCAGGCCTTTGCAGCCCTCTAGTAAGATGTTCAATAAAATTGTTTAATTACGCTTGTATACCTTAACGGGTGGGCAGTGACAGTTGTAGTGCCTGTAATCTAACCACACATGCTCTAATGCTCTACTCTGCAATATACACACCGGGTACGGCTGGGTAGAGCAGTTTATCTGTACCCAACGTAAATTTCGAGAGATTCATCCCGTAATCGTGATCATTTTTTTTTCTTGACCATTTATTAACTAAATTAAAATTCGAAAGCGATAAGGGAATCGTGAAGGTATCCGTAATTTTTATCGCTTCTGTTGACACGATAAAGAAAGAAGAAGATCGATTCTGTTGACCTTGGACCCCAGGACTGCTAAGGGTGTATTGGTAATTTCGATCGCAATAATGAGTGATTAAATACCTCCATGACCCCTACCTGTACAATGCATCCATCACCACATGTTTTGAGTGCGTTACAAAGCACTACGTAAAAAGTAGTTTCTCGGCATAATTTTTGCGCAGTTGGACTTAGTTTGTACAGAATGTTTGGTTGACGGGTTCGTTCACACCTTGTATTTGATGTGATGATGTTCCAGAGGTTCGTTCCGCGTCGCATCGTCAGCGCTTCGTGCGACGTCGGCCTTTGTTCGAACTGCTAGTTCGCGCAGGCGTCATCAAGAGAAACTCCTATGATTTCAACGTCTTACAGGACTGTGATGATGAACCTAGATAGCCCAGTTCGTAGTGCTGGACTTAGACATAATAATGTATGGAATATTTACGACCTTTTTTGTACCTACCATATCATCCTTCACACAGGTCACCCATCGTTTCTTTGGTCTACCTCTATTCTTATACCCATCCACATTCATACTCAAAACTTGCCTCACAACATTTTCCTCCGCATCATACTTCATATGCCCAAATCAACCAATTACCACAACTTTTCAGTCACCGGCGGCGCTTTCAGACTTCCTCTTATGTACTCATTTCTTATTTAGTTTAGGATAAGGTAACTAAATAAAAACCATCGAATTTTCTGTATTTTTTCTTTATTTCTCATAAAAATGACTTACTACTGTACATTATAACCTAGAACAAGAACTCCCGCCAAAATCGGCGGCCATTTTGTTAATTACATTAATTCAAAATGGCAAAGCGTGTATATGGATTAATTATGTATTTGCCTTCTAAAGCGTACCTATGTGTAATTGTTATGTAGATAATAATTATAAAAATTAATTGATTACTATGAAAATATATTTTTGTATGACTCCGTTATTTTAAAACTGACGGAGGTTTCGATTTGGGATATAAGACGGTGAACATTGACGTGCGGTTGTAGTCATTTCTTACAACCACTAAAACCCTTTAGCGGTGCTGTGTGTACGATATTTTACGGTAAAAAGTCGAGATCATAAACCATCATCCCACTGTGCACACAATTGTAAACAAATGCAGTGTAGACTGTCATATGACCCCAAAATTATAAAGTAAAATATCGCAGGCATTGATGAACGCCGTGTAACGGTTTATTTAGGCCAGCCGTGCACTGATGCCACCACGACTACTGCACAAGCCAGGCTGGCCGCACGCGATTGTGTGTTGTTATACTTGCAAGGGAGGATGTGCCTTACTGACCAAGTAGCCAACTGTAGGTATGCTAGGTACGCATTCAGCAATGAATTTTTAGTTTCACTCAATTGCAAGTGAATAGGTGCTTCTTTATTATTATAACTTATCTAAGTATTAAGTATGTGAAAATAGTTAACGCTTAAAGTTATATCTTACTTAAAACACTTTGTCTCGTTGAACTACAGGCGCGATGATATTACTTCTTTGCAATTAAAAATTGATTTGTGCTTTGCCCTGAATGTGACACATAAAGTGCATAAGCTAGGCTATAAGGTAGCATCAACATGGTGTTAATTTATTCTTGGATGTCCACCAAAACGCAAGAACAAAAACGTGATTTACATAATTTGGAAAAGGCGAAATTATCTACATGAGAAGTAGATATAACATTAGTTAAGGTGAGAACTTATATTTAATTCATAAGATGACGTATTGTATGTACAAGTCTACCTTTTCTGTGTTTTTCAAAAGCGTTAATGTTCTTTTAGTTTCTTACAATCCTTTTACAAAATTGTATAAGAAACATTCAAATGACGTTAATACAAGTGAACTTTATGGTACAGAAGATTTTTTTTAACTTGTGGGTAGTCTAACTTTATGTTTCCATTCAATTCCAGATAATATCACTTGTAAGTATATGTCATTACAGACCTATCCATTACCCAAATAGTTAACTTGTGAATAAATAGAACACTAAATATTAAAGAGCAGGTTTTTGTGCAAAGAAAAATAATTTTACCATTTAATAAAAAAAAAGGATTAAATTAAATCAATGTGTAAAATGGGAAGACAAGCCAATCTAAAATCAGTCATAATGGAAAATTAAATAAGCCCGGCCGTAATTATGCCAAAATAATTAAAGGAACAAAGAAAAATAACCAAAAAATAAATTCAATAAAATTTTATTTCGCCTACATTAAAAATTAGTGTGCTTTGTTGCTATACAAAAGAAAAAAAAATACAGAGTCCAGTTACTTAAAAATACAAGAAAAATTATAAACTTAGAAATTATTTATAATAGTATTAAAATTAGTCTTTTCCACAGATGGCAATAAATTGAACATTAAATAAAGTTAATTACTAGACATTCCTTCGTAACCGCTATACATGAGCTAGAACAAAATTGAGTCACAATTATTTATTTATTTACAAAACGAAAAGGATTTCGGAAGCGACTTTTCTATTAAATTATATTTAATATAATACTTCGTCAAAGGCCTTGAATAGCTTTTGTTTATGTGGAATAGATCAGTTTTATTAGCATGTGATCACGATGACACAATGACACGATGCCACGATGTGACACGTCAGTTGGTTAGGTGACAATTAACAGTTGCACCGCACATGCAATAACAATTATAATATAACCTGCTATAATGTGACCTCGCTCACAAGGGTTTTAATTATAACCCTCAGTTCAAATGATCATTTCGACATTATTAATTGGGACTTAGGCGTCAAAGACTAAAAGTAACGCATTTGGCATCAGTATTAGTTTCTCAGAGAAGTCTTAAGAAATATTTTATACATTTTCTTTGGACGCGTACATTAGTCGCTAGCAAATCCTCACATACATTTTTCTACATGAAATACACGTTTTATGCATACCAAAGCCAAGTTACATTTTCATTGATAAAAAAAAGGCTTTAATTACAAATAAGATGTAAAATGTAACATTGACTAAACGCAATTTGTGACATTTTCGTTACAAACATCTTAAAACATACCGTTGGCGTTATATACATTGGATTTTAAATTGTAGGAACGTGATTCGCACTTACAATTTCTTCTTCGGGTAATGGTTTATAATCCACATCTTCACGGTTTTATACAAGGGATTCAGTAGTAAAGTGAGAGTAGCAACCTCCGGCCTGATAATAAGAATAATAGAGTCACCCACCGCGGCAAATAAAGGTTTCATAGACATTGACTTTCGAATAGTACTGTCTCACTCACTCATACTGATGTGACAGTATTTTTGTATGAGCAATTTTTTACATCTTGTAAACGAAAGATAGTTTTAAAAAATAAATAATAATGCGACGGAAAATTTCGATAAAACATTTTAAATGTTTTTAAGACGTTAGCTTTAAATGTAAACACCATTTTTCTGATCTTAATTTTGGTCTGTTATTGTAGACTTTTTCTGCCAAAGTCTACTAATTTTAATAATTTGAATATTGTACTGTTGCCACAAGATACAATATATTAATAAATGCGCAAATCGATATAATGTACCAAATTATTAGTGGTAAAATTGTTGATAACTTTAACTCACTTTTGGAATGATTAAATTAAATGCAAGAGTTGTAATATTGGTATTTTTGTAAATATTTGAAGAGGTGCTTAAAGTCCAACCTCTCACCAGGAAAAATCAATCAAATCAGCAATAATAAAAATTGAAATTAAATTAAATACGTTTTTAAACCGGGATTAACATAATTAGAAAATGTTGCCAGTATTTTGCCTAATTTTCCATAATTATTTCTTTTTTGTAACATGTAAAATACGTAACGCAGATTTTATCCGGAATCTTTTTTCATAAAAAAAAGTTCTGTCAAAATCCGACTAGTATTTACTAGACTGTCCTGACTGAGCATTATGTATGGCAACCCTTAATCTGACAGTGCACTATAAGGAGATCTATATAGGTAGCAGAACTTTCAGAAGGGTTGCTGAGATTTATTATTATTAAGGAAAGGCTAACTGTAGAATTAAGTAGTTAGGTGGATAGTTACAATGTGACGAAAGGTGACACCGAGTGACACGTTTTGTATCAGTGTGCTTGACACAGAAGACGAAAAAAAAATCAAATCAAGAAGAAGGAAAATTATAATTATGAAATTGAGGTTGTTTTATAATAGACAGAGATTTTATAATAGTCGACTTTAGATGTTAGATGTAGGTACATAACTTTTTCAATTCTAGGCAGGCAAAGTTTTTATTTTATGCCGCGAAATACTCTTGACATCATAGCGCCAGTAGTACACACCAAGAAACAGAGAGGGCGCTCGTTCACTATTAAAAATGTAAAGATGGCAGCTCTGCCGCTGGAAAACAGCGACCTCAAAATGGACTCAAATTGACGAATTTTCCTATAATCTCTAATTTTAATACGTTATTTACATGTTACTTACAATAACGTCATTCGCGACTGCGCGGTACAGTAAATCAGGCGTCAGATTGACACATCGAGCTGTAGAAAGAGACTTGCACAGCTATGAGTGACAGAGACGACGCTATACAAATCCGAACTGTTCTAAGCCCGATGTGCCATATTACCAGCAGTGTACTGTACCTTTATTTTTTAGATTTCGCTTCAATGTAACAGGTTATCGATGCGCAACCTACTTATTAATACTAAAATTACTTAAATATCACTTTTTTAACGATTAACGGTTTTCTCTTATGCTCGTTTAGGCTACCGACTATTCCCGACTTCAATCGACTCAACATTTTCGCATGGACAGAATTCTTCACAATCTTGTCCCTTTTCAACGACAAAATGTAGTTATTTCTAATAAATTTTGGTTAAACATTTACTTATTTGGAGGTGACATTTTGACGTATGGGACAAAATTCTGCCAAACATCAAAGTCGCTAAACCATCAACATTTATATGTTGACACTTTACAATGTTCACTATTCACTCCAGATACTTCAACGTCTACAAGCTAGGTGCACACGTATTCATGCTACCATACATGGTCAGTTCTCTTTTGGCCTGTGTTCCAGCAGAGGGAATATTGTAGGCTGATTATGCTTCCTCAGCAAACGAAGGCAGTCGAAGCGGTTACTCATCACCAGCTTAGCCTTTTCTTGAATTTCAGCGTTATAGTTTCGTTCAGCGCTATCCACTTCACACACAAGTCAGTCCCGCACTACACAGTCACACGCAGCCCTGCGAGTCCCCAGCTAGTCCAGCCCGTCAGTGGGGGCTCAGTACTAGCTGTCGCTGGGCGGCTCGCGCGCGGCGGGCGGCAGGCTGGCGGGCTGCGCGAACTGGTTCACCATCTTCGTCTGCATCATGTTCAGCAGTATGTCGGAGTACTGCTCTATGAGAGACATGGCAGGATTGCTCGCGTTCGTTGCTTCTGTAAACCACATTACATCATTGTTAAATTATCATTAATGATTGATAACAACCGGTGTCAATCAAATTGCAAAATTGCAAAAATAAAACGGGATGGGGGCAGGAGAATGATGATGAGCATCCCGTCCAGGTGTAACTCACCCTTCGACACGAGGTGCTCCAGCTTGTGGCGGGTGCTGTCGACAGCGAGGCGGTACTCCCCGTCCGTGGAAGACAGACTGCTGAGCGCCTGCTCCCCGTTCTGCGTGCGAGTCACCGCGCTGCGCAGCACCTTCTGCGTCTCTAGGATGGCTGCTTCTAGACCTGAGGAGAAACAACTAATAGTTGAAGACTAGCACTTCGACAGCGACTTCATCCACCCTCATCATCTGCCGATTCGCTTATTAACGGCTTAACTTGCTTTCCGAGGCACATTATGTTATAGATGCGCCGGCAATGGTGAACCTTTTTACACCCCTTGAAAAATCTTTCTTATCCTTCTGTACACCATAAAGGGAATCTCTAGATTAAATCTCAGTCCTCAAAGTTAAGGTTTGGCCAGGTAGGTGGCAACTGCTGTCACTCAGGGTGTTGTTGCTGAATATACAGGCTGAATTTTCCAAGTGGTGGATGGCCAAATCCAAAAACTATGAGGAATAGCCAAAAATACTCAATGGGGTCTCGGACCCGATTTTGATAAAAACTAATAGTGTATAAATGACTCACCGCTGATGTCGGCGGCGGCGTTGGGCTCTCTCTGCAGACTCGCGTACAGCTGCACCACCTTGCTGGCCGTCTTGGTCAACTGCTCTGTCAGCGCAGAACACAGCTGCGATGATGACACTGCAACGTAATCGAGGATTGCTTAGTGCCAAAGCGTACCAACCCACATTTCTTTAATAATTCGGTGATTAACATCAAACCAATCAAATATTATCTGGTATCTAGTATAAACAGCTCAATGTACACATATATCATTATCATTCTTTAAATACATTTAATTTACATAAAAATAACTTCAGAAAATGACATTTATGATAATACCATACATTTTGATGGCTTCGTTTTAATTAACCCTGTAGAATATATTTTTCCATCTCATATTGTCATATTTCAGGCCGGTTCTGATACTTACAGTTGGCTTCGGCAGGCGCGTCCTGTTTCGGCCGCTGTCGCGTGTTGGCCGTCAGTCTGGCCGTCACCTCCCGCGCTTTGGCAGACAGGTCCCGCTCGCTGCCGCTGCGACCTGACACCAAGTTATGTATTAATAAAATCAAGCTCGTATATGTCGAAGGTGTAGGCAGAGGTGACTGGTACACCCACATATCATTACTACCAGTTTGAATCCCATTTTATATGGGTGAATTTATTCTTACCTAAGGCACAAATATATACATGAGCTGCTGCTAATAAAATCTAGGAGGAAAACCTATCAACATTTTGCCTGACCTAGGTAAAGTCAAATATTGGCGTGCTATGTTCGAAGACCGCAAGGCGAGTGAACTTGCAGAAAACTCCAAGATTTTTTATGAGCATGATGATAAAAGGAGAACTGCTCACGTTGCCACCAAACGTTAAACGTTCGTAGAGGCTTTCACTCACCGATCCTCCTCTGCGTGTGGTCGACGGAAGAAGCCCTGGGGCGCGGCGGGGCGGGCGCGTCGCTGTTGTTGCGCTCGTCGGCCTCCGAGCTGGACTCCTCGTGCGCGCCCGGCGCCAAGCTCACTGTTTAGTACCGTGTGGTTAATAGCGTGAATGTGCGTAGTAATCGTACTGTTGGTTTTCAAGTGAATATTTGGTATTTAATTTGCTGATGTTAAATTGGTCATAGTTATGCTAAAGCAATGTAACCCACAACGGTAACCTGTAACTCGCAAAGTCACACATGACATCACGCTTCTTATTCCCCAAGGGTTAGCAGAGGTAACCTGCAGCACACTTCTAAAAGTGGGTTTAAAGGAGGTATTTTAATTTTCTGCAAAAATAGATCAGTGATATTCAAAAGCCGTGCTTGGAAAATATTTAAACTCATTCGGGAAATGAGAAACAGGATGATGTGGGTTGATTTGTTTTAGCATAACTGGAATCTAAATCATTCCCATGCTAAAATACTGTATAACATCAATTTAGATCAGAGTTGAATCAACTTTTTGTGAATTTAGTATTCTGTGAGCTAGCTACAAAGTTCAAACTACTGCCCCAGTTCCAGAGTGACTTATCAACATTAGACTACGGTGTACTGTGCCGAGCATAACTAAGCTACCTGTCTTGTGCTGTTTATCTGTAAACATTTTAGCAAACAGCTTGCTGATTATTAATGGTGCATGATTAAGGTACATAGTAATATTTTTCACCAAGAAATGTATCACGTGATTCCTTGACTTAACCAAAGAGTAGCCAGACGCAACTCAGCGCAGCATAGCGTAACGTTGAGTGGTGACGACAAGAGGCTTGGTATCAAACCTGCGCTGTAGGCGTTGGCGAGGCCGCGCCGCCGGGCCGTGTTGGCGGCGGCCTTGTTCATGGACGAGATGGTGGGCCGCATGAGCCCCTGCGGCCGCCCGCCGGCCTGGCGCGGCGGCGCGGGGTCCGACTCTGAGTCGCTCTGGAGGAGAAGGTCACTTAATATTGTTAAGGAGTTTGTTTGTTTCCCCACTTCTTCTCCGCAGCTAAAATACTGAGAAATGGCGGAGGGCGGTTTGAGGGATTGTCTTGCAATTTAAAAAAAAAGTGCCAATTCTCAGACAATTTGAATAAATGAGTTTTCATTTTGATCAAATCAAATCAATGCAAAACCAAGCAACCATACGGGGTGGAAAGGACACCGACGCGAAAACGGGTACCATGTATTCAGTACATCATTCTGAGCCCCCCTACATAGAAATTTTTATAATCAGCTGTTCCATACATTTTGACCGTGTAGGTATTGGACTTTTGTAAGAAACAGCAGATTTTTTTTTAAATAACCGATGAAAAACCAATGAACAAAAAATCTGTTGATGAACGAGTGACGCGAGGATTCTTCGTCTTAGCTCGTAGATCAAATCTAAATTGAGTCGAACCGGACTTTACTTGACTTTCATTAATGCTATGAAACTGGAAGCCTTGTGCCGTGTGTGAACAAGGCGGAGATCGTGGGGCTATTTTAAAACAAAGATCAGTCGCTTCCAAAAAAACGTAACCCTGGGCTTCATTACGAGTTCTTATAAACACAATATAAGTGCGATCATCTTGTTAAGTTAAAATTACCTGATTTAACACTCCAACGCTAGAACTCCTGGTCATATTGGACTTGGTGTTATACCTCGGCGCCGGCCGCACGAAGTTGCTCGGAGACTTGTTGCTGGAGCCGTTCTGTGGCGTCGTCGGCTTCGACGATGGCCCTGTGGTACGAGGGTCAGTCAGAGAAGGAACAAGTTGTGCCAAAACATAAAAACCCACAATCATATGCCAAACTAATTAAATATTTCCCAGGTGCCATCCAGAAAAAAGCAGCTATATACTTATGTTATTTTAATATGTTTTATTAATGCTATTTTTTCAAATGAGCTAAAATCCCAATTGGAAATAAATACTTGAAAGAATGTGTGGGTTGGTATGTTTTTCACGTGTTAGATCGAAAAGAAATGAAAGAGAAGTTACTTTTAGAGCCAGTGTCGCCATACCCTGCTAGTCAGTTAAAATAATGTACCGTTAAGCATTCAGATGACTTTTTTCAATATGCGAAAAATCACGTGAAAGTGCTTATCAAGACATTATATGTAACTAAAAAGTTTGGAGAGATTGGCCCTTAATTTAAAAAATAATTAAATTGAATCGTTAATAGAATGTTATTACACTTATATATATATAAATTTTAAAATAGCCAACTTTACTTTTAAGCAATGTATTACGCGTTAGTAAACACTGAGTTATTCCTCAATAAAATCAAATTATTCTACTATTACTAATTCACAACACAAAAACATGCTTTAGAATAAAAGTTGATAACATAAAGTGCGTGTAAAAGACGAATATTTGGAGTATAACAACGAGGACCTTAAAACTGACTGTAAGTAAAGAATATACCCTCACTACTTATCTGTTTGAACCAGGAATCAAGTAAATCAGCCCAGTTATAATGGAGTAATCGTTGTACATACATGGGAAAAAATATACTCGCCGAACCTCCTCTTTTCTTAAGTTAAGAATACACCTCGTTCATTTTTTTTATTTCAGAAACAACTTGAAAACAAAATTACCATTTCAGACAAAAGTGAATCGTTAGTGCCTGTACTAATGATTACAAATAATTGTATCACAGACACCAGCGCCTTCCAAAAGTGAACTAGTCTAGTAATAAAAACATATGGTAAAAAAATAATTTAAAAAGGAAGTAAAAGTAATTTAAAAATAAAGTTAAAGTAATTAAAAAAAAAAAAGATAAATACTATAAACTAAAATTGAATTAAGTTAAGCTACTTATTTACATCTGCGCGTGAGAATAGCAAGTTCGTTAAAATTTGAGTTAACATACTACGGATGTTCATATGAAATATATTAGGTTTTTTATCGGATTTATTAACGTACTTGGTGCAGTCGTAGGGAGAACAGGTGAAGGACTTAGAAACACTAATTGATTACAAATCAAATGTTGTTATTAAGAAGGTGTTAGCATGTTAATACATTTATCATAAAGTTGAAAGTACCTAAGACAATGAAATTGATAATAAATAAATTATTAAGAAGAGAATAGCTACTACTAGTTTCAGCGACATACATAATTAAAACATAAACCATCCAACACCATCTTAGTAAGATTATATTAAACTAGCCCAACACAGAAAGTTACAAATAAATAATCAATAGGGGTTTGAATATTTTGGCCTGCCTAACTTCCGCCATTTTATTTCAATTTCCAAATAGCAGCCACGCAAACATACATAATATTCAAATAGTTGGCATCAATAGAAATAAGCAGTGTATGGGACAAAATCTCAGTGTTTCTGAAGTATAAATTGACAAAACCCTTTCAGCCCGCGTAGCATGACCACCGTAGAAACGGGTTTTGTCGACGAAGAATCGATCAAAATGACAGATTGTGAGAAGATTTCTATCGTCGCAAGCATAGCGATGTTAGAAATGTAGAAAAGAAACGTTTCTATTCTTCGCCGACAAAACTCTTATATGTAAAGCATGGCTACAATTTTTCTCTACTTTTGACACACATGAAATATTTTTTTCTTCTCAACAAATGTCAAATAGTCTAGAGCATATCGGGCCTAGATAAGATTATTTTTATAACTATTATTTGTGTTTGCGAGCTACTTTGATTTTAAAAAAATGTTGGGGTCCTACCGTCGCCATCTCCTCAGTTTTTATGCCGAGAAGAATGTAAGGAAGGCCAAAAGGAACATTTCGTTAATTTCGCATTGCGAAAATTAACAAAACAAACTACATCTTTCCAATGTTTCAATTTGATGTTATTATTCAAACATAATTTACTCTGCCGTACACGCTTTGTCGACCTACCTAAATTCTGGCAAAGGTGAGGTCATCCTGAAGGTTGACATAAAGAACGCCTTCAATTCAGTGAATAGGGACACCTTGTTAACAGAAACTAAAAAAGAATTACCCCAAATTTATAGTTTTCTTTGGCAATGTTACAGATACCCATCTAAATTACTGTATCGGGACAACCTTTTGGAATCTGCTGTTGGCTGTCAACAAGGTGACCCCCTCGGGCCAGTGATTTTTAGTTTAGCTATTCACCCAATTGTTCGACAGCTAAATTCCAAATTTAACGTTTGGTATCTAGATGATGGAACCTTGGGGGGCGATGTAGATTCTGTTTTAAAAGATCTAAATTTCCTAAAAAATGAACTTCATTCCATTGGCCTCGACCTCAACCTTTCAAAATGTGAAATTTATGTAGCGGACAGTACCGACAGACAACAGACTCTATCAAAATTTAACGCCATAGCCCCCGGCATCAAAATTACAGAAAAAAGCTCTCTTCGTCTCCTTGGGTCTCCCATCTTTGAAAATTCTTTTCCCGATTTTATCGAGGAAAAAATTCAAAATTTCAATGATGTTTCGGAAAGATTGCTCGAAATTAACATACATTCGGCCATCACAATAATTCGTTACTGCTGTTTCAGTCCAAAATTGACGTATTTCCTTCGTGCTTCCCCTTTATGGAAGCACACTCCCCTTTTGGACAAAATGGATGAAATTATCAGACATACTCTAACGTCAATTTTAAATGTGGCTTTGGACGACCGAGCTTGGGCACAAGCTACTCTTCCTATTCGCATGGGAGGACTCGGCGTCCGCAAAATTTCCAGTATTAGTTTACCGGCTTTTATATCCTCGGTCCACGGCACTAAGAAATTAATCAGGAATATCCTGTCTTCCACACTGATTGATTTTGATGTGCCGTGCATGCCCGAGGCTATCGATGCTTGGAAACTCGCTTGCCCGAATACTGAAGAACCCGACCATCCATTTTCCCAGAGACGGTGGGACGAGCCGCTCTGCAGAGTAGTTCAGAGCAATCTGCTGAACACATCTGCTACTACTGCTGAGCGTACGCGCCTGCGGGCTGTGGGTGAGTGGGAGTCGGGTCTTTGGCTTCACGCACTACCGTCGTCGAGCATAGGCACATTGTTCGACGACACAACCTTCCGCCTCGCTGTTTCTTTACGCCTTGGTGCCGCTTGCTGTTCTCCTCATCGCTGTCACTGCGGTGAAGCTGTCAACAACCTCGGTCACCACGGCCTGTCATGCAGCCGAAGTGCGGGCCGTTTTGCACGGCACGCAAATATAAATGACATTATCCGACGAGCTCTTGTCACCGTCGGCGTCCCAGCTGTTTTAGAACCCAATGGCTTGGCACGCGACGATGGCAAGAGACCGGACGGCATGTCTTTGTTTCCTTGGAAGATGGGTAGGCCTTTAGTGTGGGACGCAACATGCGTCGATACTCTTGCGCCATCCCATCTTCCAAGCTCATCGTGCTGTGCTGGTGCTGCCGCTGCGGCTGCAGAGAACCTCAAGCGGCGTAAATATAGAAACCTGTGTGGTAACTATATTTTCGAGCCGTTTGGGGTTGAAACTCTAGGGCCGTGGGGTCCGAGTGCTCATAGCCTATTTAAGGAAATTTCGAAACGCCTAGTTGACGCTTCCCGTGTCCCAAGGGCTGGCTTTTACTTTGGCCAGAGGCTAAGTGTTGCCATACAACGTGGCAACGCCGCCAGTCTCTTGGGCACATTACCATCTGACAGCGTTGAGGAGGAGTTTTTCGATGCCCTTTTATAGTTTGTTGTTAGTTTATCTATTTTAGTTTAATAGTTTTTAATTATCAATGTATATAGTTAATACAATAATAAACTCCAATATTTGGGTAATAGAAAAAAAAAAAAAAAAAAAATAAAAAAAAAATTATTTACTTTGTCAACATTCAACAAATTCTTTGCTGAGAAAAACTTTCAAAAACTTCTTTGCTAATAGAAGTCTTCACTTCATCTGAGTCCGAAACAGATTAAAAACTATACGAATAATACGTTTCGTTGTTGCTTTGAGTTACGATCAAAAGGTTTTAAAACTTGTGCATTTGACACATTTTTTTGATTTGGTAACTAAACGTAATGTTATCGTAGGATTCTAAGAGTATCTACATCACTAGCTACTTCTCCGTTGCTATGGATAGACTGTCTATGGATAGACTGTCTTCGCAGAAACTCGACTCTACGGGTCGCCGCATGCTCGAGCAGAGGACATGTCGAGTTGTATAGTAAGAGCTTTGTCGATTCTTGAGGTAGAATAGAGATAGAATTGCCATGCTACGCGGGCTGTACAACTTTAATAGCTTATATTTCAGAAAACTTGAGGCTTTCGAAAATTTTGTCCCTACAATACTTGTTTTTATTGATACCAGCTATTGGTTTATGTGTGGCTGCTAATTTGTAGTTACGCAGGCTAGGCTTCATGCAAAAATATTTTAACCCCTTTCCCCTAAAAATGTTATGTAGATCCCAAATACGTAATTAGACTATGCACTAGATATAATCGCACCACCCCGAATTTCGGACAACACAAACATCTTTTCTCTTTCTCCTACAGATACCTAGTTAACTCCAACCAAACCCAGAGAAACCCAACCAAACCCAGTGAAACCTATCAGCAACACTTGGATCCACCACCAGACGCACCTTGCGGCGTCCTTGGCGCGGGCATGGGCTTGGCAGCGAGATCTGACAGCGAGATGGCGCGTCGCATGCCCGAGCCCTCCTCCTCGCGGTCCGACCCCGACAGGTGCGAGCGGCTCGCCGGCGACACGGCTGCTTATAAGTAACATGCGGTTATAACGAGCTCAACGGTTGTTCATTCATAACAAAACACCAAGATGGACCTCAAAAGAGAATGGGAACCTCTGATTTTGTGTTGGTGTTCCTTTTCAGAATTATTGAAACCATTGAGATTGCTATAACAAAGCACACAACATATAAAAATATAAAACAGGCATGCATGGGAAAATCTCCGCATATGCTAAAAAAAACATGCTGAAAAAAAAAACTGAAAAATAATATAAAAAGCAATGGCCAGTGACATGTCGTGAATCTGCCGTGCGATATAAATATATATATGTTTGCATTTTTTATTTTTGCCTATAATTTTAATTTGGGCGAATTCACAAAATATCACGTTATTTTGTGGGTAACTTTTAGGGTTTTGTTATTGGCCCATAAATATTTTAGCCACCCCTTCACAAAATATAGTAAAAACAAAATTTTGATGGTATTCACAAAAAATACGCAAGGAGTTTTTAAGTTACAATGAAATTTAAAAAAAAATTACTTCCACTTCACCCTTCCAGCACCCAGCATATGAGTCGCACAATAATTCGTTTGTTCGCATAA
The DNA here is from genome assembly GCA_950005105.1 of Lycophotia porphyrea. NCBI lineage: Eukaryota > Metazoa > Arthropoda > Insecta > Lepidoptera > Noctuidae > Lycophotia > Lycophotia porphyrea. Next base: position 2,210,406 of record OX465411.1, read on the forward strand.
CCCGTGTCCGTAGCTATGGACTCGCTAGTCGGGTTCTGGGCATGAATACAAGTCATCTATAGATTATTATAACGACAACTCGGAGACGGGTTGTGGGCACGCGAACGGAGTTTCGTGAAGTTTTCGCAAAGTACTGGGCAGTGAATGGGTTCATCAAAAAATATCTAGGGTCAATACTTTTAACCCAAAAAAACAGCTACCTCCACATTCAAAAACGCAAATAAAAGGGACCATAACGACGTCAAAAAAAGTTGTCACATGCAGTCCCAAACCTTGCGCCGGCGAGAATTTCGATGGCAAGACCGGGCTTTGTAGGGGAACCTTCCTCGCTAAACAAGAACCTCTAGGCGAACCGTAAAGTACCGGCCTTATCTTATGCGGGAAAAGACGGTTTTCCATACACAATCTTGGTGTGGGACCTCTTATGATCTTTCTGAATGGAGTTTTTGGTCTGCTAAAACCGTAAAAGTGAAGTCTTTTCGGAGAGTTTGTGCAACTAGAGCTTGTTGTTGATGATTCATAATTTTCGCTGTCTAGGTGGACATCGGTTTTTGGTATTACCATTTCGTTGTAAACTCTTTGTTTTAAACTTTTCGGTGTGTTTCCTAATTCCGGCTGTATGGTGTTGTTCAACTTTACGACTTCCACAGGGCCTGTGTTCCCAGCATCGTTTGATATGTCTCTTCCAACGGTAACTAGGCCCCCAATTTGATCGGAATCCAAAATGTCTGGCAGACTCAAGTTTCTTTTGATCTCTTTATTATCTGATGTTGTGTCCGTGTCTGTGTCAGCTTCTTCTAATGTGAGGGACGCGAAGTTATGAACAGTTGACGATTGCTTCGTGGCTAACTTCTCGAATTTCCTAGATAGTAGTTTGACTACTCCTTTGCCATCATTTATGTTTGCTTTTAAAGGTCTCATTCTCCATTCTTTGAGTATCTTCTCCTGTAGAATTCTCTTCTCTTCCATTTCTACTAATTTGTTGATGATCTCTATTTTTCTTTCAATATTTTTGTATTTTTTTATTTCATCGGTCATTTCTGGCGATATGTTTTCTTTGGTGTCACTTTGTCTGCTGTGCGAAGGTTTTGATAAATCATTTCGAGCAAGTTTTAAATTCAGTTGATCTTTGGCTGTTTTTGCATATAGCTTGTTATCTTGTTCTGCATAATAATCTAAGGAGTCTTTAGCGAAATCATTTGCGTCGACATCGAGCGAGTCCATGCTCACTTGTTTCAGTCTCTCCATGCGCTGCATTGCGTACACTTCTAAGCTATCCATCTGTATCTCAGACTTATTTTCATTCACGTCTTTTTCTTTGACGAACACATCGAAATGTTTCTCACTGTTGTCTGGTTCTACGTTAGAATTGGCATCTTCTGGCTTCTTATTGGCTAAATAGTTTTTGTTATGTAGTCCATCTAGTTTCGCTTTGTACTGTGACGATATTGATGACGTCAGACCTGATTTCTCAATACCCGCTTTCAATCGGTTATTCATTTTAACAGAAGACGTTCTTTTGATTGGTTTCGGAGGCTTGTGCGGCACAAACTCCATCGTTATTTTAGTATTGTTATTCTTCTGACCTGAACCTCTTTCAAGGCTCTTCGTAGCATTATTATATTTGCCATTCGATTTTTCTTTATTTAACTGGTTTTTATTTACCTTTGTCTGTGTATTCTTTCTTATTTGCTCTTCGAATTTCTCTAAATTTTTTTGAACATGTGAGTGTCGTTTTTCCATAAGATTTTTCAGTGGGTTTGGTTTTGAAGCCGGTTCTAACACTACTTCAAAGCTACAACTCTTAGATTTAACCATAGTATTCTTTTCACAACCTTCCATTTGACTCTTGTATTTATCTGCAAATTTCGGCTGTAGAGATTTGCTAGTGTTAACCATGTAATCTGTCTTATTCAACCTCGGTATTTCATCGGTAAGTTTCTTTTCTTTGTTATACTGCTGAATATTATTTCCGTCGAAATAATACGCAATATTCTTAGCAGGCGGAGGCTGTTTGCTTGAAGAGTCGTACAGGCTTTTAGATCTTGTGACAGTTTTGTGTCCGTCCATGGGAACATCAAATCCGTACACTTTATTTGCAGGTGGTTTAGGGTTCGTTGTGGTAGTGTTAGGTTTGCTTTCTCTGTAGTTAGGGCTACACGCATCTCCCAAATAATTGTTATACATGTAACCGAAATACGCATTGTTAGGACTGGAGCCGTAACTTTTAGATGTGTTATCAAATTCGTAACAACTTTTGCTATTCCGCGGCATACTTTGGTTCTTTTGCTGTTTCTTAGGCTTAGCGCCTTCAAACAACATTTCCAAAGGTGCACTTTTCGTACATTCGGAGTCATCAGAGAGCACACTCTCTAACGAGTTACAGTTTGTCCTACAAAGTTGGTTATCATTGTCCAGGAAGTCGTCGGACAGAACAGATTCCTGACTGCAGCTATTTTTCATGTACTTCTTCTGATTTAAAAAGAAACTAGCGCTACTGTGTCTGTGGTTCTCTAAGTACTCCGTGTCGTGTATGTTCTCGTATGAACAGTTCTGCGAATCGTTTAAATTGTACCTACTGCTATCAAACTTCGCTTGTTGGAAAGCGACTTCGTTGCCGTATTTGAGGAAGATCTCATTAGAAATACAAGAACAATTAGAATTATCACTTAAGACTGATTCGTTAGAGCGTGTGACACACCTCTTAGTCAACACGCTTTGACATCTGTACATGTTGGAGTTGTACTTCATCGAGTCTTCGTCGATATCGTCGAGGTTGGAGGGCATGTTCCTGGGCAGAGTGGAACTCTTCTGATTGGCTATGTAAGCAGGTTTAGCGGGGACTACAGGCTTCTCACTGCCGTAGATTTCATAGTTTGACACGGCTCGTCTTGGTACATTTTTGGTATGTTTTTTACAAACTTTCTTGGAGAATAATTTGTTTTTACAACTAGCATCTTGACTGAGGCTGCAGTCTTCTAAGGAGTCTGACGAGAAGTTACCATCGTCTTTTTCTTTCGTAGGTTTCAAATCGAGATCATCCTGACCTCGCGCCACATCGTATTCATCCAAATCACCATATTTCTTAGTAATTTCTGCTATCATCTTTTCAGTATCCGATTTTATAGTATCAACAATACTCTTACCGCTATCTCGAAGGTTTTTATTATCAAAACCTACGAAGAAGCTTAGGGAGTTTCTCTTTTTGGGGTCTAATGCGTTACTATCAGGTTTCCGAGTCTTCTGATTGGCCTTGTCCGCCCACTTACACTCTTCGGAAACAGGTGACACGGGACAAGACTTATAGTTCTTGAATATACTCCGCGTAGGTTTTACAGACTTGGGCGGAGCTGGTTTATCCTCATTTTTCGTGAGATTTAACGTAAAATTCCTAGGTTTAGGTTCGCGTACTTCCTTCTCAGGAAAGAGGCGACTGAACACTTTGGACTGGACAGGTTTGGTCATGTCGATGGTGAAGGCTAGAGGTTGCTTCGGAGGCAACTGCTCTTTGAACACCATGGGTTTGGTATCGAACGGGGTGTAGTGCATGTTGCGCCGATCGTTCTGAGCGGTTGGTATATTCGCGTGAGGCGGGACGTACGGAACCACGTTGTCTAGGTAATCCGGTATGATCTTATGGTTCAAGTTCGCGGGGATCGCGTAGGGGTTCTTGTTCCGGAAGTCGAGGTAGGGGTTCAAACTATCGAAATAGTTCGAGTTCAGACTGTCCAGGTTCTCTTCCGGACAGGGCAATATTCCTGGTCAGCATTAGGGGAACAATTTTCGTGTTTGTTAGTATTTAGCGATGATTGTGTTACTTATAAACGCTATGTTTGTTGATTACGGTAAGCAGCACTTACCAAGGTCGGTATTTGGATGGAGTGGCAATTAGAATTACCAACAATTGAAGCGTTTATAAGTAATCTTTAATGATGTCACACGTTAGTGGAATCACACATGGCGAATACAGTCCAAGTTTGCGTTCAGTTGTTTTTTTTTTTATATAAAATCCGTTGCTGTTTTGGCAGTATACCTTTGACTGTATTCTCAAAGAAATTGAGCATTCAAAATCGGATAATCTGGACTTTAATACACAATTATTATTATTATTATTTATTTATTTTCAGACTATTTATTGATTGACAAAATTTAAGTGAAATATTATAAAATTGTTGTCCTTCAATGGCTTTTTATTCCTTAAAGATCCGTCATGTTTATTTCAGGTAAATAAAGGGCTGGAAGATACCATAAACCATGTTTTAATGTCACTCCACAAAAAATAAAAACGTCTACCATATAATCACAATGATTACAGTAAATATATTTTTCTCATTTTTTAAACGAGAAACATTGTCAAATACCACTCGTGAATACTCAATCTCATTCAGATAACCAAGTGGAGGGGCAAAATGCAGCGTCTTACCGTAAGGCCGGGAATTGGATGGGATGGCCATGGAGACGGGGCGACCGCGGCGCGAACTGTCCTTCTCCGGGATGTACGACAGGTCTGTGGTGGACTGGCTCGACTTCAGGTTGGAGCGGAACGCCACCTGAGTGGAGCGAGGATTTTTTAAGCGAAGGTTAGATCATAGCATAACATCAAATCTGTTTTTCCAGCAAAGTAAGCTAGTAGTATACAGTCGTGAGAAATAAAGCTACATTTCACCTTTCAGTGGTTATGTTTAAGTCCCATGTAAACACGAAACCTATTGCCATCAATCGGGCACCAATGCTACACAGAGATTCCCGATGGAAAGATTTAATAACACATTGCCCGACTCAGGACCTCGTACTCAGTAGTATAGCTAGACTAACGAAGCAGTGACACACCTCACAATAGGCAGGCATATTCAATTCGGTTGTATTTACTGAACTACAAAGCCGGGCCTAAGGCCTAAAACTGCACATATTCGGCTTTTACTTAGTTCTTACCAATCATCAAACTCCGTTCGACATTTACATTTACCGTCGGTTCAGGTCGGCACTACCCGATACAGATAGTTTTCTTTGAAGACCTGTATGTCTTTCGTGAACACTCTTCATCTAGTGTACGTAGCAAGATGTTAAGTAACTCACAGTCTCTAGCTGGCGGCGCGTCTCCAGGATCCTCCGGTTGAGTTCCTCTCGCCTCCGAGCGGCCTCGGGGTCCAGCATCTTGGAGGGCGTGCGCGGTGCGGGCGAGGGCCGCGCGCCCGGGGCCACGCCGCGCGACAGGTGCTGGGCCGACAGCGACGTGTTGCCTAAGGGGGGGTCGGTTACATTACATAAATATTGCCTAACTTTTGTAAAGGTGGGGTCAAACTAAACGGCTCGGAGAGTAGACAGGCCGCGGACACCGGATATTTTCAAATATTTTGATTGTCAAAGCCCCATGTACCGCACCTCAAAAAGATAAAAATAAGATAGCTTGTCGCTTCCTCGTCGGCCATAGGATTAATGTTATATATCCACCCTCCGTGCCTCAGAAAACGTGTTAACAACAACAATAATATCATTTATGTCAGGCTGCAATGGCCCATGGATATATATCTTATAAACTAACATATGCTGTTAAGCTGTTGGTCCTGCCTGACAATTGTTACAAATATCTAGACTTAGAACCCTAATCTCCGATAACCAGTCTCACCAAGGGATATCAAATTAGTCACTGGGGTGTGGAGGCCAGAATACTGGTATTCAGCTACATCTGGTTAGACTGAAAGCTGACCCCGACATAATTGGGTAAAAGCTAGAGAGATGACGGTGTCTGCTTACCCGCAGTGAGCGTGGCCTCCATATCGGCGCCGCTGAGGCTGTCGAAGGCTGACTTGAGGTACTTCTCGCGCCGCCCCGCCGTGTCCAGCGACTCGCACGACCCCGACAGAGGGTTGCGCTCTGTATTGTCGCCTGAGGGAGTCGACACCTGAACGAAGAAAAAAAAAATTACTAATTGATACTGATTGTGTCGACTTCGCACTCCGTGACAGACTTAGCCATACGAAATAACACAAATTAACCTACAATATTCCCACAGTTGGGACACTGCCCTCTTCTGAGAGGGAGTCGGCCAGACCATGACCCACCAAGTGAACACGTTTCCTCATAACATTCACCTTTACTGTTTTAAGAATGATGGTGTTGAGCTAAATAGCATAAAGTGTTGAGCTGCATGTCAGCTCCGGTTCCACGTGACTCCCTCCCTCAGAGAGTTCCAGCAGTCGGAATGTTATTAGTGAGAGAGTGCCTTCTCGCTATTAACTCGTTACTAATCCATTACATGACCCATATCCAAATGTCTGATAGTCGTTACAGGTAGTCAGGCGCCCAAAAGTCTGAAAAGCAGGATTACCAAGGGATATCGTATTACCCACGTACGTTTGCGTATTATCGTATTAACTGGGTTGTGGAGGTCAGATCAGCAGTCGCTCCATGTGTATTTACTGGTGTTTAGCTGAAACTGGTTAGTCTGGAAGTAGATCCTAACTTAGTTGAGACAGGGCAGGCAGATGAAAAACAATACCTGTGACTGGTTGAGTTGTGCCAAGCTCTTCTGTGACGGGGAGGCGCTAGCTTCTTGTTTGTTTGTTGGGAAAGGCTTAAGTAGATTGAGATCAACATCAAACGATTTATTTCAATGAAACCATTAACAGAAACTTTTAAGCTGTCCAGGAGTCCGTCAGATACAAAGTTGAAGCTAGTTGCCCGTTTCAAAACGTATTCTTAAATATAAGAACGGGCAAAGCACTTCATGGAGCAGTACCTGTGTCCTCACCTCGTCATCGTCGGAGTCCACCGGCGTGCCGCTGAGCTTGGCGTGCGGCGGCGGCAGCTCCAGCCGCGCCTCGCCCGTCCAGCGCTTCGAGCGCCGCATGGACTCGCGGAGCTCGTCGGCATCCATCGCGTTCACCATGAACTCTCTGTGAAAGGCACTTTTTATTATTAAAAACCCTCGTCCGCAGCCGGCAGCAGTGTGGAGTTGTGTCGCAAACTATGTTTCACCTCCTAACCTGCCGTACGAGCCTCAAAACATGCAGTACAAGTGACCTCAGCACTACTATCGACGACGCCGTGGAAGTGGCAAGGTTTTAGGGCCAACAAAAACCAATGACCAATATTGGTGCCGTTTTTAAAGTTCCGTACTCGAACGGGAGCCTATTATTAAACCTCCGCTGTCCGTCCGTCTGTTTGTTAGCGGGCTGTATCTCATGATCCTTTCAAGGTTTTTTTTGACGGCCTCTAACGAAACTTTATACAGAGGAAAATACAACAAATAAATTTCTCACCCGGGCGTGTCGTCATCGTTGTTCCCGGGGTAGTAAGTGGTGCGGCCGCGCTCGGACGACGACGTGCGCTCGCCGTCCGAGATGTCCTCCACGTCGCCGTCGTGCTCCGTGGACTCCTGGTCCTGAGGCGCGCGCACAAACACACAGATGTACATGGTACTCGTGGAAGTACTACGTCTATTTCAATTAGCTGGTGAACCTTCACAAACGTGATCTAGCGATATTTAGAAATACTTAAAGTAAAATTATGTGGATTATTCATAAATGCTGTAACTGTTATGCCATACATTTTTTGACGTTTAGTCGTCTTTCAACTTTAATCAGGGTTTAAAGTCTCTTACAGTTGAGAGAATAATTACGTCTATGAAGTTTTGCCAACTAGTTAAGTCTGGGCTTGTAAATTAAACGTGAAGCCGACTAAACTTAGCCGGCTTTCATATTCTTTTACGTTCTGGGTCCGCTTGCTTTGTCAATTAACAGAAACATTCTAATAGTCTAAAGTTGACCGAGTGAGAGAGGCGAGGATGTTGTTAAAATAACACGTTTGTGGTGCAAGCGAGACTTTTAAAAATGTAACACATTTAAATATTAAAATAAATAATTAACACAAAATAATTAAAATGCAACAAAAAAATAAGTAAATAAAAACAAAAACAATTCGCACCTCGTACTTAAAACTGCCGAGCGACGAATCGTCGGTGTGGTGTCGCGTCCGCGTCTCAGTCGCGCGACTTTTCGACAAATTAATCGTTACCTATCGTCGACAAACATAAAATAACATAAATAAGTGCGGTGGACATAGAAATGTGTTAGAATGAAGAATAATTATGTTTTGTATCTTTGTGACAGTTAGATAATTTCAACCTCAGTGAAGTTTCAATTTAGTGAGAGGTTTTTCAAACGTGGTTAAACAGTTTCGAGGCTGGGTTATACCAGCATGTAAAGAGCTACTATAAAGCATAAAGGTTTCTACACAGTAAGTTTTATTATAAATGTTCAAAGTTCTAGTAAAAAAATAAAGAAAATAATTACATTACGTAATAATTGCATTCCACAATGTATTTTAATTTTCCTGGTTATAATTTAAACTATCTAACTTAGTAGATATAATTATTCTTCATTGTAACACATGCAAAAAATATTAAAAAAAAACTGCGTGTAGATAATATGATTCGGTCAGAAACAAATTTGTTATTCATTCAAGTACTAAATAAGTTTTTTAATGCCAAGGAAATTAACTTCATTTTAACAATAACAGTTTCATTATTATTCACGTTTTACTAAAATTCTAGACAGAATCATTAAAAATAATAAATAATTACAAATTTTTACAGCGTACATACAAAAGCACAAAATATTTAAGCAGGAACATGCGAGCACCATGCAGGGCAGTCAACGACAAAATAATTGGGACGACTGTACAAAATGATCGGACACCACTATAGTTTATTTTTTGTTGCACAAATATTTCTTACTACCTGTTACAAATGCGAAAGTTTGTATGGATGGATGTTTGTTACTAAAAGAATTCAGAAGAAGAAGTTTCAAATGGCACATACGCTACTTTTTTTTCTCTCATCAAAATCTGCGCATTAATCAAAGTCAATCAAGTCCCGGGCAACAGTTAGTTCCCAATATTTTGAAGCTGACTGTATAATCATGCTAAACATAAACGTTGCAAAATATAAGCAGTTATAAGTAATTTGCCAAATATATGCAAACGTGAAGCAATATCCTACTATTATCATGAGAATTTCTATAATATTATTGACCTTCCGTTAAATAATCTCTACAACTTAAATATGTGACTTCTTGTCTTTTTGATGTATATTATTTACTATAGTACTTACTTCAAAAAAATCTTTAACTAAATTATTTATCGTGTTAAATATCTAAAACAAAGAGCAAAACATCCCACAGGCACAAACGAATAATGAGTTACATTTGACGAACAGAAAATGACTAAGAAAATACACAGCGTGTTTTTATGTAACGAAAAATGAACGTAAAAAGCAAAACAATACGAACGAAATGTAACAAACAAATAAAAAAATGAAAGAAAAAAAACCTTGTCCACCCTTGGCGAGATCGTGAGGATATCGTATGTCTTTCTCATGGTCGCATCGAAATTCCTGAATAATGCTTCAACGCGAGGCAACTGGGATAAGTTCAGCGATTTCGGCCTCTAGTCAAAGTTAACCACAACCATAGTGAATGGTTTTTATTCTGATTTATTTTACCCTTTATTTAATCCCACTTTGTTCCGCAAAACGGCTTTGTAAGTAAAAAAGCAAAAAAAAATATAGGAAAAATAAAACAACCCAAAACCATGTTTAATGTGAGATCAGGGGAAAAACAAAGTAAAATAAATGAAACCATTCACAAAATTTAAAAATAAAATAATAACGTTATAAAGTAGGAAAAATATGGCGAAGTATAATGAAGTTTGTTTTGAAAACATAACATTGCATTTTATTCCCAAACAATTAGATGGAACATGATGGAAATAACAAAAAAAAAACATGTACAGCGGATGACGATAGGCCTTTTTGCCCAATTAAATAATGGGCAAAATGTCTATCTTACATTATGCCACTGCAATCACAAACTCCACCACACTTCACAAGAATATTAACTTAAAAAAATATACAGTCAACAGCAAGTCAATATTTTTTTGAATAGAATATAAATTCTAATTAACAATAGCTCGGGATAGCTAGACTAATTGCAGACAACAAAATAACTATTCGCTATCTCAATAACACAGCTGCATGTCAAATTATTATCTCCATCTAAAATCAAATAAAGGCAAATTTCAACAATGAACACGATTAAAACTGCCTCAAAGCTGTCATTGTTATCATTTCTATGGTATATCGACACCGGCAGCTCTAGAACACGTTTTAATTGTGCTAAACGCGTTCAGTATCTGTCGGTTTAACTTAAAGCAATCTTAAGTAATTCTTGCTGCTGACTGCACACAGAACACGTAGTCACCAAACTACCAACACCACAGCATCCACCGTGTGAGTGATTACAACTACAACATGTTAGTGACTAGTACGCGCAAATATTTTGTGGCTACATACCATACATCGAGCTTTAGAAAGAGATGACGCTCTACAAAACCGAACTTGAACAGAAACTCGATATTCTCTCGGTATCATCACCTTCCTCCTACAAGTATATCACAATATACAGCGTGTAAACAGACTCTTCACGAAGCCATTTTTTTTTTTTACGGATGGGAAATCATCAAATGACTTCTCCCGCTCTGGGCAGAGCGGAAGGGAGTGTCAGACTTGTACTGACTAAAACCCATCCATGTTCCTTCCTTGCCCTTTGTGTTCCAGGGCCGCGGTATCTCTTTCGAACAGCCCGCAGCCCTGGCAGGCATCGGCCCTTGCGGGCCCCTCCCTATTTGCTGACATCTCTTTGAGGCGCGCGTGGAACACGAACGCGCCGTCAACACGGCCTGTCGTCAAAAGACGGACGGACGGCGAGCTAACCCATTACTCTCCGTCCACAGGTCCGCGTCTACGGTGGCCGGAAGCCACCACGTGACCCCCGACGCCCGGGGCGTCTCCCACGGTGGCTGGGACGAGAGGTTCTCTCCCTCTCACGCTCCGCCACCTCCTTCGCTAGCATGACTGCTTCGCAGAAGGATGTGACGGCGTCCCTTTCCCTTTCGCTCCGGACCATGGACTGGACCAGGGCCGGACGCGATCGGTCGCCGCCGCCGATCGCCGCTACGAGGACACGGCGGTGCTCCGCCCAAGCGGGGCAGACCTCTACCGTGTGCTCCACCGTATCCTCTGGGCCATCAACCAAGCATTAAGTACATCAAACTAAGTAACATTAAGCAAAAATTATTGCTGAGAAACGACTTTTTTTTTTCAGGGAAAAATCACGTTTTACGGTAGGACTCAACGTAACGCATTCAAAACATTGCGCTGCTGGATGGATTGTAGTACTGGGGGTCGTGAAGGTGTCTTAAGTAAATTAAAATACATAAAAAAATGTATTTAAAGAAAAACTTCTGAAAAAGTTAGTACTTTGACCCCAATATCTCCGTAACTAGAAGGTTCCCAAGTATGGTCTAGAACAAAAACAAAATGATCGCAATGACGGGGAGAACAAGTGCCTCTTGGTTTCGTTAAGTCTTTTTACACCCTTTATAATCTTTCACACAGTCTATCTTGCGTTCCTCAAATAAATATAACTTATTTATTTACCTAATAATAATCAATTTAAATCGAGTTATCAAAACAAGTTCGGCTTTATAGATTTTGTCAAATATGTGTAATATTTAGAACATTTTCCTTTTAGTAGCCATAAAATATTCAGCATGTTTTACGTAAAACAGCGACTATGGGGAAATTGTGACCGTACTGTAGAGATAACCTTCGTGGTCATTTACGAAGTATGACTGGCGTATTATAAATACGGAAGAGATAAACAGTAACTTTAGACTCTATACAATAATGTAAAAATATGATCTTTTGATAAAAAATATCTTCCTAAAACTTTTTATTTTATTACATGCAACAAGGTTAGGTCCCTACAGTACCTACCACACTTGAATTAAAAGAATAAATATTCATAAAGATTGAAATTTTATTTTCGAATAAAATATCGCTCATGTTTTTTTAGATATTTCTGACTCGGTCCGACAGCAAAATTTATTTATTTTATCTAACGACTGCTATCCCCTCAGAATATTTCATTGGACCTTACAATTATGAAATAAATCATAAATAAACGAGGCTTACAGCACATTTCCCCACAGTCACCGACCGACACACATTTACTCTACAGTATATTTTCCTAACGCATCTTTTTTGGTAAAAAAACGCTGTACGAAAAATAAATTGTCATATCTACCAGTTTCTGAAAGGCTAACAAATAAATATAATATCTTCTTAGTTTGATTCTGTTTACTGATTTCTGTTTTTCAGAAACCAGGTGTGAGTCAACCATAAGCGTTGGAGTATCTTGCTTGTTTTGTTTGAACTCGTTCCAGTTTGAACTTGTATGGGGGTGCCATACAAGTTTCTAACTAGCTTTTGTCCCGCGTCTCACATGGGATTTGTCTCAATTTGACCAGAGCTTGTAATAACCATAATCTGATCTCAGTACGTCATATTTGTTTACCAAACAAGACACGAACAGTATCCATCCGCTACTACCACACTTCGAGTTGTAGAAAGAGACAGTCACACATGTATGAGTGTCAGAGACGACGCTATACAAATCCGAACTTTTTCTAAAAGTCGATGTGCGATAACGGTGGTATACTGTATAGTAAAACACACTGTATTCACATACTCATACGACACTAACCTGCTTGACACTGGTCTGGTCTTTCCGCTTCTCAATGTATCGTGTGTCGGTGCCGCTGTCTAAAGAACTGTCCTTAGAGCCGTCCGAGTCGCCGCGTTTTTCTGTGGAAGGTGAACGCGTCATTTAAATTGGTACTAATTACTACACACAGAGTATCTACGTAAAAAATTCGAATAAAAATAGCCATTGAAAGTAACTTGACATTCAGAGAATCTGCAAATGGATATTCCGTGATAGGAATTTTTGTTTTCGAGCTGACATTTTGAAAATCGGATTTTTGCGTCAAAACGCGCTATTCTGCTAGATTCTAGAACGCCACCTGTGGGTGCGTTCGTAACCTAAGGGTTGCTGCTGTCAAGCCGCATAGCACTAGTTAGTAGATGTGGCTCTCACCGGTGTTGGGGTTGATCCTGGTGGCCCACTTGCCGCGCGCGGGCGGCTCGGGTGCGGGGGACTCCCCCGCCGCCAGCTCGTCGCCCAGGCTCTTCTTAGCCCACGTCGGGAGCCGGCCGATGCGGAGACTGGGGAACAAAATGTTTTATTATTTCAAGCGTATATTGACAAATACATTAATTTTCCAATCTTGAGTCTTATCATAATTAAAAAATGTTCTAACCGTAGTACACACACATTTCAGCAGTCAAGTTTGAGTCCATGTAATAAGGGGCGAGCCTATTGCCATCAACGAGGCAGACTCTGGGCTGCTTAGTTATTGTTGGGTTTTCCATTAGGAATTGAGAAATTTTAGATGGAAAAGCCAGTTTTACACTTTACCCAACTTCATGGTCCGAAGGTCAAGCGCTCGAGATCACTATACTAACGAGGTAGTCATATTCTTTTCCATCAAATATTCCTCAGTTACAACCTGGAGCCGGGTGTCGCAGCCAGTTCTGTACTCACGTGTAGTCCGGTACTACGGGGGTCCCGAACTTGTTCTCCTCGTAGGGCAGCTCCCTGGGCGGGGAGCCGAAGTGAGAGTCGCTCTCGCTGTCCAGGCCAGACATGCCGTTACTGGGCGCCGACACTTTCCTGGAAACACACAGTTTTTGATACGGTACAGTTACTACAATTATCTACTAGCTCAATTACTCATTTATTAATTGTAGTTTATGTACCGAGGAGATAAAGCAGTGTCTTATGTCACGAACGCTATTATGAATCCTCTTATATTACTCCTGCACGCGTAGCATGGCTACCATGGAAACAGGTTTTGTGGACGGAAGTATTGACAAAATGACAAATTGTACAAAGATTTCCATCGTTATTAGCATGGCGATGTTAAAAATGTGGGAAAGAAATGTTTCTATTTTTCAGTCGACAAAAGTGTACAACGTCAAGCATGACGATAATTTTCCTCTACCTTTGACACTTGGGGTAGAATCATTTCTTCTCAACAAATGTCAAATAGTCTAAATCACATGAGACCTATAAGACAAGATTCTTTTTATTACTTTTCGTTGTGTTTATTGACCTATATTGATTTTTAAAAGATATCGAGATCCTACCGTCGCCGTCTGCTCAGGGTGAAAGGAATGCTGTACGAATATTAACCAATGCTGTTGATCTCCATGCTGTGTACGGTAAAGATTTTATTAGACCCGTTTTCACCAACTGAATGCCTCATACCTGTTTTCACTAACACTAAGTGGCACCTAACTCAATGCCTAATACCCGTTTTTACCAACACTAAGAGATACCAGAGACAGACAGAGGGAGAATTAACTTTGATTCGTGGAATATCTACATAACTAGCTAGTTCCCCGTCGCTATGGAAATAATTTCTATGTCTTTGTCTTCGTAGAAACTTCGTCTTTGGACATGTATAGAAAGAGCTTTGTCTATTCTTCGTAGAATAGTGATGGAATTAAACATGCTACGCGTGCGAGTTAAGACCAGAATCCTGAGAGCAGTGAGGGATTTAAACTCACCCAAAACGAAGACACATTTATGCCCGAGGAGCATACCCTACTTTTCACACCTATCACGAGGAAATAAAACCTGATTCGATTTTCGAATAATGTCGCCCGCACTACAACAGTCGATCAGCTGTTGCGCTCACTTGGTTAAGAAGCTCCTGTACCAGCTGCGCGCTACAGCTGCAGGCGCGGGTGTGGCGGGTGTGGCGGGTGTACTCACTTGCCCTGGCGGATGGCTTGCTGCGCCAGGCGGGCGCGCATGGTGACGACCATGTCGTGCGGCACTCGCCACACGAAGATGCAGCCGTCGCCCGACGCCGAGATCAGGTGCTGGCAGTCTGGCGTGAACCTGCAACCAAGCATATAGATAGATAGGATACTCTTTACTAGGTACACAATACATCATACTAATTACAAGTGTAAAATGTTGTATTTTTACATAGGGTGACACAATGTTTTCAAGACAACCTTTGGATGGATTAAAAGAAGAAGAGACTCGTAATCAGCTGGAGATACGTAGCGTTTAGCTGTATACTCACTTGAGGCCGGTAACAATCTCGGAGTGTCCGTACATGGTGGCCATGCACTCCCCCGAGTAGTAGTCGTACACGCTCAGGATCTTGTCAGTGCTCGACGTCGCAAGGTAGATACCGCTGTTGTCCAGAGCTACCTGTGAACAAAGAAATAATTTAGTAGTTCAATAAACCTGGAATAGCCACAGTACACAAGTGAAGCGCCTGCACGGGTTTGAACCATAGGACTACAACTAGTACGTCGGGGCTGCCACTGCAACTGGGTCACCACTAATCTATACCCTATATTATCTGTATCTGTACTAAAATATCGAGGCCGACAAATCATTATCATTATGATCATCAATGAAGGAGGACTGTTAAAACTCATTATAGATGGCTTAATAATGTTTTTTTTTTAGGATGGGAAATCATCAAATGACCCCCCCGCTCTGGAAATGTCCCTCCCGCTCTGGGCGGAGCGGAAGGGAGTTACCACTTGTACTAACTAAACTAAACTTGCCCTTTGTGTGCCAGGGCCGCGGTATCTCTTTCGAACAATCCCGCAGCCCTGGCAGTTGATAATCTGTCAATCAGACCAATGAGTTCAAGCTATTTTTAAATATAAAATGACATGAACAGATTTTTAACCAACGACGATGCTTGGAACTGGTCAGCTCGCGCCATTAGTTCCACAGTTATAGTGTAGTTTACCTTGATGAGCGTCCCGTCCTCGGCGGTAGTGCCTCTGAACGTCTTCGTGTGTCGGCCGTGCGCGGCGCTGTACACGCGCACGTTACGGTCCTGGAAGGAACAATATGCATGTTAATATGGCCGTTCAGTTTATAATATGGTAATAAACGGAATGATTTTTTCTAAACAGTTTTTTTTTGTAAGATTTTTTGAGGTTTTGTCTTTAAATACCTCCGTGACCCCTGTACTGTTCAATGTATCAGCACAATATTTAGAGAGCAGTGTTACTTAGTTTGATGTACAGAATGCATGGCTAACGGCTTCGTGAAGGATTCGTTTATACCTTATTTGTACATATATACAAGTGTGCCTCCATACCTGGCAGGCGGTGAGGATGTGCCGGCCGCCCGCGTCCACCTCCATGTCGTACAGCGTGGTGCGACCCGACACCACCTGTCCGCGCTGGAACTGGTAGCCGCCCTCTTGAGTCTGCAAGTGAACAAACAACACGATCAGTACATAATGCTGCTGTTGTTGGGTTTGAGAGGGAGTGGGTGGTACTCCCGAGAGCAGCGATGGCCCAGTGGTAGCGACACCGTCGTGGGTTCGAACCCAGGCAGGCGCATTACTTTGTGTAATTTATTTCATCACCACTGCTCCCAAAAACGGTGAAGGAAAACATCTTGAGGAAATCAGCATGTCCTAGAACCAAAAATTCGAAGACATGTGACATCTACCAATCCGCACTGGGCCCGCGTGGTGGATTATAGCCCAATCCTTCTCATAGAGAGGAGGCCTGTGTCCCAGCAGGGGGAACATTATAGGCTGATGATGATGATGGTTACTCCCGATAACAAATGTAGTCTGGGTGCTGATATCTTAAAACTGAAAAAAAAAAACCTCGATCTACACACTGCTAGCCCCCAGACGCACACAGGCGTGATGTTACACTTACATGGCGCAGTTGTCTGAACAGGATGGTCTTGTCGGCTCCGCACGAGACCATCTGCAGCCCGGCGCCCGAGCTGAGGAACCGGACTGCTGTGATGGACGACGAGTGTTCGTCCAGGGTCTGCATTATCTGGTAACCCTGGAATGATGGAGAGGAGTGTTAGTTTACTTTATCTAAATTAGAATACAGTCAACATAGGATCAGAGTTAGGCGACCAACTGGAGAAGGTGTGGCATATCCTGTGTCGGATAGTCAACAATATGAAGTAAATGATATATACGATCTAAGGGTAGTACTGGGAGCCGTCGTGGTTCGGTCAGGAGTATATGACTGACCCGGTCCACTTGGAAGACGTGTATGAGGCGGTCGCGCGAGGCGGACGCGAGCAGGCGCGGGCGCTCGGCGTACTCCAGGCACAGCACCTCCGCGTCGTGCGCCTCCAGCGTGTGCAGCAGGGTGCCGTCTGTTGCCAGGTGCACCCACACGTTGCCGGAGCGGTCGCCCGACGCGATGTGCTGCCCGTCCAGGGACACGCGCACGCATCTGACGATATACATTCTAAATATTTAGCCCGACGAAGAAAAGCACCTGTCCATTACAAAAAGAAAACGGTAGCGAGAAGTAAATTGTGACTTCCGCTTGGTAGAGAGTACATACCTGACTCCAGTCTTATCATCGTAGGATTTAGACTTATCCTTATCAGTCGTAAGATCAACGTCTTTCAGGAACTTAAGATCCGGGTCGATGTAGAATACTTTGTTCAGCTCCTGAAAATTAAAAAAAAACGGGTATCTTCAGTAAATTACAGTAACTATTATGTTAATACAGCAACATGAAAAATGGACCAATTAAAGGAAAATCTGCTAAATTTTAGAGGTGATTTTAGTTTTAGTAAGACGAATAAATGTGGCGTGTTTGCAAGAAACGAAATGAAACGGAACGAAAGAGATGGAAATTAGTAAGGGATACAAGTTTTTCTACTGTAGAAGTGACGGAAAAAAGAACGAAGTGGGAATAGTCTAAAATAGTAACTTAAAAAAAGTGTGATGGATGTGAAAAGGATTAATGATCGATTGATAGTTGTAAAAGTTAGGTAAGAAAATGTAATGCTGAATATAATTGGTGTGTAAGCACCGCAAGTTGCCGTGTGATGAAAGAATAAAAGAAAAATTTTGGGAGGATTTAGACACCGTCTTGAGGAACATCTCAGTGCATGATAAGTTAATAGTTGAAGGGGATTTTAATGGAGACTCGGGAAAGGGAATCATGAAAGAGTGCATTGCAAATAAATGGGGATTTGGGAATCAAAATAACGACAGCGACTTTACTAAAATCCGCTACCGCATTTGACCTAGTAGTAAAGAACGACGGGCAGCTAGTTACGTATAAAAGTGGCAAACACAAAACTCAATCAGATTACTTTTTAATCGGACGAAACAAGTTAAAATAGGTCCGTACACCGGAGAGCGCCAGGTACTCACGTTGCTGTAGATGTTGGTGGGCGCGGGCGTGAGCTGCCACAGGCGCACGGTGTCGTCGCTGGAGCACGACAGGAAGGTGCCGGGCGGCAGGGGCCGCTCCACGCTGTTCATGTCCATGCCCCAGATGCACGCCGAGTGGTACAGCGCCGAGTGCGACTTGCCCACCTGTGGGGAGCAACCATCTATTAATCACTTACATGAATTTTAAACATGCTTCAGGTAACAGGATGGTTACTCGCGACTTAGTCGGAACAGATATGTCTCAACCAAAGCGATCGGTGTCGTGAATATTGGACCGTCGTGAAATTACGTCACTCATTTATTCGGAAACCGGGACAAATTAAAGCAACTCGCGATACTTTCCAGATGTGTTGGGTATCGATATTCACCTAAACATAATAAATTAAAAAAAGAAAATACTATTAAAGATCATTTTTTTTTTTAAGTTGTTTTTAGTGCAAAAAAAAACTGTTATTTAGAATATTGTAAGTGAACAAAACACGCGACTTACCCGCTTGATATCCCGCACGTCCCACACGTAGAGGCTGTGGTCGTTGTACACGCACGTCAGCTTGTGGTTGCGCGCGTCGTACGTCAGCGCCACCGCGTCCGGGTAGCGCGCGTTCGGCGGCTGGGTGAACATATGACTAGAGACGAAAAAACAAAAAAAAATAAACATCATTCTCTTGTCCTTATCCTAATTCATTAGTGGTCGGCGCAGCATGTCTTCTTCTTCCATACTTTTCTATGACTCGTCATCTCATCAGACACCTCTTTTCTTGCCATATCATTCTTTACACAGTCCATCCATCGTTTCTTTGGACTTCCTCTACTCATATGCCATCATATTATCAGTCCATCCATCATTTCTTAACATCAATATCGTAACATTACGTCACGCCCTTATTAACAAGAGACTAAACAGAAACTTATATTAAACCTTCATTTCACCAGATATGTTAACAGACTAAGCTGTTATCTTAAAAAAAACCCTATTACGATAACGTCTTATAAATCGATGAACGCAAGCTGCACGCACGAAAAACAGTCGCGTTCCGTTTCCTGAGCCGTGCGCGCAAACGAGAGCGCGGAACAAGCGATAGAGAGGCACGATCGGCCTAAGCGTTCAGCCTGTGACGCATCTATGTAATATATAAAATAATGATAATTCAGTGATATCAATTCCATTTAATTCATAAAAGTATGCAATTTTTCTTTCAATGTTTTCTTATGATGATATCACACTTATAAAATTATCGTCCGTAAACAGACTTTATAGACAACCATTTTTTTTTTGTGTAATGAAGCATCTTTTCAAATATAAATACAGATATATCTGTGTAAAACGGCCAATCGACCACAATAAAACTATTTCAAGCAAGACTGTTTCTTATTCTTTCACAAAAGAGCATGACTGAACTCCACTGACCTAATATTAGTGCCGAGCGCTACATCGACTCCCAGGTAGTGCGTGCGGGGCAGCGTAGTGATGTAGCGCAGCGAGTCGGGCGCGAAGCACCGCACTATGCCCTCGGCGCAGCCCACGAAGATGTAGTTCGAGCCGATGGCCATGCAGTTCGCCGACGTGGTCTGTGGGAGGGAATCGAAATTGAATATACGTCATTCTATTACCCTACAATTGCGCAAGATTCACATAGTACATTTCGATACAAGTGGGGAGACTTTGACATTGCAGCCGAGGCGGAATTCACACCGAGCCGTACGCGAGGTTGTTATGTAGCCGAGAACTGCAGTGAAAAATGACCACGTCAATCAAAAGACGTTTCTCAATACACTTACGAAGAAATTAACAAAGTAAAAGTTTGAAATACATTGTATTTTGAACCTAATAGTAGTGCGATAAGAGTCAGATTTCGAGGTTTTATATACAATTTTATGGTGTTAAGAACACAGTTTTTTGTAACCAACCTATTATGAAATATCACGAGAAAATCACTTTAAAAATTGTAGTGCAAGATACTTATGCAACCTCATCTGCCTTGCTTAATGCGGGTGCTTACCCTCCCCTCTTATATACAGGGACAAAAACCTCTTTATCACTCTCTTACCCTGTGTGGGTATTTACCCTAGCCACTCTCGTACCCTACGCGGGTACTTACCCTGAGCTCGACCCACTTGTCCAGCAGGCGCCGGCTGTTGAACTCGCACAGCAGCCCTCCGCGCGTGATGGCGTACGTACTCTCGGCCGCGTCGCCCCGCCCGCACACTACGTCGCAGAACTCGTTGTCCTTCTGCTCGCCTAGTATGGCGGAGCGGCCCATTAGAGGGACTGGCTCTTTGAACTGGAAAGGAGAATACAAAATGGATTTTTATTATTTACAAGAAAAAAAAAGTCTATCTTTGTGGCGAAATCACAAGCGCTACGCAATATTCTGAAGTAACGCAAAATCCCCCGCAAATTTATCGGCAACATTAGAATTTATAGAACAGCCTGACGACAAGCAGTAGCCTACCAGACACAACACCCGTCTGGTCGGGGGATTCCCCTTTCGTATGGGGGATGAGGAACTGTACACCCTGTTCCACATACCTCTACGAGTATACCATCATCTGCCAAGCCTTTTCCCAACTATGTTGGGTTCGGCTTCCAGTCTAAACAGACAGAGAAAGCAAGTATTCCAATTGAGTGACTGGAGTATCTGCCCTCCACAACTCAATTAGTGGGTAACACAATCCCTTTGGCAGGACGTTACCCTATAGATGTTTCTCACCTTAGCATTCCGCGAGTACTCCAGATACCAGAACTTGACGTGCCGGAAGCCGACGGTGACGAAGTAGTTGCCGTTCTCCGAAAAACTCACTGCCTTCACTCGAGATGACACCTGGAATACAAGGTTAATATATAATAATTGCGGTCACGGCGGTAGATAAGCCAACTAAGCAGGGGGACACAGGTGCACCGCCCCACTTTCTTTCCATGTGTGTACACACATATCAACTCGGAAAGGGATCGTCACCGTATCGCCTTGCCGTCAAACAGGCGTCAACCTAACGTAAGCACGTAACCAAAGCGGATCAGCAGGTCCGATACGTTGAATCGGCTACGGCTAGACGACGCCGCGCCTACGGCTCGCCGTTCGTGAGCTTGTCCCGAGGCGAGGCGATTACGTTACGATTCCGATTAGCGTGTGTTGCAGTTTCAAAGAAGACTGAATGGCTCGAGTTGATACGTTATAGTCCCCAGGGACGGCAATCCGACACTCGAGACAGAGATCAGGCGCAGGACGGACTGCTAAACGTGCGCACCGTTTTCTTTTTGTGATGACATCTCGTAGTTCAGCCAACGAGGCTAGCTACTGCTTCACCGGTCTAATTTGTGGATGCCTTGAAGTTAAGGCCTCAGCCAGGGGCATGAACTAATATACTAAGCCACCAGTGCACACCGAGGCACAGGAGTGTCACTTCACCGACCTCCTGGCTACTAACTAATCAGAAATTCATAATGGAAGGAATCCAGAAATGTCTCGGTAACAGCCACGTGGTCTACATTTGCGCCCGCTTGACGGCAATAGGCACTACTATTACGTGGTACTTTAACATAGTGCCCCCGTTCTTGTCTACTCCTTCAGGGTAGTCCTTTTTGACACCGTCGACGTTTTTTAAGTGCCCATCTGGGCCTAAGTGAAATAAAATATTTTGATTTTGACTACAGACATGATGTTCATAATGACCTTATTACTCGCCAGCTTCAGATTGGCGCGCCAGTCCCACACGTTGACGATCATGTCATGCTGCGAGCCTATCGACACCAGGTACTTCGACGACGTTGAGAACGCCTGCAACCAATATAAACGAATATTTAAACCGTTACTGATTTTCACCGCTAAAACTGAACGCGATCAGCGCATCTAAACTGTTTATCACTTCGGTGTGAAAAAGAGACGGAGGTATTACAGGACGTCTAGCTACATCTCTTTCCCACACCGAAACATATCCTGATAATGTGGCCCTAGCACAACTGAATATTGAAACTGACAGCTCTTGAACCTGGCTTGAATGTGCTGATCTTGTTTACTTTCATGGTGTTATTTACACATGATTAGTAGTAATAAAAAATAGACTGAAGACGATAGATAAACTTAAATTCACAATATTTATGTCAATTAAATCATTTGGTACTTGAATTGACCAATCAGTTTGTCAGAATAATGAAGCATCATAAGACAGTATTTTCCAAAATCCCAAATAGGTGCCAACCAGTATTGATACTTTCAATGAAGTTTATTTCAATAAGTTAAGAAAATATAAAGTTAATTTCAACTTACCACACAGCTGACGCCATGCGTGTGACCTATAAACTCTCCTATTTGCACCGCTCCCGACGCCGAAGGATCCTGAAAATTTAAAATAAAACATAAAAAAAAAACGTCAATTTAAATCGATACATGTGAAGGTAAACAAACAGTCATAAGGTCATACTATTCGCTGATAGATGGCGTTACTGTTCTCATTTAGCTGTTTGTTGCTACTCGCTACTAGATGGCGGTAGTAGTTCGTTAGAATACCGAACTAACCAATAGTTATAATGCCGTGTTAAGAATTTCAGGAAAATATTTTGTGCTCTAACAAGCCAGACGAGCTGGATTAGATTAAATATATCTTTAGGTCAAAACTATACACGTGACAGCACTTCTACACTTCCCAGTACACCCAGGTTCCGGTTCCAGGGTCTAGTGCCCAAGCTTATCTGAAGGTAGAACTGGCACTGCAACAATGCAGTGCGGAAATCCAACCAACCTGTAGGTCCCACACCCTGACCGCGGGTGCGTGGCCGCACTCGCCCGTGGCCAGGTAGCGCCCGTCGGGAGAGAACGCGACACATGTCACGCTCTTGCGACACGCGTTCAGCACGTGGGACTGCCTGTTCTTCCGCACGTTGTACAGGACTACTGTGCATCTGGAAAGAATAGATAAAGATAGGATATGATATGATATTTGTAAGAGTGTGGAACTCCCAGGCAGCGTCGTGTGTTCGCTACTAACTAGGCATAATGAGTTCACCTTCAAAGTGAATGAAGGCTATCGTCTGGGTAAGCTCGTTCCATGGACTTCATAGTAGACATAGACTTCATAGTAGACCTTATTAATCGTTTTAGGCCAAGCTAAATTATAAAAAATAAATTAATACTAAATAAAGCTGAAATTAAAACATTCCACTTTCGTGCATTGGTTTCGTAACTTTTTTTTACTTCCCTGTTTATCAGTGTCAGATACACTCGCTTTGGGTAAGGATAGTGGTTGGGACGGTAATATGTATGTAAATATATTTATCACAATTTTGTAGTTACCTATTTACATCTATATATATAAAAATGAATCGCCGAAATGTATGTACGCGCATAACCTCCGAACGGCTGCACCTTATTGGATGATTCTTTTTTTTATGTGTTCCTTATTGTCAGGACAAGGTTTGTATATAAAAAAAATTAGGTAGGTAGTAGGTCAATTCGAATTCAATATTTATTTAAGTTGACAGGACAGCGTCTGTCGGGTCACCTAGTAGTTTATAAGTTCCAATAGTTACTAACCATTATGTATCATTGTTATCTTAAAATAAATTAAAACAATAAATTAAGAAATCACAAATCATCTTATAGCCCGTTTCGGAAAATACCGGCTATTTAAGCAAGTTTATTTCGATTACCGCACGGTGCACACCTTTAACATAAATAACGACACAAACCAAACTTTTTTAATCAAAGTCTGGATTTAAAAGTTCCAACAATTTGCGCCCTTTCCAAAGACCCCACCTGTTTGAGGGGAGATGTAATCCGATACAACTCATGGCCACAGTATAGCGCAGCCACTCAAAAACAAACATTAATCAAAGTAAAGACAGGAAACGTAAAGATCCAGTACTTCATTCAAAGTAACACTGGATCGGGTCTCTGAGAGATCTGTTGGACTATCTACTTTAACAAAGATTGATCTTTGGCAAATCTGGACCGAAAGAGGTGGAAGGTAGAGACTAGTGATGTGTGGATATTCACGGATACGGATATCCCTATCCGTATCCGTGAATATCCGCGGGAGAAAAAAGATCCGTATCCGTTACATTTTTGACGGATCTTTTACCTTATTAATTTGTAATACATAGATTCAATTATATCTGTAGGTAGCAATAAAATACTAATAAACTTCAATCAAATTATTTTTTATTTCTAAAAATCAAATATTTGGCATCTTTATATTGCAATCATTTATCGTAGTAGACCCGCGCAACGCAAGTCGAACCATGTTCTGTCACGCAAAGCGTCAAGTGACGTCAACTATCGTTTCAAGGTCACGATTGAGTAAGAAAGTTAATATCCGTATCCGCGGAACTTGACGCCAATGATCCGGATCCGTATCTGCGGATCTACATCTTTAATGATCACATCACTAGTTTAGACCTTCACCCAACAGTAGGACAATACGGGACAATACAATGGCACAATTCAGTCTAGTACCCAGTCATCCAAATACAAACTGTTACTAAGGACGTTTACTTCAGAAAGGTCAGGTGCGTAGTACTCACAACCGGTGCGGCGGCGTGCGCGTCGTATGTAAAGATGTATGAACGTGGACAAGGCGAAAGGAATATTTAAGGATCACAGCAGGTCGCGTTCTGTGGTTTCTACCCGAGTTTATGCATGAATCTGTTATTGAATGTTCACACCCACGATAGTAGGACAGAGTTTAAAAAACCATTCACATAAAAACTGTTACTACTTGTAAGTCCTCTGCAACGTGGACAGACACACAATACCTGTATCGCTGCATTAGCATAGGATTACCGCTTGAGAATATTCCATTCATCGGCTTGCCATAATCAGACGGACAGACGACGCGGGCGGAATCGTATTGGTTAGGGCGAGGTAGCACAGACAGCGGTGTAGATGCGTTTCAAGTTTAACGGCACATGGATAAATTGGTGTGGTGATGCTAAGCCTTAGCAGCTAAGGAGAGGCCTTTCGGTGAAGCAATGGCGATGATGATGATGAGTTCTAACTATTCCTGGGAAATATAAATTTTAAAACGAAAAACAGTCCCACCATATGCCTGAGGTGTTCCATTTTAATGTAGACTGTGGTATTCCTCTTTGAAAAAATACATATCCACGATATGAAACGGCTGTTGTCGATCACTCACGAACCAACCACAACAAGGATTTTGATGTGTTCTGCAGGCAGAACTAACCAAGGAAGGATGCCTACCTTGAAGTGCGGGCAATCCGAGCGTATCGGACTGCAGACACTCGAATTCATGAAAACTTTCCAGAAATAATGCTATATTGCATTAATCCGTACAAACTAAACTAACTTTAAAGACGCGTAAAATAAATAAACAGTAATTTAGACAAACAAATCCCCGACTGCCTCGTTGGTATTAGTGGACGGAAGCGGTATGCTTAGCAGGGTCCAAAGTTCGATCACCAGACCGGGCCTAATATTATTAGGTTTTAATTAGCAGCCAGGAAGTCAGAATTTGGTCAGATTATATGGAATAAGCTCGCTTCCAATGGACAATTTGTATTGGACTTAGTATCAAGCAAGAAATACATGAAAGGAAACTCGCTGGCAGTGGGACGTGGGCTTTATATCAATAACTACATCGTCACGTGGGTTTGCGTTTGTGCCTGTCAGTAAGCGTGAACGGAAAGTGAAGCTTCTACATTGATAAGCGACAGCGACTTAAACGTAACGTCACGCCTACCAATATTGTCTCAAGGGTCGACCGAAGTACTGTCGACCGCACTGTGGTGGCCTAGTGTACAACGGAGTTTCAATCGAATTAGAGGACAGCTTGACAAAAGATTTAGTTACCACTGACCAGTGGCGAATGTCCCATACAACTCGATTCCTACCGGCTTCCCTTTGGAAAATGGCACAGTCAGTATTCCATAGACAAATAATATAATCACATTAAATATATATGCCTCCGGTTTACCTCTTACAAAAAATGACCCTTCGCTACTGCCACTGACATGTGGCCTACTGTACCTTTATAGTCTACATCTCGGATATCACGATCAGTAGTAAGGCTAAGGTTTACAATCACTAGAAAAGCTAGAGCTTCTTGGAGAGGTTGTATCCGCTACTCGCTCTCAATAAGGCCAGTCCCACACCGCGTGGGCTGGTGTTTGTTATTCAGTTAACAGGAGACGCGTCAGCGGAAGGGCAAGGAGCTGTTATAGTGACAAGCTGAAGCGATTGTAATAAGAATAATTTTTAAACAAGGTTTCTACTGCTTGCCACAGGTGACATCATGCGGAAGGCGAGATTGAGTCGATACTGCAAATAAAACAGATTTTGCGATGATTGGTACCGGGGCAGATACAGCCTTACATAGTGCCGAATTGCCCAAGTGGTGGCGCCGGTGTATAATATCACTAGCAGTTGTTCGCAGCTTCGCTTGCGTTGGGGTTAGAAATTATCAAACGGAAACGATCTCTGGGATCAAAAGTATCTATCTGCATGAAAAAAAATCATCATAATTCGTTCAACCGTCAAGAGCGTAAAGTAAGACAAACAAACTCACTTTCACATTTATAATATTAGTTAGGTTTACGATTACCAACTTAAACCTGGAAAATCCACAATGAAGAGTGAAAGACAGGAGTGGCCCATGGTATGCTAGTTCAGGGTTTATTCACCCTATTGTATTCTATGGGGAATGACAACGTGAATCAATTAACGCGAAACTTACATTTAGGGGATGGAACCCTCACGTTTATAGTAGTTTTTATTTCTTAATTTGCATGGGGTGGCCCTTCCCTGTGAGCCACACCTTAACTGCACCCCAACCCCGATCCATATCACAGTATTACTTAATGCAAGCAATGACTAATACCTGTCAAAAAACTAATTGATTGAACGAACCATGCATGGACGGCTAACAAATCGAAGACTTGTAACATCTACCAACCAGCATTGGGACAAGGCCTGTGTCCCAGCACTGATTACGACTGACTGATTATGCTTTGTCTAAACAAACCGACAATGGTTCCCTTGGTTGGTCGCCACCGTCTGCCAGATAAAGCTGGAATGATTTATATGTGCACCGGCACCTAAAACTTATAAGTCTTTTTTTTTTCGAATGGGAAATCATCAAATGACTTCTCCCGCTCTGGGCAGAGCGTAAGGGACTGTCAGACTTGTACCGACTAAAACCTATCCATGTTCCTTCCTTGCCCTTTGTGTTCTAGGGCCGCGGTATCTCTTTCGAACAGTCCCGCAGCCAAACTTACAGGTCTAGATGCGTCAGGACTAACCACAATCAACAACTCTATTTTTTTTTTCCTTCATCCCTATAGTTCTGGGTTGTGACTTGTGGAGGCCAGATAGGCAGTCGCTCCATGTAAACAGGTATTTAGCTGCATCCAGTTAGACTGGCAGCCGACTCCAACATAGTTGGGAAAAGGCTAGGCAGATGATGATGATCCCTACACTTCATAAGCGATACCTTAGAGTGTTTTGTTTTTAATTAGCTGACAAACTTCAGACAAATCATGAGATCTACAAAGTTTCGTCATCACGGTGTCGAACTTTAATAAATACCCTCTCAGTTCATCACAATAGCACTAGTGCGCTAGTTGGTCTGATAGGTATGATTAGCGTGTGGTGCGCACGCGGCCTTTCTCACGGCCGCGGCGCGTAGTGTGCGACACGCCTTACTACGTGACTAGTTCGTCATCTTTACTCAGGTAGGTAGGCAGGCACCTCCTCCATGCTCGACAGTCTCAGGACTGTTTGTGTGCTGGATTCCCAGATCGAGTAAAGTATATTTGGTTTTTAAATTTTTAGAATTTATAATTATAAGGAACTGATGCAAACTGCTGAACTGAGGCAAATGGCAATAGGCTTGCTCCCTAATGCATGATTTCCATGAGAGTGCATCTCGCCCCCTTGGAGAATACGGGTGTCCCGGTGTTGGTTATGTTTTACATGTAATATACATTTTTTCTCAGGGTGGAAAGCAGAGACTACAGAAAGCTACTTACCACGATATTTGCGCTTCATCCAGGTTCATAAATTCGGTCATACACATACACGCCGCCAGCAGCGAAAACTTCGCACCCAACCTTTCTGAAGTGTGTTACGTTATAATTAAGTATCACCTATCCACAATAAGACACGACACAGCAACTCCGCGACAGGCATTCACCGTCACTTCGACAATCGAATCGGGAAGCTACGCGGAAACGGAAGCGGTACAGTTGACCGGGGTCGTTGCACCGGCTGGACGGTTCTCACTTGACCGAGCCTCGTCCAGACGGCAGTCTGACTCTTTAATGAGATTATACAGACAGGCCTGGGGCCTTCTAGAATTAAAAAGGAGCTAGGAATTGGATGTACAGACGCCAGTAGGTGAACCTACCCGAAACTGTCAGATTTTCCTAACCAACCTTGAACCTAATGCTTTAGAGATAAAGTTGAGAATCTAGCATGAAAATCTAGAAATTTGAAAGATTGTAGTAGCTTGATGTACTGGCGCTTGTACAATTCTTGTTCCACAAAATTGTCAATTTCGATAGTTGGTCTGGGTCGTTTCCCAAGTCGGGCAATGTTAAAGGAATCTCAACTTGTCTGTCTGCGGTTATTGCCAATAGGGCCTTTATAACACGAGACTTAAACATAACTGGCGAAATAATGATGTAGTAAACACCCCCCTATCGTCTACCTATTCGAGGAAAGAGGCATCATACTTTGTAGAAGGTGTAATAAAGAAGCCTACTAGCAAGTTTTATATACGTCTAGCGCACCCTGGGCAGTTCGACTGCCTACCTTTCTAAAGAGTTATTAACTGTTTCACACAACATGGGTTCGAGCCAATGGCTATAAAACTAAATCCGAGAAAAGTACGAGTTTATAAGCTGTCAAAGTTTCTCGTGCCCGTTAATAGAAAATCTTTCTTTTTAAAACCTTAAACTTTTATCCATTTTTCTTTATGAGGATTTTCCTGGATTTTCTTTGGCATTAAGATTTGTTTTCTAGCTTCGGTGCTTATTTTACAGGGTTAATATATAGATTACTTTGCGATATGTTTTGGAATTAATAGTTATTAGAGGCTAGTTTTATATGAATCTTATAATAATTAATCGGAAATATGTTTATCGTTCGTAAGTTTAGACCCGTAACTAATTGTATAATGTCAGCCTATTTTTGTGCTGCTGACAAAACTCATGTCTAGACATTTGATTGACTGTGGTCAGCCAATAACAACAATAGCTAATATCAGATTTTATTTGAAACCTTTAGTTGTTACAATGCTCAGCTGCATTCGGTTTGACTGCAAGCCGTCTCCAACATAATGAATTTGACGATAACTTAGGTTTAAAACGGTTTTGCACCACAAACTGAGTCTCAGATGTGAGACCGACCCTGCAAATGATTTATAATAGGGCCCAGGGTTTAAATACTTTCAAAACGGTGAAGAAAAACATAGTACAAAAATCATGACCTAGAACCGAAAATTCAAAGACACAGGGTGGATTATTGCCAACTGCCTCTTACAGAGAGGAGGCCCGTGTGTCCCAACAGTGGTAACATTATAGGCTGATGTATGTATTATTGTTTTTAAAAATACCACGTTTTGTTAAATATGTAAAGCCAAACCAATCGAGAATGTCAGCGGTAATTATTATCTGTGACAACTAAATTCAAATTTGGAATTCTGTCATTACTGCTGTATCTGGTTACCTTACGTTTGCCTGTTTAGTCTGTGTGTGTATCTCTAGCTAACAATCGGCCTATTATTTCTAAATAACCCAAATTTTATGTAACGGTCTATCTAGCTAGTTAAAAAGGCGTGTCTAGTATTGTACTAACTAGCCGTGCGTATGCGTAAGTAGACATCCACAGACACGCGAGTGATCTACACGCAACTGATGTATGTAACGTACATTTATGTCATGAGGAGCGTCGTGTCGTGTGTTCACATGGTCACGGGTAATTCCAAATTCAGATACCTTGTACAAATAACACCACGCTTGTATTCCGCAAAGGGATAGCCAGAGATATATATTGCTAACTACATTTCGCTATTTGTGTGTCAATTGCGATCAGCCGGGTACAAATTCAAAATCTAGATGGCTAGAAAAATTTGCGTTGGTCCGGCCTGGGTATCGATCGAAGTTCACTACCCAGGTCGGGCAATGTGTTCTTAGGCGTTTTAAATATAATAAGGAAATAGTGATTTTCTAATCTTGGATTCTGTTAAAGTTTATTCTATTTCCCTAGAATTTCCTAAGCGAGAGAGCAATGTAAATCTAATCTAATCAAAAAATAACCCCTAAACCCATCATTAATATGGGATCTTGTAATAAAAAATAATAATAACAGGAACCGCAATAATAAGTAATATTGCTCAAGGGTAAACCGTTGCTGTGCGGGGCGCGGCGATGTGACCGCACCCTAAGATCGATACGGTGTGCAATCACCTTTATTAGCTAGCCGCGTACCACGGGGATGTCTGCCGTCTGGATGCTCCGTTATTTATGGAAAACAAATTGCATTAGCCTTGTTGGTTTAGTAACAGCTTGGAGTCTGGGAGTTGCACCAGATCGGACTCCCTTATAATAATAGGGTCTTATAGTGTAGTACCTATCCACCTCTGAGTAAATTCTCCGGCTAATAATACACATGTGTGATGCCACTGATGTCATGTACTCTTCTATTAGTCACTTCGTCTTCTTAGACAAATAAAGTAAATAGAACATCAGGTGCGCAGGTGATAGGGCCGCGGTTCAACATGAAGGGTGGGCCATTGTCTGTGGGACGTCACATATGCAAAAAATATTCGTCACTTTAAAAACAGTTATGGGACCTCGTTACTGAACTACGGAAGTAAGTACAGTAACCTCCATGGCTCAGGTCCTCAGTTACAATTTGAGAATAACATCGTCTTTATTCCGTGGACGTAAGTGTTGTTTTCATAGTTCAAGAGTTTTTTCTGACGTGCGTAAGATGGACTACAATGGAACAAAACAGGAGTTATAGCGTCACGCGATTACGCGCAGGATTCGCACGTGGAATATCAATGTTTATAATCGATCCATTCTCCATTACGTACGCGTACCCAACAAGAGCGCGTTTATTATGTGAATATAACGAAAGGACAATACCGTCGTTCCATGTGTATGAACGTGGACGACGCAAAAGGAGTATTTGAAGATCGTAGCAGACGGCGCCGCGTTCTGTTGCTTCTGACTACCCCATGGGAGAAGAGGGTGAGTTTATGATAAATCCACCACCATCAACAATTCATCTTACAACCGAGAGATGTTCTGCTGAATATAG
Organism: Lycophotia porphyrea; assembly: GCA_950005105.1. Classification (NCBI taxonomy): domain Eukaryota; kingdom Metazoa; phylum Arthropoda; class Insecta; order Lepidoptera; family Noctuidae; genus Lycophotia; species Lycophotia porphyrea. The sequence goes on from OX465411.1 coordinate 2,241,866, forward strand.
GCGGCATTTTCATAATGAATCAAAGTTTAGAACTAGGCGCCGTATGGAGCCGCGGCTGCACTCCTGCTTGGCCAATTTATAGCTATTTCCGATACGGAGTGGCGCAGTGAAGTATTTTAAGGAAATTGCTTTTGCCTAGTTCATGTACAAACGGCTGAGGCTTCTCTCGAAAAATGCCGCATCAATTTAATATTATTGCAAGAGCAAATAGTGGAGATTGCAGATTCCAAATTATAAAAAACTGGCCAAGTGCGAGTCGGACTCGCGCACGAAGGGTTCTGTACCATGATCAATAAAACATTAGACCGGTTTACGATTTATGACGTATTAAAAAAAAACTATTTAATAGATCTCGTTCAAACCAATTTTGGGTGGAAGTTTGCATGGTAATGTACATCACATATTTTTTTTTAGTTTTATCAGTCTCTTATTTTAGAAGTTACAGGGGGCGGGACACATTTTACCACTTTGGAAGAGTCTCTCGCGCAAACTTTTCAGTTTAGAAAAAAATTATATTAGAAACCTCAATATAATTTTTGAAGATCTATTCATAGATACCCGACAAGGACGGGTTTGATGGAAAAAAAAAATTGAGTTTCAGTTCTAAGTACCCCCAAAATGTATTGTTTTTTTTTCTATGTTTGTGTAAAAATCTTAATGCGGTTCACAAAATACATCTACTTACCAAGTTTCAACAGTATAGTTCTTATAGTTTCGGAAAAAAGTGGCTGTGTCATACGGACGGACAGACAGACAGACATGACGAATCTATAAGGGTTCCGTTTTTTGCCATTTGGCTACGGAACCCTAAAAAGGAAACTCATAAGTCAAAATCTGTAGATAATCGTTTTAGGGGCTGAATAAAATCTAAATTGAAGATTTAATTACCGTTTTAACACCAATTTAAGATATCGGCGGTGGATAAGGTGTTATTGACGCTGTTGCTAATCTTGGAATAACTCTCATGAGCCTTTTGCACCTAAATACAGGACTGTCTCAGTGAGCAGGCCAGCATCTACAAACGGACCGCGAAAAGCACAAAATCACTCATTAGCCTTTAAGCTCGAAAAGTGCACGTTAACACATAATTCAAAATTTCCGCCCACCCTCAAAATAGGCTATTACCAAGTCAAAGTGACCATTAAACCGCCGGTTATAGCCGCAGCTGTAATTCCGTTTGCGACAGCCAAAGGGCGCGAGGTGACCGGAAAATTGAATGCAGCCCGGCGTGAAAACGAGACGGTAAGGCAAATGTCAGCGGATATCATACAATTTGTGGCAAGAGATTTTAAAGATTCTATCGGCAGAATTCGTCAAAAATTATCATTTTTCAACTATTAACACGACTTGAGGTCAAAAGGTAAGAATTGACAGGGTCAAGAACGTTTTAGCCCGAGTGTAACAGGCATATTTGGCAACTGCTAAATGCTATTACTAGTTTTATGTATTTTTTACTAAAACACCTATATATTATTGGAATTTCATCTCTCGGTGCTGAGCAGACTGTTGAAAATTACAACAGTGCGATTTTATTTAGCCATTCATTCAGATCAGATGCCTTTATGTTACTGAAAAAGAGTATTATTTTCGTAGTATAAGGGCATGTCATCTATTGAGTATGGTCAGGTTACATGCTTAATGTAACGCAAAAGGGTGTAGCCATAGGAAACGAGCAAATTACCGAAGAGCTTTTTAACCTTGACCGACTAAAACTCGATCATGGCTTTGCAAAGTTTTTTTACTAGTTTAAATTCAAGATCAGACAACGCCTTGGGTGGGCTGCTTTATTATGCTGATGGAACTAGTCGAACAGCCAACGATTTACCTGTGTTTTGATTAAGTTTTAAAGCTTAATCGGAGAATACTTTGCGTTTATGGACTATGAGGAAAGAGGACTGTAGCTCGTGCCTCTCCAAGGAGATTCCAAAGAGTTAAGTGAAGACAGACTACGAAACCGTTTCTTAAGGATGTAGGCTGCGTATGTCTTGTGTTGATCAAAACCAGATACGTGCGTCTGCGCGTTGAAAGATTTTGAACAATAGAATTACCTTTCAATAGATTTAAGGGTCAATCCAAATAAATTGGATACACTGCATTCTGATTAGCAGAAAAGAAAAAGTTCAACATATTTTTTTTAAACATGAGTTTTTTTACCTTTGGTGATTTCCAGTAGCTTGTTGGCACGGATAGTGACTTGGTGTCATCATAAGGCATATTCATTGGATAAGCTTTTATCGTACAAGTGGCAAAGAGTACTCACCCTGCTGGATAAGCAACGAGCTCGGTGTTGGGATCGCAGTCGAGAGCCGCATTACTGCCCACAGTCAGCCCGAGTACGCTCTCCAATTTTATCTGTGGACAAAGAACACATCCTTTTCAGAACCAGAAAATAATATGAATAGTAAGTAGGTCGTGCGGAACAGCTCAATGCTTAATTGAAGCAAGACAGAACACATGGATGTGGTACAGTATCGCATAACCTGATATGAGAGTGTGTGTTGTTTCGACCAGACTACAGTCAATAAAGACATTGATCGTATAAAAAATGTCGATATAGGCGCTGGAATTCCGGATCACTGTCGATCAATTTCAATTTTTATATTCGACTTCGATAGATATGCTTGCCGAAAGGAAAGCAGCCTGTAATTAAGAAAAGAGTAGAAAAGGAAGACCAAAGAAACGATGGATGGACTGTGTGAAGGATAATAAAGGGTGTAAAAAGACTCTTAACGAAGCCGAAAGGCACTTGCTCTCCCCGTCAATGCGATCATTTTTTTTTTCTAGACCATACCTGGGAACCTTCTAGTTACGGAGATTGGGGTCAAAGTTCCAGCTTTTTTGAAATACATGTTTTTAATGTAAGAATTTTATTTTAAACACCTCCACGACCCTAACTATTCAAACCATCCATCAGCACAATGTTTTGAGTACGTTACATTGAGTCTTACCGTAAAACGTGAAATTTCACCCCAAAAATAAAAGTCGTTTCCCAGCACTAGTTTTTGCGTAAACTTAGTTTGATGTACATAATGCTAGGTTGACGGCTTCGTGAAGAGTCTGTTTACAACGTGTATAGCAAGAAAGGTGTCTGATGATATGACTAGAAATAGAGAAGTATGGAAGAAGAAAACATGCTGCGCCGACCCCAAATGAATTGGGATAAAGGGGAAGAGAATGGTAATGATCGAGCTGCTTGCCGTACGGGGCAGATGTTAATTTATAATGAAATCGTCCACATAGAAATAGAGGCCGTTCATCGATTGGTGGTCAAACAATTTTTTTTTGGGAATTTCGTTTCAATACACTTTATAAACCCTCCGAACTTCTAGAATGTTCTAAGAAACCCATTTGGATAGCAATAGCAACATCCCACGGACACCCAAACGGTTCTAGACAAACAACACTTATCTAAATGCTCAATGCCGTATCGCCAAACAGAGTAGTTACGAAACTGTTTACATTATATACTATAAACCTTAAAAGTTTAAATCTTTACGTAAACATAGTTCGTACACGTGAGATTTTTTGCGTTTTTTTTAGAGGTTCAATATTTCAAATATTAAGTATGTAGCCGTTAATATGGTAAGTCGAATTATATGTAGTATTTACTTTAGAAACTCTAAAACTGTAGTGCCGTTGTAGCAGTTTAAGAAGTTTTTTTTTTAGACTGTATTGTTCCACAGCTCGGCAAAGGCCTCCCCATATCCTTCAACTCTTCTCTCTGTGCGGTTTTCTTTGGCCAATCTCTCAAAAACGCGTCTAGCTCGTCACGCCAGCGTTTTCTAGTTTCAGGAGTAGGCAACCAAAACCTGCTATCTACACCAAGGACATGAATAACACTACACAAACCTACATCATTATTTACATTAGCGGTCTCATGATTTTTCGCAGGATCCACGCACTTTAAAATTGCTTGAGATTATTGACAGAGTAACCAGTTGCAAGTATTTTAAAGAACTTGGGATTTCAGCAAAATTTTAACTTACGAAAGAGAATCTTAGTTAGCATGTATGTATGGTGGGATTAAATCGTTTCTGTATATACAGGCCAAACCGTAGGCACGAGCTAGATTAGACAATATTTGACTATACAAGGCTGCAAGGTTGTGCTAGTTGTGCAAATATCTCGGAAACCTTGGCTGTATTAGATAAAGCTTTGTTTAACAAGATGTGCGTTAGAAAGACAAAGAAATGGAGGCGAGGTAGGTGGTAGCCATAATTAATTTGGTGTCACTGTCAAAGTTGATTCGGATGGACTATTACAGTTCTGACGTTTGAAGTAGGCTCCGTGATCGATTATAAATCAAAGATAACCGAGGAAGATCCCGTCGGCAGGTTTGGCTATGAGAAAAAGATATGTGACTGACTTAAATGTTGTCGATGAAAGCGTTTGTTAAAAGCGCATTATTCTTCAGGTGGAACCCTGTGTAGTCAAGAGATTACTGATCCGCTCCAATTTGAAAAATATAAATCAATAAACCAATTCAATCATGTAAATGACAGAGTTAAGAGCTTATATAAAATCGTAGTTGATCCAAATTGATTAAAATATTCCAATCACGACAGCCACACGTTATCCCACTATTAATATGAATGCGAAAGTGAGTTTGCAAACTGTTTCGGTGGTTTTCTATCCTTAATGGTCAGAGAAAAATGAGCAAAGAGGTAGAGTTTTGAGCCTAAAAGACAAATTGTGTAGAAAATATCATGGTTAAGGCATGTGAAGCGCAGGAATAAAGGGCATGTCCTGAGGAAAAATTTGGGTACGAATTTAGATGTCGATCAAACAAATGGAAGTATTGTGGGCAAGATAAACATGTATTAAAAACAAAAACATGGTTACTGAAGATTTTGAACCTAGAGTAACGCATATAATATCTAATTTCATATGCAGGCAGGACAGTGGAAAGCTAGTTCAACCAAATTTAAATTCGATTATTGTTTTTAATTACAATGACTATCGAAGCAACTCTAACCAGGTATACAAATTAAACTTCTAAGTTAAGCTTGAAGTAAAAAATAACACCGTGAATCAGCTGCTTGCAATTCCACCAGCCAAGTCAATTAATATTGATTAATCTAATCAGTTTAACTTTATACAGAGCTATAATTAGTTTCAGTACCTGTGGTTGTTAGTATTGCACATCGAGTTTTAGGGTTGTATTACACTTTTCAAATATCTTGGTCCAATGTACAGTACATTGGACCAAGATATTTGAAAAGTGTAATACCACTCTTAGATAGAAGCCATATACGAATAAAGAACAAAGTAGATGTTCTACCCACTGGGGCTGTCTCAGTTTATGTATCACACAATGGTTTGAGATAAAATAAATATTTTTGTATTTTGTATTTGTAAATTTATTTATTATTTGTGATTATTTAATGTGAGAGCAGCGGTGGCCCAGTGGTAGCGACCCCGACTTACGAACAGTAAGTCGTGGGTTCGAACCCAGGCAGGCGCATTACTTTGTGTAATTTATTTCATCACCACTGCTCTCAAAAACGGTGAAGGAAAACATCGTGAGGAAACCGGCATGTCCTAGAACCAAAAATTCGAATACATGTGACATCTGCCAATCCGCACTGGGCCCGCGTGGTGGATTATAGCCCAATCCCTCTCATAGAGAGGAGGCCTGTGTCCCAGCAGTGGGAACATTATAGGCTGATGATGATGATGATTATTTAATTATTTTGTTGTATTAATTGTTAAATTCTGGTAGAATAAAGGCTATTTTTATTAATTTTATTATTTGTACCTACGCTATACGGTGCAGTTGAATTTGTACCTGCATTAGCTAGACACATTTCCAGCTTAAGTTTTTTTATCACCAAACCTTGTCTGTTTCTGAATTGAGGATTTTAAGTTTTTTTTTTAGCTTTGTTTAAGGAAGAAACCACTTTGTTTCACAAAAAAACCTTTACTGTAATTACTATTTAAGTTCTTGTAAATGGGGCTGGGTTATCCGCATGTTTTTATTGTGTTTAATATTGTAATAATATACGTTATTGATTGTTAACCTTGACTCAGAAGGCTTAAAAGTGGCTACGGTACTCGTTATGTGATGTGCATCCTTGCGCGCGCACAGCAAGGACGCCCGGTCGGCCATCTTGGATCAACTGTCAGACGACCTTGACAGCGCGCGGAATTCGTAAGAGGAATTCCCGATTTTCCTTTTTTTTTCATAGCTAAGCGGAGACGTAAGAACATCGTACTTACATGACACGCGGTTTTATTAAACTTTTTGCTCTCTGATTTTTTTTTCAGTAGGCATGATCTATGGAATCTTTATTGTTACATATTTCCATGAAAAACAAAAGAAAATACGTTTTATATATAATGCGATTGTTGTGAGAGTCTAGTAGTGAGAATTTTAATTCATCCGATGATGAAATCGAAATGGCGTCACGTTTTACTCCACATCGAAATCGGCATCGAATCGGCATCGCAAAGCCACAATTGTACATACAGAAGACAAACCTCAATATAAAAGTTACCTAACACTTATTACAGAAGCAAATAAAGAGTTAAAATTAATTTCGTAGAAAAAAAAACAACCCATCTGCTATTGATTCAGTAATTACTCAGAAAGAACTTTCCATTTCGATAAAAATTAATAGTGCGAGGTCTCGCTTTCACTGAACTGATCGATCTATATCATTGGGTAAGGCATTAGGTAGATTAAACTGTTCTTCTGAGAATCATCTCACTAATAAATAAGTTGGTTCTGCCATTTCTGTACGATACATTGATTGAGTTTGATTCGGCTAATAAAACGCCTGCAGCCCATAATTAAGTATGTATTTTTTAAATAGCAATCGAAGTGTTAACGATACCGCGGTAGGATGATCATCTCATAATTCCATTTATTCCTGTCTTTCGGCTGAATGATGATAGATGACAGGGACCATCAGTCCCTGCCTCCGAAAGCACGCTAAGCCGTTGGACCCGACAATTTGTAGATCTTTCACAGTCGTTACGTGTAGTCACTAGTCAGGAACCCGAAAGTATAACAATCAGTCTTACCAACGGGAATCGTGCTTAACTTACTAACGCAACCAGTAACCACAATATAACTTGGTTGTAGAGGTATGAAGGGAATTCGCAAGCCGAAAATACTGCGGGCCTGCGGACGGTGAATGATGGGCTAGCTCACCGTCCGTCCCTCTTATGACGACGGGCCGTGTCGACGGCGTGTTCGTGTTCCACGCGCGAATCAAAGAGATATCAGCAAATGGAAGGGGTCCGCAAAGGTCGAAGTCTGGCGGGACTGTGAAAATGTTCGAAAGAGATACCGCGGCCCTGGAACACAAAGGGCTAAGAAGGAACATGGATGAGTTTTAGTCAGTTTTTACTGACTAAAACTCATCCATGTTCCTTCTTAGCACTCTGACACTTCCGCTGCGCCCAGAGCAGCAGAGGGGTCATTGATTACTTCACAACCGAAAAAAAAATCGAAAATACTACGTTTTCAAATGCATTCGGTTAAATTGGAGTCGACTCAAACATATTTGGCAATAGGCTATGTAAATTATGGTGATAAGGAATGTTTTTATTTGTAAGCTAGTCAAATTTCTGCATTTATACAGCAGCCCTCCAAAGTTGCGCCACAAATCCTCACACAATGCCGTTGGATATCACTATTATCTTTTAAAATATACGGCGAATGTCAGCCGCTTATCCCACGCTGCACGCTAATTGAAACAACTGAGTTATTTGTGGTGCCCGCAGGCGATAGTTAGTCAGGACTTGCATACAAGAATGGTGAGCCGGGCTGTTTATTATAATAGATTGAAGTAGGAAGGTGTCACAGATACATCATTCAGCCAAAAGACATCTACTGCAGGACATACGTCAAGAACTAGACCTTAACAGCCGGTCCTAAATGAAATGACTCGGGGCGATAAATTAATCGGTTTCTACGAAGCAGTAATTTTATACCATTACAAAGCAAGACAAGCAGGTATTGATAAAACAAATTGAACATAAAACAAATTGACTTGTAATTATAGGTGTCCAATGTTCGAAACACAACGAGTTTAAAAAGTTTTACTTTCTTCCCAATCACAGATGCCTGTAACAATCTAAAGTTCGATCAAGTTCCGGGTCTAAAGTCTTTACCTGGTTTAGATTTTGAACCAATAAATCGTATCCTTCGGAAGTACATTGTACTATTGTCTCTGTAGGCACTACTACCAAGAGAATCCTATGGTAGCTTCAACTCTATTCTCTTCAGAATAAAGTCTACATTAACACCATCACGGCTCCATTCGGCATAACTGTTACAATTTACTTTCTATCGCTTCGCTAATGAACAATTTTCTTCGCCATTAGTCGAAGTGATTGCTAATCAAGCGCTGTTTTTTTTATTAAGTGCTCTAAAAAACTGTTGGCACTAGCTTTGTAAATACATATAAAGCGCTCGTTGCATCATGCTCTGATGCAGATGCAGAATAGAAACAACAGAATATGTGAAAGATGTTTCGGCTAAGAAAGAAGTAAATTCTTGAGATGACTTAGGTATGGAGTATAATGAGGCTGATAATATAATTCTACGTCATGAATTAGGGAAGGTGGCGAGTTAAGTATATCACACTCCTACACATTCTACTAACTGTAGTCGATTAGGCAGGTCAAAGAAAACATCATCGCAATAAAAAAGATCTCCTTGCAGGTAAACATATGATACCGGTGTCTGGTACTTATGAAACGTCGTCAATCCTAATGGGCTGCAATCCAAATGGACTAAATAGCCTAACTACAAATAAAAAATCAATTGGAGCTAAAGAGTACAGAGACTTTAAGACGACATTCTCAGGCCATCAGCTGGTCTGGTGGGCGGGGAGCACAGACGCGGTGCGTTGGCGTGGCGAAACTGTACCGCGACTCCGAGAGGCATTTCAACACTTGCCGCACATTCCACGCGCTCACGAAATTCGTAATTAAACCAACTAGTTGATAGTGTCGGTGGAGAAGTGTTAGGTTCGGAGATTTGGCTGTCTGCATTTGCAGTGCAAGTGGTGTATAGGGCTGGTCAAGGTTAAAATTTACTGTTGGTTCTTATCTACATAAATATTCTTAGGGATAAACCCAATCAAAGCAACTTTAACAAGTTCCTTCTAAAGGCATCCACCACTATGCCCAACTGATTTGTTACGGAATCTAGGAAGGCGGAATTTAGCAGTGGGCTTGGACATTATCTTCAAGTACGCATTAATTACAATAAACAGCTAGTTTAAGCGCGGTAAACAAACCTCCGCCGACTATGACAAACGCTTTACAAATATGGCGAATGGTATTCGCGTCGGCGGCTTACGTCGAGTCACTTGTTTAGACTAGTTCGTACCACGAGTTTGTTGTATGAGGGAGGATATTATTTTTGTTTAGGCCGAGTAACTAGGAAAAAGTTTCGAGGGTGCTCCTGTTTCAAGCATAGATGTCTTTTCAGGCCCACGAGAAGGCTTCGTCTCAAAGATGGCAACGCATCTGCGATGTCTCAAGAATTGCAGATGTCAATAGAAGAGGTCAGCTGTCTATTGACCAACTTTACATCGGGTGGACTTTACATATTGTGTACTTTTTGCAGGTGTACTTCACAAAGTCGTGTACTCCCCTAGTAGGGCTAGCCTTATTCACTAGTAGGCAAAGCCTATGTTACCATTAGGAGTAACGATGCAGTAACAGCGACTAGTGTAACTACCACAGATAATCCAAAATTCTGATCTCCTTTAAGATAGTTAGACTTTGTCGACTGAATATGGCAATGGTATGCGCGTGGTTTACGCTAAGCGGTTATGTTGCATAGTGATTTGTTTGGAGCATTACTTGAATACTAAATTCTGAGCTATTTCGAGGAACAAGTCAATCGTCAATGACGAGCATAACGAAACGCTATGTTTAGTGAACGAACTTTACAGGAAGACTCATATCCTGAATAATCTAAGGACTGTGATAAATTATACTGTACTATGAAAATTATAAACAAATTCTTAGAACTAGCCAACGGACAGCAGAAAGACAAAACGTTTAGAATAGGAATTAGGACATCAACCAAGAACCTCAAGGAAATGCGATGTATTGCGTTGGATCGTTCAGTTATGTAACTAATACTATGTGATTATTTACTTTCAAATCAGTATGTGTATTTGAGTAATGAATCTCAAATAATTGGTTAAATAAACAGCTTCATTCCAACACAACAGTCAAAGTACTATATAACTTTGAATGTAGGCAGCGGTCAGAATCGATGACATAAGTATTGTGTAACCACATGTGGATTGTGGAGTGTAGGCGATCTATACTGCACATAGGTAGATAGTATTCTAAGATAGGGATTTTGACTTAACTAACACTTGCAAACGATTTCACCCGCTTGCTAGGTACATCATGTACCCAGATAACTGCTAATCGAAGACATGGGCAATCAGTTTCAAATGTGTTTTTTATAAAAATCAATACCTTCGTAAAAGCGAGTTTGAGAGACAAATATGGGACCTCAAAAACATCTAAACTTACATTACTCATACTGTTAACTATGGAAGATAGTTTGAATGATGTTGTTGTTAGGATAGTGAATACAATACTGAAATGACATAAGAGATGCATGAAAGAAGACATACTAGGCCAAACCTAAACCAATGATGACAATGAAAACAAATGATGATAATAGTTCAATTACAAAGATTGACTTGTATTGAGTTTGACATCAAGGTGATCAAAAACCGTTATATCGAGCAGTTGGTACGCTGACCTCCTAAAGGGCAGAAGCGTGAATAGCTCCACGTGGGTTGAAGGTCTTTTACTTTCGTTTGATACAGCTTTCCGTTTCCGTATGAGCGTTCGTTTGTAAGTTTATGAGCGTTTTGAAACGCAATCTAGCTTCAAAGTTTATATTATGATCGCATCTCATTACTTAATCCTTTCAGAACGGATAGCAAAACTTTAAATCATGCCACCCGTGTCTTCTGGAACCTCATTATATTTATTTTGTGGTTAGAATGGTTAGATTGACCCAGAACTCTGATTTCGTTACAAGCAAGACCTTTATCGTTCTGATAGGTATTAGAAGAAAACAGATTTCTACTTAGTCTTTTGAGCGCCATAGACACATATAAGTGACAAGCAAGCTCGTGCCCTGTACACCAAACGACAGAAATATGTGACAAAATGGTAAGTGGAAATTGCGTGCGTGCGTTTACGCTCTGGCGCGTGGCGGTCAAAAGGTTAAACTACATAATATCTACACAGTTTTTGAATGGTGTGTTACGAATTTATTTAGCCAATTAATACAATTCAATCTGCCACCCCGGCATTGCCCATCCCATCTAACTTAATCTAATAAGACAGAAGGAAACGGATCAAATTCACTACTGAATGAATTACTTTCGGCCGGTGGGCCGGTCATTACAACCATCCAATTTTGTCATCACTTTCAGTTTCTATAAAACCGGTTGTCATATTCGGCTCCTCTCCTATGGCGTAATATCGTGTCTGGCAGACATAAGCGGCATGTTATGGGTATCAGCGACAATTTATGGCTCTATTCATCCCATTCTGATGGTAATTTAATGGTGTTTTGGTATGTGTAGAAAGAAATATGTTTTAGCCGTTATTTTTAAAAACGATACGTTTCTAATGGAAAGATTCGGTTTTACACCGTCAACTGCCATTGATTTAACCGACCTTTGTCAAGCTTAGATGGAAGTTGGGTAAGTACACATAATATTGGAATGAGAGCAGTTGTGGCCCAGGTACAACAGCCTAGCAGATTATGGGTCGTGAAACCAACCACTTCCAACTAATATGTCAGAACAAGTAACATCCACTATTCTGCACTGGACCCGCGTGGTGGATCACCGCCTTTCTAAGTAAGTTAGGACATAATGGGATGATTGTGGCAAACAGCACTATCCACCAAATGAAAGAAAGAAAAACGATTTATTCGCATTGAGCAGTTGCTGAACCACACTCATCCAAATTTCTTCCTCATCCATCAGCGCCTCCTATGGCCAACAAACTAAACTAACCGACGCGTCAAAGCGTGAAAAGAATATAATTAGAAGATTATGAATTAAGCCCGTCTATATTAATAAGAGATTTGAGTCACGACCTACAGTGTTGGGCAAGTAATTGTGTATTAAGTAACCGCACTCGTACGGACGAGTTATTTAATTTGTTTGTAAATTATCGATGTTTTAACTAAGTGATTTGGCGATCTGAATACATACAACATCAGCTTATAATTTTTCCAGTGCTGCCGGAAGGTTGATCAAGGGCTATTTTAATACCCCGCAGCCGCTACTTGCAAAATATTATGGATTCCGCTGCCTCCAGTTAGACTGGAAACGACTGAATTTTGAAATGGCTAGGCAGATGATGAAAATATTTTCACAGCTTGGACTGCGACCGCCTTTTTCACAGACGAAAGACGGTCATCCACTGCAAGGGACTAGAACTGGCTGGAAAGCGATCTGACACCTATAGCTACAGTTTCCTCTTTCTATGACCTAATGCTATGGTGGAAGCGTACGGGTAATCCGCGAAATTCAAACCTCAAATTTAACCCTATTCAAGGAATATTTCATGAAAAAGTCATTCAATGGGGTTAAATGCACTTAGAGGGTTGTATTGATGATTTTGTATTGTTCTGTATTCATCATCTGCCTAGCCTTTTCCCAACTATGTTGGGGTCGGCTTCCAGTCTAACCGGATGCAGCTGAATACCAGTATTTTACATGAGGCGACTGCCTATCTGACCTCCACAACCCAGTTAGTACTGGGAAATACGATACCCCTTGGTAAGACTGGTTGTCAGACTTTTTGGGCCACTGACTACTTTAACGACTGTCAAAGATCTTCAAATGACAGCCGGGACCAACGGCTTAACGTGCTTTCCGAGGCACGGAGGAAACTCGGTATGTAATGGGTGGTCACCCATCCACAGACCAACCTAGGCAAGCACGGCTTAACCTAAAGATCGACCCGAGCGGCTGTTATTGTTTAGCCACGAGCTCCTCTTTAGCCACGAGCTCCTCCTATTGTTCTGTATTCTGGGTGTAAATTTATCTATAATATGTATGTATTTAGAAATATATAAGTATGTTTATCAGTTGTCTGGTTGCCATAGTACAGGCTCTGCCTAGTTTGGGATCAGATGGCGGTGTGTTGGTTGTCCCAAGATATTATTATTATTATTTTCATGATTATAATGTGTTACAGGCGCGACTTTGGCGATTTTTCATCAACACAACCTGACACTGACCTGCAAATTGTAAAAAACGTAAGAAAATTTGAATTTCGCGGGCTACCTTAATGACCAACACTCCATTCGTGGGCGATCTAGATAATTATATCTTGAAGTTGTTGCAGTAAGATAAAAACAAGATATTTATTTCTATAATTTTCATCCTTAAATGGTTTTTTATAAGGCATGAACACGCTGGATAAAGTTATGACCAGATTGATGTATTTCTTACTGACGAATAAAAAGTGATAATGTTTCCGTGTTCTTTGCGTAGGTAATAGGTGTACTTAATATTAATTACAATAATAAAGCATTTCAGTCTATTTATTTTGAGCTTCGTCAAGTTTTTTATTTATTATAAATTGCTTAAATGTGTTTTAACAAGATTTATGATTTAAGTTGTAATTGGGTATGAAGTGATTTAGCAATGCGAGAAAATTGCTGCGAGAAAGAGTATAAGCACTAGTACTACAAAAAAATCCTTAAAATTGGTCTTAAGGATTCTTTAGAATTATTTGGATGTTTTCAGTGTTTTTTTTACTCACCTCGTAAGCCGGTGTATGCAGGCTATCCCTGATGAGAGGGGCACTGTTCCTCGGCCCAATAAACGCCATATTCACATCGTAGCAACATTAAAGCATCCAAATCCCTTTACTGATTAAAATCACTGAATGCTATTTTTTCACTAAACTGAAATCACTTGCTATTTCGCTGGCAAACTGCTATTTTTAGCTGAAGTTTTGTAACAATTGGTCACTTATAACTTATAATTGGTACTTATTGGTTACTTTTTTATTGCATAAATCTACTGCTACTGAGGCAAGGGTTCACTGTAGGAGACATTGATTAGTCAAGTAAGTAGGAATGTTGACAAAATAGAAGGCTTCCCTAATTTTCTGAAGAGGGCTGAAATGCTGAATAGGTGTATCACCGTTATAATAGATCCCTAACTACGAGACATTTATTTTAACAGATACGGCTTTCTATTTTCGTAGCATTTCTTCATGAACTGAAATCCTGCTACATAACGTTTATACCAGGAAGAAAGACACTAAGATAACATACTCGTTTCGTTTTGTCCACGTTCATACATCTGGCCACACGCGTTGCGATCGAGTACTACGCACCTGACCTTTAAACCAGACAATCTCCTTAGATCTCACTATCACAATTGAATAGAATCTCACACTTGACCACGGAAGCTGCAACGATGGTCCAAACCGGTCTCAATTATACCCATTTATGACCATATAGGTTCAAAATCTTCCGGCACAGTCAACCGCAAGTCCATGATAACAATTTGACGTTCACAGAGTCTTTACTTCGCAGCAGTAAGGACAGTTTCCGCAGTTAACTACGATGTGCGTCCGTCCATACGTAACAAGGTCAATGAGTATTATCGCAAGTTTCATAACAAAGTTGTAAAAACCTGTATTTTTATTAAGTGCGCGTTTTTTTAATACTTTTTGCAAGCATAATAATATTAATTAATTCTTAATAGTCCTTTGTATGTTATGATAATTTAGAATATCTGCAGCAGCAATCTTGAAATGTTTGGCCTACAGGCATGCCTACCCCAGTACTGCCAGGCACACATAAAGCATCGCTGGCTGCTCGGTCGACAGCTATCCCGTAGAGTAGAAAGCTATCACCAATTATACGAGAAAGGCACTGCACGCACTGGACGCGATGCGGAGATATTTATGAATGATCGTATTGAACAATAACAACAAGGATTTGTAATGTAGAAAACTAAAACTGACAAGAAAAGTGTTAATGTGAAGAAGAATAGAGGCAAACCAAAGTAAAGATAAGACAGACGGTGTGAGAGATGATAACGAATACGACGAAAGTGAATTGTGGGACGACCGATCAAGAAGTATCATAGAACAATGTCGTGCTGCACTGACATCAACTAAATCGGGTTGACGGTCAGAGGATGAAGAAAGAACATACTGTTGCTTTGTGGGCGAGTTTTAAAAAATTAGGAAAGAGTCGTTTCTGTCACTCTTACTTCTGCGAAATTGTCTTAAAAAGACTCCATATTAAGCCTGGGTCTGCAATATACAGGGTGTAAACAGACTCTTCACGAAGTTAACCGAGCATTATGTACATCAAACTAAGTAATTTTACGAAAAAATTATTGCTGCGAAACGACTTTTTTGAAATCACGTTTTCGGTAGGACTCAATGTAAGGCATTCAAAACATTGTGCTGATGGATGGAGTGAATAGTACGGGGGTTGCGAAGGTGTCCTAAGTAAAACATTACATTAAAAACATGTTTAAAAACTGTTTGTGAAAATGTTGGAACTTTGACCCTCAATATCTCTGTAACTAGAAGGTTCCCAGGTATGGTCTAGAACAAAAACTGATCGCAATGACGTGACGGGGAAAACAAGTGCCTTTCGGCTTCTTTAAGAGTCTTTTTACACCCTTTAGAAAGCAACGTGAGAAAACTGAAACAAAAATCGAGAATAAAAAAATTTAAAACATACGTCACTTTTGTCTGATGCTAAAATGAAATAGAGCTCAGCATCTCCCGGCTTACTGTACTACAATCATAACAGTTTTCTCTCGAGTGAAAGCAGTTCGGTACTAGACGGAACAGGTGGAAGGGTGCAATCGGAATTCGCAGCAGATCTAGTGCTACAGTTAGATCTGTTCATCTAGAGTGCTGCTACGCTGCTATTGTTGGACAGGTTAGACAACACCGTATTATGCTAACAAGCGATTGTTATAGAAATGAGAGTTGTTGATTTTTGATAGGTTGGACTGAGGCTTGGCCATTGCATTGTGAAATAATTGTGAGATTGTATTTGTTGGATAGACACGGACCACGTTCAAAGCCGTCCGTTTCTTTACTTCATTAGTGCCGTAGTACGAGTAAACGTTTTTATGGAAGGTGTTAACACTACCGCCCCTAGAAGTGGCCATCGAAGCGACTCTGTGGTCGCGAGGCGACGTTTTTCTTAAGTTCCGTATGGTAGTAAAATAAGACAAGAAGCAATACATTCCCCAAGCTCCTTTCACTTCGATACGCTCCCGAAACAGTGAATGCTCGCACACTTACTACGTCAACCACTTGTCACCCATTAACAATGCCACACACAGACCCGAAACCATTGACCTCGACTTGGACGTGCATTAACCGTTCGAAAGCTTTGCTATAATGCCACAGAACACCCGTATCCAGTATGGCCACGTAAGTTTAGTTGATCTCTGTGACAAGTTCACAAATCGCAGAATCTACTGTAGTTTAGAGCGGTGAGACAAAAGGAGAACCTTATGAAATCGCTGATCACTTATTACTCATTTGTTTGATAATAACACGGTTATATTTTGTAAATTAAGATGACACATTATTATAGTTTGGACGCCGACTTATCTACAGATCTACACTATGCAAGTATGACGGGAAGAATGGTTCAGAGCGATGATCTTTAATGTATTAACAATTATGACTTTAAAGGTATTACGTATGAAAACGGTAGCCACTGTCCTATAGCTTTGATATGGAACCTAAATTACAATCATATGACATTCAATACCATCATGTGAAAGCCCTGAGCACACGTCAATGTCAAAAAGTTCATCAATTATGCCACAATGAGCTACTGTGTGGTTAGAGTATAAAGTTATTCTGTGGCTCAAGTTCATCGCTCGGGTCTCGTAGCTAGCGATGTTTGAAACAATGCCGAGCCTGCCGAGGTGTTTGCCAGAGTCTAAAGGCTTTCGAGAGCTGAGTGTTTTGTTAAGTTCTTGTGCGGGGTTCAGAACTTGGTTAAGGACGTTGAAGTTTAAGCTGCTTCGGGTAAGGTTTTGAGTGTGATGCATGAGAAATTATCCCTAAGATGAAGATTATATTCATCTTCATCTTCACGATGTGATAATTTGCTATTAGTAGACTGAACATCAGCAATGAATGCTATTTTAACATTGAGTGTGTGATGATACGAACCTTTCGCTATATTGTTACTTTAAACGGATGTCCAAATAAAAAAAGAGTGTACGTATTAATGTGTGTCTTTCTACAGCTACAACATATCATGTTTTTTGTTAAATCTCATTTTTCTGTTGCTGCTTCCGAGCGCATCGTCGATGCTGTCGCGTGCTATAGTACGCAAGAAGGCTGCTCAAGCTATACAAAATCAGTTTATGCGGATCTCTCATTGTACAGAAAATATATACAAAGCGAGGCCACGTTATACTGGAAATGTAACGCTTGGTGTGCCGCCGTGTGTACTTCCACCGCTCTGTTTCTCGTTCCAGCTAATGGCGGTTCTGGGCGACGGAAAAACATAGGAGTATGGAAAATGCAATACCTGATAGATATATCGCAACCCTAAAGCCCTTCGTTTCAATAAAAACAGTTATTGAAGCTTTTCGAATTGCCTCAGAGCTGAATAGCAACGTAAAGCTGACCCCTTCTGCAACTTCAAAATAGTAACATTCTTGAAACCAAAATTACCTTGTTAAATGTCAGGCCAGCATGCATGTGACTTTCTTCCGAGCGATTACGGGCGCTTTCTCGTCAGTCGGCGACAAAAAGGTCATGTTACGCGTATATGTATCGTGTTACGAGATATCACTATTGTTATGAATAGCAGCTGCGTTCATTCATATGTGTATCATGGATCGATGATACTTTGTCAGTTTAAGTATTTCGCGTAACAGATAAAATCAATACGGCAATTCTCGTTGACATAATAATAAAGATCATCCTTTCGACCGTTCATTGTTATCATTGGGAAATACCTTATCTGGATTATTACCGAATGGAATTAAGTAATATTTTATCTAATGGGAAACAAACAAAAAGAACTGATGATATGTGTCAAAGTACTCAATATCTACAAGACAAACTTTTGAAAACTGTTGCATCCAAGAGAAAAAAGTTGAAAAAATCCCACGTGTCTCGAAATTACTACGAAATAGGTCTGTAATTAGCTTTAGCCCGCGGTTTCGCCCGCATGGAGATCAGTAATTGTCGCACGGGATCGTACTACCGGGATAAAACTATCCTATGTGTTATTCCAGGTCATAAAATGCCAAATTTCTTCCAAATCAGTTCATTAGTTTTACGTCAAAGAGTAACAAACATCCATGCATACTTTCGCCCCACAAACTTTCGCATTTATAATAGTAAGTAAGATGTAGAACTTCCCCAGACGAGCTGCTACCCTGCTGCAGAAGGAGCTCTCCTACTACAATGTTCTTTAAATAACAACACGACCGTAACAAATTCATGACGCAACCTTACTTTCAGTTTATTATTGTAATAATGGCACAGTAATAAGCTATTAAATCATGTAGCGGCGCGGCCAGTTACCACGTGCGGCGGTGTGGGCCAGTCACGAAGTCACGACTGATCTGAACTGGTCAGTCTTTGTGACGAGATGAGCGAGGACTGAGCTGAGGCTGTGGCCTGTACGAATACTGGAGAAATACGTAAAGAGCAATTTGAAGGATAGAAGAGGAAACTAGAGATAACCGCAGGATTTCTGGATGAAAATCAGTTTTTTTTTTTAAACTTGAACTGTCCCGACAGAATACCTCCTGCCTGGGCAAACGCATCCTTCCTTCCATATATCGGAGATCAGTTGAATCCCATAAAAGACCCAGACTCCCTACTTCCCTGTATACCTACACCGTCAAAATTGTCAAGATGAGCTAAGCTAGCAATGAGTTCCTCTCAACAAGACCTCGCCCAAACATGTCATGCCCGCAAGCGACACTAGACAAGTCTGCGACCTGCACTTTCGAAATGGTCTTTATATGGTCAAATTGGTCAGATCAGCGCTTGGAGAAGGGAAAGTGTTTAAACAGTTTTATGGTACTATTTGGGTAGATAGGAATAAACATTGCTTAGATATTTATTTTACAAAAAAAAGCCCAAAGACAACTGTAACACCAGAGCCATCGCAGAAGACAGAGACAAGACTGAAAGTTCTCATGTGTTTAAAGTAAAGGTATTAGCAAACACATCCTTTGATAATGATGATGAAACACACCCTTCAAATGAATTATAGTGACATTAAACGAAATACATCAACGCTGCTTAGCAACAAGAAAGAGGTATGGTGGTAGTATTTCACTGGACGAACATCTTCACGAGGAACTACTGCTAAAACGTTTGGCAGTTTAATATCACAACTACAAAGAGACAAAAAAGCTATAGTTGTGTCTTTTGCACATCCGTACAATACGCTAGAACTAATTTCCTCTCTAACGCGGTAATGAGAGTAATAAGAACGTTTTTAGTACCATCTAAAGTCGAGTAATTAGCGTTTTACTGTTGGCCCGTGACACCTGCTGATGTTCAGTCGTATGTCTGGTCAGAGGACCAAGAAATGTGACGCAACTTAAGAGAGGAGATTTATTCGGTAGTGAACAATGATTGCCGGTGTTGTTGGCGTGCATGATGTCTTGGGTTACTCGTAGCTCGATAAGTTTGATAACCAATCTTAGTAGCATGCCATAGTCGTGGATTTGTGTTAATGACGGTTTATGGACTGAAGGTCGTGCGTATTACAAAGGATTTAAACATAATGAGAAATCTGTATGTACTATACAAACAGTTTGGGGAAAACAGGCTTTATTTTATGCAATATCTGTGTTTACGTCGCTTCAAGCATGTAGATTTGGTCTATGCGAATTGGCTATTTCTTATTGACGATCCAAATGGCACAGCTTGTCTCCAAGTCTCCACGCCCTCCACATATTGGACCAGTTATTTGGGATACGCAAATAGAAATTGGATTTACGTTTCCATGGGCTAGTATAACAAAGCTCAACACAACGGGTAAATGTTTTATTAATTAGTTATCTGTTATAGAATGACGTGTTCTGTTGTCAACTTCAGTGATAGTGAATGATTTTGAAACATATTTATTTGTTTTTAATTGAAAGCCGATATAAACTGGTAATGACAGGTCATTCTGTGGTTATGTATGTCAGCACCTACCCAATTTTGCTCTAGATTTATGCAGTCCTTTTCAAGTAAACGAAACAGATGTCAGAATACGAAAACTGTCAAAATAGATAAAGCTGGTGGTGCGAAAACGCGATCGTCATGATTGTTTGACTTCATAAGCCCTGAGCAGATGATGAGACTATTAAATTATCCGCCGGATAGAAATTACCGCAGAAATTCAAATTGTCAAATGAACAAATAGTCCATGATCTGCTCAGCATCTTGTGGCGGATAAGCGCTACTTAATCGATTGCGTTTGTATGCTTAACACATAAACGATCGCGTTTTCGCGCGATGATCGCTTTCTGTTACTACCAAACCTTAGTTTATCTTTAAGTTCATAATATAAATTTCCTAAAGGTTTACATCGTTCACATAAACTCAATCATTAAAACATTCACCGTTGATTGCTACAATCAATTAAACATAACTTTCTTCTCAATCAGTCGCGTGCAGCATTTCCGCGGTGCTATCTACGGAAGTGCGGACTTTTCTCCGTATGATTAACTAGATGTATCCGGTGGAAACCGGTTTCGGTTATAATGTGCGGTGTGAATTACTTGAGTGGTAGAAGTTTAGGTTCATTTGTTACTAAAAAGAGTGTAAAAAGACTTAACGAAGCCGAAGGCACTTGTTCTCAGTTACGGATATATTGGGGGTCAAAGTTCCAACTTTACACATTTTTTTTTTTGTTTAACACATGTTTTTAATGTATATTTTTTACTTAAGACACCTTCTTGACCCCCGTACTATTCAATTCATCCATCAGCACAATGTTTTGAATACTTTACATTGAGTCCTACCGTAAAACGTGATTTTTCACCCCAAAAAAAAAATCATTTCCCAGCAATAATTTACGCGTAAAGTTACTTAGTTTGATGTACATAATGCTTGGTTGACGGCTTCGTGAAGAGTCCGTTTACACTCTATATAGAAAGGAAAGGAAGTGTGATATGTCGACGTAGTTTAGAAGTGGATGCCAGCGCGTCTTGATTCCAGTTTTGACGGAGCATCAACGGACTCAAAACAGGAAGCAAGCGCTGACTCGCGAAATATCGCACAAGTGGAGAAAACGCTTTACCTAGGAACGGGACAGAGAAGGCTAGAATAAAATAAGCAATGTTGACACTTAAATGAGCAAGCAGCGCACCCTAAACTTGAAGCTCCATTTCCAGCTACGTTTCTGATCTTACCGGTGACAGGCCCAATGTAAATTCTGGTAAACGGTCATTTAAAACTTTGGGAAATGAAGAATTTATTATGCCACACGAAAAGACTTACATAAAATACAAACAATAAAAACCTTCCGCAAAAAAGAACAGTTAAACACCTTCCATAATAGGGGAACACCGCTAGAGGGCTTACCGGAAGCTCCGCCATCTTAGTCCCGAACCGGATGCGAGCGGAAACATGCGCGGGAAATTATAACGCCATATTGGATTGCGGTTGACATAAATGCCGTATTGAGTGTGTCTATGGCCCGAGTTATGGAAAGTTGCAGTTCTTGTGCGGTTCGTATCGCGATTTATTTGATGGAGTCGATTTAGTTGACTTTGAATACAATTTATAGGGAACTGCTAGACTAGACTAGAAGTCGAGCGCAACATAGCCATAGAAAGCTAGGTAAACGAGATGGCAAGGTTTGTTTCAGTTTTAATAGCAAACTTTGTCGTAGACGACCCGTCAACACACACAAGACCTGGACAGATCTTGAACAGATCAGACGGATTTGAAGATACAACCAGGGTATGATGGCTAGAAAGTCTTTTGTTCTCGTAGTGCATAAAGAACAGGAGGAGCTCGTGGCTAAACAATAACAGCCGCTCGGGTCGATCTTTAGGTTAAGCCGTGCTTGCCTAGGTTGGTCTGTGGATGGGTGACCACCCATTACATACCGAGTTTCCTCCGTGCCTCGGAAAGCACGTTAAGCCGTTGGTCCCGGCTGTCATTTGAAGATCTTTGACAGTCGTTAAAGTAGTCAGTGGCCCAAAAAGTCTGAAAACCAGTCTTACCAAGGGGTATGGTATTTCTCAGTAGTAACTGGGTTGTGGAGGTCAGATAGGCAGTCGCTCCATGTAAAATACTGATATTCAGCTGCATCCAGTTAGACCGGAAGCCGACCCCAACATAGTAGGGAAAAGGCTAGGCAGATGATGAGTGCATAAAAAACAAAGATCGCTCAAGCCCTCAACCGGTCTTTATAGATATAAGATAAACAAAAATCTGACGACCGAGCTTCAAAACGCAGAGGCCCCGTCAGCGTGGGCGCAGATGACAAAAGATCAGTGCATATGTCTCAACGAATGTTGTTTAACGAGGATATGACTTCACGTTATACTTTATTATCCAATTGGGTCTGATGGCAAGGTCACCTGGTTACTTCTGCGTACGTTTCATTACGTTCTAGAAGTAATAGAAAAGATGGAGGAAGAGGAATGACCATAAGCCCGTGAGCCCAGCTTATATCATTATAGGTACTCATGTTACCTATACAAGGTGTAAACAAACTCTTCACGAAGCCGTCAACCAAGCATTGTGTACATCAAACTAAGTAACTTTACGCAAAAATTAGTGCTGGGAAACGACTTTTTTTTTTGGGCTGAAAAATCACGTTTCTCAGTAGGACTCAATGTAACGCACTCAGAACATTGTGCTGATGGATGGATTGAATAGTAAGGGTGCCCTGGAGGTGTTTAAAGTAAAAATCTTACATTAAAAACATGTATTTAAAAAAAAACTTGTGAAAAAGTTGGAACTTTGACCCCCAATATCTCCTTAACTAGAAGGTTCCCAGGTATGGTGTAGGACAAAAAAATTATCGCAATGACGGGTAGAACAAGTGCCTTTCGGCTTCGTTAAGAGTCTGTTTACGACCTTTATATATTTTTATTTATTAAGGGTCATTAAAGAATGTCTTATTCGACGATCATACCTTACCAGCTATTGAATCTGTCGTCCAATCCATCCATTTGATATTTTACCAGTCTTCTTCTCTTTCATTCATTTTCAAATTATATTATATGTAAAGGTTCAGGTATAATATCAGAATGTAATATTCTCGTAACAATATGCTAATATTGACGGGTTACGCTTCCATAAACACCCCATATTAGTGACAGAATCGGGCCAGTGATTCAAACGCAATCAGGAAACACAAATAAGTGCATCCTGCTCACCTGCTAAAATTTAGGATAATTCAAGAAACATATTATACTTGTAAATAATATAAGGACAGGACGCAGCTGTTAAAAGGCATAGTTTTTGCTTTATTCCGCTTCCGACTTTTCTGTCATTTATGTCTCTTTGACAGCTCCTCAAGTTTCATGAGCCATATTACCACTCGGATACAACATCAGGTTTAGGACCCGGCGGTAAAAGCCTGTCTTCGAACTAAGAAACCGAATGCAATCTGCGTGAAGAAACTAATAAATCATCTAAATAGTATTCAAATGCTTTCATTCGTCAAGACTAATTGCCGCCTGCATAACACGAAATGATGCAACTATTACGAAGGAGTAATTATGTTTTTCATCGCCCACCATCGCGCGTAACCGATTTTGCATACGTTTTTTGCAACGCATATTCATATTGATATGCACTAGATGCGTATTGTTGATGCGTATTTAATTTTTATCTTTGCTTTGTATGTGGGTCGTTGGATTGTGTCGAGCAGTTGTCCGTAAGATGTTATTGAAGTCTTAAAACTTATAATGACAAGGACTAGGCAGATCTATACTATTACGCAGCAGCGAAGGATCTATTTTTGTAAGAGGTAAGCCGGAGTATATATCTTCGATGTGATTATATTATTTGTCTATAGAAGACAGATTGTTCCATTTTTCAAAGGGAAGCCAGTAGGAATTGAGTTATATGGAACCTTCGCCACTGCTACATAGTTAGCAGTGACTATAAAATATAAGTATAATAATCTCTGACGCCGCAGTACGTGGATACTTACAGGGCCTAAACATTATAATGCAGAGTGGAGACATGAACCCTAAACAGGCACCCTGTAGTATTGGATGTTACATCGATACGAAAAGAAGAACGTCGTTAATATTTTGTATGAGACACAAAGACAACGCTCTGCGAAACCTAACGTTTTATAAAACTCTAAGAGTTGTTTGCGTACAAGATCTACCAAATTGATCGACAAAATTCTCGAGCAGTTTTCATTGATAAAATTAAATAGAAATGAACACTGAAGCATAGTCGACCACAGAGATGGACGGATGCCATCGTCAAAGTTCAAAGAAACTCTTGAACGAGGGACGTACGCGAAGAATGGTAGGAAAGGTCTTTCTTGCCATTCTAGGCTGACGTGAATCTAGTGCTGTACTAGATATTGATCTTTTTTAAAGGAAAAAACTGCAAGGTTTTGAAGCACATCTAAGTATATACCATGTCACACTAAGTAGTGCTCGCGTTATTAGAGATGCTACGTTAAAACCCGTTTATTAAACACGATACATCGCATGCATCGATGCACGATGCATCGGCAAATATTATGTAAATGACAATGATGATTTGTTTTATTTGCCGTGTAGAATGTATATGTCCAATGAAGGCTCTTTAGCGATGACGGTATGTATAGGGAATGTAACGACGACGAACAAGCTGTGGAATAGATAGATAGATTAAGTACACCACATAAAAGAAGACATGTCATGATTAAAGAAGACATTTGACATAGACAAACTGACATGAGCGGTCTTATTGCTAAAAGCAATCTATTGAAAACTTTAGATGGATTGCAGGAAGAGAGAGAGACAATTCTGCAATACTGGAAAAGCCTTACAACTTCTCAGAAAATAATAAGAGAACAGATGTTCTACGCTAAGTGTGGTCAAGGTTCTGGGTAAGAACAATTATCAAAAATACTATACGTGTGTACTTCAATAACTATTGGTTGCAATATAAGTAATTACTTGATATGTACATTATTAACAAGCTACAAATCTATAATAGTAATAAAAATATATACAAGTATCAAAAGGGTTACAGGGCGTTAAAAAATTCGTCCACATCACTATCAATAGGAAAAGTGCCCAGAAGGCTGGCAGCATTGCCACGTTGGATGGCAATGCTGATTCTTTGGCCAAAAAATAGGCCCGCCCTCTGGTCACGTGAAGAGTCGACCAACCGCTTGGCGATTTACCGAAATACTAAGTGGGCACTCGGACCCCATGGCCCTAGTGTTTCAACCCCAAACGGCTCAACCACATAACTACCAATTAAATTATTGTATTTGCGTCGTTTGAGGTTTTCAGCACCTGCAGCAGCCGCCCCAGCGCAGCCCACTGTGCTAGGAAGATGGTCGACGCAAGTTGCGTCCCACACCAAAGGCCTACCCAACTTCCATGGTATTAGTGTCATACCATCTGGTATCATCTCATCGACGCGTGCCAAGCCAGTGGGTTCAAAGACAGCTGGCACACCGGCGGTGGCAAGAGCACGACGGATGAGATCATTAATGCTAGCGTGCCGCGCAATACGTCCTGCAATTTTACTACAAGAAAGGCCATGGTGTCCGAGGCAGTCGACTGCTTCACCACATTGACAGCGATGTGGAGCCCCACAAGGAGCGTCCAATCGCAAACATGTAGCGAGCCGGAAAGTTGTGTCACCTAGCATAGTGCCTATATTAGGTGACGGTAGTGCCTGAAGCCAGGCAGAGGCCCGACTCCCACTCACCCACCACAGCCACAGCCCGTTTTCATTCAATACTATTGAATGAGAACGGTGTACGGCTAGGTTAGGTTATTAGGAATTTTCTGAGCCTCATAGAAGGTGAAGCGACGATTAGGAGAGGCCATGTCCAGTGTAGACGTCGTTCGGCTGTCCAGATGAAGATGACTAGGACATAAAAATAATTTCTTGTGAATTGGAATTAATATCCTCACATTAGATAGTAAAATAATTGGGAACGGGCTAGTGGAAACTATTAGACGGAGACTGAGAAAAAAATTATCTACAGTTGCAATTTTTGAAGGAGGCTCAAAGGTAAAAGAGTACGTCTTATGTCTACAATGTTATAACTTACTTTCAAACAACCTCTTTGCTAATTTGTTGCACACATTACTAGTAGTTAAACAGAAAAAACGGCAAAAGTTGGTAAACGTTTATGCAAATTCTTGAACATGCTAATCTTGGAAAAAAGACAAATGCTTCATAATCGTTAGGGGTCCTTCACATCGAGCTTTACATAGTAAGTGTTGTTCTCTCGAACCGGACACTACAGTAATCCTACCTACAAAAGCCTACTGTTCATGGAGGCGTTACTTCATGAACGCGTATTTGTCATTACACTGGTTTAATGTCTGTCTGAACGAGAGTTGGGGGCGTGCCCTTTGAGAGACTATTTGTCATCTGATCGTATGACGATACCTGCGTTTTGTACGCCAGGGCTTCAGCAGGTGGAGGCGCACGTTATGTGAAATACGTGTCTATAAAACTATGTCTCTGTGGTCTAAGATTAAAGTCCACGTATATTTTCCGTTTTATAAACAATAATAGACAACCATCAGAATATTGTTTTATTACTCTGTTTTATGGTGTTTCCTGAAAAGTGACATCATTCACCGCTGTAGTTGCTACATAAATCTTAACAAGCTTGTGCTAATAAAGTTTACGTTGATTATTTTCTTGCAAATTAACGGTTTTAAAATTAAAATGTTGAGAATCTGTATGTTGATTTGAAATTCAAATAAGTGCTGCTGCTAATTCTAGATTTTATTCAGTCGGAGATAAACGCTCTAAGTTCGTTCCAAAATGATAAAAGTGTTACTGGCAAGTAAATGCATAAGATCTTGTTTTTCTCTATGAGTGACTTTGTGAAAAGTTATAAGTATGGCAAGGCAAGGGATAATACTAAGAAGATGGTTAATGTAGAAGTATTGAAGAGGTAGACATGCTGCGCCTGCCACAGATAAATAAGGATAAGAGTAGGACAATGACAATGTTGATGGCTGTAGCATACAACACAAATAAGAATGTATCGTCATGTTCAACAGTAAATGATGACCAGTAAACGCTTGCCGTGTCCGCAGTCAGTCAACTGATGTAACAACCAGTATGAAACGTAACAGCAGACGTTATGGTCATGCTCCGGTAGCGTTACAGTCTCAAGGACGCGTCAAATGTGGCTAACTCAATTAGTATGTAAGTGGAATCACAGCTTTTAGCGTTTCTCGGTAAGAGCTGGCAGTACAAAACGTTTGGAAATGTAATGATTGGAGGAGCATTACAGCGGAAAATAAATAGATCGAATATGCTTTATTTTACATTACCGTTGCATGGTGTTTTTTTGTTTAAAGCTATTTTACAACATTGCTGATTCTATAGGGCCATATCCCAATAATCCCAGATATACTTGGCCCATTGAAACTATTCATCTTGTCGTAATCCCGTTGAAATTCGTTATGTCAGCTCTCAGCTTCATACTAGGTATCGGTGCCCAATGTTTCAGCCTAAAGCCTGGATTTCACAGGCCCAGTTTCTGACCACCCAGTAGTCAGCAACTGTACATTCTGCTGTCTATACAGTACTGTCACTTTCCCGACGTGTTCTCACTACTGAGTCTGCATAGGAGACAGTAGTACACAGCTACTGTGTTACTAGTTCTGGCCAGGTGTTTCTGACCCATTGCATTCACGAGGCCAGCAAAATGGCTGATCAGTGCGATATAATTAGAAAAAATATACGACTATTAGCATTACGCCTTGGTGAACATTTGATGGAAATTCTCAAAAGTCAGAAGAGAAAAAAGAAATAAATATGGATAATCTTTATGGAAGAAATTTCACAACATTTCTCTATCCCTGTATAAATTGAGGAATTTTATATTATCAGCATCACTCCAACGCCTTGCCACCGGCATTTTAAACGAAGAAAAAACGATTTCAAACTAAAAATCTGTCTGTCCAGGCGTTTACTGTCCTTCGGCACTGACCGGCCACCGACTAGTTGCGTTCGTATGGAGCGAGTGACGACCCAGTAGCTGTCCTGGTGGGAGTGAGGGAAGGTGAGCTGACCGACAGCAACTGACCTGTCAGTACTGGCTCAACTTTGTTTTCACGGACCCAGTAGCTGCCAGACAGTAACTGTCCTTCACAGTCCGCCAGCTACTGGGCCTGTGAGAACCAGGCTTAACGTTGTCAGCTTTTACGCTGTCATTCACTACGTTTTCAAGAATCACACACAATCTATACGATACATCTTCACTTTTTCTGGTCTTTCTTCCTCCATAATCAATTAATACGTATTCATTGCTCCTGTCTCATATTCATAAAAATGATCTTAAAATCTCAATACTTATCGAAGAGAAATAACTTTAGCGCTCACGTCACCACTTTAGTTTACCGCAGTAATAAAACACTGTTCAACACTATCAGCCATAAACGGTGACGTCACTATACAAATTGAGATAAGTGGATCAGCAGAACAGTTAGATCATATCTAAGTTTGAGCTGTGTACAATCTACCATCATAGTTGGACGTGAGGAGTTTAGACTTGTTCAAAACAAAATAGTATACTCAGCCAACGTAGACAGGCCTTCGAAAAGGTAGACCGACGAAAGTCGTGGCAGTCTGTTGGATTCAGAAAGTAAAAGACCAGTCGTTGTAAGCATTATTGGTGGGTCCACTGCCCTACCTGGAAACCGAACTCACGACGACTCAGTAACTTCAAACTGGTATCTTAGCGTCATCAGAACTACTCGAAGCACAGAAAACATAACCCTACTTCAGGGACAGTCGAGTACAGGGAGGGGTCCGCTAGGGCCGCCAGGGCTGCGGGACTGTTGGAAAGAGATACCGCGGCCCTGGAACACAAAGGGCAAGGGAGGAACATGGGTTTTAGTCAGTACAAGTCTGACACACCTTTCCGCTCCGCCCAGAGCGGGAGAAATCATTTGATGATTTCCCATCCGAAAAAAAAAGGGACAGTCGAGTAATCAGAAACGCAAGACGTCTGTAAACCTTCTGTTTATATTTCAGCATAATAATCAGACAAGTTATACTTTTCCGTATGTGTAATGTGTATGCAATGATTAATTTGTGTGTTCTTGTCTTGGTTCTAAAATGTGGGTTACATCCGGTCAGTGAAAGAATGATTACAATCTAAATAAAGCAGGTGGTTTATTTTGACAAAAAGAAACTAAGACATCAGCAAGCTGAGCAGACTGAGAATAAGACCACTTATAGAGATAATTGAATTAAGTACTATTTTTGTTTGCCTAGGAAACCCCCAGGAATACTTCCAAAGAAGAAAATAAAGTTGAAGTTCCAATAGTACAGATATGATGAGTTCGATCTTCAGATCCGTTTATTCTGGCTGAAATCCGTATACTCTGTGTGGTTGTTACGGACACAAGATCGGTCTCGTATGGCGGCTGCAACAACTACAATTAAAAGTAAATTGTTAAAACTAAACAGTCTGATCGTTTCGTGCACGCATCCGATCAGACTTTATCAGACCCTGGCTGTAGACACAGACATTTCACCTAAAAACAGCCTACTACGAACGGATTTCACTAAACGCGATTAGCAAATCTAACCGGCGTTCAAGAGCCGTCATTGCAATGTCTGACAGCTCTTGAATACTACTTAGATGCATTCGCATTTAGTTTTATCGGTGAAATTCGCCATGAACACATATTTTTGTTGTTTCTAACCGACTTCCACAGTTCTCCTTGAATACTGTATAAGATCTAGCACCTACTCTAACGCTACTCAGTCGTTCCTAATCAGGTATTATGTAAATAAGCAGATTAGAAACAGGAAAACAGATATAAGTCTTTGTATGTAAACGTAGTTTGTCATTTAAATAGATAATTGCATCTTTGTATGTTATAAGTAGATAGATATCTAACAGATACATCGGTTTAGTAAAACGTGAGTAGTAAGGCCAGCTTGCACCACAACACATTAAATACATTTAGAGTTAAACGTATTTCAAATATTATTTCATTGTTGTCAATCGTTTAAAGATGTAAACGATATTTTTTGAAAACTATTTTGACACTACAAAGTACAAACAAACCACAACAAACGTCTATTTTATGTTTAGTCGTAAAGCTGGCCTATTATTTTTATTTAGGATTATTTTCTGGCGATACCTTGATTGTTTTAGTCATCAGTGTTACCCATATTTAAGAATGAATCCAGGTTGAAATGGAGCTATCAGTCATTCAGAAACTTTTCCAGCACTTGTATGAAAGAATGAACATTTCAAGTTTTACATTTGTGAGTGGGTTTCTTTCAAAAGACCTCATTAAGATTGAAACGAACATCAGTGCTTTTGAACTGGTTGTTAGCGTAAAGCGAGACGAGCCTATTTTTCACTATAACCTTCACCGAAACCGAACAAATACTGCCTCAACCTAAGAAGATAGATGGTTTTGTTTGCAATATCTACAATATTTGGCGAACTAGGTTCAAGGCAAAATTCTGTCTTCACTCTGTTGCTGGCATTTCTTAGCATTTACACCATTTCTATCATCGATTAAAGAATCTAAAAATATTACAGACTTGTTTTGGAAAGGATTGGAAGAAGTTTTTTATACATTTCATTCCTTACCTCGACTCGTAGTTGAGTTTTCGTATATTATGCAACGACTTAAGGTAGACCCGACGTCACCGCGGTACCTTTTACAAATGCATGCACAAAGCACCTTGACATGGGCCGCAAATTATATAACAACGACTATTAAATAACAGTTAAACAAGTCTTCGATGCAATCAATCATATTGAAAAGGCAGACAATGCGCTGTTTGTAAACTTCAGTTCTATTCATATTCAAGGATCCAGGTGGATTGCGAGTTTTTGATGACTTCTCGAAGAATGTAGAAGAGATTATAGAATTATAAAATCAGCTGACTCTAGAATTATTTTTGTTTGAATACTAGTTTGGGTAGACAGATGACTAGCTTCAGCTCGCGAATTTATTCTGTAATTGGCTGTAAGATAACTTTAAATATTTTAAAATAAATTTCAAAGAGCTACATTCTAAATTACCAACTTAACCTCTTTAAAACATTAACGAAGAGTACACTTAAAGGGAATGTTTTCATGAAATAGTTTTTCCCATCAGCCAATAACAAACAGATAGGTATGACTAGAGATTTCAACATTATGTTGTTAATTTCTATAAAACAATCATCGTAGGACTCGCGAATCAATTTTGATCAACATTCCTTCAAATTCGGAGCTGTCGTTTGCAAAAACCTCGAACTTCCTTATAGCACACCTTAAGGTGACCTCACAGAAATCTTAATAATAAGATTTCTGTGGGTGACCTCCTCCTAAACGACAGAACGTGACTTAGCACACTATATTTCCACCATACACACAATTTGAATTTACAAACCCCATCAAACTACAATGGTTCGCATATTAATCACTGTCACCTTGAATAGAGGCGTGATTCTAGTACCTAGAATACAGGTACACGGCAATAAATAGGTACACCATACACCATACCATACTAACTATAGGTGATTTGTTAATCGTTGATGTCATTCTTATATACCTACACATAATATTATTGTTGTATATTTGGACCTTGCAAAATGCTAATCCAAGAAGGATTTTTGCCGATTTGCTAAGACAAACAAAAAAAAAATATACTGGTTGTCGCTGTCAAAAAAACGAATAACTTTATGATTATAATAATATCTACTTGGGCGTGTTTGTGCTACTTTAAGGCAGATGAGGTAAAAAGGTCCTTATCTACTTACAGATAAGAGATGGCGGCAGGTTTCGGCTTCTTCCCTTGGAATCGGCGGACAAGCCCGCTTCGCCACCGTAACATTCACATTGACCTTGTCCCTTTCCTAGCGCCATATCAAGTCAAAACTCGACTGACAAATACTTAGAATAACTTCCTCAGACATAAATAGACAAGCTCACTTACGATACGGTAGACGTTAATATAAGGTAAGATCCGACTATTTTTTATGCCAAATTCGTATTAGAAGGATGAAGTGGCTGTCTGTCAGTCGTATTCGCTTTTTATTTTATTTAAAACTTTATTATTACAACAACTACAATTACAAGAAAAAACAAATTTATCTTGCCGCCTTGTGTCTAAGTTTATCTTGAAAAATAAACATTATATTCGCCTAACTAGATAAAATTAAGAATTTCTCAAGGAGTGTGAATGAGTAAGAATCTTATTCATTTAATAAATCTTAGGATTCGTAGAATCAAACCACCTGTAGCTTCCAAGATTTAAACGACATAACTATTGAAGTCACTACCTACATATTGGTTGGTGAAGATTTGTAGTTGCCATAAGGCATAGCTGAATTAACTTTATCGATGGCTCAACGGGTAAGACGACATATCAGACAAACCGGTAAAAGTTTCCAAGAAAAGACATACAGAAACGTGACAGACTCAAACACGTGCTTACCCACTAATTGCCAGTTATTAAGAATTACTCGAAGACCACCGTGACACCACAAAATCAACAATTATTAATTTAAATAAACTCACACTCAAAAATTTATCAGTTCCCGAAACCGGTTTGTAGTCTATAAATACAAGCTCATAGTACATTACATCACAGTTTGAAATAAAGCGAGTTGTGTGTCAATTATGTGACCTTCAGCCTTAAGGTCTGCCTACCCACGTCGAGAAATTTCATTAATGCTTGTGGGAGGGAGTTGGTGCCATGTGGGGCTCCGCGCGTGGCCGGGAGGTCGGGTTAAAGGACGTTCGGGACCGTTTATAGGTCACGGTGATAACATGAAGAACTGATATCCGCCTGTTTGCTCCAATAATCGCAAATGCAGTTCTGATGACTAATTCCAAGACTGAATATGGTAGCCTTGAGTTTTTCGTCAGGAATTTCACCTTAGCCGTAATAGCTTCGCCTCCAAATACACGGGGCTTAAAATTATGACTGGTAAAATGTGGGTGAGTTATAGCACTCACTACACACTTTGCCCACCTCTATGGGGACTACAGGCGTGATGTTGCGCTGTATGAAATGAGCTCAAAGGTTATCTTATCAGCAATTTGTGTGAGACAAATGTCAGGATTTGTTGCGTTCGGTTAAATTACGATACAGAATAGAATTATGTAACTCAAAGGCACTCAGTTCTACATTCAGCTACGTCTCATCTGGCCAAAATCTGTGAGGATATACAAAGACCCCAGTAAGAGGCGCGAGTATAATCGTACCTCATGTAAGGTTATCAGTAGTTTAGTTTTTTTATAACAGTCGAAACTCCGTTTCGTATAGAACGTGCACCGAACAGCTGATTCTGACACAATCAGCTGATATTTCACAAGCTCAACACACGAACCGATTGGACACGCACTTTTACACTATAATAAAAACATCGTAAAATATGTCTATTGATATTTGACGAATAC
This sequence comes from Lycophotia porphyrea, assembly GCA_950005105.1. Classification (NCBI taxonomy): domain Eukaryota; kingdom Metazoa; phylum Arthropoda; class Insecta; order Lepidoptera; family Noctuidae; genus Lycophotia; species Lycophotia porphyrea. The sequence continues at coordinate 2,275,467 of OX465411.1, forward strand.
AGATTTGTTGAAGGCATTGTTGGACTATACATATATGGATAAGGTCACGGTTTTATTTTCTGAATATTTTAGTTACGATTAATTTGTTTTATTAACAGTTAATTTAAACATGTAATTACTATGTTACTTGGCAAATAATATAAAGTGTGACATGCTGCTTCTTTAGTTTACTGGTCGCAAGCACCTGCTGAGGCGTGGGTCTAAGGTTGGAATCCCGGGTCGGGCAGTACCTATTATTAGGTTCTTCCTTATGTAATTTTTCAGAAGCTCAGGGTCTGGTTTTGTGTCCCGTCCTTACATTTTAATAGGAGCGCTTCGTATTAGTTAAGGGCTAAGCATAAATGTAGGTAAACTGCGTAGTACTAAGCACCTTTGCCAAACCCTTAGAAGAATACAAGAGTGATGTTATTGTGTGTTATGTGATACAGTAATTTGAAGTAGAAATACCTAAATAACACTGTTATAGTGCTAGTACTATAAACGGGCTATCTACAAAGTAATGAATTTTAATTACGGGGAAAGGGTTAATTACGACGGTTGGATAGTAGATTAACCGGTCATTTGTGACGTACGGGAGTTTAGATACGCTTGTATGAAAGCTGCCACACATGGAGAATTTGATTATCTTGACGAATCTGCGACAGCTGTGATCTGAGAATCAAATCGAAGTAATCGCGGTTGCGAGCCAGTTCATCTACCACCAACCTACTCTTTTACCAAGTATGTTAGGGTCGGCATCCAGGCAGGTCGCAGGCAACTGAATACCAATATATTACATGGAGCTACTACCTATATGACCTTCACAACTCAGTTATTGGTCAGTGGGTCGTCTTAGTATTGGATAACTCGATACCCCTGACAGTTCATCCATTAATTATTATTGGTGATGTTCTTCAGAAAAGTCAGCTGCGTAGTATTCGCAACCTGCGTGCGCGTATGAACGTAGACGAAGCAAACGAAGTATTCATGAAAGGATCGTAAAACGTGGTGTTCTGAAGAGTCTGCCTACAACCAAAAGTAAAACGGCGTGAATTTATGTATGTACGTGTATGTAAATTATTGTTATTTGAATACAACCCTAAAATCTGCGCGCGAGTGAGCATAATTTATGAGCGACAGAACGCATGTCAAGCGTTGAGGCTTTAATTGTGGCAATTTTTGATTGTAGAAGTTCGTTCATGGTCAGTTGAGGTATACGGTATACCGTATACCATCATATATGAAGGTAGGTTCCAATTTAAAAAGTTTAACAAACTATGCTGACCTATTATAACAACACTACGAACACCTTAGATATTCGAAAAAAAAACACACACTACTATTTCTAAAGACAACATGTGCCTTCAACACCCAATATTTTGTCAACACACTAAGTCTTGAAACCACATTACTAACAAGACCTAGATATTAGCTAAAAACTTATTGCATTCTCCACATACTTGCATTACGAACGCCTTTCTAAACAACAAAGAAGAGCAACACTAATTTCCGTCACATCACTAGCACTTGTCACTGTTTGACATTGCACTGAACACGCGGGGAGCTGATGGACTAAATGAGGGTTTCTAATAATTTGGGTGTTTCGACAGTGAGCGATCGTGAGGGCACCACGCGTGCGGGCGCGGCCAAGCGTTTACCGACACTGGCTTAGACGCTAGTAGATCGTGCGGTGAGGGACCAGTGTTGCTATCGTTAGATATTAAATACGTACGGGAACTTTGAGAATATTTAGCATATTTTTCAACTCGTTACACAGTGGAACGAATGTATGGGAGCGGTTGGACGTAGACATGTCCGAAAAATAAGAGTAAAATTATGACAAACTAATGATGCCATCTTATTCGATTACTTAATGCCTTCATAAATTGTGGTGATGAATTTCTTCATAACTCCCATATTTCGGGAGTAATTTGAGAAAATGTGAAATTTTACTATGAAAATGAGTGTATCGAGCTCTCTCCCTCCTGATTCCGGGCTTGTTTCAAGTACCGGTCTCTAATATCGTAATGCTATTACTAAGAGCTATATTTAATACTAAGACACATAGTGCGCCAAATGTGCACTTTCTGGGATAAAAGGAAATGAAAATTTAAAAAAAAAAACGTTTTTTCCCCATTTGTATTTACTTTAAACCGCAGACAGACTTATTAAGAGGTCTATAAATATATTATATATATACAGAAATATATATTAACAAAAATATTCACAAGAACTGATGAGAGTATGACTTTTAAGTAAGTTGATAATAAATTACCTAGTTTCATTAAAAGTACAATAAATAATTAAGATGTAAGCTCTAATTTACTAAGTTACACATTTTAAAACAATAACATCATTTAATTATCTTCGTCATCATCATCATCATCAATTAATTCAAATTCAGAATCGATGTCCGCTAAATCATTTATGTTAACAAATTCGATATCACTTTTCTCAGAATCCGTAAGCTCATAAAATTCCTTAAAAGAAGATTTTTTTACAAACTTATTTCCTTTTGGACGGATACTTGTAACAAGTGGATCAGAAGACAGTAAAAGATTGTGCATAATATCTTCATTGCATGAGATACTGCTATGCTTTCGAGAATGCCCCTCTCTATATTTTCTAAAATCTTTATTTCTAGCCTCAGATGCCTCTTCGGATAGAAAACCAATGGGCACAATTGACATGTTCTGAACTATGTCTGGCCCATGCATTAAAATTTTATGAAGTGAAGAAGGCATATAATACCATGGGTATAACTCCACGTAAAGCTTAGCAGTATCAAAGCAGAACTCTCGGAATTTAGTTACGTTGATCTTCTCTCCTGATGAAATACACTGCAAGATCACACAGATTTTTCTTAAAAGCATAGCATCTATTCCGGTCAGTTCAGCAGATTTAGTGTAGTTTTCAAAAAATCTCCTTGCCGAGTTGCCATTGTTGGTGGATCCACTGCCTTGTTTCACAACATCGAGAAGTAAGCCCGTTTTTCTTCTTACAGCCTCTTGAAATCTTTTCTTCCTGTCATCAACTTGCCTTTTTGCTATATCACCCCTTACTTGCCATGATTTTATGTCTAATTTGTAGGAAATGTGTAATAAGCATTCCATTGAGCGAATCCAAGCGTGAAGGGTGCTTAAGCTATATTTATACATGTCCTCGTTTGCGTGTTTATCTTTGATTAACTCTAAATTATTCATTTCTTTAGGACAAGCCTTGCATATGTCACACACTGAAGCTGCTGTATCGGATATAATGGAATGAATTTTACCATCAATCATTGTCAACAGCAGTTGGTGTTTGACACTAATTCCATCAGTGATGGTGGATGGAGTTAAGGCTTCAATCTCTGCTTCGATTTCAGCCATCTCTCTCTGCACATTTTCTTTGGTTTCCTTTATAAACTTAAACAATATTGGCCGGCAAAATGAAGTGGAAGATGGTCGCTCGTTTTCCCAAATTGTTACACCTTTTGAGACGAGCCGCAGTGGTACAAGACTAATCATAAAATTACTAGCAAGATCGATTTGCTCATCTTCACTCGTCCTTTGATGATAAATGCTTTGGCTAGATGATCCGTCAAAACCCCATTTGCTGGTCAATACGAGCTGTTGATTGGGATCAACAGGGGTTTCTAACGACCTAATAAGTCTTCTTGAGGTTAAATCCATCAAGGCTTGTAATTTGATTTTTGCAGAGCTCTCTGTAACTGTGAGATCTTCTTTGGCCGGATAGCACTTAATTTTTTCTTTAACCAACATGTAGTAACTCGGGTATTGAAGAGCTCCTTCTTGAGTGTTGAAATCCCGAAGAGTGTTATAGCGCCATTTCGATAAGTACATCGATACATAAAGAGCCAATGCCTTCAAAGGGGATATTTCCCGTACCTGAATTGATTTACCTTCAATGAAGGCTTTGATTTTTGAGGCCTCTTCTGGATTCTCCGTCAAGTATTTCATAACATAAGCTGTATCGCTTTGTCCTGCCTTTTGAAGCGCCCTTTCGGCCGAAAACATAATTTCAGCGCTGCTACTGCTGCATGAAAGACTATCTTCAGTGCGTCTTCTTTTTTGCCGGTTACTAAGGTCCTCAAAAGATTTACGAGGACTAGGATGTGTACAAGTTGAAGCATCAGATTTAGCAGGAGAAATTATGGGCTCGATGACGTCACTTATATTTTCTGTAGAAGGTTCCATATTTTCATTCTGTAATTCCGGCCATTGAATTGCAGCCTGTAGCCAAATCTCATGTTTCTTCCGAAACTTATCTGTGCTTCTTCCAGACTGTGTCCATTTTGCATAAATGCGGTAGCAAAATCGACGACACCAGTCTTTTAAACTTGTTTCAGCACTTTCACATAACTGAACACAACTGTTATCTTTTAAAACACTGAACAAATAGTTAAAGTCGCGTAAATCTTTATGTGCGCGTGCGCATAAAGCAACGTGAATATCAAGATTTGTATTAAAATTTGGAAAATACATTGCGAGATTAGCTTGGATACAACGAGGTGTAAATCAACACTGATTTTAAAGTTACTAATAGTGACCTATTTATATAAAATCCAGGTATCCCAGGTATCCTTTGTTAAATATTGCAAGGTAATTAGTTATTGTGATAATTAGTAAATGATGCATGCTAAATTAGTGTATTAAGAGCCATTTAGTAATTAAATAATAGCAATGTTCTTATCAGTAATCATTAGTGCATCAGTTTTATATGTAAACCTTAAGTCCCTAATTATATATCCTAATTAGCTTATATCTTCTCTAATTGGCTGCTCAGAAATGTTATTGTAATAAGGTAAACCTTTAGAAAAACGGTTTTAATCAACAAAATAAACAAAAAATAAAAAAATTGTGTTATAAAATAAACATCACTCTTTATCCCAGAAAGTGCACATTTGGCGCACTATGTGTCTTAGTATTAAATATAGCTCTTAGTATTAGCATTATGATATTAGAGACCGCTACTTGAAACAAGCCCGGAATCAGGAGGGAGAGAGCTCAATACACTCATTTTCATAGTAAAATTTCACATTTTCTCAAATTACTCCCGAAATATGGGAGTTATGAAGAAATTCATCACCACAAGTTATGAAGGCATTAAGTAATCGAATAAGATGGCATCATTAGTTTGGCATAATTTTACTCTTTTTTTTCGGACATGTCTACGTCCAACCGCTCCCATACATTCGTTCCACTGTGCGTTACTTGTAAAATTTATGTGTTGACGTCCTATTACTATTTGTACTTTGAAAAAAAAAAACAGGGTTCTTAGTGAGAATTGGATGTGATAATTATCCGAGGAAACATTTTCTCGTTTAATAAAATTTTGACATGGAAAACAATTTGGAATACTCAGAATTCTGAGAATTCAAACTCAATTCACAACTTGCTGCCCATATTTTGTTATTTTATTTATCCAATGTATTACTATACAGTACAGCATAATATCCTACAAAAGGACATATTAGTATCTTACATTTAAGAGCAGATTTCACCAACGAAACTAAACGTGATCAGAATATCTAAAGAGCGTTCAAGAGCTCTCCTTCAGTGTCAATATTTCATAGTAATCATGACACTGACAGCCCTTGAACGCCGTTTATTGGTGAAATTCACCCATAGTGTACAATGGACAGTTTTCTCGCACACGTCTCTTATAAATATATATATCGAACAGCGCACAATTTATTCTAAGTGTGGCAACCCCTTTCACGCCGGATCACACGTTAATGTGTCATTAGAATTACTCGACGGATGCTCAGTGTTACGTGCCGAGACTTTCGACGGCACTCACATGAGAAATACATGCCATGGAACACCATAGCACCGCATTACATGTAGTCCTAGCATTCCTGCCTTAAGCCATGTGAATATGTAATTGCATTTTGTCGGTCAATCATTTGAAATACCTATTGTTTTTCATGGTTTGAAAGTCAAATGTATTTAACTAGGTCGGCTTTCGCGACCGAAGTGGTCTCCGGCACCTATGGACATCTGTAATACCGATCATCGATTGCAGATCATGGTATCCATATGATGATCAGACAAATGTGACAAAGTAAAGACATTATCTCTGGTCTCTCAAGAAGAAGATTACATTGGAAACCTATTCCTGCTATAACGCAAAGTTGCTGTATTTGGATTTGAATGGTGCTAATGCCTTAATAGGCACAACCTTGGGACACATGAGCTATTTGGGATAGTATGGATCTATGGTCTTGCAGATACGTACGCAGCGGTGACGACTTACCATCAGGAAGCTTGTCGTCTTGTTTTCCATCCACTAACATAAAAGAACCGGTCAGTGTGTATTATTCCTACTGCAACACCAAGGAACAGCACATGGCTTTTGTTATGGCACACCGAGCATTAGAAACGTGGTCATAGTCGGAACTAACGCTGCCTTTTTGTTTTGCAATACAATTTAAACAGACTATTTCACAAATATTTACCAACAGAGCCATTTAGGTGCCAAAAGAACAATTCTGAACCAAATCCATAGCCAAAAACTATTATGGTGAATTTATGTCATCTACCTACATAAGTACTTCAAAGTTATTGACCCAGTCGCTGTAACCTTCAGGTCATCAATCTGGCTGGAGGACGTCTCCCGATACATTCAATAAACGCAGACTCCGATCAAACTCGAACAAAAATATTGAAATCGTAGATAATTTCAGGCTATGCCAATGAACTTCAGCGATTGACCTACCTACAGTACGTGACGTAGAGATTTTGACAGACTTTCAAACAGGTATAAAATTATCTTTTATACAGCAACTTATATAAATCATAATCAGGCTCATCTGGGACACAGGGCACATACCTCCTTCTGTACACCTACCAACGTATAAGCAAAATTTCAGGATGATCGGTTCAGTGGTTTAGGCGTGAAAAAGTAACAAAAAAACTTACTTTCGCAATTATTTATTTATATAACAAGGATTTAATTTAGACTATTGAAATTATTAACGCAAAGTAAAAAGCCGGTCTGGTTGTAACCTACGACCTCGACTCGTTAGTCGTGGCCGTTCCCACTGGACCACCACTGCTCAAAAGCCAATTAAATAATAAGAATCGACGTGATTGATCAAATTGTAATGCAAATGTTCAATATTAGTGTCATATCGTATGTCCTCTGCGATATGAAGGGTAATACGATCAGTGTACGTGTTATGTATGTTTGTTTGTTAAACATAAATCTGAATGTTAATCTGGGCGTGGCAGATAAAGTGTGTCAGATATTCATTACATACTTTAATAAATAACGTGGATTAACACAATACGCAGAAGGGTATTGCATATCTGGATATTTTTAGTTATTTTTACGTCAGACGTAAGAGAACGGGCCTATTGCGATTCACTGGGCACTTTCAGACTCCGTGTTGCTAGACCAACGAGGGGTATAGAAATAGTCCACCTGAAGGAATCTCAGCCATAGTGGCCAATCTCAGCGGAGACAAACCATCGACGTAGGAATATAAACGCCAACAGAGATGCACCCTCTCTTCCCTAGGGTCGCCATACGTCCGGAATTTTGCTACAATGAGAAAATAACAAAGAATTGTTACGAAAACAAATTTATTTTTAATAATTTCAGCTAGTTGTACTGCACAATTTAAAGAAAGAATGTCCGGAATTTTCTCCAGAAAGAAAATCATAGATCTAGGAACCCTACTGTTCCCTCACTGTCATCATAGACCGTAACCGGCCGGCGATCAGACGAAGGTAGGACCAAAGCGCTTTCCGTGGATACACCCTTGGTATCACACTACCAACTTCCTAACTTTGGGCTGTTACTAAGAAGATATAGGAGTATAATAAAGCTCCATTCCCGTTTGGTATTCTGAGTAAGTCTTTAATTTAAAGCACAACATTATAAACCGCTACAGTTATGAAGCCTAGACTACGCCAATGCCAATTTAATTAAAACATTCTACTTGATTAGTTTTAGCAATTAGTAAAGTACTGAATTGAAGGCCTGGTAGTACAGTCAACTCAAAAATATCATGATCTTAACTAGAGAAATTGAACATATTTATGTAATTTCTACTGCACAACACGTCTTGGAAGAATGACAGATGCCTTGCCGTGTACGTGGTGCTTATCCTGAAATACTCAACATCATTTTCCTGCCCTTATCCCATTCTATTTGGGGTCGGCGCAACACGTTTTCTGCTTCCATTCTCCCCTGTCAGACGTCACGGCATCATCTACTCCTTTCTCTTTCATATCTGTCTTCACACAATCCGTCCATCTTTTCTTTGACCTTCCTCTCCCTTTCCATCTATCAACATTCATGTCCATCACTCTTTTAGTCACATGCGTTTCATCCCTCCTCATTACATGTCCGTACCAAGACAAACGACTTCCTATCAATATTTCTGTAACAGGCGCCACTTTCAAACTTCCTCTAATATACTCATTCCTTACTTTATCCATTCTTGTCACTCCACACTTACATCTCAACATTCTCATCTCCGCTACATGCAATCGTTTTTCATGTAGCGGAGTATCCTGAAATACTATCATCAGCTGTCCCCCCTCCGATATCTTTGACCTGAGATACTTGTTGATAAAAGGGTTGCTGTCAGAAGGACAATAACTAACTACAACTTTCTGACTAACTGACAAACTCCTTGAAAATCCAAAAGTGATTGTAAATGGTTTTGTTGAAAAAAATGCTTGAGTTTATGTTATGCGTAATTTCGAAGCCTTTATTCGTTTCCACAATTTTACTAATATCTTCGATGCTATTCATTGTACTTAAGTACTTATTTGAACATAAACTTTAGTCAAATGATAGTTGATTACCAGAATCATTCACGATATTTTGATCGGTTTAATAGTTATTTTAATTACACAATCAAATGTTAAGATTTGATGAAGATGCTGTGGTGTATCTAAACGTAAAGTTAAAAAGTCTTATGAGCTTCGACGAAAGATGCTTGGAGGCAGGCATAACTAGTCTTATATAATACAAGACCACCCATACATTTTATCAAATGGACATCATAAGCCACGATTAACGAGATTAAAATGAGAGACCCATCATCACTGTCCCTCCCTCTCGACAGAGTGACAATATTAAGCTATATTATATAAGAAAGTTTCCTAATAGCGCGTTATTCTGACACAAATTGAACTTGATAAAGAGATTGTGAACCGATTGTGAGTGATGGAGAGGACTCTCTCCAAAGTTCATTTTGGTTCTAAAACTCGAAGAGCCAACAATTTTTAATAACATCATAAAGAGCACTAATTTGTGACACGCCAGGATAGGTCCCTGAAACATTAATTTGCTAATTATACAAGGTTTGGCACACTAGCCTCGCGTCACCGATTCTCACTAAATCCCCAATTATGCGTTCTTTCCTAAACGTCAATAAATGCGTATTTAAAATACTTGACAATAATTAAGGACACCGTTTAACTGCACTGGATTAAAGATAAGCGCAGTTCTAAGAATCAGTCGTACTTCCCTTCAGAATGTCGCGGCTATATATGGTGAGAATTCAGATTATTTGTAAAGCAGGCAAATGACAGTAGTTAGACAATTTTTGGACGTGAATGACTGTCGTCAATGACATTTTTAATGAATGGCTTGGACCTGAGTGAATGGGTTTAATTAGTGGTTAATGAGTGAGCGTATATGGATGGTCGCCAGCGACATTGCTGTGTTCCAGTTTGAAGGGTTTTAAGTTGACGGTGTTAGTGTTGAGACGTTTTAGTGTTGTCTTTTGGGTGGCAAAGCTCCACTGATGCCGGATACGTATAATTATGGAGTACACTTTATTGCACTGCAAAATGAGACATCGATTTTTCACGTTGACTTTCAGAAAAGTGCACCCAAACATTAAAACCAAGCCCATAAAGTTATTTTTAGAAAAACATTTCGAAATGGCCACGAAATAAAAAGGCAAGACGCAAAAGCGACTTTTGACAAGCCAAGAATGCTTTCGAGACGTTCAAGTGTTGTTCTTTCACGAGTACGGCCTACCTACATCTTGAGCCCACTTGACGGTGGGCAGGCAAGTCTTAAGAAATTCGAAGCGTGGACCAAAATCGGTCCGGAGTGTAGACGGGTTAGGGGTCACTCGGCCCACTATGGTACTGGGACCAGGGCCCAGTTAGCCCTTTTAAAAATTGATAATGGATTTTATATTATAGGTTAAGTTAGGTAAGGCACATAAACGCATTATTCTTGTCCTTTTCTCACACACTTTGTCTACGTTTCTTTTTCATTTCTCCTTTTGCAGGTCTGCTGGCAGAAATTTCTTAAGAAATAAGCAGTACCTTTGTACTCATATTTTATAATGTTATTCTCCTGTGTTGTCTACTGTGTGTACATAAATAGTAAAATAAATAAATAAATAAATAAATGGTTAACTGGGCGCACATCTGTTTTGCTTTCATCAAACGAAGGGTGGCTTAAAATGGTTTATATATTATTAAGTATACAATAGATTTTGTACAGGTACAAGCATTTACATATAAATATTATACATTATTATTTTTATTACTATGACATACATTACAAATTGCGAAAAATTTAAGAAAATCTGCTGTTCCCTTCATTTTGCCGAGATACGTTCATAAATGAAAACAGCTGATTTTTTTCCGGGACATGCTGTAGATATTATAAATAAATCGGCATGTAGATTTAAGAAAAACAAGGTCAAATCAACATTATAATAATCAACGTAAATTATTTCTTAAAAAATACATGTTAAAAAAACAAATAAATTTTACCCTTATCAAATCTATATCCTTATCAAAATCTTGAGGTCTTGCAGAAAGATTTACGGCATTATTTTGGTCTGTTAAAAAAAAACAGGTACATACCGAAAAAAAGAAAGAATGTAAACGATCCCGAAACAAAATTGAGCGCGTTCTGCGGGAATTACTGGATAGTGAAATAAGTTTGGGACATTGCATTGAAAAATTAACTAACTAGAATTGTTAATTTTTTAATGCAGCCCCCAAGATTTGATCTACAACATGTCCCGGAAAAAATCTGCTGTTTTGTTTGCGACAAAATGTAGGGAACAGCAGATTTTCTTACATTTTTCGCAATTTGCAATGTATGTTATAGTAATAAAAATAATAATGTATAATATTTATATGTAAATGCTTGAACTGTACAAAATCTATTGTATACTTAATAATATATAAACCATTTTAAGCCACCCTTCGTTTGATTGAAAGCAAAAGAGATGTGGGCCCAGTTAACCATAATCAATTTTTAAAAGGGGTAACTGGGCCCTGGTCCCAGTACCATAGTGGGCCGAGTGACCCCTAACCCGTGTAGACTTACAGAGACAAAAGTTCAGATGTGCAGTTCAGGAGCATTGTCACACGCAACATAAAAACAGATATTTAGAATGTTTAGAGAACAACACTCTACTAAAATAATCAGTAATTTACCCTTAATTTATGGGAAAGTTAGGTATTTTAGTTAAATAAAACAAATCAAGATGCAGACCAATATTTCGCGCAGAACCGGATAGCAAACGAATAAGTTATAAGGAGCTGCCAATTTGTATTTCCTAAAATCACTATAATCATACCTCTCGCACCTATCTCAATTTAATTTCGAGTTTCTGCCATAATTTTAGTCGTCAAACATTTTAGTTTTCAACATTAAATTTGTCTTGTTTCTACTTCTTATTACAACTAACCATCCACGTTAATACTAAGACTTTAACATAGACTTTGAGTAAATATTTTCTGCACCAGAAATTAAGCTAAAAACCAACATTTTTAATCGCAGAAATTCCTCAAGTTATGCATAATTCGTACCGCTAGTTAATGCGATTCCGTCAGTGGTGCAGTGGACCGCCAATTTTTCGCTCAGTTCGTCCCGAGCTATGCCGACTGCCGGCTGCCGTATCTATGTATTTCATTTGTTTGGGAATGCGGTTCGTTTTAGAGAGGAAATCACTTTGCATAGTTTGTAAAGAAAGGTTTCATTTTATTATAGACAATTTGAGAATCGAATTGAATGGCGTGCGATTGAAGAGGCCTATATCCAGCAGTGGACTGCTGTAGGCTGACGATGATGATGAATGGCACGAAGCTCAACGATTTTTTTCAAGTCGTCCGGCCTTTTAATTAAGAAATGTGTCAATTTTCATAATATTGACATAGCGGATCATGCTGGTCTGTTTGTTGTGTCTCGATGTGTATTTCGGAGAAATGCAGGTTTGTAGAACGTAGCAAATACCTTAGAAGTAGTATGTTACAGCAGTTTTATTTTAAAATGTGACGAGTTGCCTGCAATTTCAAATTTGGCGGACTATGGTAAAAGAAATTGAAATATTATTCACTTACCCGATCTGAAATAGCTTCTTCCATCTTCCCGCGCTTCAAACCCGGCGCGCGAATAACATTAGCCGGTGGCGCCACCACAGAGTTGGCCTGCGGCATATTGCCGCCATTGCCGCTACCGACCGCAACCGGTATGAAACCGGCTTCCATGGTAATATCAGGTACTACACATTGCCGCTACTCAACAACAGATGACGCTGAACGCAACTTCGCACATAGTTACTCAATCCATCGCACGACAGATGGCGTTGTTTCAATCTTTTGGCGCGAATAATTCTCTTTAATTTTTCGTAAAAAAAAGCCTAATTTAAAACTCACAATGTCACACTAAGAATGCACTTATTCAATTCACTGTATGCAATAATGGACGTATTTAGAGTCACTAGCCATTTTTGAGGAACTGGATGATTTGAGCACAGCACTTGTACACAAGTTTGAGCATTAAATATGAACGGAATGCGATTTTCAACACTTAAAACACTAGCATTACACTTATTCTTGATATTTTACGCGTTTTGATTTAATTTTTATGTTATTTTTGTAGAATCACATTGTAGACAAGTTAGCGGGTCGACGGTTGAAAATTTTCTGCATTTTGGTTAGTGATGTCTCGCTCACTGCCATATCTGTGAAAGAGAGAAAAGTCGGTGGGTTAATTGACAAAACAACATTATGTACGACAGGTTCCAGTTCAATAAACATGTAGGGTAGAAGTCATCATTATTGGCAGAGCTATTACTAAGTATTAAATTAACATAAGTTAGTAATATCTCAGTTATATTAGCTTACGAAAGAATTATATTCTTGCCTAATTTAATAGGTAAAAAGTTATTTAAATATGTGAAAATAAATATTTTATTAATATTCGCTTGTCAGAAGGAATAGATATTTAAATACCTACCGGGCAGGCTTTACATTTTGCCTGTAATTATAATCTCAATCGTATTTAGATCTTGAGTTCTCCTCAATGACAGAAGCTATCTTCAGATCACATTTGCTACGTCTAATTTTAAGTATCCCAAAGGCCAAGCGCCTTGTAATTTTAAATAGGTGCTACGATCGTCATCGAAAGCTTGAATAAAATAAAAAACGCATCGCTCACATATTTCAAGACTACGAAAATGGACAATACAATAAAATTAAACAGTTTTTTTTTAAAGACATTAAAAAACAACATTTTAGCAACACGAGTCCGACAACGACCCACTCACCTCACTTAAAATTTTATTATCATTCAAGGTTGATACAATTATCATCAGAATTTTCGCACAAATATAGGAAAAGATTAACTTATTACGTTTTTGCGTAGTATCGATAAAATCACGTTTTTGTCAATGAACCGATATTGTCGTGACGTTTTATTTAGAAAATCTGAACGGACATCTATTTTTTTTCCTAGATTAAAAAAAAAACACATTTGACGACTGCCATGTTTATTTTCCCGTTTAATAAAATAAAATAAAAATGACGGATCAGATGCTATAAGAAAGGTAAAATCCTACATAACGGAAAGCCTTTTCACTACTATGAGAGAATCTTAAGAATGGAGGGGGATCTTCCCATCCTTATTTTTTCCGTAATTTTCCTACCTTTTATTTAAACCACATTTATTTAAGCACTGGCAGCTCAGTCACTACGTGTTTGATTGACCTTTACCCTGAGTAGGTACCTCTTAATTAATATGCAGGTATTTTTATATCTCCATACACTTAATGCAAAAGTCGATAAACAAGTAAATATAAAAAAAAAACATATCTAAAAATAATAAACGTGCGTTTGTATAGTGTTATGTTTTTTTTTAATATTTATAATACGCGCTAGACGTTTGATAAGCCTGTATGTATAAGTCCCTCTACATTTCTACTAGATACGTGTTGTCTGTACCTACATGCTTTTTCGATATTTCATCATCGTCATCATTTCAGCCGAAGGACATCCACTGCTGGACATAGGCCTCCCCCAAAGGGGAGTTTTGCCAAAATCGCCATGCTTGGCAGGCGGGTTGGCGATCGCAGTACGGTTGTTACAAAGGCACAGAGAACGCTGTCCATTCTCTGGTAAGTTCCTTAGTCGTCCTTACGACACCCACGGGAAGACATGGGATGGTGCTATTCTTTACGTCCGACACCATACAGTTTCGATATTTAAAGCCTTGTAAAACCGAATAGAAAGTGGAACCAGTGCAATGACAGAAAGTTGATAGTGAATCGGTTTGCGATCATGAGAAAAGTCATTCATTCATCATCTGCCTAGCCTTTTCCCAACTATGTTGGGGTCGGCTTCCAGTCTAACCGGATGCAGCTGAATACCAGTATTTTACATGGAGCGACTGCCTATCTGACCTCCACAACCCAGTTAGTACTGGGTAATACGATACCCCTTGGTAAGGCTGGTTGTTAGCTTTTTGGGCTGACTACCTGTAACGACAGTCAAAGATCTACAAATGACAGCCGGGACCAACGGCTTAACGTGCTTTCCGAGGCACGGAGAAAGCGCGGTATGTAATGGGTGTTCACCCATCCACAAACCAACCTAGGCAAGCACGGCTTAACCTGAAGATCGACCCGAGCGGCTGTTATTATTTAGCCACGAGCTCCTCCAGAGAACAGTCATTCATTAAATAACCAAAACAGCGATTATTATGATGATGGTTGATGACGGAGAGAAGGCCAAAAATAAAATACGTACCGCGTGATGGAGGTACCACAACACCATTGAGCTATATGGATGAATATAATAAATTAGGCAAACCATTCATCAGCAATATTGTAAAATATAAATAGGTATGTACAGAATAATGTTATAATTGCTCAAGAACCTCTGACAACACTCGACGGTTAATAAGTCGAAAGAATGCACATGTAAGCGCAACTTTAGGTGCTATATGACCCAAGACACAAAACCCGACCGATTGACGACACTTTCGTACAAGACGCGTATCTAAGCAACCATGCGGGTTACGCCAACAGCAAATAGACAATATTTGCATACGGACCAGCGACGCAACCGCTTGCAAAATACACGCAAAAGAACAGATCATGGCCGTCAACCTGTGGTGGACGGAACAAGTCGAAATATTGGTATGGTAATGGTAAAGGTGATGGAAGATCTAGTGTGGCGACTGACAGGATATATAAGTAGCACAGAACGGAGACAGGAAGAAGATGAGGTGAACGAAGAAGTTACAATATCAGCAGGTATGTGAAAGCAACAGCCGGATAAATTATACTATTTCCTGCCTGTACTTAACTGTCTACCTGGACATACTAAACTTTTGATTTGAATGCGGTAAACGACACACCTTTCCAGTTGCTAGAATTAGATCCGACGAAAATTTTGTTGAGTTTATTCCCACAAAAAGAAGATCTAAAATGTCTGGTCCACAACAGACAATAATACCTCCCTAAGTCGTGTTCCTCATTACTGAGGGTCGTGATCCTCCCTTGAATACATACCAGATACCACAGGTAAACAACTAATAATGTTATTCCAATAGTTTAGAAACCGTCTCACATGTTTGAGACAAAGAACATCTTGCAATGTTAGTCAATAACGACAAATGCCATCAATGAATCGATTATTTGTAGCAAGTGACGCGCGTCGAGAGACAAGAGATCGGTTACAATTACCGGTGAGGACTTTGTAATAGATGCTATTGAACCTTCTCAACAAATAAAATAGCATCTATTTGAGTTGACAATAAAAATGTGTACATATGTTGTACTTATCAAGTATTCATTAGATTTAACAGACATAAAATTACCGCATAATGGTCGGTTCAACTTTCCGTCACCAAATCAAATTGGAATGACTGGAAAAGTCGTATACTCGTGAAACGGGTGCTCCCGACCAGGACCAAGTCCCACTTGCTTGCTTGAGTATTAAAATTGGCACATCAGCTATAGATAGTCTAAAGAACGCCGATGTCACCGCGATCTACTAGGCCCGAGTTACATAAAAGAAGTATCCACAGTGACAGTTGGGTAATAAGAATGTACGAAGGTACAGCCACACTTGCTCCTCATAATGAATGTCATTAGACATACGAGTGCCATCAATTGTACATAATATCAAGTATTTATTATTGAGCATGCGGGTTTCCTCTCAGTTTTCCTGCACGCTTCCAATGTGATAGATTGTTTTTATTCAAATTATTTGCGAAGCACGTCCGTGTGTAAGCTAACTATTGTGTATGATGAGTAAGAAACTTTTATTTCTATTTCATATGAAGCAGTAAAAGGCGGAGATATTTCAGGTTTAGGACGCCGGATCTCTTCCCGGTCGTGTCGGATAGCTGTCCCATCAGACTGAGATAGTGAGAGTGAGCTAGAGATAGTTAATCTCCTATGTGGCTAGTCTCTGTTGAAACTGGCCGCCATAACCGAAATTCGATAGCGATGAAATTATCAGACAAAGTCTTTAACCAACATCATAGTTACTGATTGCTAAGAGGGATCAACCAGGTCTCGACCTCAGATTCCCTAAAATACGGCGAAGGCGGAATGTGCATTGATCACCACACGTGCTTACTGCGACAGGCCCACCTCTTAAAACTACGACTGATTTGTGTCAAAACTCACCTAGGTTACTTTATCGCCTTCGTAACTCATGAGTAATGAAGTGAGTTAACCCTGAACTACAACATTGTTGCCAAAATGTTCAACTGTTTGCCCTGAACAAGCGGACATTTAAACTTTTAACTTACGATCACAGGTCAACCATTGTTGTTACAAACTTTGGCTTATTTTGTAGCAAATTGTTCAAGTTTTCTTTACGTAAACTGTTATTGTTCAATATTAGCTTTGCTTGAAGGTGAGGTCCTGTTTTTTTTGACTACTTGTTGCCCGCGACTTTGTTCACATACTTTCAATTCGGCACCTCCGGGGCTTAGGCGCAATTTAAACCACCGCGGAATGGAATGGAAG
Source organism: Lycophotia porphyrea (assembly GCA_950005105.1). NCBI lineage: Eukaryota > Metazoa > Arthropoda > Insecta > Lepidoptera > Noctuidae > Lycophotia > Lycophotia porphyrea. The sequence goes on from OX465411.1 coordinate 2,292,712, forward strand.
CGACTTTTTGCAACGAAATTGTACATAGTATAATGAACTTAATGCCAATTGTATAACATACAAATTACATACCCCAAAAAAAGGCAACGCGTCTTCCGTGGAATCCCCACGCATTCTCGAGAATTCCCCTAACTACTGTCGGTGCCGTCTGTGGAATCCGCGGTAAGTGGCGCGAACGGGGAGTCGGTCGGGTCGGTCACAGTAGTGTGGTGCCAAGCGCATTCGCTGGAATGCACGAGAAATCCCGCGAATTCGCGCGCCTTCTCGCGTCATGAGGCGAATTTGACGCTTCCATTCCATTCCATTCTGCGGCGGCGTAAATTGAGGCTTAGTTTCGATTATTTTTATTTCATAATCATTTTTTACCTCAACACCCTTCAAGAGCTGTGCATTTGAATTGGTTATTGTTGATCTCGGGCTACAAAAAAAAAAAAGACTGGAGGACGGGACGACAAAGTGAAAGATCAGACTTCTTGGCTTACTCGTCGTAGACTTTTGCGTTATTAAAGCTTTGTCTGTGGAATTTATTATCTTTTAATACAAATATGTTTTCGCCAGTTTTTCTTCATCTCAATCTGGGAGGTTGCCAAGAATACTTATTGCGTCTATTTTGCTTGAGGAAATTCGTCTCGAGTCTTGCTCTCGTTAGCAAGCGTACCGCAAACGGCCGAGCCTACTCTAACCTTAGTGAGGCTCAGATAGAAATTACTATAAATTTATATAAGCAGGAGAGAAATGTAGTTCTCGGAATCGAAACACCAGAATAGTGTCTGGTGGTAAGGATAGGCCATAAGCAGCTAGAATTATAATGCTGTCTCAATCAATATTGTTCCATTTGTAAGGCTCCAATTTGATATTATGAACGCGTTCTTTAAACGCCATGTTGTATTTAAGGGCGAATTTCCCAAATGAAACTGAATACGATCAGCATCTAAATCGCGTTCAAGAGCTGTTAGTGACTAAATTGTTGTGGATCATTATTGTTGTTGTGTTGGCACAATTTGACACTACACTACAGGTCTAGATATTATTATAGTGATTGCATTTAGTTTCTTTAATTTTTAGATATGGTGATTGCATTTAGCTTCTTCAATTTTTCAATACATCATCAATTAATCAATCTATACTATACTATCTTATTGCTTTTCAAGTGGTGCAAATATTTTGTGACTAAAATACACACATTTGGTAAGTTGCTAACAAGAGAACTTGCTGGCAACACAAACACTTGGGCCTCAGCCCATTCAAAATCAGACCATAGACAATCAACAAAGGCATTCGAAACATCTCAATGTACTCCAAGCGGTCCCGAATATGCAAACGAATGTAAATGCCCGTGTTGTCATCACTGAACGAGCTGGTCATTTAAATTCGTTGGCCTTCAACTTACAGAGTACTGCGACATCAACAGACTATGTAACACTTGTTTTTATACCTTTTAATTCCTTGACAAGGTTATATTCTTCCTCTACTCTGATTAGGTGCGTAGTAGTTTATATATATTATATTATTTATTTTTTACTATTAAGTTGACATTATTTACTTTTGAAGTATGGTATTACTTAGTTTCACGACAGTCTGGCAGTTTGAGTACTTTATGCGGCCTACCCAAATGAACTTTCTTTGGTATTATTGTTCGTCGTGTCGTTGAGCTCCTTGGGTTACGAGAGTGAGCTACACGATCACTGACAAATGCTTGCACTGACTGGACAAGTGCACTCAAATCTGTGTGGTTTTTTCCTCAAAAGACCCATCTCAGACAATAATCTGCATGGCCCTCATATGATTTAACGTATGTCTGGACTTTAAAAGAGACTGTGTCCTCTGGGTTCATTTCAGCTGTTCCTTCTCAAAGTACTCAGGTACGAAACACCAGCCCCATCTACCTTTACAACATAACATGAAGTGACGTGTAAAAGAGGTTAGTAAAACCAATTTACAGGAGAAAAAAAAATTCTCGCAATCAGCATACGTGTATGACCAGATGTGTGAACGTGGACGATGGAGGAGTGTGTGAGGATCACAGCTGGTAGCGTTCTGTAGTTTCCATCTACCCCCATGGGAAAAAGGCGGAATTTATGAATGTGTGATCTTGAAAGAAGTAATTCCGATTCGATCCCTTAAATATGATAACCTAGTGGATCGTAATTTGTAGTGGATACGATAAGGTTGCTAGATTATAATATCTACCAGACCCAGCTGGATTTAGTGTCGTACTTACGCAAGGTAGCCGATTATCACAGGGCCCAGTAAGTTAACTAAGTGAACCCTCGACGATATTGATGGACTTTCGACATTTGAACACCACCATCTGGTTTTATTAGGTCTCAAGATCTTGTAACAGTATTTTGATTGAAAAGAGTGTCCATGAAGTTTCTTGCCTATTCTTCTCCATAGAGATCTACGCTTTGGAATGGGCAACTACAGTACTTATTTACAAGTTATTATGCCTTGTGTCTGTGACTGTAGCTTCGCCTTCTTTGTTTTTCTAACATTCAAAAGTGCCTATAATGGTCTAATTGAAATAATAAATGCTTTTAGTTTTAGTTTTTGAGTTCTCCATTTCATTGAGGTTATAGCTCTCGAAAACTGGACAAACGAGACAGGTAAAAAATAACTTATTAACATTTCACCAGACAGTTGGAATAACAAACACAATGCCAACATAGTTCAGAACTAGGCAACTTAAAACCCAGGAATAGTTTTCAAAAAGTTATGCTTGAACGTTGAGGGTAGATTAATATTTCAACCATCAACGGGAGGAAAGTTTGTATCACCTGACAGTCTAAAAAATAAAGCTGTTATTGAGGAGCTAGATTTGAAGGATTATTTAAACTTGGCTAAGGGGAAGGTTCTTCCTGTTTGAGTTGTATCAGCCATAATCCAATAACCTTAAATAATTGATCATGTTAAATTCATATTTTTTTCATAAATCTAAGCATAAATAACTATCACGCTTATTATATTAACAAGTGGGTACTGTAACAATCGTATTAAGAAGAAGCAGATAAAACAATTGTCTTAAAGTATCGAACACTGCGTCATTAACGCGACGACAGCAACCAAACGGAAACTGTCAACCTCACCACGCTCCAATAAACAGTCGAATGACATTGCCGCTGCGGGAGTAACATTTTTACTATAGAGGTATCAAGTTCACGGGCTGGGCAGAAGTCGGAGAGGTATTTGATAACGAGAGCTGAGGTCATCCGCACGCGCTTGAGTTTGCTCGAATTTAGAATGTATTTGATAGTAAAGACTGAGATTAAGGCCTTACAAGGCCATTCATGTAGAGGTCTACCTTCAGATCCGTCTCCAACACTAACGAGCCAGTGCAAAGATCCGTTTTCCAACTATGTCGGGATCGGCTTCCAGTCTAACGGAATGTAGCTGATTACCAGTATTTTAAATGAGGAACTGTCTATCTAACGTCAATGCCAAAGGGTATTGTGTAACTCACCTTCGGTAGGACTGAAAAGAAACCAATTGCTCATTCCAGTATAATCTCTCGATTGTATCCCAGAGATGTTTCCAAGAAGCCACACCCGCGTTACAATTACATGAATTTTTCGATTACCGATCTCGAGGTAAATGGAGCAAGACCCGAACAATACAACTGTATCAAATTGTCCGTAGAGAAACGATTCTAATCACTCGGGTACAGATAATAATCGATTCTACATTCATATTTCTGAACGTGGGTACACCACTACGTCGCGACTTGAGGGTACCACCTAGCGCTGCGGGACTGTTCGAAAGAGATACCGCGGCCCTGGAAAACAAAGGGCAAGGAAGGAACATGGATGGGTTTTAGTCAGTACAAGTCTGACACTCCCTGCCGTTCTGCCCAGAGCGGGAGAAGTCATTTGATGATTTCCCATCTGAAAAAATAAAAAGGGTACACATAACATAATACTCCGCCTGCATGGGCGTAGGGAGCTCTCATTTCACCAGTTATGTTTGAGAGCCATGTGACGCTTTGAAAACAGCAAAGCAACACATCCTGAGGAAATCAGCATGTTATCATTAAAATAGGATTGAATTACGACCCAGTCCCTCTCACAGACGTGTGTGCCCCAGCAGCGGGAACATGTCATGTAGGCTGATTATGACACGAAGAATGGGTCGATCCAAATATAATCAACCGGGCACAGACTTTGTGACTGCTACTGAGAAATTCCGGATGGATCACTGAGAAATTGATAATGAGCCCTCTAAACTCAGACCACTTGGCTTAGCAGTCGCTCTTGCAAACATTGGACCGCGGTGCTAGGCAGTCAACCACCTTATTTTTATTTAGGCACTAGCTGTTGCCCGCGATATTCGTTCGCGGGAAAGTATTATGAAAAAATCCCCATTATTATAGGCTATTTGAATAATTGTATTGAATTTTGATACCAATTTCAAGGTATTTCATTGTTTTTTTTTGCGGAACATTAATAAGTGTATAACATCAGGTATCTGCTAGTAAAAGTCCCGTCAAAATCGATCCAGCCGTTTCGGACACTAACTGGAACAAACATACAGACAGGCAGACAAAAATTTATAAAAATGTGTTTTTGTTCTAAGTGCCGTAATTATTTGCACATCATCATCATTACAGCCCGTTGCTGTCCACTGCTGAACATAGGCCTCCCCAATCGATTTCCAACGTGTCCGGTCCAATGCCACCTGCATCCAGCGACTCCCTGCAGATTCACATACATTCAGTAAAAACCTGTTATTTTGATATTACAAACAGACACTTCAATTTGATTTATTTGTTTGTATTGTATGTATGTATGTATATTCAGATTAATCCTATAAACTGAACATTAACCAAGCAAAGTTCAGCTATCCCGTTCCCATACAGACGTGACTAACCGGGCTTGGACATCTGCCAAGCCACAATTAAGTCCTTACACATCCCTACAAACTTATTATGCTGTCAGCTAGCTAAAATCCTCGTTTTACAAATCGAGTAGAAAATGTCGGCAAAATAAACTTTGTTTTGACAACCCTATTTGGATTCACGACTAAAGAAAAACATACTTTTATGCTCGCAGATAGAGCTCAAAATTGCATACAAAAAGACGAGGTTTTTCAACCTTATGTACACCATATTTCACAAAATAATTTCAGCCTTTATCATAGATGTCAGTAAAGCTGAAAATCGAACACCTAGCTCACACATACTACATTATTCCTCATTTAGGAAATTTCGCTTTTCCCTTGATAAATAGGAAAACCATACGCTCATACGAAGTGCAAAGCTAAATTGGTTGTGATAATTTTATTAGTAGTGAAGCAAGGGATTTTGGACTTAATGTTAATACTAATAATGTTGATATTTGAATGAAGTTAAGTATAGTTTACTCAAGTTCGCTAATTGAGGCTTTAAATTATATCATTGTTATAACGATATAATGTATGACATAAGGAATAACTTGACAGATGTTTTGAAACGGGTTGTCATGTTCAGATTTGCTTGACTATTTATCATAGCGAAATGTGATGGTGTCGGTGTAAATACAGGTTCATGAGATATTTCAGCTTCGTCAGTGGGAGGGCAAAGCATTCTGCGATGCCTCTTGTGTTTGAGAGGCTCAATGGTAGTGCATAATCAGCCTATAATGTTCCCACAGCTGGCACACTGGGCCTCCTCACATGTACATGCACACAGGGAGTGGGCTATAATTCGCCACGCAGGCCCAGTGCGGGTTGGTAGATGTCACATGTCTTCGAATTTTTGGTTCTAGGACACGCCGGTTTTCCTCACGATGTTTTCCTTTACCGTTTTGAAAGCAGTGGTGATGAAATAAATTACATAAAGTAATACGCCTGCCTGGGTTTTAACCCACCTGCCACCACCACCACTGGGCCACCGCTGCGCTTCAATGGTAGTGGGGACGACTTAACATCGTGTGGTCAGCCACCCAACCGATCTGATATCCCTGTTAAGATCGATCTCTCCATTCTTGGGTGTCTTGTATAGGAAGAAAAGATGTCCCTACCAACAGCGTCACCAATGTCAACAAAATGTAGGTACTCATAAAACGCAAACGTTAGGATGGCATAAACTAGGCCAGTATACCAAAACTTTCTTGGTAATACTTACGTACCTGGTACGGTGTCGCTTGCAATGGTTCAATCGGATTCGTTTTATCAGCCATTATAGACATTATAGTTAAGTCTGAAAATTTAGAGACTTCATAACAGCCACCCATATGCTTATTGCATAGCTTTGGTTATGTTAGTTAGTCAGACAGATCTGAAGGTAGAACTGACACTAAACATAACATAGTGTGGATGGCACAAGGGTGGACAACCTACATAAGGTCGCAGGGAAGATCTGGATGAGACTTGCACAGACCAGGGATGCATCACAGGAAAAGGTAGTAGGCTATACTCGAAGGAAAAGCTACCATGATGATGATGAGTGCAAATACCGGTGAAAGTACTCTTATGGGGGAGTCCTTCACATTATTTTTAAAACAAATACATAAGAAAAATAACGACAGACAAATAAAGATAAATAGGACATAATCTCATATAATTCAAAGAGATTGCAAATGGCAAAAAGTCGCGGAATAGTTTCATAAAAACCATTGTCGGTTTTCATTGAGAGCCAACTGACAGGCAGAGATTAGAAGTACAATATTATATTAATATCTTGGTGAAATAGTGTTATTTTCAGTAGACGAAAAAGGTTATGTAATACGAGAATATTTTTAAACAAAATTACTTGTGACAGGCCTTTTCAAACTGAAGAAATTCTCACTGAAATGTTTGAGACCTAAAAGTTCAAATAATGAGAAATAAAATTCAAGGAGTCATTCTGCGGCAGTTTGTTTTCACGCTTTTGAAGTTTTTCTTGTGAATTATATTGAAGATGAATTTGCTCGTAGAATCATGGAAATACAAGTAAAATTTGTTTTTAAAGAAAAATTTAATTCCTCAGATTTTTTTTTTTGTTTTCCGGAACCAAGAAAACTACCATCCATACATGATCAGTTATTCCTATCGGATTACTTTGCTGACCAACATCACCATGGGTGTGGTTGTTTGTCATGGCCTCAAGATCATCAATAGTCTACGACAGTCGGAGCCTAATAAACTCGTCACGCCTGAAATAGTCTAGAAGTGAAGGCGTGTGCAACCGGCCAGCGGCCGTACCGATCGGGCGAAGAGACGTCTTTTCTACCAACTAAACCTTCTCAACCATTCCTGGTTTTCTCCGCAAAACCATGGGCTCCGCTCAGGTCACTGACACAGCCAGCGGAGACGCTGTAATGGCATACGATCGATCCACGGCAGACACTACACCGCAATGGAATTATTTATTTTAAGTTCATGCTGCTGAAGTACTCACTTAAGTACTTGCATCTGTTTGTAGGTAACGAAGAAAGGAAGTGCAATGATCTGGAAGAAATTGAAGAAGTAATGTATCTTTTTAGTAGCATGTGCTGTTAGAGAATAAAAAACATGCTGTGTTGATGAGGGTGTGGTGCGGCGGAATGTGGAAAATGTAGCACGAAGGAGAGATTTGAGTATGACTGTGGATGGGTTCACAAATAGATAAGTATAGAAGAAGATATGCTTCGCCGGTAAGTTCAGGAGAATGATGACGGTGCTTAGGATGTCAGCAATAAGTAAAGTGGGTATAACTGTCCTGTGTCCACGACATGCCACAAGCATATTGACCCGCTCCAGCATCAAATCTGATGTAATAGAAACCGATAAAAATATGGTATCAAATAGATAAACTATGGATATCGAAGACATGTGACATCTACCAATCCGCACCGGGCCCGCGTGGTAGATTATAGCCCATTCCCTCTCCTAGAGAGGAGGCCTGTGTCCCAGCAGTGGGAACATTATAGGCTGATGATGATGATGATGGATATCAGTTTACAAAATCCGGAAGTGATTACTACTTCCGAAGTTCCACTCCAACCGTATCGTACATAATCGCTGTTTTATCTTTTATCATATCAGCTGAGGAGCTAACTGATAAACTGGTCGTAGAAGAGTTAGGCTAAGCAAAGATATAAAATAGTACTCCAGCGACATTGGCAACAAGGCCCAAGCCACGAGACAGCTTTCTAGAGAGGAACCCTAAAAAAACTCGCCGTGTTCAGAAGTACCACTTTCTATATCACGCTCATTTCAATTGACATTTAAACATACTCTTGCATATATCCCAGTTATTTGTCAGTTAGATTATCGAAAAATATTGGATACGTATTTTTTGTTTCATCAAATCAATAAAAACTGACGAAGATAAAACGCATCAAAGATCATGAGTGGGGGCTTGTGACGTCACTTCGCCGGAAAAAGTGTAATGACATAGTGACGTCACACGAGTTTTCGACGCACTGTATCGCCTTCATTATTTGTTTACGTGAAAAAAAGAAAAAATACGCATCCAATATTTTTTGGAAATCTATCTGACGGACAAATTAGTTTTTTTTTGGTAAAATACCCTATCTGCACATGAGTGCCGTTAAAAATTCTCATTCGAATAGTAAAGGCAAGACCTATTCCTAACTGGGACAATTCATTGAAAGTTTTTTCTCTGAAATTGGTAAATCAGATTAGCGTTAAATTAAACTTCAAGTGAAAGGTTGCTGGTTCATCTGTTAAACTGAACCTCATCGCCGTCAACTTTCAACTTGCTAAGAGTAAATACAGTGATGGCGAGACGTACCCATTATTAAAATTATGATGAGGAGTAGATTCACGACAAAGTAACAGCTAACCTATAAGAGTTGGATACGTTGATTCGGATCTGTGCGATTTATTTCATCACCACTAGGTACTCTTAAAATGGTAGAAGAAAACATCGTGAGAAATATCCTGGTTGCTAGTCAGAACCAAAAATTTAAGGACATTTTAAATCTACCCGCTATGGGCTCGCGTGTTGGACCCGCTCTTTCTTACATAGAAGCCCGTCCCAACAGTGGAGACAAGGCTATTACACAATTAGAACATAAATCTCAACAGAGGTGATTGCATTCCTGTGCACGCATTTGTCTCCCATCATCATCATCATTTCAGTCGAAAGATGTCCACTGCTGGACATAGGCCTCCCTCTATTGTCGCCACTTTGACCTGTCCTGTGGGACTCGCATCCAGCGGATCCCAGCAACCTTCACCAGGTCATCGGTCCACCTAGCGGGAGACCTTCCAACGCAACGTCTTCCGGTTCGCGGTCGCCACTCCAGAACTTTTCGGCCCCATCCGTTCTGCGAGCAATGTGCCCTGCCCACTGCCACTTAAGGAAGTACTACCATCACATCTATTTATTTCTGGCATAACGCAGCATTGTCGTTGAAATTACCAACGCGAAAGGCGTTTCAACTGTGTAAGGCCATTTTCACACGTACGCAATCAACCAATCAATGACAAATATTGCACATTTAAAAACACAAGACCCAATAAACTTTTGCCGAACACACAAACCGACAGAAGCCGCGCGTAAAAGCTAGTATTTGAACAGAAATTACGCATGCGAGCGACAAACAAACAGACATATAAACATAGGCGCGCCACGGTACCGTCGTCGTCGTGTGAATTTTTAATGGATAAAGTTTGCGGTGTGGTGGAGTATAAGCGATGTTTTTATAGCTTACTACTGCTTTAAGGTAGGATGTGGAATGGCGAGGTGCAGGCTTCGTGGAAGATAACAATAAAGATTTTAGACTGCAAGCCATAATATAGCAGACAACTATGGATACACATGTTACGTTTTTTGGAGCACACGAACGAACGCAATGACAATTTAAAGTAGCGTGTGCTATAAGAAGACTCATCTATCTACGCATGGAGAGCATTCTGCAAATGATCTAGTCAATCAACAATTTATACAGTTTATAGTAATCGCAGTGCACTATAGGGTATGAGTCCTCCCAAACTTCGCCACCACGCCCAATCCCCTTCACGATCCAGTCTAACACCGCAACCACACAATGCAGTAGCAATTCATACTTTTGAAGAAACTGGAAAAGTTATTCCTTTCCTACACTACAAAAAATCGTACACAGTCAGACACAGAAATAAATAACCAAATGTAATTAGATCCATTATTAAGGTAACCCAATTTAAATCTGTGGCGTCATCATCGCTATTAGTACACTAACGACCTCAAATTGACAAGTACAAACAACCGCATACTAATGTCGTCTACGCATTTAAACAATAATTTAACTTCTTAATTACCAGTACGCTTGTCCCTTAGGGAGCTAGCTACAACACTGCAGGTATTTATAAACCGTTAAATGAATTAGTAAAACTTACGGTACGGTTGGTCTAACATACAACTTATTAATAGAACTTGACTGCCTTTGGTCTAGGTTCTGCATAAGGTCTGAAAAGGGAGGGTGGAGTACCCCTGGGTAAAATTCTCAAAACCAGCTAAAGTGTATTGGGTTTTCTATTGGGAATTTCCGGTTTCTGGACGAGTGCAGCATAATCAGCATATATGCTGCTAGGTGACAGGACTTTGACAGCGAATGCGTATTCACCGCGTAGATCCAGGATATAAACCAAGTTGGTGGCACTAGACTTGCCCCCTATAATAAGGGAATTCAATGATAATTATCTGGTATGTGTATAAGAAAAAACGGTGAAGGAAAACATCGTGAGGAAACCGGCATGTCCTAGAACCAAAAATTCGAAGACATGTGACATCTACCAATCCGCACTGGGCTCGCGTGGTGGGAACATTTTAGGCTGATGATGATGATCATTTGTATAATGCGGCAGGTGCACATATTTCATTATTAGACGTTTACCACCCTACCGCCATTTCGTGGCCGTAATAAATACTTTGTACTGTACGGACGTGTTTAATTGTGCTCCCGCTAGATATCCCTAAGTAGCCTAGATCACCTGGATTAGGCTTGGACTTATCAGTATATAGGTATACTACACCTCTGCCTAGCACTTCGAGTAATACAGGCCATGAGCATACAACAAATTACCTTTTTCTTGTCAACGGTCGATTCCCACATTGAGCTTGCACAGCCAATGTGTCAGTATGTTTGTAGGCTCCGTTCAGCTTACCGACGCTACCGCCGTACCGTCAGATGTCCGTTATAATACTCATTGGCACAATTCTTTCTTATTTCAACGTTTAAGATAAGCATTTTGTTAAATGGTGTTACCGTTCAGTGTCAGAAATTATCATACTTATTGTTTCTGTTTTTGTCAAGTTTCTAGCAAGCTGTTAATGGCTGTAATGTTACAATTTGTTAAGAACCGTCGGGTTTTGTTTTACCGTTTCGAAGGCAGTTCAAATTGTATCAGTCCAGAACTTAGATACTTCACGTAGTCCGTGGCACTTACGTTCTTTCCTTGTTAGAATACGCACACGATGGTGTTCCATATTTTTGTACCCCAGTTCGGAATTGTCTAATACCATAACTGAGCTGGTTTTCCTTGCCTGAACTAGAAGTCCGTTTCAAACTTCCAGGTTTTCCAAAATAATCAGCCAGACATCACGCAACCGTTTTGGCACATTCAACGGCATAAAGAGCAGAAATACAGTCACGTCGTAAAAAAAAGTCTTCTAATGAAACTTGACTTTTCTCTTGAGTCAAATCTCTGTACATAAAATCTCAGTATGACGATACCAAGTTGTTATCCTCCCAACACTACCGACGAACCGTGACGACTGACATCGTAACATTCTAAAGCATCCTTCACAGAACAAAGGCCCCATCGGCCCATTCATTGAATGCAAATCTTAGAACTGATTCGCCTGATTCAGTCGATTTGACCACAAACCGTATCAAGTGATCGAAGATATCGACCATCAATCTGGACTCAATTTTATCCATACGAGTGTGCAACGAGTTTATATAAAGTCTTCAATTCCGCTAAGTTTTACTTAAACTTCCAGACTTGAAGGTCCGCCACTACTAGAACCTATAGCTGTTCATCATAGTCACTTGATCACCTCTGCCCTATCTGATCGACAACGAAATATACAATGCCGGTGTCTATCAAACGCAATCCGACTGCCGTGCGCCGCACCACAGAACTAAAGCTGGGTATGCTCAACTGCTCAAGGCATACCTTCTAGATAAAAATAAGCGACGAATGCCTGACAACTACATAGGATCGCTCGGCAAGTCAGAGAGGTCGATGTCATCGATCGGAGTCGATCAACCGCGATGTACCCACACTTTTACACTATGATTAGTAAATTCACGCTTGTTATAAGTTACGGTGACAGAAGTTATGTTAAGCCATATGAGTGGAATTCGTCATGGTATTGTATTTGATGTTCAAAGTTTTCCGGTTTGTCCAGCTTGAGTTATGTTTCAAATTACTCTTTAACGCGTTTTTGTGTATTCGTGTTTGCCAAGGTAGAAGGCTTCTGCAAAATATAACTTTTTCTAAATTCTCAATTGAATACCCGTGCGCCTGACCTTTACCTCGTCGGTGCACGCTTCCCTGGGAATAATCAATTTAGCCGGGACTTGGGGGACTCCCAGGATACAGGGAAACAGATTCCGACAGGGAGGTCCACCAAGGATTGTATTCCTAAACTCTTTTGTGCGTATGGGTGAAGTGTCCTCCTTATAAAATAATGAGATGACTGCAACTTCCTTCGGCGCGGTTTTGAATGCCTTCTCTTCATTAACTACAATTCATACGTCAAGCAGTCTATCTGTTCCTGTCTTTATAAGCGTTACAATAGGGATTTGTATCGGACTTTGTGCAATGACGTCTCTCTGTACGCATCATGACGCCTTGTAGGCTACGATAATACTTGATTGTCTCGCGTACTGTAGTTAAATTAAGTGATGGATTGATGTGGGTGGTATCGATAGCAGGGTTAAACTCCTAGATGACGATTACCCTTGGTGGAGAGCATAGCTGACTGTTTGGTTTAGAGAGTTGAGTGGAATTCGATTCCCCCAAAGTCAGGCAGTGGTACTGTGCCTTCTCAGCAGTTGGTTGTGTCCGAATTAATAACTCGTTTTTGGCAATAGGCTCGTCTCACTGGGAATAATACGAAGCCACCTCATATTTTGGGAGAAGAATCGTGAAATTGTTTTCTCCATGTGATTTTTTTAGAAACATTGTGTAACTCTAAATGGTATTAACAATTTTACACATATAATATTTGCTTCGTTTAAAACCCCAAGGGCCTCACTTAAAAACAACAAGTTAAGAACTTACATAAGCTAAACATACAACGTTTCTGAAGCCTCTGGGCTTTCGGTCTTGCTTAGGTTTCGGCTTGAACGACTTTACGTAACAAACTGGTACCCAGTGAGAAGCCGTATTAATTCAATTACTTCGTTACGTGGAAAATGTGAGTCAAAAATACAAATTGAAAGGTCAAATGTGATGAAAATAAGCTACTCCTGAAATTACTGGTAGGAGTGATTGAGTGGTTACGCTCAGAAGTGATCGGACTCGTGACTAAATGACTGCCTCAAGGGATTATCGGAAGGTAAGCTACTCTTGCCTAAGTCGGCCCGTGGATGACTAATCATCCATTACATTTCAAGCATACATACTCTATGTCTCTGTCGTTACGTCGTTGCGCATTGGTTCCGGCTCATTTGTTGATCTTTGACAGCCTATAAAGGTAAACAAAAGCCTGACTAGCAGTCTTACCGAGGTATCGGTAACCAAGTCACTGGCTTATGGACATTAAATAAACCGTCGCTTCATGTAAGATATTCAGGTGCATTCAGTTGAGTGGCAGCCAACACTAACTTAGTTTGGAAAAGGCAAGGCAGATGATTTGGAATGAGAAACCCTTTTATTTTGATAACAGAATTTTCAAACGCATTGAATTTTATTGTAACGTCAAAATGAAAGGAATTTAGGTACTGGTATTGAATCAATAATCCATAAAGTTACTACGGGACCATTATCTAAGCTATAATTTGATAAATGCAAGCAAGAGTGTCTTACATCATGATATCATATTATTGATGATGACATCAATTATTTAATATCACACGGAAAATTCCAGGCTGTGATAAATAGTAACTGGAAGACCACAGCTTTAATAACTGTCTCAAGAAGTATCAGTTCAGTCAGTTCTACAAGTATGCATAGATTATATATGTATTATTAACAGGGGAAGGAAACCGAAAAAACAGAAATTACAGACGCAGGCAAAAAGGCTACCAGGCTTAAATGGGATAAGGAAGGAAACGTGAGCCGCATGCATGCATGCTAGGCAACGGTCTCAACGCAATGGGTGCCTGAGGATGGACAGCACCGCCGAAGTCGGCCTAGAAAGAGGTGGCGAGATGATCTGGACGCGCATCACGAAAGCAGGTTCGAGGTGGCGCAGGAGAAGAGTACCTAGAAGGATATGGAGAGGCCAAGAATCAAATATTCGAAGACATTGTGAGGCTTCCACTAACCCAGAGTTCGCATGATGGTTGTGGAGACAGGCGTGTGTCCCAGCAGTGGAAACATTACGTTTAGTACTTAAAAAACAAACTTAATTACTATGCAATAATGCCAATGTGGCGACACTTGACCTATGTCCAGCAGTGGACGTCTTTAGGCTATTGGAAATGACGGAGATGATGATGTATGTCCTATTAGGAAGTACAGTCAGCGTCACGATGTGGGTACCCTCTTGAAAGCACCTACGTTCCCAACTGGAGTACCCATTTGATGCAGCCCACTGTACATACATCGCGCAATCTAAGCAATTATTTTTATGTCAAACGTGATGATTCCTCATAGAATGAATAGCGGTATTTTATTCAAACAGTAAACATGTTGTGTACATTTTATAAAAAAATGTGTCACTAACAAGAATATCTCAAAATTTCCGATTTAGCAGTAAAATAAAAGGTTTATTAATTCATACATAAACGATGCACACAGCCTTTTACACGGATGGACAATCACGTGTAATATCGCTGCTGCGTGACCGTGGCGTGAATCTAGCATTGCTGTTCCGTTTTTAAGATGGTTGCGTCAGGGTATCCCGCGAAATTCAAATTTTCTTAAAAAGAAGGATTAAAAACCCTAAAAAGAAGTTACAAAAAAATGTGCACTAGAAAAATCACGATGTTCACTGTCGAAACGCTGACATGCGTAATATCGCAGCGTGACGCTCATAGATAATGTTATCAAGTAATTATTCTTATCTGCCAAAGCTGTGAACTGCAATGCTGACTAGTGCTGACAGCGGGGATAGTGACACAGTGCTGATAAACGTAAATGATTCTGGTTAAGATGGACCAGCCCATAAAGTTCCCAATGCTGAGGCACAGGACAGGTATGCAAGAGGGAGCGTATTCTACCACACAGGTCCAGTGTGGGTTGGTGGAATTCAAATATATTTAAATTCTCGGTTCTAGATGTTGGTTATTACCTCCTGAGTAAGAAAAAGAACGAACCAAGTCGAGTTTGCGAAGAAGCTCGTCCGGGAAGTACTACCAGTATACCTGTTCTGCCGCCAAGCAGCTGTGCTGTGTTCAAGTTTTAAAGGTATGCTGGTATCA
The DNA here is from genome assembly GCA_950005105.1 of Lycophotia porphyrea. Taxonomy (NCBI): domain Eukaryota; kingdom Metazoa; phylum Arthropoda; class Insecta; order Lepidoptera; family Noctuidae; genus Lycophotia; species Lycophotia porphyrea. The sequence continues at coordinate 2,308,191 of OX465411.1, forward strand.
TTAAATAGCAGGTATTTCAAGTTTGTCTCTGGCATAACAAGGTATCCGTGACGACTGACGCTTCGAGTTGGCGCCGTCGGTTGCTATTTTCCATCCGGAGCGCTTTTTGCCATTCAACGACCACAGCAAAAGTCGACCGTCGGCTTGTTTCCCACCCCATAAAAACCGGATACTCGCCGAACACAACACCCCCTTCTTTTTTTGAAGTCGGTAAAAACAAAAGGTAAACGAATAGATAGCCGTGTTTTAACATAATCTTTTAAACGAAACGCTCTAAGTTTATCTCATTGAATATCTTGCACTAGATTGTAATAAATTCTAAAAGACGTAAGATTATGCTCTGGTAAAATTTGTTTAGACAACAATGCCGCAACGAGGATAGGTAGACGGGCTTACTGATCAGTATGCACCTTCTATCTTGTCACCTGTGGACTTGACCTCATGATCCTGGGATATTGTGACTTCGCGTAACTGTATTTTGGGCGAAACCCATTTGAACTTTTAGCCTGTACAAAAAATATATTTGTGCCCCAATCCCGATTTGTATAATTCGCGCATTACTTTAACTCAATTTAAATAATCAGGGCTAATCGTAAAATTATGTAAATGTTCGGAATTCAATAATATGATAACGAATGTGAAATTATCTTATTGAGTAAACATTAGGTTATATTTATCTATTTTAATTCATCATTTTAGTAGTAAAATGTAGTTGGATAAATTTCGGCTTTTTGAACGTCGTCTCTGTCACACGCCTACCTGTGTGCCGTTCTCTTTCTACATCAAAGCGTTGTAATAATGGCAGGATACTCTACAAGTCTTACAAAAAAGCTAATATTATCACTATAGGTACGATTTAAAAAAAATCATCGCGATGACGGGGAGAACAAGTGCCTTTCGGCTTCGTTAAGAGTCTGTTTACACCCTTTATATTATTCTTCCCTGTTGATGAAAATCGATGCAGTTCACAAAAAACATTACAGGGAAGGTATTGAACCCAGGATCTCATGGTCCTGGGTAGGGCATGCGAAACGAGCTTTCAAGCCCCCTGGGTTCGATTCCCAGATCTGGAAAAATGATATCGGATTTTTCAATCAGGAATTTCTCAGTAGGTATTATACTGAAATTTGTATCCGAGATTTGTTGATGGCAATAGCCTCGCTCACGCCAGCTATTACATGGGGCTTGAACATAGATGGCAAAATGTTATTAAATACTATAGTACAGCTCTGTCTAATCTGTTATAATATGTTATACAGCATCAAGTTTAGACAGACTGACATAACAACATCAAACATATAATTATAGAAGACTCTCCAATACATTATACATGTAACTTTCTTTCCTATCAAAACAGGTTTCTTCAAATGCAAAGCAATCTTTAAGTTACATAAAACATAATCAGATACCTCAAGAGAATGTAAGACTACTTAATTGATTAACAACTTTAATTAAAAACCATAAAAAACATTGTTTACAAATGTACAATGCGCAATTGACTTGTGTATTATGGATGAGCACCAAAAGAGGATAATCTTCTAGTGTATTTAACATTACAATTGTTGCAACCCTTCATGAAGTCATCTCATCAACCAAGCATCCTGTACAACAAACTAAATAATGCTAGATTTTTTTAGGGTAATATCATGGTTTATAGTAGGACTCAATGTAACACACAAAACATAGTGCTGAATGGATGCATTAAATAGTACAGGGGTCATGGAGGTAACACATGTACACAAATAGTTTTAAGGATCTATTTACTAACACAAATTGTATTTTATTATATTTATGTTAGTCTGTAAGATATCTATGGGCCAAAGTTGCCTGAGAATAAACAAATGTTGTTGTTTTTTTTTGTGTAATTAAAGTTATAAGATTAGCTTAGATAGAAGTGGAGAACAAGTGGCTTTTGGCTTCATTAAGTGTCTTTTCACACCCATTATGTAATGAGATTTGGATACATTACTATACACCTAGTTCAACTGACCACTAGAACCTATAGTTTACCGTGTTAATGTTAACTGTGACGCTGTTCAACATCTGTAATCTTAAACTTAGAAGATATCCAATAAGTGATGGTATAAGCTTAGTTTATAAACTGTGAAAGCATAAAACAGCATCTCTTATTCTTATTTGTGGCTACCTTTTGCCCACTGCACCTGCCATCTGGAGGTCAAAAATTATCCCATGGGAACATACTGCTGGGATAAAAAGTATTGTAAGTCCTAATCAAGGTCATGGTCTAGATATGTGCCAATTTTTATACAAATCTGTGTGGGTAAAGGGAACTGACAGTGAGTTAGAGTTTATCATGCTGGGTGGCTAGTTCACTGGTGGGAGGGTCTCTCTTTGTTTGTGGCATTCTCCATGCTCCTGTGCCAGCAGTCAGTAAGGAATTTTGGTAACCATTTGGTAACCTTATTAATCCAATTGCTTCATTGTAACAGGGATTTTACTTTTTCAATAAATAAGGAAAAAGGAAAAATTTGAATAAATTTATCATTCAATAGGTTCATGAGGAAACTATTAGTGTCTACAAAATCAATGTTCATACACATACACAATACATGTGTACAAACATGGAATTTGTTTTGGACAAGGATGCTATTACTGAGATTTTAATTGCATTTCTTGAAGCATTATTTCAATAAAACGGTCAGTGGGTCGTCTTAGAAACTACTATGGGGCACATTCGCACTGCCCAGATCCTTCAGCTTGATGAATTTTTCCCATTTCTTAGAATAGTTTTATAAGGAGATGCATGTTCAAGATATATTTAACTTTTTAAAAGACAAATGTGTTATGTTGATGGAGTAGCCAAAATCAGGGAAATATTTAGTGAGAGGGGGCACTAAGGGCATGCGATAATAAACTGATAATTATTTTTAAAAAATTGGCATTTTTCCCTACTGGAAATGGCGGAAAGATGAATGAAAGGTCATTATTCTATCAAGTTGGCAGAAGTTTGAATGGTCCTGACAAGAAGAACTTTTTCTATTTTGACATTACCACCTACAGTTTAATAATAGCAGTTCTTGAGAAACAAGCAAAGCTGAATGTGTTACACTTACGAAGTATTGTGACATAAAAAAATAGTTCTCAGACGGCAAGATACCGAAATCCACTAATTAGAAACCAGTTTCTCAATCTCAGAACCAAAATTTTCCTACTCAAGACTGCAAAGCAATATCACGATTCAGAAAGAAATAAAAGAAATGTACCAAAACAATAGAACCATTATACAACATAGAATTGGTGAACTATACTTTCACCGGTTCTAAAAGATGATTGTTATCTCCGAAATTGTAAATGTGATGATAAAAAAAAATCAGACAACTTCGAAATTGTTCGTCGTTTTTCTAACATAACATTACACTTACCTGAGTTAATTACGCGCGAACGGACGTCAGCAATACTATGAAATCACTTAAACCGCCTGAATTACGATAAGGCTTTGATAAAAGTAAATATTATAACAATCTTTGTTCCGAGGTTCCGCGCGTTCGTACACACAATATGGTCACCGCGACACAGTTGCTCATGTGATATTTACAGCTGATGTGTAAAAAATGAACAAATAAACACGCACACGACACAATTTGAGCAATATCCACTACGAAATCGAGTGTTCGTTTTAATATTGTTATTCGATCGGTTGGCAATCGTCACGAAATACTTTTGAATTGATTGATTTGGTTGTTCCATTCATGTTGGAACGGTTCGTTCGAGAATGTTATTGAATGAATGAATGAACTATAATGGAACGCGTTCGGTTTATTGTTTGAAAAATTACTGTTACCAGTAGAATTAGATGAGAATCTATAATTATAAATAATTTATCAAAAATAATTGTAAAAGAAAAATTGTTTCTTGATAATCTTTTTTATGTCACTCTACTCACTCTGCATCATCCAGGTTACTTACTTCATAATATGATGTCTTTGGAATAATTAAAACTAAATATTTACAAAAACATGAAAAGGTAAAACATGAAGTAGAAGACATGTCACCCAAATAAATTACTTATTTATTTCCCATTCCCACTGGGATTAGGAAAGGAGAATGATGATGATTAACAAACAAAGGACTAATTACTTTAAAAGGAAATATAACGATGTGTCACAGTTGTATTAGTGTTTGTTTGCTTATTTATTTCCGAAGCATTTGTTTGAAGTTTGAACGTTGAACGCAATGCAACATAATATAGAAGAAACTGTTACCCTATGTCAATTAAATTATTTAATAAATTACCTAATGAACTGAAAGAACTACGGTCCATTACATTATTCCGAAAAAAATTGTATGCCTGGTTAGTCAATAAATGTTTCTATACGACCCAGGAGTACCTTAGTTATAAGAATAGAAAATTATTGTAAAATACTAAAGACTATGTTCCTATTCTAGTGCAATAACAGCTAGGTAACTTATTATAAAATAAAGAGTACTTAGTTATACTATCCTTTTCAGTTCATGTTGTTGTAAGTTATTATTTTATGTTTCGTATACCAGAAATGGTTAATATGAGGTTTCCTATTGTTATATGATATAATGTAACATTTATATACCATCTATCTACCCATATTATGCGAATAAATTATTTGATTTGATATGTATACAAAGCGTTCCAATTACATTTTTAAATGTCTTTAATTTATTGTCGTCTTTCTTTCTCCCTCCTCAATATCCGAGTCCTCAATCTGTTAGAAAAAGATAACAAATATAAATTTTGCTCAAAATACGAAATTGAAAGTCTATTTCACAGAGTACCTACTATAATATAAAAAGTCTATTTTGTTTGTGGTTCTCTGTGTGTTTACGTTGTCATGAATTTAAATATTTATATTGTCACATTTAAATAGTAAAACTGAATTAATGTACTACGCTTGGTAAGGAACCTGAAAGTAGCCATATCTATTTCAAGCAAGTAATAACAGATTTTAGATTTACAACAGAAAGCTAGAAATATTGGAAAAATAACCTGCAAAAATGGACGAGCAAGATCAAAAACCGAAAACGGAAGATAAAATCGAATTTAAGAAGCCTGTGCTATTTGGGCGCATCGGAAAATTGCCGAAAAAGGTAAAGAGTGAACCAGAAAAAGCGTCAGAAGGAAAACAAGAGGAAAAGCCAGTCGAAAAGAGTTTAGAATCGACATCGAAAAGTTCTCTACCACCAGCGGTACTATTAAAAGAATTATCAACGCCTATACCTTACAAAGAACCGAAATGGTCCGGGATTTGTCCAGATGGTAAGTAGTAGCAGGCACTTATTCTGAATGTTACGTTCTTCTAGAATTTTGGTACAGTAGGTACTTCAGATTCACTCTTAGTTTGTCTCATGATTGTCGTTGCTACTAAAAAAAACTATTCCTTTCCAGGTCCAGAGTATGCCCTGGAGGTGCTGAAATCAGGAATGATTGTAGATAAGGTAGACTTGATGAACAAACCATTCTATGTGTTTGGCCGACTTGCCAACTGCGATGTAGTAATGGCACATCCAACTATATCCAGGTAAGGCTTTCATAATCTGACTATAAAACTGCAACTTTCTCTGAAAGAGACGAATCCTGTTTCCCAGCAGGTTAAGAGATTTTATTAATTTTCTGCATTGTATTGCAACCTTCAGCTTTGGCACAAGTTTACTCAACAAGAAATTCAGTTCAAGATTGTCTTAAAGTGAATAAAACAATGTCTTCTTTTTTAAACTTTGGGATTATAAGTTTTTGTTGACTGTATAGAAGATTATAATTACCTTGCAATTTGTCAAAAATAATAACACTGAAGTAATTATTGTCTGTTATAATACTTAATTTACCTTAGTTTTCATGAAATTATTATAAAAAATGATAACTTCCCTTTTTAAATAGATTTTGTTAACAATTTAAAGGGTTTTCATTTTTTTGCATGGAATCCTAATTATTTTTTCTGAAATAAAAGAAGCCTAACTCCCGTCATTAAAACCCGCCATTAAAACTCCCGTCAAAATCGGACCAGTCTTGTATATTAGCCGGAACAAACACAAACAGACTGACGGACAAAAATTGAAAATAATGTGTTTTTACTAAATGTTTTTTTGACTTAAGAGAACCCTGAGACTGTTGTTGTACTAAAACAATATAAATAGTAAAGAATCTATGGTATACCCCTGCCTACTTGTTTAGGGGCAAACTGTGTTTATGATATGTTAAATAGCTTCTATGCTATGAAACAGCCACAGGATAGGACTTCACAATATGGGTCGACAACCTGGTAAAAATTTCAGAGTCCACTGGATGAGGGATGCACACTGCACAGGCCTTCTTAATTTGAATATATTTACAACTTTTCTAGGCACCATTGTGTCCTTCAGTACAAGGCCTTTGCAGAAGAAGGTGAACCTCCCTGTGGTTGGTACCTGTTCGACCTGGGCAGCACACATGGCACATTCCTCAACAAAGAACGCTTGAAGGCTAGCCATTACACCCGTGTGAGGGTCGGACATCAGATAAAGTTTGGGAACAGTACGAGGACTTATGTTATGTTGGTGAGTTCATTTTAACTTTAATTAGTTTTGAAATTCTCCTGCACAACCTGTAATTCCCCAATGTAAAAGGGGGAGAGCCTATTACCATCAACCGGTCACAGCTCCGTGGCTGCTACTGCGAAATTTTTGATGGAAAAACCTAATATCACTGCTCGACCTAGGAATTGAACCCTGGACTTCATGCTCAGCTGTCGCACTTGCGACCACTAGACCAACAAGGTAGTCTATCAGATGCTTTCTTGTACCAATAGAAGTTTAATTCCATTTTAACTTTATTTATAGTAGTGCATGGTTGATATTCGTTTGCAAACCGCGCTCTGGCCGGTCTGTGTTGGCTCTTATAGTATCAACCAAACTTTAACTGTATTCAAACGGCATTTTATTTGCAATTGTATCTTAATTGTATGAAGTTAATGTTCATATTCGAGTGAAATGTCTGACCAACGTCGCTTATAGCGAGAATGTATGCAAATATACTGCCACTGAACGAATGTCATTATTATAAAACCATGTTTATAGGGTCCAGATTTCGACTGCGAAGGAGAATCAGAGCTGTCAGTGACAGAAATCAAGAGGAGGTCTCAAGACATGAAGCTGGAGCGAGACAGAATGATTACAGAAGCTATAGAACAGAGGGAGAGGGATAGAAAGGAGGAAGAGAAGAGACGAGAGGAGCAGGGTATTGATTGGGGCATGGGTGAGTACACAAGCTTTCTTTATTAAGGTACCATGTTGGCAAAGTACACTTTTAAAAGCTTTTTTTTTTTTCAAAAATTGTATGTAATAATAAGGCTCAATTCACCTTTTTTTTTTTTTTTTTTTTACGGATGGGAAATCATCAAGTGACTTCTCCCGCTCTGGGCAGAGCGGAAGGGAGTCTCAGACTTGTACTGACTAAAACCCATCCATGTTCCTTCCTTGCCCTTTGTGTTCCAGGGCCGCGGTATCTCTTTCGAACAGCCCGCAGCAACTACTTTGCACCTTACATACTCTTTTTTCTTAATTCCAACTAATTTGTAACGGAAAGTGTCTACTTTTTCCATTTCTATTTTTACTTACGACGGAACAGAACGCGTATTATGCGTTAAACGTATTTTCGGCGTGTATAAAACCAAAACGCGCGCGAAACAAAACCATAACGCGCGCGTATACGCACAGAATCTTACTAAACACGCCGAAAATACGTTAAAGGTACGCGCTACTAAAATACGCCAATCTGAAACCGCTCGTAGGACGAGGCGTAACGAGCGTTGTTTTATTAGAGCTGAGTAGCGTTTTTTGAGTCGTGTATTTACGCTATATTCAGTTTCATAAAAAGTTTTGGTTGTGTATCTTCGACGAAAAATGAGTCCAGACTTTTATTTTAAACCGAATTACGCGACTCACAGCTTACATAATTACGCTCGGTTGGTCCGACGGTGAGAGATTGTTTGTATAAACGAATGGTCTCAAATATCTGCAAAACAGTTTTGTTGTTGTTGCGATTGATATGGTTTTGTTTAAAGGTTTTGTATCTCATTATCCTTCGATGTTCCTCAGGCGAGGATGCTGAGGAGGAGGCAGACCTGGCGGAGAACCCGTACGCCGTGACAGCCAACGAGGAGCTGTACCTCGAGGACCCGAAGAAGACACTGCGCGGTTACTTCGAGCGCGAGGGGCACGAGCTCACCTACAACTGCGACGAGAGAGGCGTGGGGCAATTCATGTGCAGGTCACTATATTTCGCTCGCGGTTTCACCCGCGTAAAATTTATTTGAAAAATCTAATGCTGCACATATTTATAAGATATAATACTGTAAAGTTTAATCAAAATCCGATCAGTAGTTTTTGCGTGAAAGCTTAACAAACTTCCATCCATTCCCACACACTTATTACTGCTAGGCGTCCTTTTCACAGCCCGGAGACTGGATTTGTGCGCATTCGATGACAAAAGGCTCGCCTCTATTACATAGAACTAAAAAGGCAGGGGGGTGTAGGCAGGGTTGTACCTAAAAGATATGAAAAAATACAATTTATATTGAAACTTACCGAGACTTTTCCCGTACTGACGCCCCAGAAGTGTCAACTAAAGTGTGTTTACCTCATATAAAACTTGTTTGTATGGATACCAGCTATTGTTGTGCGTTATATAATGTGTGTTTCATTCTTACACACACACACACATCACACACACGAACTCACATCACACACACACACACACTCATACACAGACACACTCATACACAGACACACACATCACATTCTTTAAACTACCTACAATATGAACCACACTGTCCTACCCAGGGTGGAGCTTCCGATCGACGACGCGCGAGGCAACCCGGTGGTTGCCGAGGTCATCCACAGGGGCAAGAAGAAGGAGGCCGTGGTCGCGTGCGCGCTGGAGGCCTGCCGGGTGCTGGACCGCGCGGGGCTGCTGCGCCAGTCCAAGCATGGTGACGATCTACTGGATACTGATGTTGACCCGAAGCGGAGGTTTAGGATAAGCTCTAGGGCAGGGGTCAGCAATTCATTCATTTGGGATCCGCTTTTAGGGTTCCATACCCAAAGGGTAAAAACGGGAACCTATTACTAAGACTCCACTGTCTGTCATCAGGCTGTATCTCATGAACTGTGATAGCTAGACAGTTGAAATATTTCACAGATGATGTATTTCTGTTGCCGCTATAACAACAAATAATAAAAACAGAATAAAATAAAAATTTAAGGGGGCCTCCCATACAACAAACGTGATTTTTTTGCAATTTTTTGCTGGATATTAATAAGGGCAATAGTTAGACGCTTGAAATATACACAGAATATATAGTTGTATATTCACTTTGAAAATAAATAATAATGATGTATAGATAATGGTACGGAACCCTTCGTGCGTGAGTCCAACCAGTTGGCCAGTTTTTTAAAATAATATGACCGTCGTGGCCCAGAAGGTTTAAAGACAATACTCGGATTGTATTTACTTTGTTGAAATTGAATCCGGGCCACCGTCCGCCATTTGGTGACTCCTGTTCTACAGCTAGAAAAACTCGCGAAGTTTGTATCGCTGTTCTGTAAGACATATCTTGATATGTATCTATAGAAAATCGCGATTTAAAATACGCGTCAAAGTCAAAGTCAAAACGCTTATTGCGAACTAAGTGTACAATGTAGTGTCGTATCGTTATTGGAACTACTGGGGTATAAATAACCTATTCTATTTTCTGATCAGGTCTATCCATGTGCCATATGCCACAAATATCCACATAAACAGACTTTCACATCTGCTCACATCACACTTCTATTGTGAATGCGAAAGTTAAAGCGCATACATGTTGCGCTGAAAAGGCTTTCTGTTTTGGATGAAATTTAATACACAGATAGACCTAGAAGAACACATAGGCTGCTAAAATCTATTTTGTAATTAAAGAGACATCGCAGTTGCATTGCCATCACACAACACTGCCTGGCAGCAAATATACAGAGGGTAAACAGACTCTTCCCGAAGCCGTCAACCAAGCATTATGTACGTCAAACTAAGTAACTTTATGCAAAAATTATTGCTGGGAAACGATTTTTCTTTTTTTTGGGTGAAACATCACGTTTTACGGTAACTCAATTTAACGTATTCAAAACATTTAACATTGTACTGATGGATGGATTGAATAGTACGGGGTTCGTGAAGGTGTCATAAAAAAATTACGTTAAAAACATGTATATAAAAGAAAACTTGTAAAAAATGTTGGAAATTTGACCCCCAATATGTAGGTTTCCACGTATGATCTAGAGAAAAAAAAACTAGCCAAGTGCGAGTCGGACTCGCGCACGAAGGGTTCCGTACCATTATCATTACAACATTAGACCGGTTTACGATTTATGACGTATTAAAAAAAAACTACTTACTAGATCTCGTTCAAACCAATTTTCGGTGGAAGTTTGCATGATGATGTACATCATATATTTTTTTTAGTTTTATCATTCTCTTGTTTTAGAAATTACAGGGGGGCGGGACACATTTTACCACAGTGGAAGTGTCTCTCGCGCAAACTATTCAGTTTAGAAAAAAATGATATTAGAAACCTCAATATCATTTTTGAAGACCTATCTCACACGTACGTGGATTCGATGAAAAAAAAAATGATTTTCAGTTCTAAGTATGGGGAACCCACAAAATTTATTGTATTTTTTCTATTTTTGTGTGAAAGTCTTACTGCGGTTCACAGAATACATCTACTTACCAAGTTTCAACAGTATAGTTCTTATAGTTTCGGAAAAAAGTGGCTGTGACATACGGACGGACAGACAGACATGACGAATCCATAAGGGTTCCGTTTTTTGCCATTTGGCTACGGAACCCTAAAAATGATCGCAATGACGGGGATAATAAGTGCCTTTCGGCTTCGTTAAAAGTCTTTTTACACCCTTTAGGTGCGGTGGTAGACTGGTAGACCTTCCGGGGCCAATATTACGTTTCATCCCCAGAATCTCGTCGACGGAAAGAGCGCGACTGGTCAGCGGACGACTTCTACGACTCTGACGACGACACGTTCCTGGACCGCACCGGCAGCGTCGAGCGGAAGCGGAAGCTGCGCATGCAGAAGCTCGGAGCCGCCGAGAGAGAGCACGAAAAGCCTAGGACTTATGACGACTTGGTAAGTCGGATATATAAAGAAAAAATTTGGGTTCCACCCCCTAAAGGTGTCATATTACTAAATTTACGTCGTTCTGTCTTTGAGGACGACAGATTAGCGTGTATGGGCAAAGTAACACGGTATTTTTATTGCTAAGATATAAACGTAAACAAGGTGTAAACGTACCCGAAGCATTCAACCAAGCATTCTGTACATCAAACTAACAACTACGCAAAAATGATTGCTGGGAAACGATTTTTTTTGGGGTGGAAAATCTCGTTTTACGGTATGTAACGCACTCAAAACATTGTGCTGATAGTTGCATTGAATAGTAAACGGGTCATGGATGTAAAAAAAGCTAAAATAATTACCTTAAAAGCTAGTATTAAAATAAACATGTAAAAAGTAGGAACTTTGATCTCCAATTTCTCCGTAACTAGAAGGTTCCTAGGTGTTTTCCAGAACAAAAAAAATATCGCAATGACGGGGAGAACAAGTGTCTTTCGGCTTTGATAAGGGTTTATATACAGTCTATTTGCAATTACGAGTTCAACTATCAAAAAGTTTGACTCACAATTAGCTGGTGTTCTCAATATAATTTATCTTTTACGTTACAGTTAAAAGAAATAACAGAAATCGAGAACAAGATCTCGTCTGAGGAACAAACGCTGGAGAAGCTGAGATCTAGCGCAGCCAACAGTCAGCATGGCAGCGAGGATGTGGACGAGCTGGAGCAGTACATGAGGGGCCTGACCAAGCAGGGACACAGTATGGCGCAGAAGGCCGAGATCTCTAAGACGAAGGTAACAACCATAACTATTTACACGACTGGAACTGGAACCGGAAGTACCCTATAGGATTTGGTTCGAAAACCTGTATGGTAGTTCCCATTATTCACATTGCTTCTTGTCAAATCTAGCCGTGATTCTAGATCACGAAATTTGGGAAGAAGCAATGTGTAGTTTAATAACAAAATACCTACAAGTTTATACGGAACCCTCGGTGCGCGAGTCCAACTCGTACTTGGTCGGTTTTTATGTTAGCTCATCAGTACTGTATAACCCGGAACCTAACAGTCGTTACACAGAGGAGGTTCGGATCGGTCGTCGATAACGATGGCTCCTTCCATGTACTTATTGTGACTCCCCGGCCTTATATTACACCTTATTTCCTTTTAGAAAACAAAAAAAAGTACTTAGACCTCTGCCTAACCCTTCGGGGCGAAGAGATATCATGTTATAATGTTATGTTGTTCAACAGATGGGCATTCAGAAGCTGAAGACGGAGCTGTCGAAGACGCAGCGCCTGGCCGAGCTGACGCGGCCGGCGCACCTGCCGCCACTCATCAAGAAGGACGACAAGCTTCACATCAAGCAGACCAACTCCGTCGTCTATGGCAAGAGGTGAGGATTCATACGTCGCACTCAATGCGGAAGTCTATACAGGGTGTAAACGGGCCCTTCACGAAGCCTTCAACAAAGCATTATGTACTTACATCAAACTAAATAACTTTACGCTAAAAATATTGCTGGGAAACGACTTTTTTTTTTGAGGTGAAAAATCACGTTTTACGGTAGGACTCAATGTAACGCACTCAAAACATTGTGCTGATGGATGGATTGAATATGAATAGTACGGGGGTCGTTGAGGTGTTCAACAGGAAAAAAACAGTTGAAACTTTGACCCCTAATAGCTCCGTAATTAGAAGGTTCCCAGGTGTGGTCTAAAACAAAAAAAAAAATATCGCAATGACGGGGAGAACAAGTGCCTTCCGGCTTCGTTAAGGTTCTTGTTACACCCTTTATAGCTAGGTCCCAATCTGTACAAAGAGGTCAAGCTATTTTCAAATATGAAATTACATTAACACATTTTCAACCAATGACGAAGCTTTGAACGCAAGCGCCATTAGTATCACAGTTACCATACCCTTTATAGGTGGTGCTAAAAAAAACAGCGAGTCTTGTTCCTTTGTAAAATATATTGTAATTTATCAGCGAAATTCCGCAGGGGTGACGGAAATATTTCAAGTAAATACACTACATGTCTACATCTTTTTATTTTATTGTATCTAGTTTAGTTTATTCAGAAAAATACAAGTATTATTTATTATCTGATTTATGAAAAAACCGTCCACAAAAAAAAATTAACAACGGGTTGCACTCCGGGAGTGCCGACAGAAGTGAAAACTTGAAACAACGCCATTTAGCCTAAATATGAGAAATTTCAATAGCTTTCTGCAAGAACGAAAGATGTCGCTGCCGTAGAAAAACTTGAAACAACGCCATCTAGCTTAAAATGTACGCACACTCGCGCAAGCGCCCTGCGCCGCCGATTCAATCTGACGATCTGACGCCAGTTTATCAGTTTTTACCCATCCCAAAAATTGCACAACGCCGCGAAAGAAGTTTTCACTTCAAAATGTGTGCTGCTGTTACTTACATTTTGGGTTTTGTGAAAATGTTTGAAAGAGTATTGTCCGTTTCCGCGATTTTAGGTTAGCCTTCAACGAAAAGGTAGTTCAAATTGATGGATACAATGACTCCTTTTCTTCTAAGGTTTAACGAATGCAAAATAAGGTCACAAACATAAAACAAAACTACAAAAATGTACCTCTTTTCCAGAATAAGACTAAAAGAAGACACTGAAAAAAAAACAAAAATACGGAAAGAAGTCAAACAAGAAGAATCAGAGTTTGTCGAAGAGGTGGATTCAGACGATGATTCAGAATCTACTAACACAAAGAATGAATCCAGTTCGGAAGCCCTGAGCAGGGAAGCAGAGAAAACTCAAGAAAATGTGCAGAGGGAGACAGAAGATAAAGAAATCAAGAAGATGTACGGCCCCATGCGGCCGCCGGAAAACTATGTGATACCAGAAGATTACTTCGATCAAGAAACTGATAGAGATCTACCTGAAATTATGGAAAAGGAGTAATTTTATCGTTGTTTAAGTCTAAATATAATTGTTAAAAAAAAGCCTTTGTTTCATTTTCAAAACTTACAATTTGGTAAAAACTAACTTATTTTTGTTAAAACTGTAAAACTGACGAACTAGACGTAGACAGCTCGGTGTAGTACCGGCAAGCTTAGCGTGGGATGTCCCTCCAGCTAGTTACAGACTGTTCACGAAGCCGTCAACAAAGCATTATGTTGGGTGGGTTGCATCAATTGGGTACCCCAGTTGGGAACGTAGGTGCTTTCAAGAGTCGCTGACTGTACATCAAACCAAGTAACTTAATGCAAAAATTTTTTTTTTTTTTTTCTATTGACATTGTAATTAACTTTTTTTTTTTTTCTCACTTTTTTATTATTGACATTCTTAATCAATTTAATTTTCAACTGACATTGGTAGTAAATTTTATTTTTATGTATGGATGTGGTTTAATTATTGACATTCTTAATGGTAACCAAATTTAATCTGTTTGTTTGTTTTATTTATTATTGTTTATTTTTTTTTTATGTAACTTTTTTAACTTTTTTTTTTTTTTTTACATCATTGTTACTTTTTCTTTACTATTATTTTTATTTGAAAGAAGTGTAATATTGTCATTCGTTTCTGCTACTTGTGTTCCTAGTTTGTAAGCTTTTATATTCACACACAATGTAAATTGTTTTTGGAATAAATCAATCAATCAATCAATCAATCAATTATTGCTGAGAATCGACTTTTTTTTTGGGCTGAAAAACCACGTTTTACGGTAGCACTCAATGTAACGCACTCAAAACATTGTGCTGACGGATGGATTGAATAGTACGGGGGTCGTGGAAGTGTTTAAAGTAAAAATAGTATATTTTATATCGAGGGACTAAACGAAGCCATAATATACCAGAGGGAGTCAATGAAACCGAGGGTTATATTAAGTTGGCGTTAAGTACTCTTCTTTTATTACTAATTTTCTCTCTTCTTTCATCTTAGTACAAGGCAAATTTATAGCCTGTAACGTGGTGTCACTTTCGACATCGGCCAGAGTAATATTCACCAGTTCTATTCCTCTGCATGCACCACTTATACCGAAAATCAAGGCAACCTGTAAGTAAAAACAGTTAATGTGACAATGACATTTTATATAGGTACCTAAATAAAAAGCATGGTTATATAGGTTGGTACCTAAACATACCTTGGTCGCCAAGTATTTTCCATTGGGAGCATTCAAAAGATTATCTATTGTCTTTTACACTTTACTCGACGTCAAACTCTTCACTGTCACTGGATATTCTAATTTAAAACCGAACAAATTTACACTCGACAAAAATCCATCTAAACCAGTCATAGATTAACAATTTAAAACACATGGCGCCACCTTCTTTGCTGCGGAAAAACCATGGAACTAAAACTCTCAACATTTTCGCAACGAACATGGTCCACACTCCACAGATAATAGTATATTTACTGGCTGTTTGAGTTTGTCTATGTCACATGATGGAAATTAAAAAAACAAATTACTTTTTACTCCCTAGGGACTAAAGTGGTCACTTTAGTCCCGCTTCATAGGGTTATATTGGCGTACTTTTAGAGCATGAGAAGTGAAATAATACACTAAAAACATGTATTAAAAAACTTGTGAAAGTTTTGGCACTTTGACCCCCAATATCTCCGTAACTAGAAGGTTCCCAGGTATGGTCTAGAAAAAAAAATGATCGCAATGACGGGGAGCATAAGTGCCTTTCGGCTTCGTTAATAGTGATTTTACACCCTTTGTATAAAGTGGCTGGGGCAGACTCGACGCGGAAACAAGGGTGTTGTGGCGCATCTTGGGAGACGCCTATGTCCAGCAGTGGACTGCGTTAGGCTGAGTTACTTTAAGTAAGGTTCCGTTGATGATATCATTGCGGATTTTGTATGGAGACTAGATTGGAGTGAATGTTAGACGCATCATTGCGAATTTTGTATGGAGACTAGATTGGAGTGAACGTTAGACGCATCATTGCGAATTTTGTATGGAGACTAGATTGGAGTGAATGTTAGACGCATCATTGCGAATTTTGTATGGAGACTAGATTGGAGTGAACGTTAGATGCATCATTGCGAATTTTGTATGGAGACTAGATTGGAGTGAATGTTAGACGCATCATTGCGAATTTTGTATGGAGACTAGATTGGAGTGAATGTTAGACGCATCTTTCAGATAATTAAAACCGGCCAAGTGCGAGTCCGACTCGCGCATGAAGGGTTCCGTACCTTCGTAGTAGGGGAGCGCCCTTTAATTTTTATTTTATTATTTGTTGTGGGATAAATGCGCAACGATCGTCACCCACTGGACACCTGTCGGAGGAAATCGGCGTCGAGGTAAACCGCGGCGCAGATGGTGTGACGATCTGATATCGTTTACGGGGCGAACATGGCCAGATATCGCACAGGACAGAGAGGTTTGGAAGGAGACAGGGGAGGCCTTTGCCCAGCTGTGGGACACTCAAACAGGCTAATAAAAAAAAAATTGTTATAGCGGCAACAGAACGCACATTGTGTGAAAATTTCATGAGATACAGCCCGTGAGAATACAGGGATAAAATATAGCGTATGTTATTTGCTGATAATGTACCTTTCTATTAGTGAAACAATTTTTGAAATCAGTCCAGTAGTTTTTAATTTAAATCGTAACAAACAAAAAATCAAATCTTTCCTCTTTATAATATTAGTTTAGAGGGTAAAAATAAATTTAAATTGCATTTTTTTCTAGTTTCTTTAATTGCCAATGATAGACAGTGCCGTGCAAATTGAAGCCTTACCGTTCGCCTACCAGCGTGACCAGGCGCGGCTGTCCATCAGTATTGTACACATGCTGTCTGGCTTAGAGACCGACTACTGGTGAATACCGGGCGTTGCGCTACACCGTAGCATGATCCCAGCTACGCCGTAGCATAGCGCGAGCTACGTCGTAGCATAGTGAGCTACGTCGTGGCATAGCGTTAGCTACGCCTTTGTGTGCTGTCTATTTCTTGTTGACTTTTCCATCAACAGGTCTAATCACGCCAATTATTTGAGCATATGGCGATTCTTCACGTCTAGGTGGTTGACTATCTGCATGCGCTAAGCTGAGATCCGCGTATACAACTTCATTAACGGTAGCCTGGAAAAAAATTCCAGCATGAACGTGGTCTTTACATATAACATAAAGCCTGGTACACATTATTCCAGTAGCGTCTACACGATTCCAGTTCCGCTGGAATTGACGCACTGGATTGAGAAGATGATGGTGAATCTGATCTGGCCAATTTGACGACGCGGTTGGCGCAGTGGCTGAGTGATCGACTGATGAGCTGCGTGCGGTTTAATCCCCGCATGGAACGAATATGTTTATGGCCTACAAGTAGTTGTTCCGGGGCTGGCTGTTTGTGTATGTGAGTTTAAATTTTTGTAAACGCACCCACGATACAAAATCATAGAGTGGGGCAACGTTTAAAAAAAAATGCTACTGGACAGGATCCAGCGCACTCCAGTGGCGGTTCAGATAACTGGACTGGAATAATGTGATCTGTATATAAAACTTACGTAAGTATTCAATTCTAATGTTTCCACTGGGCGCGAATTCCGACGATAATATTTTTTGACACATATATATGACGTCAATATTATAACACACATCCCTAACACGGACGATAACACCATCCACGTCTGCTGTCCACTACTTTCTGAAAATAAAATAAAACATTCGTAAATATTTTTACTAATACGTTTCACCTTACTTAGGGAAATATTGATTTGTTGTAAATAATGGGATTAAAGAATAATTCAAACTAAATATGTATTTACAAAAAAAGGGACTAATTTATATAAAATGTCTGTCGGTCTGAAAAATTCCAAATGGAAAACATCAAGAACACTGACCGATTCAGGAATCGAAACTAGGACCTTATGCTCAGCAGTCGCGCTTGCGACTATGACAGCAACCAGTCAGAACTACTAACTAAGGGTATGATAGGTATGCTCACTGTCATCACTTCCACTAGCTTTGTGAGTCATTGTTTCTTTCGGTGTTGTATTAGTAGACTCAAAACGACCATTTGTAGATACGTCAACAGCTATAAAAGAAAAAAATATATGTTTATAAGTATTTGTCTAATCTACGTACCTATACTAATAGTAGCGACCCACCTCAGCTTGGCACTGTGCCATCTATCGGGACCAATACTATCATAAGCTGGAACATCACCTACCATATCCATGCACATCTGATTCCGAAATGGCAAACTATGAAGTATGAGTCTATATTATCCCTGACTGTCATATCTGCTGGGACTGTATTTAATACCTCGTCGTGAGATTGCTTTCGACCATCGAATCGTCCATCGACCGGCAAAAGCTAGTACATAGATCAACTAGTGACATAGCTACAACATAGTTGGAAAAAGGTTAAGTCGATGATATCAAATACTAACTAACAAATTCCATAAAGAGCAGCGTCTCCAGTTTACTGGAATTATAATACTCGCAAATGATCTTTGTTTAAAGGAAAAAAAGAACTTGTGCATTCAACTTATTTGTTTTGTTGTAAGACGTCAATTTTTCTTAGATTTCAGGGATTTCTATCAACTTCTCAATATTTTATCATAATAAATGTTCTACAGCTGTCCGCGGCTAAATACGCACTAGTACTTTGTCGGCATCGTCTACTTCGAGCCAAACAAATGAACCGCGCGGTTAATAACTACTTACCATCTATATCGCTAAATGTTCCGCACGCCGTTCGCAGCGCGCGAATTTTCGCTGCAGTGTATTTCGTGGCCAGACTTTAACGAGGCGAACCTTTCCGTGCACATATAACGTTGCGGTGGACGCAGCTAGCTTCTCAAATGCACAGATCCAAGCAGCGAGCCTCGAGGCAAAAATTGGAGAATGCCAAGTCCTGTATGGAACTTTGCCAGTGTACCCGATGGCATTCCCGTCGGCAAAAATCTGTATTCCCCTATTTAACATTACACATAACATCACGCCTGTAATCCCCGAAGGGTTAGGCAGAGGTGTGCCTAATAGTACACCCACATTAATTCACCAGTTATGTTTAACTTCCATGTAATAGGCGGCCTATTGTTATCAACCAGGCGCACCTCCTGACTCCGTGGCTGCTACTGAGAAGTTCTTGATGGAAAAACCCAATAACACTTTGACCGACCTGAGAATCGAACTCTGGAAATCCTGCTCAGTTGGTCTAGCCAACGTCGCAGTTCTAGCTAGCTAGGCTAGACCCAGCTTGTGGTCGGTTCCGTAAGAGAATTTAAGTTTTTTATTAATATAGATATCTAGCACATTGTGCAGACCCATCCGACAGACTTACCTCCATTTCCGCAGAACGAAGTGTTTTTCAAATCCACTTCAATTACACACGGGTCTGTTGTTAAACAAAGGTCGTTATCTGAAATTATTAGTATTAACAATTAAACAATTGAATCTACTCATGAACATCTTATCTGTATTAGTTGACGTGGTGTACGTCTTCATAGCCTACCATGACATATGAAAGCAGCTGTCTTTCCGGTGTAGGAAAGAGATGGCGCTAGACGACCTGTATAGTTCTGTCTCTTTTCCATTCTGGAATTACAACTGCTTTAACACGTCATAGTAACCCTCCTGACCGTTTTCGGTTAGGGCAGCCAATCTCAGCGGATTATCTTATTAGCCACCGGTGCGGGAGATATTATAGTGCACAAGTGTGTGCGCAGGCACAGGTGCACTCTGTTCCTTTACTCTCATATTCCAATAGCACGACAATCGGACACAACCTAAGAGAGATCAGGCCCAGGACCAACAGCTTCAAGTACTTCCGGAGGCACTGGGGTATCATACCGCCAAATTCCAAACTCTTCACTGACTGGACAGGTTCAGTCAAACCAATGCGGCTCTTTTCTCAAAAGATCATCTTCAATAGGTACTAATTTTCTAAATCCTTACATGGCAGTCCATAACCATGGGCAGAACTAAGATTATGTCTGGACTATACAGGGTGATTGGTAATTGAGTGTAGGCCTTAAAATGGGTGATACTGGAGCTCATTTGCAACAAATTTAACCCAATAACTAGGGGTCCTATCTGAGTGGTTTCGGAGTAATCGAACTTTTAAGTTTTTTTGAAAATTTTCCTCTCGACCAAAAATTGATAATTGTGACAAATCTACGTCATTCAGAGCGTTGGTATGATACTTTTCAGAGAGCGCATAAATTAATGAATATTTCGAAAACTAATTTATCAAAAAATAACCCAAACCGTTGGTTTAACAGCGTCATAAAGTCATAATAATGTAAAAAGTTGAAACTACCCTTGCTTTTCAAGGTAGTTTACCAAAAATAAATGTATGACACTTAACGTGCAAATTACAGAAACGACTTTCTAGTCTTATTAGCTTTCAAAATTGGTATCACAGAACCCACTTCAAGATAGAGTATGGATACTAACAATAGTTGTTCCAGACAAGGTAGTATTTTGACCGTACTTGTTATTACACATTTTTGGAAGATGGCTAGCTTGTTTTTGTTTTGTTGCTGATGTGTCATGTTTATCAAGGTTATCTGGTCCTTTGTGTCTTGGTCAGCATCACAAACATCACGTTTGTAACCCATGCTATTTGACAGTGAAGGTAGTTAGTAAACTTATTTTGTTTGATCTTAATAATTCAGGCTAAACTCTTTCAGTTCTTGGAGAAGAAGTTCTAGTTCTTGTCCTTCTTCTTCTTCTTTTCCATTTCAATCTTATTTTGTTTTATGTTAAAAAAACACGATTGTCAAAATGTGTAAAATTAGTAGATAATGCTAACAAAACCAACTTCTGATATATTTTTTTTTTTTAATTTCGCCATGCCTTATTTTGTCATCATCGTTCTCTGACCTTTTGTTTCTCTCCTTCTCTTCTCTGACAATTTGAAATTTGATTTGATTTGTAATCCCGACTGACTAAGACCCATAGGACCAGATAACCATAATAATCATGACACATCGGTAACAAAACAAAAACAAGCAAGCCTTCATCCAAAACTGCGTAATAACAAGTACGGTCAAAATGCTACCTTGTCTGGAACAACTGTTGTTAGTATCCATACGCTTCATACTTTGATACCAATTTGAAAGCTAGTAAGACAAGGAAGTCGTTTCTGTAATTTGCACGTTAAGTGACATACATTTATCTTGAGTAAACTGCCTTGAAAAGCAAGGGTAGTTACAACTTTTTACATTATTATGATTTTATGACGCTGTTAAACTAAAGGTTTGGGTTATTTTTTGGTAAATTAGTTTTGATAAATTAGTCGAAATATTCATTCGTTTATGCGCTCTCTGAAAAGTATCATATCAACGCTCGGATCGACGTAGATTTGTCACAATTATCAAGTTTTGGTCGAGAGGAGGAAAATCTCCAAAAAAACTTAAAAGTTAGATTACTCCGAAACCCGACCCCTAGTTATCGGGGCTAAATTTGTTGCAAATGAGCTCTAGTATCACCCATTTTAGGCCTGCACTCAATTACCAATCACCCAGTAGAAGAGACGATAATTATGAAGTTTTTAGTTACCTATAAGTCTATGGTTAAGTTGATGACGGAATGACAAGTAAGCACTTTGTATGGCAAAAGTCACAAAAACGTTGAATTCTAGCGCAAACTAAACTGTAAGTTCCGCTATTAAAAATGGGAACAATATTTTCTATCACATAAGTTTACATTTGTCACTAATCTGCAAAACCCTTATTACAATATCTATTGCCAAGTTTTATTAGGTTAAACTAACTATATACATTGATAATTAAAAACTATTAAACTAAAATAGATAAACTAACAACAAACTATAAAAGGGCATCGAAAAACTCCTCCTCAACGCTGTCAGATGGTAATGTGCCCAAGAGACTGGCGGCGTTGCCACGTTGTATGGCAACACTTAGCCTCTGGCCAAAGTAAAAGCCAGCCCTTGGGTCACGGGAAGCGTCAACTAGGCGTTTCGAAATTTCCTTAAATAGGCTATGAGCACTCGGACCCCACGGCCCTAGAGTTTCAACCCCAAACGGCTCGAAAATATAGTTACCACACAGGTTTCTATATTTACGCCGCTTGAGGTTCTCTGCAGCCGCAGCGGCAGCACCAGCACAGCACGATGAGCTTGGAAGATGGGATGGCGCAAGAGTATCGACGCATGTTGCGTCCCACACTAAAGGCCTACCCATCTTCCAAGGAAACAAAGACATGCCGTCCGGTCTCTTGCCATCGTCGCGTGCCAAGCCATTGGGTTCTAAAACAGCTGGGACGCCGACGGTGACAAGAGCTCGTCGGATAATGTCGTTTATATTTGCGTGCCGTGCAAAACGGCCTGCACTTCGGCTGCATGACAGGCCGTGGTGACCGAGGTTGTTGACAGCTTCACCGCAGTGACAGCGATGAGGAGAACAGCAAGCGGCACCAAGGCGTAAAGAAACAGCGAGGCGGAAGGTTGTGTCGTCGAACAATGTGCCTATGCTCGACGACGGTAGTGCGTGAAGCCAAAGACCCGACTCCCACATTGTAAATTGCCAAGAAATATATTAGTTATCATACTAATCAAAACGGTCTCTAAGTATGAATCATCAAATTAATGTAAATATCTATCTTAAATTTTAGCTTGATCACTTTTTTCAATCGCCTGAATATACGGTATGTCCTCAAAAAAAGTAAGTCACAGGCAGAAATAATATATTTGTCGTGGATTGACGGCGCCATGGTGCAACAGACAGCGCCATCTAACAATTTGTTTTGTGAACTAATCATATCGTTACTGGAAACGCAAGCGCGCCCTACCGCTTGGACACGATCGTCGGTAGAAGGGATGCAGAGAGGACTGGAGAAGGGGCCGAGTGTTGCGACAGTCGAGCTCCTACAGTCTTGGTAGACACTCAGTACCAACGCACGTGTTTGTTTCTTGTATCTTGTGAAACCGTTAGTGAATTTGAATAAAGTTATTTTGATTAAAGTTATCTTTCGTGATTTCGTTCGAGTACCCACGACAGTGCCCACATCTATTTCAAACTAAGTCGGATTGTGAAGAAGACCCGGTGCTTCGCATCTCGGCCATGATGCGACATATTTGTATCGAAATGATACATCTGTCACCTAATTAATAGAACAGTTCTTTAATTCTATGACAAAATGCCTATTAGGGGTGGAGCAAAATTTTCCTAAAAGGTTTGCTAGCTGGCATGTGGAGTGTAGGCCGTCGCCGTAGGCCGGCGGAGCGACGACGACATTTGTGACAGAAAGTGAGTGTGTAATGTAAATTGCGAGCGTAGCGAGCGCACGTTATGGAGTCGTCGCAGCTGTCAGAATTATTTTTAGGTAAACATTTGTACACTGTTTGGTGATTCAATTTTGGTGACACTTCTATTATTTTGAAACCCTATACAATTATTTGATGATTATTTACAAGTTATTCTCAATTATTATTAAGGTAATCCTTTTGATATTATTTAGTGATTCAATTTAGGTGATAGATCTACTATTTTGTGAACAAATATTATTTATTCGGTCATTGAAAATGCATTTATTAGGTTATTGATAAAATCGTACATATTTAAAATGTTTTTTTTTTCTTCCATAAATGCATTTTTGTTCACACATTTAGAAACTAAATCGCGAATACAGCATACCTAGGAATGGGAATTGAATTTAAAACCCATGCTCTGCGGTCGCGCTTGCGAACACCGGTCCAGTGTGACAGTCTGATTTATCACGAGGGTATAATTAAATTAATGTATTTTCATCTACTTACATGGTGTGTTATTTACCCTTGTCGATGACAGTTTCCCGTGTATTATATTTTGTTGTGTTGTATTTGTACAATTTGTTGAAGAAACTACAAGTTCAATGATTATTTCCTTCTCCTTTAAATGAAAGTTTTCCTCACAATCGTTTCTTCCAGTACATATTTTCAATTTATTCTCCCGACTATTTACACCTGCAACGTATAAACATAGCGTTATATAATCATATCAAACGAAATATATGAATGTTTAATCCAGATGTACAATCAAACATGCATTTTTAAGTGTCCCTTAGCCAATATTTTCTTTTCAAACAGACTTGCAACTCGCCTGATGATGTGATGCGTTATTACGGCTTAGGGTGGAGCACGCCTACCTAGAGAAACTTGAATGAAGAACTTTGAATAGATTCAGATGATATGATCAAGGAACTCAGAAGCCGGCAGTTAATTCCACAGCCTGGCGGTTTGAACAATAAATGTGGAGCACAGATATATGTAGATGTAGGTACCTAGATAACGCAAGAGCACCTATTTCACGTGCCCCGCTTAAGTAAATATAAAAAATCCGGTATCAGGAACAGGGTCCAAGTTACCTGTGGTTAGGGCTCCAGAAAGAGGAACACCTTCCTAGCAATACGAATCGTGCTCAGAAGTACCGCTTTCTGAATCAAGCCCTTGCCATCCATCACCTACCATCCAGCTGCCTAACGAGAGCCTCCTGAGGTAGTGATCGGGGCTCTTGGCAATTAAGCTAGCACGGCTGACACAAAACAATAATCGCAGAGCTCACATACCACATGTCGACAACCCCGCGAGCCATGTCAAGATACTTAATTTGCTTATTTGTCTCGCCTTCCAGAGGTTCTCGTCATGCAGGACCGTTATGTCAACAATCACCATAACTTCATCCACAATTACATAGACAAAGTCCTCAGAACGTAGCCAGGCTGCGGACGCTGATAAGTCTACATCGAGCCCATGCAGGGCCCGGAAAAACAGTGCCATACCCCGTTGCGATCGTTCTGTAGCACTACAGGTTTGCACCAGTTCTCTTTAGCCAAGAAGAGTGGGGGTGAAGCCCTTTGTCCACCGCGACCACATCTCGATGCATCCCCACGTCGGTTTCTAGGAAATATTCTACGAGACTAAATCTCTTTGAGAGTCTTAGCGTTTAAAAAGCTTAGATCTCCACACCTCCGCGGGATATAAGTCTCTTAACTAGTGTTGTAAAACTTGTCAAAATCTAGTGCACACTTGTTGACAAGTTCCATTAATGAATAGTACAAAAGAGAGGATAAGCACGTAAGTGAAAGATCTACCATTGGAACGTTTGCGCTTTAAATGTTTTGCGGAGGGATAGATTATGATTTTCTTGACGCGGACTAAAGACAAGATGTCCCAATTGGAATGTTTTGGAGTCTTCACAATACGCGCGTTTGTAAAATATCTGGCTCGTTTTATCTATCTAAATATAAAAGCGAAAGGTCACTCACTCACTCATCACGAAATATCGAAAATCGCTTGACGAAAGATGAAATTTGGCAGGGAGCTAGTTATTAGTTAGTAGATTAAGTGGAAGAGCGGAGTCACCTAAGGGGGCGTCCACTAGTCACGTGAGGTGTTTAAGGGGGGGGGGGGAGGGCGTCTAGCTGAATCTCACCCAATATCACCAGGTTAGACTGAAACCACACTATAAATAATAACCCATACAAAAGGAAACTCACGGGGTACACGGTGTTGTCCATACATTGCCAGAAACAACAAACTTACCTGGTGCATGTTTTACATATACATCTGTGTTCCAATTCTTTGGTTTATCCTTTAAATATATTTTCATTTTTAAATTATCACCTTTGTGATAATCAAATGAGAATAAAAGTCTAGGTTTTCGTACAACCATAGTCTCGTGGTTTTTATCTAAAAACGAAATAGAAAACATATTCAATGTATTCCCCCGCATCTTCACCTACGGTGTACAAACTTGGTCTTTGGCTAACATCCAAAGTCCACATTCAAGGTTTTCCAACGTGCTTTGGAGCGCAGTATCTTAGGTGTTACATTAGCAGATTGTGTTTGAAACACTAAACTGCACCCCAAAATTTATTAATTAATAATGATTCTCTCAATGCATGTTTAGGCAAAAATTCACGGAAATCTGATTTGGGACCTCTAATTTGTAGATTCTATTGAATATAGACCATCAAAAATTGTTTACATCTCACAAACATCATATACTTTTATAATAATAGAATACATTTTCGATAATATGCCTTTTAGGTAAATTTTAAAATTAACTTAACGCCGAAATGTAAGAGGGCTCTTAACTATAAGTGTGTGCTGTCAAGTGCAGTCTCCTAACCTAAAGCTTTCTGATTCACGGTTATCATAATATTGGTTAATATTTGAAACATTTGGCACATTTCTTTTATAACTATCGCTGCTTTCTCTTACACATTAAATAGAGTAATTCTCCGAGACCGTGGACGCTTCCAACGGGGGAATTTAATTCCGAATCCTAGTGTGAGTTCTCCGGTTCTTGCCTTTTCACCAAAAATAATTTACAAATTTTCATTCGACAAACAACGATTGGCAAAAACGTGGTTGGTCATTTCATCAGTTTACAACAAGTTCGGCAAATAATTAATTTAAAAAAATATTTACCCCATAAACTTTTATTTGATAACGTATTGTTTGACAAACAATTCATTCTATATACATGTCATCTCATAAATAAAGTTTGAAATAATAGTACATTATGATATAAGTGCGGTAAGTTGAAAATTACAGCCGAGGCGAAATTGCTAGCCCGAGCCGTAGGCGAGGGCTACAAGAAAGCAGAGGCTGTAATTATCAAAGCGCACGTATGTCATACGACGTTTTATAACATATTTGCCAGGAAATAAATAAAACTCGGACTTTCTTAAACGAAATTTTGATACGCTTGTAAGTATCTATCGGTCGATTTTTCAGACAAGAGGCTTAGAGTAGCCTTTTTCGCTGCCTCTGAGACTTCAGGCGGTGTCGAATTAATAAATTCATCATTACTTGACGACATTTTTCTATAAAAACTATACAGTGAAAAGAAAAAGCGCGCGGAATAATTTTTACTTGTTCACAAATTAGTGAGGCGCGCGCATTAGCGCTTTTTTGTAAGGCAAAGGCACAAAAACAGCCAGTATTACTAATACAGTAAATTAATGTTTTGTGTTTTTGTTACAGATAAATGTTGTAATCTATTGTCAAAATTAATTAAATTAAAGAATTTAATGTTTATTTATTATATTTTATCTCCCAAAGTTAATTTTATTCATAAAATGTTGACCACTTTTCTGACATAAAAACTCTTTGCTAAGATTTAAAAAAGTACCATTCGTTTTTGACGGAGCATCTTGAAGCCGTGCGTTTTACTTTACATTACCGCACAAGTACGTAATGAGGTACCATACGATATTGAAATTGGTGAAATAAGAGCCCGCAAATATTTTTATATTTACGAGCAAATGTGTTATAAAAACGTTTTACATTTTTATTACCATTACACATTACGCAATTTTCTCAAAATTCAACTCATTACACAACGCACAACGCTAATTTTAATTAATGGAACAACAAACACTTAGGATTCAAGAGCGAGCGAAGCGAGCTCGGGACTTGACGTTAGGTTTGGTTAGGTTACTTTAAACCCTGCAAACAGAAATATGAGACCCGCGCAACGGGGCTAAGTCGACTATGCCTTATTTATAATAATATCAATATTACCCAATATTGATATTATTTACCTGGATTTTAGTTTTAGATATTTTAATGCGTACCGTCATTATCACTTTGGGACTGGTTTAGAAGATTTATTATAAAATGATATTTAGGTTAAACGTGATTTTGCCATAAGGATGAAAATATTAAACGAAAAAATTAAAAATGATTTAATATCATGTGAAACATTTGTAAAGCGAAACCAAATGAATGCTTGTAAAGTGAGTGTTTATAAAATAAAACATTTGCGGAATAAATTGTTTGTGAAATAATTAGTATATGAAACGTTGGTTATAAAATAAAAAATTGTCAAAGGAGTTTTGGTGAAACATTAGGGAACCAAGACAGTTTGTCCATTTTTGGACAAACTTTCTTCTTTCTCTTTCTACTCCATTTCTAAAAATCTGGATAGCAGAAGTGGATCAAATATCAAATGTTTATTACTTACAATATGTTTGACAAAATATTTAATTAATTTTAGAGAGCAGAGAACCTCAAGCGGCGTAAATATAGAAACCTGTGTGGTAACTATATTTTCGAGCCGTTTGGGGTTGAAACTCTAGGGCCGTGGGGTCCGGGTGCTCATAGCCTATTTAAGGAAATTTCGAAACGCCTAGTTGACGCTTCCCGTGACCCAAGGGCTGGCTTTTACTTTGGCCAGAGGCTAAGTGTTGCCATACAACGTGGCAACGCCGCCAGTCTCTTGGGCACATTACCATCTGACAGCGTTGAGGAGGAGTTTTTCGATGCCTTTTTATAGTTTGTTGTTAGTTTATCTATTTTAGTTTAATAGTTTTTAATTATCAATGTATATAGTTAGTTTAACCTAATAATAAACTATATTAATTTTTGATCCACTTCTTTTGTCCAAATTATTTTTTTCTCATACATTATGATTACACGAAACGGAGTAGAATGGATTCGAATTTGCCATAGCATGGGGTGCAGTTTAAAACACAAACAGCCAAACCTCACAGGTTGCATTCGTCTTGTTAACGCTTTGACCAAATAAAATTGATTAACTATGTATACTTACAACTATAAACGCTGTTATAAACACACACGTTACCGTCACTTGCTACACTGATAGTGAACATTACAAAAAAATAAAGAATTTGCATATTTACGAATATATGACACTAGGTATTTAATTTTAGAAGTTAACAAATGATTAAACTAGCTTTTAAAACACTGTAAATAACACTTTATTTTAACTATTAAATGTACGTGTATCTGTAAGTACAAGGCAAACAGAAATAACACAATTTGTTTGTGGTCAGTTTTCGTATTATAGTTTCCTCCTAATGCAAGTGACACCACCGTGAATGCTATAAATCAAAATAAAATAAAAAAATCATTGACATACCTCACGGTTAGTCCAAGAAGTACAATACTAACCAAAAGGATGTCAGAAGCCTGAGAGTCAGGCAGCATGATTGGTTGCCCGACTTTAAGTCGTTAATCTCGGCTGTCATTTTGTAAATCTTTGACAGTCGTATTTAGTCTGACAATCAGTCTTACCAAGGTGTATCGTATTACGGTATTATCTAGTAACTGGGTTGTGGAGGCAGTCGCTCCATGTACGGTACTGGTATCAAGCCGCATCCGGTTAGACTGGACGAGCAGTCCGACCCACACATAGTTGAGAATCGGTGGGCAGATAGGAAGATGGTTGGAATTTGATATAATCTAACCTGCCTCATTGATATAGTGGTAGCGAGCGTGACTTCTGTTTGTAGATTTCAGTTCTGTCAAATAACGGCGTAAGTAAAAGCGTTGCGTCTGAACTTGTGACTGGTTAGTAGCGTTCAGCCCCTACTACATGATGCAACTCTGCCGATACTTTCGGTGAAAACAGGCGTGGTGCTTTGTTAGTTTGAGGTCCGGGGGATAAGGATAACTTTCGAATAATCGATGATTTTACTAAGTTAAGGCGCATTTTTACACTACAGTATTCAGTTATTTTATGTTACGAGCATAAGGTTCACTTTAACGCAAAATCAGAGGTACAAGGACAGTAGGTATTCAGTCACTCTATTTTTTCCTGTTATATATACGAGCTGGCGTTCACCTCGTCATATGCCATTACTTAATAACTTTTTGTAGAGGTCAGTTGGTAATGCCATCCAAACGAAACCTCTACAGTACTACCCTTGACTTAAATTACGATACTTGCTGATGCAGTGGTAACTTCAACATTCGCGGTGCCATAATCCAGAAATATCTGAATAACTATAGGCCTATAGCTTCTCATAGAGAGGTGGCCTGGGTCCCAGTAGTGGGAACATTATGGGCTGATTATGGTTAAGCAATGCTTATTATGCTATAGCTGCTTAGCTAAAAATATCTTGCTCTGGAGTCAGATCTTTTTTAACCGACTTTCTTCAAAAAGGAGGAGGTTCTCAATTCGGTTGTAATTTTTTATTTTTTTTTGTGTTTGTTATCTCATAACTCCGTCATTTCTAAACCGATTTGAAAAATTCTTCCTTTTTGTCGGTGGCAAAAAAATCAATGAACACACAAAGCCACCAACTTCCGAAAGTTAAGTTATTTTTCAATTTAATTTAATTTTTGTAATTTTATTTTTGCGTTTTTTTTGGCAGTCGGTTATTTTTTTTTCAAAAAAGTTTTTAATTTGTGTTTTTTTTTTGGTTAAGTTAGTTTTTGAGTTTTGGAAATAGAAAAAAATCAGATGGAGCTTGATTTGGAGAATACGGGGCATGGATGGGGTAACAATTCGAGCCCACACTGATGGATATGACATGTGATCTCGCGCATTATCCTGCTGAAACAAAACTTTTCTTCGTAACAATTCAGGACGTTTTTGTTTAATAAGTTCACGTAAACGTCGCAAAAGGTTACAACAACAGGTCTAGTTTATTGTTTGACTGTTTTCTAAGTAGTCCATCATAATTACACCCTTCGCTACCAAAAAACTGATGCCATCACTTAACCGGCCGACAAACCACTTTACCTTTTTTCTTTAGCTGGAGATCCTGGTCTTTTCCATTGTTTAGATTGATTTTTTGTTTGTGGAGTATGGTGGTGTACTCAAGTTTCATCCACAGTTACAAATATCTCAACAAATACCGGTGGGTTAGCCTCAAACAGCTCCATTGCAGTCTCGAAATCTCGTTAGTCGAACGCGTTTATGTTCAACTGAAAGCAGCCGAGGCAACCAGCGCGCAGACACCTTTGAAAAGTTTAGTTGAGTGGTAATTAAGTGGTGAGTTCGTTCAGTTGAGATGTTAATGGTGTCAGCTATCACCTGAACAGTCAATCTCCGGTCAGATAAAACAAAATCACAATTTTTACAATGTTTCCATCGGCGGTAGACGGCGACGGCCGAACGCTACGTGGGTCATCTTCGGCACTTTCTCGACCACGTTTCAAGTCTGCCACCCGGATGACCTGCACCGGCACAACCCAGTAAGTACTGGGTAATACCATACCCCTTGGTAAGACTGTTTGTCAGATTTTCGGGCTCCTGACCCAAAAAAAAAATTATAACCGAGACTAAAGGGTAACGTGTTTTCTGAGGTACGGAGGAAAACCCGGTATGTAATGGGAGGTCCACGGACCAACCTCAGCAAGCGCGGCTAATCCTGAAAATCGACCCGAGTGGTTGTTATTGTTTAGCCACGAACTCCACCTTTTAACAGGAACACAATACCTAAATACCGTATTATTAATTGTTGTTTCCTCGCCGAAGTCTGACCTCATCGTACCAAGCGACCACTACTTACCTACTTCATAAGGACAATACTTATATTAAATTACTCGCATTTACTAAATATTAGGCAGCTTTCTAATATAGTGTTGTCTTCAAATATAAAACGATGACTTTGCACTTATAGGTCTTTTTAAACGAGGGCGGCATCGCGAACGTTATGTCGCACGATGTCAGCCTAGATTGTTGTATGAGAGCGCGTGGGCCATAGTCCACCACGCGGGCCCAGTGCGGGTCGGTGGATGTCACATGTGTTCGCGTTTTTGGTTCTAGGACATGCACGTTTCCTTACAAGGTTTTTTTTCACCGTTTCGAGAGCAATGGTGATGAAGTAAGTTGCTCAAAGCAATGCGCCTGCCCAGGTTTGAATGACTTATAACTGCTGTGTCGAAACAATTGCTCCTGGGCCACCTCTGGTCCCATTTACTGCTATGACGCAGGATGATTGGAAAATCGAATTTTCCAAATTTGAATTATAGTTAAACATGATTTGTGTATCTATTTAATTACAGCGTTCAACCAAAAAAATAAACAAACAAACTCTTCAGCTTTATAATATTAGTATAGTTAATACTGAATAAAAGTTGTATACGATACGTATTGTGTAGGTACCTAGTTCAAGTAGTTCATTCGACCAAACGTGCCACTGAAATTATTTGAAATATTAAACAGTTGTAACATACCTATATTAGAAAATAAGTTGGTATCCAATGAGAATTAAACCACTTGAGAGCTGATAGACCGATTACGTCTAGGCACACGACTCACCACTGCGGGCCGGGGGACGAAGAAAATACAGCGGTTGTGATTGGCCGATGCAACAATGTCAGGACGAATGTTCCAAACATAGTGATGCACAAGTCAGTTTCGCAGTTTCGCATATTGAACTGAAATAAGTATGTAAAAATAAAACAATCAAAAACAGGGTCGATGTTGCCGAACTAAAGAAACAGCGTCGATTCTTAAAGGTTTCAAAGCAATCTGCCGTGAAATGCCTTGAACAAACAACGCTATATTTTTTTGGAAACCAATTTTCACTGTGAACAACATTAATCCACTTTTTTTTCAGTTCTTGAATATTTGGAAATCTAAAATGTAAACACTAAGTAATGTTACTTCTTTTACAGTTAGGGAACATCGTAATGTTTATCGTCAATATTAATATAGACTTAGTTTTGAAGTTATCACGCATTAGTACAGATAGAAAGGGATAGACGTAATGACAATATCCTAGTGAGGGAAAGGGACTTTTCAAAATGACATCAACGCGGTATACATTTTTTGTGCCATTTACGTAAACAACCAGTTTAGCTTGAGACCTGCAATTATTCATAATATTATTAAATTATAAATATATTTTATTTACCGGTGAAAAGTTATGCCATCTTTTTTATAGCTGGATGTTCTAGACGATTTCCCACACCATTTTATTGAAGAAGAACTCATAATTGTTTTTATTTATGCAGAAATGTTAAAAAAAGTTATCAATATAACCGCGTGTGCAGAGATCCAATAACTGGTCAAAACTAAAATGGTCACTCATAGTTTCATCTAACATAAGTGCAATTTCATTTATGTATCGTGAGCCTGAGTCACCCGCCACACCATATTAGCTGTAACCAGGATTATGACAAAATACTAGCTTATATTTGTTATTTGCTAACAACGACGGTGAGTTTGATTGGCGGATACGCTGTTTGCAAATGGTTGGCCAAACGAAATATAGATGATACGAGTACTTATCAATATGGACTCTCAATCTCTCGGTATTTAGCTGTGATTACGAAATTCTTTCTTAGTTTTAGTAAATAAAGGTTTTTCTAAAATATTCACTATTTATAATTATCCCCAATCCCAAGTCGGGCAAATTGCTATTGGGTTTTTCCGTCAGGAATTTCTCAGTAGCAGCCACGAAGTCTGGATTTGTGCCCCGTTGATGGCAACAGGCTCGCCCCCTATTACATGGGACTTAAACATAACTGGCGAAATGTGGGTATACGATTAGGTACACCTCTGCCTAATCCTACGGGGATTACAGGCGCGATATTATGTTATGTTGTTATGTTATAATTAACCTGCGACACTTAAATTGGACAATCACATGCACCAAAGTTAAAGGAAAATGCTATTACAATTTTAACAAATTACTCCACAATTTGAACAATAAAATCAATCCGTTCGTTCATGCTAATTAGTCATTACAGTTTTACATTATCTAGAAAATAGTATAGTAGTAGTGATAAAAAAATAAAACAATATTTATAGCACGAATAGCTTCGAAAATAATTTGTCAAAGAGAGTTTGATGGCGCTTATAAGCGCCATCAAACTCAAACTCAAAAGCTTTTATTTCAATTAGACCATTACAGGCACTATTGAATGTCAGAAAAACAAAGAAGGCTAAGCTACAGTCACAGACACAAGGCATAATAACTTGTGAAAGTACTGTAGTTGCCCATTCCAAAGCGTAGATCTCTGTGGAGAAGAATAGTCAAGGTCATGTTCTGAAAATTTCTTGAAACTTCTCTTGTTTTTCGAGGCAGGTTTTCTCAAAATAAACGTATGACACTCGTGGTGCAAATTACAGGATCTACTCCCATGTCCTTGTCTTGCTTTATCTCTTTATCAACACCGGGAGCTACAATCTTTGAGCGAGAAAGTTGTGAATAGCGAGTCGCTTCCTCGTGCGGTGGGATAGCCGCCTTAGCCATAGATAACCTTCGTTTACACAACCGAGAGACTAATATGACGTGTCTGGCGCCTGGTGCTCCACCTGCACCATCCAGAAAATAATTATTTTTAACATGTTTATCACTAAAACGTTTCTTTTCCCAGGTCACTTCAAACCAAGTTGAGACAGACAACGCCATATGCTCAAATAGTTCATGGACGCTTTCTTATTTAATTTATTAAAATTGTAAGAAAAATGCTGATTGGACTTAATTCAAAAAGATCCTAAGCACAATTCTATTTTTTTTTAAACTTTGCATTTCACTTAGGGCTAGTTTATGCTACGGCGTAGCTACTTGTACTACGGCGTAGCTATTTGTACTACGGCGTAGCTGCCTCAAGAGTTATCTACCTAGTATTTGAGATTTACTTTTTCCCGTACTTCTTGTACATCAAGCTACTACCATTTGTCAAACTTTAATAGATTTTCAACTTTATTCCTAGAGTATTAGGTTCAAGGTTGGTTGGGAAAATCTGACAGTTTCTGGTAGCTTGACCTGCTGGCGTCTGTACATAGTTTATTTTTATTTATATTCTTGTAAAAGATAACAATTTTTTATTTTTTTATTACAGAATGGGCCTGCTCTTGACCTCGATCCCGCCTGATGGAAAGCGATGGATGAGGTCTATGATGGAACGAGCGTGCCCAGAAGATGCCTGTTCACTCTTGCTTGAAGGCAGACGGGTTAAATGTGGGAGGGAACACAGATGCCGGCAGAGAGTTCCACACTTTGGCTGTGCGCATAATAAACGTAATGTGCGCATAATAAAATGTATCTATTCTAAACATTATGTTACACAGCAAGTCAGCCTGAAAACCTGGTTTTCTGATTACATGAAGTACAAAATTCTCCAAGCAAGCGTTATGAATCCTCCACCACATGTGTCTTCGAATATCTAGACTAGGTGAATAGAGGCAGAATCCAAGATTGTCACAAAATCGAAGTGAGTCGGGGGTGCATGAAGTTTGTGTTTCCCTCACATTGGTTTTTCGAGAATCCTCTTTTTATTTCTAAAGTAGCTCCACATTCGCAGCCTCCTAGAGGTTTATTTCCTCATACAGATTTTCTTCTGCGTCAACAATTTCATATTCTGTATCTATGATTTCATATTCACAGATTTGAACAATGAAAGAAAACATGAAATTTTAAATATTAACAATAAAATAGAAGAACTTCGTATTGAAAATGAAAACCTAAAGAAACAAATAAAGGAGCTTTCGCTGCCTACATCCCTAACACCTAGCATTCCTGTAGACAATCATAAAAAACTTGTGCTCTATGGTCTTGCAGACTATAAGGAACCCGAAAACGAGCTCCATGATCGTCTTATAGAATTATTTCGAGATTTTGTTAACGTAGACCTATCAGGCTACATCGAAGACATGTATAGAGTGGGAAGAAAAGGCGTAAAAAACCGGCCACTGGTTATCGAGTTGCTCAGCAAAAGGATGACTAACTATTTAATAAACAGCAGCCTGTGCTTTCAAGGAACAGGATTGTTTATATCCGAATTTTTGGATGCAAATGCAAGGAAGGAGAGAGCACAAATGCGGGAAAAGCTAATAAAGGCCAGGAAAAATGGCCTCCATGCAATTATTAGAAATAATATATTGTATATAGACGGAAAACCAGTTACCATCAAAGAAAACAGCTGCGAACCTCAACAAATTAATTCTACCTACCAGGAAAGTGACACCACAACAGCTGCTCAACCTTCCCACATAAACATACTGAATGAAACTGGGAACTATACATTTCGGAAACAGAGACCCATTTAAAGTACTATTCCAAAATATTCAAAGTCTAAACAATAAACAGCATATACTTGAAGCCTTCATTTCCCAAAACTCATCATATAAAGCAATAGGAATCTCGGAGACCTGGCTCTCTCAAGAAAAGCTGGACATTATTCAATTCAGTGGATATAAATTCGCAGCAGCTTACTGTCGCAGCACTCGAACAGGCGGAGGTGTCTGTCTTCTACTCCAAGATCATATAGACTACATACAGAGGAACGATATTACAGACATGTCTATGGAATATGTAATTGAGGTATGTGCTACTGAATTACCTGAAGAAAATCTATTAATAATAACTATGTACTGGAATAGAAGAGAAGAAGAAACTTTCAATCAACAATTAAAACAAATTCTATCATATATTAATGTTAAATACTCTAAACTAAATATAATTATAGGAGGTGATTTTAATGTCAATATACTTTCAAATAACCTAAAATCAAATCATTTTTTAAATCTAATGCAGGAATATAAATTTACACAACACGTTAAAACCCCAACACGCATCACGCCATATACCACGACATGTTTAGATCTTATATTTACAAACTTTGAACATAAAGATATGTATACAACAGTAGAAGAACTCGGGTTTTCTGATCACAACAGCACAATTTTACACCTAAACCTACCCCGACAAGCAAAACAAATCACATGGTACACAAAGAAAAGACGGTACAACTGTAAAAATATGTTACAATTTAAAACTAAATTACAGGAAACCAACTGGAACGATATAATAAAATCTGAAAATAATATTAACGAAAATTATGAAGCGTTTAATAATACAATAATAAATAATTTAAATCTATGTATGCCATTACAACAAGTTAAATTAAAATCGAAGTATAATAACTACTGGCTCTCTAAAGGTATAAGAAACTCTTGCAAAAACAAAAGATTGTTGAAGATTCTAATAACCAAAACAAAAGATCCTATACTAACTAAATACTACAAAAAATATGAAAAAACATTAAAGAAGACTGTAGTGACAGCAAAAAAACAACACTTTAAAAATAAAATGATAAAATCAAACAATAAAGTAAAAACAATGTGGGGAATCATCAATGAACGAACGAACAAAAAAATTAAAAACGATAAAAATAATATAAGTCTCCAAACAAATATAACCTCAGAACCCACGGAAATAGCTAATATCTTTAATCATTTCTTTGCTTCTATCGGAGAAACTAGCAAAAGCACAACTGGCAGCAAGCCGAAAGGAACCCCAGCTACCAATACAACAGATAATAGTATCTTTCTAACTCCAGTAGATCCTTATGAAGTAAATGCATTAATAAAAAACTTAAAAAATAAATCGAGCTATGGTGTTGATGAGCTGCCACCTACCTTATTTAGAAAATGCGCAGATGAACTAACTCTGCCTTTCTACAAGTTAATTAACCAGTCATTTGAAGAAGGTGCTTTTCCTAATCTCTTAAAAATAAGCCTAATTAAACCAATACACAAGAAAAATGAAAAAACTGACCCAAATAACTACCGACCCATTGCCCTCTTACCTACAGCATCAAAAATATTTGAAAAAGCCATGTGCAATCGAGTGTACGCATTTTGTAAAAAATATGAGTTGTTTAACGATTGCCAAAATGGTTTTCGTAAAAATCGATCGACAATATTGGCAATATATAAATATATACAGGAAGCTCTCAATATTATTAATAATAAAAAATATGCCGTAGGATTACTACTTGATATGACAAAAGCCTACGATAAAGTACAATTTGACATATTATTAAACAAGTTATATAGCATAGGGATTCGTGGCAAATGCCATGATTGGTTCACGTCTTACCTTCAGAACAGAGAACAACTAGTGGAAATAGAGTTTTTTAACCACAAAACTAATGAAATAAAACTATTCCGGTCTGACAATATACCAATAAATGCTTCAATCCCACAAGGAAGCGTTATAGGCTGCTTTCTATTCCTTGTATACATCAATGACCTTCCTAATCACATAAATGAACCTTGTGTCCTTTTTGCGGATGATATATCCATACTTACCTCATGCGAAAATAATATCAACATAAATAATAAATTAAACTCAATACTTAATGCCACAACAAACTGGATGACAGAACATAATCTTGAAATTAATTACAATAAGACTAAAATAATGACATTTCACCCCCGCCAAAAAATACCTATAAATGTAAACCTTAGCTTTAAAAACTCCAAGTTAGAAGTAGTAGACAAATTCACCCTTTTAGGCCTAGATATAGACACACATATTGATTGGAAGGCTCATATTCAAAAATTAAGATCTAAATTGTCTAGATTTTCCTACGCACTCCGTGAGATCAAAAAAACTACAGACCTCAAAACTGCGCTAGTTACGTACTACGCGTATGCTTACGCATGGCTTAAATACGGCGTCATCTTATGGGGCAATAGTACAGACGCGCCCAAATTACTCACCCTACAGAAAAAGTTGGTTAGAATTTTAGTTAATATTGAAGAGACAGATAGTTGTAAACCACACTTTCAAGAACTAAAACTCCTCACAGTACCTTGCCTCTATATCTTAGAAATATGTAATTTTGTACGCAGATATCCGGAATTCTACACTAAAAGAGAAGACATTCAAACTAAAATTACATTAAGACATAAACATAGACTAAACATACCTACATCACGACTAAAAATGCATTCTTCAAGTACATATGTCATGTCAATAAAATTATACAACAAATTACCTGAAGAAATTAAGAGCATCACCAGATATGGTGGTTTTATAAATAAGTTAAAACTATTCCTAATAGAAAAAAGATACTATAATATAAATGAATACTTAACTGACAAAATATAAAGCAATATAATTTTAATTTTTAATACTTTTATATTAAGAAATTTTACAACCACAAAAACACACTAAAACACGCACACACACACAACACACAAACATACACCTGACACTACACTACACCACCACCACTTACACTGTGAGCATATTTTATTATCTTAATTAATTGTTAACCGCCTACAGAATATATTATGTGCCTTAAACTAATGTAGTAATTTAAGATAATTATAACTATAACTAAAATTGATCTCAATAATTAATTATAAGTAATCTGCTATAATCTAATACAACTATTGTTCTTAAGATTTATAAATAAATAACCACAATATAATACTATTGATCTCAAT
Source organism: Lycophotia porphyrea (assembly GCA_950005105.1). Classification (NCBI taxonomy): domain Eukaryota; kingdom Metazoa; phylum Arthropoda; class Insecta; order Lepidoptera; family Noctuidae; genus Lycophotia; species Lycophotia porphyrea. The sequence continues at coordinate 2,347,207 of OX465411.1, forward strand.
TACAAATAACATGTATGTGGCGATGCTGCTTTATGTTACTTTCTTGTTTATCTATTTTTTCGTGAAATTGTATTAGTATGTTAATTTGTAAATTAACATACTAATTCAATTAACCCCTCAATTTGTAAATTATAAGTAAAAATAATTTCTATGATTTCATTAACTAATTACAATTTAATTTAAATATTATATATTGCTGTGCCCTAACAGGGTCCATAATACTGTTCTTAGCTGTAAGCCTATTATAACACCTTTTGTAACATTATGGTACGCAATAAAATGAATATGAATATGAATATGAATATGATTTCATATTCAGGATCTCTTCGTGAAGGTAAGTTTTGACGGAGTTTAAAACACAAAAATACCTAAATATTTATTTGGAGTTCATTCAAGGAGCTTACAAAACACAAATAGAATTAAGAGTATTCAAATTCTTGCTTCTAAATTGTGTCTTACGTGTAGGTATTGAAGTAAGTTTTCGAAATACACATATTTGAAATAAATTTTGTAAAGTTTATACGTAGTAGTAAAAAACAAGTATTCGAGAATGCAGAACACGTCATTTTCATTTAAATGAGGCCACAGTCTAGGCTAACGGTCAGGCTAACGGCAGAAACTTTACATGTAGTTGTGTGACTGCAAGACAAACATTGACCTAGCTTAGCACACACAATTCCTGACATTCAGGCAGGCGAAGCCGTTGGCCAAAGCTAGTATCTCAGGATAGGAATAGGTTAGGGTAGGGATAGGTTCTCAGGATGTCAAATGTTTTGGTTCTCTGACATGCCGTTTCCCCGCGAGAGCATTGGTAAAGGGCCTGTATTTTAATGAATGCTCGCGAGGGTGTCCACGTTAGACCATCGCCTTGGTGATCGCAGCTAATTTTACACCCATGACGAGAGTCCTCTATCTCTACTTTATGAAGACAATGGACATTTCATTTCACTTTATTCTGTAATTTTGTCTTTGTGTAAGACCAACCTTGGTTTCTAGGCCAACGGGAACTATCCCGTTGACCTAGAAATCAAGGTTGAGATAAACAGCAGTACATATATGAATGAAAATAAAAAAACACTGTTTTTTTTTGTCTTTGTTACTTTTAATTTCTCTTTTTTGCTGGTATTTTGTGAATAACGCAACTAATTACATAACTGTTAATTTTAAGTTGTTTGTCTCTTTGCTTTACTATGTCATTGTTTGTTGTTAAAAAAAAAACAAAACAAAATAAAAAAAATATTAACACTGAAAATGGGATGTTTACTATGTGTTTCGAGTTCCCCATATTTCAGTGCTGTTGCACACACCATGATCCACGATGATAAACCGGTAAACGAATAGTGGTTGCATTATATGAAAGTGACCGATTATTGTGGGATCCAAAACATCATTATTATTACAATAAAAACAAAAGAGAAGACTTATGGAGGATACGCTCACGCGATACAAAGGTGCCATCTTGACAGCTGCTGTGTCGGTTGGCTCAGCCCAAGCATGCGCTGCGCGATGTTTGGCCCGAGCAAACGCAGTTTCATTTTCTTAGTCGAGGCGCGCGTGGATATCGTACGCGGCGCACACCTCGAACGTGCATGCGCGACTACGTCCACAACAAATGTAATGCTCGCACTGAGGCACTTTGATCTTGAATCATTTGCCGACAAACGTTGGCTCGCCCTCGCACGTGCGTAGCACATGCCTCGCCACGAATATAAAGGTACACACCTTGCGAGGCATTCGCTGTGCGCCGTTTGCGGCGCATGCCTCGCAAAGTCTGTATCCACCTCCACGCGTACCCACGCTTTTCAGAAATGCCGCGCGCTTGACGTTCGTCCATGGCAATTTGAACTTTATTTTCTATTCTAAACAGTTGTTCTTCTTCTGTTCGTGTCGATAGACTCAAATAATACCCGACCAGTATATTGTCACCTGCACAGCTCTGTCATTGGCTTCATTTAAATCCCGGAAAGTGCTATGACTCAACAGTTGCAGGGCTCCGTAGCGAGGCGCCACCTAGGGCCACTGCGCCAGTGTGCAACGCACACCCTGCACCATAGTTAAAGACGCCTCTGCGTGTGAGGCCGACAATATGACAGTAACTGAGAACAAAGCCATTAGGCAATACTAGTTAGGAGGAGGGTGTTTGAAACCATCTCCCATCTTCAACTTCGGATATCTAATGAATTACGTTCCCAAATTTTTTATACAATTTTGTCTTCTGGATTCAGGTTGATTTCAAAGTTTTGTTCGGAGGGTTGGGCAGAGGTGCGGTGAATCCGTTTCCAGACAAAGGCGAAATTTGGGCTGAACATTGCGCCTTTGTCTTGAAACGGGCTCGAGTCCAGACTTCAGGCTGGTGGAGACGGACAAGACTTATAAAGGTTCAGTTTGAGGTAACGAACCCTAATAAGTGGTTAACTTTAAGTTTAGCTTTAACTTATTATAATTATTATGTTCGTTTAATAGAGTTATGATGGAAGAGATTTTCATAGAAATTAGTGGTTTCATTATTGTAATAATTGTTAATTTAATAAATGTATTTACTGCTTTGTGAGTCTAGTGGACGGAAGCGTGAACGCTCAGCATGAAGAGTCGCTTTGATTCTCAGGTTCGACAAAGTGTTATTAGGTTTTCCATCAGCATACAATTACACAATAACAACAATAGGGTAGTTTACAAAAAAAAATGTAATTAGTCCTTCAGATATATTTCCAAAAAATATTGGTCAAGTATTTTAAATTTTTCACGAAATAAAAAATTAAGACGTTACAGTGCGCCGAAAACTCGTGTGACATCACTATGTCAGTACACTTTTACTGGTAAAGTGACATCACAAGCGCATCTTTGATGAGTTTTATTTTCGTCAGTTTTTATTGATTCGATAAAACAAAAAATATGTTTCCAATATTTTTCGATTAATCTAATTGACGGACTAAATAGAATCATATTTTTTTTACTGAGGGAACATCCCTATTGCAACAATTGCAATAGGGAGTTTTCGACGCACAGTAACGTCTTAATTTTTTGTTTACGTGAAAAAAGAAAACTGGCCAAGTACGAGTCGGACTCGCGCACGAAGGGTTCCGTCTATACAACATTAGAAAAAACAGCAAAAAAAATCACGTTTGTTGTATGGGACCCAGGGAGCCCCCCTTAAATATTTATTTTATTCTGTTTTTAGTATTTGTTGTTATATCAGCAACAGAAATACATCATCTGTGAAAATTTCAACTGTCGTATCACGGTTCATGAGATACAGCCTGGTGACAGACGGACAGACAGCGAAGTCTTTAAGGTCCCAAGGTTTTACCCTTGTGGTACGGAACCCTGAAAAAATACGTGTTGTTCAATAGCATTAAGTTTAGTTAGTATTTTATGCTGTTGGCTTGCTGCACGTTTTGATGCAAACTGTTAATGCGGCAAGTATCTACAATTGTATTTAATCAGGATTTTGTAAAAATATACTGATTTACAAGAGTTCATGGAGTTTCTTGCCCGTTCTTTTCCATAGAGATCTATGGCAGGGAATGGGCAACTACAGTACTTTCACAGTTTTTATGCCTTGTGACTGGGACTGTAGCTTCATTACATTGTTATCTTGTCGACAATTCAAAAGTGCCTGTAACTGGCCTTCTTGAAATAAATGCTTTGATTTTGATTTTGAATAAATAACTAGTAAATCAGGAATTTCTCAGTAGCAGCCACGGAGTCATGGTTTGTGCCCGATTGATTGCGATTGATGGTGATTTGTGCGCGCTTCCTGTTACATGAAACATAAACATAACTAAGCGAAATGTAGGTGTACTATTAGGTAAAGCTTTGCCTAACCCTTCGGGGATTACATGCGTGATGCTATATTATGCAACGTTTTTATTTCATATTGTTACTCTTCTGTTATAAAAGTCAAAATGGCAAAGAATAATTACCTACTAAACAATCTAAAAACACATAATATGTGACACCGGCCGTGGCAGTTGCGTCGAGCTCGAGCGACGAGTATTTCTATAATAATATGTTAGTAATGGTTGTTATTTGAATCTATCATATGGCTATATAATTAGCGTTCTAAGAAAGGTTTGCACTAAATATCTATCTATTTAAAAAAGATCACTTGGTAATAAAAACATTATAACATTATAGTTCAAAGTAATGTTTTAATTCCTGCACACAAGTCCAGCCTCCTTCCTCTCATAGACCCTTAGCTCCTAATATAAAATGTCGTCAGCTTATAACTTATTAGTCATAGCTCTGTTCCAACAATGTTGTGTTCGGCTTGCAGTCTGACCAGGCGCAGCTGCCTCACTTAGCAACCGACTACAGGCGACTGACGGTGTTCTATACCATCCAATCCCAGCACAGCACGTTTATTTTTTACATTTCAGTGAGAATGCACCACCCCAGCTATCTCGGCATATGGCGACTCTTCATCACGTCTTGGTGGTTGTTTGTCTCCTTGTACCAAGCTGAGATCTGCGTACACAACTTCATTTGCGATGGCCTGGAAAATATATGGATACTATCAATTTATGTTTAAAAATGTTGTATTCCTGTCATTCCTTCTGCTTATATTTATAACGGTCCACGTTAATAGTGGGCTGGAGCCGGTAAAATGACAATCTCCTGCCAACAAGTAACTGCACGAAGGCTGCGCTGCGGTTTAGTTCGGGGTCAGCAGGTTAGGGGTATGAGGAACAGAGTAAAAGATGTCATCCTCATTCTGAACTCATAAGTGGGATCCCCGACGGGCGTCGTGTCTGTTGGACTACTGCCCAATTGCCGTGTTAGGCGTTGTAGATGCACAAGGAGGGGCCCGCAAGGGCCGATGCCTGCCAGGGCTGCGGAACTGTTCGAAAGAGATACCGCGGCCCTGGAACACAAAGGGATTGCCCTTTGTGTTCCAGGGAAGGAACATGGATGGGTTTTAGTCAGTACAAGTCTGACACTCCCTTCTGCTCTGCCCAGAGCGGGAGAAGTCATTTGATGATCACCAATACGAAAAAAGGCCGTTTAGGTGCCACTGTGCCTCTGAGGGTGTCAGACTGGGTAGTCTGCCGACTGAACAAGCACAAGCCCGAGACGGTGTCGCAGAGACTGCGCCGCAGTTGGTGACGGCGACAGACGGAAACGGCGACCGCAAGACAGTCAATACGCGCCAATAAATGGTCGGGGGAGTGAGGTGAACCGTGCGAATACTCTAATGCTCTGTTACAGGTACTTCCAAAATAGAGTGTGGTTTTAGTAAGAGTCTAACACCGTGAAACCTCCGAAACCGTGACCACAGTTAACCTAATCTAAAATATACCTTGTGATAAACAAAGGTTTTCCTATAACATAACACTCACGTAAGTATTCAGTTCCATTGTTTCTTCTGGGCGTGAGTTTTTATGACAAAGATTATCGACACTTAAATAAATGACTATAAATATTATGATACATATCACTATTACGGATGGTATCACGTATATTAACACGCTGTTTGAGGGAGGTGGCTTTGGAGCGGTACTTCCTGAAAGCAAAGTGAAAACATTTGTAATTATAATATTGAGTTACTACAGTTAAGAAAGTTAAAGTTTATTTGACGTATTTTAGGTATTCTTGATAGAAAAAAGAAAACAATCGGATGCTCTAAGATCAGAAATTGTCAGTAAGCAAGCGCTGTGAATATTGCTCAAGGTCCCATGGACGAGGATTCTTAAATGTACAATCGAAGAAAGCGATTGGTACCTAAACTCTACACGGACAGCTTAACAACTTGAAAATACATTGAGGGTGTACTGAATGCCAACTTAATTGACTCATAAGTCAATTTGATGTCGTGGATTTCGACAGACATACATTAAGTCTCCATGAAAATGTATGCGCTTCGGTAACCATCGTGTACCGCGCGAATGTAGTGCGAAGTATTTTTATTTGGAATTATTAAAAAAAACGTAGATTAAAGACTCCATGCAACTCTAAAAGCCAGAAGTGACCAGAGGGCGATATGCGACCGAAATACATAATCTGACAAAGGGAAAATTTCATACAAACGTGAAGTGATAGCTGTTGCACTACTATAAGCGTGGCAGGACAAAAATCTCTTTTTCGTCCGTGAGTAGTTACTTTGCGGCGCAACGTTTGTGCTAATTTTCAAAAACGAGGATTACCGAAGCGCATATTTTTTCTGGTTTAACTGTACCTGTATTCAAATTATTTAACAAATGCACTTCGATCACACACCATTGGTCTTTTAAACAAATGTTGTTGTCTGTAAAAAAAAAACATTGAATTGATAAATATCACAAGCCTTTATGAGGTCGCTGTTCCACATCAGCCCACGGCTCAGCTACACATGTGCTATGTGTAGCTTAGCCGTAGGTGGCTTCGTTTCGTACGACAATAGAAAGGAGCTCGTCTACTGCGAGCCACGCCTTCACTTCTCACCAGCAAATGAACCGTGCAGCTAACGTGGACGTGGCAAACCTCTCCGTGCATACATATACAAAGTGTTAAAGAAATTGCGTGCCATAGCTTCAGGGTAAGTTCAATATCGATAAAGGAACCCGTAAAAAGAAGAACCTTTAAAAATAGTTAAAAAAAACGAAATTTATCACAGGATGAACCTAATGTAGTACCTACTAATTAAATAGCAATCGTTTAGAATTGATTAAAAATATGCTTAAAACAAGTTTTTAATTTGTTTAAATCCTAATGAATAATATCCTAGAGTTACCTACCTACGTTAGGGGTGCACACCTTGCGCCATTTGTCGCGAGCGGTTTTCAGTAGCAACTAATGCACCCTTAGTATTCTAACGCGAGAAGTAAAGGAAAAACGACAACGCGTTCGATAGTAGGTAAGTAATTAAAGCATTTAAACAAATAAAATAATTTTAATTCTAATTAATGATTGCTATTTTAAGTTAGTGGGTACAAAAATAGGTTGATCTTGCAACAACTTTTTTATGTTTTTATTTTTAAGTCTTTTGCTACGCGCACTACTGGAGCAGCTGGCATCCTAATAAGGACACCACAAAACCTGATGATACTGTGAGTGTGTTTTACCATGACTTAGTGTCGAGTTCCAGAAGTGCGCGTAGTGCGCATTTTTCTCTTGGAGAAACTCAAGGTTTTCCAGACCCGGGGTCGAACCAGATCCTGGTGCTTTGCAGTCACACTTGCGGCCACGAAGCCACGGGTGTACTATGATTTATCAACATAGTAAAGTATTTTCTTCCACCTACAAGATGTGCCATTTGTCTCATGCGATAATACTGCCACATCTATCTCTTTTACTATTGGTGTTCTTGTACGAAGGCCACTTGTTGTATTTAGTTCTAGTTCAATAATTATTTCACCGACTTTCAAAATACGCCGTATCTCAAAATACGGGTTGACTTTATCAAGTATTTTCGGCAATTCTTTCTTCCGAACGGCATCTGTAAAATATAATAAGGAAACATTATGTCTGCATGTCTTATAATTATGTCTTAGTAGTTAACAAACGTTTATTTTGCCAGAAAACACAAACTCACCCAATGGATATTGTACATACAAGTCTGCGGACACATTCCGATCTTTAATGCTTAAATATACTTGCATATATAAGACATCACCCACGTGATAACCAAATCTGAACAAATCTCTCGGTGCAGGTTTCGTCCGGCTAGTTCCATCTGAAAACCATATAAAGAATGACTGAAAATCGGGGTTTAATTGAGCATATTAGCTTTGTTTCTACGGGCCCCGCGCAACCCATTTACGCGGGCCCGTAGCAATTTTCAGCAGCAATACTATATTTGAAAAGTTTCATACAGGAGCTCTTTGGGCTGATGCCCAAATACTACGGGCCCCGCGCCAATGGGGGCCCGTAGCAATTTTCAGCAGCTTATCCAGCATAGAACAAGAATGCTAAAAATGTATTTTGAAAAGTTTCAGACCGGAGCTCTTTGGGCTGATGCCCAATTACTACGGGCCCCGCGCAAATGGGGGCCCGTAGCAATTTTCAGCAGCTTATCAAGCATAGAACAAGAATGCTAAAAATATAATTGAAATGTTTCAGACCGGAGCTCTTTGGGTTGGGCAGATACCCAATTTTCAAAAAGGGCCAAAAACTAACGACGGTCTGTTCAGCAACGTTGACTGAACCAAAACGACTTAAATAAGCAAAACTTCTCGAAGATAGTGTGGCCTTCCACTAAATTTAAAGAATCTGACTTTCATTGTCATCTGCCTAGCCTTTTCCCAAACTACGTTGGGGTCGGCTTCCAGTCTGACCGGATGCAGCTGAATACCAGTATTTTACAAGGAGCGATTCACTGAGTAATACGATGCCCCTTGGTAAGACTTGTTGTCAGACTTTTGGAGTTTTGACTACTCGTATCGACTGTAGAATCTGACTTTGTGAGTATAATTTCTTTTTTTGTTATTCAGAACTAGTAAAGTTTATTCTCTCTGAAAATGCTCCTTCTCCCTGATTGCGATACTGCATCCTATGTATAAAACCCTTTAAAATATCCGAATTGAGAATTTCAGAATCGTAACTATTAGTTTATGAAGAATCCTCTCCATTATTTAGAAAGAAAGGATCCGATTTTTTTTTTATTCAGAACCTTAATAAGGACTAAAAGCAGTACTTAATACGATATGTCACTTTCCCCTAATAAGTACCTACATATTGTGGACCTACTGGGTATACGATTAAAAACTATTTAGTCAGATGATACTTTATGATGATACTAGCTGTCCCTCGCAACTTCGTCTGCGTCAAACCTAGATAACGACAGCAGCGCCATCTGTCGGGATGATTTGTGAATCTAAACCATCCAGGGTGCCACCCAAAGGCATACAAAAAAAAACATTCAAATCGGTCCAGCCGTTTAGGAGGAGTTCAGTGACATACACACGCACAGTAGAATTATATATATAAAGATATTTATATTTCAATGTGTCAGTCAAAAATAGATAGTAGGTACTTACAGTATTCGAACCCACTAAAAACATATAGTTTTACGTCCGTAGCTTCACTTATAGATAATATTAAAAAGAAACAAATGAACATCTTCATATTTTCGATTAAAACACACTATTTAATTTGTATGATAAATAAAGTTTTATTTTAATGATACTGGTGTTAAGTCAACACTACGACTAAAGACCAGACAGAAATAACAATAGTGGTTCATTTTAGGTATATTATTACGTACGTTCTATTATTATTTAGTTACATTATTATTAGCTGCCTAGTACAGTTTCCTTCTACTACTTCTACACTGAATGCTAAGCGGTCGCGATAAAAAGGAAGGCGTGGTTGGAAAACAGATTTCATTATTTTTATAACTTGTCTCGTTGGGTATCCTGCGTTTTCACCAAAAACTAATTTAAAAAAAAATCATTTGACAAGCAACGATTGGCAAAAACATGGTTGGTCATTTCATCATTTTATAATAACAAGTTCGGCATATAATTCAGTTTAAAAATATTAACCCGATAAACCTTTCTTTGATAACGTATTATTTGACAAACAATTCATTTTATATTCATGTTATCTCGTAAAACAATGTTTGAAATAAAAACGTTTTACATTTTTTTTTGCATTACACATTACACAATTGCCTAAAAATTCTACTAAATAGGCACAACGGTAATTTTAATTAATGGAACAACAAACACTTAGGATCCAAGAGCACCAGCGTGGTGATTAATGCTCATTCCTTGATGAGAAGCCGGGTTCTGCCCGGTATCCGGGACCTGAAGCTGAGCAGCGCTTGCGACAACTAGCAACGATTAAGTGTTAAGAATAAGAGCATTTTTAACGCTTTATCATAAAACAATGTTCTTTTACCTTGTCATGGACTGGTGGAGTGCTCAAGAGACTGGCATTGCTACATTGGTTTGCTTCACATTTGGCAGCCGCCAAAGTAAAAACCTGCCCTTAGTGATCTCATGTTTGGTTCAGATTTCGAAGTTTGAGGGTTTTAATACCTAACATTCAACAATATTACTCAGTTAAATCTATTTAAGGCATAGCATTTGTAGCCATAATAATGTAATAAACACTGTTTCCTCGTATAACCACTATGGGTCAAATAAATGTTTGATAATTAATATGTATTTGTGGTTTGCTCCGTTAGGTAGTAACATAAATATTTTCCTGTTGTCTGAATAAAGAAAATCACAACAGAAACATATTGATATTGTTCATTAAAAATCCGTGACGCAGCGGATACTTGAAGTATATATAGTACATAATTATTGTTTATGGGAAACGGTTTTTTTATTAATTATGTACATGATATTCAAACTATAAATAGATCTCAAATATAACAACAACAAATATTACTACGACGAAAATAGGACACTTGAGCCGTCAAAGTACTCCTCCGTATCGGTGTCATCCGGGAACGTGGCCAGAAGACTAATAACATTGCCACGTTGAATGGCAATGCTAATTCCTCGGCCAAAGAAAGAGCCAGCCCTCTGGTCACGCGAAGTGTCGGCCAGTCCGCGAGAGAATTCCTTGAAAAGGAGTTACGCACTCGGTTCCGACTTTCGACCGATATCATGCTCACTTAAATGTCAGGTCATTTAGCTCTCTTCAATGTGGTTGAGCTGAATGGGGCTGATATAAAGGGTGTAAAGACTCTTAAAGAAGCCGAAAGGCACTTGTTCTCCCCGTCATTGCGATCATTTTTTTTGTAGACCTTACCTGGGAACCTAGTTACGGAGATATTGGGGGTCAAGTTCCAACTTTTTCACAAGTTTTTTTTTTAAATCCATGTTTAAAGTAAGATTTTACTTTAAAAACCTCCACGATCCCCTTACTATTCAATCCATCCATCAGCACAATGTTTTGATTTGGGTTCTACCGTAAAACGTGATTTTTGACTGCCTCGAGATGACCTGTCCACGTCTTACCACGGTTTATTTTAACTACTTTGTTTTCAAATTGTTGATTTTTACTCTGGACGCTCTTAATGTCGTCTTTCTACATCGTTCTCACATGTATGTATAATCTCAACCGTATTTCTAGTTGACGCTTCCCGTGACCCAAGGGCTGGCTTTTACTTTGGCCAGAGGTTAAGTGTTGCCATACAACGTGGCAACGCCGCCAGTCTCTTGGGCACATTACCATCTGACAGCGTTGAGGAGGAGTTTTTCGATGCCCTTTTATAGTTTGTTGTTAGTTTATCTATTTTAGTTTAATAGTTTTTAATTATCAATGTATATAGTTAGTTTAACCTAATAAAGTATGAATTATCATATATCTCAACATGAATGATGTAACCAAGAACTTGTATATGTATTCTGTTCTGTTGCTAAATTGTCTACCTATGAAAGAGCGGAGTCTCCTTATACAGGCTTTTTCTTTGCTTAAAAGGAGGCTACTATCATCAACTTGTTGTTCTGTTTTGGTTAAGAAATAAACAACAAATATATATTATTTTTCTTGTAAAAATATTTTGATTGAAAAGAGTGTCCATGGAGTTTCTGGCCCATTCTTCTCCATAGAGATCTACGCTTTGGAATGGGCAACTACAGTAGTTTCACAAGTTATTATGCCTTGTGTCTGTGACTGTAGCTTTGCCTTCTTTATTTTTCTGATATTCAAAAGTGCCTGTTATGGTCTAATTGAAATAAATGCTTTGAGTTTGAGTTTAACCCCAAACGGCTCAAAACTGCTACTAATAAGGCTTTATTTTAATTTTTTTTATTACTATTAGACAGACATTGCGATCGACAATTTCTCTCTTTCTAACACGAAATTGGCTCGACAATATCTACGTAGTACATACAAATATCGGAATCTGATCTATGTATAACCTACTGATTGAGACCATCCCAATGAACCCAAACATGATAACTCTGCTGTCAGTTGGCGAGGAGTTAGATATCACGCAGATTCCAGGGGATGCCTCAGCATCAGGTCAAGGTTACCATTATCATCTTTCTGCCACTGAGTCCCGTTACTTGGTCAAGGTTACAATATTCTTGCAATATCATTGACGTATCAGGATCCTAATTTCGGTTTCACCGAACCTAAAGAGTTTCACGGGAAGCTACGGCGAAGCTCACCTGGTGCTACAGCGTAGATCATCCTGGAGCTACGGCGTTAATCATCCGGTGCTACGGCGTAGATCACCCGGTGCTACGGTGTAGTGCACCTGGTGCTACGGAGTTGATCATCCGGTGCTACGGCGTAGATCACCCAGTGTTACGGTGTAGATCACCCGGTGCTACGGCGTAAATCACCCGGTGGTACGGCTTTGATTACACTATGCTATTTAAAATTGGATTAGATTAAGCACTGGTATTCGAAATTAGTCTTGGTCTGTGTACAGTCAACAGCAAAAGTAGACGATCAAAATCAGAAATTCAATACTAATGAACGGAGTTCGCGTCAGAACTGTGTGGCGTCGAAGTGATTCAATAGTATGTGATTGTTTATATCAAACATTTACTACTAGTACAGCTGCCATATAATTATGTTAACAACCTGCTATCATTTTATACTACGACTGAACCCTATGTGCACAATACCTGCTGCCTTATACATATTCATGTTAGGATCTTTGTTTAATGGATAATAACGACCTAACTATTTATTACCAAAATTGCAGAGGGGTGAGAACCAAATTGCAAACCTTGTATTTGAATATTCTATCGTTTTCCTACGACATAATCATATTGACTGAGACGTGGCTAGTGCCCGATATTACTAGCGGTGAGTTTGTAGATCCTCGATACGTTGTGTACCGCTGTGATCGAAATCGCGACACAACTTGTAAACGTGATGGTGAATATTTTTATTATAGGCGATTACAATCTTCCTGATATTACATGGAAGGTTGGACAGTCTGTCGGGGCGCATCAGCTTGCTAGTATGTCATACTCTGGAACGTCCCCAGTATGTTCGCATTTGGCACAGCTCATGTCAACCCTGAACGCATACCAATTTAATAACATACCTAATGCTAGTGGGAAAATCTTAGATTTGTTCATCTCTAACACCACCAGTACTATAAGTCATCCATTAGACTCACTACTACCTATAGACACCCATCATCCTCCGTTTGTTGCTACAGCTCCCACAAATATATTCACACAAGCTCTGAAAAGAAAACCATTGTTTAAATACGACTTTCGCAAAGCAAATTATGACGAGATTAATGAACAAATTACTGAAGTTGAATGGGTGAACCTGCTGGAGAACCATCCGTAGCAGAAGGCCGTGCAATACTTTTATGATATAGGTCTATACAAACTGTAGAGGATTGTCGACTGTTCCAACAAGATCTGGACAGACTCACCAACTACTGTCAAAACAATAAACTACACTTGAGTCTCTCCAAATGCAATTGGATCAATTTCACAAATAATTAAAAAGTTATTAACTTTAAATACTCTTTGCACGACACAGCACTCAGTAATGTATCTACTGTGAAAGATCTTGGTGTTTGATTGATGATAAGTTATCACTAAACCAACATGTTGAAAAAATAGTAAATAAAGCATTTAGGATGTATGGTTTCGTTATGCGATCGTCCACCGAGTTCAAGCGGGTCTCCACATACCTTTACCTATATAAGACCCTTCACAATTAGAATATGCCGTCCCTATCTGGAATCCGTTTTACCAGAAATACATAGACGAGATTGAAAAAGTCCAGCGTAAGTTTCTACGAGCCATGCATTATAGATGCCACAAAACGTATTTGTCGTACTCACAATTGCTAGATAAATATGGGCAGGTCAACCTAGAATCTAGACGTAAGTATCTAGAGGCTTCTGTACTGTACGGTATTGTTCATGGTGCTTTTGACTGTATCGATCTCACGAGCAAGCTATGTTATGTAGTCCCACGCACCGTTAATATACGTAGTGCCCGTGCAGGTACCCTGTTTGCTGTCAATACGTGTCGAACGAATTCTGGTTTGCGCTGCCCTATCCGTTGAATAGTAGAATCTTATAATTGTAATTTTGTTAATATTGATATATTTGTATGCTCAAAATCCAAATTTAAATCTAATGTTATGAAAATTATTATTAACCAGTAATGTTATTAGGAATGTAAGCTAGTCTAGATTTCATTATTTAATTGTTTTTAGTGTTAATTATTGTTCTGTTGCCAAGCAATCAAATCAATTGGAATTTCTATTTTGAATGATATAATTCATGTTTCGTTTATTTAATTATTATTTTGTTTATTAATCGTTCTTTTATTATTATTATCTATTTTTATGTGGTGTAATTATTTATTACCTATGTAGTGGCACTCATTATCATATTTTCTTTTCTCAATATGCGGATAATGTAGTGGGCTGCAATATTGTTAATATTTTGTATTACCTTTCCTATGTTCCAACACATATTGTAGCTGTTTATTGTCCCTGAATAAATAAAATAAAAAAATAAAATAAAATATATTCGTGATCAGTTTTGACTCCAAAAGTTATAAACTCAATTCGCATCAGAACTAAGAAGTGAAAAAAAATTTCAAAACTAGTGAACAGTTAAAATCAAAAATTAAATGATGAAACTGAGGCCTTTTCATGGGCCTCGGAATGCGCCACCGTCGGGATCCATAGTAACGGCGGGAAGGGTTCCCATCGGCATCGAGTCGAAAGGTGGAACTTCGTGGAGCACTTCCGACGCTTGGCCCCCAAATTGGAGCGGACCGGGGCTGCCTTCAGGCGGCTCCTGCCCAACCTGGGGGTCCAAACGCCTCCTGCCGGAGGCTCTACGCGGGGGCCGTGCGGTCCATGGCCCTATACGGGGCCCCAGTGTGGGCGCGTTCTTTGAGGCGGCGAGCCGCCCACTACCTGAACGCGCCCCAGAAGGTGGTAGCCGTAAGGCTAGTCCGGGGGTACCGCACGATCTCCGGGAGGCGGCGAGCCTCCTTGCCGGATTGCCGCCATGGGATCTGGAGGCGACAGTCCTCGCGCGCCTACACAAGTGGCGCGTGGAGGCACTACGCCGGGGGGAAACTCCGCTGCGCGACAATTTGCCGCGGCAGTGGACAGTCTTCCGGCGTGATCTCATGGCGACATGGAGAGAGCGATTGTCGCAACCCCGTGCAGGGCACGCCACAATAGTGGCGATAAGTCCCCTCTTTGAGGAGTGGCTGGAGAGGCGCCACGGCACCCTCAACTTCCGCCTGACGCAGGTCTTCACCGGACACGGTTGTTTCGGGAGGTTCCTGCACCGAATCGGGCGGGAGGAAGCGCCCGGCTGTTACCACTGCGTGGATCGCTCAGAGGATACGGTGGAGCACACGGTGGAGGTCTTCTTGGGCGGAGCACCGCCGTGTCCTCGTAGCGGCGATCGGCGGCGGCGACCTATCGCGTCCGGCCCTGGTTCAAGCCATGGTCCGGAACGAGAGGGAATGGGACGCCGTCACCTCCTTCTGCGAAGCAGTCATGCTGGCGAAGGAGGTGGCGGAGCGTGAGAGGGAGAGAACCTCTCGTCCCAGCCGCCGCGGGAGACGCCTCGGGCGTCGGGGGTCACGTGGTGGCTTCCGGCCACCGTAGACGCGGACCTGTGGACGGTGAGTAATGGTCAAGCTCGCCGTCCGTCCGTCTTTTCCGTGTAGACGGCGCGTTCGTGTTCCACGCGCGCCTCAAAGAGCTGCAGCAAACAGGGAGGGGGCCGCAAAGGCCTGTTTTGGAGTTAAAACTGATCTATATACATATGATAAGACAGTAAAAAAACTGTGTCTGTACATTGAATATATTAAAAAAAAAAAAATTGGGGGGTGTTTAGAAACAGTAATAGAGCACGAATCCAAAAAAAAAATTCTGTCTGTTTGTCTGTACACGCTAATCTTCGGAACTACTCGACGGATTTGAATGATTTTTTTTTGTTGTATAGGTATTAAGTCTGGGCAAAACATAGGCTATAATTTATCTTGGAAACTTGAACACCTGATGCAGAACCGCAACAGACCAGCTAAACTATAAGAGATACAAAAATGGTACCATAGCAAAAATTGTTCCACGTAATGAGCATTTTCTGCTAAGAGAATAAATTTGAAGATCTGGAACAGCTGATGTGGAACTCCAAGAGCCCAGCCACACTATAACATATATAGGAATGACGTCTTAGCAAGAGTTGTTCAGACTGATAAGCACTCTCTGTTGACGTATAAAAATTGAAGATGTGGAACACCTGTCGTGGAGCTCCAAGAGCCCAGTAACACTATAATATATATAGGAATGACGTCTTAGCAAAAGTTGTTCAGCCTGATGAGCACTCATAGATGTGGAAATTAAAGCTATCACTAATTTCACTGTATTTCTACCAAAGGGAATCGTATTACCCAGAACTAACTGGGTTGTGGATGGCAGATAGACAGTGGTTCCATGTAAAATACTGGTATTCAGCTGCATCCGGATGTACTGGAAGCCGAACCCAACAGCACTACATATTATAACACAATGTTCTCCGCCGCGTCTATCTGTCTGTTCGCGATAAACTCAAAAATTACTGCACTGATTTTCATGTTGTTTTCTTAAATAGATAGAGTGGTTCTCGAGGAATTTTTTAGTATATAATTCGTCAAGTTTTTGTACAGATTGGCTAAAATATAATGATATTTGTTGGAGGTGTTGGAAAAAAATAAGCCGTCTGGGGGAGCTTTCAACGAAAACGCTGCCTAAAGGGCAGCGTTTTCGTTATAGCAAAGATATAACAAAATGATGAATGGTAGAATTGTATATCTTAATACAATATAGTCTTGGTAACCACTATGGCTTATGTCTATCTCTTAAGGATAATATACTATATCCATTTTAATACTTTGAAAATGGGCAAACTAGGTTCCCATGAGTTGAGGGAATGGGATCATCATAATTACTTTTGGTCGCGATAACCGATATCCACGCAGGCGAAGCCGCGGGCATCAGCTAGTCACAAATATATGGCAGCTGTACTAGTAGTAAATGTTTGGTATAATTTACAATCACATACTTTTGAATCACTTCGACGCCACACAGTTCTGACGCGAACTCCGTTCATTAGTATTGAATTTCTGATTTTGATCATCTACTTTACTTACTACCTTTTACACACAAATAACAACCATTAAAAACATTATTATTGATTTATCTTTTTATTATTTTTTCAGTATTTTTTTTACAAGTTTGACATAAAAAACAGACAAAGATACAATTTGAAGGCAGAACTAATAGTTTAAACATACATCATTATTTTATTTAAAAATTACGATCCAGTAGAAAATAAAATCGCTAATTTCTGTAAACAACTCTTTCATCAAACCTACTCTATGAAAAGAACATAATTAGATAACTTAAAACTGAATGTTAACTTAACATTTAAAAACCTCTTTTTAATATAACTAGAGCACTATTATACAGTATTACTTTACGAAGATGTATAAACTTGGACGAGGCGCAAGGAGTACGTCAGGATCATGGCATGTGGTGTTCTGTAGCCTCTGCCTAACCCCCATGGGGAAAAGCTGTGAGTTTATGCATGTATGTATTTATAATATACAGGCTGTAAAGAGACTTTTCACGAAGCCATCTACCAAGCATTATGTACATCAAACTAAGTAACTTTACGCAAAAATTATTGCTGGTAAACTGGACTTTTTTTTTGGGGTGAAAAATCACGTTTTACGGTAGGACTCAATGTAACACATTCAAAACATTGTGCTGATGGATGGATTCAATAGTACGGGGGTCGTGGAAAAATTACATTAAAAACAGTTGGAACTTTGACCCCCAATATCTCCTTAACTAGAAGGTTCCAAGGTATGGCCTAGAACAAAAAAATGATCGTTATAATATCTAATAATATCTAATATCTTGGGACAACCAACACACTGCCATCTGATCCCAAACTAGGCAGAGCCTGTACTATGGCAACCAGACAACTGATAAACATACTTATATATTTCTAAATACATACATATTATAGATAAATTACACACCCAGAAACAGAACAAATAATCGTACTCATCGCACAAAGATTTGTCCTGTGTGGGAATCGAACCCACGACCTCCGTCCTAGCAGTCAGGGTCACTAACCACTAGACCAACAGGTCATTCAAATGACGGGAAGAACCAGTGCTTTTCGGCTTCGTTAAGAGTCTTTTTACACCCTTTAGATCTGAGAGGCTGTGTAACATTTTGGTGTACAATAAATGATAATGATAAATGATGTTTATTTTGCAAGTAGGTTTTTACAAACACTTTTACACGTCATGTTTTTTAAAGCTAGATGGGGCCGGTGTTTCGTACCTGACTACTCTGAGAAGAAACAGCCGAAACAAACTCAGAGGTCATAGTCTTTTTTAAAGTCCAGACATAATCTTGGTTTACTCACATGAGGACTATGCAGATTAGTGTCTGAGATGGCCTTTGGAAGAAAGAACCACACAGATTTGAGCGGACCTGTCCAGTCAGTGCAAGCATTTGTCAGTTATCGTGAGCTCGACTTATAACTCAAGGAGCTCAACGACACGACGAACAATACCAAGGAAAGGACATTTGGGTAGGTCGCTTGTAGTGCTAAAACTGCCAGACAATCGTGGGAAAAATTAAAAATAAAATTAAAATATTACCCACATGGTCCTCACATTCACAGAAATTAAATAAAATAAATTAATAATACTTCACAAAATAAATGTCAATAAAAAAACATAAAAAAATCATTAAATGTCACAATAATAAAAAAAATTAAAGAAATATAGTAAAATACTTAACGAAGTATTCCCGTCAAAAACATTGAATGTCAAAATTCACTATAGTAAAAAAAAAAATGTAATAATAAAGGAAAAATATAAAAAAAATACTTAACAAGGTAAGTATTCCAATCAACTCGTTTCATGTCACAGTGTAAAAAAGAAAGGAACTAATAATAAACAAGCGAAGTCCGAAATTTCGACATTCACAGAGCAAATTACATTGGAGCAGCTTAATCCCATGCCTTTTTTATCTTCAAGATAGTTATTAACATGATAGTAGGCTTTTAGGCATAGCTTCCGTTTTATAAACGATTTCAATTTATTTAGGCTTAGTGCTTGAATATGACTCGGAAGTTTATTGTAGAAACGTATGCACTGGCATCTAAATGTAAAGTATACCTACTCTATCTATCTTTTTACGGAATTTAAAAATAAACAATAAAATATCCTAAGAAAGAACTAAAAATGGATTCGCAATATGCCCTTGCTCATCTTATCACCTCATCCACCTCCAGCAACTGGAGGGTCAATCTCCTCATAGACGTGGCCATCTATTTCAGTGATCTCACTCGCACACTCTCTGCGAAATAACAGATTGAGGTAGAAGTTCTCAAACCGGTTCTGAAAATTGCGAGTCATATGTTAATTAAGCGTCCGGGTCGTGGGACTAGTTGAATGATCTCCAGCTGCCGAACAATTATGTAGGTCTACTCCGCTTGGGCGGAGCACCGCCGTGTTCTCGTAGCGGCGATCAGCGGCGGCGACCTATCGCGTCCGGCCCTGGTTCAATCCATGGTTAGGAGCGAGAGGGAGTGGAGAGCCGTCGCCTCGTTCTGCGGAGCTACTCAGTAAATGTAATTTTGCAAACACGTACGGTCGAACAAGCTATTTGGTATACACCCAGAAATATTCACAATCCTAGTACACTGACAATATTGTTTTTTAATGTTATTTTATAAAGCTTTTGTCATCAAGGGACAGTCAGAAAAGTATACGCTTCGGCATTGGATTATGAATATTTACGCACCGACCGTAATATCAAGCTGACCAAATAATGGGTGTGTTTTTAGAGGAGAAGAACGTTAAATTTACATAAAATACAGAAAAATGTTTTTAAAATCCATGAAATTGGCTTTATTTGTCTGATAATTTTATGGTATTAATTTTTGAATATGATTTGAGGTTTGTGGCTACCGCGGCTGGCGCGCATATAGCCTAATCTAGAGGTCCAATTGGCACACACTCTTCACAGTAAATCAAGCTGGATTTCAAGTGTTCTGATTTATCGGCGGAGACATGCAACTTAACATACCCCCAAAAAATAATGTAATGGCGTTGAATTGCACAAACGAGGTTCTAAAGGTCCATTTCGTGAAATTAATCGTTCGGCAAAAATTAAAAAATTATGATGGTTAGAACGTAACAGTTAACGGTGAGCAGTGTAGAGACATGATAACTAACTTTTCATGCCTCAATTGGAGTGATTCAGACATGTGGTTTCAACAAGACGGCGCCACATGCCAAGCTGAGCGCGATATAATTAATTTACTCAAAAAAACTAGCCGAGGTGGGGCCCCATGCACGAAATCATACTCAGTTTGAGTATAATGTCATCAAATTATCACTGAAATAAAACAAATTTCATGGAAATTAAAAACATTTCTCTGTGTTTTATTCCAACTTAAAGGTCTCCGACTTTAAAAAAAAATACCCTCTGTATCATCTTTAACGAAGCCAACGCGCCCCTTAATCTTCCCGACATCGCGATCTTGATGTGAATCATGTAGTAACTTCTCTATAATTACGCTTAGTACTAGACGGCACAAACCAAGTATAGAAGTGACAATAGAATTTCGGTGCGTTCTTTTTACAATGAACACTTTCATTTCTTTTAATGTAATGTGACTATAATATACACCTACTTGGTTCGTCTGTAAAGCGGGTGTGCCTCGAGGACTGCGCAGCATCTGCCAGCAACGTTCCCAACTTGCAATAATAACAAGTACGATAAACGCTATGCAAGCTAAGGACGAAATTATAATAACAGTGGCGTTTGAAGTACTTGCATCTGAAACCACACAGATTGTCATTAATCCGACTACAAAACAGGAGGAGAGGTTTTCAATTCGTCGGAATTTTTTTTTTAAATATATGCACACCGATTACTCGATGACGCCTGAACCGGTTTGAAAAATTCTTTTTTTATTTGAAAGAGTATATTTCCAAGTTGGTTCCATCGAAATGTTGTCATGATCTGGTGATAGACTTCGGATATATGAAACGGAACTCTTCAATAATAGACAGAAAATCTGTCGCGATTGCTGCAATCGCTTGGATATTTATTGTTTACACACCATAACATAACATCACGCCTGTATGCTCTGAGGGGGTACGCAGAGGTGTACAGTACACCCACATTTCGACAGTATGGTATGTTAAATTGCATTTTATTTGGGATAAGCCTACCTACTAACCTTAAATAAATAAAGGCATAGCAAATATTTGTATAACTTGTTGCAAAAAATAAAACCGACTCAAAAACACAAAAAAGTGATAAATAACTTTAGCTTCAGAAGTTGGTGACAAAAAAACTAAATCAAACGAACAAAAGTCACCGACTTCTGAAGCTAAACTTATTTTAGTGTTTTTGAAGTCGGTTTTGAGTTTTTGCAAAAATATTTTTTTTCGTTTTAGTTGTTATATCCTATACAAATATTTGCTATGCATTTATTTTACATTGTTTACAATACATTTATTTATCAGAAGTTGATAAAACTATTATATTAATTCATGGGTTCAAAACTGTTGCAAGATAAACATGAGCTTATGATCGTCTAGTACTAAACACGGAGGTCCTAATGAACGCTCGCGAGGCATCGCTGTCGTCACCTTGCTTCACCAAAGGCTTGCTGAACGTTGCACTAGATAAAACTTACATTTTCAGCTTGCTGTGCTTTATTTTGAAAAGTGTGGTAAACAGACATGTCTACTCATTAAAAAATTCAACTGATGTTCTATTGTATGGCAGACAGAATCTATACGAGAATAGATACTTACTGGTAACACTTGCAGTACTGCTGACAGTGGACGTTCCCATGTGTTCGTGTCGCGATGTAGAAACATTGGATATAGACGTGATATTATTACTATTAACAGGGGGACCTGCAATGCAGACAATAATATTAAAGTAAAACATTGTACTGTTTGATTCAAATATGTAAACAAATCAAACGCAGCCGATTTCTTCAGATTTTCTAGTGATACAACAAATACGTATGGTCCTTATATACAAAACTGATTCGATATACTTATGCATTAACAAGTAACGTTTTTTTAAATATACTAGTTTTTGCCCCCGGTTTCTCTCGTGTTAATTAAGAATTTGTCAATTAAACTCTTAAAACACTACTAAAGTTTCTATAATAATAAAATTCAACCATGATTCGAAAGACATGTGGTGTCAATTAAGAACGTTATTGTTGTTTTCCTCGGGAACACTACTTTTTTGTGATGAATGGTACCCTATGCCCGTTTCTGTACCACTAACAACGGATACATGCAAAACAGGATTAATAAAAATATAATATTATCATAATTTATTTTATAAACTTCAAAACGTCAAATGACTTTTTGTTTATTTGTTTAAATAGGTACGGACCAAGAAAATGAAAAAAATCTGTATTCTAATGTAATTCTTCTGGATCATGGATGCGTTTACTAAACAGCCAGACCCGGAACAACTACCTCTAGGATATACAAATATTTGCTCTGTGCGGTAATCGAACCCGCGACACGCAGTGCAACAGCCAATCGCTTAGCCACTGTGCCAACCATGCCGTCTTAATATTTAAGTAACTCCGTTCTGTCGTGAGTAAAAACGCTTACCTGAACATTTATCTCTCATATCCACATCAAAGTTACAGGGTGAATAGATTCTTAAGCACTGCTTGTTATCTGTAAGAACATCCATATTTTACTTTAAAACATCATACTTGTACTCCACTACTCTGAAGGGGCAGGTAAAGATGTGCCACATTCTACAGTTAAAGTTTACGTCACATGACGTTTTTGAGTGAGAATAATTTATAAAAAAAAAAAAAACGTTGGCCCACAACAGGAATTTCTCCTGTATCGTGGGTGCATATTTGTCACTAACTTTGGTCAGCTTTAGTTTCGAACCTTTTTTTTTACGGATGGGAAATCATCAAATTACTTCTCCCGCTCGGCGGAGGCGGAACGGAAGGGAGTGTCAGACTTGTACTGACTAAAACCCATCCATGTTCCTTCCTTGCCCTTTGTGTTCCAGGGCCGCGGTATCGCTTTTGAACAGTCCCGCTGCCCTGGGCAATCCCGCTGTCTTGGGTTGGTTTCGAACCTCACAGTAAAATTCCAAACATCAAACCCGTTAAAGTTCATAGAGAGCAAGATCCCAGGGGTCTCCAGACCTTACTTATTTTCTGACTAACAAAATGTGTGGCATCTAGTAGTGTTAAGTGTGTACTGTGAACGTATGCATACCTGCTCAAAAAAATACCTGCCGAAATAAATAATTATTTAAACATTACTTCTGAAAATATAATCAGTACAGTTTTGCTACTAGATATAAAATCAGTAAAACTTAATCACAACCTCTGTGTCACAATTGCTAAAAAATAAATAAAAAAACTTCTCTTAATTGGCATTTCTCTATTTTGTACCAGTGGACTACCTATGTAGCCTAATGACAGCTGTCAATCTCATGTGTAAAAATAAAATGATTGAAAGTTTCATCATCATTATCATTTCCGCCGAAAGACGTCCACTGCTAGACATAATCTCCCCAACTGTCACCACATTGACCGGTCCCATGCGTCTCGCATCCAGCGGATCCCCGTAACCTTCACCAGGTCATCGCTCCACCTAGTGGGACGCCTTCCAACGCAACGTCTTCCGGTGTGCGGTCGCCACTCCAGAACTTTTCAGCCCCATCGGCACATTGCTCGCAGAACGGATTCTGCGAGCAATGTGCCCTACCCACTGCCACTTAAGCTTGGCAATTCTTCGGGCTATATCCGTAACCTTTGTTCTCTTGCGTATGATTTGATCACGACGATCTCGCCATTGCCTTTCGGGTGACCTCTCCACAGCCTTGAGACCCATTGTAAGCGGCCACGTTCCGTATGTAGTCACTGGCAACACACATTGGTCATAGACTTTCGTCTTGAGACTCTGCGGTAAGTCGGATGCAACTTCCCGAACGCTGCCCAACCGTGTCGGATTCGACGATTGACCTCTTTCTCGAAGTTAGACCTACCTAACTGGACCGTTTGTCCCAGGTAGACATAATCGTCTACAATTTCGAGTGTAGAGTCTCCGATCTTAATAGGAGTGGGTATCACATGGGCATTCAACATGACCTTGGTTTTGTCCATGTTCATTTTAAGACCTGAGGTTATCGAAGGCTTTCTTGTAGTCCACAAACGCTAAACAGAGAGGTAGGTTATACTCATTCGTCTTCTGTATAACCTGCCGCAGTGTTTGTATGTGGTCTACGGTGCTAAAGCCTTTTCGGAATCCGGTTTGTTCGGGAGACTGAAAATCATGTATGACGGATCTAACAGCTTCTGAAGGGCCTTTAGTACGGGTTTTCCACCTGCCTTCACGAGTTTAGTCGTAACTGCGTCATCGCCTTGTTGTTTTTAAGCTGTTTCAGAGTCATCCTTATCTCGCACAGGCTTACGTCCGGGATGTCTTCGGTATAATGTCGGGACAGTCTAACTCTTAGGTCGTTTGCTAAATCTATAACGGTTTTACTGGTTTACGTTTACAACTGCCCATAGAACCTCTCGATCTCCCTCAGAAGCTCCGGTTTGGCAGAAACGATCCTGCCATTTTCGGTCTTCAGTTTCGTAAGCTGGCTCTGCCCATTAGTCAGATTTCTTGCAAATACCTTGGAGCCTTTATCCCGCTCAATTGCGTCTTTAGTACGCTCGGTACTAAAGCGGCGGAGGTCGCACTTGAAGAACTTAGAGATCCGTCTATTGAGCAGCCGGTATTTTCACGCCTCGTCTGAAGACTGCAGGATCATCTCACGTCGCTTCTGTATGAGCTTAAGAGTATGATCAGAGAGTTTTTTGTTCTAATGTGCACGACGTGTCTTGACGAACTTAGACCCAGTCGTATGGACAGTTTCCACGAACTCAGCGTTGTATTCGTCCACTGAGCTTCCCAGACACTCGAAACAATTCTGGAGTTCTAGCTGAAAGCTCTATTGAAAGTTTATTTTGCTTAAAACTTACGTAGATATACATCGAAAATGATAAAATATTAAATACCATTAGAAGTTTTAAAACTTGAGCCCAAATATATACTGAGGACTTGTCCGATCCGGGAGTCGAACCCAAGACGGAGTCAAAGTTTCCAACATTTGCATAATCATAAATTAGCTCGTCCCAAATCACCTCTGAAAATGAGACATTCTACAATTAATGGATGGAAAGCATAGTAACAAAATTAAGACACCAACAAGAAGTTGTAAGTACCTACAACCGTCGGTAAGAGCAAACAAACGAAGGAGAACGTAGGCTATGACGACTTAGATGTCGTACTGCAGCAGATGCGCTGCGCCAACGCCAAATAAATAGAAATATGGATGTCAATGTTAGTATAAAACTATCTTACAATCAAAACCTTGGTCAGCTATCCTGTTGCTGTGCACAGCTCTGCCAGTAATGATCCAGATGGTCATACACAATCTTTTACCATTATATAATTTTATGTAAATGTATATATCTTCTTTCGATAATTTATGATGTACTAAATGATGTTCTCTTCCAGCAGATTTCACTATGATTCTCTTCACAGTTTTTTGACTCTCTAAAAATGATTGAAGAAATAAAATCATATTTATTTTGAAGATATGAAATAATATAGTAAGATACTTTATCACATTTGCTCGTAAAGGGTCTCTTATTTCACCAATTTCAATATCGTATTGTATCTCATTACGTACTTGTGCGGTAATGTAAAGTAAAACGCACGGTTTCAAGATGCTCCGTCAAAACGAACGGTACTTTTTTAAATCTTAGCAAAGAGTTTTTATGTCAGAAAAGTGGTCAAAATTTTATGAATAAAATTAACTTTGGGAGATAAAATATAATAAATAAACATTAAATTCTTTAATTTAATTAACTTTGACAATAGATTACAACCATTTTTCTGTAACAAAAACACAAAAATATTAATTTACAATATTAGTAATACTGGCTGTTTTTGTGCCTTTGCCTTGAAAAAAAAGCGCTAATGCGCGCGGCTCACTAATTTGTGAACAAGTAAAAATTATTCCGCGCGCTTTTTCTTTTCGCTGTATTGTTTTTATTTGAAAATGTCGTCAAGTAATGATTAATTTATTAATTCGACACCGCCAGAAGTCTCAGAGGCAGCGAAAAAGGCTACTCTAAGAATCTGCCCGAAAAATCGACCGATTGATACTTACAAGCGTATCAAAATTTCGTTTAAGAAAGTCCGAGTTTCATTTATTTCCTTGCAAATATGTTATAAAACGTCGTATGACATTTGATAATTACAGCCTCTGGTTTCTTGTAGCTCTCGCCTACGACTCGAGCTAGCAATATCGTCCTTGGCTGTAATTTTCAACTTACCGCACTTATATCATAATGTACTATTTCGAAGTACGTTTGTTCTTTCAATGATAAAGTACGAGACGTGATCCAAAAGTAATGATAATGAATATCAAACACAGTGATTATAGTTAAAACTAATTTTTATTTATTTACATAGTCTCCTAACAAATCAATATATTTAGTTCATCTTTTTTATAAATCCAGAATTCCTTAAGAACAAAAATCTTTATCTTGACCATCCAAAAAAGCCTCAACAGCATCCATCACTTCGCTATCGTCTGCAAATTTCTTGCCTCGAAGGTGTTTCTTGAACCGAGGAAACAAATAGAAGTCATTGGGAGTTAGATCTGGCGAATAAGACGGGTGTTCAACCAGTTCAAATCCCGATTCTTGAATGGCAGCCATCGCAACTGCGGCTTTGTGAGCCGGAGCGTTGTCTTGGTGAAACAGCACTCTAGCTCGCAGTTTGCCGCGTCTTTTTTCTTTAAAAGCCTTCCGCAATCTTCTTATTTGGCCTGCGTAGTAAGAGTCTGATATAGTGGCTCCTTTTTCCAAATATTTCACTACAATTATTCCTTCAGCGTCCCAAAAAACAGATGCCATAACCTTTCCCGCCGAACTTGACACTGAATTCTTACGGCGTCGGTGAGGAGGCTCGTTTCCAAACCATTGATTGTTGTTTGGTTTCAGGATCATAATGGTGGATCCAGGTCTCGTCCATGGTCACGAACGTAACAAAAAAAATATCCTGATCTGCCTGAAACGTTTCGAGATTCACCCTCGAAATGTCGACTCGTTTTTTCTTTTGCTCGTCGGTTAACATTCTCGGTACCCAGCGAGACCTTTACCATGCGCAGAACCCTTTTTCATATGCAATTCGTTCGCAAGGATCCTTTGAACACTGCCATATGAGATCCCTGTGACCTCAGCTATATGCCTGATGGTCTCTCTTCGATCTGCCAATACGACATCTGCGACTTATTTCACGTTATCTTCAGTGAGGCATGTGGATGGGCGTCCTTTGCGATGTTTATCTTTCGTGGATGTTCTGCACAGCTTAAACTCCTTGGCCCAGTGTGCAACTATGGAATGTGGAGGAGCAGAGCCCCCTAATGTTTCCACCAAGTCGCTGTGTATATCTTTGGTAGACATTTTTTCTAAACAGAGGTACTTGATTACAGCTCTAATTTCGTTTTTCTCCATTTTTATGTTATCTCTCTGAGGATTCGTATTCAAATGAATGTACCTCCCAGGAATCGTAACCAATTTATGTGATTTTTTATGCTGATCTAGTGAGTACATAAGCATGCAAAAATATACTTTTTTGGATTTTTATGTGTACTGGAAATAACCGATTATCATTACTTTTGGATCACCCCTCGTAAGTATTAATTTACAAGTCACTGAAGCTATTACCCAGTCCACACTACCCATAGGAAGATACAGGTATACTTAGGAGAGTCCACAAGCTTACCTTCTTTATATTTTATCTTGTAGATCACAGCAGGCGACAAATTTATTAGGTTTACTAACGCAACCAAATAATCCCCTCTTTTGTAACCGAAACGAAATGGCGTCTTGAGTATACCTGCTTGAGGTTTATCTAAAACAAAAGAAGTATCGTTTTGAAGTATAAACGCTATCCCTTTTGAGCAAGTATGCAGTTCGTATTTTCTTTATTGTGTCGCTTGAACTTCGTAAGAAAGCGTTGTCTACAATAGCAGTGGTACTTCACGATGTCAGAAACGCTCGGACGTTGTCTACACGGATGGCCCACATTTTGGGAACATAAAATATGAAGACAACACTCTTGTAGGAAACCCAAGCTATATATTATACTCAATCAACTTTTTGTTAACAAGTCAAACTACTTATAGAATCTCCATTACTCAACAAACAAGAAAACTTAAATTGCAATGAATGTACAGACAACTTTACAGGTTTAATTTAGTTTTATATACTTAATTAGCGTCGCGGCGCATGTCAGCAATTTTATATGGTATTTATATTGTAACAGTAGCATTATGTATCCCTGCACTTTACCATTTCTATCAATATATCAATTAAATACTTATCACGGAAAGTTGTGTCGTTTATCATTTATTACGCAATCTTTCTGCCAATATCCTTATCAGCAGTCACATATCATTTATCATCCAAATGCTCAAGCACCCCTAAATTGAACCTTAGCTGATTTCTCCAAAGTTTTGTCATTAAATTTAAAAAAAATGATCTCTCGTTCGCGATTAAGTTACCAAATTCCATCCAAAATACTATTTCAATGATGAATATACTTGTATGAAAATCTAGTTTTTTACGAATCGGATAACAGTTTCTTGGGGTAAGTGTTAAATATGACGGGGAAAATCCGTGAAGGATACAGTTAACTTAATCGCCAACTACAATAAAAAATGATAACAGTATAGTTAGACTTTTGTTAATGTTGTTATAAATAGGTACCTACACGAGATTAAGGATCAGTGTTTCGAAAAATAAGAAGCATCAATAACCAACAATTGGTTTGGCTCAGGTTTCATTTATTACTATTTTCTAACTTAATTAAAAATGGATTTTATGTCAAACTTCGAGCGAATTTGTTTAAACCTCAGATCAAGTAAAAAAAGGTAGATAACGCACGGCCTTTGTTATTAGTGAAGCCAAAAAACTCAGCTCCTTCAAGTAAACACACGCGCACACGCACACACATGCATCAAACTAAGCTCCTTTTCGTTAGTATCTCACGGGTCGTCGTGCCTAAAAAATGCCGTCCTGTGTGATTAAATGGGGTAAAAACAATACAAAAGTGAACAAAAAGTCTGAAGGAATATCGTTTCACACGTAAGTACACACAAAACTATATATTTTTAAGTTATTCAAACACAACTTTATACATTGATAATTAAAAACTATTAAACTAAAATAAATAAACTAACAACAAACTATAAAAGGCCATCGAAAATCTCCTCCTCAACGCTGTCAGACGGTAATGTGCCCAAGAGACTGGCGGCGTTGCCACGTTGTATGGCAACACTTAGCCTCTGGCCAAAGTAAAAGCCAGCCCTTGGGTCACGGGAAGCGTCAACTAGGCGCTTCGAAATTTCCTTAAATAGGCTATGAGCACTCGGACCCCACGGCCCTAGAGTTTCAACCCCAAACGGCTCGAAAATATAGTTACCACACAGGTTTCTATATTTACGCCGCTTGAGGTTCTCTGCAGCCGCAGCGGCAGCACCAGCACAGCACGATGAGCTTGGAAGATGGGATGGCGCAAGAGTATCGACACATGTTGCGTCCCACACTAAAGGCCTACCCATCTTCCAAGGAAACAAAGACATGCCGTCCGATCTCTTGCCATCGTCGCGTGCCAAGCCATTGGGTTCTAAAACAGCTGGGACGCCGACGGTGACAAGAGCTCGTCGGATAATGTCGTTTATATTTGCGTGCCGTGCAAAACGGCCCGCACTTCGGCTGCATGACAGGCCGTGGTGACCGAGGTTGTTGACAGCTTCACCGCAGTGACAGCGATGAGGAGAACAGCAAGCGGCACCAAGGCGTAAAGAAACAGCGAGGCGGAAGGTTGTGTCGTCGAACAATGTGCCTACGCTCGACGACGGTAGTGCGTGAAGCCAAAGACCCGACTCCCACTCACCCACAGCCCGCAGGCGCGCACGCTCAGCAGTAGTAGCAGATGTGTTCAGCAGATTGCTCTGAACTACTCTGCAGAGCGGCTCGTCCCACCGTCTCTGGGAAAATGGATGGTCGGGTTCTTCAGTATTCGGGCAAGCGAGTTTCCAAGCATCGATAGCCTCGGGCATGCACGGCACATCAAAATCAATCAGTGTGGAAGACAGGATATTCCTGATTAATTTCTTAGTGCCGTGGACCGAGGATATAAAATCCGGTAAACTAATACTGGAAATTTTGCGGACGCCGAGTCCTCCCATGCGAATAGGAAGAGTAGCTTGTGCCCAAGCTCGGTCGTCCAAAGCCACATTTAAAATTGACGTTAGAGTATGTCTGATAATTTCATCCATTTTGTCCAAAAGGGGAGTGTGCTTCCATAAAGGGGAAGCACGAAGGAAATACGTTAATTTTGGACTGAAACAGCAGTAACGAATTATTGTGATGGCCGAATGTATGTTAATTTCGAGCAATCTTTCCGAAACGTCATTGAAATTTTGAATTTTTTCCTCGATAAAATCGGGAAAAGAATTTTCAAAGATGGGAGACCCAAGGAGACGAAGAGAGCTTTTTTCTGTAATTTTGATGCCGGGGGTTATGGCGTTAAATTTTGATAGAGTCTGTTGTCTGTCGGTACTGTCCGCTACATAAATTTCACATTTTGAAAGGTTGAGGTCGAGGCCAATGGAATGAAGTTCATTTTTTAGGAAATTTAGATCTTCTAAAACAGAATCTACATCGCTCCCCAAGGTTCCATCATCTAGATACCAATCGTTAAATTTGGAATTTAGCTGTCGAACAATTGGGTGAATAGCTAAACTAAAAATCACTGGCCCGAGGGGGTCACCTTGTTGACAGCCAACAGCAGATTCCAAAAGGTTGTCCCGATACAGTAATTTAGATGGGTATCTGTAACATTGCCAAAGAAAACTATAAATTTGGGGTAATTCTTTTTTAGTTTCTGTTAACAAGGTGTCCCTATTCACTGAATTGAAGGCGTTCTTTATGTCAACCTTCAGGATGACCTCACCTTTGCCAGAAGTTAGGTAGGTCGATCAATGTATATAGTTAGTTTAACCTAATAAAGTTTATATCCCGAAAAAAAAAAAAAAAACACAACTTTGAGGGTATTCGACACAAATAATGTCAACGTCCCGAAATGACGTACCGGGAGAGTGTTGCCAGTATTTCGTATTTCTAATAGCCCAAAAATGTGGGTAAGTAAATTGTAGGCAAAGTCGTAATTATAGGAGATTGTATTATATTTCGTGATAATCCATTATTCCAATTAAAACCATCGATCCATTATTATAATGGATTATCACGGAAGATATCCCGAAACTAACATTATACGTTTATGTATGTTACATAAATTGAAAATAAGTTTTTTTTTATTCTTTGTTTCTGTTTGCATTCTCGAGTACTTACCTTCTTTTTTTACTTTCAAATGTTATGATTTTAATACGAAATGAATGGGTAGCTCCTATAAGATTGAGTAGAAATGACCCAGAATGGCAGCCATTCTCATTTAGTGCGGTTTGTTCAGACCATTTTGATAAGACTGACATGTAGGAAACAAAACGTGGACTTCGCAGAATTCATACAACAGGATATCCAAAAGAGGTATTTTAACCGACTGGCTAAGTGTAAACCTTTCTCTTGTAGTTTATTTAATTCCTCAACAATTCCTCAACTATTTCCCATTTTTTTTTTCATCCTTATCTACAAACTCTCTTTACGAGTCTAATTCGTTCCTTAGCAATTTCATTACGTAGTTAGGGTCCAGAAAACATGCAACCTTAGACCCATTGGCAGGATGTGTCAACGTAGGTTTTAATGACTCTGGCGTGAAATTGCAACTAAGTAATTGTAATGCATAGAAATTTTGCATGGCCATCGTTTATTGTCATTGCAACAACATCAGTGTCAGTCAGTGCTCTATGTTGTATTAACTTAAACAATATACTTTTTAATTTCATCTGAAAAGTATATTTTTAATTCCATGGATTTTTTTTTTGTATCCAACTCCAACTCATTAATTCCGTTTTTTTTTGTATTATGTATTTTTTTTAAATAAACATGCTTCACATAACCTTTGTTGTATTTTTTCTCGCTTCTCACTCACCCACGGGGCTATCTATTGCAACGATTTATAAAGTGATCCTACACGCCCCTCCTACATTCATAATATAAGTATCATATAAACCTACATTGTAATTTATAAAAAACAAACAGACAGATTTATTTTCGCGTTCGCATATTACCTATTTTTAAGTAATTTTCAGGGATTTTTTTTTTTAAACTGGCAGCACTTCACTGACTCACACATAGTTAAAAAAGTGGCTTCACTTTCCTGTTCTAAGTGATCTATCTACCTTTTTTTACTTGATCTGAGGTTTAAACATAGTCTTCGATGACGCATAAGCCTTAACATTACAGTAACCGTTAGATCAATTAAAAAGAAAATCAATTAAAAAGGTATAAATAATAATCTGGCCGATATCTTCCTATTTTCAAAACAATGATACGGTAAGTACAATACCTAACTTACCGAAATAGTTGTCATCTTGCATCGTATTAACTGTCAAGAGGGTTAAAAGAATTCCACAAATAACGATTATAGAATTCATATTCAATATAAAATTGTCAGCTAAAAACAAATGTTTTTTTAGTGAATTTTACCCAATAAATTCATTGTATAAGACACTTGAACTGCACCAATGTTTGCACTCTAATGAATATTTTGAAAAGAGGAAATACGTATTTATTGGCAAAAGTAACCGAGTAATTGCGTTGTTTTTTTATCCTGTATATTTCAAAGTGACACCGCCTTTTTCGCTCGGTAGCTAGTAGGTAGATGCTCGGTAGCTAGTAGGTATATGCTCGGTAGCTAGTAGGTAGATGCTCGGTAGCTAGTAGGTAGATGCTCGGTAGCTAGTAGGTAGATGCTCGGTAGCTAGTAGGTAGATGCTCGGTA
The DNA here is from genome assembly GCA_950005105.1 of Lycophotia porphyrea. Lineage (NCBI taxonomy): Eukaryota > Metazoa > Arthropoda > Insecta > Lepidoptera > Noctuidae > Lycophotia > Lycophotia porphyrea. The sequence continues at coordinate 2,380,170 of OX465411.1, forward strand.
GCTAGTAGGTAGATGCTCGGTAGCTAGTAGGTACTAGTAGGTAGATGCAGGTCTCCAAAAAAAAAGAATGCGCTTCTAAATTCATCGTCTTTTTCGAAAATACGAATTTGTTGAACTGTTACAATCATGGAACTGCTGGCCTCTTTTGCATTACCTTTTTAGGGTTCCGTACCTAAAGGGTAAAAACGGGACACTATTACTAAGACTTCGCTCATTCGCTGTCTGTCCGTCCGTCTGTCTGTCACAAGGCTGTATCTCATGAACCGTGATAGCTAGACAGTTGAAATTTCCACAGATGATGTATTTCTGTTGCTATAACAACAAATAATAAAAATATAAATTATTTAATATTTAAAGGGGGCTCCCACACAAAAAACGTGTTTTTTTCGCTTTACGGTGCGGAACCCTTCGTGCGCGAGTCCGACTTGGCCAGTTTTTAGGTTTAGTTAAGCAGGATAAGGTTTTGAACTTTGTTTTCAATGTAACCGCAGCATGCGTCACGTGACACCGAGTCCCAGTGAATCAGCCGGTCGGCTCCAACGTGAACTCGCGAAGCTAAATATGGAATTAACCCAAATCATTGGCGGAAAGTCATGGTGGTTTTACCGGATAAGTGGTCTTTATGATGGGAGCAAAACCTTTATTTTAATGGCTATTACCTACCTCAAAGTGTCATGAATAATTTTGTAAAATTGATGTTTGGCAATAATATTTCTGGAGTACATAAAACTCCCACCTCAACGTCGGACGACCAACACTTCTCTTTCCTAACCTTGGACGCCAGTCCACAACCTGCCATCACCGCGCCATAGACAGGACAGATGGATGTCGAGCGCGAGCGTGGAGTTTGGCACAAGCAAAGAGAGGCCTACACCCAGCAGTGGGTGAAGTGGGGCTGTGGGTGATGATAACATACGATTACATGAGCTACTTCTTTATTTGTTAGTTTATAATATTAGCAACTGTTAGGTTTCGGGATGTTACTAGTCAATTTCCTATGTTTTCAGAAATAATTATATTTAAATGTATTAACTTAATAGCTTTATTCGTGTGAACACATCTTAAATGCTTCATATTCGATTATGTAAACTGGTAAAATTAATTCCGTAATAATGGCAATACTTCTATCTTTTGATTGGTAAAAACTATGGCGCGAGAACGGAGCGCTCTGATTGAATTACGACTTGAAGTCGTGAGCCAATCAGGGCGCTTGATTTTTCCCTCCTCAACGGTGGGTTTCTTGGTCAGGAGTTGGTGCCCGAGCGGGCATTCTGATGTGAATTCTGGTACTGAACGTCGAGGACGGCTCACAATTATTAAGATAATTACCGATCCAATATATCTGTAATAGTGTATACCGTAACAAAGTTGTTAATAAACCTATTTAAAGTCATTAGACTTTTCCTTCAAGTGCTGCAACAATCCTACATATCACACAACGTTTCAGAAGCCTCAGGGAGGTCTTTAAGATGGAAATAATTGAAAAGTTCAGTTCATAATTTCGAACCCCACATAGGAATTTTCCATGGGTAATTTTAAATAAATCGAGTTTCCATACATTAGGATCGTTTAGGTATTGCACTTTTGTAGGAAACAGCTAATTTTTTTCGGGGGGTTCCGAATGATGTACTGAACTTTATAACATAACGCTGAAATGTATCAACATATATGTAAACATTATATATGAATAAATATTCACTATTGATAAGAAAGGTACTCGTAATGGTTTTGATCTATTTTTTAAAATCGGAATTCTGTTTTAGTCTATTGCTAGACGGAAGTGAGTTCCACAATCTTACAGCACGGGCGGAGAAAGAATAAGAATATTTTCAACACACTTGCTCATAAAATGGCTATAATTTCACTACAATAAGGCACGTAATGACACCTGTAATCAAACTGTGACTTTTTCATTGCTATTACTCACAAGTGAGTTATAGGGTTTTTTTTTATTTTATTGGCTGAGTTGCTTTGTTCTTAAAAAAGTTTCGATACAAAAAAGATCGTGTTCAATACTATAAATATATTAATTTTCAACACACTTGCTCATAAAATGGCTCTAATTTCACCGCAATTAGTATTATCACCTGTAATCAAACTGTGACTTTTTCATTGCTATTATTCACAAGTGAGTTATAGGTTGTAGGTGCTTTGTTCTTAAAAAAGTTTCGATACAAAAAAGATCGTGTTCAATAGTACAAATAAATTAATTTTCTTCACAAGTGTGTTGAAAAACGTCGTATGATACACGTGTGTATTGATGATTACCGTCCTCGGCTCTCTTAAGACCCTCACCTAACGGCTCGGGTCTCAATGGCGCCTCAGCGGTAATCACCAACATTACGCACTTGTACCATAATGTACTATTTCAACACACTTGCTCATAAAATGGCTCTAATTTCACCGCAATTAGGCACGTAATGACACCTCTAATCAAACTGTGACTTTTTCATTGCTATTATTCACAAGTGAGTTATAGGGTTTTTTTATTTTATTGGTTGAGTTGCTTTGTTCTTAAAAAAGTTTCGATACAAAAAGAATCGTGTTCAATAGTACAAATAAACTTATATCAACACACTTGCTCATAAAATAGCTCTAATTTCACCGCAATTAGGCACATAATTACACCTGGAATCAAACTGTGACTTTTTCATTGCTATTATTCACAAGTGAGTTATAGGGTTTTTATTTATTTTATTGGTTGAGTTGCTTTGTTCTTAAAAAAGTTTCGATACAAAAAAGATCGTGTTCAATACTATAAATATATTAATTTTCAACACACTTGCTCATAAAATGGCTCTAATTTCACCGCAATTAGTATTATCACCTGTAATCAAACTGTGACTTTTTCATTGCTATTATTCACAAGTGAGTTATAGGTTGTAGGTGCTTTGTTCTTAAAAAAGTTTCGATACAAAAAGAATCGTGTTCAATAGTACAAATAAACTTATATCAACACACTTGCTCATAAAATAGCTCTAATTTCACCGCAATTAGGCACATAATTACACCTGGAATCAAACTGTGACTTTTTCATTGCTATTATTCACAAGTGAGTTATAGGGTTTTTATTTATTTTATTGGTTGAGTTGCTTTGTTCTTAAAAAAGTTTCGATACAAAAAAGATCGTGTTAAATAGTACAAATAATCTATCTGATATAATTAATATAATTTTACTAACTGCACGCTTTACTAACTAATTGTTTTTCTAAATAAACTTCTTATCTACTAAATAAAATTATTTTTTAGTATTATTTTCTTCACAAGTGTGTTGAAAAACGTCGTATGATACACGTTTGTATTGATGATTACCGTCCTCGGCTCTCTTAAGACCCTCACCTAACGGCTCGGGTCTCAATAGCGCCTCAGCGGTAATCACCAACATTACTTGTACCATAATGTACTATAGCTACTATCATGAGGATGGGATTTAGGACTAGTTCGAGTTTCTCAACTTATCATTGCAAAATATACTATTCTCCTTTTCTATAAAGCGTGGAATGACAGCGACGCGAAAATTTTGTGAAAAGACTACACCTAATGCCCTAATTTTAAAGATTTGGGAACGTAATATATTATACGAAGTTGAATATGGGCAATGGTTTCAAAACAATAACTAGTGTTACTTAAATAATATTACATGCAGTACAAGTACCTTTGAACCATGAATGTTATAAACAGCTCCAATTCTATGTGTGTTTATTTCCTGTTCACACTCTGATTTTATTGCATGAGTAATTAATAAGGAAAACATTTAGATGAGGTACTAATTTTAATTGCTAAGAAGGTCTGAATATTGAGCGGTCAAAGCAAGAATATGTGCTCATCACGAAACTGTTTTAGTTATTTATAATTTGCGACTAAGTGATAGTAGTGTGATTTGTTCATGGATTGAACATTATTAGTATACAGTATTCACGCCATAAATTTGTGTTTGCTGTCCACAAACTGATGGGATATATCATACTAAGATGACCGTTACAAGAAATTATTTCAGGAATGTTGTGGGATTCCTATAAATTTGATTTGTTTTATTTCCTCATATGCAATGTATCGTTACCGTGGCAAAACGCATGTAGCGAACGGCAAGCGCGATGACGAGTTAGATGAACTCTGTAGTTAGGCAGGAATCACGTGAACAGCTGATTTCACGCGTCGTTAGAGTATTTCAACATCTATTGTTTGGTTTTTGATTTTAGCCGTATTATTTACATAAATGTAGTGCGAAATGTAATTTTACATTAAAATAAAGGAACAGTAACTGAAAAAAAAAACGGTGAAACATTCCGGTTGAATATAATTCAGAATACTGAATGCACCCTGTCAGTTTGTGGAGGGCTGTCCCTTACACCCTGTATAGTTATGTAATGAACACTTGCATATGACCCATTGATTTAAGTGTAGTTTTTCCTGCCAAAGTAACAGGAGAATATTACTACAGGATAAAAAACAACGTAATAATCTGAATTATAATCAATATCGTGTTAATTAATACATAGATAAGTAAAAAATAAATATTGTGTTTAATATTTATGTATTAATTATTAATATTCATATGAATTTAGTCACCCGCATCAGTTACAACCAAACACGAATGTGTCCTCATAATAAAATACAAAATACCAATTTGTGAATAATAAAATAGTAAATATGAATTCTGTGATCGTCCAAGTTTGTGTGATTGTTTTAGCTGTTCTGGTAGTTCACGCGTCACACGTCACGCGTCGCTGTGATCGTAAGTTATTTTAATAATTTCAATGTTTTTATTTATATCTTCTTTTAAAGATAACCTTTACCTCGTCGGTCGAGTGGTCACAAACGCGCCTGGTTAGCATGAGGTCCCGGTTTCGATATCCGGGTCGGGCAAAGTGTTATTGGGTTTTTCCATCAGGAATTTGTCACTAGCAGCCATGGAGTCTGAATTTGTGCCCGGTTGATGGCAATTGGCTCGCCACTTATTACATGGGAATTAAAACATAACTGGTAAAATGTAGATGTAGGTACTATTAGGTACACTTCTGCCTAGCCCTTCGGGGATTACAGGCGTGATGTAATGGTGTTATGGTTTAAAGATAAATAACTTGGTTTTTGACAAACAGTCTTAAGTAATAATGTCTTTAGTCAAAATACTTATTTTCTAATAATTTATTATCTATCTAGCTTTTGCCCGCGGTTCCGCTCGCGTTAATTTAGAATTTGACATTCAATTCGGGTTGTACTCTGCTATTAATTCAATCATGATTCGAAAAACATGTGGCGCCATCTATGAACATAAAAACGTTATTGTTGTTTTCCTCGAGAACAGTATTTTTTTTCGTGATGAAAGGTATGTCCGTTTGTGCACACCTGACAACGTATATATGCAAATTTTCAAGATGATTGCTTCAGTGGTTTAGGCGTGAAAAGGTAATAAAAAAACAAACAAACAAACGTACTTTCGCATTTATAATATTAATAATATATACATATAAAAAAGTAAGGATAATTTATCGAGATTGGATTCTATTTGCTGTCGCTGTCTCACAGCGCACACTACTCCACGAAGGCCTACCCTATATCATTTTTCTTAATCTCAATTTTTTTGGTGTAGCGGTTCTTTAAAAGACACCTGCACTCCAAATTTCAAGTGAGTGGTTCCAACAGTCTCCGAGTAAAATGGCTGTGACATATGCACGAACAGACAGACAGACGGACGTACGAATCCATACACCGAGCTCTAAAAACCGAGTGATAAGCGTCAGTCAGGTAAAAACTCCTGTTGTATCCAACAACCAATACTTTACTGTGAAAAAAAATGCGTCCGTGCATTATCCATGATCCAAAACACTGACAGTTGCAAACCAGTTTTTATTGATCTAAAATTATTAACTCTCCCCTCCCTTTACATTTATGAAGTTGCCATATTTATAAAAAATAACCCTAACCAATTTGAAACCGTATCCTCTAAACGTCACCAAGGTGCACTGAAGTCAAAATCCCATCAAACAGCCCTTTACTCTAAAAGTTTCCTAGGAATGGCACCAAAATTTTTTAATAAACTGCCTAAGTCCATAAAAGCGTCAAGAGATTTCAATACTTTCAAAAGAACACTACATACATTCTTAATACAAAAAGCATATTACTCCATCAATGAATACCTAGAAGAAAAATGAAAACTGTTTTTTATTTTATATTTTTAATACTTTTTATTCCCTAATCATTAGCCTTAGTTCATAAGATTGTTATTAGCCTTGTATTGTTTAAAATTTGTTTTTGTTTAATGTATATTTTATTAAAGATTTAGTATTAAGTAATTAGTTGTAATTACAGTATTTTTTTGTATTTATTTAAGTTCACTCAACGTTTTTATACTCACAAAAACGTAACCTGCTGTGATTAATGTGTAAACATTATTTTTACGCCTTGTAAGGCAGCACATAGTGAGACATAACTTTTTCTATAACACCATGTAATGTACCTACTTACTTTTACCTATGTGTCACAAATAAACATATTTGAATTTGAATTTGAATTTGAACGTTTATGGTTTGCTTTGTTTCAGATAAATGTCAAGGAGCAGAACTGAGTGCACCATTTAATTTCAGTTACTACCAACGGAAGGATAATGTATTAAATGTGATAGTCAAATTGAAGAATTTGTCTCCTGATGTGAATTATACAGTTAATATGGGTACGATTAATGAAACGGGTACTTGTGGTGATCACGGAATAATGGATACTCTTTATTTTCCAGTGGCTTTAGTAACATGATTGTTTTGAAGAAATTATTCTGTTGCTGGCAACATAACTATGTTTCAATTCATAAATGAAAACAAATGCACTCCCTCGCCGGAGCATTTGCCTGTGCAACTCTCTGAGTTGAAAGATTATTTTTTTAATTTTTAAGGATATTAACCGTTGAAACCCAGGATAGATCAAGAGTTGTATCTATATTTTGCTTTCGTTCATGAAATGACAATGCTACAAGAATACGCGGTCACGTGAGCGAAGCCGCGAGCACAGCCTAAGGCGCGAATTACACAGAAGCGACATTAAAGTGAAGACGCGGCGCGGGCATCTTGCCGCTTCAAAACTTTTCATTCAATATAAAATGTAGGAAGGCGACACGTTGTGAATTATACTCAAGCGGCGCGGCGCAGGCACGTCGTACGTCGTTGCGTCGCTAGCAGTCGCGACTGGAGGGGCGCGCAAGCAGCACGACGTTTTGTTATACAGTAGGAGCACAACAATGCGTGACAATAGTGAATTTAATGAAGAGTACTGCGAGATAATTGAACAATATCCAGCTCTTTACGACTATACTAAGCTGGAGTACAGTAATAAAAATGTACAAGACAAAACATGGAGAGAAATAGATTAATGATATGAATGATAATAAATACATTTTATACACTGTAGGAAAACGATCAGGATATTCGCATAATTTGTCCACTATTTTGAAATATCTATGCTCTTGTGACATCTTGTGAAATCTTTCCTTCAAAATTTTCCTTTTGTCGCCTGAAGAGGAAGACATGCTATCACATATGATAAAGTCAGCGCCTTACGTCGTGTCTGTGTAATTCACGCTTAAGACGGCACACTAACCCAGCTAGTAATCAATATTGTTTTTTGTGTTGCGTTAATGTACCTGTTCCTAAAAATAATTTTCAGGTACGCAGCATCAGAAAAAAATTATAACAAAATCAACGACGTTATTGACGATTTCGAGATACAAAAAAGAAGCAAATATCGAGATAAAAGAAATTAAAATTGGCAAATATACAAAGATGATTACAATTTACTTAGCATTACAAACGAAGATAACCGAATGTTCCGGAAGCTGTAAGAACATTACGATCTTAGAAGGAAAAGCATTCTTCACATATAACCAAGTCACCCCAGGATATACACGTAAGAACATTTTAGATAATTTCATCAATTTTAATTATTAATAGTTAACAGCAACGAGCCTCAAATCTCACATCATGGCACTAATAAACAACAATTATTTTTTCATTAACTTATATTTGCATTGCCCCGGTTTCGGTTTATTGATATACAACTTAAACTGTCTGTACACTCAAACTCAAAAGCATTTATTTCAGTTAGACCATTACAGGCACTTTTGAATGTCAGAGAAAAAAAGAAGGCTAAGCTACAGTCACAGACACAAGGCATAATAACTTGTGAAAGTACTGTAGTTGCCCATTCCAAAGCGTAGATCTCTATGCAGAAGAATGGGCAAGAAATTCCATGGACACTCTTTTCAATCAAATATTTGTTACAAAATCTTGGTTACATTATTTATGTTGAGATTATACATATGTGAGAACGATGTAGAAATATGTGCACGTTAAGAGCGTCCAGAGTAAAAGATTATATCAACAAATTAAAAACAAAGTAAGTAGTTAAAAAAAGCCGTGGCAGCCTAGAGATGACCAGTCCCAACTGACCTACATCACAGCGAAGGTTGACGTAGTGAGTAAGGTTAATATTGACTGTACCTATTGACAGCTTAGTGATCTTCTTACAGGTAACGATATATGTTTAAAACGTCAATCCTGTACAATTCTGGTGGAGCTTGCAAATGAATCTATAGGTAGGTAAGTAAGCCTTTTGATATTTTTATTTTATTAAAAACAAACATCATAAAACAATTAAACTTACTCATGAAATAATAATTCAAGGTTGTCTATTGATTTCAAATAAAAACAAATCAATAGGATTACTAAAAAAATCGAATTAGTCCGTCAGATAGATTGTCAAAAAATATTGGACACGTAAACCGTTTCATCATCACCGTTTCAATGGCGCGGCCATGGGGTTTTAGTCTTACAGTTCCAAAAATATAGACCTAGGATCTTTCTCTATATTTTTACAAATTTATTACAAATTCAATCATTTATATACCAAAATTTCGGGACTCTGCAAAGCTTAGTTTTAAAGATCTCCGTGGCCGCGCGGTTCTCCGCGTTTCAATGGCGCGGCCACGTTCAACCCCTTATAACTTTTTAACCATACCTTTGTTATAAATGTATGGTTATGGGAATCAACTTTTACATATTTTTACGTAATCTTGGCATTGATTTTTTTTTATATCGCCGTGGCCGCTCCTTCGAAACGCACATACTATGTATTTAGTAAAAGTACTCGCCATCAATAACAAAACTAACGATTAGACAAAGAAATACATTTTATTTTAGTGAAACAATTATCACAGTTCTTTTTGATTGATTTTTTGTTAAACAAATATATCCGATTAATATTATCCAATGCATTTTTTATTTTTCAATTTGAGAAAGAGTCATTACGAGAAAAGAACATATTATTATTGAGAAAGGGACATTTAGAGAAAAGGAAATTTTGAGAAAGGACAATCTAAGAAAGGACATTTGGAGAAAAGGATCTTTTGAGAAAGGACATTTGGAGATAAGGACATTATGAGCTGAGACGATTTTTTCTTTTTTCACGTAAACAATAAATGAAGGCGGTACAGTGCGTCGAAATCTCGTGTGACATCACTATGTCAGTACACTTTTACGTACTTTTTGTTTGGCGAAATTACGTCACAAGCCCCCCCACTCATGATCTTTGGTGTGTTTTATCTTCGTCAGTTTTTATTCAATCGATGAAACAAAAAATACGTATTCAATATTCTTCGATAATCAACTGACGGACTAAATAGTTTTTTTTTTTTTTACTCAGGAAACATCCCTTTTGTTACCATTTTTTCTAAATTACTGATGAAAAATTTCAATGTACCCCACATTGAAATTTTTTTCAGAACAATGTACTGAGTACATCGTTCTAACTACCATACATGATAACCGTTTGTGTGTTTTTTTTTTTAAGTTATCGAGTAAATTGCAAGGGTCGACATTACCGAGTGTTTTGTACTATCATAAAGATATTTTATTCTGTAGGTTCTTCAACTAAAACCCCAGAGACGCAGCCAGCATCAACTACCGCGGGTAACACAAGTGAGTTTCAGGGGTACTACACAGATATCGGGTCACCGCGATATGGCACACCCGGGCAAAACGTAAATTGTACGTCAAGGAACAAGCCTAGAATTCTATCGTGCCAACCGAAATATGATTCAGCGACAGCATAAACCGAATGAAAGCTTATGTAGGGATTGCTTCGGCTCGGCTTTTTTTGTCCAAAAAATGTTACGGAATCTTTTGTGCCGACCGAGCAAGTGTATAGTACTTCGTATAGCACATAATGTGTAATGTCACAGAATTATATGATTACTAACTTTTGCCCGCGGCGTACCTCACATGGAGGGTCGTTTTACGAACTGTTGAGTTCGTACACCGTTGCGTCAAACGGTCATAGACACAACACCACGCAGACTAGGATATCACAGTGATAGTTATAATTATACTGTAGTCAATTGGATATTTACTACGATTTTTACGGTATTCAGCACTATCCCACCACCTGAGCATTTTTGTGGTACACTTTACTGAAAAACTATCACGCCTATAGATTTGTGCTTTAACATAGTGATTTAACTTCATATCAAATTTTAATTTGTTTGTGAATTCAAATATCTACATTTTTACAAACTACAAATCTATGATAGTAATAAAAATATGTACAAGTATCAAAAGGGTTACAGGGCGTCAAAAAATTTGTCCACATCACTGTCAATAGGAAAAGTGCCCAGAAGGCTGGCAGCATTGCCACGTTGGATGCCAATGCTGATTCTTTGGCTAAAAAATAGTCCGCCGCCCTCTTCATATCTAGATGTGTTATCTGTAAAAAAATAATAATTTTATAACCATTACCGATTACCACCACCAAAAATGAACATAACTATTTTACAGTCATTGGCTAGAATGTTATTGTACTGCTAACGCCATCTGTTAGAAAACCAAAGAGTTAACATCGCTGCAACAGAACTTAACTCAATTCTCAAATACATCGTAGTTAATCTACTTAATATTAGATGACACCACTAGAATCAGGTTGTAAAACTAGCAAAAAAGTTAAGCTTTGTGAGGGCTCGCGTAGATTAACTAACGGGTAATTATTTTCAAGACAGTTTTTAAACTGTTATTTTTTATATAGGATATGGGCTTCAGTAAATTTATCAAACATTGGTTAGTACTATATTAATTCTGTGACATTACGTTCCTCATACGAATTTCTTCCTGCTTCCTACATTTTAACATATTGGTACAGATTGCAGTTTGTCACAGAATTCAAATAAGTACTAACCAATGTATGATAAATAAAAAAATATCTGAAAATGATTGGTTGTATGAATTATTTACCGAAGCCCATATCAATAATAATATATAAAAAACAATAATTAAAAAAAAAACTATCTTAAAAATTATATTAATAAACTTTCAGTAGTGCCATCAGGATGGAATTTGGTGTGGACAAATGTGCGGTCATGCATGTAAAGCGAGGGGAGATTGTGGAATCTGTGGGAACCAAGCTCACGGATTCCATAAATCTTAGATCCCTCTCAGCAACCGAAACCTATAAGTATTTGGGTATGTCAGAAGCGCTGGGCATCAATGTTGCTGACATGAAGCAATCGTTGAAGGAGCGCTTCTTTGGCCGCCTGAAAAAAGTATTTAATAGTCTTTTGTCAGGCGGAAATAAGGTGCGTGCCTTCAACGGTTGGGTCATGCCGGTTTTGATGTACTCTTTTGGCATACTCAAATGGACTCAAACAGAACTAGACGCCTTGGATGTGAAGGTCCGCAAATTGTTGACGGCATTTCGAATGCATCACCCACGTTCTTCGGTTATGAGACTGTATATCCCGCGGAAGTGTGGGGGTCGAGGCTTTTTAAATGCTAAGACTCTTCACAATCGCAAGATATGCAGTCTCAGGGAATATTTCCTAGAAGCCGACGTGGGGATGCATCGAGATGTGGTCGCGGTGGACAAGGGCCTCACCTCGCTCTCCTTGGCTAAAGAGAACTGGCGCAAACCTGTAGTACTTGACACAAACGACCGCAGGGGAGTATGGCAGAGTAAGGAGCTCCACGGACGCTTTTTCCGGGCCCTGCATGGGCCCGATGTAGACCTATCAGCGTCCGTAGCCTGGCTACGTTCCGGGGACCTCTTTGGAGAAACCGAAGGTTTTGTCTGTGCAATTATGGATGAAGTTATGATGACGAATAACTACCGGAGATTTATTGTGAAGGACGGCACGGTTGACATATGTCGGGCATGCCACCGTCCAGGTGAATCAATCCGTCACATTATCTCCGGGTGTTCTCGTCTGGCTAACGGAGAGTACATGCATAGACACAACCTTGTAGCCAGGATTATCCATCAGCAACTTGCTCTAAAATACAGCCTTGTGGAATCGGAAGTGCCGTACTATAGGTATGTGCCCGATCCAGTTCTCGATAATGGCAATATCACACTGTACTGGGATCGATCCATCATCACTGGCAGGACTATTGTAGCCAATAAGCCTGATATAGTGGTGGTGGATCGATCAGAGCGGCGCGCAACGATTGTTGACATTACGGTCCCGCATGACGAGAACCTCGTGAAAGCCGAGAAAGATAAACAAATCAAGTATCTTGACTTAGCTCGCGAGGTTGTCGACATGTGGGATGTGGACTCAGCGATCATTGTGCCGGTAGTCGTATCAGCCCATGGCTTAATTGCCAAGAGCCTCGACCAACACCTGAGGACGCTCTCGTTAGGCAGCTGGATCAAGGGCTTGATCCAGAAAGCGGTACTCCTGGACACGGCTCGTATTGTTAGGAGGTTCCTCTCTCTGGAGCCCTGACCGCCGGTAGCTTGGACCCTATTCCCGATACCGGTGGGCTACTATTTTTTATATTTTTAAATGTTTTTTTTTTATGTCGTTTTATATTTAAATATTTAAAAATGTAAAAAATGTGTATAAAGATGAATAAAGGAAATAATAATATTAATAAAAACCCATTAGAAAAATTACGCGAACCTTCACAAAGCTCAGCTTTTTTTCTAGTTTAACTTAAATATGCTTAGTTTTGTATTTAATCTAAAGGGTGTAAATAGACTCTTAACGAAGCCGAAAGGCACTAGTTCTCTCCGTCATTGCGATCTTTTTTTGTTCTAGACCATACCTGGGAACCTTCTAGTTACGGAGATATTGGGGGTCAAAGTTCCACTTTTTTTTGTTTTTAATGTAAGATTTTTACTTTAAACACCTCGACCACCCCCTTACTATCCAATCTATCCTTCAGCACAATGTTTTGAGTGCATTACATTGAGTCCTACTGTAAAACGTGATTTTTCAGGCCAAAAAAAAAACTCGTTTCCCAGCAAAAATTTTTGCGTAAAGTTACTTAGTTTGATGTACTTAATCCTTGGTTGACGGCTTCGTGAAGAGTCTGTTTACACCCTGTATAGTACAGAAATGGGCCTAGCTATGAAAAGAATCTTTTCACAAATACATGTTTGGAGGTTGCATTAGAAATGCTACGAGTATATCATTCCGCCTCTTGTTAGTATTGTCGGCATAGCACGAGAGCATGGTGTGCTGTTTTAATCATCATCATCATCATCCTTCAGCAGTCCACTGCTGGACATGGGCCTCTTCAATCACATGAACTCCATTGAACTCGATTCTCAGCAACTCTCAGCCAGTTGCTACCAGCCACCCTGCGAAGATCGTCGCTTTAGCACTCGCTTGAAGGCTTCCCACCTTCTTTTTTTTTTCGGATGAGAATTCATCGAATGACTCCTCCCGCTCTGGGTGGCGTGGAAAGGAGTGTCAGACTTGTACTGACTAAAACCCATCCATGTTCCTTCCTTGCCCTTTGAGTTCCAAGGCCGCGGTATCTCTTTCGAACAGTCCCGCAGCCCTGGACGGCGTCCCACCTTACGTTTGCCGATTTGACAACAGTCATCGATGTTTTAATACTAAGTGCATAATGAAAAGCTGACGCACAGTCCGTACGTTGCAGAATTTATACAGCTGATCTAAGAGAAGAAGTAGAGTAAGAAAGCAAAAGGGCTGGAAGTTTGCTATCTTTCAAATTGTTCTTGTTCATGTTCTTTGAGGTCTTTCAAAAGGAAGCAAGATAATCAACTAGTTGTAGCTATGTTCTACAAAATATTATGTGTTGCAGGTTCCCCTTTCATTACTGATATAAATAAACTCTCGACAACACCAGGGCCAGTACCTAAGCCAAATAACTTCAATGAAAATGCTACCACATCATATGCTGAAACAACTAGTACCAGGATGAATGGAAATGACGATCGTTAGTATTGTATTTTTTTTTAACCGCCAGAACTGTCCCCCTCCTGCGCAAAGGCCTCCCCACATTCATTCCACGTGCCTCCTCGAACCAACCCTCGCGGCTCGCGTCCAGATCGTATTGTCATATTTATATTTTATTTATTGTACCAGTTATATAGTTGACATATATATCTCTTCATATAGTCGACATTCGCGACGTAGAATGTGCGCGGTTTAACCACGTTAGCAGCGCCGTTCTTTTGTTTGTCAGTCACACATCTGTACCAGGGCCTCTTGCAGGTCTTGCGCCACTTCATGACCTGCCCAGAGTGCCCAGCCTGCACCTTCTAGAATTTAAACGAAGCCGAGCCGTACAGCTATAAATTACCCCTCTGACAAAAATCGAGTGGAATCGACACGTAAAGTAGAAGAAGCCACGCATCATGGCTTCTTACAATAAGCCACGTATTGACGACGGACGTATAGAAAGACGATCCCGCTTAAATTCTCATAAAAAGCGAAGCCGAGAACGAATGCGTAGTTTGACTGTGAGCTGCTTGCTGTGACGCGGCGTCACAACTCTTGCCTGCATCGTTTAGATTTATTTCGGGTCATAAAGCCCAGGTTCTCCCTCTCTATGTCCTCTTTCAATAAGGCAAGCTTTCATTGGACCAGTTCACATGTTGATGATGAGTAAAATATCGAACTGAATACTATTCGTAATGCATTTGTTTCTAACCGTATATGCGTATACAGTAGGAAGACGATCCCAACTTGCTACCGTAAGATGTCGAACTGACCATCGCGTCATGTCGCGTGTTGCGTGATCGCGGTCTTACTGGGAACAATTCGACTGGAGCTGTTCCATTCCGTACCATAATTACTAACAATTTTGTTTTATATTTTCAGAACAAACGGACAAACAGTCGCGGGCTTCACAAGACGTGTTAATAATATACGTGATACCATCCGTGATAGTGATGTGTGTCATAATTTTGGTGTTGTACATATATGTCAAAAAATATCGTCATCGAAATTCCGATCAAGTAGACACCATAGAATTGAATACTTACGTAAGTATAAGAATAATAATTTTTATGAAGGTATTTAAAAGTTTTGAAGTACATGAGGGATTAACAAAGTATGCATTAATAATTACATGTTTTAAGTACCTCCTAGCTAAATTGCTGAGCAATCAGTATTTAGGAGAGACAGTTTCGACTCCCTATTTGAGTATCACAATAATCATGTATCTTATGGCGCTTATAATTTAATTTAAAACAAAAGTAAAATCAAAACCTTAAAATTAAATAAAACAAATTAAAACGAGGAGTGGTGAGTCGAGTGCGTGCGTGTGTGCTTGTGTATGAGTATGTGTGTGTGTGCGTTTGAATAAAAGGAAATAGGGCTACTTTCAGGTAATTATAAGTATGATAACATTATACCATAGCATACATAACATTAGCGATAACATTTAAAGTAATGTAGCACCTAAAAACTGGTTTGAAAGTCATATTTCATCGGAACCTGAAACCACTTGTTAACAGCTAGAAAATGTATGTTTCTCCAGGCCACCGCAAACGACGTTTTATATGCGGATCTCACCTTGGCGCATGGAGACAGTCAGCCACCCAGAAGTGAGGAAGAATCGACATATGCTCAAATAATTGGGGTGATAAGACCCGGTCATGGAAATGTAATAAATAATTAGTGTAACAGAGCTTTTCGTTTTAATGATAACCATCAACTTTTCTAAAAATATATTTTTCGATGATTGTTTCAAGCTTACACGGTTTATAACTACACTTATACTGTCACTAACGGGATATCTTACGTGATAATCTGTTATTGTGAGCTCCCGATATTTCGATACTGCTGCAAGCTCCGTGATCGTGGGATGACTGGAGAATGGGGGTAGATATACAGGGTGTAAACGGACTCTTCACGAAGCCGTCAACCAAGCATTATGTACATCAAATTAACACGGTTACTGCGGCAAGTAAAATCATAATTCTTCATCTGGTGCGGCGGCGGGCCATAATGCGCCCCCAATGATATTTCCGCCAGTGCGTGGCAGGTCTTTCTAGACCCACCAGCACTAGGATAGATTAAATTGCTATAACTTTGTGGATAATGTATACATTTTTTTTATATGGTTAGAATGACCTTGAACCCAACTTCCTTAGGTTTGATTCGCCCTGGGATCTGTCAAACAGGAAATGAGAAATAAAGCAGGAAAAGCGGCAGGCAGATATCGACCTGACGGTGAACTTTGACCTCCAATATCTCAGTAACTAGAAGGTTCCCAGGTATGGTCTAGAACAAAAAAATGATCGCAAAGACGGAGAGAACAAGTGCCTTTCGGCTTCGTTAAGTCTTTTTACACCATTTATTACCACCATCCGCATTCTCGAATATTTATCGACGGCATGTAAACCCAAGTCAGAGGCCCATGGGCGGTATAAAAACTCTGACACCAGGTTAGGCGCTAACCACGCAATAAAGAAGAAGACTCCTATTGATTTCGAAACTAACGAGTTATCTACTGACAAACGAAATGATAGCTTAACACAGCACAACAAACATCTGCGCGGCTGCTGCTAATGAAGTGGAGGAATCCAAAGTATGTCAAAGTTGTAAAAATAATTATACAAAGAAAGGTATTTTCATACCACATTTGGCTAAGTTCTGATCAATAGGTGACCGATGACCTGGTGAAGGTTGCGAGGATCCGCTGGATGCGAGTCGTACGGGACCGGTCAATGTGGCAACACTTGGGGGAGGCCTATGTCCAGCAGTGAACGTCTTTTGACTGAAATGATGATCAATAGGTTAGTTATAGAATTTGTGCGGTATAAACTGTGAGTTGTATGTAAAAATAACTGCAATATTTAATTCTCATCAGAGGTACTATCGCTCGGGGGAAACCGGGTTGAGTTAGATTCTGGGCTCAGGCAGAAACTTTTTCAAAAAACCAAGACTAAGGTTGTATTTTTCTCCAGGGCTGCGGGAATGTTCGAAAGAAATACCGCAGCCCTGGAACACAGGGCAAGGAAAGAACATGGATGGGTTTTAGTCAGAACAAGTCTGACACTCCCTCAAGCTCCGCCCTGAGCGGGAGAACTCATTTGATGAATTCCCATCCTAAGAAAAAAAAAATGTATATTTCTTCTAAACTGCGTTCATATTAATTTTCACTAGTTTATCCGAATACCTGTAATTTAGAATTTAGTCTAAAATGTGGCTTCGAAATCACAAGGCCCATTTACTTAGCTAACGTACCGTCACATCCATGCAGCTGATCACTTTTTTAGGTTGAAAGTGATCCCAACAATAGTCCCATAAGGGTTTGGAGTATGAAACTCTTTTCAATGTTTTTCTTACGACTTTGACATGCTGTAACTTTGGATATCCCCGTGGGTGCGGCAGCTTTCATTTGGATGATCAGTGAATATTTAACAAAGAGTCCAAATGAATTTCATTTGGCATAAAATTATGCCTCCCGTTACTCAACCTCGTCATATGCCTAGTCTTTATCTGTCTGTCTCAACTGACCTCCACAACAAGAGTATCAATCAATCAATCAATCGTCTTTATTTGTAAACATAGGTTACAGCAGTGTACAGGATGTTATACATAATATAGTTTCTTTATGTTTTGCCAGTTGGCGTACAAGTATACATTTAAAAGAGATTTTTGCCGAATATCTAGTAACATCCCGTGGTAGGACTGATTTGGGCTTCTGATTGTCAAAGATCTACAAAGATTTAGCCGGGACAAGCAGTTTAACGTGTTTTGGAGGCATACAAGGGTCTCGCTACGTATAGTTAGTAGTTTCATCCATTTGTACCATTTCCAGTTAATACTGGCTACGGCGTAGCCGCCACTGCTACAGCGTAGCACACTAGAGCTACGGCGTAGCACACCATGGCTACGGCGTAGCGGTTTTAGATAGCACACCGGGTGCTCCTTTATAGAGACAGAGACACAAGGGTGGATGAGACCAACTCCTCGTCGCCGACCACAACATAGCCGGGACAAGGAATCGATGAATAAAGTATGATCAGACAACGTTTTGTATTTGATTCGAAGGTTTTATGATGCCCAGGGGAGGTGCAGGTGGTTTCACTTGTGTGGAGAAAGTACAATGAAAAAAAAAATGTAATGGAAATTCACAAAATAAAATTCCAAATCATAGAAATTTCACAAATGTACAAAACGACACTCCTGCCAAACTGCAAAACAGTTTGTCGGAATTGTTCTATTGTAATATTAAGTTTATAAAAAAGTGTACAGATAGTTCAGTAGTAGATGTTAGTTATAGTCCTATAATAGTTTAATAATAAACTGGATCTAAAATGGCTACTTTCAGCAACTCCTCTAAATCATTTTCCGAATTTCTAGCATATCATTATTAATTCTTCTAATTTTCATAAAATGAAACATGTTGTCTGAATCATACTCAATTCATTTCATATCAGAATCATATTTGTTGTAAATGTTGCTACGTGAAAAAAATAAAGACGTTTTTTTTACCGGTTATTTTTTCTTTTCGGTTTTTATTAATGTTTTATGTACGCATTATTAGTTTTTTGTAAGCATCAGTGATTTAAACATTATTAAATTAAAATATAATTATGCCACAGTTAAAACACTGCAAATAAGGCCTTAGAAAGGGAATTCGAAATGATAAAGATTTACTTTTTAGCCTGCCAACATGCGTCAACATAAATGTCTATCCTTGATTCCTAAGTCCAAGTTTAAAAAACAAAAAAAAAAACAGTTGAAAACTCAATAATATTAAGACGAATCAGCAAATAATAATTCCTGGAAAAAATGCTAGTTGACAATTTGACATTGAAACGAGTAGACAAATAAAATGATTTTTTAATTATTTGAGCAATCGGAGGTTTATATGGTTTACAGAAAAAAGCTAATCTCCATAGGTTTAACATTAAGGTGATATATTGAAAAAATGTGGTTTTTCTATTTCGTGTAACTTGTTAAGTTTGTGGAATAGGGATTTAACATTTTGGTATATGTTTTTTGACTCTTTGGTCTAGTATCGTGTAAAAGGAATACACGATTCAATGAACTTTTCTACAAAAAAATAATAATAAAGTTATATCTATTTTTCTACTTTTTTCGACATCACGGCGTAAAGCTTAAGGGTTATGCAATGGTATTTACTTTAAAACATGGAGGATTATCATATCAAAGTTTACTCAAAGTAATTTTAATTTAATTCATTTATTTTGTTAATAAAGGAGTAAAATCTTTTTGGCACATACGTCGTTTTATTCTGAGCGCACTTGCATTATTTTAGCCTTCTCTTATTTTGCGTTTCAAAAGTAATTGCATCACTGTCGCTCATTCGCCCGGTGCGTTTCATTGACGACGAACCTATGACATTTTTTGGCAGATCGGTGCTATCCGATTTTCGTGATTTTAATAATTGTTTTTGTAGTAAAAGTTAGCAGATTAGTGTTGAATAGGCATATAAACTCGTCACAAATAGAGAAACGATACCTTATAGGTACTGTTCATTCACAAGAATAGTCTTTACTATTCTTGTGAATGAACAGCACCTATATACAGGGTGTTTGGCAGAACGTTGAACATACGAAAATGGTGGGTAGGTGGGGTCATCTGCTACTTACTCAGCCCTAATTTATTTGGCCCTGGCCGACTGGGTATTTTAAAAAAAAAAAAAAAGTTTTTTTCTTGTTTCACCACTATCCTAACTTTAAAGTGTATTTTTTTTATTAAAAATGGGCAATAAAACAGGCAATTTTTTTTTTTTTAATCTTTGATGTTGGCAGATTCTTATAAAATTATTGATTTGTTCAGATGTTAGCTAGAAAAAAAGTTATGAGTCCTCAAACTTACAGAAAGATGTAAAAAATACTTGAATGTTAATTTCAACTTGCATTTAAAAAAAAACAAAAAATGATTGAGGAGTTCCAATTCTAGCAAAACATCCCTAGTGTGTGAGCTTTCTAATGGTACGTAATTTGCTTTTATAAAAAAAAAAACTTTAAGAGTTATTTCATAATTTTATCAAGTAGGAAATTTTTGACTAAACTCTACCTTTACGGAAAGTTAAATGTTTTGCGAAATTTAATACTGCAAAGTTGGTAAAAATTAAATGATCGATTGAAATTATGCTGTACCAGTTAGGTGCGTTAATGAAACAATTAAATAATTTTAAATAATTTATTTAAATAATAAATCATATTAGATGTTCAAATTGACGCCCTTCATTCGCAATACAGGTGCGGCATCTACGTCTGATTTCTACAGTTGTTGTGCGCAGCAGCATCTCCTGTCGCATAACTTCGAAAGCAGCATTAATTCGATTTATCAAATCTTCCCGACTTTCTACTTCTGTAGTGTAAACTAGTTCCTTTGCCCTTCCCCACACGTGAAAATCGAGCGGAGTGAGGTCGGGCGATCGCGGAGGCCAGGGAATTGGTCCTCCCCTGCCAATCCACGAATTTGGGAAACAATTATCCAAATGCTCACGTACAACTAGACTAAAGTGAGCTGGGCAACCATCGTGTTGAAAGACAATAGGCCTGTTTATGTCTACTTGGAACACTTCTTCCACTAATGGTGGTAAATCATTTATCAAAAAATCCAAGTAGTTGTTCGCGTTGATGTTGTCGGGCAAATAATGAGGCCCTATTAGCTTATCGCCAATCACTCCTGCCCAGACATTCACACTGAATCTCCTCTGGAAGCCTCTTTGTCTCTTCACGTGTGGGTTTTGTTTTGTAAGTGCCCAATGGTGAAGATTGTGATAATTGACAATCCCTTCTTTGTCAAATTTGGACTCGTCTGTCCACAAAATACTTTTTAAAAAGTTAACGTCGTCCACATCGGTATGCAGCAAATGGCGACAAAATTGCACACGTCTCCCAAAATCACTGTCATCGAGACCTAGAACAAACAAAACATGTCTAAGAATTGATTTCAATACTGAATCTTTTCTTCCTCCGAGTTCAAACTCTACAATTATCCAAATTTTTCATCTTCAATTTTTAAGTACACTAATTGGCTTTATGGCTTAGCCATAAAGACGTAAGACCAAATTCACAAAAGGGCGTGCGACTTTCCAATTTTGTTCTAAAAAGGACCCATAAGTGCTGGCAAGTTTACCTACGCTGACCACCTGCGCAAACCGAATCCGAAATCCGAATCCTGTAAGCGCTGGCCGCCTGATTGTTACGTGAATGCGGCCGAATAGGAATAGTTTATTGAATTTAATTTGAAATTAGAATTGAATGCGCTAAAAACAACATGAGGCAAAACAACTAATAAAGAAAGTGACGAAATCAAGGTTAAATGGAACGATCAATTGAACTGTCTCATAATTTACTACATTCCACAAAATCGTATCAGATGCAGTGCATAAACGGCTTAATCTTACCTTGCACTGGAGTGTAGTGAAAAGCATGTCTACCATCTTGCCGGAGAACAGACCACACTTTCCATATGCTTAAGCCAAGTATTGAAGCTATCTGTCTAATGCTTTTGGTAGGATCCGCGTCAAACTCGGCAAGAACTTGTTCGTCAATGGTAGCATCGGGTCGTGCTGCGTTCACTCGTGGTTCTTGTAAGTTCAGGTTACCGGTTTGTCGTAAACGTCGGTAAGTACTCGCAAACGTCTGATGACTGGGTACTCGGCGGTTGGGATAACGCTCTTGATAAATTCTTCGCGCTTCACGCGAATTTGTATTAGCGCTTCCATACGCTAACAACATGTCCGCGTATTCCTCACTGGTAAAAGCAGCCATTTCTTTACCAATAACAACAGGTAACAGTAATAACAAAAAACTTAACAAACTTAAACTTAAACTTAACTAGTGATAACAATAAAAGAAAACGAAGTGAACAAAAACAAACGTAAGCGTAACGGGCACGTGAGATCGCAGAGGCAGTTAAGTCTCGACTGAATAAAAGAAAAGAATTCATTCTGAGGCGTCACGGTGCCACGAGAGCGAAAGAGAGCAAAAATACGCTATGACTGCGCAAGAGTGAAACAAAATTTCTACCTGCTTTGTGTAACCATCTCAAGGGAATAGTGAATGTCAATTTGCACCACTGCTACTGGCAAGCCGTCGATCCATAATTTTTACCAACTTTGCAGTATTAAATTTCGCAAAACATTTAACTTTCCGTAAAGGTAGAGTTTCGTCAAAAATTTCCTGCTTGATAAAATTATGAAATAACTCTTAAAGTTTTTTTTTTATAAAAGCAAATTACATACCATTAGAAAGCTCACACACTAGGGATGTTTTGCTAGAATTGGAACTCCTCAATCATTTTTTGTTTTTTTTTAAATGCAAGTTGAAATTAACATTCAAGTATTTTTTACATCTTTCTGTAAGTTTGAGGACTCATAACTTTTTTTCTAGCTAACATCTGAACAAAGCAATAATTTTATAAGAATCTGCCAACATCAAAGATTAAAAAAAAAAAAATTGCCTGTTTTATTGCCCATTTTTAATAAAAAAAATACACTTTAAAGTTAGGATAGTGGTGAAACAAGAAAAAAACTTTTTTTTTTTTTTTAAAATACCCAGTCGGCCAGGGCCAAATAAATTAGGGCTGAGTAAGTAGCAGATGACCCCACCTACCCACCATTTTCGTATGTTCAACGTTCTGCCAAACACCCTGTATAAGGTATCGTTTCTACTTGACGTATCTATTTGACGAGTTTTAATTACTTATAAATAAAAAGTGGGAGTAATATGAAACAAAAACTAAATAAACGTTTAAACGTATGTACGTACGTTGTATAAACGTTTGGACTACCTGAGGGTGAGGGCTCAGAAAATGAGAGAGAGTAAAAAGTAAGTATATACAAATGTACAATAATTATTAGTTTCTATTTACCAGTACGTTCTTGACTGCAATCATGCCCGATGGACAAAGATGATATCGAATATAAATAATGAGTTGCGCTCGCGAGCTACTTCTTTTGTGAATATTTCTGTTGTTAGATCCTAAATTCAATGGACTTATTTTACAGGAAATCGGTATCAATAGCTGACAATAAAAAAGACTCGAAATCGCCACCTTCGCTCATAAATTATATATAGTATTATAAATATGTCGAAAAATACTTTTTTTAAACATAAAAGCTACTATATCTGCTAAAATAAAAAAGATAGAAACGTGGTGTCGCGGACTTTTTTATGTAAGTTTAGTCAGGATAATTTAACTCACACTAACTATATTTATAACTCATATTTTTATTTTTTACCTTCCTTGTTTTGTGGAACTCTGACATATTATTTAACACGTTTGCAAAGGTTTTTCAAGCTCAAAACAATGTTGATAAGCGCGCCTTGTGGTGTAAGGTACCAGGTCCGACGAAAATGCACGAAAAGTGAACTGTTCGGCAGCAGATTCTCAGGAAAATTCGTAAAGACCTTCGTTGCAGCATATTTCAGGCGTGCTTAACAGGATTTAAATCTGGGGATTGCGTGGGCCAGCCTAGAGTCTCTTCATTATGTTGCGGTAGTCGCTGAGTTACCGCTGAAGTCGCAGTTGGGCGGGCCTCATCATGCATACGCATAAAATCTAGTCCCATTGCTATCCGGTATGGTTGGAATAATAGTGCCAGCACCTCATCACGGTATTTTGCAGCCGTTAAATTCTATTTTATCTAAACACGGTCAGTTCTCCCACCTAGACATAGTCTCGCCCATACCATGATTGTTTCACTTTGATATGGATAGACTTTCTGGGGATTTCTCAAGCAGGTCTCAGGTCCAGGTGTTCGCCAAACACGTATTCTTCGTGTATCTGGAAGGATGCCGCACCGGGATTCATCTGAGAGTAACATCTAGACCATTGGCGAACATACCAAGCCAAATGTTTGTTTGCCTATTCTAAACTTTGCCCGCGATTGCTTCGCCGTAGTGCTAGAAGCGAAAATGGTGTATTAGCATGAAGGTTGACTGCTTGTGGTCTCTTTCGACTGTACCTTTAAAACCAATCGCCAAGTCGTAGCGTACGGTTGTCTTCTCACCGTAATTTGTAAAAATCGGTCTTGTCTGGTGGTGGCTTACCGAATATTCCTCGGTTTCCGCTCAGCTGACTCACCAGTATAACGATAACGAGAACACAAACTGGATATGACACTTTAACTGGTGCCAATGGTATCAGCAATATTGCATTGGCGCGTGCCTGGTTCCATCAAGCCTATTATTACCTAGTTAAATGTTGATGTTCCATGGTTTAGATAAACTCAGCAGTGTTGATTTAAGTCAAAAATGTACGAAAATAAATCTTTGTTTAAAAAAAAAACAGTAAAATCTTTAACACATCTAGGTAAGAAAATTATGATTGTTATGAAGTATACTGAATTTTTCCACATCTGAATTATTTTCATCATCATCATCATCAGCCTTTTAATGTTCCCACTGCTGGGACACAGGCCTCCTCTCTATGAGAATTATTTTATTATTATTTTTTTAACATGGAAGGTTAATGTACCAGGAACAAATTCGCGTTTAAATCTTTTTGAAATGTCCATTACTTTTAAAGTTATGCTAATAAATGTGCATGACCCCTAGACACTTTTGATGTGTGTAGTTGGGAAAAGGCTAGGCAGATGATGATAATATATAATCTATAACAATATTATAAAGACAAAAGATTTTTTTGTTTGTTTGTACCGAATAGGCCCCGAAACTACTGGATGGATTTGGATGAAATTTGGAACACAGATAGTTTATAACCTTATCGAACTGCACGCGGGCGACGCCGCGGGTAAAAGCTAGTATCTAATAACAAAGGTTGAATACCATAAGATCTAGCTTTGGCTGCATTAAAAACCTATCCTTTCTAATATTATAAATGCGGAAGTATGTTTATTTGTTACCTTTTCACGCCTAAGCCACTGAATCGATCATACTGTATTTGTATATACGTTATCAAGTGTACAGAAACGGACACAGGGTACCTTTTATCCCGAAAAAAGTACTCTTCCAGAGGAAAACAACAATAACGTTCTTATGATAATAGGCGCCACGTGTCTTTCGAAT
This sequence comes from Lycophotia porphyrea, assembly GCA_950005105.1. Taxonomy (NCBI): domain Eukaryota; kingdom Metazoa; phylum Arthropoda; class Insecta; order Lepidoptera; family Noctuidae; genus Lycophotia; species Lycophotia porphyrea. Next base: position 2,405,430 of record OX465411.1, read on the forward strand.
CTTAATAAAAATATAGGTGTTAAAAAATTAACTGGAAGAATTTCGTGAGGGCATTGTACTCATCATTATCAACCGTAATATACATATATTATAACCATATTATTATCGCCAGCCATTCCAGCCAGCATTTACTGTGGTGTCACTTTATAACAGGAGGAAAATCAATGAAATATTATGGTTTAAAAACGGCAACGAACACATTTTGGTTATCATTGTATTGTTCGTGCCTGTACCTATAGGTTACATACAGTGTTACTTTATACATTACAATTATATTGACTGGTACAAGACGATGAACACATTAATTCGCTTTGCTTGATGATAAAATAATTAATGATACTTAATAGTAGGTACGATAAAGCCGGCTAACATACACATATGACTTGCTTATTTTCAGAACAGTGCTGAACCGTTCCACGTCAAAATGGTCTTTAGAAGAGAGTGCGAGTATAATCAAAACGTCTGTGAAGAGATGGATCCACCCATCTATGAGGAGATCGATCCAACAGTTACTCAAGGCGGATCTGCCACCATTGCCAATGCTGATTTCTCAAACAATAAAGATTTGACCAAAAAGTAAACGATGCCATCCAACATGGGAATGCCGCTAGTCTTGGCCACAATATAGTCGACAGTGATGGAGAGGAATAGTACGATGTCACTTCAATGTTCATCGACGGCCATTTTATTGTTTATTTCAAAGATAGGATATAATTTATTATACACCACAATGTTACACAGCTCAGCTGTATAATAATTATTTTTAAAATAATATGTCGTATGTTGTCGTAATTATTTAAAAAAAAGTTCAGTTTTTTAAATTTATCAGAGATGTTATAGATATTTTAAAGCGGTGGATTCTTTTCCACTAAATATGTATGTCTAAAACATTCATTGCATACCAAGTTTAAACGGTAGGCAGTAATAATTTTATGTGTTTTAAAATTTGTAAAAATTATGACTGGAAAATAATAGATATAAAGATAAATAATAACGGTTATTATTTGTGTCTACTGTTCCTCGTATTACCTACTATAATTACTACCCATAATACACTGGATACATAACTCTGCACAGTGTCTATATCTTCCGATCTTAGACCTATGTACGGGATTATTCACAATATCTGAGTACAAAAATAATCAGTCTGTTTACTGCTACCATTGGTCATGGCAGTAGGTAGGAACTGAACATAATCTGCTCTAGTCGTCTGGCGGGTGCTGGAGAAGCTACAGTTCACTTCACTATAGGTACTTTTCTGATTAATTTCGTTGCGGGATTAACACTTAAATGCTCGGCGCTTTTCTGGTGGTCGCCAATGTTGACTCTGGGTTTCAGGAGTTACAATGGTTTAGGAATAGAGTGGCGGACTTATCCCAATAAATGAAAAAAAAAAAAATGGTTGTCTGTAAAATTGGTTTACGGGCGATAGTTTAACGTGACAACGTCATAAAATCGAGTGGTAGAGAGATAGATGCGGCGCAAGCGTACAATGAGCGTAACGGGGCCCCCGTGGCCCGGGGTCCCCGTATAATTGATACGGCAGATACGGCGGTAGCTACCCCCCTGGCTAGGAGATAAATCAGAATATTCATTTGCACACATAACCTCTCACTCTAAACGCAACATACTTATTATTTTCTCCGTTCCGTTGTGGTTAAAAAGACTAAGTATAATAAATCACAACTAAGAGAAAAAATCAAACTGGTTGTCACTTCTGTCAGGCTGTCATTGTCCAGTGTCATACCGACAATGTCAATTGTCAACTTTATCTTTTGTTGTTGCTTTGTTGTGTAGAGGCATTTGTAATTATTTCATATTTTTTCTAGTTTAGTTACGGAAATGCCTCCGAAGAGATATAATACAGATATCACACCAAAAGAAGAGTTGTCTAAGTTGAATAGAGAAGTAAATAATCACCCAAAAATGCCGTTACAGGTACTTATTTGTAACCTCTTAAAATCGTATTTCACAAAATCACAATACATTTACAGGATCTTATCGCGAGAATTACTCAGCTGGAAGCTCATAATGTGCAACTAAAAAATATTATAAGCAAGAACTTATCAGAAACTTGTAGTAAAAAGGACGAAAAAGAAATAAAAAACGAGTTGGATTTTAGTAAGTAAGTAACCCAAACATTACGATATTAGGATGGATGGAGGACGATATTACACAGAATTAAATAGTGAGAGCACTATTTAATTCTGTTTTCATGCGCCTTTTTTCCTGTTTCTGGTTTATAACTTTAAAGCAATTACTTTTACAGTAAAAACACACAAACTCTTCTATGCCCCTATGTTTTCCTTTTTGATGATATATAATAATTATAATTTAGCACTTGACTAACAAAATACCTCCCTATTCCCTTAAAATTGCCTACATAAACCGCTGTCAACAGAGGCCTCGTGTTCAAATTTCCACCATTTCTCCACTTGTGTGCGATCTTTTAACCACTTTCGTGTACGTAAGTAATGAACAGTGCAAACACCAAAAGTACCAGTAACAAGTGACAAGATTAGACAACACAACATGAGGGGCGGGAGCGCACATCCTATAAATCCACACCTTTTCAACTTATACACACACACATGGATAGGGTGGCCGGACACCGAAAGCTCGCAGAGTGACAGCAATAGTTTCGTCAAATACCTAATTTTCAAAAATTTCTATGACTGCATTTCCTCTTAATTGTGCACTCCTCTGCTACTATGTCATCATAACTTTTGGACAGATACCCACTGTTCATTAATTTATGCATTTATGCTGTGCATAAATATAATGAAATAATTTGGAAAGAGTAACCACGGAGTTTCTTGCCAGTTCTTCTTCATAGGAAACGACCAACCCGAACCGTGCACCTTTTTGTCGACGTTTTCTAAGTGCCTATTTAGGCCTATGTGAAACAAAATATTTTGATTTTGATTTTAAAGGTGTGTATTACCTACTCAGTAAATAAAGTCTTCATATAATGTTAATTGTTTCCCAGATGCCACTTCCGACGAGTCCTACTGCGTGTCCTCTATTTTGGTTGGGACTACAATGGTCTGGTCGTTCAAGAAGACACCAACCAGACCATTGAGCATCATCTTTTCTACGCATTGACCAAATCATGCTTGATCCAAAGTAGAGAAACATCAAATTACCATAGATGTGGACGGACTGACAAAGGTGTCAGTTCCTTTGGACAGGTACGTAACAGTGCTTCTGACCTTTTTGATCAAAGTAACCAGCCTGCATTCAGACTAACTATTGATTAAAATCGTTTATTGAATTAATTATAAACTATAGGTATACATGCAGTAAGGAGAACTACCTTAACCGTTGTAGCTACACGAAAATGGTCTTAGGAGACTATCCAAAATTTTATAGTCTCCTAAGACCAGAAATATTGATCACCATTTGCTACTTTTACAAGACGTAGTTCATGCAAACAATGTGTCTTTAATGAAATTGACATAAGATTGAAATTGTTATGAATGTAAAAAGTATCTGAATATGTTTACAGGTAATTTCAATATCTTTACGCAGTAAATTTCCATCGTCTCAGCAGAACTCACAGCAAGCAATAGACGATGAGATGCCATATTGTAAGATATTGAACAGGCTGCTGCCTAAAGATATTAAAGCTATTGCTTGGATCCCTATTCCAGAGGACATGCCAGAATATAGTGCACGGTATGAGCATTTTGGTGTATACCTATTATTCTTCAAATTCAAACTCAAACTCAAACTCAAAAGCATTTATTTCAATTAGACCATTACAGGCACTTTTGAATGTCAGAAAAACAAATTAGGCTAAGCTACAGTCACAGACACAAGGCATAATAACTTGTGAAAGTACTGTAGTTGCCCATTCCAAAGCGCAGATCTCTATGGAGAAGAATGGGCAAGAAGCTCCATGGCCACTCTTTTCAATCAAAATATTGTTACAAAATCTTGGTTACATCGTTCATATTGAGATTATACATATATGTGAGAACGATGTAGAAATACGTGCACGTTAAGAGCGTCCAGAGTAAAATATTATATCAACAATTTAAAAACAAAGTAAGTAGTTAAAATAAACCGTGGCAGCTTTGAGATGACCAGTCCCAACCGACAGCGCCCGTTCACGAGCATGACGCATGGATCAGCCCCATTCAGCCATATTGAAGGAACCTAAATGACCCGACACACCCGCCACCATCAGCGAGACATTTTAGTGAGCATGACATTCTCTCACCCACCAGGGTAAATTCAAGTCAATGAAAGATAACCAAATGTAAATGGTAGCTTTACAGTACACACAATTATCCTTAGAGTCACACCTTACCTGGGATATTTACAATACAGCCCTGCCTGTCCAGAGAGTATTTTAATCTTTCTTTTTTCGGTAGTCATTTAACTTATATTTATTTCCTAACCCCTCATCTTGAGAAGTTCAGATACATGACAAGGCCAAACGGATGATTGATAGATGACTATAAAAGATGATTTATGCTAGGCCGTGCCACGAACGAGACACGGGTTCAAAACTTCACGGACATTTCATAATTAAGTATCTAGTTAACGCTTCACCAGTTTTTGTTCCTACAAATCGAGGAAACACGAACGCAACTCGCTCCCGTAACGTTAGAGCAGAAATCATCTCTAAGCCGGAAAATATCCAGATGTAACGCTAGTCATGGCAGATAAACCTTAACGCGGGTGGTGGTTTACAGTTCGAGAACTCTGTCACACAAAAAACTCATTTTTAGGGTTCCACTTCCAAACCCAAAGGGTAAAACGCGTCGTGTGTCTGTCTGTCACCAGAGTGTATATCGTGAACCGTGATAGCTAGACAGTTGAAGTTTTCACAGATGATGTATTTCTGTTGCCACTATAATAAGAAATACTAAAAACAGAATAAAATATATATTTAAGAGGGGTTTATAAATATTTGGCTCCCATACAACAAACATGATTTTTGGCCGTTTTCTTTGCTCGATAATAATAACGAAGACAGGTAGACGCTTGAAATATTCACAGAATATTAAGTTGTATATTCACTTTAAAATAAATAATTTAAATAAAATAAAATAAATATTTAAGGTGGGCCCCATACAACAGACTTGTATTTTTTGTCGTTTTTATAGATAATGGTACTGAACCCCTCGTGCGCGAGTCCGACTCGTACTTGGCCGGTTTTTTATTAATTGCTAGCTCTAATCGTTCTTCTTGCCAATCATAGTACCTCATACCTACCTTATATTGTTTCCAGATTTGACTGCAAAAAACGTAGATATAAGTACTATTTCCCTCGTTCCTCCTTGGACATACAAGCAATGCGCTCGGCCTGCGCCCTTCTTGTTGGCTCGCATGACTATCGCAATCTGTGTAAGATGGACGTCGGCAACGGTGTGGTACAGTTCCGCCGAGATATACTCACCGCTGATGTGTTGCCGGTGAATTATATGAATGGGGAACTACGTGAGTCCATTTTTGTCCTTAAATATTTTGACAGTTTTGATAAAGCGGCATAGTTCAAAGGTACTACAGCGCCATCTATGACGAAAATTAACATCAAAACTTTGAATCGCGATATTCAAGATATCCGTGAGTGACGATCATTTAGAAAACCCGACTACAACCGTCGGACAGTAGGCCACAAGACACGACACCCGTCTGATTGGAGGATCCTTCCTTTTCTATAGGGGCTGAAGAACTTTACACCCTGTTCTTCATATCCGTAATATATTAATAGTTGACCGCTTACACCGCCAGCGAGAACTCAGTCAAACATGTAACTCCATGATGAATGGCCAATCATTCAGATACTTTCTCTTCATTTTCCAGCCACCTCCATGTACTACCTTCTGATTGAAGGTAACGCTTTCCTCTGGCACCAGATCCGGTGCATCATGGGAGTTCTACTGCTCATTGGTGAGGGGAAGGAGTCTCCTGAAGTTATAAGTCAGTTATTGGATGTAGAGACGTATCCTAGGTATGATATATATATGGCTATCTGCTACGATCTATAATATAGATCAAAGATATATAGATTCTATATAATTCTTTCGCCTCATCCACGTTCATACATCTGGTCATACAAGCACGCCGGTTTCGAGTACTATGCAGCCTTTTCTGAAGAAAATCACTAATAGTCTGGACACCATCGACAATTTCAACTGTCCTCTTCTAAATTGTATCATATCTCCCTATACTTCGTCAATTTCTTTTTCTCTTTTCCGATATTGTTGGCTGGTAATTAACTTTTTTTAATTTAAGAATTACCCATAGTTTTTTTTTAAATTGGTTACTATTTTTTGTTCGGTGTTTTCTTTTCAAAATCAACTGATTCGATTCTTGGGATTTGAAAAAAAATGGCAGTTTTAGGTTTTATCGAAATCCGTATGTACTTCTTTAAGTATTTATCTGTACAGTAGAATCTCACTAATCCGGCACTATTAAAAACCAGAGGGTGCCGGATTATTGGAATGTTCGGATTATTGGATTGAAAAGAAAAATTCCAAGAAGAAAATATAATGTATTTATTGTGTTGATGTTCGACCCATTTTTTTATAACTGTAACATATCTCACAATTAACTAATTATGTAGTTTTAAAAAACCCTTCACGACGGAGCGCATACGCAGTGCATGGCGTAGAGAGGGGCGAGATAGGCGCAGGTTGAGGGTGCCGGATTATTGGACGTATCGGTCTATTGAAGTGCCGGATTAGTGAGATTCTTCTGTATTTCCTATTGTTATGATAGTATCGTCATCCAAGTGTTCGTCACTTGAAAAGACCCCATGTAAGTCACTCTTGAGCAATATTTCATGCTTCTAGTCTAGACATAGCAGTTTAGGCTGATCAGTGACAAGTGAATGTCTAACCTAACATGACACTTAAACATAACTGACGAAATGTGGCTGTACTATTAGGTACACCTCTACCAAACCGTTCGGGTATCACAGGCGTGATGTTTGCATTTTTCCAGAAAGCCGCAGTATAACATGGCGTTAGACGTACCTCTGAACCTATTCCACTGTTCATACGACTTGCCGGGCTCCGGCTGGAGGTATGACAGACAACAGTTGGCGGCAGTCTTGGCCCAACTGCAAAGCGAATGGACCCTACAAAGCATCAAGTTGGTATTCTTTCTTACAACTACACATAATCTATATAGGTCAGTGGTTCTTAACCAGTGGTCCGCGGACCACTGGTGGTCCCTGAAAACACCACAAGTGGTCCACGGAGCCATCCTAATAAATAAAATAAGTGACAACGAGTCAATATAATGCGGACGGTGCGAGCAATTGGCAGTCACGAAAATCTCGTTAAATCTATTAAATTGTATGCGTGTTTTATTCCTTTTTATATAAAACAACCCTTTATTTAGTTACATTTAGGTACTGTATATCAACCATTAAACCAACTGGTCCAAGAAATTTTCTCAAATGGACCATGACTAAAAGGTTAAGAACCACTGATCTAGGTTATTATGTCTGCCAACGTTATGTTAGCGCCTCACATATGAGACCTTCCATCAAATATCGAGCTCCTCCGTGCCTTGGAAAGCACGTTAAGCCGTTGTTCCCGGCTTCCAGTTTAACCGGATGCAGCTTAATACCAGTATTTTACATGGAGTGAATGCCTATGCTTATAAAATCTCCTCAAGACACAGACTTTCGAGCCACTAACTACGTGTAACGGCTTAACGTGCTTTCAGAGGAAACTCAGCATGTAATGGGTGGTCACCCATCCACGGTTCAACTTAGGCAAGCGCGACTTAACCTGAAGTTCGACCCGAGTGGCTGTTATTACTTAGCTACGAGCTCTGTTTAGTGAAGTTAAATTACATGTAATACAGCTTTATTTTATACGTTTCAGGACAACAATGGTAACGGAAGTAATCAATGAGATAGAGAAGCAATATTTGAAGCTGTGTGAGACCGAGACGGAAGTTACGGATATGGTTATAGGTTACACAGACTGCCTGCTACAGGGTGTTAAAGCAAAAGTGTATACGCCTTTGCTGAAAAGGGTCACATGTTGTAAGTATAGTTGTACAGTCACGACCAATAAAAACTATATAAGGTCCTATTAAAATAGATGGACAAACGTTTAGAAATCATACAGACCACCAAAAGAAGGGCAATGGTAAAAAAATATAAGAAAACCCATAAGATACTTACAAGAAAAAAAAAACAGGTAACGAAAATACTCAAGATTTATTATTTTAGGTCAAAATAAAATCACTTCAATCAGTGTTTTTTTGCTTGGATATCTTTGGTAAGACGTACTGAACACTGTTAAAATTTGTCCATCTATTTTAATGGGACCCTATATACAAGGTGCAAAAGGACACGAACGCTTAACCGATTCGTTGCGGATGACACGACAGTCGTGTCATCAATTTTTTTAACGCGTGGCGTTTGACGCGAGATTTTTATATCTATTAACACTCCTTCAAATTTAGTTTTAGAAGGGTTTACCCAACACAAAACTATCATTGTTTTTCACGTAGAGCAAGCCCGTGGCCTTCGTTTCTGGATATTCTTTAGATTTTAAAAAATCAGTGGTTTACAACCTTTTCCAGTTGCATTATTTTTACGACTATAACATACTTTAATAGGCATTATTATGTATTTAAAAATTAATAATGATATCCTAGTATAAAGTTTCATCGTCATCGATCTCAGTTTCAGGAATGTAGAAACTTGTTTAAATTTAATTCTTAAAATTATAAATGATAATACATAATTATATTAATTAGAAGTGATAGTGCAATCGAATTATACACTACACAGGTTTCTTAGTGCGACGCGATTAAAAAAAAAAACAAAATGGCGGATGGGGACTATGCGACGCTCCATACAAAAAATTTCAAACCCTTTATTTCATTAAAATTAAGTTAACCTCACCAAACGCTTACAAATGACTGCAAACAGTTGTTCTGCGTTACGTTACGTCTTACTCGAAAAGCAATTTTATTTAATTAACGAGATTTGACCTATTCCTGTAGCCCACTTTATAAAAGAATAAACAATATTACAAAAGGTTTTAGTTAAAGTGACTTTATAATTCAGATGTTTTAACATCTGAATTATAAAGTCACTTGCCATCCATTTCATGGAAAACACGTAGATAAGCCACTCAAAAACCGCTTAAAACAACGTATCCTGCAGTACACTTCCTTGGTTTGATGTAAACTGAACTCAATCAAGTATAAATCAGTGAAAAAACCAAAGAAAGTATTTTTTTTTATACACATGATGATGGCTGATGGCACAATAGGCGTGCCATCATCTTCTATGGCGTTAGGCACGCCAGTCGTGTCATGACATAATAGGCTAGTTGACAAGGTCAAAAATAAAATATAAAAATACGTAGAAATAAGGCCACTCATCTTAAAAACTATCATCACCGTACAGAAATTAAATATTGGGGACAATATAATTGTAAAATTGGATTTACTGATAATAAGTATTACATTTGATCCCAAATAAGTATGACGTCACAACGTGCTATTTCATACAAATCACGTACACATTTTGCGTTTTGACAGTTCATAAAAAACTAACTATTTTGACTTCCTGTCACATACCCTATTGTTCACCGCCACAGCAAAAAAATTTCGAAACTGAGTGCCGCAATGAATCGGTTAAATGGTTACCATGTATTCAGCACATCATTCTGACCCCTTCTCCCCACCCTTATAGAAATCTTTCATCTGTAGTATTTTTTTTAATCAGCTGTCACTTTTGTAGGTAGCAGCTTATTTTTTTTAATAACCGACGAAAAAATTTTAGGTGGGGGGGAGGATTCAGAATGATATACTGAATACACGGTTACCAATTTAGCATCAGGGTTCATTCCACCCTGTATACATAGCAAAACTCAATTCTTTGATTGATTTTGTCCTACTATATTGAGTAACGTTTTGCGTTTTCAAGAACATAATATTTTGGAAACCATACTATTACGAATCATGTTCAACGAAGAAAGATATTATTTTGCTAAGTATTTACATTTCATTTTTAGTGAATGTACAGTCCACATCAACTTACCACAAACTGTCAAACTCCAAATCATTTTCAACCATAAATGATTTTAAACTGTAAAATATATTAAGTTCAAAATTGAATGAGAAATTTTGGCAGTATGTGGTAACTTGATGCGCTGGCAATTGTACACGGATCTTTTGGCGCGAGGCCCATAATCAGAACCAGCACCATCATCTATTTTTTTTCAATAAAATTTCCACTGTTAATTACACATAATATGTTAAACAACGCCCTCTTTTTAAGTTGATTGTCTTTTCAGTTTTAAATGAACTCGCATTGTCTTTTCGTCTATACAAATTGTGCAATATAAATTAATGTAATTCTGCCTTGTTTGACCTATTTTGTTGATTTGGAAGCTTTCCTGAAACCAACCAACCATATGACCGGGCATAAAGTACTGCACGCTTCTTTAAATGACATTGACAGGACGTAGGGCGCTATTCGTAAACATTTGTGGTATGGATAAGGCTGGTTAAAGCTGATTGTAGATGGTATGTCCATAGCTTAGTCCTAATCTGACCAATGAGGTCATGCTATTTTGATATTTATAATGACATTGACAGATTTTTAACCAATGATGATGCTTGGTACAAGCTATGTTAGCGATGGCTGTGTCAGTTTGGTTCTACAGCCATTTCACAGTTATTTACTAGTTCTTAACCTTAATGCAAATAAAATAAAGGTCATTATGACCTTGAGAGACTTGTCAGTAGCAGCAACCTCATGTTATCGAAAGTAAGGCGCAAATAAAGTAACTATGACGACTGTACATACCACTTTGGTTCTGTGTCCTTTCAAGTTGACAGGTATCATGACCTGTCACGTCTGTGATAGCACCAAGAAACTTTTAAACAAACTGTAATGAAATGATGACATGCAACTCAAAGCATTCCGAGCGAGAGAACTTAGAGAGTGAAAGTCATCTCTTTCTAATAGGGTATCCAATATTTGCATTTTTTTTTCATATTAACATTTTGTTTGTAATCATTCCATTTAGTATTTAAGTTCCTTGGATAGCACCGACCATCGCACCATGAGGTCCAGACTCCAGGGAAGCGGAGACAACCACAGGAGATACGAGAGACGCGATGTAGGTTTCAACCGATGTGATTGGTTGGTTTCCGCGCATCTCTTCGCTCCGCTCGACTCTGCTTTGCTGGAGTCCGGGCCTAAGCCCTTTTTTATAATGTTGATGATACCCTAAAAATGAACCTGTAATTGTTACAGCGAGCTTAGAAGAGAAAATCGAGCACTACAAGAAAAAAAGAAAATTTGCTGATCCAGATGAAGATATGAAATAAACTGAAAATAAATATTTTTTACTAACTTGTAATTATTTTTTGTTTTACTTTATGCCCTTTAGACTGACAATGTGACTAAGACCTAAAGAATATAAGAATAAGGACGAGATCCTCTGATTTTAGTCGGCCAAATAAAATTTGTGTTTCATGCTGACAAGCTTGTACGAAAATGGACATAATTTTGATGTTTCACATCATAACGATTACATACCTTAGCTAATTAAATTCCAATAGCGGTCTTGGAAATCTCATCCCTGCTTGACCTGTAAAACTTAATTCAAAATATTGATCCGCGTGACAGATTGGTGAACGATCCATTTTCAAATCTTATAATACCATAAAATATTTATTTCACGCTCGCTTTTCAACCTTTTATAAAAACTAATAGGTGTGACCCTATCGCCATTATTATGATCATCTCATTATTAAAATAAGGCCATTGAGCCACTGCACTATTAAAAACCACGCAAACGACCTCAAACAGTAGCGGGACTATTTTGTGCCGTAATTGTCTTGTCTCCGTAATTATTGTGGCATTGTAGGTATATTGCACCTATATTGCCTGTGCGTAAACCGGCCGCGGACGGCGAACGGCGAATGCTATCACACGTTATTTCTTGAACAGTATTAGAAGGCCGCTGCAACCGGACAGCAGTCTTCATACCGCGTAACAGTTTCGACACAGAAAAACTTGGATATCCTCGCAAATGCTATAGTAGTAAAACAAAACGCAGCTCTAATTTTTTTTGCGCCAATTTTTATTAATAATCCGACTAAATCATAATGCCGCGTTTATATAAACGCCTGTTCCGTATCCGTGTTCTATTTTTTCGATCGGGTAATATAATTTTGACAGTTCGATGAAAATATTTACGTGACGTGACGTTTGTGAAAAACTTTTATTGAACAGCGAGTTTTTATTGGGAAAGTAAAATACTGGTGACTTTAAATGTTTTATAAACGTATTAAATTCGTGTTGTGAGTGTATGGATATGTGTCGTAAATATAAACTTTTGGATTGCAATTTTATGGTGTGTATTTTAATTTCTAACATTTCTGTCCTTTTTTGTAAAATCATTGTAAGACCGAACTTACTGCGTTTTTAATTATTAACGTAATAAGAACCCCTAAGTTCTTGTATATTATTAAAAAAACAGTTATTAAATTAATTTATGACACAAACCTCGTTAAATCCTCTTTTAGAGAGATTCAATCTACTAAACATTGTATTGTTTATAAATAAACAATTTGCAGAATTCTTCCGAAAACAAAAACAAAACACAAACTGCAACTTTTAAAAAAGAAAGTGCTAGTCAAGCCCAGAAGTTTGAGAAAAATTCAAAGTGGGTCTAAAATGTTAACTAGATAATCTGGTTGGAAAGAGTGAAAGAGCATTACCTAGTACTGGTATGACAGTTAATAGAGACTTAAATGGAATAAGATTTTTAATAATTTAAACCAACACAAAATCAATTGTGATAATGGTAGAGGAAGATTTATTTATTATTTAGATGAGATGATCAGGAAGATAGAGGAAGAGAGAGAATGGTAGAGGAAGTACAGGAACAAAATCATCTGATCACCTTAACTTAGTTGGCAAACCACAATTTTCTAGAATAGCATCTATGTCCACTGCCCAACTTCACACACCGCTGGGCTAAAACCTCTTTACTTGGATCAATCCCCACCCTTGTTTATGTTACTCGGGTTCTACCTAAGATGGAAGCAATGACGTCCACTCATCTGGCAGATGGTTGCAAACACAATAAATTTGATTTGCCAAGTCACAACTGAATAATGCTTGGATTAGTCATCTTTGAATTATTATAGGACAGGTAGTCAAAGCGATACCACCACTCATAAAAAAAACTGAAATTTTTAAAATTTTGGTTTTTGTATATTTTAAATTGGCAAAAACTGGCGCAGAACCGGAACTGATGGATAGAATAGAGAAATTCTTTTGCAGGTGTGGGCTAACTATAATATGATTTATATTACAATTTGTTCCTTTATTCATAAAATAAAATAAATTAAAAAGGTCTGTTTCAGTGTATATTGCGTTATTGGGTATTTACTTTTTAAATTACGTAGCCTGAATATTTTATAGAATCTTTATGAAAATTGGGATCGTCAAGGTATATCCGTGTGGTAATGATCACAAAACACTAGTTCATCATTTCAGCCCGAAATGTCCAGCAGTGGAATTGCCATAATCACCACACTTGGCAGGGTGGTTGGCGATTGCAGTACGATTGTTACAAAGGCACAGAGAATACTGCTGCCCATTCTCTGGTTAGTCCCTTAGTCTCCTCTTACGACACCAACGGCAAGATATGGGATGGTGGTATTCTTTACGTCCAACACCATACAGTACATATCATTATCTAGTTTATTATGACTATAGTATGAGATTTGTACATTATTGAGTTCAGTTCAAAAATAATTGTATTGACTAAATAAGGAAATGGGCAAGAGGATAATGAAATAAATAATATATTTTACCTTAAAGTCGATTAAACGCCTTGTTTCCAAATCCTGTTCTGTTGATTTAGAAGAACAACAACTGGGTACTTAATTGCAAACGCAAGATAGTTATTAAATAAAATTTAATACAAGCCTTAAATCTTCTAATATATAAATTTTCGTGTCGCGGTATTTGTTACCAAACTCCTTCGAAACGGCTCAACCGATTTGTATGAAATTTTGTGCGCATATCGGGTAAGTCTGAGAATCGGCCAACATCAATTTCTCATACCCCTAAATGATAAGGGTGACCCACCCCTAAATATTTTTTTATTTTTTTTATTTGTAGGTAGTAGATCAATTCGAATTCAATATTCATAGTTGACAGGACAAGGTCTGTCGGTTCGGCGAGTAACTATATAAAAATATATTTTAATGATTCCAATTCTGCTGCATCTAACCAAAGAAAAGGAATAGTTTTGCCCGACTGAGTCAAAGTTTACCTACATTTTAAATAGAATATTTTTTAGGGTTTTATTTATTTGAAAATGTAAGTCTGTATGTATGTTAGCCTTAAGTCTGTATGTTATATGGAGCAACCCTATTGCCATTCCCAAATCTGATACATTGGTGAAATTGCCTACGGAAAACCCCAATAATTCATTACCTAACCTGAAGAATCAAACAGTGGACATCACATTCAGTAGTCGCACTTACAACCAATAGTTTTGACAATTTAATAAGTATTTGAATTTTAATTAGTAAGCCAATTTCAATAATACTATCGTGTGAACTTTTAGGTGTGGCTTGCGTGTTTTTTATTTAATATGAATTTGGGCCATTGCATTGAAATGAAACCACACCTTGCATAATCCATACATAAATAATAAGAAACTTCTACTTGCGATTTATAGTTGCACAGTACGGGGCAATATAGGAGCCCCTAAGCTAAAGAATATAAGCCGCATGGGTCAAGCAACGCTTACCGAGGCCGATCAGTTGATGGGTGACCGTCAATCAAATATGGAGACACCTTCGTGCTTCGGAAAGCACCTTAAGTTGTACAGGGGTGCGGAGTAGTCAGAGGGTCGAAAGTCTAACCAAGAGGTAACGTGTTTACTAGTAACTGGATAGTCTAAGTTAGATAGGCAGTCGCCACATGTAAAATACTGCCATTCAGCTGTATCCGGTTAGACTGGAAGCCGACTCAAACATATTCAGGAAAGGTAAAGCAGAAAATGAGAATGGAGCAACATTATGGCTGGCAAATCGAGTACATAGAAAAGTTCACCTTTGTGGAGTGTCGCTTGACTTAGGTACCAACTAATAGTAGGCACCTGGTAGGGCTACCTTTTTTTTCGGATGGGAAATCATCAAATGAATTCTTCCCGCTTTGGGCAGAGCGGAAGGGAGTGTCAGACTTGTACTGACTAAAACCCATCCATGTTCCTTCCTTGCCCTTTGTGTTCCAGAGCCGCAGTATCTTTTTGGAACAGTCTCGCAGCCCTGGCAGGGGGCAGGGCTACCTTAGTTTAATTTCGCTTTTAATTTTATCATCATCATCATCATTTCAGCCGAAAGACGTCCACTGCTGGACTGCCACTCCAGAACTTTTCGGCCCCATCGACCCATACCCTATCAGAGGTACCTATAGCCAAACATAAATAAATTATATTTTTCTTTTGTTCCAGATTCGAAAACTCCAAGGATGACCATTGAACAGTCTAAAAAAGAACTCTTATAAAAAAAAAATCCTAAAATGTGAAACAAATGACTGTTTACAGGCCAGTATTCTTAATTTAAATAATACAACTTTATTTTATTGTTAATATGTGATCATTAAAACCTTTTTACTTAGTAAGTAAAGGCCAGTAAATGCCAGTAATTAAAATAATCATAATAGGAATATAATGAATAGTTATGATTCTGCAATGGAGTATGCTCAACCATTGTTTTGTAAGTATATTTTTTGTTCTTTAACTAATAGTTACGTAGCTGCTAATTATAATATTTATTAGATTCATAATTTCAGCTTCATTAAAAACGTTTCTCGGTAGTCTAGTCATTTCAGTGGTCACAAGCACGACTGCTAAGCATGCGGTCCTGAGTTCGATTCATTATCACAGACTCGACGCTCACGCCACTCCGACTTGAGGCACTGTCAAACATTTACTTAAAAAAAAGTTAGTGAATATTGTGTGAATGTACGAGGGTCATTCAATAAATACTTAGCCTACAAAAAGTAAACGAAAATTTTAGAAAAGTGGCAATTTATTTTTCAACATAGTCTCCTTTTGTTCGATACACTTAGCCCAGCGATGCTCCAACTTTTTTAACCCGTCCGAAAAATAGTTTTTGTCAAACTCTGCAAAATAGGCCTCCGTGGCGGCGATGACCTCCTCATTTGATCCATATCTATTCCCGGCGAGTGATTTTTTCAGATTAGAAAACAGAAAGAAGTCACAAGGGGCCAAATCTGGAGAATACGGTGGATGGGGCAGCAATTCGTAGCGTAATTCGACCAATTTGGCCATGGCAACGGCAGACGTGTGAACCGGTGCGTTGTCGTGGTGAAACAGAACTTTTTTCTTCGCCAGATGGGGTCGTTTTTTCTTTAATTCGGCGTCGAATCGGCCCAATAACTCGGCATAGTAAAGCCCTGTAATTGTTTTACCCTTCTCGAGGTAATCGATGTAGATCACACCTTGTGAATCCCAGAAAACGGTGTCCATAACTTTTCCGGCCGATTTTACAGTTTTCGCCTTCTTTGGAGCACGTTCCCCGGTCTGGATCCATTGTTTGATTGCTCCTTGGTCTCTGGTGTGTACCAGTGGATCCAGGTTTCATCGACGGTCACAAAACGACGCAAAAACTCCGCTGGATTCCGCTTAAACAGCGCCAAACACATCTCCGATGTGGTCTCACGGTTGCGCTTGTTTTCCGGTGTGAGTAAACGCGGCACCCATCGCGCCGACAGCTTTCTCATGCCGAGTTCCTCGTGAAGAATATGATGCACTGTTCCTTCTGAAATGCCTACAGTCTCAGCTAGCTCCCGAACCTTCAATCGGCGATCTACCAATACGAGATCATGGATTTTTTTAATGTTTTCCTCCGTAGCAGCTGTTTTCGGTGCACCTGGACGTGGTTCATCAAAAACCGACGTATGGCCACGTGCAAACTCGTTGAACCAATTCTTGACGGTGGCCATCGATGGAGAAGAGTCACCGTACACAGCATCCAAGCGCTCTTTGATTTCGATGCGCGTTTTCCCTTCCAAAAATAGGAATCGAATCACCGAACAATATTGCTCTTTTTCCATTTCTGTAAAACCGATCGACACGTTCGCTTCCATAAGTTGTCAAATTATAACTAATGAAGGGATTGGAATGAAAATTTGAAAAAAGAATTAAAAAAGAATGTGCTACACTGTGGTAAAACTCTTTTGAAACTACAGCGCCCTCTGGCGATGAGGCTAGGTACTTATTGAATGCACCTCGTAACGTCATGTACGCCATGTTGAAAGTCCCACCGTATGAAATTTTATAAAGCTTATATTTCAGTGCTAGACCTTAACTTGTTTTGAATGTTATTTAAGAGGGTGAATTCTGCTGCGGGCTGTTCGAAAGAGATAACGCGGCCCTGGAACACGAAGGTTGCCCTTTGTGTTCCAGGGCGGGAAGGAACATGGATGGGTTTTAGTCAGCACAAGTCTGTCACTCCCTTCCGCTCTGCCCAGAGCGGGAGAAGTCGTTTGATGATTTTCCATCCGTAAAAAAAAAGGAGGGTGAATTCTGAAGCTCGCAAATAGTTGTCAAATTTAGAGACAGGGCGCACTTTGCACAGCATTTGAACAATAGAAGACTAGTTATAAAGGGTGTAAACAGACTCTTCACGAAGCCAGCATTATGTACATCAAACTAAGTAACTTTAATCAAAAATTTGTGCTGGGAAACGACTTTTTTTTTGGGCTGAAAAATCACGTTTTACAGTAGGACTCAATGTAACGCACTCAAAACAATGTGCTAATGGATGGATTGAATAGTAAGGGGGTCCTGGAGGTGTTAAAGTAAAAATCTTACATTAAAAACATGTAAACATGTATTTAAAAAAAAACTTGTAAAAAAAGGTGGAACTTTGACCCCCAATATCTCCGTAACTAGATGGTTCCCAGGTATGGGCTAGGAAAAAAAAAACGCAATGACGGGGAGAACAAGTGCCTTTCGGCTTCGTTAAGAGTCTGTTTTCACCCTTTATATCGTTGCTGTAATGGCACGGTTAACCCCCCCCCCCCATTCGCGTTCTTCCATAACCCTTTCTGTCACTCAGAATCCTTCCTAGCGAGAAAGAAGCAGCTACAGAATCGCCACATCTTGAGACTGTTAACGTCACCGACACATGATACTGGTTTTGGTCAGATCTGAAAGTATAAATACTGTTGACCAATGGATCATGCATGGATCATCATCATCATCAGCCTATAATGTTCCCACTGCTGAGACACAGGCCTCCTCTCTAAGAGAGGGAATGGGCTATAATCCACCACACGGGCCCAGTGCGGATTGGTAGATGTCACATGTCTTCGAATTTTTTCCTCACGATGTTTTCCTTCGCCATTTTTGAGAGCAGTGGTGATGAAATAAATTACACAAAGTAATGCGCCTGCCTGGGTTTTAACTTACGAACAGTAAGTCGTGGATGGATACTTAAGAGGAAATGTGGGAGGTCAAACGCTCTCGCCTGTTGTCTTTCTGTTTTATGACTCTAAAGCTATGATTTTTTACAGTCAAATAAATATCAACCTCTTCTATGTCCCTGTGTTTTCCATTTTGATCATACATTATAACACAAGAACTAGAACCTTTACAAAATGCTCAAAATTGCCTATTTAGATCGCCTGTCAACAGGGGCCTGGTATACAAATTTGACAACTGTTAATGAAAAACGAAAAATATAGGGACACAGTATATATCCTTCTTATTCAGTTTATGATATATCTCTTAAATTGGTCGAATATTGGAGGAGGAAAAGTCGATAGCCAAACCTCGAATTATGACTTTTTACTATAGTTACCCTTATCGCACCAATGGCGAAATCACGCTCGCGATAGTTTCTTTAAATACCTACCGTGTTTCCTCTTAAAGTACGTGGACGAATGAACCATGCATGGTTCCAAGTCTTACACCATTATTAATCACAAGTACCAATACCTACATTTTTTGAGGTTTAAGTTTGGCATAACAACTCCACGTTTATAGTAAGAAGGGGCTTAGGTCATCGTTTTGAGAGTGCTAATATAATTAATAACACATAGTAAAGCTTAAGTGCCTGACCGTGTTCGATACCACGACCTAAGATACCAAAGCCGGGTCGTTACCACTGCTCCGATTAACTTATTTCATTTTGTCCACCAGCACAAGACAGCAGCATGTGAAGTGAAGTACGTACAAAAGGCGCTTAATGGTGTATATGGTAAGTCTTTCAGTTCACGTTATTATCATTTAGTTCGGGGATAGTCTTTGCCCTTTTTTTTATTTTTCCGGATGGGAAATCATCAAAAGACTTCTGCCGCTCTGGGCAGAGCGGAAGGGAGTGTCAGACTTGTACTGACTAAAACCCATCAATGTTCCTTCCTTGCCCTTTGTGTTCCAGGGCCGCGGTATCTCTTTCGAACAGTTCCGCAGCCCAGGCAGGCATCGGCCCTTGCGGGCGCCTCCCTGTTTGCTGACACCTCTTTGAGGCGCGCGTGGAACACGGCCGCGCCGTCTACACGGCCTGTCGTCAAAAGACGGACGGTCGAGACGCGAGTTAGCCCATTACTAACCGACCACAGGTCCGCGTCTACGGTGGCCGGAAGCCACCACGTGACCCCCGACGCCCAGGGCATCTCCCGCGGCGGCTGGGACGAGAGGTTCTCTCCCTCTCACACTCCGCCACCTCCTTCGCTAGCATGACTGCTTCACAGAAGGACCAGGGCCGGACGCGATAGGTCGCCGCCGCCGATCACCGCTACGAGGACACGGCGGTGCTCCGCCCAAGCGGGGCAGACCTCCACCGTGTGCTCCACCGTGTCCTCTGGGCGATCCTCGCAGTGATACCACCGATAGCCTTTGCCCTGACGTCTTTATTAATAAAAGCGAAGTAAAGCTATAACCATGAATAGCTTGAGAACTGCGCTCAAAAGCTTCTCATTGCAATGGGAGAAATGTCGTTTAAATCTGCTGATCACGTTTATTTGTGTTTGGAGAAATTCGACCTGAATTGTGCTATTTTTATAACATACAATCCCAAGTTTGTAAAGGCAGGTATATAGAAGGCGAGCCTGTTGCCATCAACAGGGCACCAATCCAGAATGCATGCCGCGCCGTTGGGAGGAGCTCCTTTTGCTGGGCCAGTCATAATCATCATAACAGCAGAAATACGTCCCCTGCTGGACAGACGCAAAATTTTAAGTTTTGCAATTAGAATTTACTTTGAAGCACCCCGTAGTTTCGTAATTGACAGTACGATACCCTTGTCAAGCTGTTCATTTTGCCACTGATCTGCCTGCGGTCGATATTCAGATTGCATTGCTTGGAACAGAGACTAAATCTGTGTTTGCACTATATCACATCTCCCGCGGCGATGGCAAGTCTCCGCCATGACCAAAAAACTGTTAGGAGGCCTATCACTAAAGGGTGTAAAAAAACTCTTAACGAAGTCGAAAGGCACTTGTTCTCCCCGTCATTGCGATCACTTTTAGGGTTCCGTAGCCAAAGGGTAAAACAGGACCCTATTACTAAGACTCCGCTGTCCGTCCGTCTGCCTTTCTGTCTGTCTGTCTGTCTGTCACCAGGCTGTATCTCATGAACCGTGATAGCTAGATAGTTGATATTTTCACAGATGATGTATTTCTGCTATAATAACGAATACTAAAAACAGAATTAAATAAATATTTAAGGGGGGCTCCCATACAACAAGCGTGATTTTTTTTTTCAAGACACCTTCACGACCCCCGTACTATTCAATCTATCCATCACCACAATGTTTAGAATGCGTTACAATGAGTCCTACCGTAAAACGTTATTTATCACCCCAAAAAAAAGTCGTTTCCCAGCAATCATTTTTGCGTATAGTCACTTAGTTTGATATACAGAATGCTTTGTTGACGGCTTCGTGAAGAGTCCGTTTACACCTTGTATAAAGGAAATTCTGTAATACCTGGGTATGACTAAAATTATCTAGTTCCCATGGCCCTAATGAGCTCAATTTCAGCAAGTACGTTAGGTAGGTGTGGCCGTGTGGCAAGCTCTGTTAAAATAGAGCGGTGATGGGTCGACCTTGCTATCTCGAACATCGTGACATGAACTAGTCGTTTAAGGGGGAGCACTATTTTATGTCTTTGATTTAAATGGTCAGCTTAATGGCTTGGCCAACTTTTCAACATGTTTTCTGTCCGCAAAAATAGTAATTTGCGACACGATGAGTTTACTTTCAAGAGAGTCAAGCGGTCGGTCAGTGTAGTCAAATTCTAAGGTAAAGTATGCCCCTAACTGTGTTGTGAAGGTCAGATAGCAGTAACGCTTCATGTAAAATATAGCTGCATCCGGTTAGACTGTGGAATTCACAGTTTGCCAGCTTCTCTGTTCCCCGATCATTATAATCTGGACTCTCTATAGGAATTGACGCGATCAGCAGATCAACATGACGTATGGTAAAACTAAAAAAAAAGTAATGAATTTCCAAGTCAGAGAACAAAAGCTGTTTAATTCATGGTCTGAGTTACCACACAAGATTTTGCGTTTATTATGTTACACCTTGTATGCTCTTGACTTGGTCGGTCCGTGGATGGGTGGGACCATCCATTACATCAAACACTCCGTGCCTTGAAAAGCTTTAATCCTTTACTCGCGTCTGTAATTCGTAGATCTTTGACAGTGGTAACTGGTACTCAAAAGAAAGCCTATGAATATATCTAATCAAGGGGTATCGTAATACCCAGTAACTCTGTTGTGAAGGTCAGAATTCAGATAGACAGTCGCTCTATGAAAATTACTGGTATTCAGCTGCAGCCAGTTAGACTGAAAGTTAACCTCTTCATAATGGGGAAAAGTTTGGCAGATTGATTGATTACGACAGTGAGTTCTTCGCCTTATGAGAAGCAAGCGCATCTAGTTCGTCGTGTTGCAATGCACGATGTGATGTACATTCGGACACGAATATACTTCTTATCGGCCTTCCTCAAGTCTCTTGAATTGTGGCTTCCTTTCTGTTATCTCGTTCTGAAGTTAGGCGAATGATCAATAACTTAACATTAGCCCTGTGGTTATCGAAGGAAGAGGTAGAAGTGTATGGGACACCCACATTACGCTAGTATGTTTAAGTCCGATGGCCATTTTCTTCAGTCAGGCCCAATTGTAGACTCCAGCAGACCAGCACCCCAATTACATAAAAAATATATTTCAATCTGAAGGATTTGAAGGTTTGAATTGTAATATATTTCTTCATATTATGTTCATTTAATGTCATTTAGTATCCACTGAGTGGTAATTTTTGCCCATTGCTCCTCCGACATGCGGCAGACATGCCCAGCCCAGTTCCACTTCAACCTAGCAGCTGTAAGGCCAGCATCAGTTATTTGGGTTTTGTAGCGAAGTATGGAGTTTTTGATGCGGCAGGCCCAGAAGGAGATGTCGGGATGAGCTGGACTCTTTTGCAAAGGATTGGCCTGCAATCGCATTGGATTGGATCGCGAAATGTGGAAGGAGGGAAGGGAGACCTTGGCCCTGCAGTGGGACAGCATAGTCTTATAATAATAATGAAAGTCGTTTCTCTGCTTGACTACACAAACACGCAATTAATGTCGTTGTGAATTGTCATAATTAATAGCATTGGGAATGCGAGTATGTTACGCAATTACACAATTACTGGGATATTTATTTATTTATTTAACACTTCAAGCACAAAGTACAGAGGCGGACTTAATGCCTTAGGCGTAGATATTCCTGCGTGACGGAAGCATGTAACAAAACTTTGCTATACCTGGAAATCAAACCCAGCACTCATCTTACCCGCCCACCACACCATTAAACATTGGTAGTTTTTTAGGGTTCCATACCCAAGGGTAAACGGGACCCTATTACAAAGGCTCCGCTGTCTGTCCGTCTGGCTGTATATCAAGAACTGTGAATGCTAGACAGTTGAACAGATGTTGACAGTTCACAGATGATGTATTTCTGTTAGCAGCAACAGAAATACATCATCTGTGAACTGTCTGAATAACAAAAAATACTGAAAATAGAATAAAATAAATATTTAAGGGAGGCTCCCATACAAGAAATTTATTTACATTTTTTTGCTCGATATTAATAACGGCGACAGGTAGACGCTTGAAATTGATATTCACAGAATATTTAGTTGTATATTGACTTTAAAAATAAATAATTAAAATAAGTATTTAAGGGGGTTCCGTACCGTTGTACGGAACCCTTCGTGCGCGAGTCCGACTCGCACTTGGCCAGTTTTTTTACTCTCAGTTTCTCCGCTCTTATTAAAAGTAATTTACATCCTTGGTGCGTTGTAGCAACTTACATCTAAAATAGCCATATACCTGCCTATTCCTACTATACATCTTCAACTTATAAAGTCGACCGTCAACTCCTACGTAGGCTATGCACGCGGCGGAGAGGTTTGCCACGTTATAGCTGCGCGTTTTTTCTTTGCCATACACGGACCCGCACATAGCGTGACCGTAGGTCGTAGTGGGTGACCCCGCCTGCATGTTCATACAAAGCGAAACTAAGTTCACATGCGTAAATGATAAATGAAGTTCATTCTGTAAATAGGTTTTTACAAACACTTTTACACGTCATTTTTTAAAACTGGATGGGGCCGCTGTTTTGTACCTGATTACTCTGAGAAGAAACAGCCAAAACAAACTCACAGGTCATAGTCTCTTTTATATTCCAGACAGAATCTTGGTCAACTCACATAAGGACAATGCAGATTAGTGTCTGAGACGGTCTTTTGAAGAAAGAACCATACAGATTTGAGTGGACCTCTCCAGTCAGTGCAATTATAGCTCGACTTATAACTCAAGGAGCTCAAAGCGAAGCTCAGCTAAGCGTTGCATAGCTTATGGGCTACTTTGAAGTGGCACCTTTAAACACAAGCTCATCTAGTTACAATCATGTCGCAACCCACGATTTGATGTTCAACCGGACACGATTCGGCCTCTTTATTGACCTTACATCTAATTGTAGGTCGCACCTACTAGTCGCGAGGTCGTCAGTCCTCTTCCTTTTGGATTTGAACAACTAAGATGCAGTGCCGAGTTATCTACGAGTATTTGTGGGCACTGGTATGCGTACTTGTGAGTTTTTGAGCCATTTTCTCAAACCTTAAAAACTTTACCCTTTTTCTAACTATGTTAGGGTCGGCTTCCAGCCTAACCAGGTACAGCTGAATACCAGTATCTTACATAGAGCGACTGCCTATCTGACCTCCACAGCCCAGTTAGTCCTGGGTAATACGTACCCCTTGGTAAGAGTTGTCAGACTTTCAGGCCACTGACTACCTGTAACGACTGTACATACAAACCTTCAAAATTAAATGACGGTGAGCAAACATCTCACATTTACCTAGCGAAAGTGAATAAGGAAGAACTTCTGAATGAATGGAAGTTCTTTAATTTTGTCGATGCATGATGGGAAGTCCCACCGAGCGGCTTATAATAAAGAATCCTCGATGTGATGCCGAGCCGTACAACGTGAGAAACAGGCGGGTCGCTAGTACCTAAATATAAAAAAAAACCTTTCAATATTCTTACTGTTAGGCTCAGGCGCGGTCCCAGCCTAAAACTTTGGGAGGGTCACACAGGGCTGCAGCCAGGAATTTGCTTAGGACGGAGGAGTGTCAGTTGGCGTTTTGGTGGGGGTCATGACCTCTGTGACCCCCTAAGACCGCGCCTGGTTAAGCTGCATCATCCCACTCCTTGGCAAAAAACGCCCAGTCCTTTCGATCCAGGGCTAAGTCGTTGGTTTTGTCCAGCTCGTCTCGCCACTTTCCACAAGATCTTTGCGTCGCCTTCAAGCTGTACCAAGGCGCCACATACTGATTATTTCGACCCACAGCTCATTAAGCATACGGCAGACGTGGCCAGCCCAGTTTAACTTAGCGGCTGTTTGAGCAACGTCAGTAATCTGCGTTAGATTATCAGTAATTATTATTGTTATTAAACAGCTGCACTTATATTAGTAACAAAGGCAGGTAAAGGCTAACTCGTACAGGATGAGTCGTGTCACTAGGTGAAGGCCGTACAAAATGGCGGCGCCACGTTGCGTCTGCGCACGTCTCCCATACTTTTGCACTTTATTTGTATTCTACCTTTTTTTCCCGCGGCTTCGCCGGCGTGGACTTCGGAAACGGGATTTGGAACATGATACCATGCTAAAAGTATGTACAGAATCAGAATACATCTTCATCATCATCATTCAAATTTTTATCGATACGTATATCGACAATAGTTTCCGAGTAAAATGGCTTTGTGACATCCGAACAGATGGGCATGACGAAAAGCCTTTTTGCCATTTGGCAACGGAACCCAAGCATAGGCGGGAAGTTTCCGGCCTACGTCTAAGATGCCCCATCTTAGACATAGGCCGGAAACTTCCACCGATAAAGTAAGATCTTGCAATGCCTGTAAGCTTGTTGTAACAACATACTTCATCATCTAAATAAGACTACATGACAGGTAACCTTGTATGGGAGTGACGTGCATACAGGTGATTATTTTATTTTTTATTTTATTTTTATATAAGCATCAAATAATTAGCTGCCCCATACATTTGGGTCGTGTAGGTATTGAAGTTTCGTATGGGATAGCTGATTAATTTCTGGCAATTACGGTGTTGTTTCCATGGAGAGAGTGGTTCAGTTTTATGTCCCACGAAAAATTACGGTTGAGCAGTGTTGAGTCCCACGAAAAAATACACGTGACTGTCACGTTATTCCATCCCCCCATCGTGATTACTCGTGATTTTTTTCTGACCTACACCCCCTGTTCGAACCTCACGTGGTTAAAGGATCGATTCTTAAAAAAAAGTCAACAATTCCCATACAGCAGTAGACGGACTAATTCGATGCATGTTTGAAATACAAATTTTTTACAAATCCGTTATGAGTTTCTTTGGAAAAGTGGTTTAATATGAGGAGTAGACTCACTTCGGTGAAGGATGCAGGTGATTACATCGCAACCATCTATATCTCTCTACCTCTATGCTCAAAAACAGTCAACAAATTGTCGAACAAGCTCGCTAGCCAAAGCCCCGTACGCGTCGCGAACACATTTACTACATACAGGCAGTAACAAGCGTAGCGTGGGAACGTAACATTTGGGCTTTCACTCGCCGACAGTCACCGGCCAGCTCACGAGCTTGACGAAACTACAGATTTATTGTTAGCTTTCAGCTCGAAAGGAGCTCGTGGCTAAATAATACCAGTCGCTCGGGTCCATCTTAAGCTTAAGCCGTACTTGCCTAGGTTGGTACGTGGATGGGTGACCAACCATTATATGTCGAATTTCCTCTGTGCCTCGGAAAGCACGTTGAGCCGGTGGTCCCGGCTGTAATTTGTAGCTCTTTGATAGTCGTTACAGGTAGTCAGTGCCCCGAAAGTCTGACAACTAGTCTTTTTTTTTTTTTTATTCAAAAGGAACAACAAACAGCTGCAATATAAAACATAGAAATAAGAAATACACAAAACTTATAGACAATATTGCAGCCCACACCGCTGTTCACGGATTAACTGTAGGATACATAACATTGAAAACAATCGCTAGGGTTACAAATACAAAAGAAAAAAGAAAAATATGTAAAATAAAACAGTGTAAAATGGTGTACAGATATTCAAGTCTTACCAAGGTGTATCGTATTACCCAGTACTCACTGGGTTGTGAACGTCAGATAGGCAGTCGCTCCATGTAAAATAGTGATATTCAGCTGCATCCGGTTAGATTGGAAGCCGACCACAACATAGTTGGGAAAAGGCTTGGCAGATGATGTTTCTGCTCGAAAAGCTATTATTTATTTAAAGATTCATATTGCTATTAGTTACACTTATAAACTATGTTAGTAACAGAGTAATATTTTTTTTGTTTTTTTTTTAATTAAAATTTTATGAATCGCCCGCTACTAGGCAAAGGCTTCCTAATATCTGTCCAGGTTTATAAGTGTATTATTTTTTATAATAATGTTGTATTGTTTCAGGATGAGAGGGAGGGCGCGGGGCGTCGCGGAGGCGCCGTGCTGCCCTCTACAATGGAGGTACGTAATCAACATTACACCATGTTATATCGGGGGCGAGCCTTTTGCCATCGATAGGGCACGAATTTTGACTGCGGGCTGCAGTTTACGAGTAAACTATAGAAGTATATGAATTTATGGTGTGCTTTTAATGATACGCTTTTGACCACTAGACCAACGACAACAGCCCGCCAACTAACATACAACACTTTAGTTAGTATGCATCTAGCATAAACTCACACCCTTCCCTAAAGGGGTGGACAGAAACCACAGGAAGCCAACTTAGAAAGTAGCTTTAAGACTTAACAGATTTCGTTGAATTGATTTTGGCGCACAGTTCAGACCATGGTAGTCACTGCCTTGTCAATCATGTCCGAAGTCACGTTCGACACATGAACAGTATTTCTGTAAATCATGGCAAATTGACAGGGTCATCACCTGTGCCAGTTCCCAGGGTCGCAGCGGTTCGCCTGCGGAATACGCTGAAGACACGTTTACCTAACTGTGGTCTTTCAAAGGTTAACTTGTGCATATGCACTGTATGGGATCAGTTTCGCCTCGGTTCATCGGCTCGTCAACAAGGCCATCCATCGGTAATTTAAAAAAAAAAAAACAGCTTTTCCATAAATTTTGACCGTGTAGGTAGCGGGGCTTACACTTTTCTAAGAAACAGTATTATTTTTTAGAATTTTTGTAAGTCGGAATGATTTACTGATCACGTAGTAACTGAAAACGTTTCTGCATCGATGTCCCTTCGGCCCCGTATAAGTTCAGCATTGTGTACGCCCCGCTTGCGGCTAGACTTCGCCCTGCTTACTTACGGCGACCGTCCACCCGCATATGATCAAGCTCGGAGACGATGTCGTTAAGATGCTTTTGAGTACAGTATGGAGTTTCATAGAAAAATTCCCGGAGGTAGTACAAATAAATGTGCGTTAATCTTTAGGCGGAGTACAAAGTCGACCGTCATCTGTAATGTAGGATATGCACGGAGAGGTCTGCCTCGTTAGCTGAGCGGTTCATTTGCTTGTAAGCTGCGCATCCGTGCGTAGGGTGAGAGGCTCGTTGGTAGAAGTACGTCAACATTTGTGGTTTGCTTTAGAGGAGTGGCCATCTTTTACACACAGATACCTCCTCCTTCTACTTCTTCCTAGCTCTATGCCACTTCAGTCGGGGTCGGCTCACTTAATTTTAGGAGTTTCGTCATGCTCCACCACGGAGATCCTCTATCTCTCTTATCTTCAGATATTTGCAATGCTATATTCCCTAAATGTTCCTGGTGTCTTCGCATCGCATGACCATACCATATCTGAGACGGCTCTCGGTTAGTTTCACTGGCATAGAGGCGATTTTGAAACTACCGCGGATATGATCGTTTTATAATTTGTTTAATCGTCATACCGACAACCGTGCCTCGAAAAGCAGTGTAACAGTATTTCGTGAGCTCTTTGACAGTTGTTATGGATACTCAGATGCTAGATAGTCTGACAAGCAATCTTTCGAAGTGGTATGTTACCCAGTAACTCAGTTGTGTAGGTCAGATGGGCAGTCGGTCCTTGTAAAACACTGGTATTCAGCTCGGCCGGTTAGGATTGCACTACACATGTCTGCGTAATGGCCTGAGCAGACCAAATGCGTGAGTGTGGCGTGAGTGTGGCGTGTATGTGACGTGTATGTGACGTGTGCATGACAGGCAACCACGCGCACACTACGTTTACCATAGAGTTTCATTAATACGAATGAACGAATGAACACGGGCGAAGCAAAAGTAATAGCAATGTAAAGATCATAGCAGGTGGTATTCTGCCTACCCTCAAAGGAAAAAGGCGTGAGTTTATGTATTTTATATTGTAATATTAAAAATCTAGAATGAAGAAGTAAGTGAAGGTTGCATTAAGGGTCAACGGGTGTCTTTACGAGCATAAGATGGTCAATAGGCGTGTCCTAACAGCTTATTTAGCGCGTTTACGCAATAATGCTATATTAAAGTAACGCATTTTGTCCTTTTCATTCCTTGCCTTTTTCCTGAACCTGTTAATGTTTTTTGCCCTATTGAAGGTGCGGTCAAACCGGATTTGGGACACCAGACTTTTAGCACATTATCTGTCAAAGTTTGGTCCAGAGTTCAATCCGTCCGGGCTTACCAAACTTTCATTGGAAACAATGTGAGCGTATTTTATTTACGAAATATTGGCATGTGGCCGGAAACTGTTCAGTCCTGATGCAAAACGTCATTCCGTTGAGGTTACACCCACTGATATAATTATTATAACCCAATTTGCAAGTATTGTAGAGTTTTACAGACCATAAACGTTTTAATAATTCCATAACTGTTCTCAAATGCATGGGAGATACTCCTTGAGATAAAAGCTCGGAGCATTCTGCATCGCAATGAAATAAGACTGAAGATAAATAATCGATTCCATATCAAATCGAAATCGGGAATCGCTAACGGACAGCAAAATGCAACCGTTGCAAAATTCACTCCAAATAAATTCTAAATTTAAATGGACCAATGCGATACATCGATTTGAATATGGAACGTTGGAACAGACCAATCGTAATTGATCTATTGATTTGTCAGTTATCTGATTGTGCGACGGGATTGGGCGATTGCGAAACGTTTTCTATTCGGCTCCTGCTCGGGAAAGTCCGGCTTTTATAGCGGGTTGTATACAGTTACGTGAGTGGGATGTTGCTTTATGTTAGTATTAATTAAATTAAGGCAGTCAAAGCCGTGAAATATGAGGTAATATAAACTAGATTTGTATTACGAATGCCTTTCTGTTATACTATTTGTAAGCGGTAACGCAGGACCTATTTAGGTACCCATTAATCGACTGTCAATATTAACTATACCCCGAACTTATTAAACATTAATGCTCGTTTTCACGTCTCTACTTAACAGGCTATTAGATTTTAAACTTTCGGCACTAAACCTAGCGTGGAAAATCCAGTAACGCGTTTTTGTACTCATTAATTTAGCTCTCTTATGCGTTCCCTGTGGTGAAATATCCACATTAAACATGTTGATATATTTATTCCTCTCTTTCTTAAAGTTAAAAACTTTTGTCTCATCTGACAACATGTTTCGTCGACGTTTTCGCGGCGTGAACGTTAATAGAAGACCTACGCTGAAGAAACGTTAGTGTGAAGCGCTTTTAGTTCTCTCGCAAAGAATCTTTTGCATCTGCATTTGAGTTGCCAAATGTATTTCTACAACTATTTCACTTTCACGTATTTACTATTGAGGTATCTACGAGCTCCAAATGCCATGCATTAGGTTATATTAGGCGTATAGCCCACAGAGCACAGAATCGCCGCGCCGGCATAGTGGCAGTGCCTAAATCTAATTATTTATTTCCTAGAATATGGGTGGTTTGCTAGAAGATGGCTCATGAGGTGACAAGTTCTTTAGACCTTGTAAGTCATAAGAAAATAAAAGTATTTGTGCCGAAAGTGCGTTAAGCGCACAACTTCTGTCATGCGTAAACCTCGTTAGTTTCTATACGGCATTTGAATCTAAGCATAAATATATAAAACACAAATATCAAGAAAATGAAACATTTATATGGCAGATGTGAGTGGAAGCGCCGGAAGAGGAAGTCCTAGGAAGATATACACCAACCGCATTGGTGATAATCTTACGCACGGTCAGGCACTTAGAACATGGAAAAAGGAGTATGGAAGAATCGTAGCAAATGTTCGCTAGTTTCTGCCTAACCCAATGAGTAAAAAGCGTGAGTTTATGTATATAAGTGCACTGATCAAATGTTGAAATGAAGGCATTTTCACGATGCGCCGTGCTTTAGAACGGCTGCTAAGGCGCGGTCGATTTCTTAATAGTGTCGGCAACTCGGTAACATCCTCGCAAATTATGCAATGTCGACCGAACTGGGTGAAACGAAGTCTAATGCTACGCCTGTCTTGGAAATAAATGGCGAGAATTTATTCAAGACACATTTTTTTTGTGGTTTGTCACAAAAATGAACGGTTTCATACAAAGGTGCAATGTCTACACGGTCCTAAATGTAATGTTGGATTGAATTTTTAGTCAAATCTAAAATTATGCGCTGAATTCATGGTAAAGTTTTCGGGTCGGTATCCATTACAGTGTGAATCTAACAAAGTCTTGAATAACTGACTGACCCATGATAGCCCAGCCCCAAAGCCACCTAGCAAGCTACAGAGTAGATCCCTTAAGGACAGATTTTTCGAAATTCTCTTAGTATACATTGCGGCCGAAATCGCTGCCAAGGTGTTGGTCTGTCTCAAACAAAAGTAACACTAAGGAACGTCGGACTGGTAAAATGGGACTGCACTTCGGCACAAATGTCATGTAGACTTGAAATCGCTCTGTGACAGATATTGTGCGCTCAGTACGATTTAGGGCTACGAATTTTAAAAGCACTGTCGTGATGCCATCTCTAGATGCTGCTAGTACGGTGATTTTCTGTTCTATGAGACTTAAGACTTAATTTAAGTACCTACACAACTGCCTACTTCTTCAAACATAGGTGTTATGTTATATCTTTCGAACAACCGGTTTCATGCTTCTCAAGGAGCGCCTCGCGGTTCATAAATTACTGTTTTCCTCCGCATATGGTAATTTGAAGAGGAAAATCGTCGTTTCCTCCGCTTTGAGTGATAGGCGTGGCAGCTGGGCGCGGCTGTTTTCATAATCGGATGTTGCTGCATCCTCAGGAGATTCACGCATTTGCGTAAAACATTAGTTAACCTTAGCAGTGGTGTTCTGGTCGTAACAGCCCTGACTTCCGACTTGTAGACAGTGGTTCTAACACGTCCAGCCAGGCGTATTACTTTGCGTAATTTATTTCAACACAACTACTCCCAAAACAGTGAAAGAAAACATCGTGTAGAAACCGGCATGTCCTAGAACGGTATTTTTGAAGATGTGACATACATCCATTCGGCACTGGACGCACGTGGTGAATTATGGCCTACTCCCCCTCAATTAAATAAAGCCTAGTCCTTGCAGTGGGCACGCTAAAGCCTGATAATGTTTACGTTGTGTCAAGAAAACTCGATAATATCCTGAGAGCATAAGGGTTGTAGTGGCGTGCTAGGGCGCGGCTCATTTCATAAGCGGATGTCGGCGCCATCTTTAGGCACATGCTCCACCGCTGCCGGTTAGCGAGAAGCGAGTGATGCTTGCAAAAATCGAGTTGTACAGTCGCGCAGAACAGTCAGCGATCAACTGTTCTGCGCGATCTGGTGTACTTTTGCTGAGCGAGAAAATAGTCGATAGCTACCATGTTGGGTGTGGCGCTGGTTATTTAAGCCGTCTACACGCTATGCCAGGGCGACAATAACAAAATCACAATATCTGGGGTGGTCATAGTATTGATGTTATGCGTTACTGTCCCCGACATAAAGCTGGACTAAGACATGTGGATAAGCATAATCAGCCCATAACGTTTCACTAATGGGACACAGGTCAGAGGCCCACACTGTTTTTTGGCTTCCGAGCCTGCCTTTGACTTTGACTTTGCTTTGCTTTCAGTTTGCTTTGCCTTTGCTTTATCCTTGGCTGATGAGGCTTTAAGGGTATGAAGAACAGGGTCTAACGTGTAAAGTTCTTTATCGTCCATAGAAAAGGGCGGTAGTCTGATGGGCTACTGACAGTTATTGTGTGTGCCTTTTTGTATATCGTCTTCACTCGCGGAAAACTTTAATATCGCAATTCAGGATTTCGATGTTAGTTCTTCATTTGCTTCATAGATGTCGCTAGCGTTCTTTTTGTCGACTACAATCTCTTTTAGTCTACCTCTACTACGTCCTAGTATCGATATCTTGTATGCCGTGTATTCATCCTGTCTTGCCCGCAAACCTCACGACAGTGTAATCAGCTCATAATTAGGCCTGTGCTCACTCAGTGATTGATAAAAATCGTGACGTTACACAAGTGTGAAGGGGCGTGTCGACGCGCTGCGTACGCGCAACTGCGCAACTATGTGGTCTACTGCGGTCACAGTTACAGCGGATAGGTATATACAACTTTTGTTAAAAAATAAACATAAGGCTTGAATTCTCAAAAACAGTTGGGGTCGGAAAAGTTTGTTATATAACCATTGTAAAAATTGAAGAAACCTGAATTCAAAATGACAGTTGTAGAAAGATTTCTATGTAAGATGCTTTGTCAAAAATGAATAAAAGATTCGTCTTTTCTTCGTAAAAATCAGAGAAGTTGTCAGGCTATGCGTGCTGGAAATGTACGTATGTGCGTAACACATTTAGGACGAAATGTCCGTAACACATTTAGGTACCATGGCAATGCCTTTTTTTCCGGATGGGAAATCATCAAATGACTCCTCTCGCTCTGCCCTTTGTGTTCCAGGGTCGCGGTATCTCTTTCGAACAGTTCCGCAGCCCTGGCAGGCACCATGGCAATGCTTGTCAACTAGTTTTATTCTTCAAACCTAGAATGTTCTGAAATAATGAGAAAAACCCAACCACTCGGGAGTGCCGACAGAAATGAAAACTTTTTTTTTTCAAGATTCCGGATTAGGTTTAGAAAATATTTTTGCATAAGCCTTTTACTTAAACATTTGACTATTCACTTTATTTTTTTGGGCTTGTAATATGTAGCAATACAGCTAACTGCGACGAAAAAGAGGTCGTTTAACGGTATCGCGAGTTCAATTGTTTTTCCCATCTCAAAAATGCCCAACGCCTAAAGAAGTTTTCACTTCAAAAAAATCAGGAATTCCTTTAAAAAAAAGTGTCAATCGGGTGCTGCTTAGCAGCATCTAAGACCTATTCCCCCAATTAACCGCTACCACTAAAGCCCCACGTGGACTCTTTGCAACACTGCATACGCAAGCGACCGCACACGAAGATGCACGATCGATGCCGAACTGTTATTCTATGTAGCATTTTATACTATGCAATAAATTATATGTTATTATATATATAAATTATATGCTTTCTGCGTGTTTGTTCCGGCTGATCTCTGAAACGGCTGGACCGATTTTGACGGGACTTTTACTGGCAGATAGCTGATGTTATAAGGTCTAACAAAGGCTACTTTAATTTTAGAAAAAAAATTAGGATTCCGTGCAAAAAAAAACCCCTAAAGTTATTAACAAAATCCGATTATAAAAGGGAAGTAATATTTTTTTGTAGTAATTTCACGCGAACGAAGGTCGCAGGCACAGCTAGTAAAACATAAGTAAGCATTGTATTTGTAGAGCTTTACAAAAGAACTTGTCCGACGAAATAGGTAATACTTCAGTTTTTTACCTGAAATCTATAGAAAAATCTTTCCAGCTGATTTTGCTGTCAAATCTTTCTGCCCATACTTCAATTTATTTGGAAAGCTCGCAGCATTCGTGCATCATCTCTTTAAGCCTTCTTTCTTTTTTTCTTTAAAAAAAAAATCACTATCTCGGAACTCATTCCTTTTCTAGTCGGGCTCTTATCCTATAGCCGTAAATATCCTTAAATCTGCACTCAATTACTGTAATAATGTTTCGTTCAACATTACCATGCTAATTAAATTTAAATGAAATACAAGTAACCGAATGCAGTTGTTAAGTACTACAAAAACAGGTATTTCCGAATCTAATAAAAAACTTAACCGTTTAAACACCAGTTATTAAACTTACTACTCCGTTTCCGTAGGGTAACACTTTAATTAACATTTCGCCTGTTTGCGACAAGGATGACAACGCAAAAATTTATATGTTTCGATGTGGTATTAAGTTAAGAATATAAAAGTAACGAAATACGTAAAATAAACCTTTCCTTTTTTGATAAAAGGTTTCTTTCTATACAAAAAAATAATGCCAATAAAGGATGTAACAAGATTACAAGACCCATAACGAAGCCGAAAGGCACTTGTTCTCCCCGTCATTGCGATCATTTTTTAGTTCTAACCCATACCTGGGAACCTTCTAGTTACGGAGATATTGGTTCAAAGTTCCAACTTTTTCACAAGTATTTGTTTAAATAATTACATGTTTTAATGTAAGATTTTTACTTTAAACACCTCCGCGACCCCCGTACTATTTGATCCATTATTTTAGTATACCCGTGTAATTGTCTATCTACATATAGATATACTTTGATATATATTTATAGTATTTTAATATATATTTATAGTATTTTATATATCCTTGTAGTCTATCTTAGTATAAAATTAAGAAATATTTACTGATTTATACACCTACCACTGTTTGTCTCTCCATCACGCAAAGGTTGACTTGTAGAAAATGCCTATGGCATTAAGTCCGCCTCTGTACTTTGTGCTTGAAGTGTTAAATAAATAAATAAATTTAAGTGTGTAAGTGTCAAAATAACGCATGAAGTAGGGTTCCATCGGGGTTTGTAAACTCCATATAACTTTGAATGATAGATTCTGGAATGATATGACGCTGAGGTTTTCAAGAAAATTTATCGGTGCTTAACCCAATCCTGAGTATTAAACTCGCGTTTGTACATTTATGATGGGTTTATTATACACCGTGATTTTTTAGTCGTCTGACAAAGGTGGTCCACTCAATGTATCCGATATAAAATACCTCTAGGCGTGTTTTTTTTACCTATTAATGAAGATAATAGGTACAAAGAAAAATAAATAATACATTAGAATTATGAAACATCCTGTTAATAATGCTTACGTATCAAACAGTAGAACACACCTAACCATCGCACGAGTCGAGTAGATAGACCTTCGCTCGCAACAGAATGTTTCAACTACGTTATGCATCATAATAATGAATAATATATATAATTTTTTTTATCTTTTAAATACCATTTTTTTTGTTATTAATGTATAGTAGTCATTGGATACATGAAGTGGGCTGCCGTTATCAGACGACTAAAAAGTCACGGTGTATATATGGGATTGCTCCCCAAATACTCACCCCCTGCGTAAGTCACGTGTCGTCACTTTGTTTCCCGCATTCACCCTCCGTTCCACATCTGCCTTCTCATCTCTTGATTCTTAAATATACAAAATAATTACCGTTTCAGTAAAATAAGAAACGTATAGAAACGTATGGCTGATCTTTTTGATGGCAGGGCCATAGTTTTTTCTAAGTTTGCAAAGCAATGTAACTTACTGCTTCAATAGTAAAGTGATTGCAAGGGCTACTGCTGATCGTGTGGTCCTGGGTTCGATTCCTGTGTCTGGCAGTGTTACTGGACTTCCAGAAAATTCTTAGCAACAGGCCGGGATCTGGTTGATGGCAATAGGCTCGCACCTTACTTCAGTCTAATTATTCGGGGATTACCGGCGTGATGTTAGCAATATAAGGAATTTTCTGTGTTGTTTCAGGCTTGCGGGCCACCAATCCAACTGGAGCCAGTCGACCTGAGCCTCAAACGACCACCTACCCCCAGGAGACGAGCTCGAGCCGTCGGTAAGTAGATTTTTGCATATGTCTTTTACTGTTACTAGTAGCCTGCGTGATCCGACTTTTGGGCAAATAGAATACAGTTTTGTCGATCCAGGGGTAATGTGAACTGATCGTTGGTTTGTCCAGTTAGTTCCGCCATCTTTTGCGAGGTCTACTGCGAAGCCTCTTGGCTGTATGTTCCACAGTTTATTACATAAAAAATTATATACGGGGTCAAATTAAGTTAGCTAGGGAAACCTCGCAGGTGTGGAGGGTGTAGAGTGCCTATTGAAACTTTGTTTTGCTACTGTAAAAGTATGTTAATTGACTACCGCATTTATTTAATAGTAGCAACAAGGCGCGGCTTCGCACGCGTGGGGTCCGGTAATTGACTCACGGGACCGTACTTCAGAGTCGTCTATCGTTTAGTGATAATCCAGGTTATAAAGTATCTGTGTGCCAAACATCCAAATCCGGTCATTAGTTTTTGAGTATAAGAGTTACAAACATCCATCCATCCCAATAAACTCTCGCATTTATAATAGTAGTCAAATGCAGAAAATGAAAAATAATGTCCTGTTACTAAACTACTGAATATATCGGAATGTTTTTTTGTATGTAGACTGGGAACATCAGGAGGTATACGCAGTTTAATTTACTGTCGTATTGTCGGCACCACCCTATTTATTTCTAATACTTTAAACGAAAAATTCTTGTATATATAATCTGAATCTCGGAAACGGTACCAACGATTTTCATGAAATTTAGTATGCAGGGGTTTCGGGAGCGATAAATTGATCTAGCTAAGTTTAATTTTTATAAAAAGTCGTCTTTTCCGTGAAGAAAAAAAAAACGGAGCAAAGGCTCGGTCATCCAGGTACTTTTTATTTATTTTATCAAGCTTTTAAGTGTACACTTATTGCAGACTTATTATAATTTCATTTAAGAGCACGAGTCATCTATTTTTTTCTTTGAATAATACTCTATTCGCGGCAGCAAATATTCATCGTGTAATGTAACTGTCTCATTAATGGCTCATTCGGTAACTTCGCTAAGTACTTATCTACCTGCGTGCGTGCAAGAGGTACTCACCCGGATTCGGTCATTTGCTTGCACTTTCGACTGTCTGATGGCGATCGTTAAGCTAACTTGTAACTGTTGGTGGTTACACCATGGCCCACCACCACCGTCGTTGCGATATGCACGTTAAGCTACTTTAGTTTGAGATTTTGATTTATACTTTTACTATGGCTATTGTCAAGCGATACCGCTCGTCCGCGCGGTCGGGCGGAGACGGCGAAAGATTTTTTGTTGGACGGTGTACTAGTCGAAAAAGGATTTCATACAAGCCAATGCGACGTGCGATCCGCTTCACCGCACGACAGCGCGGACGAGCGACAGAATCGCCTAAAGCGCAGGCCACACCACCGGCGAGCTAGCGAGCGAGGCAGGCGAGGCATCGTTGCACCTCGTCATACTTTGGTTCACACCGCGAACTACTGAAGGAGCCGAAACGTCATTTAAAGCATAGCATGTGTTGCAGAAAAAAATGTGAGGAAAATATGAATTTAGCCGCCGTAAGAGTCACGATAGATGAACTGTGTGAAAGAAGATATGGCTAGGAAGGAACTCATGAGGTCACGAGTCGACTAGTAGAGAAGCATGGAAGACGAAGACATCCTGCGCAGATATCAAATAAATAGGGATCAGCTAGCAGCAGCAACTTTTTACGACATTACTGCTTATGATATAACTAGAGAAGGATCTCTGAATATTAAAAAACGTCCATTGCTAAAATGAATGCACGGAGAGTATTGCCAAGTTATCTGCGCGGTTCATTTGTTGGCCACGCATCCGTGCGAAGCGTGGCTCGTGCTCATGGACGATGCCGTGTTCATTTTCATACAAAGCAAAGTCAAGTACGCATGCGTGGCTTAGCAGTGGGCTGTTATGATGCGGCACCTCTATAGTTGCTCTAGTACGGAACCTTCCCTTTTAAGTAGCCAATCGTGAATTCATTGCGCGAGGCCGCCAAGACGACACGGATGTGCGGTGCCGGATCTGAACCGCTGTTATAATTGCATATACCAGTTGCTGTTTATGACGAGCTCGTGGCTAAATAATAACAGCCGTTGGTCTGTGGATGGACCCATAACCTACCGAGTTTCCTCCGTGCATCGGAAAGCACGTTAAGCCATTAATCCCGGCTGTTATTTGTAGATCTTTGGCAATCGTTACAGGTAGTCAGTGGCCCGAAAGTCTGCCAACTAGTCTTACCAAAGTTTATCGTATTACCTAGTACTAACTGGGTTGCGGAGGTCAGATGGTCAGTCGCTCCATGTAAAATGCTGCATCCGGTTAGACTGGAAGCTGACTACAACATAGCTGGGAAAATGATAAGCAGATGATGACCAGTAATACTTACTGACGGTTGAAGCAAAAACCCAACCACGCCGGGAGTGCCGACAGAAGTGGAAACTTTTTATTTTTCAAGATTCTGGATTATTTATAGAAAATATTATATTTATAAAGCTTATGCCATTAAGAGTCAGTCCCTTAATGATAAAAGCTTTATGAAATAAAATTGCAAACAAATTATCAGTGTACGAGGATTGTGAATATTTCTGCGTGTATACCAAATAGCTTTTTCGAGCGTACTTAAACATCTGCTTTATCTCTCTGAGAAGGCAGGCGTGATGGTAGGTTAGTATCAGGTTTTGTTGCGTTAAAATTAATTCCATAACTACCCAGATTCATCATCATAATTCTCCTGACTTTATTCCAATTTATTTTGGGTCGGCGCAGCTTGTCTTCTTTCATTCTAAATCATATAAATCCGAAAGTAACTCTATCTATCCGTTACCTTTCCATCAGTCGTTATAAAATGACAACGGTTGGGTAGCCAAGGAACTGGAAAAGGACAGGCTACCTTTTATTCTGCATCTTAAATTATGTATTAAAAATATGAAATACGCGTAGACGATGCCGCAGGCAACAATTAGCGTTGGAAATAATACTATTATAACAAGATCCGGGAATACATTCGTTTGGTCCTGTTGACCTCGAAAACGTAATATACACAAACGTTTTAATTTGAGCTTCGTTATATAACTGAAGGTGACATTTCCGCCTATTTTAATGAATTATTCAGAAGCACGACTGTGAATGTTTGGTTCAAGAACGCTTTGGATACTGACTGGTGGCCCATTATGTAAGGACCTCAGGACTCAGGGTCTACCTTCTCTTTTTAAAGACAATCTGCAAACATTACTTGCATAAACTACAGCATGCAACCTGCTACGATCCTTGCATACTGTTTTGTTTTTACACACCGACTGCGAGTACTACTGACATGTTTTGAAGAACGAATCTGCAAACAATAAAGTATCTGCAAATCTTCCAAAAAATTGCAGTCATCGTTTATATTCGGGAATAAGATTGCACGATTGTGAAGTTAATATGGAGCTGTTATAATACTGTGTCTTAACACTCACACGTAAACACTCAAACATTTACACTCTCACATTCACACTCACGCATTGCATCAATGCAGTTTCATTACCCCATTCTCACTTTCATCCTCTTGATTAATATTTTTGTTTTCGCGTTTAAGTATGTACTTATGAACATTTTAATCCACTTGTTTGTACAATTCATATTATTACATAATTACATAATTTATAAAAAAAAAATTGTTTCTTATGTTTATATAATATCATACAAAATGTTTCAGTAGGTAAGTTTATGTTTTTTATGCCAGTGTCATATTTTTTTTTACCTATGTTTAAATGACAAATTTTAAATAATTATTTTTAAGTACTTGTTTACCTACTCCCAATTTTAACTTTAATTTTTGCTATATATGAAATGTTATATCTAAGCCGGAGAGCTGATCTGTAACTCAGGACCTTCCTACCTCAGGCACCTTTCTCTATATAAGATTGTGCATACAGGGTGTAAACAGACTCTTCACGAAGCCGTAAACCAAGTATTATGGACCTCAAACTAAGTAACTTTACGCAAAAATTTGTGCTGGGAAACGACTTTTTTTTTTGGGCTGAAAAATCACGTTTGACAGAAGGACTCAATGTAACGCACTCAAAACATTGTGCTGATGGATGGATTGAATAGTAAGAGGGTCCTGGAGGTGTTTAAAGTAGAAATCTTACATTAAAAACAAGTATTTTAAAAAAAACTTGTGAAAAAATTGGAACTTTGACCCCCAATATCTCCGTAACTAGAAGGTTCCCAGGTATGGTCTAGAACAAAAAAAATGATCGCAATGACGGGGAGAACAAGTGGCTTTCGGCTTCGTTAAGAGTCTGTTTACACCCTTTATATGCACAATCTTATATAGAGAATTACAGGCCCTGGTATACCAGGGCCTGTAATTTCTGATGTCGAGATAAATAAAGATTTATGACTATGATCTTTGCAGTAACAAGCTCAAAATAACAGCTGATAACTGCCTCGGTAATCCAGTCGTCGCAAGCCATACTGCTAAGCATGAGGTCCTGAGTTCAATTCCCGGATCGGGCAGTGTTATTGAGGTTCCTCTCAGTAAAAGCCCGGAGTCTAGATTCGTGTCTAGACTTGAAACGAACTGGTGGAATGTGGGTGTAATTAAGGGAAACCTCTGCCTAACCCTTTTATGGATTTTAAGCGTGTTTTATGTCAACTCAATAACAACTTTTAATGGTCGAAACTGTAATTTTTTGTTCATCTACACTGTGTCCCAACTCCCACTGCTGGCCAAAGGCTTCTAAACCAGTCTGTCATTTGCGATAGCTGGCCAGGTCTGCCCTGAAAACATCAGATTGTCTCACGGTCACACCACCTTCCCATGGGCAGAAATCTCGATGTCTTGACATCATCCGTTCACCACGAAATAGCAGCAGTCAACAGTCCCATTACCTTTCTTACAAAATATAGTTCGGCGAACATTTTGAAAGTAAACGTTCGTATTTACATAAGGTGTGGTGTTATCTGGTTGTATAATCCTTTCCCCGACTGAACATGGCAGACCGAGGTAATTAACAAGTGATAGTGAAAGGGAATAGGGCTGTGTCTAGAGAACCTGTTCAGTGCGGTGCTGAGAATTCGGTCTTTATATTATAGGCAGTTGAGACTTATGCAGACCAGGCAAGCATGACATAAAGTACTCAACAGATGATTATAGACTTAACATATTACTGGATTTAGCGAAGTGTTATAAAAGATATCATAAGTAATTGACCAAAAGAGTGGGGAATATGATGGAGACGAAGAGGAAAATCAAAGAGAAGATAACATAACATCACGCCTGTAATCCCCGTAGGGTTAGGCAGAGGTGTACCTAATAGTACACCCACATTTCGCCAGTTATGTTTTAAGTCCCATGTAATAGGGGGCGAGCCTATTGCCATCAACCGGGCACAAATCCAGACTCCGTGGCTGCTACTGAGAAATTCCTGTTGGAAAAACCCCACAACACTTTGCCCGACCTGGGAATCGAACCTAGGACCTCATGTTCAGCAGTCGCGTTTGCGACCACTCGACCAACGAGAAAGATATGAAAGAAAAAGGAGTAGAAGCGTATAGGCTGACAGGAGAGACTGGTAGAAGAAAAACCATGTTGCGCCGAGACCAAGTAAAATGGGATAAGGGCAGGAAGATGAGGTACATCCTTACTATCCTTACTATAATATTATAAACACGGAAGTTTGAATGTATGGATGTTTGTTACTCTTTCACGCTAAAACTACATATCGGATTTGGATGAAATTTGGAACACAGATACTTTATAACCTGGATTAACATATAGGATACTTTTTATCCTGATAGTATGTTCCTGAGGGACAGCTATCGAACTCCACGCGGGCGACGCGGTTATAAGCTAGTCTTTTCGTTTTTACTACATACTACGCTCA
Organism: Lycophotia porphyrea; assembly: GCA_950005105.1. NCBI lineage: Eukaryota > Metazoa > Arthropoda > Insecta > Lepidoptera > Noctuidae > Lycophotia > Lycophotia porphyrea. The sequence continues at coordinate 2,447,772 of OX465411.1, forward strand.
GTTAACTGTATCTCTTCTCGAACTTACTGTAATGTGTAAGATTAGATACTTTATACTATTTACAACTTACACACTTATAAATACCGTTATAGCATCGCCTCTAATGGAATGACCACGTCAGTTCGCACGACTAAAACTGCGACCTGGTATCGCGAAGTCATCTTCAAATATTTGTTTCATCTTTCGGGGATATCCATATTTTTTGTTCAACTACGAAACTTCTATAAATAGTTGTAAACTTAAGCTTCTTGGATCTGTACAGTAAGCCAAACAGTTATGTGCGCGGATTTTGAAAATATGCTGCCGGAAACTGACGACATCGACGACCACAGAAAAGCGCTGACGCAATAAAGCTCGACGAATCTTGGGGAAAGATTCAACTGTCTTCGATCGAATTCGATCAAAAAAGAACAGCAGAATAAGAAAAAAAATATTTTCGCTTCTCCCATATCAAGTAAGAGACGGAATGGTTATGGGGGGTAAAAAACTGTTTAGTTGCCTCTCTATTAAAATAGGTGTTATATCTCATACCTTTAAAATAGATGAATTCGACTGTGTTATTTTGTTACGGCTGTCCACTGAACAGTTTCGCCATTTGTACAATATTATAAATGCGTTAGCATCACCTACGTCATTCAGTCTTACAAAAACTTACGGACGTGGTTTGAGAGAATGGCTACGTCAGAAATAAAGTTAAATAGTCTATGGCGAAAGTGGCCAGCTTCTGTCTTTAATGGTCGAAAGGCACCCATCGAAACTACACTCGACTCGAAAAGAGTAAGTATAGTATTATACATCACTGGGACTAACCCAGTAAACACTTCGACAAGCGACGTTTCAGATTTTTTCATTTATTTTTATGGTAAAGCTACTGCGATGCCTGGGAACTCCACAGAGGAATAATTTTATTAACTATTGAAATTAAACCAAAGTAATTAAGTATGGAATTTTTAAAACCTACTTAAATTAAAAACGCATTTTGCTGCACCCGTTTTACAATCAAAATAAAATAGTAATCGCAGTATTAATAGCATTTTTCCATACAAATTGTTTTAAACACTTAAGGCATTAAAATTAAAATTACTGTGGCTCAAGCAAATTTAATTATTTATATTTGCAATTATATTACTTTTGTCAAAGGTCGGCAACGTAATAAAAAGGAATCGGGATGTTTTTTTTATTAAAGTTATAACGTACTCCTTGATGGGTTTGTGGCTGTTTAATAATATCTTCACGGTTAATCTCCAAGGTTAAACAGAGCTTGCCAAGGCTGCTCCGTGGATCCATCCATTACAAGGTGTTAACAGAACCTTCACGATGCCGTCAACCAAGCTTTCTGTACATCAAACTAAGTCACTCACTCTACGCAAAAATTATTGCTGCGAAACTTGACCTTAAATATTTCTGAAACTAGAAGGTTCTCAGGTATGGGATGGAAAGCACATGTCGCGCCTGTCATTTGTCAGTCATTACGGATAGATACGTAAGCCTGAAAGTTTGACAATTGCCATTCATTACATTTCGTTTTTGTCATTAGAATGTAACTTTCGAAAACTAGGTGTAACAAACACCTCAGCCTCTTCGGTGAATACAGGCGTGATGATAAATTATGTTAAAAGGAAGTACTTACGAGTTGTTTCAGCACAAAATTAAAAGGCCTGATATCGTCATCGGCATCTTTGATGCACTAACTACATTCCTGCCCATCCCTTCATGGTTTAAAGGTGTGACTCTTTTCATGTTTAAGGCAAAAGTTTATCCTACAAGCTGCACACTTAGACAAATATGTATATGTTTGTGTGAATATCTCGTAAACACGTATCGATGCGCATACGCAGTCCATCTGCCGCGCCCCGTGATGTTACCGTTCTTTGAATCGCAAGTAGTGATGCGAAGAGCCCCGATTTATAAGTTATATCGATATCGATAAAAATATTAATTACCGAATGAGCGGTGCTGCATCCTGTATCCAAGTTTAGATCTATTTGAGGAATTAAAATTAAATATTCATGCATAATATTTATTGATAAAGATATTGTTTATCTTACAATATCATCTCGTGCAGCATTTTTATAAATATATGAAAGATAAAGGAGGAAATGATAGCGTGACGGTTGACAGAGGAGAATGGAAGAAAAACGTGTTGCGTCGACGCCAAGTAACATGGGACAAGGGCGGGAAGATGATGAGTATCCGAATAAAAGTGCTGCAATGCTGATTGCAATACCCCCAATACAATAATATTAATTCGTAATAAGTGGACACTTACCCAGTACTTTTCCGTTTGGGCTCATATGCCTGATACGATGATTTATTTATTTATTTAATTACAACGGTCCTATTAATAACCAATTACAGTAACTAAAATTATACAAATAAAACAGATAATTATAAAACATTAAAACATACAAAATAAGAAAGTAAAGCAAAATTTGACATTTTCATAAATTCCTCTCACAGTACTTATGATACAACTCCCGTCCCGCCATTTATTATTCGTGTCGAGATAAAGCTCGCAAACTATATTTAAATGGTTTTAATCGCATTTTTGGCATGCACCCCCCAGTTCACTGCTAACAAACGTTCATACGAATTCACGTCGGTATGGCTGTCATTTGCCAGCGAGCAATGGAGCGCAGCATAGCAGATCGCGTTAAAAACACCACCCTGCTCTCCCTATCTCAAGTAGCTGATGTTGGAGTAAACAGAACCAAGCTGAAGTGGGAGTGGGCAGGCCACGTGGCATGGATGCACCCAGAGATATAGGCAAAAATCATCACACACTGGACGCCTAAGGAAGGACAGCATCGTTCGACCGCAGCGAAGGTGGCGTGACGATCTGATCATGCTTGCGGGGTTAACATGGCTGGAGATCGCACAAGATAGAGAGCTATGGAAGGAGAAAGGGCAATACTAGGGTAGTATAAAAGAAAAAAAGTGGCAGTCGTGTTATAGTTATTCCAGAATAAAATGTTAATAAAAGAATGGATAAAGGCTTGATTGCTGCGTGATTTCAACGATAACTAATACTTACTAAGTTACTACCGAAAGAAAACGAACTGTCGTGATAATATTTTAAATTGTTTTAAGCGACCTAAATTGGATTCAAGGCAAACAGTTATAAATAAAACAATGGAAGGTTTAACTAGACTTTAATAGGTTTTCTTTTCATATAATTTTGAAACATGTTACACGAACATGAAACCTCGGAAAGCACGTTAAGCAGTTGGTCACGACTATCTATTGCAGATCTTTGGCAGACGTTAAGTAGTCAGAGGCCCGAAAGTCTGACAACCAGTCTTACAAAGGGGTATCATATTACCTAACTAGGCTGTGGAGGTCAGATAGGCAGTCGCTCCACGTAAAATACTAGTGCTCAGCTGCATTCAGTTAGACTGAAAGCTGACCCCAACATAGTTAGGAAAAGGCTAGGCATATGAACATGAATATCCGAATTATAAACATTTTTTGTCTACCGGAGAGAGTTAAAATGCGCTCTGTTTGAAATGCCTGTTTCAGTTTTACATAGAAAATGTTTATTTATTTACATTTCTCCATAAAACATCTGTGAAGCCTTAAAAGGATTGACAATGTTACATAAGTGACTTTCAAAAACCTTATATGACTTGGTCCATGAAGCCGATTAAAGTTGTGGCCATCGGTATCTACATATTTGATAGTCTGTGAAACCGGTGCTGCGGACATTGACAGGTATAAAGTAACTTTCGGTGTCCAGTGTACTGATGTCCATTGATTAAACATCGATTTATTGGAATCTATTCGTATTACCCCTTAAATAACGCCATTGATTTGTCGATATGATCAGATAATGAGGTCGCGGCACGCAACACCTGTTATCTTGAGTAATTACAACTTATTGTTGATGCTCTTTTAGGTAGGAATTACAGCTGATTTTATAAATATTTTAATTGTGACGTAATTTCCTTAAGTATTGATTATGGAGTTAATTGTGATCAGAAAAAAGTCTTGTTTCTGCGGTTGATTTTTAAATGATTGATTTCTAAATTACGAAATTATTATAGATTTACTTGACTCCGGTTTTGCTGAGCTGCATGGCAGTTTATTTAGGTACGCCTTTATGATGTATTCTGTATCTTTCTTATTGTTGTAATGTTCCACATTTGGAGAGTTCTCCCTTTCCCTTTTTCACAAACGTCGATACGTTCTTATTTATCGATAAATTCAAAACTATCGATAAAACTATCACAGCACTAGCAGTAACCATAGGTGCAGCATCTCGTCCTAGATGCAAGCGATGTTACTTAAACATCTGCATATTTAGATGCATCTTATTTATTCATGCAAAAAAATGAGAAGTACATAGTTGCACCATTGCTCTCAAAATGGTGAAGGTATATTGGTTTAGGTATCAAAAGTATTGACCTAAATAAGGTTATCTAGTAGAATATATATTCACGAGTACTCTACTCTATCGCCAACCCGCCTGCCAAGCGTGGCGATTATGGCAAATCTCTACTTTGGAGGAGGCCTATGTCCAGCAGTGGACGTCTTTCGGCTGGAATGAGTACTCTACGTCTACCTTAGGTATACTTTTCCAACTAAACATGCAATCTGATTTATCGGGTATCATAAGTAACCTTACCTGCAGAGTAAATGTGGTGTTGTTCCATAAACGATGGGACACTTAACATCGTGTCCTGCCTGTCCTGTTGTTTGTACATTGCAGGAGCTGAGGGACGCTACTGAAAGTGCCAAATACGTTGCCAAATACGTTGCCAAATTTTAGGCTGAATCCTGGGCAAAAAAGATATCTCATTTCTTCAATCGTCTGCCTACAAGATCGTGATCCAAACCTGGCCCATCGCGAAACAATAGTGATCAAAAGACACCCCGTTTTAAAACTCTGTCATCTTTTCATAACATAACAAAGGTTTAGACAGAGGTACTGAAAAATTTCTCATGGAAAAATCCAATAAAACTTTGCCTGACTTCTAATGCTCAGTAACCGCTTGGAGTTGGAGCAACTATAGACAACGTTCTCAATACATACAAGTATTATAACGCTAACTTACCTAACTACAAACTACCCAACAGTTCCCGTACGCGGCACTAAGTGACATCACCCAAGCTTATTTAACTTAAATATAACTTACGGCGCTGTTGCAGTCACCATGATACTTATTTATAACTTAATCTTGGGCTTAGAGGCAGCGTGCTTAGAAGTTCGGAGCGATTTCGGAATTATTTTAAGGGTTATACAGCGTGTACCAGAAAGGTGTAGTCATATTTCAGGGTATGATTCAGACCGTCAAACTGAATAACTTTTTCCATGGGACCAAAAAAACTTTAGTACGGAACTTCAATACCATACAAAATTCCGCACCCGTGCACCGAGTGGCGACCACTCGCGACTCGGTGTCCGCGAAAAGCCACCGGTGGCGAATTATAAATAAATACCGACCACTTGTGGCAGCCACTGACCACCATCGTTTGCGCGGTACCATAGGATGTGGCGCGCCTCAGCCACCCCGGTGGTGGCCCGATTGCGCGGAGCCTTAGTATGTCAGTGTCACTAAGATTTTATCATTAAGGATTTCTCAATAGTACAGCTTCGATTGGTGCCTGCTTGATGGGAATGTTCTCTGAATCGAGTAACATCTCTGACACCCATTCCGGATTTATTTATTTGGTTTTTTAGTTTTTGTATACCACACAAGTTCTTGTTAATTTGATAATACTAAATCAATGCATCATTCTACAAATCCAACACGCTGTCGCTTGTGACTGTGTCCGTTCTAATACCTCCATTTAGCACACAACCTTATTAGGGACACATAAATTATAATTTATAATAATTAACCGATCCGACGACAGAATTATGTTTCTGCCGATGTTATGTTGGAAATGGAAGGACTTGGGAGGCAGCAAAGGACAACAAAAAACAAAACTGGGAAATAATTTAAGGTACGTACGGTCGGCCTGGTCGAGACTCGCGCAGACCAGGGCAGAGTGGCACAGACGGAGGAAGAATACTCGAGGAATCTCGGCTGCCTACGATGATGATGTGATGACTTAACGCTTTAAAGGACAGGCCGGTTAGAAAATAATTTGAGGAGGTTCTTTTCAAAGGTTGGTATGCTACTTTTAACGAAATAAGTATTCTTTTTTTTTGGCTGGAACATAAATCTTGCATAACGTGGTGGCGGATTCAAAAACACGTGTTTACTTTTGACGTGATAACGTCTTATAAATCGATGAACGCCAGCTGCTCTCACGAAAAAGTGTCACATTCCGCCTGAGCCGAGCGTGCAAGCGAGAGCGCGGAACAAGCGATAGAGCGACGATCGGCCTAAGCGTTCAGCTTGTGATGCATTTATGTATCATACAAAATTATGTTAATTCAGTGATAATAATTCAATTCAATTCATAAAGATATGCAATTTTTCATCTATGTTTTCTTATGACGTTATCACGTAAAATTATCGTCCGTAAACCGACTTTACAGGCAACCATTTTTTGCTTTTAATTTCAATGCAATGTCGGGATGAAACTAAAAATAAAATAAAATATACTTCAAATCCTTTCTTGTAAGTCATGAAATCTCTACAATATCGATTGAGTAGATGGACCAGCTTACACTGGTGTTGTTGCCACGGACGTACGGCCAACTGTACCTACATAAGAGTATTTGAATTGCATAGCAGTAAATTGCATGTTATAATAAATATCAAGTGGACTTGCTAACTAATTCTAAATTTATGTAATCTAATTAATAGCTTGTCTTGCAATTAGTAATTCTGTAATTTGTTACTAAGGATTTATTTAAATTGCTTTAGTTGTTGCGTCACTTCTAGAAGATCGATTTCGCACTTCTTGTCACAAGGGATGTTGTAGATTAGCATTTGCCTCTGACCTCGTCCGCATGGCGGTCGTATATTTTCACATTGCAGAGGGACGTAGCTGGAAAATAGTTAGGTCTATCCTTTGTCTATTCGTCTATTCCTTCGTCTATCCTTTGTCTTTGTGGTTACCACCTTATTTCTATTTCTCGATTCCTCATGACCGAGGGTCGTGACTACATGAGGTCGATACCTTCTCCACCAACGATCTCCATGCTGGTCAATTTTCGGCGTGCGGACAGTTGCCTGGAAATTCCCTCCGCAGACTTCCTTCACCACATCTGTCCATTGGGTTGGTGATCTTCCACTGCTCCTTTTTCCTTCCACGTTACCAGCTACAATAACCTTCTCCAAACTATTAGGCTCCAATCTTGGTTTCATGCAGTTGGTCGATAGGCGAGCCTACCGCCGCCTACCTGTGTTTAAATACTACAGAAGAGTGTAACCGCATTTCACCAACTATGTGTTAACTCGCATATAATAGGGCGCGGCTGTTTAAATCATAACCACTCCTTTTCAAGTTTAATCGTAATCGAGTAAAAAGCAACTCATGATGTTATAATTTTACATCACAAGTAAACGCAAGAAGCTGCTCAGTTATACTTAGCTGTTACGTATATAAGGCGTGGGTCTTGAACAATTTCAGCTGAAATATTGATGTGTTGGCTTCAGTTTTTGTTAATCAGGCGTAGTTCAATGTATTCATTTATGCCCTTTCGATATAGTCCCAGTATTTATGGTCTTTAGTTCCTGGAGAGTTAAAGCCGGCTCTGAAGAAAATGCTGGGGTGATTACGGAGAATGCAATTGTATCCCTGCACCCCAGCCAGAAGTGACGAGGAGGAACACCGTGTGGTTTTAATCAGTAGGAGTCTAACAGACCTCACCGTTAGCCCTACGACGGAGGACATCCATTGAGAATTCAATATGACTGTCTGAATAAAACGTAACCCTGCCACTCTGGTCCACTGTCAGTTCACCATTAAGTATTTAGTGTATTTACTCGCCAACCCGCCTGCCAAGCGTGGCGATTATGGCAAGACCCCCCTTTGGGGGAGGCCAAGCGAGGCGAAAGACGTCCACTGCTGGACATACCAGCAGTGGACGTCTTTCGCCTGAAATGGTGAACGGTGGTATTTACTAATCTGACAATATACCTACATATTTGTTATTTAACGTAAACCTGTGGAGCTTGTAGCTCAATAAAAACAGCCGCACGGATCAAACTTCAAGGTTAAGCCGTGCTTGCCTAGGTTGGTCTGTGGATGGGTGACCATCCATTAAGTAGCGAGTTACCTTCGTGCCTTTGGCCCCAGCTGTCATTTGTAGATCTGTGACAGTCGTTACAGGTAGTCAGTCGGCCGATAGTCTGACAACCAGTCTTACCAAGGGGTATCGTATTACCCAGTACTAACTGGGTTGAGGAGGTTAGATAGGCAGTAGCTCCATGTATACTACTGATATTCCGCTGAATCAGGTTACACTGGAAGCTGACTCCAATATAGTTGGGGAAAGGCAGGTGGAAGCGTACGGGTAACCCGCGAAATTCAAATTTTCTTACGTTTTTTGCTATTTACAGGTCAATCAGTGTTAGGTTGTATGTTGATGAAAAATGAGTCCCGCCAGTAACACGTATATAGTTACAGAATTACAATCATAAAAATCATCAATACAAACCTCTAAGTTCATTTAACCCAATTGAATGACTTTTTTCGTGAAATATTCATTGAATTGGGTTTACCACCTTAAGGTAAATTGAATCCCGTTTCTTAAAGTGATAAATGGCTATCGCTAGTGCATGGTATTGCTGTATTTATTTCAGCTGTATGATGAGTCTATCAGATCATTATTCAACAATATCTAATATAAGGCAGTCATCGCAAAGTTTCTTTTACGAATCCGCTACAAAAACATCATCGATCACCAAAAAACGTAAAAGATACTTAACTCATGAATTTTAATATTGTCGATTTCTTGCAATTGGTAATTTAGTGTGTTACATGTCTATTAGCGTCACGCTTTGACGCATTCAATCATTTAATACTAACACTACAATTGTAGTGCATCAGACGATCCGGTTATTAACGAATTTTAGACTAAAAGTATATTATCAGCTTATAATGCTTCGTTTGACTTGGTATGGACATTTAATGAAGAGGGATGAAACGCATGTGACTAAAAAAGCGATGGACATGAATTGTTAATGGATGGAGAGGGAGAGGAAGGCCAAAAAAAAGATGGATGGATTGTGTGAGGAATGATATGAAAGAGAAAGGAGTAAATGATGCCGTGACGTCTGACAGGGAGAATGGCAGAAGAAAACGTATTGCGCCGACCCCAAATAGAATGGGATAAGGGCAGGAAGATGATGATCAGCTCATAATTCACCAACTGCTAAGATACAGACCGCCTTCCTGTGAGGAGTGGACCATAACACACACGCGGACCAAGTGGCGGTCTGTCGATGTCACTAGTCTTCAAATTGTTTGTTCTAAACTTAGTAGTTTCCTCACCGTGTCTACATGAGTTCGAATCGCGACTCTTAAATAACGCAACTCAAACATTGCTAAAAATGTAACGTCCACCAACCTGAATTAGGCGCTTGGAATGGATTACAGCAGCCGCTCACTCCTGAAGAGGCCTGAGTTCCAGGACTCTAAAAGTAGCAATATTATAGGCTAATTATGTAGATAATGTTAATTAAACTGAAGTTTACAACCACCATCACGCATAAAAGCTTCACTCTCTAACTAAGCCAAAAAGCCAGTAAAAGTCAACATTAAAGCTCCCGTTAACCGAACTAGCATTTTCGCCCACAGATCGCGCGAAGGATATCACAGGCTGTAAGTTATAGCGATACACATCTAGAGTGCGAGATTTTATCTTAACGGTCTTGAAGACCGCATGTGTAAACTGTAAACTAATGGTGATCTTTATCAAAATAAGACCATGTCTGCCGTATGCCCAATGAGCTGTGCGCTAACTACTATATGGAGCCCTGATTTAGCTAGGAGCAACGACGCGGTGGACCTCGTAAAAGATGGCGGGACAAATTGGATGAAACCAACAACCAGTGGTCCAAATTAAGATATAAGAACTGGAAGTCATGATAAAAGGCCTAGGGGAGCAGGAGGATGATGCAGGGTACCAGTAACAATATCAAAATAAGAAGGAATCCCCCTTCAATGGATGGCCATGTTGGTCTGGCCACAAGTCACAGTGTTGCCAAATGTTTGTGGGTTTTCCTATCCAGGAATTTGATGGTAGCTCGGATACTAGTTTCGTGCCCTGTTGATGGCAATAAACCTAAATTAACCCTTATTTTTCTAATTTTATGTAATTTTTCAATGTTATTTTAAATGTATTAATGAATTTTTAATTTTTGAATCTCATTTTTTTAATTTTTGAATGTAAATTTCCTACTGTAATTTTTATATATAATTGTAACTTTAAATTTATTTTTGAAATGTATTAATACGTAAAGTTTTTTAAAGTCGTTTTTTACTAACACACACTATGGACCAATGTTCGTTTTTTTTTTTTTTTTTTAATAAGCTTGCTTTCTTCGGAAAACAGACGTGATGTGGTCATTAACCACAATACCACAGCGATGGGTTTGTCGACAGCGGGAAAAGCTAATAGTTAGTCCACCGGTGGACGTTGCCGTCTACAAAGAAGCTTATAGGTTTTGGGTCCAAAACCCAGGCAGGCATACCACTACTCTAAAAGCGGTGCACGAGAACATCATGAGGGACCCGTCATTCTGAATTTATGGTTGTACGCACGACGGCCAAGCTATTCAAAACCTGTTTATGCGGATATCTCATTGTAGAGAAACCTGTACAAAGCGAGGCCAAATTATACTGGAAATGTATAGCTTGATGTGCCGCCCTGTGTTCCACCACATACTGTGCGCATGTGGTAGATTTCAGCCCACTTCCTCTCACATAAGGAACGCTTGAGCCCCAGCAGTGTGAACTCGATGTAAATTTCAAAATTTCAATGACTTTGATAACTTTCTTTAATTGAGTGCACTCATTACCTATACAAATTATGCTTATCATTAACGCCATATATAAAGCATAGTCTCGCTTCACATATAGCAGAGCTTAATTTCGCAACTGACAGTAACAATGTCTAGCGAGCGAATAAATTCGCGCGTAACTACACACTATGAGAGTCTGTTCATGGGTGGTGTGCGGGATACGCGGTAGCGGGATTCAAACTTTATCTCGTACAATAATGTGGTTAGTTCTACCTTCGTATCAGTTTCATCTGAACAAAGTCCGTGCCACGTGTGTTACCTGTTGACCACGAGAAAACAAATGAATGACGCGGTTTATAGTATGCAACGGGTTACCGTGAAGACACTCACGCGAAGGAAACAAGAGCGACCCTGACCGAGGCCTTATCATAAAGAAGTCAGTACGTCTGTTTATGGTCCGTGTTTTAAATGAATCTAGATAGATTACATTAGATCGGTATGGCTGCAAAAATGTTGGAAGATTCCAACATTTTTGCAGCCATACCGATCTGACGCAGATTCATCTGTTTGGATTGATCTCTCCACATATCGTAGTCTCAAGTCTTATTTTTATTTTATAAGTATTACTAATACCGTTACGGGAAATACTACACAGTCGTTGCTGAACGCTCACAAAAATCTTTGACGCGTGATCGTTAACAGCGCCCTCTGTTTACGTCATTCTAGCACTAAAACCTCCTAGTATCATTGCAAATCGAAGTATTAAAACTGCAATCTGGTACAAGTGTCAAAGTCTGTCAAAGTGACAGACACGACAATCTTCAAAGCTAAACCTTGTTTTAAAACTCGCTGGGCCATAATAAATCGGCTACGTACTGTAAGCTCTTTCTTCTTGTACCTTGGCCCTGTTGAAAGCCCAGCCGAACGTAATGTATTATAAGGTCTATGGTCTAGCCAAACTAATCAAATCGGCAGTCGCCATCTATCGGCTAAACTCCGTAACTGGAGTGCGATACTCTATGGTTTTGGAGCCACGAAATCAGTGGGAACGTGTAGTTAGCTTCGTTTTGTACCAACATGTCGGTGGTGTCGACCTCTGCAACAGCTACTGCTACTGTAGCAGTGGGCCAGAGCTTATACCAAAATAGTCGACGGTCGACTTTATTCTTGAAAAAACATATTACAATATCAAAGCCAATTTCATGGCCCATCTTTGGACCATAAATATGAACGGAAAACTGCTAAGATCTGCATCTTAGTGGACTAGCGAAAGTGTGTTAACGCTTACTGTGTACATTAGAATGAATGACGTTCTCAGTTCGATCCCGAGCGTGAAACCATCGTTTATAACTTTTAAATATAATGGTAAGCTAGTTTATGTATTGTCATTTTAAAAAAATAACTTAATATGTACATATTAAGTTATTTTTTTTAAATACCTATTGCACGGGATTACCGCGCCTAGAAATGGCAAAAATGACATTCATAGCGCCGAAAGTGCGTTGAGCGAACAACTTCTGTCTTTGAATAGCATTCAAAGCCGTCAGCCTCTATACATCATTATTGGCGTAGTATGCAAAGAGTAGATCATCATATCAGCCTGGAAGCCTGGAATCACCCACAGCTGGGTATAGGCTTCCCCTTTTTTCTACCACACATACCGGTTCTGTGCATCGCTTATCCAGGTGTTTCTCACGACTTTGCGATATCGTCGACCCAAGCTTTAGGACGGCCCTGGTTTCTTTGGCTTAACCTTGGTCACCACTCGTTCAAAGCCTTGCTCCATCGGCCATCTCCGCGCCTACCCAGATGTCCTGCCCAGGTCCACTTGAGGCGCACCCCCGGTCGCCGACGTCGTAGACTTTCGTCCGACGGAGGATATCGGTGTTACGCACTTGATCTAAGAGGGTAAACAGTAGATACTTATACCAAAAGGAAGTAGTACGCTCTATTGGTATAAGTATTCTACTCTTTGAGTACGTTTGAGTAATCAGTGATACTCGATTTGTGTGAAAAGTAAAAACATACACAACATCTCCTGAAGTGCCTCGTAAATAGGCGTAAGATTTACGTGTCGAGTGTTCAAAAATAACCATTAATTTAAACTTCAATATTGTAAAATAATAACAGTGTAAAATGTTTGCTGTACTATATATCTAATTTACACTTATCTAGGCCAACAAGTCAATACAAAATCAATAGATTATTATCAATCATTATCATCACCAATTAGCTCGCTAACCGGGCTAATAATGGTAATATACTCCACGTCGTTAACAACTGCGTGCGCGCACACGAGCAAGCAGCCTGGACGTTTACAAAACGGTATGCACCACAAACCCATATTATGCTGAGTATGTCACCACGCGTAGCACAGATCTACTTGCAAACAACTAGATATGACAGCATTATACAAGAAAATTATTGCTAACGAGTCCTGGATTGGAAACATAGCGTGGGCGCCCTCAGCTTGATAGATTGACGGCCTTAAAAAGATTGTTGAAGCAAGGAAAACCTGCTCAGGTGGAGATTCATAGATGCCTCTGCTCTGGTGGGACAAACGACGCTACTACGGGCCGAATCAATTAAGATTGCCATCAGCACGCTAAGAAGAAGTACTAACATCGCCCAACCGACCAAAAAGGTAAATTGTACACAGAATACCTTGCCATATCCAGCGCAGATGTTATCTGCGGCCACATTATGGCCATTAGAAAGGCAGTGAGTGGGTACTGGACAGTGGCCGGCGCCCTTCACTATGGATGAGCGTGGCTTGTGCGACTGAGGGAAGCGTGATGTAGCCTTCGCTCTTACTAGCAACGCACAGCAACTACTGAAACATAACATAGCATCACGCGTGTAATCCCCGAAGTGTAAGGCAGAGATGTACCTAATAGTACACCCAAATTTCGCAGTTATGCAGTTATGTTTAAGACCAATGTAATATTGGATTGACGGCACGGTTGGCTCAGTGTCTGAGCGATTGACTGCTGCGCTGCGTGTCGCGGGTTCGATCCCCGCACGGAACAAATATTTGTATGGCCTACAGGTAGTTGTTCCGGGTCTGGCTGTTTGTGTATGTAAGTTTAAATGTTTGTAAACGCACTCACGATACAGGATATTCCTAGTGTGGGGGCAAAGTGTTTTTTTTTAAACCATAAATGGCGAGTAGCTGCTACTGACAAATTCCTGATAGAAAACCCAATGACAAGGGAATCGAACCCAGAACCTCATGCTCAGCAGTCGTACATGCGACCACTATACCAACGAGACAGTCACTACTGAAAAATCTAAACTAACACTAGTTGACCCGACAGACGTTGCCCTGTCCCAATATTTTCTGAATGTTCAGCGCCACCAGCGGGTCTAACTATATCTAAGCACTACCCAAGTGACTCCATAAGTACAAAATAAAACATCGCTCAAGCGTTTAGCATGAAAAGAATGACACGCACACCATAATTTTTGCCCTACTACGGCGGCGAAGCAAAAACGGGAATTATGATTTTTATGAAAAAAATAATAATTCTAAATCTGTCTGTTATATTTTTGCAGTTTATCGGCTCAATAGATTTCGATGAAATGTGAGTTGGTACTTGTAGTTTCGACATAGCATAAGTACTTTTTATGCCCGTAATACGTTCTCGAAGAATAATTCCCGACCTCCTACTAATATTATAAATGCGAAAGTTTGTGAGGATGTATGAATATTTGTTACTCTTACGTCCTTTGCTCTGCCAACAAAGTACACCCAACGTTTCTGAAAACATGGTAACCCACCACGCAGGTTGGTAGATAATACATGTCTTAGAATTTCGCAAGATTCTACGGCTTGCGAGATTCTCTAAGATCTTTTGCTTCCACTGTTAACGAGCTGCGGTGATGAAATAAATTGATTTAAGTGCTATACTTACCTAATTCCGAATCTACTACACTACAAAATACAGGGTGTAAACAGACTCTTCACGAAGCCGTCAACCAAGCATTATATACATCAAACTAAGTAACTTTACGCAAAAATTTGTGCTGGGAAACGAATTTTTTATTTGGGCTGATAAATCACGTTTTACAGTAGGACTCAATGTACCGCACTCAAAACATTGTGCTGATGGATGGATTGAATAGTAAGGGGTTCCTGGAGTTGTTTAAAGTAAAAATCTTACATCTTACATTAAAAACAAGTATTTAAAAAAAAAATTGAAAAAGTTGAAACTTTGACCCCCAATATCTCCGTAACCAGAAGGTATGGTCTAGAACAAAAACATAATCGCAATGACGGGGAAAACAAGTGCCTTTCGGCTTCATTAAGAGTCTGTTTACACCCTTTATAATAACGCAACACCACTCGTTCGTATTTGGTGAATGTATTTGGTTCACGAGTCCTAACTCGCGAGTATCTGCTCCGAAAACAGCAACGTTCTCTAGATCTTCAGTGTCCAGTTGTATGTAAAGCGTGAGAACAGGGCCAGCCGTACGCTTCTGAGTTATGACCAGCGGCATTGCGACATAGCCTGTAACTTAGCTAAAGTAGCTGAACAGTTTGTGGGAGAGGAAATTTGTAACAGAATCTTGTTAAAATAGTGATTTTGTGTTTAATATTGGAGTAGAATAAATGGAGCTATGTTGAAAGTTATTTTGGTAGAATACAGTTACATATTAACTGAGCATCATGCCCCTTTTCCCTGGAGGGTTTGGCAGAGGTGTACCTAATAGTACACCCACATTTCGCTAGTAATGTTTTAGTCCCATGCAGGACGAGCATATTACCAACCTTTTGAACGCCAGAGCGTAAACGCATCGGCACCCTTTCTACGCCATCCCACAAATTCAGCGCAAATACCTATAAAAAACATAGGGATTCCAACATCTTATCGATAAGTTATCGATAGCCAATTAATCATTGTTTTTCGTTCCATATTTTTAAATAAAATATTGCTCGTTGCAATATTCTTTTATTTAATTTGACCCTATTTAGTATCATACTATCATTAAACACCAGTTATAAAGTTCTAAACAACCTAAAAGCAGACTTTAGAACTACAAACGAATAAATCAAATGATAATAAGGTACATCACTAATCTCGTTCGTGACGTCATCCGCTGTCGGAAAGACCCGACTCTGGCGTGGCTGGCACGACTTTTGACAATTTCCTCGCATGCTATTAGGGATGTGATAATCATATAGTGTTAAAAAGTCTGTAAGTGCGGCGAGTAACTATTTAAACAATAAATAAATAATAAATAAATTTAAAATAATTTAATCAATTTACTTATAATCATTAATCAGATTCTTCGTAACTTGGCAAACTTGTGTCATCCAAGTCCTTTTGCTGTCGCACTTTTCTAATTACGTTCAGTAAATTGACATACGTCACTGAAAGCTTCTCTTCTGGCACTCGAACCAGTTCAAAAGCAATGAGTCTTGCGAACGCCGTATTTCGTGGGTCGCTAGGTTTTGGTTGGTTAAAATCCAACGGAGGTAACTATCGATCGATAGATATCAATTATGGTTTTTTCCCACAATTATATAAATATTATGCATTAGGAATATTCTGATACGAAAGGTTGTCATTAAAAAATAATTGCCTAAATAAGAGTAAGCTACTTTTAATACATTTTGAAATATAAGTTACCTTACAATTTTTTTGCAATTTTTGATGATTGTTTTTTCTAGTGAAATGTAACTAATGAATATATCTTGGTGCCATTTTACAATATTTCATTAATGTATTTTTAAATAATAGGAAAAAGTAACACAGAAATCTTAATTTAGTATATTTATTTTGTACTAAAAAAACGTCGTTTTCTTGTCGTCTATAGACGACGATGGCGTGTTGGGCAAGATTTCATTTGTCGGCTATACCCGACCCTGACGTTCAAAAGGTTAAACGGGCACAAATCCAGCCTCCGTAGCTGCTACTGAAAAATTCCTGATGGAAAAACCCAGTAACGCGCTTATACTCTCTCTCTCTTTTATTGATTTTATATAAAACAATAAAAATTAAACACCTGGATAAGAGACGTGACCCAGCAGTGGGTGATTCCGGGCTGATATGAAGATGAGAAACCAAAAAATACGTATCCAATATTTTTCGATAATCTAACTGACGGACTAAATATAAGGTCCCATTAAAATAGATGGACAAACTTTTAGAACTCATTCAGGCCACCAAAATAAAGAACAATGGTAAGAAAAAAGAGAAAAACGCTGTATATACTTACTAGCACTTCGCCCGCGACTTCGTCCGCGTGTTTCGAAAATACAGCCCTTGGCAACCAAAGAGAATGTTTGTCACTGGGACTCGTTAATAGTCAGGGCAAATTATGTTTTTACGGGAAGCTGGAGTCGCTTAGAGACTGCCTCGTTGGTCTAGTGGTCGCAAGCGCGACTGCTGAGCATGAGGTCCTGGGTTCGATTCCCAGGTCGAGCAAAGAGTTATTGGGTTTTTCCTTCAGGAATTTCTCAGTAGCAGCCACGGAGTCTGGATTTGGGCCCGGTTGATGACAATAGGCTCGCCCACTATTACATGGGACATAAACATAACTGTTAGTACCATTAGGTGCACCTCTGCCTATCCCTTCGGGATTATAGGCGTGATGTTATGTTATGTGTGGAGTCGCTTAAACGATATACGCAGGCCCGTGGGAATCATTGGAATTCTCAGGACCGGCGCCTACCTGGTACCTACCTACCTTCCTGGTACCTACCTACCTCCCTAGTACCTAACTACCCTACCTACCTCCCTAGTGCCTACCTACCCTATCTACCTCCGTAGTACCTACCTACCTACGTGACGTGAACTACCAATTGCGCTAATTTAAAAACGCTTTTATTTATAATTGTGATAGCTTTGTGTATGCCACCAAGATGTCTTCGGTCATAGTCAGGAAGGCGAGAAGAGTATTGCATTGCACTAAGCTCTTATGTGAGTTCAACGTTTTTTGAATAAAATCGATGTGGTTATTTTATGGGTCAATTTCAATAAAAGTCCAGTAACTGTGTAACTGTATTTTTTTTCCTTTTCATTGTATTTCAAATTGATTTTCTGGTATTAAACTGTTATATATTAAAATAAAATTCGGATCCGAAAAAATATGTCTTGTCAATTTGACACTCGGGCCACAGATTTGACAGATTGTTTTTAGGTTAAAATCGGATTCAGTTTTGCACTAAGGAGTATTGATATCAACTTCGTTGCAAATCACCCGCAAAATAACTTTCTATCCCTTTTTAACCCCGTTAGTCGATGAGTTTCAATAAAATACGAAACACGTCTTCCATCAATTCTGTCAAAGAATGTTCATGCAAAATTTGAAGTAGTTTGGACCAAGGAATCACGTTGTCCCATACAAACAGCGCCCCCGTTTTTCACCCCCTTAGGGGTCGAATTTCGGAAAATCCTTTCTTATCGGATGCCTACGTCATACAAAGAACACACTCTTCATGTTTCAGGTCTCTACGATCAGCGGTTTAGGCTGTGCGTTGATCCGTCAGTCATTCAGGACAAAGCATTTTATATAGATTAGAAAAAAAATCTGCTAACGAAAATACACTAAAAATTCAATGCAATTTATTATTTTAGGTCAAAATAAAATCACTTTAATAAGTGTTTTTTTGCTTGGATATCTATGGTTAGACGTACTGAACGCTGTGTCCATCTATTCTAATGGGACCTTATAAAATCATATTTTTATTTACTCAGGTGCATCCCTATTATTTTCGATTGACGTATCGAAACAGTTAACCGATACCTACATATTTCAAACTCTCATCAATATTAATACCCACTGTGTAATCGACACTAATGTGTTTTTCGCCGATAATAAGTCCCAATTTGCACATATTAAAGATACTTAATTATTACCTAAATTATGAAGTGTCGTCAAGCATTAAAATTATGTACATATTGATTGTGTAATGCTGGACGTCCGCTTCAGAAATTTGACAGTTATTGCTTGTAGTGTAACTAGAGGCTTATATCCTCAATTTTGCCAATCGATGTTACGTTGTACTGTTCGAAAGAGATACTGCGGCCCTGGAACACTTAAAGGGCAAGGAAGGAACGTTACTGGGTTTTAGTCAGTACAAGTCTGACACTCCCTTCCGCTCCGGGCGGGAGGGGTCATTTGATGATTTCCCTTCCCAGTCTGAGAAAATTGTCACAAAAGGGGGCACAGTCGTATGC
Organism: Lycophotia porphyrea; assembly: GCA_950005105.1. Lineage (NCBI taxonomy): Eukaryota > Metazoa > Arthropoda > Insecta > Lepidoptera > Noctuidae > Lycophotia > Lycophotia porphyrea. The sequence continues at coordinate 2,466,823 of OX465411.1, forward strand.
GCACAAGTTTGCAATGTTTTTTGAGGCAAGTTTTTAATTAATGCAATTATGTATTTTAGTGCAAAAAAATATTGCTCAATGATTACATTTTTTAATTCATAAAACTCCCTCTTTATGGGTATTTCAGGCGTTGAAAAGAGGTCTCTCGCGCCCAACGCAAATCCGACTACTGTTTCAGCACTCCTTACGAAGCAACAGAAGCTACTTATATTGCAAAATCTATCGAACCAATAAGTACCTTTACATCCTTGTCTTTAAAATTGGCTCATTATTTATGGCAAAACATCTTTTAATTTCCTAATCTGAAATCTGATTGCAATAATATACTCAATTTTCCTGGGTTTTGCCCTAAAAAAATACTTAGTGGTGCCGATTCCCTTGTTTACAAAGTAAACCAAATTTAAGTTCAGTGCATCTTTTTCTTTCTATTTAATTAAGAAATGGACAGAATATAAAAGTTCAGTCCTGTCAAATTAACCAGCGCCTGACACAAGTTTAGATGCGATTAAAAAGTTGACTACTAATATTACATCAAATTGCGTCAGGTACTGACTAATTTGACAGGACTAAACTAATATTTATCTTCTGTCCCTTTCATAATGAAATAAAAAGAAAAGACGCACTCAACTTAAATTTAGTTTAGTTTGTGAACAATGTGAATCAATAGATTTTAGTTATTATCCGATGTTATGTTAATAAAGGGGAAATGTTGAATGACACCAAAATAAAGGAAATCTTACGTAAACTTCAATTTAGTATAGCCTGATGAAATGAAGGACTCTGGGTGTTAGATTAAGGGTATCACCTAACCCTGGCTATATTTGGTTTAACTTTTCATTTGTGCCTAAGTCAGAGAATACAGTCCAGATCAAACATTCCCTTTAATGGCTACTAACAACAACTAAGAAAACAAACATAGCCGCAGTGAAACGCCTATGGTTAGAAAGGAAAGTCTACATTAATGGCACAAATCGATAGTCTAAGTAAATGTAACACTATTCAGGCGCCGCTCCAGCGCAGCTTACGGCTAAGATTAGTTGTGCAGTTAAAAGTGACGTTGCTTGTCAAGTTTGCATCCGTGTGCCAAATTTGGTACATTCATTTTAGTTTTATGTTTCCCCGGCTGCACAGATTTGGTTGAAGTTGTAGCTTTGCTTTGTATGAAAAGGTAGGCGGGATCGTTCATTAATTGTGAGCCACGCCCACAGTATGCACGGATGCGCGTTGCAGCAAACAAATGAACCGCGTTAATGTGGCAAATTATTCACACATCCTGTGTAGCAGTGGACGGTCGACATTGCAGTACTCTTCTAATTCAGGCATGTATGGTCTGAGTTAAGAGCTGCAACTAAGGTAGTATACAAAATAATAGCAGCAGACAACGGCAGACATAAAACATAACATCAGGCCTGCGTTTCCGAAGGGTTAGGCGTTTAAATCGCACGTTATAAAAGGCAACTTTATTGCCATAAACAGCACATCTAGACTGAAGGTTCTCAAAATCTAATAACACTTTGTCCGACCTAGGTTATCAGCTGCCTGCGTTTTGGGGTCGACTTCTAGTCTAACCGGATGCAGCTGAATACCAGTATTCTACATGGAGCGACTGCCTATCTGACTCCCATTACCGGATAAGTACTGGTAACACCATACCCCTTTGTCTGCAAAACCTGCTCAGTAGAGTTGTGCGTGTGTCCTGCGACCAGTAGATCGAGGACGTAACTACGGCGAAGAATCTGAAATAACTCCCCATGCGTATATACACTTAAATGTAATAATTCCCCAGCTAAAACAAATCATAAGTATTATGCCCTAGCTCCCCACGCAAGTTAAACCCAAATAAAAAAAGAAACACACTCATCAATCACAGGACAAAACCTCTGATTAAACCATAGATTGACTGATTGACAGAGCATTTTCCCCGCCTTTTTGTACGTATCGAGTCTATGCGTGGCTAGGGTTGTCAAAGCGAAACGAAATACTGTACCACTTTTTTCTTGGGTTCATTAGAGAGACTGAATGCCATCAAAGTTAGTTATTACAGTAAAAATTGGAATTTGGAACGACAAACGCCCACATTATCCCACTGCTACAAAGGGCTCACCCAAGCGTCGCCACGTCAACCACTCGTGCACTTCTCGAATTCTGAAGATTCCCTCGTTTTCATTTCGGTTGCGGTGTCCCATCTACGCCCACCCACTTTACGTTGAATTCCTTTTGAAGGTCTTCCACAAGGCGGGCTGATGTCTACCTTCTGGGAGGTTTACTAACTCAGCATCTTCGGGTACTTGGTCGCCACCCTTAGAACCCATCGGCCATCAGTTCTGCGAGCTAGATGCCTTACCCACTGCCACTGTTCAGTTTGGCTATTCTTCGAGGTATTTTCACATGTCAAGTCAGAATTGCAACCTCGGAAAGCTGTGTGGGGTCTCATCCCAAACCTTGGCCCAACTCCTGACCTGCTCTTTGTACTTTAAGTGACCTGCCTGTCCGAAGCCACTTCCAACACCCGCCATCGATGTGGCTGAGTTCTGATGGAAACAGTAATCATGAGAATAATCGATACGAAGTAGAAGAAGATTGGAACCTCGAGACATTTTACCGCTCCTTCGTTCAAAGCCAATTATTTTGGTTTTGAGGAACTCGTGACGAAAAAATAACAGGCGCATGCATCGATCTTCATGGTTAGGCCGCGCTTGCCAAGGTCGGTCTGTGAATGGCTAGCCATCTAATACCAGTAGTAGTCAGTGGCCAAAAAGTCTGACAACCAATCTTACCAACGGGTTTCGTGTTACCCAGTACTAACCGGGTTGTGGAGGTCAAATAGGCAGTTGCTCCATGTAAAATACAGGTTACAGGTTGATTTACAACGTAGTTGGAAAAAAAAGCTCAGGTGGATAATAATAGTTCGTGAAAACAAAATAGTTTTTATTTGTAACCACGGATGCGGCTGTTTCCTCCGTCCTTAATAAGTTGTTAAATCAATTGAACATAATGGCAACCATTTAAAGCAATATACATACAAGTATGTTACAAACATTAACACTTTTTGCTAGTTCGTGTTAAGCCTTTGTAAAATACTGGGTCAACTTAAATTACATTTCATTACACACACAAAAAAATTGATTCGGTGATTACTTTGGGGGTCGAAAAAAAATGGAATCCTTTTTTTCTTGTTTATTTCATGTTTAGATTTCCACCACGCAATTCCGTTGGGTGAGTTTCCGTATCTAATGTATTTGACGTACTTCAGAATCATGCGTTCCAACAATGCCAGCGACACGAAGGAGAATGCTCTCTTAGTTTCTTCAAATTTTTGAGTCCTCTAAAAATGTGAACCCAAGCCCTGGCTTAACCAGTAAACTACTTTAAACGGTATGTACCAATAAGAACGCAGTTCCCTTTGTCGCGTTGCGCCGACATAGCTAAATTGCGCCATAACAAAAAAATATGCCATAGAAAATGTTCATACAGAAGTTCCGAACGAGTTAAAGATGAAAACCTTACCCTTAGGTACAATCGTAAATATATTAATTGTTATGCAAAACATTTAGTTTTAATTCTGCGAAAAAAACAAGGCCGGGATACAGCACCGTCCCGCCCGCAATAATATGCACATGCAGGAAAAGCAAATAATAAGCATGCCATACACCCAAACCTATAATTGACAAGTGTACGCACATCACAGAGGGGCATCCTCAAGAGATGTCGAATCGACGACCGCTTAGGCGCCTTAGCGCTCGTCGAGTCGACATCTCCTGACATACAGGGTGTAAACAGACTCTTCACGAAGCCGTCAACCAAGCATTCTGTACATCAAACTAAGTAACTTTACGCAAATATTAGTGCTGGGAAATAACTTTTTTTTTTGAGCTGAAAAATCACGTTTTACAGTAGGACTCAATGTAACGCACTCAAAACATTGTGCTGATGGTTGGATTGAATAGTCAGGAGGTTCTGGAGGTGTTTGAAGTAAAAATCTTACATTAAAAACATGTATTTTAAAAAAAAATGTGATAAAGTTGGAACTTTGACCCCCAATATCTCCGTAACTAGAAGATTCCCAGGTATGGTCTAGAACAAAAAAATGATCGCAGTGATGGGGAGAATGAGTGCCTTTCGGCTTCGTTAAGAGTCTGTTTACACTCTTTATGTACATGCAGCTTCACGATGTAGGTACCCCCTTGAAAGCACCTACGTTCACAACTAGGGTACCCAATTGATACAGCCCACCGTACATCTGGTCATAAACGCACGCCCGTTGCTAGTACTACGCACCTTGTCTTTCTGAGGAGTTTCACCAATAAAGTCAGTTCCTATGTCCTCAAAGGGCATCCGGCGTTTCCACTCAAATTTTCCCTGTAAATATCTTCTGTTAGTGGCCTCTCAGTCATCCTCCCAACATTCACTCAAACCAAAGATGTAATGAACCTTCTGCACTTCTCTTCATTACGAACGTGCGTTTACGCATCGATCGCCGTCGATATAAAAACGACGACGGCATTTCACTTATTGGCGTGATGGTTGAAAAAATAGCTGGTTGTGTACACTTATATGGTTTAAGGAGAAGGCTGTTTTGCCAACGAATAGGTCTTTTGTGGAGGTAATACAGTACTACCAACTAAGTTACCTGGGCCAGAATATTAAAAACCGGACAAGTGCGAGTTCGACTCGCATGGAGAGGGTTCCGTACGTTAATCATCTATAAGTTAACGCAAAAATATTGAATTTCCTATGTTACTTTTAATACCATAGATTTCTGTTAGGTTTTCCTGTAATCTATCAGCAAAGACCTATGTTTTTTTTCAAAACTTTGGCCTCGTAGTTTCCGAATTAAGGGGGGAATGGTCAATTTTCGCCTATTTTCTTAAATTACTTCAAAACTATTTATCTTAAAACTATAAAAAATAATATATTTGAGATACTTACAATGAACCCTTTCATTTGATATGTAACACGATATAGTTTTCAAAACTTTTTTCATTTTCTAATATACCCCCCAAAAGTGGCCCCTATGTTTAAATATGTGTACCAAATTTCAACTGAATCGGTCGAGTAGATTCGGAAAAAAACGGCTGTGACAGACGGACAGACAACCGAGTGATCCATAAGGGTTCCGTTTTTTTTTCAAAAAAGACCCGGTACCCTAAAAAACAAGTTTTTTTTTCACTTTTTCGGTCAAAATAAGTCGAGAAAATAAATCAAAGTATTTGTTTACGAGTAGAACATGCCATAAGTCACCGCGACTTGTGAAGCGATAGAAGGAAACAGGTGTCGCGTGGCGGGCGCAAGTCGGATCGCCTGAGGTCATGAACGGAGCGTCAGTGCGGACGAAACGATTCTCTATCATTATGACGACATTGCCTCAGTTAATTACTTATCTAACTAAAGTTTCTTTCCATTGTTTGCAGGTAGTGTCGCTCCCACTTCATCCAAGATCGTCAGGGAAGGTGGAACCACATCTACGGAACTGATGTTTGAGTGAGTTTCATTATTTAAATTATAAAATTATCTCCTCTTCATAAAAACGAAACACGAAAACTAACAAATCTTTTTAATTATGGGCTCCACAATACCCCACACGCTTACTTACGTACACAGATTTTTATCTCCGCCTTTATAATATACATTTGCATTACCAGCATTATCAGATGCAATATAAGCAGTGATAGCTAATGGATAATGTTGTGAAGAAACCAGCATGTCTAAAAGATATTTCTCGACGACATGTAAAGCCAAGTCGGAGGCCTATGGGCGGAATAAAAACTGTGGCACCAGCAGGTTAGGCACTAACCATGCATACGAAAAAGAAAGAAGACTAGATGAAACGTTTACTTCCAGAGAAAGTGCTGAAAATGTCTCTATTATACTATCGGCACCCGTACCCTTAAACCGAAAAAACAGTATTAGTTCTCATAATGATTTAATCCTAAATGTTTCATTGTAACATTTCAGCTCAAGTCACCAATTGCCTAAAATAAAACAGGGTCCTGATCTCAGAAGCGCCAGGAGGCCCAAACAACTTATGAACAAGTGAGTTTATTTTGTATTAGCTTTGTTTGGCCCGCAGCTTCGCTCGCGTTCATTTAGAATTTGACATTAAATTCGTTTTGTACTCTGCTTGTAATTCAATTCCGATTCGAAGGACACGTGGCGCCATCTATTATCACAAGAACGTTATTGTTGTTTTCCTCGGGAACAGTAATTTTTTTCGGGATGAAAGGTACCCTATGTCCATTTCTGTATACATGACAATATAATATATTGTCATGTATACAGAAATCACTACAGAAAGAACCACTAAACCAATCATCCTGAAATTTTCCATATATTATATGGAAAATTTCAGGATGATTGGTTTAGTGGTTTAGGCGTGAAAAAGTAACTAACAAACTTAGTTTCGCATTTATAATATTTGTACGGATTTATCCGAATCTGACTGGACCGATTCAGTTGGGTAGGTACTCTTATAAATTTCTGAGACCCAAACACGGACGTGTAATAAATGAATTTTGAATAAGTAGGTAATTTTTTTGGGAGCTAAATAGATAAAAACTGCTAAGTAACTAATGTTTCTTTTCCAGACTAAAACCACAAACACACACACAAACGACCTTACCAACTCTAGAGCTAACGAAACCCTACCTACCACTCATCCCGTACTTGCCCTCCCACAAACCGACCACAGACGCCCAAATCAAGTCCTTCCTACTCAACACGGCCTTACAGAACGCTTTGTCGGACTCTCTGCACCAGCTCACACAGCAGAGAGGCCCTTCCAAAGTGACTGATCACAAAAAAGATGGCGGCGAAGAGTTCGCGAACAGTAATGATGACGGGCCAAGGAGACGGCTGCATAAATGTGATGTAGTTGGCTGTCATAAGGTCTATACTAAAAGTTCGCATCTGAAAGCGCATAAGAGGACGCATACTGGTGAGTTTCAATTTAATGTTTAGGTCCAATGAGCGACCCAGGAACCAGTCTTAACTAGGGGTATGCCCAATACTAATTGGGTTGTGGAGGTCTGATAGGCAGTCGCTCCATGTAAAATACTGGTATTCAGCTGCATTCGGTTAGACTGGAAGCCGATCCCAACATATTTGGGAAAAGGTTAGGTGGACTTTGCGCATTACTTGGCCACGACCTAGCCGGCTGTTATTTTGGCTGCAGAAGTTTCGACCAGGAAGAAATTTTGGTCATACAACCAGTTCACACCAGGGGGTTTACTATGATGTCCTAAAGCAGTTGAAATTCCAGTGTGGGAAAGAGACAGAACTATACAGGTCGTCTAGCGCCATCTCTTTCCTACACCGGAATGACAACTGCTATAGGCGTCATGGTAGGTCACCAGTTTTGTTCAAGATAGCGGCCGATCATGCAACAAGTCGATGTCGTGGCTGCGTAGTGCGTTCCTTTCGTGTTTTTCAGATATGGCAGTTGCGTTGTATGTACCTTCAAGTGCGTGTATGACCGAGGACGAAGCGAAAGAACTATGTATGGATCGTAGCAGGTGGCCTTCTGTAGTTTCTACCTATATTATTCTACCCCTATAGGGGTATCTATTTGAAATAGCCTGATATAGCATGTCACGTTAGCTGTAAGCTTTACTGCTGCGCACGGAGGAGAGGGCTTCTGGGTTCGATCCCTTCGTTAGGTCTTGACCTGACGAAGGGATCGAACCCACAAGCACCACACACACTTGTGCAATTGGGGTTCTCCATCAGGATAAGCTAGCGAAATATGAGTAGACAGTCACGAGCTCACATGACTTGGTTGTACATTCAGCAAGATTCAACTGTGATATGAAATAAGACTTTTTTCATATTTGTATAAATTCCAAAATACGATACCTTAACTCACGCCTTTTTCAAATGGGGTAGGCAGAAACGCCATCGCCTGCTACGATCCTTACATACTCCTTGTGGCTCATCTACGTTCATACATCACGTCTTACACGCAAAAAACTATGTCCTTAGAATCATAAAATTGAAATACAGCCTTAATATGATATTATGTAACTCAATATTTTAATATTACAGGAGAAAAACCCTATTCCTGCGGCTGGGCAGGTTGCGAGTGGCGGTTCGCGAGATCAGACGAGCTGACCCGACACACTCGCAAACACACTGGTCACCGGCCGTTCACCTGCCCACTGTGTAGACGCTCCTTCGCCAGGTCTGACCATCTCGGACTCCATATGAGGAGGCACTGAACATAGGAACATCATAAAATACAGAATAGAATAAAAAAACTCTGTGGTAAATATATCAGAGTGTCCGGTTTCGCTAACACTAAGTAACGACTAAATGAATGCCTAAGTATGATTCAGTTCTCGTAGTAGCAAATGCAGCAATCGACATTTTTGTTTTCATCAAAAACTAGCGACCCGTTCCGGCTTCGAATTTGTGCAATTTTATTTTCTAATGAAATTTCAAAATTTCTTTTATAAAAACCTTTGCCTGCCAATTATTACGAAAAAACATCGAGATCGGTCAAGCCGACCCCAAGTGATGCTTCGTCATACATGTGGCAATTGTTTTTTACAGAACACTTATTGACGTAAAAAAAATGTATTAAAAAACTCTTTTGAACCTTTTTCAGCATTTGTATGTAATTTATATTATCTGATATTCATTTAATCGCTTTTTTTGCAAGTACTACATTTGCTATTAGGAAGGCAGTATTAGTATTCACTTAAAAATCCAACAATATGCTTTTATTTAGGTGTTGCCTAAAGTTCGTGAAAACGACCAAACCTTTACTAATAATAATTATGTGGCTGTTACCGATGACTGAAGCCAATTTAAATGTTTTGACAAACTATGACATAAGGCCACCTATAAGATGTGCAGACGCCAGCACTTCAAGCTATTAAAAACTATCAAATTTCTCCAAATTATTTTAAACCATAAAATTTTGATGGTTAAGTTTAAAATCGAATGAGAAAATTTGACAGTTTGTAGTAAATTGATGCGCTGGTATGCGACGGTACATAGATTCTAATTTGCTCTCTAAGGCCACTGTCCCACCGCACGAGGAAGCGACTGGCTATCGACTACTTTCTCGCACAAGCAACGTTCAAAAGACTGTAGGTCCTGTGTCAGTAAAATAGGTACAGACGCCAGCAGATCAAGCTACCTGAAACTGTCAATTTTTCCCAATTAACCTTGAACCTAATGCTCTAGCGATAGAATTGAAAATCTATTAAAGAAATTTGTCAGATTGTAGTAGCTTGATGTGCTGGCGTCTGTACCTACATACAAGGTGTAAACGAAGCCGTTAACCAAACATTCTGTACATCAAACTAAGAAACTCTTCGTTAAAAATTATTGCTAGGAAACAACTTTTCTTTTTGGAGAGAAAAATCATGGTTTACGTTAGCACTCAAAACATTGTGCTGATGGATGCATCGAATCGGGGTCATGGAGGTATTTAAAGAAAAGTTATGACATTAAAAAAAACAGTTAGAATTAGACCTCCAATATCTCCGTAACTAGAAGGTTCCCGGGTATGGTCCAGAACAAAAAAAACACAATGACGGGGAAAACAAGTGCCTTTCGGCTTCGTTAAGGATACGTTTACACCATGTATACCGTTTACACCGTCCGTGAGGACTCTGTTAAACAACCAGCTCGTTTTCAGTTGCTATCACTACCCGCTTCCCGCTAATCGCCAGCGGTGGGACAGATGCCTGACTCCGGATAATACTCGTGAACCGAATAATGATAGCATTGTTATTACAAACGACAATTAAGTACTTAAGGGCATTAACATTGTGAACTTTTGCTCAAATGATATGACAATAATTACTTATTATTTTAATATTTTATTGTAATTGCACATTGTATATTTTAGGGAATTTTTAGCACCTAAACTTTGATGGAATGGGATTTTCTCGAGTTGTGTTGGTAATCTTCAGGAATTTGAGTTTTTTTTTTCATCTGTTTACTGCACTTAAGTTAAAAACTTTGAAAAAAAATCTACCAGCGAAATTAGAAACAGAAAAGCGAAATATAAAAACGATTTTGTGTAAATAAGCTCGAAAATTATTGTAAGTAGGCGGCGCCAAATATACAAGCAAATTAATTGTCTATAGCGTTGATTGATCTTCCTTTATTATTTGCTTGACGCCGTTACCTCAAAGGAAAGTACCTCAAATTTGAGGTACATTCCACCACCACTTTTTGGTGTGCGCTCGGAGAGCGCCGCGGTTGAGAGCGCACGCACGCAACTCTAAGCATCTCGGTGCCTGGCGTGCCGCCGCCGTGGTTGTTTCTTCAGTTGTTCAAGTGTTGCTTGCTTCTAAAGAATATGCCATTGACCGTGACGAGCTCGAAACACGTCAAGCGCGTAATGTGCACCTTCTTTTCCCAAGGGCGACAGACGCGTGCATACTACGTGCGCGCGGTTGGACGTTCAACTGACTCTCTCTCTTACCAAATTTTATTTTATTAAATACATTTACTTAACTGACTTCCTAATGAGTACCACCACACTATCCCTAATAAAGCGGCATTATCCTTAAACAATTAAGGCCAGTAATATTATACATTTATTATTATAAGTTTATTTGGTATACATAGTTTTTATTTTATTTTGTTCTTACATTAATATATTTTGTACTAGGTACCCCTCTGCCTAACCCTTCGGGGATTACAGGTCTGATGTTATGTATATTAAAGGTGTTATGAGATGTGTCGTCTGATAATTAAACGAGATCTAAGTTTGGTCCAGACATCTTTTGAGCCAGTTTCTATAAAAGGTGGAATCTTCGACTATTACCACGTATTTAGTACATTATTCCGAATATTATTAACTACCTCATAGGTCTAGTGGTCGCAAGCGCGACTGCTGAGCATGAGGTCTTGTATTCGATTCCCGGGTAGGGCAAAATGTTATTGGGTTTTTCCATCAGGAATTTCTCAGTACCTTATTGATGAAGATGTAGATTTGCGGGGCTATTTGGTTATCATCATTAGTGTGGATTTGCGCCCAGTTGATGACAATAGGCTCTCCCCCTAATACATGGGACTTAAACGTAACTGGCGAAATGTGGGTGTACTATTAGGTACACCTCTACCGAACCCTTCGGGGTAGATATCTCGAAACCATCGAAATTTTTCATCGGTAATAAAAAAAAATTGCTGTTAAATTTATTTTAACCGTATAGGTATAGTAGTTTTGTAGGAAACAGCAGATTTTTTTAGAATTATGTACTGAATGTTTGTTAGCCGTTTGTGAGTCGGTGTCTCTTCTACCTTGTATATTAAGATTAATTAAATTTTACCACAGCGTAGGAACGAAATAGAGCTATACGGGACATCTAGAGCCATCTCTTTCCAACACTATGGTAATATAAAAATAATAATACAGCTTTAGGAAGTGTTGGTACGCCTCCTGTGATTCTGAGTTAAAGTTTTTAACACAAAATTGACAACTTGGACTAACTCGATGTTCCACACATTCGCACGAAGCGCTTTGCTATATGTGCACAGCTAATGAGTGGAATTCCCTACCTGCGTCGGTGTTGCCAGCTTCATATGACCCCAATATATTTAAGTCGCGAGTTAATAGACTTCTTTTGGGTTAGCTCGTTCCATTGTCGACCTCATCTCTGTCCTTTAGACTAGATTAACGTCAAGAGTAGGCCCAATTAATTCAAAAAAAAAAACGGGTTCAAAATCAGTTATCTAGAACTTTAATACTGTGGGATTAGAGTTTGAAATTTACAAATACCTCAATAATAAAATAAAATATGAAGTCTAATAGTGACGTTAAGATAGAGAGGACGACAATCCTTATCATTGACTAGTATCGCACAAAATATAGTTAAAAGTTATAAGGGGGGTTACTATGACATCTTAATGCAGTTGTAATACAAGTGTGAGAAAGAGACAGAGCTATACAGGTCGTCTAGCGCTATCTCTTTCCCACTGGAATGACAACTCGAACTTAAGACGTCATGGTAGGCCCCCAGGGCGCAGAAGTATGCTGTTCAGCTCGATCTCTGATCAAGATATTATTTAAGGTTAGGTTAGACTCATTTCGTAAACAGAAAAACTAACTTGAGATGGGACAATAAAAGTTATAAAAAATATGCTTTTTAAAAATAAAAGGTTTACGGAATTTTATTTTTAATATTGTGTTATCTCCTGGGCATGAGTTCGATTGCCAGATCATACAGTGTTATTGGGTTTTTCCATCAGGAATTTCTCAGTAGCAGCCACGGAGTCTGGATTTGTGCCACGGAGTCTGGTTGATGGCAATGGGCTCGCCCCCTATTACATGGGACTTAAACATAACTGGCGAAATGTGCTTACTATGTTTATGTACACCTCTGCCTAGTCCTTTGGGTGACAGGCGTGATGTTATGTTACGTTGTATATAATGCTCAAAAATAGTTCAGTTTTAATGTAAAAAAAAAAATTAAAATATACAGGGCAGTAGTTGCAATATTAGTATTAATTGAAAAATTCCTATTTTTGTATTAAATAATATTTTTTTCATAATTTTTTGAACTTAGATTTTATAGTAACTTGTTTTGTTTCAAATGTTTATGTACTTAAGTAGTTGTAAGAAATAATACATTTAAGTTTCGAGGTTTAATGTAGACATAGAATAAAAATAAGAAATAATATTTTCGGGGCCAGTATTTCAGAAATTATTTAGTTTAAGATAAATATTTTTCTAATGAAAAGTAGAATTATTTGTAAAAGTCCTGTGATTTTTGTGAACAGAAATTCCTTTAAAAATAATCTAAATCTGTTTCGATTAGGTAAATATATTTGTACAGTCCCCAGCACATCTAGCTACCACAAACTGTCAAATTTCTCCAAATTATTTTAAACCGTAAAATGTTGAAGGTTAAGTTCAAAATCCAATGAGACAATTTGACAGATTGTAGTAACTTGATGCGCGGGAGACCTTTCTATATTAAATTATGATCTCAATTGGTATTCCTCTCTCTAATCGTGTTATGTGAATTTGATCTCAAAAACAATCAACTAACGATTACTTTTTCTGTAACTTAATATTTATTAAGAAATAAATCGAAAATACATGTTTTTTTTTTCAGTTTAATTTAAAAAAAAATGTTATAAAAAAAAAATTAAAAAAAAACAAACCATTCGAATTATATCTTTTTAAATGCAAATAAACCAGTACTTTATTTAAACTTTTAATATAATTTAAACCACGCATTTTGACGGCCAGTAAGCGTAAATGCAAACTTTATTATCAATAAATAATTTACTTAAAATAAGATTTTACTTTTTTGTATTTTATAGTTATAGGTCATCTATTATGTGTAAAACTTTTAATATACGTATGTATTTTTGTATGTGCGCTCAAGATTTTTTTTAAATTGCCAACGAATATTGCACTTGTCATCACTACATAAAAGTATTAAATGCAAAAAGTCCTTATAAATGCATAATAATATCTTACACATCAGCAACTTTAAAGTTTATTTTACAAATCATTCGCTGAATGTATAAAGGGTGTAAAAAGACTCTTAACGAAGCCGAAAGGCACTTGTTCTCCCCGTCATTGTGATCACTTTTTTGTTCTAGACCATACCTGGGAACTTTCTAGTTACGGAGATATTGGGGGTCAAAGTCCCAACTTTTTCACAAGTTTTGTTTTTAATAGATGTTTTTAATGTTTTTTTTTACTTAAGACACCTTCACGATCCCCGTACTATTCAATCCATCCACCAACACAATGTTTTGAATGCGTTACATGGAGTCCTACTGTAAAACGTGACTTTTCACCCCAAAAAAAATAGTCGTTTCCCAGCAATAATTTTTGCGTAAAGTTGCTTTATTTTATGTACATAACGCTTGGTTAACGGCTTCGTGAAGAGTCTGTTTACACCCTGTATTACACATTAACTTAATACACTTCTTCTAAGGGCCAAGTTCACCGACAAGATAACGGTCTGATTATCTGAAAACAGCTGTTTACCATGCGTGTTCCCGTAAGCAAATCTGATGATTAAACACAGTAATCAACTGTCATTGCTAATTCAATGTCGGTGAACATGGCCCTTAATTATCAGATTTGCTTTTTTGAACACAAAAATTTATGGTAAACAGCTGTTTTCAGATATAATCAGACCGTTATGTTGTCGGTGAACTTGGCCCTAAGGCATTTTGTGGAATTGTCAAAAATTATATATAAAATTATATTATTTATATGGTATGTATATTATGATAATAATTATTCAGTATTTTTTAAAGTTTAAATTATTGTCACCCTGTATTATGTCACCGCTCTCAATTCGAATTTAAACCTTATGGTGCTGGAACAAGGTTCTATTCTATATTATATAAAGCATATATTTATTTGTCTCGTTTTATCATTAATAAAATTGTGAAAAATATATTGATTTTCATTTTCTTTTTAAAGCGGCAAAGATGGCAAAATTGCTATTGCTTTTCCCTTCTCCGCCGACAAGAAAGCTTCTACTGTCTTGCTCAAGAAAGATTCCAAGTCATTAAAAGAGATACATATATTTATAGTTGATCGAGATTTATAAAAATACTGCCTCAGCCGCCTTAGCTTTAGTAACTCCACCAAGCGCTAAACGACAAGACTCGGTACTTTTAATTTATATTTTTTTATGGGCGTACCTCAATTATGCATAGAAAGCTTAGAATACAAGGTTCCTCTCGCTTGTAGGGTGGACTTAAAGTCGACGCACAGATCTGATAACTGCTGCACGGGTTCAACTTTGCCTTAGCCATTCGGTTCCATTGAAATCGGTGGACTAGCTCCGAAAATAAGCGTGTACAAACATGACACGTCATTATTATACAGGTGGTTCCATCGACTCAAACGATTACACACGTACCTAATCGGAAAATTTTCAACAGTAATTAAAAAAAGTCAGCTGTTTCCTACCAAACTGCAATGCCTACACGATCAATACGTATGGAACAGCTGATGTTTTCGTACGCCTCCGATGAAAATTTTGATCGGAGGCGTACGATTAAAGTACTGAATACGTGAAAATCTTTGTATGAATGTATAGCAAGATAAGAATAGAAAAATAAGATACACCTTTCTGATACACGCTGTTTAAGCATCGTTACGGCATCGCCTAGGTTTGGGATCATCTAGCAATCAGTAGTCAAGAAGTTTACGGCGATTTGTCGCCTCGCTTGCACTGATTACGTTGAGTGGACTTGCAATAATCATAGTTCGCCCAAAAAAATTAAGTCTAAACTCTTTTCAGGAGCATTGTTTTTCTAAATATGACATTCTCTGACTTTCTAACTTCTTTATTCCTTCATTTTATCAGTGAAAAAATACAATGTCAAAATCTTAGGTGCAAAATTTAAAATTTTCTGTTAATAGGTATTATATCTAATCAAAACATGTAAAGTTGTAACAAAAAAATTGTAAAACAATGGCGTAAGTGTCTTTTGAATGATTTCACGATATTAAGTGTACCAGTCATATTGAAGAACCGTCCCACGCCGGAGAGAGCTAGCAACTGAACTAGTTGGTGGGCAGGGAATGCGCGACCACGACGGGCGAGTACTCACTGTTATGTATACTGGCAAGGGAAGTGTTGGTTGTTCGGCGCGGTGGCTATGGTGGTAAGATAGGCAGACAACTTTGTTACCATCGGGGGTATATCCTGGATGAGGCTGGCACAAGCAAAGAGAGGCCTATACCCAGGAGTGGGTGAAGTGGGGCTATGGATGATGATGGAGCATAATTATGTACCAAGCAAGAATCTCCCAGCGAGTATTCTGCCCGTCAAGCGAGTGTCGCTGACTAAATACGGTACTCTTGTCGCTGCGACAAGCGAGTACTCGCCCGGTGTGAACAGTCTGCGTTCAACTAATACGTATCTCTTACCGACCAGCAATCTTTTGTACGTTTCTTCAACGAGAAATCGATGACAGCTAGTCAGTTCCTCGTCTGCGGTGGGACATGTGCTCTCCTAGAAATAAGTTATAATATTATGCTGTTACCTTGTAGTTGCGAGGTATGTGAGCACTGTCAGAGCCCTATCTTCGGGAGGGATAAGACCGCCATCCGCGACGGTTTCAGCTACCACCAGCAGTGTCACAAGTGCTGTAAGTATACCTACTACTAATCAGGGACCGAAAAGGTTACCCGTCTAAGGATTTTAATCGTTTTTTTTTAGATTTAGGTGAAAAACCATAAAGTAGGTTAACCTGTTTTAAATGGTTAATCAGCCTATAATAACCATCGCATAGATAGAGTTCAGTTTTGCACATAAAAATATGCAAGAAAGTCACGGAGCTAGCCCGCCTCGGTGCTTTCATTTTGGTTATTGAGCAATATTTAAATGGTTAACCCGTATAATGGTTAATCAAACATGTAACCCTTCAACAGTCACCCTAACTTTTTTAGATCCTTTTTTTTTTTTTCTAGGGTTTAACTTTCAAAGTGTAAGTATAAGATGAAAACCTTAAAGTGGTTGGCCACTTTGTGTAAGTCATCCTATAAAGGGTTACTAACTATGTTACACGATACTCCTAGGTAGGACTAGTTGTCAGACTAGGTTCTCTGACTACCCGTTAAGACTGAAAGCTTAAGTAGAAGGAGGTAGCGGGATGAATTGGATAGGTTCTGTATAGAAACGGGAAGCAGGGTACGTGGGCTTGCCAGCTATGTAGAGAGTAGATGTAGCATTCTGCCCAGGAGAGGGGCATAGCATACTAGGAAAAAAAACCTAAGCGAACTTGAAACACTTTGTCTTGGCTCTAGATGTCTGCAGCGAAACCAATCTCGCGAACGCAGAAGTGTTCAAGGGAGTGATTTTTTGCTCCTGCTGCGCCCAGAGGATATTCCAGGGGTGCTCCACGGCTCGCAGGACCAAGGCCATGCATTCCAGCAAAGGACGGAGGACCAGGCACAGATCTCGCAGGTATCATCATCGTTCAGTCGAAAAACTGCCATATCTGGACATAGAAATCCCCCTCTTCCACAGAACGCCTTCTGCTACGATCTTTACACATTCCTTTTGCTTCATTCACGTTAACATCGCTTTATGCATATTCTTCTTAGTGTGTGAATGACAATACATATTGGATCGGCTTAAAATGTGGTTACAGATTTATCACTTTCAACAAAATCCATCAGTTCACGGGCACACAACATGACATAGGGCACGCTTCTTAGTGTCCCATCGTTTGTGGACCCACTTCATTAACATTCCAGGGCAGAGCCATCCAGGGCAGAGTAGGTTTTCCTTGCCAACCTGGGTCTGGGGTCTTTCGATCTCAAGAGATCCAAGGCTTAGCACTTTACTGTCTCCTGTTGATTTATTTCGTAACGAGATCCAAAAGAGTATTTCCCCGGGATTCGCTAAATTTCGAGACGAACTACCCATATTCATGAAACACCAAAGGTTAATGACATTTTATACCCTTGCCTTCACCAGACGCGGACGAGAACGAGTAAAAGAGGATGAAAGAACGCTCGATGATTGCCGAGACGGGGTCATCGAACGGGCCAGACTCGTAGGGTCCAACACAGACTCTGAGGATCAGGAGGAACAGAAACAAAAGAAACCCAGGTAGGGGTTTGAAAATGATTTGTCTGACAGTTTGTGTACTTACGGGTATCTTATGTGACTATGAGTTCCATCCAATCAATGATTTACTTAAATTAGCCTAAGAACGAGCACTTTTTGAAAGTCAATATTACATAATACAGTCCCACTAACGTTAAATCAAGATTACAAAACAAGACGATCAGCCATTACTCTCGTCACCATATTTCAGGTAAGGATCCGTGGTAACCCAACCTAGCCTTTTCCGTTGTCCTTGGTATTGTCCGACGAGTCGTTGAGCTGCATTTATTGCTAGTACAGACTGTGTCCCAGTAAAAGTTGGTCATGTTCAAAAGACTATACATAAAACACTAATTATTATTTAATTGTAAGTCAATAAGCGTTTTTTTTTCAGCAAATCGGAGATATCTGCTCATATGTTTCAAGGCACAAGAAATGATCACGTAGAAGTAAGTATTCAGAGCGTCTTCAAACGCACCTTGTGAAACCCACAATCCGCCAATTATGCTTAAGTCCAATGTAATAGGGGGCCAGTCTATTGCCATCAAACGGTAACAAATTCAGATTCCGTTAATGCTACTGAGAAAATTTTGATGAAAAAATCGAATAATACTTTGCCAGACCTGAGAATCGAACCCAGGACCTCATGCTCAGCAGTTGCGCTTGCGACCACTACACCAACGAGGAAGTCCTACACGATCCAGTTTCTTACACGATTTCCCTAGACAATACCGGCTCTCAAACTTTCGGATTTTTGATGACCACATTGGCTAGAATTTTTTTAATTTGAAGATTGATCTGTGTGGCGGTTATTATTTAGCCACGAACCCCTTTCTTATATCAGCCCACTCACATCCACACTGGATCATCTTCCTGCCCCATTCTATGTGCATGGGGTCGGCGGTACACATTTTCCTCTTCCATTCTCCCCTGTCAGACGTCACGGCATCATTTACTCCTTTTTCTTTCATATCATACCCACACTGGACAGTTTAAGCTGATAGAATAATTGCTGGGTAATAGCCCTCATCCACCACTTCCATTTTTAATAGAAAAAGAAAGGTTTCATAAGCAAAAAGAGAGACTTCTCTTTTTGCGCTTTGGTTACTATCAGATATCAACTTTGTCCAGCGATAGTCTGCCATTCGACATGAGCACATGGCCTGTTCAAACTCAATTGATATGTCATATTAACTCGTGGGTCAAGCGAAAAATACTGAACAGAGCACTTGGGACTGTGCTTGGGGGCTACCTAGTGTTCTGTTCAGTTTTTTCCGCTTTCCTAACCAGGTTTTTACTTAAATTTTGTTTTTGTTTTTAGAACTGCTTTTATTTCCAGACTGTGGGCCACAAGAAAAGAGATTTACCTGGTAATTTAAGTTTTATTTGTGTATTTTGTAATAAACTTTCTATCTAGCCCTCATTTGGACCATTCAGCTGTAATGTAATAACCCAGATTTACTCGTTTCTGTACAACATCGAATCTTGGATTGTAACATAAGAGACGAATGCTGTATACCATGACCGTGCTATGAACGTATCAGGCACGAAAAGAAACTTGGCAAGGATGGCCCATAGTTATCGATCCAAATTTGTAGCAAATGAGCTCTAATATCACCCATTTCAAGGCTTGTACCCAATTACCAATCACCCTGTATTTTAAACCGTAATTTTATGGGTGTTTTGGTATGCTAATAATTTTCAGTTTACGATAATTTTAATGAGTTAATTTTAATGTCGTGTCATGCAACAGTGGCCCTTCGATAAAATCGAATATTTACACAAATCTATTAACAGAAACTAGGTTTTTTTTTTTTGAGAGCAAAAACCGATAAATTTGCCGATATTATTGTAATCAGATCAAGAAAATATTTTTTTTTTACAAAAAGTAACGAGCAAACTTTGAAGACAAGGATATAAAGGTATTTAGTGGCTCGATAGATTTTGCGATCTAGCCTCTGTTGCTTCGGAAGGAGTGCGGAAATAGACCTCGGACTCGCGTTGGGCGCGAGAGTCATCTCCTCTTTTCAACGCTAGATTTACGCAACAAGGGCGAGTTTTATGAACTTTCAAAAAATACGTAGTTATAAAGTATATAGGTATCTAATATTACACTAAAAATAATTGAAATTCCTTTATAAATTTAGTCAAAAAAACATTGTAAACCTGCACGAATATTTCGACGGGCTGTCAATGTTACCGGACTGGGGCCATTATGACAATCGCAAGATTAAAACAAATCACTGTCGGAAGCTTCATCAAAATCGTCCCACGCCTTTGATCTCTAGAGTGCTACAAAGGAACAAACATACATATGCAATATGTTAAAAGCAATAGTCCGATCCGAAAAGGGCCTATAGGTACCAATGACATTACCAAACAAAATAAAAACAAAATATTCATGAAAGTATAAATATTGATGAATTTCAAAATGCATGATTTTTGTCCCAAATTACCACCATTTCCCTAAATTCTAAAAGATGTCAGCAAATGGACGGAGTCCGCAAGGGCCGAAGCCTGCGGGACTGTTCGAAAGAGATACCGCTGCCCAGGAACACAAAGGTCTAGAAATGAACATGGATAGGTGTTAGTCAGTAAAAGTCGGACACTCCCTTCCCCTCCGCCCGGAGCGGGAGGGATCATTTGATGATTTCCCAACATAGGCTGATGAAACATTACCCTCCTTCAGTCGCGTAAAAGTAAAGAGTAAAGCTCTCTTTAAGTATGTCTACCTATTTCAGAAATCGGAACCACTACAGACGTGACGCAAGAGTTACTCAAAAAGATCAGTAGCAAAAAACCGGAACACATGTGAGTTTTACTACAAGCCACCGCTACAACCCAGTGTAATAAGAACACTTTAAAAGGCAAACCAATCGAAAGATTGTTGAAAAATATACTCTCACTTCTTAGGCACTTAGTACATTTATAAATGAGAGCAGCTTTAACGAATGTCTGTAACAACTTTAGGATATTAAAAAGCTAACGAGGTTTTTCTATTGTTTTCAGGATAATGCCCTCACCTCCAGTAGCCCCCGTAGCCCCAGTAGCTCCAGTTGCTTCAGTTGCTCCAGTAGCTCAGCAACGCGAACGTAGAAGACAAAGTAGACGAAGGGACATATATGAACCTGTCGTTAGTAACAACCCACGTAAAGAGTGTAAAAAGACTCTTAACGAAGCCGAAAGGCACTTGTACTCCCCGTCATTGCGATCATTTTTTTGTTCTAGACCATACCTGGGAACCTTCTAGTAACGGAGATATTGGGGGTCAAAGTTTCAACATTTTCCAAAGTTTTTTTTTTTAAATACATGTTTTTAATGTAAGATTTTTATTTTAAATACCTCCACGACCCCCTTACTATTCAATCCATCCATCAGCACAATGCTTTGAGTGCGTAACATTGAGTCCTACCATAAAAGGTGATTTTTCAGCCCAAAAAAAAAGCGTTTCCCAGCACTAATTTTTTCGTAAAGTTACTTAGTTTGTGTACGTAATATTTGGTTGACGGCTTCGTGAAGAGTCTGTTTACACCCGGTATAAGCAAAAACAAAAAAATATAATTAGTTGGTTATGTTGTAGTAGAAGAGCTCGTGGTTAAATAATAATTGCCCCTTGGGTCGAGCTTAAGCCGCGCTTACCTAGGTTGGTGTATGGATGGGTGACCACCCATTACATACCCGAGTTTCCTCCGTGCCTCGGAAAGCACGTTAATACGCTGTCATTTGTAGATCTTTGACAGTCGTTACAAGCAGTCAGTGGCCCGAAAATCGGACAATACTCTTACCAAGGGGTAAAAAAATTACCTAGTGCTAACTGGGTTTTGGACCGCTCCATGTAAAATACTGGTATTCAGCCCAAACATAGATGGGGAAAAGAAGCGGATTACTTTGTGTAGGTAATTGATTTCATCACTATTACTCTCAAAATGATGAAGGAGAACACCTTGAGAAAACACCATGCTGCCCATAACGGCCCACAATGAGATAGCTATGAGCAAGATTAATTATTTTCTGTTACAATGCAGTAATACCCATGTTTTTTTACAGCCAACCTGTTGTGATCTGAGAATAGCAGGTGAGTAAATTTTGCCATATGTTAATCCATTTTTTTAATGTATTTATGTGACCCCCAAAAAAACCCATTTATTTCCTAAAACTACTAAATAGATAAACTCAAAGCATTTATTTCAATTAGACCATAACAGGCACTTTTGAATGTCAGAAAAACAAAGAAGGTGAAGCTACAGTCACAGACACAAGGCATAATAACTTATTTATTTATTTAACAGCTTATGTACACACTAAATACAAAAAAGACGAAAGGAACAGAAAAATAGGTTCAAAGGTGATGCAATAAGCATCACCTTTGAACGAAAGAAACCTCTAAAGAAATCTCTTCCAGCACACCCGTGAAAGTAGAGTAAATAAAAAGAGATGTAGGCACAGTGTGTTAAAAAAGAAGAGAAAATCAAATACACAAAAACATAAAGCAAGAACAATACCCTTTATTTTCGAGTAGCGTTTAGTCTCTCAATGGTTCTGGTTTATCTCGTTCCAGAGCTGGGAATGTCAACAGAGATAGCCAACATGGCGCTTCGCAAGAATTCTGAAGGTGGAGTAAACCTTCGCTCTGAGTAAGTTCTTCGAAGTGTTGAAGACGTCGTAATTGCTTTACCACTTTGATAACTACCCCTAGTATAGTGCTGCCTGGTGCTTATGGCGTTTGATGGTCAGAAGAACGCTGTCGGTTAACATTTGTGAAATTGAATTGAAAAAGCAAGATCTTAACGTATTGATGGCAAAAAACTTCTATCTTCTCTCTATCTACGGCTGCTACTGAGCAATTCCAGATGGAAAAACCCAATAACACTTTAGCTGACTTGGGAATCAAACCCAGTACCTCTCATCCTCAACGATTGTTGCGCGAGATTACGCGTGCGACCACTAGACTAACAAGGTAGTCTTCAAATTAGTATGGTTCAAAATTCGCCTTCGTGAATACCGTTCACTGAAACTCGTCTGCAGTCTCCGCTCCGCTTACGACATGCGATGCAATATGGATTGTGAGCCATTGATATCTGATAAAACAATATGGCGGCAATAGTTCCGACTATGACCACGCGCCGAAAGAACCATGCAGGACATTCGACCTTTCCTAATGTTCATTAAAACTAAAACTTTCTAACTGTCTTATAGGCAATTAGACTGTCGTTTTATGACGGTTCTATGGGGGCTACTTAAAATTTTCAAGTCATAATTAATCAGGAATGGCTCAATCTAGACCAGAATCATGATTATTAGTTAAAATACGTGATAAAAAAGCACGCAACGCGCGAACACTCTATGACATCTAACATTTCGGGAGACCTTGCTCTACACGAACGCCTCTAGCGGCGAATTCATGCGCGATAGCCCCCAATGTGGTAAAGCATTAACGACGTCAACTAGGTATATCACGATATATACTGAAAAGCCAATGATTATAAGGTATGGAATAGTGGGGCTTTTTTTCTTGGCTGCTACTAATGAAACTAGGTACGATACTAATTATAAACTTTCTAACGAAAAGTTACTCGAAAATCACCCTAAAATATATCCCAGCTTAGACTGGCTCATTAAAAAACCTTTACTGCAATACTGAATTTTGTTTTTTACATTGATTTATTATTTTCTTCTTTTGAAAGGTTTTAAATAATAAATTTTGGTTATTGGCTTTTTGGTTTAAAGTAGAGAAAATTACGGCCTTTAAACAACATCTATTTTAAAAGATTCAGAACTGAAGTCCTAGTGCCTATAGTACGAGCGCGGTGTAAACAATGTCTAAACATTGTTTACCAAAATTCTGTAGGATAGTTGTATTTTTGATTAGAAAATCGTCGTATACTTAGGTATACGACGATTATATAATTGAAAAGATAATTTTTTGCAACAGCGACAAATTATCTTTTCAATTATATAATCGTCCGTATTTACGTAATGCTTACACCCCGCGCTCACGCTAGTGCTTCTGCTCTGGATTTACTTGTACTTTGATTTATTTATTTTTGTTGTATTTTGATAATTAAGATACGTCCAGTAGTAACGGCCGTGTCTTACGTAGGTTGTGGGTTCAAACCCAGCCAGGGACGTTTAATTTATTTCATCACTACTACTCTCAACCATCGTAAAGAAACCAACATATCCTAGAATCTAGGCTAATATAACTAACAACCGTATAATAGCCCAGTCAAAATAGACATTGACCCTTGCATAAATTCCCAAGAAGCTGAAATAATTTAAAAAAAATCCAAAAAACCTATTTCTTCGAACTTTGACCTCGCATAAAAATTTTTGCACACAAGGGATCGATGGGGACTTTGAATAATTTCATTATAATGGTATCCTTAACCTTCATGTAAATTTTCAGCTTCTTGGGAATGTATGCAAGGGTACCCCTATTTTTATGTCTATTTTGACTGGACTATAAGCTCCAACCATACGAGAGTGCACGGCCCCTCGCTTTCACTGCGAGAAGGCCTGTGTCCCAGCCGTGAGAACGTCATGAGCTTATTATGTATACAGTGGTATTCATTTTTAGGGTTCCGGTAGGCTGTCTCATTAACCGTGATACCTAGACAGTTGAAATTTTCACAGATGATGTATTTCTGTTGCCGCTATAACAACAAATACCTAAAAACAGAATAAAATAAATATTTAAGGGCATTTTTCCCATGATTTTTTTGCCGTTTTATAGATAATGGTACGGAACCCTTCGTGCGCGAGTCCGACTCGCACTTGGCCGGTTTTTTGTTATTAATTTTCGTTTGTTTCTTTACAATCGATGGTAAAAACAGTAAAATGATCGATATTTCGATTGTTCCCAACGAGTCACACTGTAACATGTCACAGTGTGACTTGTTGAGAAAAATGGTAAATAAAAATCCCAACCACACTGTTACTCGATAGGACAACTTTTTGTGTTTATTCCCAACGGATCACACGCCAAGTGAAGAATGTGACTTATTAGGAACAAAATATTTCTCATGCAGTAACACTGTGACATATTGGCACTACTTCTTACCCAATCAGTAAGACATAAGGTTTCAAACGGGTCAACATATAAAAAGTACTAGGCTGGCATAAATTCAAGGTGGTATATTAACAGTTCAATCTGGATCTTTTTTACTACTTAGTTGGGCCGTGTGGTATTTATAAAGTATTTTCCAGAACTGTAAAAAAATACTAGGCTGGTATGAATTCAAGGTGGTATATTAACAGTTCTGGAATTTTTTCACTACTTACTTAGGCCTTGTGGTATTTGTTAGGCATCTGACATTCTTAGAGCAGCGGTGGCCCAGTGGTAGCGACCCCGACTTACGAACAGTATGTCGTGGGTTCGAACCCAGGCAGGCACATTACTTTGTGTAATTTATTTCATCACCACTGCTCTCAAAAACGGTGAAGGAAAACATCGTGAGGAAACCGGCATGTCCTAGAACCAAAAATTCGAAGACATGTGACATCTACCAATCCGCACTGGGCCCGCGTGGTGGATTATAGCCCATTCCCTCTCAAAGAGAGGAGGCCTGTGTCCCAGCAGTGGGAACATTATAGGCTGATGGTGATGGTGATGTGACATTCTTAGGCGTGAGTAGTTTTCTTGAATTAAAGTAAAATTAATGTTAGGTATCAGATGAGGTAAGCTCCTACGTACTTATGATAGCCTAGTTCTTTATAGGCACGAGACGTATTCTATATTGACGCTTACTGGACAAACGAAAAGCTTGATTTTTATTGTAATTGAAGATATTATGTTTTTAGTTCAAGGTCGGTGTAAATAAATTGATTTAAAAGTCATACTATATTTTTTATACTAATTGTACTTTTTGACACGCAAATTTGTACTGATGACGAACCTCACTGCACTGGAAAAAAAATTGGTGACGAACCGGGCATAAGTCTTACTGATTAGTGTTTGATCCGTTGGGAATAAACACAAAAAGTTGTCCTATCGAGTAACAGTGTGACTGGTTGGAATTTTTATTCACCATTCTTCTCAACAAGTCACACTGTGATACGTTACAGTGTGACTTGTTGGGAACAAACGATAAAAAGTTGTTCTATATAGTAACAGTGTGGCTGGTTGGGATTTTATTCACAATTTTTCCCAACGAGTCACACTGTGACATGTTACAGTGTGACTCGTTGGGAACAATCGTGATATTTAAAGAGTTGGGCCCGGTAGGTGGGCCCGCCTATTGCGGCGTCAGTGGCAATTTCTGACGTCACCCAGTGGGAACTTCACCGTACCATACTTGACATCATTTAAGGGCTCCCGAACCAGGCCGCCCGGATTCGAAATTCAATGTCTCCCCGTAAGTCTCTCCCTTTCTGTCACTCCGAAGCATTCATTATTAGAGCGAGAAAGAATATCGGTTCTTTCTCGCTCGTCAAATCGTCATATTTTTTTAATAGTCACGAAAATTAAGTATTATGTAACTTTCCTACTAACTTAAATAGTCCGTATACATACAGGGTTGTTTGGCAGACGAAACGACATTATTATATTGACGTCTTAGATATAGCACGTTTGTGTTGTTACGGTAATTGATGTAACCATTTCCCGTTCAAGTCATCAATTTTTTTTTAAATGATTGTTTCAGATTTAAATTTGGTGTTATATTTTCTAGAACGAGGTATATGCTTCCAAAATCATAATATTGCGTTATGTTTTATTACATTCGGCCGACAGTCGTAATTTTTTTCCAAATAACTTTTCTGTCCTAGTAATCCCTCACAAAATGTGTCGGTCCTATTACCAATCACCCTGTATATAAATCAAGCCTGTCATTCTTTGATAGTTGTATAATATGTCTATAACACGGCAAATTGACGCAGGATGACAATAATGCTTAACAATTAGTTTCCCAGACGTTATTTTCTCTTCCAGCACACGTTTTAAAGGAAAAACCCCGTACACTGTTTCACTAGTTCATCTGAAATCAGGTGAGTGAACTAATCATTTTTTTCAACATTGCGTTCAGAAAAATAAAGCTGAAAGTAAAAAAGCCTGAGACACGCGTCTCTGTTCTAATGAAAGTTGTTTATTAACCCGCTTTTAAATAGCTTCACCTGTAACTATGTAAAAAAATCTTAGAAGTCAATTTTGACCCAGTTCCCGGTTCCCGATTGAGCTGAAATTTTGCATACATGTTTAGTTTGAATGACAATGCATGATTAGCTCAGTGACGTCATAAGAAATCCAATATGGCGAACTCCCGAAGAAGGCGTGTTTTTAGTTTTTTTTTAACTTTGTTATCTTATTTTAACTTAATTATAACTTGTTCAAGGCCGATATTTGTTTGGCAATAACAAACGCGAATCCCCTTTAACATCGCGCCATTCAGTAAACTTAAAGTTTCTCATGATACGGATAGATATCCCTTTCTACAACATCAAGGTCAGAAATTATCCCACGGGACGTCCTATCGGAATAAAAAAGTACTTAACCCCGTTCAGGTGTAAAGGCGTAACAAACAAACAAACTCACATAACATAACAATACGCCTGTAATCCACGAAGGGTCAGTACACCCACATTTTTAATAATATTAGTTTTGTTTCCTATTTAAAGGCGTGTTTGCCGTTTTTTGAGTCAAATTTATATTTCCCAGATAAATCCCATGACGATCTAGACTGGGTGGATTCCGCCTACAGCACCATAGACGAGTCGGAAACGTCGTGAGTGGTCAATACTTGTAATTACCGAAACTATGTAGCTGTAAAGTTTTGCTAGTTCATTTAATTTAAATCTGTTCAGCAAGTGAACTGATTTAAGAGGGTACATTTTGAAAGTAAGCCTTAAAGAAGCAAGGCTTTGACTGAGTGGTGGCGTGGCCAAGGTTTGGGCAAAGAAACCAGGGCCGACCTAAAGCTCGTTAGGTTGACGACATCGTCAAAGTCGCGGGAAACATCTGGATGAGGGACGCACAGAACCGGGAAGTGTGGCAGAAAAAAGGCGAGGTCTATAACCAGCAGTGGGTGATTCCGGACTGATATGATGGTGATGATGATTCTGAAAGTTGGCAACGTTGCAAATAGCTGTCAAATATTACTAAATGAACATGAAATATCGCTCTATATGGCACTAAAATATTGATTATAAATTGCAATAATTAATATAGTTACACTGAATATTTTATTTTAGTTGCGAAAAAAAACGCTTTTATATGTTCCAAATGTTTTATTTACAGCACCTTATACATTGTGTAATGTTACTTGTTGTAATGCTCACGTGGCAACGTAGTGCGCGAGATTTGTTACTGTTGGCGCGTCCATACCCCTAATACAGAGTATAAAAATATATTTAGTTACTGCAACATGTGTATTTTGTTTCTAATAGCGCTGGGAGCTTTATGGATCGACGTCTCGGGAGCATACTCAAATTGCCAATAAAACTATGTAAGTCATAACATCACACCTGAAATCCCCGATGGGTTAGAGTGTAGACAGACGTGTACCTAAGCTATGGCACACCCACATTGTGCCAGTTATTGGTCGCACACAACACTCCGTTCACCGCACACTGCTCACAGCACATCGCTCACTGCACACCGCACACCGCACACCGCAACCCCACACCGCACACCGCACATCGCACACCGCTCACCGCACACCGCTCACCGCACACCGCATACCGCATACCCCTCACAGCACACTGCACACCGCACACCGCACACCGCATACCGCGCACAGCACACCGCATACCGCTCACAGCATACCGCACACCGCACACCGCACACCGCACACCGCACACCGCATACCGCTCACAGCATACCGCACACCGCATACCACTCACAGCACACCGCACAAGTACCGCTTACCGCACACTGCTCACAGCACGTTTCTTATGTCTCCGCTGGCCTACACAATTACGAAACATCTCTCATGTCTGCTCAACCGTTTCCACTAAACCTAAACGAGAAGTGTAGATACCGAAATCGATTGGTGGTCTACAACACATTTCCTCTCCTGTCGTCTCGTCTCCGCTTCAGTGGCGTCCGGCCCTAAGTCCCATTTAGTAGGGGCAACAATCGGCGGAAATCCAGGGCTGCTACTGGCCGCCGCGGGAGATGCCCCGGGCGTCGCGGGCCACGTGGTGGCTGCCGGCCACCGTAGGCGCGGACCTATGGACGGTGAGTAATGGGCTAGCTTGCCGTCTATCCGTCTTATGACGACAGGCCGTGTCGACGGCGCGTTCGTGTTCCACGCGCTCCTCAAAGAGATATCAGCAAACAGGGAGGGGCCTGCAAGGGCCGATGCCTGCCAGGGCTGCGGGACTGTTCGAAAGAGATACCGCGGCCCTAGAACACAAAGGGCAAGGAAGGAACATGGATGGGTTTTAGTCAGTACAAGTCTGACACTCCGCTCCGCCCAGAGCGGGCCCTCCTGCTCTGGGCGGAGCGGAGTGTCAGACTTGTAGAAGATTTCCTAAAAAAAAAGGGTTGCTAATGGGAATTTCTGATAGAATAAACCCAAGGATCATCCACGCAATTGGATGCGTCCAAGAAACATCACACAGACAGGCAGTCAAGATGTAAAGAAAACTTGCAATTTTGTTTCAGTCAAAAAAAACATATTGGATCGAAGTTCTCTGGTCAGTGTATTGATGAGTACCGAGAATGGAAGAAGCATGTAAGTTGTTTAAATTAAATTAAAACTTATAATCAAGTACAGTTGACCTCGTAACTCCTTTACCACTTTTGAGCAGTTCCTAGTCAGCTGAAACATCGCTAAGATTGAAACTGTCAGACGTAAAGTAGACCTTGTTGTTTTAACACGTGCAAGTGGCATTCGATCTTATGATCTGTTCTAATCTATACATCTATACAAATAAATAAAATTGAAGTGTCTGTTTGTAACATCAAAATTACAGCTTTTAACTCAATGCATATGAAAATATATTCAGCACTTAAAACAAAAAACATTTTTTTTTAATTGTTGTCTGTCTGTCGGTTTGTCCGCCTGTCTATTTGTTCCGGCTAATCTCTGAAACGGCTGGACCGATTTTGACGGAACCTACTGGCAGATAGCTGATGTTATAAGGTATAACTTAGGCTATGTTTATTTTTGAATAATAATTGTCAGTAAAAGTCAGTGCAAAAACAATAACCCTAGAAATTGTTAACAAAATCCGACTAAAAGGGGAAGTAATATTTTTTATAGTAATGTAACGCGAACGAAGGTCGCGGGCAACAGCAAGTCAAGAAGGAGAGGATCCCTCCTCCAGGGGAGGTTGATGTAGGTGGATCACAAATAAAGGTGGTAATTTTTTTTTAAGTATCTCTACTACATACCAAAATATTTTACATCACAATAATAAACTTTAAACGCAGGCCACACCGCCAGCTAGCGAGCGAGGCATCGTTTCACCTCTTTTCATACTTTGATCCACACTGCGAACTACCGAAAGTGCCGAAACCAAGTATGAAAAGGGGCTCGCCCGGCTCGCACGCTAGCTGGCGGTGCAGCGGTGTGGCCGGAGCTTGACACGGGCACTTATGAAACCGCAAAAGATAGGTGCATAACATGGTTTGGGTAGGTCGTTTCTATGGAGAAGACCCGGCAAGAAACTCCATGGTTATTTCAAAATCAAGTTCCACATTTATAATGAAATACAATATTTTTATACCGTAGTAGTCATTGAATTTGAGCTCATTCATTAAGTAGTTTTTTTTTCAGACATATTTTTCGTGAATTGAAACGATTTTTACATGAAGAAGCTGTAGAGCACCAAGGTAATATTCACATTTAATTTTGATGATTTCAGTCTCTCTATGTTCGTTACATTTGATGTGTCGAAATGAAAAATACAATATTCTCTTGGTTTCAGTTCATGGCCTCAAGAGATTATATTCCACGATCAATCGTAGTAACAGGCCTTACAAGCTCGGATGGTAAGCTATTTATCATCATTCTGTCGAAAGTCGTCCACTGCCTCCCCAATCGCCTATCGGGGTTAGGCATCAGTACCACCAACGGCGATTCGCGAGTAGAGCTGGCAACATATCTATACACGAATATTATAAATAGTTAAAGTTTGTAAATGTGGACGCAACGGGTAATCTTCAGAACACCTAAACCGATCCCGGAATTTGTTTAACTAATGGGAAGCTAAAATATTTCCGTGTGATATCTTTCGACCATAAAGCGAGCGAACCGCGGACAAAGCTAGTCCACAATACACGATATCTTTACAAAGCAGTGGACGGACGAGTTTTCAATTTTTTCTCTGTTTTATTTGATGTCTGATAATTTCGTTGATTTAAGGCACTGTTCCCACGTAAGCATCGTTACATTTACGTCATTTTAATGTAGTTTGTTGTAGTAGCAGTTGGCAAATCAAGCCATGTTATGCCACGCCACGCAAATGGGCACTGTTCCATACTTCATAACATATAATCAGCCTATAATGTTACTATGAGGACGCCTCTCAATGAGAGGGACTGGTCACATATCTTCGAATTTTCGGTTCCAGAACATGCCGGTTTCCTCCCGATGTTTTCTTTCACCGTTTTGAGAGAGTCTGCCTGGGCTCGAACCCACGACTTACTACTCGTAAGTCGGAGCCACTACCACTGGGCCACCGCTGCTCTGGTCCATACAATTACTTTAAATGTTGTTGCTAGTCATTAGTTCCGTGGCAGATCACGTGTCATGTTGCTTAAGTGGGAACAGCGCTTAAGTTACAAGTTTATTATACCCGACGAATGCTTAGGTTGCCTAACTATTGTTGTTTGTTTTCAGGGTCAATTTGGCCGCTAAAGTTTCAAGGTAAGCCCCTAAGATTACTTACCTAGTAGTACTGAAGTAGTCGGTAGTAAATATGAGCATTAGAAATAAGCACTCAGATACATGTACAGAGCCGGCGCTCTACAAGGTATAACAAGCAAGACCTCCCGTGTGGTCTCTCGGACCAAGAAACTGATCAACTTTTATTCTACGAGTTATTGAAATTTGCAAAAAAAAAATGACTTTGTATAGGAACTGACGCGATCAGCTGATCAAGATGTATGGTAAAACTAAAAAAAAAAAGTAATGAATTTCTTAAAGTCATAGAACGAAACTTGTTCAGTTTCATGGTCTGAGACACCACCGCCGTCTTGCGTTTGTTATGTTACACCTTGTATAAAACCGTTCTTTTTGTACAACCTCGTGTTTAATATTAAGTGCGGGGTTCTGTTAGTTAAGTACCTATTAGCGGCTGCTGAGCATGAGGTCCTGGGTTCGATTCCCAGGTCGGGCAAAGGGTTATTGGGTTTTTCAACAAGAATTTTTAAGTAGGCCTATATTACATGGCAATTAAACACAACTGGCAAAATGTAGGTGTACTTACAAGGTAGTAGGTGTAGGTGTACCGCTGCTGTACCTTCGGGGATAACAGGTCTGATGGTATGTCATGAATACTGAAAGTAGTTTCAGTAACCGAGAAGATAAAAGGAATTGGAGATATTTCGTTAGACATCTCACTTAGTATGAACCAAAATGCGTAAATAAACTCATGCCTTTTCGCACGGGGTAGGCAGAAATGTCACCTGCTACGATCCTTACATACTCCTTGAAGCTCGTCCAAATTCATACATCTGGTCATGAATACACGCACGCGCCGGTTGAACTAAATATTATGATATTTTTGCAGGGACTCTAATTTTTGCTGTTGCTCATATGGAGCAAGGTAAGCTAAGCCAAAGCACAATATTTTATATTTTTACAAATAATTACATAAATGGACCTTTTACAATTGACCTAATTACATCATGGATCTTTGGTGTACTCGCCGCAAACGTGACTGCCGAGCTAGTGGTCCTGAATTTCAGCCCCTGGTCCGAAAAGTGCAGCCTATGGTCTGTATAGTCTGCCCAGTAGTTTGCAATGGGCTCACCCCCAATTACATGGAACTTAACACGACTGGTGATATTTAATGTACCAGAAACCCCTGCCAAAACTTTGGGGTTGACAGGACATTGACAAATTTGCTTCTATGATATTTATGTGAGATTCAGAGCAGTGGTGGGCCCTGGGTCAGTGATCCTCGTCTTCCCACTTGTCATGGGTCATGGGATTTCGTCACCACACTCCTCTTTTTACCTTTATCGTGTGGTTAGTGGCTAAACTGGTGTCAGAGTTTTTATGCCACCCTTGGGCCTCTGACTTGGCTTTACATGCCGTCGAGAAATATCTCTCAGGCATGCTGGTTTCCGCATAATGTATTCCTTACTGAAGCAAGTGATAATTATACAATACGCACATGAATCCGAACTTCCTTCAGTTCGAACTTGAGACTTATGACTTGGCTATCCGAGGGTCACACCACAAGGCTATAACTGCGTCAACCACTCCTCAAAACGATAAAAAACACCGGCATATCCTGGAATCCAGTATTCCAAGACATTTGACGTCAATAAACCCGCTCTGCGCCCGTGGTGTTTACGGCCCTCTTCCTCTATAAGAGTACACCTGTAGTATCTCCTGTGTACCTGGCTAATATCCGTAGAGGTTGGCTGCCGTGGCCGATATTCGGTCGGGAGGCTAATATACTTGTGCTATGTGAATTTCTTGTATTATTTCAGGTGCAAACACTTCAAGACTTCGCACAGTTACCGCTGCATGAGAGCTCAGGTCATGAAGAATGCTGGCCCAACGAGTAGCGAGTAAGTTCTCACTGTTAGTCTCTTAAACGACTGCCCAAGAAAAAAAGTGTTATATTTTTACACAATATAAATGGTAAAACCATTCGGTCTATTGGTCGCAAGCGTTTCGGCTGAGACTGAGGGTCTGGGATCGATTCCTAGGTCGAGGAAAGTGTTATTGGGTGCTTTCTTTTAGAAATTTACTCCCGGAATCAGGATTTGTGCCCGGTTTAGGACAATATGCTCGCCTGGCAATAACTGGCAAATTTTAATGTGTGTGTCTTTGGGTAATAAATGTACCTCTGCCTAACCCTTCAGGGCCTGCCAGGCGTGCTGTAATAAGTGTACCTCTGCCTAACCCTTCAGGGCCTGCCAGGCGTGCTGTAATAAGTGTACCTCTGCCTAACCCTTCAGGGCCTGCCAGGCGTGCTGTAATAAGTGTACCTCTGCCTAACCCTGCAGGGCCTGCTAGGCGTGCTGTAATAAAAACTATCATGCCATATTTATACCCCTTTCAGGTATTAATTTTCAAAAACCGCTTAATGCGCTTCTATTAAAAATTTAAATGTTTTTTTTTCAGGTTGGCCATTTTTAGAAACAAAGTAAAAAGGTTTTTAGCGCCAAAATTCTTAAGAAAGATTGTCACAAATTGTAAGTATTGCTTTACTTAAGGCACATCGAGTTTTAGACAAAAATCTGCGTTTGCGCATGTGTGACTGACTATCTAAAACCCAATGTGATACATTTACGCTCGGTTACTGTATTGCAGTATTGCCTTGTGGTCCAAGTTCCACGGGCTCCAAACATTACTTATTTCCTGATTAACAAAATGTGTTGTGTTTGTAAGTTCAGTTAAAAAGCGACCGTATGCAATTATGCATACCTGCTAGTTTGGGCCGTACCAGGTGCTAGTCATGTAAAAATGTAGTTGATTGGCCTGTTGGTCTAGTTGTTAGTGACCCTGACTGCTAGGACGGAGGTCGTGGGTTCGATTCCCACACGGGACAATTCTTTGTGCGATGAGTACGATTATTTGTTCTGTATCTGGGTTTATAATTTATCTATATCTATACATATAATAAAAATGTAACGGATCGCTGTCTGTACATGGAAGATATATGAGAAAAAATATTATTGGGACCATTACCAACACAAATAGGACCCAAAACAATGATTGTTAGAATTTTTGTCTGTTTGTCTGTTTATCTGTTTGTCTGTGCGTTTGTGCACGCTAATCTCAGAAACGGCTTATCCGATTTGGATGTGGTTTTAACATTAAGTGTTTGTTTTATGTCAATCGATTCATAAATAAAAAAGTTATGCCAATTTAAAGACTCACGTCGAACATTTGTTAAACTATCTATTCCTTCTCTGTTCGTTAGCATTGACTGAAACTTTACTAAACTTCATAATAATGGTCTATATAAAATTATGATTATATAATAACAAAAAAACACGCATGCCATATCAAAAAATGAATTTAAAAAGTTAACTAAAAAATTAAAAACAAGTTACATGATTTTAGTATCAAGGTAGGAACTAAATAGATTATAATTTTCACTGTGCAATTAAAACGCCATTGTGTCCAAAAGTAGAAAACTGAAAACTTCTGTATTCTTTGTAAAGAGTAGGTATCCACTAAGAAATGGTTTTTCGAAATACCACCCCAAAGAGGGTGAAATAGGGTGTTGAATGCAGAGCCTAAACCGCTGGTCCTTAAGACGTGAGGAGGGTGTATTCTTTGTGAAGAGTCCACTAAGAAAGGGTTTTACGAAATTCCACTCCTAAGAAGGTGAAATGAGGTGTTACATTTTCTTTGAAACATTTTATTCTCGGGGTTAATTGACTTGAAAATTAGTGTACAAACTCATCTATTAAAATTATGAAAAACGTGTATCACAGTTTTTCCAAAATTATCCCCTGAATGATTATATCAACGCACATCCCAAACCGTTGGTCCTAAAGATATGAAATTTGGAGGGTGTATTCTTTGTGAAGAGATGGTATCCACTAGGAAAGGGTTTTACGAAATTCCCACCCTAAGGAGGTGAAATGGGGTGAATGGTTTCTGTGAAAATTTTAGTCTCGGTCGGGGTTGATTGACTTGAAAATTAGGGTACAAACTCTTCTGTTAAAATGATGAAAAACGAGTATAACAGTTTTTCCAAAATCATCCCCTGACTTATATATTGACGCACAGCCCAAGCCGTTGGTCCTAAAGACATGAAATTTGAAGGGTGTATTTTTTGTGAAGAGTAGGTATCCACTAAGAAGGAGTTTTTCGAAATTCTACCCCTAAGAGGGGGGGGGGGTTAAATTTTCTGTGAAACGTATAGTATTCTCTTGGTCGTTTGACACAAAAATTGGTGTACACACTCTTCAATTAAAATTATGAGACACGTGTATCACAGTTTTGGCGCGCATGTTGCGTAGGGCGTGCGGGGCGTGATTTTTTTTAAATTACCGATGAAAAAAATTCTATGTGGGGGCTCCAACTGATATACTGAACACATGGTAACCATTTTCACGTCGGTGTCCTTTCCACCCCGTTATCTTAATAATTTGGCTCAGAGATAGATTATGGTATGGTATAGAACATAGATTACTTATTTTCCCAGAGGTAAGATCCCGCGGGCAATTCCCGAACTCCACGCGGGCGGAGCCGCGGGCAAAAGCTAGTTATTAATAAATATTTCTCACTTTTCTTAAAGTTTTTTCAGTGCTAATTTGCCAGACACGTAGTTATTGCTACCAGACGCTTTAAACTCAGTTTACAACGAGCTAGCTCCTTACTAAGTTTTCCTTTCTTTTCGTAGATAAAACTCCGGCATTGAAAATATCAGCAGCTTGTCAAAAGTCAGGTACCATCAAATCGTAGGAAACAAATACAATTAAATAACTGGAAGATTGGAACTAAGCATTGACGGCCCAGTGGTAACGGCCCTGACTGACAAGTTTTAGGTCATGGGTTCAAACCCAGGGAGACCCGTTACTTGCTGCAATAAATTTCATCACCACTGCTCTCGACACGACTGCCTCGTTGGTCGAGTGGTCGCAATTGCGACTGCTGAGCATGAGGTCCTGGGTTCGATTCCCAGATCGGGCAAAGTGCTATTGGGTTTTTCCATCAGGAATTTCTCAGTAGGCAGCCACGGAGTCTGGATTTGTGCCCGGTTGATGGCAATAGGCTCGCCCCCTATTACATGGGACTTAAAACATAACTGGCGAAATGTGGGTGTACTATTAGGTACACCTCTGCCTAACCCTATGGGGATTACAGGCGTGTTTTTATGCTCTCAACATGGTCAAGGAAAACATAGTGAGGACACCGGCATGACCTAATAATTCGAAGACATGTGACATCTACCAACCCGCATTGGGCCCGCGTGGTTGATTACATCCCACTCCCACGCATGGACAAGAGGCTGGTATCCCAGCAGTGGGAACATTTAGGCTGATTATGTAAAAGACTGGAAAATAAAAGAGAAAATACTAAAATATTATGTCAATTTTGTGAATGAAAATATACAATTTTTGTCTTATAATTTATTTTGTTTCTTTTTACATATTGGTAACATTTTATACAAATAGGTACAGACGCCATCATATCAAGCTACTACAATCTGTTAAATGTATTTGTTAGATTTTCAACTTTATAGCTAAAGCATTAGGTTCAAGGTTGATTGTAAAATTCGACAGTTTTGGGTATCTTGATGTGCTGGCGTTTGTACAATACGAGGGGCTAAAAGTATTCATGTAAGATAAATCCACATGGATTCTCTTTCGCTTCTAAATACACATTATACTTTACTCGAACTTTAAATATACACACCTGTAACCCATGGGGTAGACAGAAACCTCAGAAAATTGCATGCAACAATCTTTAAATACTTAAATTCAGGGACGCATGGTTTTTATGGCACGTGGCCATCGCCAGGACTGACACCGCCGCCACTGTCTTGTTTTGTCAACACAATGTGATTATCCATCAGCGACCCCTGACAAATTCATTCAAGTGCCAAAACACCATGTAACACTACTCATTAGACTTCATCTACATTCATTTCATTTATCTATCATAAGACTAAGACGACTTTGACAAGGAGAATATCAATAATAAATTATCCTTTAATTTATTATTGATATTCTCCTTGTCTTGTTTGTTACTCGCCCTACATTCATTCAAAATTTGGGCTTTAATAATAATCTATAAAAAATAGGCTCTGACGAAAGCTTTGCAGCATCGCTTGCACAGAATACGGGAGGATGGCATTATTAGATTTAATAATTCGAACAAAATCTGCGT
Organism: Lycophotia porphyrea; assembly: GCA_950005105.1. Lineage (NCBI taxonomy): Eukaryota > Metazoa > Arthropoda > Insecta > Lepidoptera > Noctuidae > Lycophotia > Lycophotia porphyrea. The sequence goes on from OX465411.1 coordinate 2,504,354, forward strand.
CTATGATTTTATCTTAGTATTTTATGTGAATTAAGGGAGTAGCCAACAAAACTATTTGCTATAAATACTATATTAAAGATCTTCGCGTTCCTCGTCAGAATCGTAGTCCTTCCGCGTTCGCTTGGAGAAGTATCCTTTTCTCCACAGCAGTACTACGACCAGCACTATTGGGAAGGTCACCACGATACCTGAAAATGTACAATAAGGTGGTAAGCACTCGAGCTGCGGGACTGTTCGAAAGAGATATCGCGGCCCTGGAACACAAAGGGCAAGGAAGGAACATGGTTGGGTTTTACTCAGTACAAGTCTGACACTCCCTTTCGCTCTTCCCAGAGCGGGAGAAGTCATTTGGTGATTTCGCACCAGAAAAAAAAAAGGTGGTAAGCACTTCATACAAAAAAATATTTTATAGCGCTGTAGGTAATGTTTTCGAACCCAGGCAAACACTGTACTTTTCTTTTGTTTTGTTTGGATATTCCACAAACCTAACAGAGAGAAACCGTGTGGAATATGAAACTTTGACCTTGGGACAAACATTTTGTATGCATTATACGGTCGCTGTATGTTCGAAATTTTTCATCATTTCACATTTCTTCGGAAATCTGTCATTTTGCCGATTCTTCTGTCGACAAAACCCGAAAATGAAGGAAAACATCGCCATTGCCATCACAAGATCACAGGCCAGTGCCAGAACCAGTGAGGGCGAAATAAAACGCTAGTCTTTCTAGGGCTGTACCAGGACCCACATCTCATAATTCGGGGCCATTGCCACCAAACCACCGAGATTCATTTCAGTACTCATAATTAACAGCAGTAGCTCACCTATCATGATTCCCAGTACAATGGCCATATTGGACACCGGCAGCTCGGAGATACTCTCGGACTCTGGGCACACCAGGACCTTGGACGCGTTGTTCAGTTGAGCGAATGTCAGACCTCGAACGTCTGCAGGTTTCTTACATCTACAAGAAAAAAACTGGTCAGTTGGGTGTCGCATCGGGTATGTGGAGATGGTAGTATGTATAGGGTGTCCATGAGTTGAAAATCCAGGTTGCCTAAGCATTTATTTTGCCTCGTTGTTCTGGCAGTCACAAGCGAGACTACTGAGCTAGAGATCCTTTTTTTTAGGATGCGAAATCATGGAATGAACAATCGCGCAGCAATAAAAGTGCCTGTTAATGGCCTACTTGAAATAAATGCTTTGATTTTGCATCCCTGGCCGGCATCGGCCCTTGCGGGCCCCTCCGTTTGCTGACATCTCTTTAGGCGCGCGTGGAACACGAACGCGCCGTCGACACGGCTTGTCGTCATAAGACGGACGGACGACAAGCTACCCCATTACTCATAGTCCACAGGTCTGCGTCTACGGTGGCCGGAAGCCACCACATGACCCCCGACGCCCTAGGCGTCTACCGCGCCGCGGTTTTTCCATCAGTAATTTTTCAGTAACAGCCACGGAGTCTGGATTTATGCCCGGTTGATTTAATAGAATAGGCTTGCTTCCTCATTACATAACTGGAGAAATGTGGGTGTATTATTAGGCACGCCTTTGCCTAACCCTTCGTAGATTACAGGCGTGATACTATGTTGTTTTGACAGTAGGTATCTTAGTAGCTATCCGAAGTCTTGTGTCTTGTTTTTAGACGTAAAGGTGAAACTGTTTACTGGTGAGATATGGGATCCCATTGCGACTAAGAGGCAGAAACTACATGCACACCCCTGAGATCCAATCGCCTTCTAGGGCGTGCCCTCTGGTATACTTACATCATATTACTGACAGTAGCATTAGCAGGAGTGTTGGCGAGCAGCGGGACCAGCACATCCACCACCCACTGGTTGTTGCAGTCGCAGTTGAAGGGATTGTTGGAGAAGTCTCCGGTGACCAGCTCGTTCCAGCCGTCGACGATGCCGTAGTCTATGAGGGAGAGGTTGTTGTTGTTCAGGTACAGCTGGAAATGAAGTGTCTTCATGAGTTCTATGGCAGATTTCATAAAAGATGAATGTTCTCATTATAATTTTGGCTGAATGACGTTCACTGCTGAACCTAGGCATCCACTTCTCAATAAAATTCTTTACATAATCAGCCTCTAATGTTCCCACTGCTGGGACATGGGTCCCCTCTATGAAAGGGAGTAGTGGGGTGGTACTATAACACATGAACACAGTGCGAGTTGGTAGATCTTCATGCCATTGAATTTCGTGTTTTAAGAATGCTTTATGATCTTTTGCATTACCAATTAAATAAATTGCACACAGCCACTTAGCTTTGCGTAATTGAATACCTGCCTGTTAATGGTTGCATGTCTGCCTGACTTTAGACACATAACCACAACACTCGTAAGTCATGGGGGGAGGGCACCACACTACCAACACACAATAACTACCTAGTACACCCATGAATCCTCTTTCTTCCTATGTATGAAAAGTAGGCCGTTATACTTTAAATCAAATACCAAGATAGATTAATAAAGACCGCAACAGTTTACCAGCCTACCTCCTTCAAATCCGGCCACAGCTCTTCTTCGTCCTCATTCTTCCACATCAGGAAGTCTGGATCCAAGTTGGTCAACCTTGGATTATAGTTCAGACGTAGGATGGTCAGATCTCCGAGACCAGATAGGGCTCCAGCTGATATGTTCTGTAACCTACTCAGCCTGCTTAAGTTTATCTCTTGTAACTTCGTCAAGTTGGTTATGGCGCTGGAACGGAATAACAATTCATTGTAAGTTGCAATAAAGCAGTTGATTTAAATCATTGCTACGTCCTCTCAATATTCCATTTATCACCCTATAAAATAAAATATCGTACTGATTATCGCCGTGTGAACGGGGCCTTAAGAGTGAAACTCTCTGTCATAAATGTATTGTTTGAGCCAAGTCTTGAGTGAAGAGGAGGTGGTGGAGAGGTCCTGGTCTGACATCACCAGAGACTTCTATTTCTTCTTTTGGTGCATCTCCAATTCCGGAAGCTCTCAATATTGACTGCGATAAAATACTTAAAATAATTAACATCATGTATGCTTACGTATTCGCTTCCAAAGACTGCAGAGAGTTCTTTTCAAGATTCAAATAGATCAGGTTGGGGGCTTCACCCAGTGCAGCAGGGATGGTAGTGAACCTGTTGTTACTGAGGTCCAAACGACGCATCTTCCTTTGTCTTCGCAGGAGACCCTCTGGCAAGGAATCAAGATCACAGCTACCTAGTCTCAGTTCCTGAGGAAGTAGAATAACTGAATTAGTAAAAAATATTTAAGTTGTTCATCATCATCATCATCATGTCCGCCGAAAGACGGCGACTGCTGGACCCCGATATACTAAACTACGTCGAACACGACAGGGACGCCTCATCTTCCGACGATATACATATGCTTTCTTGCGACCACAACGGCGAACTTTCTTCCACTTTCGATACACACGTCCGTATCGCCTCCCAGTACGGTTCCAAGACACTAACAAACAATAAACGATTCTTTAATGGATCATCCACACTCTAATCCAACTCATTGGATACAAAAATAATTGGATCATGAAAAACTAAAATCATATCACTTTCAAATTTAACCGGATAAGCATACTTACGACCTTTACTTTAGTTGTTCAATAGAGTTTCATAATAGAAACCACTCGGCGCTCCGTATCACGAATCACACGTTAAGCTCAGGTCCCAGGCGGTCTTTCGTCAATCTTTAACAGTCCTTATGGTAGGCAGAAGCCTGGAAGTCTGACATCCAGTTTTAAGTTTAATTTTCGCATAGTTCCCTGTCACGTGTGGTCTGTCTGTCGGTGTTATGAAAAAGGTCCTGGTAAAGGTCTCAGATATCCGCTTAGTAATACGGCATTCACAGGGTGGATGATGGTTGTGGTGCTGTGTGTTGTAGACCTACGTCCTTGGAGGCCTTTTCGCTGAATGATGATACTGGGGTATAAAAAAGAAGCTACTCACCCTTAAATTCTTCAAATCGGAGATAGCTCCCATGGTGATCTGGTCTATAAAAGCCAGCGGGTTTCCACTCAGATCCAGAGTAAGTAGACCTGGCATGAACATGAAGATGTCTTGAGGTAGTGTGTGCAGGTCGTTGTTGGCCAGGCTGAGGAAATGCATCTTTGTAAAATCCCCTGGACCTTCTAAGCCAATGGGACCCTGTGGGAAAGATAAAATAGTATTACACCATGACTGTATTCTACGACAGGGTGTGAAGAACACCTTAATTTAATACGTTTAGCGAACATAATCAAATTGACGAAAAGAACGCGACGTCTATGACGCAAATTAAGAACTAAAACCCTGCATCGTGCTACCTCCTGACAACAACCGCCGAACAGTAGCCCACCAGACGCACAAACCGTCTATTCGGAGGATCCTCCCTTCTTCAACGGAGTATGAGAAACTTTAGGAACGTGGAGATTGACACAAGCAAAGAGAGGCATATTCCCAGCAGTGGGTGAAGTCGGGCTGTGGATGAAGATGAGCTTTACACCCTGTTCCTTATACCTCTAAATACGCGGTTTGGCGAATTTGTTTACGACAAGGTTAGACTAGCTCGCTAATACATAAAATGTATACTTACAATGAACACTTTTCTATGAATAGCTGAAGTAGAAATCTTGTTTCCAGACAAATCCAAAATCGTTAAATCTTCGAGTCTATTGAAACTGGCATCTTCAAATGTTTGGATTTCACAATTTGATAGGTTTAGCTCTTGTATGGGGAGCTTGTCTATTTTTGTGACTGCTGTTATCGGATTCTGAGTTAAATTGACTTTAATCGGATTGAAATCTCTTAGACCTGGAATGAGAAGAGCTGTAATTAGAAGCTATAAAAACACCCACAAACTGAGTTTATGAACAGGGCCGAAGGCACCTAAGAAGCCAATTCCTGCCGGTTTCCCTTCGGGAACAAGGCACTCTACGTAGTGTCTCCTGTGGCCAAATAGTATATTACATACACATCTGTGGGTATTAAACTCACACTCTTATCCCATGGCGGTAGGCGCAGAAACTACAAAATGCTACTAATTTAGTAATTAGTAAATCTGTGAGTGAAGGAGGTCATCTGGAGAGATACTAAAACCTTAGGATCCTAATTTCTACCGCCATGCAGAAGTTGCTTTATGTTAAGTTAAGTTGGAGAGATACACACTGTGTGTTGGAGACACTGGAGTGTCTATAACTTCACTGGCACACATATCTGTATAACCAAACACAGCACTGGCAGTGCAGTACCAACTGCATCTGCAACTGCTACTTGGATGAAGTATTATTACTTTAATTTTGACACATTGATTATTTTCGTTACAGGAACTGGTGGTATCTATATATACCTATCTCCTTTACTGAGCGCCTTTTCCATCGCAAACATTATGGACTCTCTTACAAATATTAATTTCCAATCCGATTTCTTTAGGGGAGGGAATTTCTAAAATCCTTGTTCGGTGTTCACTTTCGTTTTGCAACTCTTTTGCAGCTCCCAGACCCAGCAGTTTAGGGTCATCTGACAGTGAATGAATGAATTAGGATTTTTATTACTACACACAATGGTTACCGAAAGACGGACGGTGCCACCGAGGCTGGCCCAGAAAGAGGTGGCGAGATAAACAGGACGCGTACCGCGAGGGCTGGTTCGCGGAGGCACGGGAAAAGGGGATATGGAACGTATTGGGATAGGCCTTTGCCCACCAGTGGGACAGTACAGGCTCAAAATAAAAAAATACTATTAAGTAAAGATACCTACCATACCAATCAGACAGCTCGAAAAACGTGGAGATGGTGAGATTCGCGCAGTTGACATCTTTATCCGCGCACGTGCATACGGAGCATATCGTGGTCGAGACCACCGGAGTCGAGTCTGTTGTGTCTGTCCCTGAAAATTAACATATAAGAATATATATAGAACCAAAAATCTTATTTATTTTTAACTTTTTTTGCGGGAATTATCGTTTTGATACATTATACACTCCTGAAAATTGTGTATACGTTTAGAAGCCAACTTAGACTAACACAATAACGACGATGTAGACGTTATAACGTCTGGCTTTTTAACTCCTCAAAAGAATTCTAATCCCTGATAAATCCCTCAGGATGAATACCTAGTTGTTTAGAGTTATATTGAATTGAAAACGATTGCATGTAGCGGAGATGAGAATGTTGAGATGAATGTGTGGAGTGACAAGAATGGATAAAATAAGGAATGAGGAATGATATGAAAGAGAAAGGAGTAAATGATGCCGTGACGTCTGACAATTGAGAATGGAAGAAGAAAACGTGTTGCGAATGGAAGAAGAAAACGTGGACCCCCAAAACGTGTTGTCTAATGATGATGTATTGTTATATTGACATCCATTCAGGAGGCAATACTCATGAATATCATCATTCTCAGTCTATAGCAGTCCACTGATGGACAGAGCTCATCGCACGCCATTCAGCTCTATCCTCGGATACCTAATCTCTTCCAACTACTACTTACCAGCCTGTATAGATCGTCACTCCATCTGAGATAGCAGTTACAGTCAGAGCAACTACTTACAATATTCTCTAGTTGAAAATAGCATGTGTTTGAGAAGGCCTATGTCCAGCGGTGAACTGCTGTAGTCTAATGAGCCAAAAATGGTGTCCATCATGCTATTTTGAAACCCGTTTTATTAAAATCATATGTCCCCTTGACAGCGCTTATTTGTAGATAGGTACCTTTTAAGGAGATTGAGTTTGGATTTGCACCCGGATGCTGGCAATAGGCTCGTTTCTATTACATGGGACTTAAACATAACTGGCGCAATGTGGGTGTACTATTAGGTACACCTCTGCCTAACCCTTCGGGGATTACAGGTGTGATGTAATGTTGTGTAATTTCAAATTTAAGTACGTGCCAAAGGCAAAAGTCCAATCAATTTAAATCGGCCAAGAACACGAAACAACAACACCCGTTGTCCTTCACCTATACACTCGAACTTTATCTAAAAGCAAATAATTAACGAAAAACAGACAAACGTTCTTACTTACCTACATCCTGCATTACACTAAACTTAACGGTCACTAAAAGCACTAAAACTACACTGAAATACACTATTTTATTTACAATCATTTTACAAAAGCGTCCACGCACAATTTCACATCAAATATAACTAAAAGCTGATAAAGACGTCTGTTATAAGATTGTGAAAAAAACGGTACCCGTGTCCTTAAAGATTGGGTATTGGCTATCATAGATTGTGATACAGATATAGAAGGCAAAAGAAGCGTGTTTTTTGCCTAAATGTAGATTATACAAGGCATAAACGGACTCTTCGCGAAGCCGTCAACCAAGCATTCTGTACATCAAACAAATATTATTGCTGGGAAACGACTTTTTTTTTGGGTAAAAGTCACGTTTTACGGTAGGACTCAACACATTATGCTAATAGATATATTCAATAGTACGGTGGTCGTGGAGGTATTTTAAATTGTAACATTAAAAACTTGCATTTAAAAAATAATGTGTAAACGTTAAACTTTAACCCCAATATCTCCGTAACTAGAAGGTTCCCAGGCCTGTACGGTCTGAAACAAAAAAAAATCGCAATGACGGGGAGAACAAGTGCCTTTCGGCTTCTTTAAGGGTACTTTTACACCTATTAAGGTGTTTAATTCAGGTTCAAGGTGGTTCAGGTGTGAAGCTGAATATCTTTTCAGACGCTGAATAACTTCGTTTTTCATTCAAATTTTTCAGTCAAAGAATAAGCCCTTCCACATTTCTACATAATCTTTGAACAAACGATAGCTTATCTTCGGATAAACACTCGTTTTTATAAAAATCAGTAAATTATGATAAGTTCTAATATTTCATTTATAAAAGATCAAAAATAGTTTTCGACTTACGGACTGACTGGCATACAAAGAAAGCATTGGTTTATAAATAACTAGCCTTTTACCAACTGTATTGGGGTCGGCTTCCACTATAACCAGTTGTAGCTGTACACCAGTATTTTTTATTAAGAGGCTGCCTATTTGACCAACACGGCTCGGCGTACTCGATAAAATGCTGTCAGACCTTCGGCCTTCAGACTAGCTACCCGAAAAAAATGCCCAAATCTACGTCTACGAATGACAGCTGGGAGGAACGACTTAAAATAATGTTCTAGGCATGGAGGGATCTCAGTATGAGGGTCATCCATCATTCATGAATTGACCCCAGCAATCCTGTTCATGTCAGGACTTTAAAAGATATTGTCTTCTCAGAGTAGTCTGGTAGAAAACATAACTATTATTTTACTCTCATCTAGTTTTAAAATATTCTTTTTGGCGTGGAAAAGCGTTTGTTGACTTATCATAAAAATCAAACGAAAATCCTTGAGTTTTTTAGGGTTCCGTACCCAAAGGGTAAAAACGGGACCCTGTAACTAAGACTGTCCGTCAGTCTGTCTGGCTGTCTGTCACCAGACTGTATCTCATGAACCGTGATAGCTAGACATTTGAAATTTTCATAGATGATGTATTTCTGTTGCCGCTATAACAACAAATAATAAAAATATAAATTATTTAATAATTAAAGGTATAAGTACAAGGAACGTGTTTTTTCGGTTTATGGTACGGAACCCTTCGTGCGCGAGTCCGACTCGCACTTGGCCAGTTTTTTTTAAATAGAAAATAATTCGAGGGCGGACGAAATCGCTGGTAGAAGCTATATACTATATCTAATGCAAAATGATTGATTACACTAATCTTGTAGTATGTTACCGATGCCCCGATGGTTATATCCTGTAGTATGACTTGGCTGGTTACATAACATAACGCTTGTTTACCGAAGAGGTCGGCTGGTTTCTATTCGTCCAAATTTCGACAGTTATGCTATGATTCCCATGTAATAGGGGCAAGCATGTTGTCGTTAACCGAGTATAAACTATTGTCACCGGGCACCTTATTAGAATTCCCTTGTGGAAAAACTCAGTTACACTATGTCTTACCCGAGAATCGAGTACTATCGGAAACGATATATTTAAGTTTTGTGAATATAAAACTTGATAGAGGAAGTTGATGATTCACCGTTACGAGAAATCTGAATACCTATGTACCAGTTCCTGTATTTAATTTTTGCTTGTGCATAATCAATAATTATGCCCAAGTAATCTAATCTAAGTACTACTTGTTCACTATCCATAAGTAGCTAGTTTTTCCTGTAATTTATTATGAGTCATCTTGGAGTCTCTCTGAAGGAATGATAAGCATTATCAGCGTGTAATGATTCATCTGCTGGCAAGTAGACCTCCTCTCCGGAGAGACTGGGCCGTGATCATCACGCAGTTCTACTCGCAGTGGGGTATGATGGATGCCGCATGTCTGGTTTGGGGTTTTAGGACTTGCTGGATTCCTTACGGCGTTTTTTCATAGACCTCGAAGTCGACCAGGATCCAGAACCAAATGCTCAGCAGTTAAGCTAGCCACCATAATCAATCCTTCCTAACATCAGTAGCGATAGCCTTGTGGTGTGAACGTCGGACTGCCAAGACATTGGTCTCGAATCCGAACACTAGACACGCACCTCTAATTTTTATTTGTGTTTATTGCATAATTATGACGTGCTTCGGTGAGTGAAAACATCGTGAGAAAACTAAACCAGCATGCCAGAGAGATATTTCTCGACCACATGTAAAGCCAACTCAGAGGCCCACGGGCGGCTTAAAAAAATTTACACCAGGTTAGACACTAACCACGCGAAAAGAAAAACCTGGATATCACATGGATGTCTCGTAAACTGAAGGCGTATGCTAGTTAGACTACACATCTCTGCCCGTTCTTTATAGTATACAGGGTGTACCAGAAAGGTATGGTCATATAGGGTGTGATTCAAACTGAACAACTGTTTCCGTTGGACCAACATCGTCAGGTGAAGATAATCAGCTGCCCCATATATTTGAGTCGAGTACATTTAATCATGGGATAATTGATTATTTTTTGCAATTACTATATACTCTGTTACACGCTGTATGCCAAACTCGGTAGATTCTCGCGCTATTTCTTCTTTTTAGCATAAAACTAGAGTAATTTTAGGAACAGTCTCTTGTAACTTAGGTGTTTCGATGTAACTAACCGTAGTGGATTGTACATACATTAACCCATTAATAATTATTATGTCTTTTGATTTAAGATACATTGTAAAATTGTTAGTTTCCCCTAATTAAAAAAACTCTTTATACAGGGTGTGGCTAATCAATGACAACTTCAAAACATTTAACTGAACACCATTTTTAATTTTCTGATCAGTCATAGCGACCCCATCCGCAGGTAACGAATTATCCAATAATTACGCCACACCATTATCCAAGAATGACATGAACCACTCGTATGGCCTTCAGGATTGTTTCATGATACGTAAAAAAACCCAACACCAGTACGTATTAAAAATACTTTATTAAAATAATTCTTAAAACTAAAACCTAATATTACAAAAAAATATATAAAACAAACTATTTTTAACTTGACTCTTGAACTATCACATGACGTGATAGTCAAAGAGTCTTCACTGATCAACTGACTTTTTTCCCATCCTGATGACAAAGTTGCATCTCATAAGCTGGTGATTACAGCAGAAATAGGCACGATTACGGCTTAGTAGTCAGTCTGACCAGTGTTAGAAACTAGTACATTCCCTCATCGGCTGGGGCTCTCTTGTAGAAGGCGCGGGAGACGTCCATTGGTGGGCGAAGGCCTATACACGTGAAGTAGCCCTTGCGCCACAGTAGCATCAGACTCAACATGATAGGTACAGCAAGGAGAACACCTGGAACAAGAAATTGAGATGGTAAAAGTGACCATTCCCTTTTGCAAGCCGCTTCGCTCGCGTGGAGGTCGCATTATCACTTAAAGAGTAAACTTTGACCTAGTTCAGTTCTGTGTGGCAGACCGAAATCCTTTCAGCCTCTAAGCGTTCAAGCATCTGAATTATCGGTTTGATCTTTATACTCCGGACACTTTATGTACAGGGAAGTAATTTGCTGACGCCGCGACCTACTTTCCGTAATTCATTTTATATTCATTTCTAATACTAGTTGTAAGTTGACCAACAGCTACGATAGCGAGTAAACTGCGGAGTAGCATCCAACATAACTATTGTGTAACTTTACAATAAATTTGGGATTGTGAAGTCTGTGGTTTTCGTTAACTGACTTACACTGTAACTCTACTGTTCTGCGCCGTACAAATCTCAAAATGAATGTTATGACCAAGGTTTAGTAACAATATTTCGTTTTTAAAGAGTGACCATAGAGCATGTAGTTTTTTGCCTGGTTTTCTCTACAATTATTACCCCTTGTCACTGCTGACTGGGACTTTAGCTTCATATTTTTGTTTTTGAAAATTCAAAAGTGCCTGTCGATCCTACTCCTCACTTTCACATATGAATGTGAAACTTTCAGGATGGATGTATTTAGGGATGTTTCTTACTCTTTCACGCAAAAACTACTAAACAGATTGAATGAAATTTGGTACACATGTATTTTATGACCTGGATTAACACACAAGATATTTTCTACCCCGATAGTACGGCCCTGTGGGACAATTATCGAACCCCATGTGGGGGCAGCCACGGACATAAGCTAGTTTGAAATAAATGCTTTGAGTTTCAGTTTATCGCTACGTTTGTAGGTATAGTTTTGCTAGGTAATTTCATTTGACCTCATGAATAGAATGGCTCTTACCGATCAGTGTTCCCAGCAGGATAGCGCCGTCCTTCTCGGGGTGGTGGCCATACTTGTCCAAGCAGCGCATGGTGCGGTGGACGTCGTGAAGGTACTTCATCGTATAACCTTCCATTTCAATGGGGTCTTGGCATCTGCAATAATTATTGTAGGCTATAACTTATGTCTGAAAACGCCAATCCCTTGTGAGAAAACTGCAAGGAAGAAGGTCCTGCTTTGACAGGCCTAAATCACATGTAACCAATAACTTAACAGTTAGATGAAGAGCTCGTCCAGCGTAATATTACCACTATATCTATTACTGCTGTCGAGCAGCGTTACTGTGTTTCGGGTTGACGGGTATGGCTACTGGTGTAGATACAAAAACATGAGACATTGTCTCATGCCTGAGATGACAACGCATCTGATGATTGTAGGTCAGCGATGAGATGTCGGAGAACATTTACAATCAGGTGGCCAACAATTTCCTTATTCTAGAGTAGGAAGGAGCTAAACAAGACGTCTAGTTCCATCTCATTCCTATTCTGATGATAGATGTTTCTCATCAAAAACTGGATAACTTACACCATCAATGAGGAGTTCCCGCCGTGTTTGTCGACGATGGGTGCGAGGACGTCCACCATCCATTGCGTGGAGCAGTCGCACATGTACGGGTTTAAGGACACGTCAACCTTCTCCAGCAGGTCCCAGCGGGAGAGCAGACGCGAGTCCACCTCCGACAGGTTGTTGGATTGCAGGTACAGCTGGAAACCGTTGGGATGTGGTTAATTACAAAATTAAGAAAGAATAATAATAATTCAAAACCCTGTTCCAAAATATTTCTAAGGGTACCTACTTCTATGAGCACGGAATCGTATTTTCCATGCTCTATCCTTTTCTGATACTTGAAACCGAAATTTTATAGAACGAGAACGCGAGTACTAGCGCACTCGGCAACATCGACGATAGGAAAAACTGTAAAACCCAGACTACTGGGTTTTACAGTTTTTCCTATCGTCGATGTTCATTGACAGGGCACAAATTGCAGATTGGATTACTAAATCCAATCTGCAATTTGTGCCCTGTCAATGACAATTAGGGTCACTCATTTCATCGTCTACCATTATTAAATACCCCTTTAAACAATACTACATTGTGATGTTGTGATAAGATGCCCATATTTGGCAACAGTCGATCCGGGCACCTATAAAAGCCAGTACAACATACCTCTTTAACCAGCGGCCAGGTATAACTCTCCCCAATGTCGTCAGCTCGAGCGAGCGCCTTCGGGTCTATTAAGCTCAACGACGGATTGAAACTTATGTGGAGTTTCTGTATGTTCTCGAGTCCAGCGAGGGCACCTGCGCCGATACGCTTCAGTTTCGGCATGTTGCACATGTGGAGTTCTTGCAATTTGCGGAGACGAGGGAAACCACTGGAAAAAAAATTGTTTAGTTACTTACAAGACGGAACAACGCGGACAAATTCTTAATCTGCTTAAATGCGCCAAACTGGCCAGTTGAGTGTCTTTTTTCTAATCAATACGTCCCTGTGCTCAGTGGTTCTTATGTCACTATTGAAAATTCTGACATTTTGCTTCAAAGCTACATTGAGGATCACATTTTTCTATGACATTTCTTCTGATATATGATACTATATATCTACACCTTTTTGGAGGATTTTGGTGGTCAGATAGGCAGTCGTTCCATGTAAAATACTGATATTCAACTGCATTTGGTTAGACTGGAAGCCGACCCCGCTATAGTTGGGAGTACTTGGGAGAAGGGTAGGTAGAGGATGAGATGGCTGGGTCAAGGACTTGGTGTAGTGACAGGTTCATTTTATTAAGGTGTATTTCAATTTAAGACTATATTAATGCTTTGAGGATCGTGTTTGTTACACCATCGATAAGTTATTTATTACTTTTTACTTTATTTTGGTTAACACTTCCGATAAATGATAGTTCATTACGACCTCCCGCTGACCAGTTTTACGCCTTTAAAATTATGAATTCACGATATTAATCAAACTCACGGATAATCATTAGAAGTCAAATCTATTTCAAGAATAGGGTTCTGGTTCAAGTTCAAGTAGAGCAAGTCCTTGGCTTCTTCCAACTCCTGAGGAACGGCAGTCAGAAGGTTGTCGCTGATATCCAGACGTTCCAGGTATTTAGGAGTGTGCAGGAACTTACTGGGTATCTCTTTCAGCTGACAAGAGCGCATTCTTAAAACCTGAAATTTTTAGGTGGTAATTGGTAACAGCGCCATCTGTTGGGCAGTAGCGGTATTCATATTTTTGTTCAAGTTTGGTTTTAAAAATTACATAGTTCAATCGGCTACAGAAGTAGAATAAAATGCTTGAAATATTACATTACATGACTCCTCCCGCTTTGGGCGGAGCGGGAGGGAGTGTCAGACTTGTACTGACTAAAACTATCTCTTATCCCACCCACAGTAAGTGTGTCATACATTTAATAGATGTCAAAATTATATAGTATTTGTTAATAAGCTTGGCAAACGATGATCAGGATAAACAATTAATTATATGGTTTTTTAATTGGAAAAAGAGTCACCTGTACTAGATGTCACTAACCTTCAACATCGGCAAACTGGAGATCGCAATCAAAGTGACATGATCGAGTGTTGTCAGGGGGTTTCCACTCAGATCCAGTTCTTCTAATTCTGGCATATGTTCGAATAAGTCCTGGTGTATCGAGTGGAGGTCATTGTGAGCTAAATTGAGGATCCTCAAAGATGCTAGAGGCTCATACTCCTCTGGCATGAAGCGACCCTGGAATGGATTATATTTTATTAGTAACTAACAAATAAAACTGACACCAATCCTGTTGTAATACTCCACATTAGCGCTTGCGAACACTTAACTAGACTAACGAGGTAGTTGTAATATCATATATCGGATATAATCCGTCTACAAAGTTCTCACTGCAAGGAAATCTGGCCTTTTCTCTCTGTGAGTACCTAAGCTAAAATCCACCAAATAATTACAAATCCAGTCCACACTGGTCAGTGTGGACTTGTAATTATTTAGTTTCTTCTTTCATTACCTAAGTAGTATTGTATGTCCTGTTTTAATATCTTTGAGGTAAGATTTACTGTGTTGCCTACAGATTTATAGTTAGGCTTTACTTAATAAACGTATTACTTGATAGAATTATACAATCAATGCATAGTCATGCATGCAAATGTAATGTGTTTCAAATATTTTATGTGACTTGAATTTGAGTGAAGCAGCAATCGGCATAATCATTTTCGTAATGTTTTTGAAGTTATACTTCTTTTGGCGCGTCAGGGAAAAATGAGAGTACATTTTTACGACGCGCGCGCACACCGTCACGAAAAACTGACACCCTGAAGTTAGCACGTCACTATTTTAGTTTTATACACCAAAGAAGTATAACTTCTTACGTGCGTAATAAGTACACACACACTTTTTTTTATTAAAAGGTTAAAAATAAAAACAAAAACAAAACAAAATCATAACCTTCCTGCCTCAAACAGCACAAAAATTTAATACAACAAACCGAAAACATTAATACACTAGACCAAGATACCTCAAAAACGTGCGGGCTCAACTTTGAGGTCGTCAGCTGGTTGTAACTCAGATCTAGGACCCTCATCTCCTGTAGATCTCTGAAGCTGGCGTTCTCTATAAACTCGATGCTGCATCGTGACAGATTCAAGACTTCTATGGTCAGGTCTGCGATGACAGTCACGTTGGTGAAGCGGTTTTCGCTTAAATCCACTACTTTTGGTTTGAAGTCGGTTAAACCTGGAATTAGGAAATGTGGTTTTTAAATAGTGCGTCTATTAACAAGTATTGATTTAAGATAGTGAGGGCACCGTCAGCACAAAGTTTGAAGTCATGAATTTTGTACGAACAAATGTTGCAAAGGAAAGAACACGGACCTATAAGATCTTCATTCGACCCCGACTCCTTTGCGACTTGACTCACAGTACCTAAAGTATTGGAATGACAACTATCGGGTTCTGGTTTTTATTCGTGTTAGTTAACGAGTTTACGACGCGTACCGCGTGGTCAACGTATGTTGAATATTCTACCGTATGAAAAACGAAATAAAGCTCACAAAACCAATGCTTTACTGTGAGTCGAGTCGGGATGTAGTCGGTGTCTAGTCTACGGGATGTGTGAAAAGCTTTAACTATTAACCGTTCATTAATATAAACTAACTAAAAATATTGCCATAAACATAAACAGATTTGCCTGACTTGACGATGGAATTTAAGACTCCAAGCTCAGTTGTCACGCTTGAGACCAATCGGCAAACGTTACAGTCTGTAAAAAAAACAAACAGAAATAAACGTACCTTCCCATTCCTGTTTTGTGAAGAAAGTGGTCATACTCTGATCGAAGCAGTCTACTTTATTATCTTCACATTTGCAAAGCTTGCAGATGTTAGTGTTTTTGACATCGTTGGATCCCTGACCATTATTATCGGCTGTTTCTAATGACAAAATAAAAAAAAACTGTTGTTAGTACTTAATACTACTCGATAGTAGATGGCGCTAATATTCAATTTCAGCACAAACTGAACATTACATTTTTGTTTTTCATAGGTGATGGTTTTTTTTTAAAAACGGATTGTAAGTAACATTGCATTCGAATAATCACTTTATACATTAAAAATATACAATTTTAGCAGATTTTAAAGTCGGCGAAAGTCGCCTCTAGATGGCGGTACATACCATTTTGGCAGTTGGCCCCGATGGCCAGGAATGCAAGAATGACACACGTTAGGACGCGCCCACTCATTTTCCTGTGAAAACCAATAAAAATATCAATGACATACTGTTTTAAGGCCTTACTGATATTGTATCATACAATCGAAAAGATAAAAAGTACAATCAGCAGACAACATGGAATAAGGATCGGTAAATCACTCGCTGCTGTAGTGTTACCGTTGTTGCCGATTCCAACAAACTGTAAACACTTTGTTAGTGTTTATGCATCTTCATCTACGTAGCCTTTTCCCAACTATGTTGAGGTCGGCTTCCAGTCAAAGCGGATGCAGCTGATTACAATGAAATCATCAACACTATCACTATCACTACATATTATACTAGCTCAATGCACGTGGCGCCGCCCACGTGGAGTTCGATAAATGTCCCACGGGAACAAACTATCGGGATGAAAAGTATCCTATGTGTTAATCCAGGCTATCTGTGTTCCAAATCCGTCCAGTAGTTTCGGAGCCTATTCGGTACAAACAAACAAAAAAATCTTTCCTCTTTATAATATTGGTACAGATAACAAAATCCTCCGCCGCGTCTGTCTGTCTGTTTGCGATAAACTCAAAAACGACTGCACCGATTGTCATGCTATTTTCATCACTGGATAGAGTGGTTCTCGAGGAAGGATTGGCTAAAATACATTTGTTGGAGATGTCGGAAAACAATAAGCCGTCTGGGAGCTTTCAACGAAAATGATTACTTTTGGTCGCGATAACCGACATCCACGCGGGCGAAGCCGCGGCTATCAACTGAATACCAGTATTAAAATTTTAAAATAACACTCGTTAAACGACCACCGTTATGGAACCTAACACCTCGACAGAAAAAAATGGAATACCCAGTTAGTGAGATTCTCAGACCAACTTCCAATAGCTCTTGATCCGACGAAATATATGTATTCAAAGTAAATAATAAATTTATTCAAAAATAATAAATACAACGTTTACAGTTTTTCTTAAATCTATATCAAGTTCACCCATGATTTGTGCCTGAACTAGGTAACCCTGCGTTTCAGGCGATTGGAGGTAATTGGTCATTAATTGGTTAATTAATGTTACCTCCAATCGCCTAAAGTAGAGACTACCTGTTTTTTTGTTTTTGTTTTATAGACTCTTGACGTCATGACATGACACATTGTATTTATGTGAAAGCAAACGCTTTGAGAATACAAGCCAAATCAACACAAATTTATTTTAAACTAGCTGATGGGCCGCGGCTTCGCCCGCGTGGATGTCGGTTATCGCGACCAAAAGTAATCATGAAATTTTGATCCCGTTCCCGCAACAAAAACTTGACAAATTATATAGTAAAACCTTCCTCGAGAACCACTCTATCCATTGGTGAAAACAGCATAAAAATCGGTGCAGTAGTTTTTGAGTTTATCGCGAACAGACAGACGCGGCGGAGGACTTTGTTTTATAATATGTAGTGATAGTGATAGTGATTAGCAGTTGCTCGCGACTTCGTTGGCGTGGACATTTTGATGTGTGAGGAAATAAGTCGTGAAAAGGTAACAAGCAAACAGAGTTACTTTCGCATTTATAACATTAGGTATGGATTAGGCTGACAGTCAGAACCATAAATTTTTGGCCGTTAATGTGGTAGACAGTCACCTAAAACGTCCACCGTGTGGAGAACTCAAACTCTGCAGCACGAATCAAATCCAAATCACCTGACATACTATGACCCTCCACTGGGACTAACTAGTTGATAACATCTCACGTCCTCTCATAGTTAAGCCTGAATCCTAGCAGGTAGAATATTATAGGTTAAGTCTAATATCTCAAGGCCTATGCTTATGCCTTCTCTGAATGGCTTGTATGAGACGAGGCTTTGACTTGCAGTAGGAATATAATACGGTGGTATTACTATGTGATCCAATCCCAGTTACAGTGAACCGTTACTCGGTCCACCTACATTCTACTCGCCTATCTTATTGATAACATTATCAGATACTTTATCAAATTCACTGGAAATAACTTATGTTGTTTTCTAAGCGTAACATAGTGCAATGTTAGTTAGATCCGGATTAATAAAGTATCTTACTAAGCTTGTCAGACGAATTGGTTGATGCCGCAAGACATGCGTAATTATCAGACGATCATGTTCCCACTGCTGGGATACCGGCTTCCTTCCTCTCTGTGATAGGAGCTGGAGCATTATTTACCACGCTGTTCCAGTGCGGTTTGGTGGGTATCAGAATGAGAAATCTTTGAATGTTGGCTCTCGCACATGTTTTTGATGTGAATTATCTATACCCGCGAGTAAAACCTATTGTTAGCGTGGCGAAGCATGCGGTAGCGACGCGTCGCCACGCTATGCGATGGTATATACACAGTACTGTTACTGTGTACTTTTCTTTTATGCATATTACTTGTACAAAATAATTTCGATGTTTCACGTCTGCCAGGCATCCCGTGGCGGCTCATAATTTTTTTCATCGTGTCTTCTATACTAGCTTTTTAATACGATCGTGATTGCAAGAGTTATAGGAACTATTAGGTAACCACATATTATATTTGGTACTACAATCAGGTGCATTCGTTGGGCATTATCTATAAGTAAAGATTGAAAAATAAAATTATCTGATTTTGATATGATAAATACAAATTTCCATTACGTAATCAAACGTTTGGGTGCACTAAGCATTCTAGAGGAATGGCAGATCAGGAAAAAATCAGACTAACAGTACTTTTACTGACAGAACACATCCACCAGCAAGTTTATGACTACAAAAAGGAAGATCAACTATGATTTTGACAGTTTAACAAAAATTAACAGTAAAAGTACAGTTGCAGTGCTAAAAGAAAACATGCCAGTGGCTCCTTACCACCAAAACTGTTAAGGTGACTCTCCAGTATTGTTCGTCTTGTATCTCATCGAATCTCACTGTACTGATGAGACCTAGACGAAAGCTCACAGTGTAATATTTTACACTACATCCAAAATAGCTTTATGTTTTTGCGAGCTATTCTATTTTCCACGGTGCTAAACTAAACAACTCTTATGACGCACCATGTTGCGTGTTGATAAACTTTTATATGTATGTATCCAAATTGCAATAATATAGATGTTATATAGCTAGCTACTAGTTTACTAGTGGAAGAAGAAAACATGTTGCGCCGACCCCAAATAAAATGGGATAAGGGCAGGAAGATGATGATAGCTAGCTACTAGTAAGCTTACTATCTTATGCCCGCGGCTTCACCTGCGTGGTGTTCGGTACTGTCTGTGTTGAATCGTAGTACCGGGTTAAAAAGTATCCTATTTTCATGGTAATCCAGGTTATAAACTAGGTGTGTGCAAAATTTCATCCATATCCTTTCAGTAGGTATTTTTCCGTGAAAGAGTAACAATTTTAATCATCCATCCTACTAGTAGGATCTACAGAGGCGTGCTTAACCCAGGATTGGGTATATTAAATAAAAAATGCTTTTCTTATTTGCTATAACTGAGGTCATATTTGAAATAGACCACTTTCTTTCGACCATTGTCTTAAGTATATACTACGAACACTATAAAACTCACAGATATTATTCTTAAAACCTTCCTACTGTAACTGACTGAAAGGCAAAGGAAAATAAAAGTTGTACAGTTAAGTCAATGTTGAATAATAACCCAAATATTTTGTAATTGAATGCTTTTGTAGGTGTAGACACAGTCTCCTACATTATACATACCTTGGCACACACAAAAAACAAACATAGTTACACAGCACACGAGTAGTCCTCTTTAATATAATACCAACATGACAACAACAAATAACTGGCAAAGTGCGAGTCGGACTTGCGCACGAAGGGTTCCGTACCAAAAACCGAAAAAAACACGTTTCTTGTATGGGAGCCCCCTTTAAATATATTTTTTTATTATTTGTTGTTATAGCGGCAACAGAAATACATCATCTGTGAAAATTTCAGCTGTCTAGCTATCACGGTTCATGCGATACAGCCTGGTGACAGACAGACGGAAGAACAGACAGCGAAGTCTTAGTAATAGGGTCCCGTTTTTACCCTTTGGGTACGGAACCCTAAAAAATATGTACGTAATCTAAAAAGTGAGTAAATAATATTTATAATTCCTCTAACCCCATCACAGTGTTGTCCTATTTAACTATAAGGCTATCTGGTAGAAAATACATTGTTTTTGAATCCAAATAAATAAATCTAAAGAATAAAGAACAATCTATTTACCTTATTTCTCGTTCAAAGATCACAAACACATTAACACTTTTTGAGAAAACTGTAAAACACACACAATATGTTAGTCCGAGTGCGTTTTAAGGACTGAAACAAAATGTCTGCCGCTAGGTGTATCTTATCAGCTTTATCAACTGTTATCTATAGTTTAAAAATGACTCATGAAGTACCTGCTGCTGATTTATGGCGAAAAATATGTTTATTTGTTTACTGTGTAAGATGACTTTCCCAGGGGATTGCTGAGATAACTTGTTACCCAGTAACTGGGTTGTGGAGGTCAGATAGGCAGTCGCTCCATGTAAAATACTGGTATTCAGCTGCATCCTGTTAGACTGGAAGCCGACCCCAACGTAGTTGGGAGAAGGCTAGGCTGATGATGGTGGTGATTTAGAAATTGATGCCATTTTGAGAGGAGAAAGGGCGGGGAGCGGAAAATGCAGAACGCCACCCCCACGATCCCTAGGTACTCCTTTATTGCTTGGTCCACGTTCATACATCTGGTCATACAGGCACGGTTACGATACAGGCGTAGGTAATGTTATGTTAAAATATCTACCTATTAATCGTTTAACAAAGAAATTTCAATCTCTTTATTCATGAAATTCATTACATTTCTCTGTTATTCACTGTCAAAGAGTTTCCTTTCCCAGAACTGTTTGTTGAGTCAATTCAAAAGAAGTATCGACAAGATCGTCACACTTCCGTAATCCGGTTACGTATCTTATCTGTTATCTTGTAACTATTCATACAAATATGTAAATGGAAGTGGGACATAAAGCTCTTACAAGTACATCCCTTACAAGTACTTACAAATCTGTCAAAAAGGCCATGTCCTCGTTTGCGTCAACACTAATGTCACCTCAATATTATTGCATGGTTGCAGTATCAACGGTCGGCGCTAAGCCAAGAATTAAAATTCCAATATATTATAATATAACATAACATAACATCATGTCTCTAATCCCCGAAGAGTTAAGCAGAGGTGTGCCTACACCCACATTTCCCAGTTATGTTTAAGTCCCATATAATAGGGGGCGAACTCATTGCTACCACCGGACGCAATTCTAGACTCCGTGGTTGCTACTGAGAAATTCCCAATAACACTTTGTCCGACCTGGGAATCAAACCCAGGACCTCATACTCAGCAGTCGCGCTTGCGATCACTAGATTAACGAGGCAATCTACAATTCCACAATAGTTCTGTAGTGAGTATAAATTTATCTATTGCTAGGGATTGAAGCAAAGGCCCAAACGACGCCTAATTTGATACAACACCTACTAATTTTGATACCTATATAATATAACTTAAGTGGCAGTGGGCAGGGCACATTGCTCGCAGAACGGATGGCCGATGGGGCCGAAAAGTTCTGGAGTGGCGACCGCGAACCGGAAGACGTTGCGTTGGAAGGCCTCCCACTAGGTGGACCGATGACCTGGTGAAGGTTGCAGGGATCCGCTGCATGCGAGTCGCACGGGACCGGTCAATGTGGCGACACTTAGGGGAGGCCTAAGTCCAGCAGTGGACGTCTATTGGCTGAAATGATGATGATGATGATGATCTCTACGTTATGTAACCATAATTATAGTAAGTAGTAACAGTAAAAACATCTCGCTACACTTGAGCACCGCTCCGTGCCCTCAATCAATAATATTTTATCGCTGATAAGTAGATAACAGAATGATTGCTAAACCAAACCTAATTAACTAACTGTAACATTGGAAAATCAACCTTAATACTTGATTTCAAGACTATATTTCCAACGAAAGAACTTAGCAAAATGACCAATATTAAAAGAACTACGTTTCTATTATTTCGTGTGATAATAAAGGTCAACATACCCTAGTCGTTGTACGTCCTAACAAGTCCCAATGGACAGTAATCTGATGCGCGCCATCTAGCGGCGAGTAGCGTAATCACTTGATAATTGACATTAAGCGCCCGTTGATGGCAAAATGGCGGTAATTCGCTTAAAGCTGATGGCTGATGTATTAAATATTAATTGTTTTTAATGATAGACATCAGTCTGTTAAGCTTTCGTTGATTTTCAGTTTCATTATGGCGCGTTGTGCTCGACAAAACAACATACCTACATATAGTATGTATGGCCGCAAAGTAATTTGATAACTAAATCAAGTGGATATTTCTTGGTACGCGTAAAGGATTATCGAAAAACAACATTATGTCTTGCTTCATTGTGGGGTAGGCAGAGGTAATCCTATACAGCATATATAATAAATAAAAATACTATACTCTATTATATTTGTGTGGTCATTTGCGGTTGTGGACGTTATGGTACAGGTACTGACCATCAAAGTCAACAACTGTCTCCGCAGGACCAACATCGTACTCATGGACAAAACCTGTCCCAAACATTTGGGTCGACTAGGCGTTGTGTTAAGAGTCAGTAAGACAAGTCTCCACTGTTTTGTGTTATCCTACCGCATAAGTACAGTGGACTACCGCAACATTCACGAACCTAATTGCGTACCACGCTCGCATTTTCAATGCTATTCACGTTCAACAACGTTTTATAGCGACGTCGAGCAGCCGTTTTTCAAGCATTACGATTTTACAAAATCTTTCGGTATACGTTAGCAGTGTGTCAAGTAATTCTGGTGAATGTGTTTGATCCTCCTAGTGTTGACACTCTTGTTGGGTATTAGGGTCTACCTTTATTTGTTTTATGGTGATTTTGCTCATAAAACACGAGCGGTCTATACAAAGCTGTATTGTAGACACTGAAATCTATAAACTATATGGAACGAAAGACTTCAGATAAAAAGTTTCGACTAGACATTTATTTTTAACCGAACATTGTTTTTTCTGGTACGAAATATCGATATTTCTACAGGTCTTATCATTTTCCATCGACTTGGCTTGCTCTATTAGCCACCTGAAACAATTATACTACCCATAATCCCCTGAGAACATGAAAGGGTAACACGGTACCATATTAAAACATGTTCAATCTATTAACATATCACCCTAATGCATTAAAAAGGGTGACATGTCTTTGCAACGGCGATTTTATCGAAATGTCGCGCCCCCAGGCAGTGTTTAACCTTTGTACGGCGCGCTAATTCTTTTATTGCGACGCGTCGGTAGAAAGCTGGGGGTATTCCTCGAAGCGCTACCATTTTGAGGCGCACCTAGTGAGGCGGTCCTTTTTTATTCCTCGGAGCGCACCTTTTAGTAGCGCTCTCGATAGCAATTAAGAATATTAAATACTAAAAGGTGCGCTCCGAGGAATAAAAAAGGAGCACTTGATTAGGTGCGCCTCAAAATGGTAGCGCTTCGAGGAATACCTCGAAAGCTGGCGCTGCCGGCAGATTTGATTAAAAATAATTATGGATTTTTTAGCACTGTGAAGGAGGTCGTCCGGGGAACCACTACCATACGTTATTCTTATACTTAGTATTTCGCTGCTCTTGAAACGGTGAAGGGAACGGGCATGTCTTCGAACCGAAAAATTCAAAGATAGGTATGTGACAATCAGCAACCAGTTCTGTGACCGTGCGGGTTGTGGCCCATTCTGTGTGAGGGCCGTTTCCCAATGGTGGTAGTTTCTCATGGGCTTGCTGTTTTGTTGGTCCCTTGGCACGGCACCGTCGTTTCCTACCAGCAGAAATATTACAGGCTGATTATGTTGTATGGCTTGTAAACAACAAAGACATTATAAATGAATAACACAAAAGCTACAGCAGACTTTATTAAAATCAAAACATAGGCAGTGATTGCTATACCCTTTTCATTTACTCAATGCAATAAAGTCTTATCGAAATCGCTTTATTACATTATTTATTAGTTCCCTACATCAAACAAAGTAGGAATAATTATATTTAGCGAACATAACCTATTTTAGTCTACCTTTGACGGCCGCACCTACCCCTAAAACCGGTTCAATCCGCTTCTAACTGGATCAAAGCGGCGCATTCCGGCTTGTAATAACTGCAAATTACGGGATGCCAAGTTAATTTTCGTTTGTTAAGTGATTTTGTACTTTGAACGACGGTATTAAGGTTTGTTTTGGAAAGGAGTGAGTTTCGACAGTAAAAATTGGTTCGATGGCCGTTTTATGTTTTCGCAAATTGTTGGAGTAGTACAGAAATAAGCAGAAGTTTATAAAGTATAATACTTATTTCAAAGGCAAATAAGTTGGGATAGGCGCAGGAGAATGATAATGACTTATATATATATAGTCTTATGTTAACTTATTTATTGATGAGTGCTTTTTCAGTCACACAGGTCTCACTAGGCGATATCTTAATGAATGCCTAAAAAAAAGCTCAATAAGGACTAGGTTCCCCAGAAGTTGAAATCTATACTATCTCTCATTTGTGTAAATTCGCTAGCAAGTTCAGTTCACAATTTGTCGCTTTGTTAAGTAGATTATAAACTATCGAAAACGAATGTGTTAAATTATAAATGGTTTGTTGCAAGTCACATTTCTTCCATTGTTCATAATTTCGCGGGATAAAGTATAAACTAAAGATGTTCACAAAAATACACTTTTATCGATATAAATCTTTGATTTGGGTGCAGGCACATTTTTGAGAACACTCCACACTTGACTTACTGCGGTCGGGTGTCAACAGTGTGATGGGGTGAGATCGGGAACAACTCTTTTAATTCGGGAGCAGAAGGCTCAATATCGACATGATTTGATTACAGCAGGGTCGGTATCATTGTGTAGGGGACCATTTTAACCGATTTCTTAAGAAATGGAGGAGGTTATGTATTCGGCCGGCGCTTTTCAGTAGTCTTTATATTGAAACTGAATTAACCCAACCTTAAACTTTACACTCACTTTTGGTCCACACATGCCCTGAGCCTGCAGCCCCAGCCAGGATCGCCTTCTCTCGAAAGTACTCCTCAACGGTTAATGCCATGCACACGAAACTTAGTATACCTACGTGTTCAATTTTTATTTTAAAAAAAGCTTAGCTTTCAAAATAAAAAAAAGACGGGTTGCACTCCGGGAGTGCCGGCAGAAGTGAAAACTTGAAACAACGCCATCTAGCTTAAATATCAGAAATTTCAATAGCTTTCTGCAAGAACGAAAGATGTCGCTGCCGTCGAAAAAAAACTTGAAACAACGCCATCTATCTTAAACTACAAGCACACTCGCGCAAGCGCCCTGCGCCGCCGATTCGATCTGACGCGAGTTTAACAGTTTTTACCTATCCCAAAAAGTGAACAACGCCGCTAAAGAAGTTTTCGCTTCACAAATAAAAATATCTTTACCTCAACTTACAGTACTAACTGGGTTGTGGATGTCAGATAGGCAGTCGCTCCATGTAGAATACTGGTATTCAGCTGCATCCGGTTAGACTGGAAGCCGACCCCAACATAGTTGGGAACAGGCTAGGCAGACGATGATGATGACCTCATCATTCTTCAACATTAATATTCATCACTCTTTTAGTCCCATACAGATGGTTGATTTTAATAAGGTCTTAAATTCTTGGCTATATGGAACATACCACCATCCTAGCGACCCCTTCCCTCTTATTGTACCTGAGATAAAAACTAAATGCTAGCCTACAGCGACTGATATTAGTTATTACACCTTATGGCACTTTAACACGTACATGCCCCGTCGTCATTAGATCTGCTGAGTCTTTTTAAACGCTTTAATGAAAATGTCGTATTTTTATAAACTTTTATTTAAACTTGCTATGTTAGTTATGTACTGGTCAAATCTTGCAACTTAATTTCAAACCAGTTCCTCCCAACCGATTGAGCTCAAATTTTTGGTTCTGGTGACAATACATTTTTATGACAGACATGGCTTGATCCTGAAGCTAGGATAACCTCCTCACGAGAGAACTCCTCATCGGTTAATAGCACGGGCCCAAACTGTGTATACGCGTTCAATGTTGATAGATAAAAGCTTGTTTTGTTTAATATTTAATTGTTTACTACAATGATCGGTTGAAAACGTGAGTGCTAAAGAAGTAACCACTACTATTGACACAGACACAGAATTTTGATGCAGTCAGACAGAGCTTGTATCATCATCACCATCCTCTTCTGCCCTTGTCCCACTCTACTTGGGGACGGCGCAACACGTTTTCGTCTCTCATTCTCGCCTGTCAGATGTCACGGCATCATTTACTCTTTTTTCTTTGATTTATTCGTCACATAATCCATCTTTTCTTTGGCTTTCCTCTCCCTCTCCGTCTCTGTATCAACGATGTTTTCTATTCGGTGTAATGTTAATTCGTTTTTATTGAAATACTTACACGCACGAAAACGGTAAACAGAGGAGAATGGAAAAAAAAACGTGAAACGCCAACCCCAAGTAACATGGAACAATGTCAGGAAGACGATAACACACGCGAAAACCTTTCCTATAAAACTTAAGTAATAAATAAAACCAAACAAATATTACTCAAAGGAAATCACACTAGCTTTTCCCCCGTCGTCGCCTGCATTTAATAAAGTTATACCGTACGCCATAACCTTGTTACGTCGTTCACTACGATCACACGCACAATTTGACACTAATTTCTGTATTGTGCGCTGTGCGCACCCCCTTGCAAGGTTATTGTTTGTAAATGCTGGTTATTATTCTTGAATGTTGAGGAAATTGTGTGAAATGTATTCATTTATTGTATTATTGTATAGGGGGTATTTTGATTGCTTATTATGGGTTCATAAACAAATTATTTACAAGTCCGGTGGGATTTTCCATCAGCAACTGTCATACAATCTTATAATCCTGTAAGAGATACAATTTTCAAAAGTCTTTACTCATTTTCGGTAAATTTCAAAGAGTTTTAAAAGAATTATTGAGCGGAACGTGGAAATAAAGTCATACAAAAATGTTGATCCATTTCGTCCGTTGATTTTGACACACGAATGCTCCCTGACAAGCGGGCGTGTGACGTGTGTGAAGGTAGTAGTAGTAAGAGTAACAAGTGCTGGATTACGAATTTCTTCATCTTGTCCCGCGTATCTCTCGTAAATATTTGAATGTCTTTGATTTTAGCTATCTAGACACAGCGGCGTAGGCTAGTCTTTGGTCTGCCACTGAATTAAATAAAGATTCTTATATTATTTTCAGGCCAATATAATTAAGAGAGCAGCGGTGGCCCATTGGTAGCGACCCCGACTTACGAACAGTAAGTCGTGGGTTCGAACCCAGACAGGTGCATTACTTTGTGTAATTTATTTCATCACTACTGCTCTCAAATACGGTGAAGGAAAACATCGTGACGAAACCGGCAAGTCCTAGGACCAAAAATTCGAAGACATGTGACATCTACCAATCCGCACTGGGCCCGCGTGGTGGATTATAGCCCATTCCATTGGAGGCCTGTGTCCCAGCAGTGGGAATGATGATGATGATGATAATTAACAGTAAACATTTTCAATTTGGACTGTTTTAAAATAACAGGATCACTTCTGTATATAATCTATGTAGACAGGGATATATAAAGTATAGCTACTGATATTTCGCTAAATCATGGGACATTGTCATCGTTCTTCTAGCACTTAGCGCGTGGTGGATTATAGCCCATTCCATTGGAGGCCTGTGTCCCAGCAGTGGGAATGATGATGATGATGATAATTAACAGTAAACATTTTCAATTTGGACTGTTTTAAAATAACAGGATCACTTCTGTATATAATCTATGTAGACAGGGATATATAAAGTATAGCTACTGATATTTCGCTAAATCATGGGACATTGTCATCGTTCTTCTAGCACTTATCCCAATTTATTTGGGGTCGGCGCAGCATGTCTTCTTCTTCCATACTTCTCTATTACTCGCCATCTTGGTATTCACCCTCTTTCTAGCCATATCAGCTATGACACAACCTATCTATCGTGTATTTGGTTCTTATAGTCCTCCAAACAAAAATAAATTAAACCAAATCCAAACTCAAAACTTTTCTCATAATTATGGTTTTATTTCTAAGCATCGTTTCTTAGAGTTCCGTACCTGAGGTATTTTTTTTTTAGGATTGGAAATCATCAAATTGCCTTCCCATTCTGGGCGGAGAGGAAGGGAGTGTCAGACTTGTACTGACTAAAACCCATCCATGTTCCTTCCTTGCCCTTTGTGTTCCAAGGCCGCGGCATCTCTTTCGAACAGTCCCGCAGCAAACTCTAAGGGTAACCAACGGGACAGTTCAAATTTTCACAGAATGTGTATTTCTTGCCAATAATTTATTATATATTATTATATGCGGTAAATAATTTATTATTTGTTGTTCGAGTAAATAAAAAGATTAAAGTAAATTCAAAAATTAAAATTTTTGAATTTACTTTTATTATTTTTACGATGGTACGGAACCCTTCATGCGCGAGTCCGACTCGCACTTGGCCGGTTTCTTTTGTACTTATTTAATAATTATCCTTTCTTTCTTGGGTAGTTACCGCTTTTTGACTTTCGGGGACAAGGTTTGTCAACGTCGATGTATTGAAACAAGAAGTATTCATTTTTAATTAAATTTATTTATATAACTTACTTAGTAACTAGATCACAAACAAATGTACAATAATATTAATTAACAATAATTCTTCCTATTAACTATTTTGCAAAACCGTCAACTACATAGTTTTCATTGCTATTGTAAAATCTTTTAACATTTGTGTCATACAAAATAATTGTAACAGGTCGCAGGTATATCATTTGGGTCATCCATAATGCCAATAGAGCGTTGGCCTGCGTTGTAAAAATAAACATTGGTCAGCCATTAAAATCGACGGAAAAAGCTTTTGTTTTTTTTTTTTGGAATTTGCCAGTTTTTTTTTGCATATTTTTTTTAGATAGGAATAATAAAACCTCATTTAAGTCCTG
Organism: Lycophotia porphyrea; assembly: GCA_950005105.1. Taxonomy (NCBI): domain Eukaryota; kingdom Metazoa; phylum Arthropoda; class Insecta; order Lepidoptera; family Noctuidae; genus Lycophotia; species Lycophotia porphyrea. The sequence continues at coordinate 2,533,780 of OX465411.1, forward strand.
AAATAAATGGGATACTATTATTCAGGCGATTAGGTAAACCGGATGGGGAAATGTTGTCCTGAAAAATGTTATTCTATCGTTAATGACACCAAACAAAAAACGATAGATTTTTAAGTTATTGTTCCTTCAAGAAACTGCTTGCTATAATGTGTAAGTATTTAATCAGATTAGAAGCTCAATTCACCTTTAAACTTTTTTAATTTCTTGTAAAGTACTTTTCGCCCACGTTTGTCCATCAAAATAATTGATAGATATATATTAGGTACTACTGACCCAACACTGCTTCAGATCGTTATTCAGCCGTTTCATGAAAATATCGCACTCGAACAACTTTTACTATTGCTACAAAAATGAACTTTTCTTGTGTTTAACAAACAACCAATATCTCACAGTTAAATCTATATTTTGAGCTTTCCTATGCTAACTATAATTATTTACAACTTATATTATCTAAAACAATAAACAAGGGCTGGCTTTTACCTTGGCCAGAGGCTAAGTGTTGCCATACAACGTGGCAACGCCGCCAGTCTCTTGGGCACTTTACCATCTGACAGCGTTGAGGAGGAGTTTTTCGATGCCCTTTTATAGTTTGTTGTTAGTTTATCTATTTTAGTTTAATAGTTTTTAATTATCAATGTATATAGTTAGTTTAACCAAACAATGTTTCTAATACTGTGTTAAGACTAGTTTATTATCATTCAATTCTTTTTACTTACTGCTTTAGAGGTATACCCATCAAAATAAATAAGAAGGTTAGCGAAAATATACAAAACTTTAAAATGAACTTAATACACGTATTTTTTTGTTCTTACGGCGTAAATACAATAACTTCATTAGAAGTTATGTGTTTCAGCCGTTTGGGGTTGAAAAACCATGGACCATGGAGTACGAGTGCCCAGCTAGTGTTTTGGGACATCACCAAGCGGTCGGTCGACTCCGTGATCCGACTACGTGGCTGCTACTTTGAAAATTAAATGTAATCACGGAAGTTAGGCAGGCCAAAATATTCAAACCACTTTTTCCATTCCGGATCTAGTCTATGCCCTTAGAACACAAAAGTTTGTCTGTTTACTTAATCATTTTGCTGCGTGTACATTTTGCTGCGTGTACATTTTATTGACAAAATCTGTCAAGTTTATCTTTTTACCAACTGAGATATTATTACTATCATTTTGCAAACATATTGCATCTTAAACTGTACAAACTAAATACATTTTATTAATAGAAACTAGTTATTAAACGCTATTATTTTATTGACTAGACTAGACACTCAAATCGTCAATCATTCTTGTTTTATAATACAAAATAATATTACTATTATTGCACTTAAAAATAATAACTACAAGTTGACTAGTTCTCATAAAAAAACAACTATTATTTGTATTGTATTATTAATTTCTATAATTTAATAGTATAATTGAGATAAGTCGCTTTCGTCCTTTCGAATGGTTTATTGGTCCAAAATAAAATATAAAAAAGAAAATCTCCTGTCATATTTTTACTTATTAAATGTGGAAAACCATTATATAACTGCTTTTTTACATTGAAAGAGGCCACTCTTTTGATTTAGAGGCAACAGGGGCTGCGATTCTCCACACAAATTTTGAGGAAGTCGACGTTTCGTATTCAACTTTGTTATTGATATAAACCTGTCTGAGTTGCAGCTGTCCCAATCGCACTCTACGGGGGCAGGCTTGACGCAGTGCGACGACAATAGTTTATTCAAATACCTATTTTTCAAACTCCTCGCAGGCCCGTTGCCTCTTAACCACACCCAGTTCCTGAAAGGTGAATCGAAAAACAGACAAAAGATCGTCAGCTATTTGTCGTGACATGAGTTCAGGAGAGTTAAGTGATGTGATTTTCGGCTGAAATAAATAATCTTTACGACTTTTGTGGAAAAACCATCAAAAATTCATTCACATAAACCAACGTGGTCGCTTACGAAACATCGACAAGAGTAAGTTTCACAGTTCAAATTAGTCCTTTCGTATGGAGAAAAACCGAAAAGACTACTCTTTAAAAATATATAAGACTGTCCATAGTTTATTGTAAGTTCTTCTCCATAGAGATCTACTCTTTGGAATGGGCAACTACATAGTACTTACACACACAGCGTACAATTTTCAGTCAATTAAATCACTCTACTGGACAGAAAGACAATATTTCAGCATTTTTTGTGTTAATTAGCCTCTCAAAAACCGGGTTTAACCATTTATTGAAGTAATTCAGTTTAACGTATTGGTCGATATTTTACGTGTTATTCGCAGAGTAGTGTTGTACGTAGTTCGACTCGCCGACGATGTCGATATCACTGTCACTGTGCTCCGTGTCTGAGTCTGTCGATATTCTTGAGTTTTCAGCCTAGAAACAAAAGTCATTTTTAATCAAATGTCACTTTGGGTGTACAGGATTCATGACAGGACCATAGTAGCTAACAAGGCGACAAGTAGATTTTACAAGGTCAGAACCTTGTAAGATTTAACAAGGTTCTGTTCAATAGATTTTACAAGGTTCTGTTGGCGCTTACATGACATTGACAGGACGGTGATCTTGATAAACATTTTGTAAAATTGGCTGTGGCAATTAGCTCATCCCAGTTGTAAACGTCCCTCTTTGGAGGTCTATCTGCAGAGTAGATGGTGGTACTGCCTCGGAAGAGGTCCCTCTCAAAGAGTCTAAAGACTTTAGAATCAGTTTTTCACATTGTTGTGTAAAAAAAGTGAAAAGAAATATTTATTTGCGCTATAAATGACGTATTACAAAAAATAAAGCATAGAAAGAATAAGAGGGATTATTGGGGCGTAACTCCCAACAGTGAAAATGTTATGTTAATGTTGTGTTTTGGGATGTTGTGTAGATTGAGTAGACAAACGATTGGTGTAAAGGTTTAATTGCTACTAAAAATAACATGTTCTAAAGTAATAAAGTGCAATTAATGTTGGATTAAACAATCTGCAACGTTTCACTATAAGCAGGACAAGTTAGTGGCATGTACAGCGTAGCTCGTACAGGGATAATACGGTGGAAAAATGCGTCACATCGAAACGCAACGCAAAACGAACATTGCTCAGTATATTGCTGTGACATAAGTAATGTGAGAGACAGTGACAACAACAATAGAAATTAATATGTATATAATAAAATATTACAAGACACAACTTTTCTAAAAAAAAAACAATTTTGCTGGTTATTTTAGACCGAAAAACCCGAATAATTTTCAAAGAACTGTAAAACTAGATTTTTAACTACGAGTACCTTGAATCAATAGTTGGGACATTGAGTTGTCAAATTAGTGACGCTACAGATTGCTTTAGGCATGCAAAATTTAGGCTGTTTGCTATGCCTCAATGTCGTACTGTTGCACGGGCTAAGTCGCCAATTCCTCGCTGATCTCTTGGATATTAATCCAACTGACGATCTGTTTGCGGATGGATAGACGAAGATTTTTTTGGTATGTCAGAAGTACTGTGAGAGAAATTTATGAAAGTGTATTTTGCTTTACTTTTTTTATTTTGTATGTGTTAATGAGTTATAATTATCTCTTTTATTTTTATAATTTTAGTTACTGTAATTGGTTAGTAACACAACCGTTGTAATTATAATTAAATAAATAAATAAAATCGCGTCTCGCGTTATGGCAGCTCATAAAAAGCATGTCAATTGATTGGTAGTTCAACTACAAATACTGTATTAAGAACACCTACCTGTCGGCATTCAGAGTGTGTCGCCGGGTGTTTAGTTGTGAAGTCCACAGCTGCGGCTCCTGCGGACAATGAAATAAGTAGGATAACTAATACGACTATAATGCAGCATGATTAATAAGATAACATAGACGAAGATGATGATGTAATCCGACTGATTTCGGTCAATGCGATTGCTTCAACTCCGCTGTAGTTGCCGTTCGTGCGCTCGTATGTGGCTTATGTAACCTATTGTATTCTTTGTGAAGCTCCCCGCACTTGCGGGTATGTGAGCACACTATCGATGTAATTATAGTTGATCGCCGCAGGTGGTCGGGCTTTCAATTGGTCTTTAGCTATTGGCTTAGCATCGAGCTCAAGCAAGGCTCAAGGCGTCGCGTCAGTGCAATTCAAAATCATAAACTTTCGTTTTAACCAAAGTCCTCAACTCGAGCCTATAAGATAAGATTATACAGGTATAAGATGCAGTTTGATCGACCATTTCTTTTCTCTAGCAAAAACTCATAGAAATTGGTAAAGATTGAGAGCAAGGGACTGACTTGAGTAATTTTTGACGTTCAAAAAGTACTTAATCTGAGAAATACGTGGCAATGCTGCAACCTTCTGGGCACTTTCCTGTTGACAGCGCATAGACGTTTTTTTTGATGCTCTGTAACCCTTTTGATACTTGTACATATTTTTATTACTATTATAGATTTGTAGTTTGTAAATAACGTGAATAAATGATATAAAATTTTAAAAAAAGCATTATAGTTTTCAATAAATCTCAGACTTATAATAATAAAAATTTTTTTTTTTGCAGCTTTGAGCAGCGGTGGCCCAGTGGTAGCGACCCCGACTTACGAACAGTAAGTCGTGGGTTCGAACCCAGGCAGGCGCATTACTTTGTGTAATTTATTTCATCACCACTGCTCTCAAAAACGGTGAAGGAAAACATCGTGAGGAAACCGGCATGTCCTAGAACCAAAAATTCGTAGACATGTGACATCTACCAATCCGCACTGGGCCCGCGTGGTGGATTATAGCCCAATCCCTCTCATAGAGAGGAGGCCTGTGTCCCAGCAGTGGGAACATTATAGGCTGATGATGATGATGATGATATTTTTTTTTATTGTTTTATATTTGAATATTTAAAAATGTAATATATATGTATTTAAATGAATAAACGAAAATATAAAAACTTTGACGTATTCATAAATGATTGTGGCAAATAAAATTATAGACGCGTGTTACACTATCGTAGCACGTAGCAAACCGCTAACTCGTAGCGGCCACTACGCCGTAGCAACACACGCAAACGCTAACTTAACATTTTGTTTCATTGAATTTAAATACGTTGAATAATATAATGAATACTAGTGACCTGCCCCGGCTTCGCACGGGTGTAATGTGATACATATAAACATTCCTCTTGAATCAGTCTATCTATTGCTGAAAACTGTATGAAAATCCGGTGCGTAGTTTAAAAGATCTAAGCGCACAGACAGCGGGAGCGACTTTGTTTTTATACTATGATAATAGTTAAATTGATTTTTACAATACCTTTAGTTCGCTGGTTTTCACAATTCAGGTGTTTCTATTGTTGACAAGCATTTGACTAGGTATATCAAGAATTTATGAAGCCTCATGGCTCTTATAAAGGGTGTAAACAGGCTCTTAACAAAGCCGAAAGGCACTTGTTCTCCCCGACATTGCGATATTTTTTTTGTTCTAGACCATAACATGTAGGTATTAAAAAAAACTAGAAGTTCCCCAAAAACTTCTAGTTTTTTTTAATACATGTTTTAAATGTAAGATTTACTTTAATCACCTCCAGGTCCCCTTACTATTCAATCCAACCATCAGCACAATGTTTTGAGTGCGTTACATTGAGTCCTACTGTAAAACGTGATTTTTCAGCCCAAAAAAAAGTCGTATCCCAGCACAAATTTTTGCGTAAAGTTACTTAGATTGATGTAGATAATGCTTGGTTTAAGGCTTCGTGAAGAGTCTGTTTACACCCTGTATATGCCTATGCCTTGTCCCCCATCAACTTAAACCTTAGTCCCCCAACTCGCTAAACTCGACAATACGCACTACAAAAATCATTAAACTGCCAAGACGCTGCACTGAAAAGAATCCAAATCAAATTACTGCCTACACACAATTACAACCTCTTATACTACGCAATTAGACCCATTTTCGCGTACACATCTTACACCCCTCCCCCAAATACCATTACCAACCGATTTTGAACCCAAAACGTAAAGAGATAAGTTGCGAAATGGCTTGTGAATGGTTCTAAGACGTTGGTTGCCTAGCAACGCCGCCATATTGCTACTAATTAGATTTGACAACGTCTTGAGTTGTGGCGTCGCAGGGATATTATTAAATTGAAGTGTCCTGAGGTTTAAGATGGCAATTTAGGGGAACGGAAGACTTTAAGATATTCTGGACCTTGTAAGAGTACATAATGTACATGACTTGATGTTCATATTCCCATTTAGTTCGAAAATATAGTAATTTTGAGGTGTAACTTATGAAAAACGAAACTCTGCCAGCGTAAATTAATATTTTTTAACAATATCATTATAAATTATGACCTACTAGCGACCCGCCCAGGCTTCGCACGGGTGCAATATTATACATTTAAACATCCTCTTGAATCACTCTATCTATTGCTGAAAATTGCATTAAAATCTGTTGCGTCGTTTAAAAGATCTAAGCTTACAAAGCGGGAGCGACTTTGTTCTAAATATGTAAAGATTCTGGTGTATAAACTATATTTCTGTAAAGTTACATTAGAAATTGGTCAGCACTTTTAGCTTGCAAGACATCAAACATCCAAAAACCATCCTCCGAAAAAATTTGCATTTATTAAAGTTGTAAGAAATTGCTGTATTGCTTGAGTTCGATACTATTCAGTCCTAAAATTGACTTTATTGGGGTTTCATTAATAAAATTGTGTTTGAGTTTGAGACTGATGTCGTTCTAAAATTTGTAATCAAAAGTCATTTATTCAAATTAGGCTGATAATCAGCATTTTTTGAATGTCAAAGTTTACAAGAGACCATCCCACAAAACGCTCGCCCCTTGCCACTTCCTAGTGTTTTAGCTGGGCCGAAGAAGTGTCAGAACCAGCTCCCCAGACCCACATGTCAGTTAGGTTAATAATACCAGACTGACACTGCTAGTACATAACAATATATGAATGAATGATGTTTAATTTGCAAAAAGGTTTTTCAAACATTTTTACACGTCATGTTTTTTTTTAAACTAGGGCTACGGCTGGTGTTTCGTACCTGACTACTCTGAGAAGAAACAGCCGAAACAAACTCAGAGGTCACAGTCTCTTTTAAAGTCCAGACATTGGTTAAATCATATGAGGACCATGCAGATTAATGCCTGAGATGGTCTTTTGAAGAAATAACCACACAGATTTGAGTCGACCTGTCCAGCCAGTGCAAGCATTAGTCAGTGATCGTGTAGCTTGACTCGTAACCCACGGTATAATATGCGAATGGTCTACAAAGGGTGAATTTCAGCTCTTGAACCAGTTTCTTTTATAAAATACCCTCAATAATTGCAGCACACATTCCGGAGGCAACTATGCTGTGTTTCCAAACTAATACACGGCGAATTCTCAAGCAAATATCAACTAATTGGCCAAGTTGGCGCACTACGGAACTGTGCAACAAGAAGGTATTTCTTGGTAACTTCCAACTATGCGCCTCCCTGGTCCCTAACTAGTAATAGGTGCTATGAGAAACTTTGCCCAGAATTTCAAGGGAGAGAATACATCAATATACATACGAGTATGTACAGAGAGAAGATAGGAACAATAAAGATATAAATTATTATATAAAACAGTATGTTTTATTGAGTAAAGTTCACTTAGAACCTCACTCAAGTCATCATAATTATCTGCGTAGCCTTTTCCCAACTTCATTGTGGTCGGCTTCCACTATCACCGGATGCAGCTGAATACCAGTATTTTACATGGAGCGACTGCCTATCTGACCTCCATAACCCAGTTAGGTAGTACTGGGTAAAACGGTTGAACCTCGCTCAAGTGAGCGCACACAATTCGAAAGCGAACTCATTTATTTATGGAATTAGAGGTCCTGCACTAGAATGGCTAAAAAGCTATTTGAGCAATAGACAACAGTGTGTTGAAGTATCCCGTATTAGTGATAAACTTGTTGCAATGCTATACAGATCCTTATTTCGTCACAACGGGTCAGGAGTGCCTCAGGGAAGTATCCTTGGGCCTCTTCTCTTCCTCTTATATATTAACGACTTACCAAATATTACAAAACATAAATGCATATTATTTGCCGACGACGTGTCAGTAATAATACCGGAGACTGACAAAACACTACACGAAAAAGAAGTAAAACAAACCATTACCGACATAATAGATTGGCTAAATGAAAATAACCTAAAAATTAACCTATCTAAAACAAAATTCATTCAATTTTCAAATTATAAACAGAACCCACCAAAAATTAATTTAGAACACAATAATGAAATAATTAATAAAGAAAATAACATAAAATTTTTAGGGTTAACTTTAGACCAAAATTGTAATTGGGGAATCCATATTGACAACCTGTGTAAAAAAATAAACAGATTTGTATACGCGCTAAAAGACCTACGCAAAACAGCAAATGAAGAAGCCGCACTTAACGCCTATCATGGCTATGTAGCGTCTGTACTGAGATACGGCTTACTCTTATGGGGTAACTCGACTAATGTCCAACGAGCATTCATAGCGCAAAAAAAATGCTTAAGAGCAATCACTGGGACACCGCCATATGAGAGCTGCAGACCAGTTTTTAAAAAGTTAAAGGTTCTAACTCTAGCTTGTATTTATATATTAGAAATAGGTGTATTTGTTAAAAAAAAATCACACTTCTTCTCCACAGTAGCCGAAAACAACAGATTCACAAAAAGGGACCCCACTAAACTAAAAAACCAACTTTGCAATAGTACTCTTCACTATAAAAACAGTTGCCTAATGTCTATTAAAATTTACAACCACATTCCGAAAGTAATAAGAGAATCACCGCTGCATTTTTTCAAAAAAAAGTTGAAATTATGGTTACTTCAAAAGACTTTTTACTCAGTAAAAGAATTTTTTGAAGATATTAAATATAAATAGATAGTGTTATTATTATTTCTTTTTTAATGTTTTCATGCTATACCTAAAATTAATATTAATGTTGTATTTTATTTTATATTACTGTTTTATTAGATTATAGAGTTCACACATTTTAGTTTTGTTTTTTGTTGTTTTACTTTATTACAATGTTAGTAAACTAGGGTTAGGTATTATGTGAGTAAAATATGTAGTGTATCAAGTACACTTACTAATGTAAATATTCGTATGCCGCGTCCAGCGGCGGATATGTCCTGAACTATGTAAATTTTATTAACAACTTTGTGAATACCGTATCCTACGAATAAATGTCTTTGTCTTTGTTTTTGAAGTAAATCTTTGCGGATTCACAACGAGACACCGTCCGAATTTCGAAATTATGTACTTTTAACATAACCAAACTAGATAAAATAAAGTAGAACCTTAGCGGTGAGACAACGCGCAATATTTTGAAGTAAAACTTCTTTACGCACGCTTGACTTGGGGAGTAAGCTGGTGCGTTACGTTACGAGGCAAACGGAAGTTCCAAGAGAGAGAGTTACGTTTTTTAATTTGATAGACGATTGTTCGGCACTTGTTTAAGATTTACTTCAGTCGTGTGGTCTAGAGCACACTCGTTTTTATGTTCATATCTATATCTATTCGAGAAGAACCAATGAAATGCTTCGGTCCTAAAATACCACAGTGAATAATTGTTGAATTGTTAAATAATATAAAAGAGTCTGCCATTCCGAATGCTATACAGGCTCTGAAGTAATTATATTGGTATATCTTAATAAATATTGCAAAAGCTGAGGAATCGTAAGTAATCAACAGGGCAAGCAGAACAAAGTTAATACCTACCTACCATGTCTATTTCATTTCCACACGGCTCGGCTCGACGACCGACGGAAAGTGACTAAATACTGACTACTTTTTTATAAGTTACACCTTATTAATGTCATCGTGTGCCAAATACCGGTAAATAATCTAAATAAGTCTTAAAAAGACCGGCCAAGTGCGATTCGGACTCGCGCATGAAGGGGTCCGTACCATTATATTTTTTGTTATAGCGGCAACAGAAATACACATTCTGTGAAAATTTCAATTTTCTACCTATTATTTATTGATCATGAGATACAGCCCTCCCGACAGACAGACGGACGGACAACGGAGGCTTAGTAATAGGGTCCCATTGGTTACGCTTCGGGTACGGAACCCTAAAAGAGAGCTATAATGATTTTTTTCATCTGACTCTTGAAACAATGTAATAATAGAAATAACCGGTTTTTTTCGGAATGCTTTAAACAAACTAAGAAAAACTCGCAAATTACTTATTTGAACTTTCTAATTATGAGAAATGCATTTTCACATATTCTCTGTATCTCTAAACATGCCTTCTACATTTGTTGAAATAACCTATTATTTTAACTATTTACATAATTTAACAGACCGATACGGAAAGAATTAAAGGGCGTCATAAAATTCGTCCACATCGCTGTAAACGGGGAAAATGCCCAAAAGGCTTGCAGCATTGTCACGTTGGATGGCAATGCTACATCTTTTGCCAAAAAGCAGGCCAGCCCTCTAATTACGGTAAGAGTCAACCAACCGCTTGACTTAAGAGAACAGACTGATCATCCTCACCTCGTTGCTGCTGCTGCTTCCTCATCTGCTTCTTATGCTTCATCCTTCGGTTCTGAAACCAGGTCTTGACCTGAGTTTCCGACAGGTTCAGAGCTCCGGCCAGCTCCACACGCTCAGGAGTTGACAAGTACCGCTGGGATTCGAAGCGTTTTTCTAGGCCTGGACAAACATAACATCACACCTGTAATCCTGGAAAGGTTAGGCAGATGTGTTCTCAATGGGAGAATTCCCACATTTCGCCAGATAAGTTCAAATCCCATGTAATAGGGGGTGACGCTATTGCCATCAACCGGCCACAAAAATATAGAGTCTGAGTTACTTCTAAGAAATCCCTCTCCATTATGGAAATACCCAATGACACCTTGTCCAACCTTGGAATCGAACCCAGGAGCTCATGCTCAAAAGTAGCGCTACCGACCACTAGAACAACGATGCAGTGGCTAAAAAGTATATATTTAAAATATAAAGAATAAAATATGAAGAAGAAAAAAACCAGTAAGAACAAGGCCAGAAACCGCCTACTTCAGCATAATGCTGTGATATTAGCATCATCCTCCTACCCTTATTATTTCATCATCATCATCATCATCATCATCAGCCTATAATGTTCCCACTGCTGGGACTCAGGCCTCCTCTCTATGAGAGGGAATGGGCTATAATCCACCACGCGGGCCCAGTGCGGATTGGTAGATGTCACATGTCTTCGAATTTTTGGTTCTAGGACATGCCGGTTTCCGGTTCCTTATTATTTACTTTGTATTTTTATATATTCATAGGCCACCTTGCGTGCGTCCCTCATCCAGCTGATTTCTAGTCATACAATCTTCGAATACAATTAAATCATACCTATTTTCTTATTTTATAGCCGTCCACATTTATCTATATTCAACTTGCATAAGTCTTGTTTCTCATTCCTTCAAATAATGAATGATCATCATCTGCCTAGCCTTTTCCCAACTATGTTGGGGTCGGCTTCCAGTCTAACCGGATGCAGCTGAATACCAGTATTTTACATGGAGCGACTGCCTATCTGACCTCCACAACCCAGTTACTACTGGGAAATACGATACCCCTTGGTAAGACTGGTTGTCAGACTTTATGGGCCACTGACTACTTTAACGACTGTCAAAGATCTTCAAATGACAGCCGGGACCAACGGCTTAACGTGCTTTCCGAGGCACGGAGGAAACTCGGTATGTAATGGGTCACCCATCCACAGACCAACCTAGGCAAGCACGGCTTAACCTAAAGATCGACCCGAGCAGCTGTTATTGTTTAGCCACGAGCTCCCATCCAATGATAAATGATGTTTATTTCTAAGTCGTAAAACTGCAAAACCCTTTGAAAGTGGTTGTCACTGGGCCAAGCTCTCAGGTGGCCCATCGCCGTCAGCCTATCACATTAACTAAATAGGCTGACTTGCGACTGTCGTACTAAACATTATGAACAACTTCGTATTTCAGAGTTACGCCCACTATACATCGTGATTTTTTAGTCGTCAGACAAAGGTGGTCCACTCAATGTATCCGACATAAAATACCTCTAGGCGTGTTTTTTTACCATTACGTATGATAATACGTACAAAGAAAAATAAATAATACATTAGAATTATGAAACATCCTGTTAATAATGTTTACGTAGAGGGCGCTGATGTGCTCATGTTTACATCGTCTCTGTGATGTTTTTACGATAAAAATTAGAAAAATAAAGTAAATCTATGTTTGACAGTGTTAATTCAGTAAATTAGGCAGTGATACATCTGGAGATTTGTTATTGAGTGGAAAAACGCTAAGATAAGTGCCAGATTTTCGAAAAACCACTCGTAACGGATTCCACCAGAATTTCGAATTACTTGATCAAAACGGATACGAATCGTCTCTGCACAGCAGCTTGAAGGTCAGTCCAAGTGTTAATATAAATTGGAGTGTGAAAGTGATGTCAGACAATCTACAATTCATGACAATAACAAAAGTAACATTTGAAAATTGAAAGTCATCATTTTTATTGATCGATACAACGCCATCTATTGGGAAGTGGCGCAGCTGCACTTTGACCTCGGTTTCGAACCCAAGTAACCGAGCTATCGTCGTAGTTGCGCGATCTGCCGCTAGAGGTCAACAGCAGTACGTATCCGCAGAATTAACTGTATTGCAATTTATACGAGGACAACAATCTATCGCACAAAAGCTTCATACATAACTTCTCATCATGGACTCCGAACAGAATATCACATATCGGAGCTACAAGCCTCAACGAGCAAGCTCATTTAGTGATCTTTCAAGAACTGATCATTCTCCACTTTTTGATACCACTATGATGAGCCTCCCTAACACATCATTTAATGAGAGTCAAACAGTAATTGAATTAAATGAAAAGATAAATGAACTGACAAACCAACTGACTAGTGCTCATCATGAAATTGAAATCTTGAATACAGAGAATTTTCGCTTAAAAACCGACCTGAACCAAACTTTGAAACTCGTTGAGACGTATAAGAACCTCAGTCTATCTGATAATACACATATGTCACCAAGTAGTATCAGGAGGTGTAAAGGTATAAAGTCTACACTAAGTAAAGATATCACTCACTTGCAGAAAACTCGCAAAAATACTAGTCACCAAACAACACAGACTGATCGATCCCTTACAAATGCTGTATCGAATAACATCTCACCCCACAAAACAGTACAATGTCAAAATATAGCACATGAAGAACTGGGTGTGGAGAAAGTAGATGTGACTATAGAGAAATCATCCTTATCTCCAGATTCCTTATTATACTCACAAAAAACAAAAAAAACTTCAACATCCGCCTCACAAATGAAACCAAAAAGTACAATTACAAAAGGAAACTCGGAACCTAAAGAACTGATGCAGATAAACACGTCCGACTGTAATATTTGCATTTTAAGTACCAACATCAAAAATAAAGTAAGGGATATTGCAGAAACTACACTCCGCCATCATTCGGAAAACATATGTCATTATTTAATGCCACACTGTAAAACCGAAAAGTTGTTATGTGACTTAGAAACAAAATTAAAAACATTTACATACAATGACTTTTGTATAATATTAATAGGAGAGGAAGATTTTAGTACAACAAACGACTATTTCCAGTTGGTATTTGGTATAAGGACGACCTTGCAAAAAACAAAACACACTAATGTTATCATCTGTACTCCGACATATAGATACAGCTACTATAAAACAATGTACAATTGGAGAGTAGAGAATTTTAACAACCTGCTTTATCTCGACATACTGACGCATGAGCATGCATACTTTCTGGACTCGAATAAGAACCTATCAGGTGACTACACAATGTTCAACAAACGCACTGGATTAATTAACAACTTTGGCATACATACCATTTTTAAAGACATTGACTACTTCATCCAGGGACTAAAGAAATACGACCTATTGAATGACAACACTATTGACGAGCTACTACAAAAAGACGACGTATCTAATAACCAGTTATTTCTATGACAATTATTTACATATACTACATCAGAATATTGCAGGACTCTTGAATAAATCGGAGGCTCTTACTGTATGCTTGGAAGAACTTATATTGAAGAAAATCATTATTGACGTCTTATGTATCTCTGAACATTTCATTATGTCAGGCTATGAAAACTATCTCTCCATCCCCAACTACGAGCTAGCTGCCTGTTTTAGTAGAAAAGACATAAAACGAGGTGGAACATGTATTTTGGTAAGAAAAGGACTGCAGTGGTTAGACTTACCTGATATAAATAAATTAGCAATAAGTAACTCATTTGAATGTTGTGCTATCAGATTAACGCAAACAGACACCATTGTGATCTGTATTTATAGAATTCCAAAATCTAATAATTTAACTACATTTTTTGAGCGTTTGGAAACATTGTTACAGTCAATAATGAAGAAACGTAAGCAAAACATTATAATATGCGGTGATTTCAACATTGACACTTTAAAACGTAGCAATACATCACAAGATCTAGAATGTTTGTTGCTTAATTATAATATGAAGTTGGAACTCAATCAGCCAACTAGGCTAAAAAGTAACACATGTATTGACAACTTTGCACATAATCTTGGAAATAAATGTAAAGCCGACGTAGTTGAATTTGCTTTGTCAGATCACACCTGTCAAATACTAAAGTGTCCTGTAAAAAGAACCTTCTGTTTAAATTACTGGTATATCAAAAGACGTGATTTTAGTACAGAAAATATGAAAAATTTTAGAGAGTGTCTGGAAAACACTTCTTTTTCGGATATGTATGAATGTGAGGACCCGGATAGAGCTTATAATCTATTTCTAGAGACTTTTTCTCTGTTTTATGGCTTATGCTTTCCGCTTAAAAGAATTAAAATAAGATTACACAATAGACCTCAATGGGTGTCGCGTGGAATTAGGGCTTGTAGTAAAAAGAAAAGAGCACTCTTGTGGAGTTATCGTTTGAACAGAAATGAAGCAAATAAAAAAGAACTTATTAGATATACCACCACGTACAAGCGAATAATTAAATTAACACAACGTGCCCAGAATACATTTAAAATAAAATCATCATTAAACAAAACAAAAGCGACATGGCAAATCATAAACCGGTCTAAAACTAATTTACCTAAGAATACCATTGCAAGCATTAAAATGGGGAATTCAAATATAACACATCCACGTGACATAGCCAATGTTTTCAATGATTTTTTCATAGACAAAATTAAACCTGTCTGTAATATGGGTATACAAACCACCTTAAATATTCCCAAACCTAGCCACTCCATGTTTATGGCACCAAGTAATAAAAATGACATACAAAACATAATAAAATCCCTAAAAAACACTAATAGCGTAGGACATGATGGTATAGCTACAAAAACGGTTAAATATGTATCGGACAGCATTAGTGGCCATCTAAGTCATATTATCAATTTGAGCATAACACGAAGCACATATCCGGCAGATCTTAAGACTGCCGTAGTAAAACCTTTGTATAAAAAAAATGACAAGAAAAGCACGGAGTCTTATAGACCTATTGCACTTGTGCCAATATTTTCAAAAATATTTGAAAAATATATATATGAACAAATTCATAAATATTTAGTTAAACATAATATCTTGACCGAAGAGCAAAAAGGCTTTAGAAAAGATAAAACTATTAACATGGCCATTTATGACTTCCTGAATAAAGTAATTGCAAATGTTGACCATAGAATACCGGTTTGTTCAATATATTGTGATATGACTCAAGCTTTCGATTATGTAGATCACAAAATCTTGCTCGATAAATTAGAAGCTTACGGAATAAGAGGAAACGTCCTGCGTCTAATTGAATCGTATCTAAAAAACCGAAAGCAATACGTAGAAATCTCACAGGTAGATCCGAAAACTAAATATGAAAGGATCTATAGGTCACGTGATAGATCCATCTCATATGGTGTACCACAGGGGAGCGTGCTTGGCCCCCCTCTATTTATACTATATATAAATGACTTGCCCAAAGTGACGAAGCATCACATGACTCTTTTTGCTGATGACAGTACAGTAACCATTGACTGTACAGACAATCTAAATTATAATAATGAAGTAACTAATACTATTAATGCAATCATAAAATGGCTCAACAATAATAATCTTATAATAAATATTGACAAAACCAAGCTGATGGCCTTCAGTCAACGCAAAAATATAACGATGAATATTCACTATGGTAATAATAAAATAAATCAAGTTAGCACCTCCAAATTTTTAGGTTTAACCATAGACCATCGTTTAGATTGGAAAGCTCACACTATTGAATTAGCAAAACGACTTAACAAATCGACGTATGCCTTATATAAGCTCGCTCCAGTCATAGGAACGGATGCTATTGTTACAGCTTACCATGGAATGGCGGGTTCATTATTAAGATATGGCGTTATTTTTTGGGGAAATTCGGCCAATAAGGAACAAATATTTAAATCCCAAAAAAAATGTATTAGGGCAATGTTCGGTTTGAAATGCACAGACTCTTGTAAACCATTTTTTATTCAGTATAAGATACTCACACTGCCCTCTCTGTACATATTTGAGGTTGCGGTGTTTGTGAAAACCAATCCAAAACTGTTTCCCAAGTTAGCTGACTCAAATAACCGTAGTCGACGACACGTCAATATGTTATGTGCAAGGCAGTCTAAGACAGCTCTGATGCATAAAAGTGTTTTCTGCATGGCACCAATTATATATGACCACATACCGGAATCTATCAAAATCTTAAATGTTAATTTGTTTAAAAGACATTTAAAAAGATTTCTCATAAGTAAGTCGTATTACAGTATCTCGGAGTTCCTATTGGAAAAAATCTGTGGGACCTAAGTGGGAACTAAGTGTCGATGGTGTTTGTAATTTATGATTGCCTTTCTTGATACTCATGTTGTTTTCATTTGTATTATTCCTGACATGCTCTTTGCAATATTAATTGGACTTTTTGACAAAATAAATTATTTCTTTTTCTTATTTTTACTTATCTAAATTGACATGCTAGTATTATATCCATTGACATATTTAATATTGTAGCCATTTCACATTTGAGGTAATATAAAATTTAATTATAATATCCTAATTGTTATTCAAATTATACTATGTGATATATAATGATTTGCATGCCCATGTGATGGCAGAACATGGAGAACTAACCTAGAAAAAAACATCTATGTACCATTTATTTACCCATGTTTGCAAATAAATAAATGATTTGATTTGATTTGATTTACGTATCAAACAGTAGAACATACCTAACCATCGCACGAGTCGAGTAGATAGATCTTCGCTCGCAACATAATGTTTCAATTACGTTTTGCATCATAATAATGAATAATATTTTTTTTTCTCACAAATACCAATTTTTTTGTGATGCATGTATAGTAGTCATTGGATACATGAAGTGGGCTGCCGTTGTCAGACGACTAAAAAGTCACGGTGTATAGACTAACTCTAAAATCGCGAAAAAACCAGCTATTCAGCACATCAGTATTCAAATAAATTTAAAAAAAAACATGTGTGCAATATAATTTTTAATTATTTCTTCGTCTGTCTTTATTTTTATAGCCTTTAGATTCAGATATAACATTCAAAACCTACCGGTTAACTGTGGGTCGGAGAACACCGTCCTCGCTTTCCGCCGTCGGCAATGCTTGAGGGCAGATAACGATAATTCCGACGGAGTGAAGAGGGCATGATACGGCACTCCTGAAACAAAACAAAAGACTTTTATTGGTGGTTAACTAAATATTGAGGCTTTGGGGTCAGCTTTAAAATATTTCGGTCAGCAAATGGAAGCCAAATTTTTGAATTGAGAATTTGAAGCTGAAAACATGTCTCATTCTTTTTAGCATATATTTTTAATTTCGAAGGATCCACCTAATGTTATACAAGGTAGAAGGGACACCGAAGCTGAAACGGGTACCATGTATTCAGTACATCATTCTGAACCTTCATCAGTTCCTTCACACATTTTGACCGTAGGTATCGCAGTTTTGTAGGAAACACCTGTTTTTTTAATCATCATCATCATCATTTCAGCCGAAAGACGTCCACTGCTGGACATAGACCGCCCCTAAGTGTCGCAAGATTGACCGGTCCCGTGCGACTCGTATCCGACTTTTAATAACCAACGAAATTGTCTATGTGCGGGTGTTCCGAATGATGTGCTGAATACATGCCGTTTGAACGTCGGTGTTCTTCCACGCGTATACTTCTAGAGTAGAGTTTGACATGTTCTCAACTTTAAATTTTCAATTTGGAAACTGAGAAAAATACATAGTCAATTGAAACAGTACTAGCGACCAGCAAGAATAAAAGATCAGCCAAATTAATTCAGCTTTGTTCTAATTATTGAGAACAACAATTTTAATGGCGGATGATTTTAATTTTTCTCAAATAAAATTGATGCTATTTAACACACAATCATCTATTCCTTCTTCAACCACTTATCATCATCATCTGCCTAGCCTATTCCCAACTAAGGTGGAGTCGGCTTCCAGTCTAACTGGACGCAACTGAATATTTTACAGGGGCGACTAACAGTTACCAGTTTAGCAGTGATAGCCTAGCGGTGTGACCGTCGGACTGCCAAGTCATAGGTCTCGAGTTCGAATCCACGACACGCACCTTTGATTTTTCGGATCCCTGTGAGTATTGTATAATTACCACTTGATTCGGTGAAGGAAAACATCGTGAGATGCCTGAGAGATATTTCTCAACGGCATGTAAAGCCAAGTCAGAGGCCCAGGGGCGGCATAAAAACTCTGTCAACAGTTTAGCCCCTAACCACACGATAAAGAAATACTAATTCAGGCTATATTATTAACGTGAAACAACACACACGGCGTCAATTGTTTCCTTCGAATGAGTACCGTCGTATCGCAGTGATTCGTGGCAAGCTCTAGGTAACAGTATTGTTTTAGTGTCACTCCGGTGTAGGAAAGAGACAGAGCTATAAACGACGTGTAGCGCCATCTCTTTCTCACTATGGAATAAAAAATTACTGCTTTAAGACGACATGGTAGGCCACTTAAACAATTTCTTTCATTTGTCTTCTCCGCAGTCATTGTCACAACACGCGTTTGCTTGGGCGTTTAGCTCTCGACGAAGCGATAAGTGTCTTGACATTTACTGTGTAATATAACACCCCTCGATTGAGGGGATTCGCTGGATGAGAGTCGCACGGGACCGGTCAATTTGGCGGTACTTGGGGTAACCCTATGTCGAGCAGAAAAGAGTGGAAACAGCTGGAAGAGACCTATGTGTCACAGGACTCGCTGATCACTAAGCCGGGAAACAGATGTGTTAGTTTATATGGTACTTTAATTATTACTTTGTTTAGTAGCAGCAATAAAGGCTTATTATTTATGTCCAGCAGTGGACGTATGACGTATGACGCAGTGAGCGGAGTTTGCGTGGCTGAGTTTTGGGCTAAACATACTATTTAGACTTTTTGCCATCGATACGCTAAGAAGAAGTGGACGTCTTTCGGCTGAAATGATGATGACACCCCTTGTCAGAGTTTCGGGCTTCTGACTAGCTCTAGCGACTGTAAAAGATTGTCCGATTACAATCAGTGGTTTTAAGTGGTTTCCGAGGCACGAAAGGGTCTCGGTATGAAACGCACGGTCTCTGGTCAGCCCTCCGCGGATCGACCGCAATGCATAATTATGTTTTAATTGCAAAGTTAACTCTCTGTCTGTCACCTTGTTAAGCTTTAATAGCTGATCTCATTTCAGTGGCACCCGGCTTGACTATGCCTGTGTTAGGATGTAGGATAGCTTTTATTTCAGCAGTATATTCCTACTGGATAAGTTCCGACATCAATGCGGGTGAAGACCGAACTACCTCGTAACCGATTGCTGACTCGTTTGTCTGGTGGTCGCCAGATAAGAATAATATGGATATAAATTCTGATAACATTTTGCCGGACCTGACAATCAAACCCAGGATCCCACGGTCAGCAGTCCCGCTTGCGACCACGAGACCAATAGGCAGTTACTGTTCTGGTGGAACATGCTTGTAGATACTAAACACCTTCGCCGAACCTTTCATCCCATACGTGCGTGATATTATATTGTTTGCTACATGTATGTTAGCCGCGAGTAGATATAATATACTTCATTGTACACCAAAATTGATGCACAACTATTTTACAATATTGCTAATTCTATGAGTACAACGGTGGTCTTATCACTGATAGCGATATCTTCCAGACATCAATACCTAGGCAAACAAATCGTTTTACTACCCACTATAATGGGTGTAAAAAGACCCCACTTGCTCTGCCCATCCCTTTGTGGTCCATAGCGCCTGTACTATTCAACCGATTTAACGTATCCATCAGCACAATTTTGATGAGCACAAAATTGGTGCGATACATTAAGTTCTGCCCTACGCCGTGATTATTCACCCCAAAGCAAAATGTTTGCATAGATTTACATAGTTTGATGTACAGAATGCTTGATTGACGGCTTCGTGAAGGATCTGTTTACACCCTGTATGTCATGTAGTGATTGGTCAGATTTGTTCCTTAAAAAACTAAGAATAGACCTCCTAGTTTTTGTATGAGTAATTATTATAGTCCACAAGTATACACTTGCGCAAGCTTTAAACTCTCTTTTCTCTCACTCTCAACTCAACAAATATGCGTCAAGTCCCGAGATCAACATCTCCCCTTGTCAATCTGGACGTCAAACAATTCACTGCCGTTCGTGTCCCTGGATGTTTGAACCTTTTCCTGTCACCCTGCAGGTTTCTCAAACGTCAAAGTCGTCTGCTACAGGTCCAGTGTCAATCAATGTCCAAAATAAAGGCAAAGATGTTTTAGGCGGTTGAAATTAGATTTCAAACTTTTTTGACACTTATAATGTGTGTAAAAAGACCGAAGTGGAAAGGCACTTGTTTTCCATGTTATTGCAATAATTTTTTTTTTCTGGAACACTCTACCTGGCAACCTTCTAGTTACGGAGATATTGGGGGTCAAAGTTCCAACTTTTTCAAAGTTTATATTTTGTTTTTATTATAACTTTACTTAAAATATGTCCTTGAGTTGTGAGTAACATTGAGTTCTACCGTATAACGTAATTTTTACCCCAAAAAAAAGGCTTCGCAGCAATATTTTTTGCGTATAGTTACTTAGTTAGATGTTCAGAATGCTTGATTGACGGCTTCGTGAAGAGTCCGGTTACACTTTGTATATCGATATATGTATGTATAACGAATACTGCCGTCACAGGCAAAAGAAAATAAGCCAAAAAAGGCGCACCTAGTAAGACCTTTTCCCATCAATCTCTTCTCACTTATGGCGGCAGAATAACTTGTTGAGACAATAAATTAATATCGAGCATATTAAATCCTTATTTTTTATCCATTTTAAACTTCTTCTCATAAAATTCGCCATGTCAATTTGTAACATTTTCAATTATTGTCATCTATGAAAAATCAATTCATCATTCTCCTGCCCTTATCCCAATTTATTCGTGCTCGGCGCAGCATGTCTTCTTCTTCCATACTTCTCTATTACTCGTCATCTCATCAGACACCTCCTTTTTAGCCAGATCATCCTTCACGCAATCCTTCTTCTTCCAACTTCCAACACAATTTAGTGTTCATCCGCGTAGAGTTTCCCAACTGTGTCTTTTAGGGTTGGCTAACAGTCGAGCCGTATCTTTTTAAATGTTATTCCAATGAACAGATGACGGCTCAAGAATATGAAAGCGAAGAAATACTTTGACCACCAAAAAATAACCCTCTCCCACCAAAAAATAAAAGTAAGGAAATGTTACTCTTACGAGTCGACCATTAATTTTATACTCCTTATCAGTTATTAGCTATACAAACAACTAATTTGGTATATGGTATAATTTATATTTAACTAGTGACCCGCCCCGTCTTCGCACGGGTCCAATGCAAATACGAATGTGGAGCAGTGTGGCATATAAACATTCCTCTTGAATCACTCTATCGTGGTTGCGTTGTTTAAAAGATCTAAGCGCACAAACAGCGTGTTGTCTGTGTGCGTTATGTCTGGACTTTAAAAGAGACTATGACCTCTGAGTTTGTTTCGGCTGTTTCTTCTCAGAGTAGTCAGGTACAAAACACCGGCCCCATCTAGCTTTTAAAAACATGACGTGTAAAAGTGTTTGTAAAAACCTACTTGCAAAATAAACATCATTTATCATTTAGCGGGAGCAACTTATTTTATACTATGTAAAGATGATTGAGACCGCCGCTACATTCTAGTCGATCGCAGTTACTGAGCCAGGGTACATCACAAAAAGTAAATCAAGAAGGCTTTTATCGCTTTTTGAACGAACACTGGTAGATAGGTTAATACTGACCTGGGAATTTAAGCCAGAACCTCAAGTCCAGTAGGCAGTTAGTATTGTGCCAATAGCCGATTAATCGTCTTCGGCCTCGGTCAAAAAGCCACCTTGGGTCAGACACTAACAACAGCGTAAATCAAATTTAATCGAAATAGATATTAAAAACTTACCTTGTGACAAAAAATAGGGCGCTTCAACAGCTTTATAAGTATTAGGTGTATGTAGATAGGCCCCCAAAGCCCCCATAGCGACCTGAAGATAGGACCCCTCTCTTCCAGGCACATGGGGTCTCATCTCATTGGGCACCGGGAAAAAAGGTTTAGGATCTCTGTCGTAATCGAACCTCCTTTGTTCAGGGGTCTTAAACGTTCGGGTTTCATGGCTTCTGTATAGTATGTCTTCGATTAAAAAAGATGTTTTTGACGTATGCTCTTGGCGATTCGTGTCACTTGGTGATTCACTTCTAGTTTCTGGATCCATTTCTGGTTATTTTCGTGTCATGGAGGTAACTGTATTTTGGAGGTTGTTGAAGTATTTTAAATGTTGGGTCACTTTTTGTTTCGTCACTTTTTCACTGGTTATTTATTGCTATTAATTGTTTTGAAAAGAGAGAAAATATTAAGGTATCTACTAAGTTTAGTTAATTTTAGTCTGCAGTCTAAATTTTGATAACAAAATGAAAATGTGACTAAAACAAGGGCACTAAGAGCACTGTGACTAGTCTGATCGTGGTTTTCTTTTTTAATTCAAACATATAATAGTTGTTATAAAAATCATTAATATCGGTCACTTTCTTAAATACACATTCTAATAAATATACCATTTATTCAAAACTCAACGTCATCATAGAAAGACTGATTTGATAAGCAACACAAAAATACTGTCCACTCACGGGTAAAATAAAAATTACGAAAAAAAAACTAAACTCCAAATTCAAATCCTTTGCCGCCAAAAGTTCGAATTTGAATCCGGTTCTATTTTTCCCAATTACGGTAATCGGTGACAATTATTCGAATAATCGGTCGCTTTGTGCCGTATGAGTGAAACGGGCCGAATGGGGCGAAACGCCGCGATAAACTGTCGTTATTGGGGTGAAATGGGGTGGGGGGAAGGGGATGAGCCATCCGCGAGGGGGTGGGATGCTACTCTTGCTACTGTGTATTGTTTTTAAACTAAAATGTCAGTCTTTATTGGTCGGTTTAGAACCGTTTCTGTTTTTTAATGGGACTTTTTATTTTTTTATGGATGATATAAATATGGTACTACAGTTAGTGGCAATTAACATTCATTCTGTGTTTATTAATGATCTTTTGACTTTAATTTTTTTTGTTTGTAAATGGAAAACAGCTTTATATGATGATTGATATTTGTTAGCGTAAATTTGTTTTATAACACATTTGCTCGTAAAGGGTCTCTTATTTCACCAATTTCAATATCGTATTGTATCTCATTACGTACTTGTAATCTAAAACGCACGGTTTATCAAGATGCTCCGTCAAAAACGAACGGTACTTTTTTAAATCTAAGCAAAGAGTTTTTATGTCAGAAAAGTGGTCAACATTTTATGAATAAAATTAACTTTGGGAGATAAAATATAATAAATAAACATTAAATTCTTTAATTTAATTAATTTTGACAATAGATTACAACCATTTATCTGTAACAAAAACACAAAAATATTAATTTACTGTACCTATTAGTAATACTGGCTGTTTTTGTGCCTTTGCCTTAAAAAAAGCTCTGATGCGCGCGGCTCACTGATTTGTGAACAAGTAAAAATTACTCCGCGCGCTTTTTTTTTCGCTGTATTGTTTTTATTTGAAAATGTTGTCAAGTATTGATGAATTTATTAATTCGACACCGCCTGAAGTCTCAGAGGCAGCGAAAAAGGCTACTCTAAGCCTCTTACCCGAAAAATCGACCGATAAATACTTGCAAGCGTATCAAAATTTCGTTTAAGAAAGTCCGAGTTTTATTTATTTCCTGGCAAATATGTTATAAAACGTCGTATGACATACGTGCGCTTTGATAATTACAGCCTCGGCTGTAATAACATTAATAATTAAAAATATTTAACTAAAATAAATAAACTAACAACAAACTATAAAAGGGCATCGAAAAACTCCTCCTCAACGCTGTCAGCTGGTAATGTTCCCAAGAGACTGGCGGCGTTGCCACGTTGTATGGCAACACTTAGCCTCTGGCCAAGGTAAAAGTCAGCCCTTGGGTCACGGGAAGCGTCAACTAGGCGTTTGGAAATTTCTAATTTTTCAAAAGTAAATTTTAATTTTAATTTAGTCAGGCATTTTTAATTTTCGTTTCCTGATGGTCATACTGTTTACTCATCTTCTTGAGGTCACTGTAAAATCAGAAAATCACTCACAATTTTTTTTTAATATTTCACTGTATTACTGAATAAATTATTTGAGCTTGTTAGGATCTCGAAATGAGTCGTAAATAGCTTCAACATTGTAGAATTTCCATTTCGTGGGCTTATGTAAGGAAACTGTAAGTAACAGTTTTTATAAGCAAATCGATAAAAATCCGGCCAAGTGCGAGTCGGACTCGCGCATGAAGTGTTCCGTACCATCGTAGTAGGAGAGACCCCTTTATTTTTTTTTATTTGTTGGTATAGCGGCACAAAAATACATATTCTGTGAAAATTTCAACTGTCTACTTATTACAGATCATGAGATACAGCCCACTGACAGACAGACGGACGGACAGCGGAGGCTTAGTAATAGAGTATTCTAAAAATACATGTCAATGGTTTTTTTAAAGTTAGTCCCGCGAAGAAATAACGATAACCTGCTCCTTTTCTATCACAAATTGTTCTGATTTCTCATATTATTTCAGTGTTTATTATTTGTACCTACACTTAAAAAAATATGATATGATTTAGGCCCTTTTTTTTTGGAAAACCATCAAATGACTTCTTCCGCTCTGGGCAGCAGAGCGGAAGGGAGTGTCAGACTTGTACTGACTAAAACCGTAGAAGTAGCGAAACAAACTCCTCAGTAACACATCTATCTAAATGACGGGGAGGCTTAAATTGACGCTATAGACTCCGGCTACAGAAAATTCCTGAAGACAAATACACGGTAACACCAGTTATGTTACTGGGAAATTCACATAATATAACACCATGTCTGTATTTCGCCGAAGAGGTGCATCTATAGTAATTATCTACATTAACCTTTCGTCATATATGTTGAAGTCCCATATAATGGTAGCGAGCGTAGTGCCATCAACCGGGCGGGTCCTGTAATCACAGGCCCAGGTTGGCTTCCGCGGCCAGAGGGCAAAGCCTTGCAACTGCCTGACACAACCCCCTGCAGGGCAGCGACATCTCACGACATCAAGCGGGTACAAAATTAGACGTCGAGGTGCTGTCGAGAAATTCCTGATGGAAAAACCCAATGGCACTACCTGAACTAGGAATCGAACCTCACGCTCAGCAGTAGCTATTACGAATACTAAAGCAACCTTTCCTGTCGAACCCAATATCACTACCATCCTACAGGTAAATGTATATAATATAAATATGGTAAATAAGATTAGGCTCACGAGTGCAAATAAGGCTGGAATTCGGAATCAAATCGAGAGATTCCGCTGCAAATTGATGGATGAATCCAATGTTAGGAGGAGTTCAGACAGACTGGGTGTTATTTTATACTTCATGGTACAGTTTGAATGCTAGCTAGCCAGTGCTAGGAAGCAGTGATAGCCTAGTGGTATGACCGTCGGACTGCCAAGTCATAGGTCACAAGTTCGAACCTAAGACAGGCACCTCTGATTTTTCGGATTCATATGCGTATTGTATAACACACACACACACACACACTTGCTTCGGTGAAGGAAAATATCGTGAGGAAACCAGCTTGTCTGAGAAATATTTCTCGACGGCATGCAAAGCTAAGTTAGAGGCCCATGGGCGGCATAAAAACTCTGACACCAGGTTAGGCACTAACCACACGATAACGTAGAATGCTAGTTAAGTAAATACTAGATAGACATCTCTGTTGTCGGTGCTAGAGGCAGCAATGTCAATACTTTTCATACAAACCGAGCGTGACATCAGCTACTTATAGACATTAATGAACGTTTTGCGCTGAACGCACTTTCGGCGCCACAAATTTTACTATCAGTTCTCTATCTTCTACTATGTATCTTACTATTTCAGTAAACAAGTTTTAATATACTTAGGTTAGTCAAAACAAAGATAAGGAAATAACAATAGCCAATCAAAGAGGCACGAGTCTGGCTAACTGTTAACTAATTTTCAAGTTGACTAACCTTTCAAGAACTGGTATTCAAAGTCACTCCATGGCAAGAACTTTCGTTTTACATAAACTAACATGACTTCGTTACAATAAGTGGCAATAGCCCAAATGTTAAGGCTTCTATTAGCGAGCAAATAGTCATGAGTTCGTACTTGCCCGACGCCCTACTCTCGAACCCAATCAAAACTGCTTTAAACACAGGGGTAGGCAAAGATGTCCTACAGTAACTCCAATCACATTTCGCCAATCCCATGTAATAAAGATCGCCCTATTCCTAACAACCGGACACAAACCCACACTCCAGGCTACTACCGACAAACCTCTAACAGAAACCCGAATAGCATTGTCCCAACCTACCAATCACCAACCATTACGCCAACGAGAACGCATAGACTCCCAACAATAGTTGCAAAACACGTATTAAACAGATTTAAAACGGTATTTTTGCAACTGTCCTCCTAAAACAGTTTAAAACACGTCTCTATACAAAATCGATCGGTATTCAGCTGCATTAGTTTGGACAGGAACGCAACCCCAACATAGTTGGAAAAAGGCAATAATATGAATAAGAATAATTTATTTGCTTAAAATACAGGTGTTACCAGTTGTTATAATTGGTAGTCTAGGCACAAACCACATTTTGCCTTTTTAGGGCATGCAAATTTAAGTTTACATTATTATGTAATGCGTAAGTATGTACCTAAGAGAAATATAACAAATATTCCCAAAAGCTAATTTAAAGTAGGTAAAATAAAAAAAAAAAAACCTTGACACATATCGCACATATAAAACAATACATATTTCTTAAAATTAAATTTTGTGTTGCAGAAATTCTTGTAAACTGTAAAAACACTAGGCAGATAATGATGAAACAAAATCCATCGCTATGTCCGCTTGTGTCACCTCGGCTCATAACTACTGTATACCTATACATGTCTGTACATAGACGTATACATCTGTATACAGAGGATAGGCTGCTAAATTGGTGTAAGACGGTGTAACCCACTCGTCGGATCATCCCTAGAATGCAAAATGGGATACTACGATGTAGGTGTCTTGATACTTGAACAGTTTTTCTGTATGAGAATTGATATGACATGATAAAACTTGCAATCCCCAAATGGTTAAGCATAATGTACCTAATAATACACCCCCATTTCGCCAGTTATTTTTATGTTAGTCCCATGTAAGGGAGCGAGCCTATTGCCATCAACCGGGCAGACTCCGTAGCTGCTACTGCGAAACTCCAGAAGGAAAAACCTAATAACTGGGAACCTGGGATTTTTACCCAGGACAATAAAACGTAAAAGGTAAAAAACGTACCTTCTAATGCATGGGACCTAGTTTCGCTATGAGACCGAATCTACAATACCATGATATGTGATGGATGGTCGTCCGTCTACGAACCGACCTAGGCAAGCGCGACTTATCCTAGAAGAACATCCCATGCGGCTGTTAATATTTAGCCACGAGCAAGAGAATAAAAAAAATATTCAATAAAATCCATCGTCATTCAATAAAATTTCATTTCCTACAATTCAGAAAACCAATGACGCAAAAGTAATCCAAAAATCAATCCTTTTTATATTTCAACATAAATTAGGTATAATAGTCATTCCAATCATACTTTACGAACATTATTATACAGGGTGTACACAGCCTCTTCACGAAGCCGTCAACCAAGCATTATGTACATCAAACTAAGTAACTTTACGCAAAAATTAGTGCTGGGAAACGACTTTTTTTTTGGCTGAAAAATCACGTTTTACAGTAGGACTCAATGTAACACACTCAAAACACTGTGCTGATGGATGGATTGAATAGTAAGGGGGTCCTGGAGTTGTTTAAAGTAAAAATCTTACATTAAAAACATGTATTTAAAAAAAAAACTTGTGATAAAATTGGAACTTTGACCCCCAATATCTCCGTAACTAGAAGGTTCCAGGTATGGTTTAGAACAAAAAAATGATCGCAATGACGGGGAGAACAAGTGCCTTTCGGCTTCGTTAAGAGTCTGTTTACACCCTTTATTTCCGATACGAACCAATTATAATTATGCAATTCATTCTCAGTTTAATTTACAACTCAAAGGGAAAAATAACTCATAATTACTAAAAAAATCTTAATCTCCACGATCAAGGCTGTTCGCCAGTTAAGCCTCGTTTCACCCCCGACCTGCCCCCCTAATCCACAAATAGGGGCGGGACTTGTTACCGCGGGCCAATCAGAGGGCTAAGCGCGCGCAAGTGTATCGTCTCGACCAATGAACGACCGCCAATTAGGGATCAAAAGCTTGCCGATTTGGGGTTGCATTTCAACGTTTGTCGTTTTGTTAACGTCACTTATTGAAGACTAGTTGTGAGGCGCTCGGATTTGTCTGCCGACATTTTATTTAATTAAAATGTTCTTTTGTATTTTCTTTATTCATTATTTGTTTTGTCTTACTTGTTCTAAGAGATTTTATAATGCAACTCATATTTAAAAAATACGAGATCTCTGAACGAGTCTGCCTCGTTGGTTTAAAGACTCGTTTGTCGACGAGCTTTACGCCTTTGGAGCGGTTCGTTGCGCGGGTGTTGCAAATTAAGAACTATTTATTATTTTTATTCATCTTTTCACAAACTCATTACATTTTTAAATATTGATTATAAAAAAAATACAATTAAAAGTATTAAAAAAAATTGTAGCCCACCGGTATCGGGAACAGGGGTCCAAGCTACCGGCACGCGGCGGCCAGGGCTTCAGAGAGAGGAACCTCCTAGCAATGCGAACCGTGTCCAGGAGTACCGCTTTCTGAATCAAGCCCTTGATTCAGCTGCCTAACGAGAGCCTCTTCAGGTGTTGGTCGAGGCTCTTGGCAATTAAGCCATATATTGTCTGAAACCACTATCGGCACAATGATCGCTGAGCTCACATCCCACATGTCGACAACCTCGCGAGCCAAGTCAAGATACTTGATTTGCATATCTTTCTCGGCTTTCACGAGGGTCTCGTCATGCAGGACCGTTCAGTCAATAATTATTATTTTTGGGTTTTTATTTCGATGCCCTCAGTCACAATCTACGCCTAGTTGGTGGCAATAACCTGGCTCATAACGACAAAAGCAAGCGTCGTGTATTTCTTTTTAAACTGAATTAATAAAGTGATTTGACCTGGTAGTGCTCCACAGCATAATCATAACCCTAAAAAAAACTAGTTTTGGGCGATAATAACACCTATGATACTGTATGATTCTATGGCGTATGGCCACGATCTTGTTTTAAACACAATTACCACAGACAATATAAAAAAGATTACCAACCGCGTCCTGCTGACAATGTCACTCACACATCCAAATAACCATGCATTGTAAAAGAAATGAATGAACACATCAACATCTCGACATCGCGTTTCAGTAAAGGAAACCACAAATTATTGGGATCGCTAGTAAAACGACGATTTTAAATAAAGCCTGTGCACAACTGGACGTATTTTTTAGTAATCATTGTGTTTTTGCATTTTTCTGTGTGAACAAGGAATGTGGCAATAGGGAGGTACCACACAGAAATATAAGTAATATTTCTGCCCATTGGGAATACAACTTTACTCACGTTGTCTCTATTGCTATATCCCCATTGATGAGGACAACGACAAGTCAGTAAAAGGCGTGAGTTTATATAGTATCGTTTTAATTCAATATTTTGAATTCTCAGGGCGAGCAGTGTTATTGGCTTTTTAGCCAGGAAATTTTCAGAGGCAGCCACGAAGTCTAGAATTGCGCCCGATTGATGGCAATAAGCTGGCCCCCTATTACATGGGACTTATGGAAACTACACACCGACGCCGGCAACTTTCGACAACTTGCTGTCGGCAAATTGTTTAGTTGACGGCGTCGCCATGGCATACCTGGCGAAATGTGCTGTTTTAGGCACTCTGCTAAACCATTCGGTGATGCTATGTGATGTGCCGAATCTAGTAGTTCGTGTTATACGCAAGGAGCTTATACTTTTTATTTACATGGTATTCATTCGCGAGAAGTGGAAGGAATGCAGAAAGAGAAAAGAGACGAGAGAAAAGAGGGCAGAGCAAGTTAGGAAAAACAATATAAAAATAATTTGTAAAAAAACATTCTCACTGTGCAGTGCAGTGCTCTCACGCAGTTATGTACGTAAAACGCCACCACAAATTTTCAAATCAGCACAGCTCTGTTTCCAAAACACTTTTTCTCAAAGTACAAAAACACAAGTTCCGAGATACGAAATCTGCGGCAGTGGCACGTAAAGTCGACTCTGCTCACACGAGTGGTACCAAGTGGTGCTATAGTGACAACAAAGCCGACTTGATGGCTCGGAGTGGTGATAAGCCGGGGCCTCATTAGCGCGTAAAGGCGAGTTCTCACCCCTTGCAATTAGGGACGAAAGGTCGTGACGAACTGTGAGACGGTTTATTCGTGTTGTTAGATGGTCTGCTAACTGATAATTCGCTTTATTGAAACAAAGTGACTAATTCAATGAAATTCTTGATTCAATAACCGACAGAGAAGACTAAAATCTATGGAAAAACGTATCATTTGCAACAGCCAAAACCTTTGCAGGTGGAAATTCATAGATGACTCTGTCGTGGAATGTAAATATGATGTTGTTCCACAAAAGTTAGGACGCTTTCTAACATGTCCTGCCTGACCTGATGTTTGTACATTACAGGAGCTGATGGAATTTACGAGCGAACTTTGGGCTAAATTAATTTAGATAGATGGCGACACGCTAGAAGAACAGACAATTTGTTGCTATCGATGCAAATGTACCGTATCAAACATGGCAATGGTGTCATTTTGCGCACGCTGCGGTCTCACGTTTTGAGACAAAATCACATTTTTTCGACCATTTTTCATCTGATAGCCTCTCTAAAATATCTTAAATCTCTTCACCCAAATAAGATTAACTTGTAACTTCCCATTTATAAATTATAAAAGATAACAAATCTGCTATTGTGCCACAAGTAAACAGGTCATGAGTGGTACTTCGTCGCCCTCCGAGTGGTACCGACTGCCAATTAAGTGCCAAAGTAATATTGATCGTAGATAAGTCACGCGCGTTTTGTTGACTGATTTCGATATTGGTACACAAACAAGATGATTTTTATGATAGAATTAAGTAGCTTTTGTCGACTATGTCCGCTTGGATAGTAAAAGGTGCCCAGTAGCGGATAGTTGAGAGAACCTACTAAAAAACCATCCATGACTTATCGAGATCCCTAGGACCCCATGCCTCGTAATGCCGACTGCCATTTGTAGATCTATGGCGGATGATACGATTAGTTAGTAACCCAAAAGTTTGTCAACCAGCCTTATAGGGGTATCGCGTTACCGAGTAGGTAACTGGGTTGTGTGAATTCAGATATCCAGTCGCGGTTAAACTGGAAGTTTATTGTACAGACGCCAGCATATCAAGCTACCCGAAACTGTCAATATTTCCTAAAGCTTTAGCGATAAAGTTGAAAAAGATATTAAAGAAATTTGACAGTTTGTAGTAGCTTGATGTGCTGGTGTCTGTTTATCGATCCAGTTTACCTACTCTTCATGTCAACACCACTTACTATTCCAATCACGCCGTTTACAAAGCGCTCTGATAAAGCTAATGTTAGCCGCGTGCTTCTAATAAACGCGTCACTTTCGCTCACTTAATATATTTTGACAGTTCTAATTTAATTTCCCGCGCAAATTGACAAGGGGATACACTATCCCATAGTCAAATCGGCCATTTTGACTTGACCTGTCATGGCGGCGGTCCATCCATAGAAAACTGTCAATTCCAGAACATTTTAAAAGTAGTTCGGATTTTATCACAGACTAAATTAAAATGGTGGGTTTTAATTCAGTAAATTAAGCTTTAATTTTCATTGTAGATATTTGAAAAGGTAATTTGGTTATGTTTTACTATGGAGTTGATTGCTGTGATTTATGATTGGGGTGAGAAATTGAGAATGTCAAACGTTGTTTTAGGGAACTTTGATGTTGTTGTAATGACAATGATTCATAATAAGTAATTGTACTTATTGTGTGAAAATAGTCTTTTTAATAATATTAATTAGCCTTCTTAGCGTAGAGGGATGAACTGATGACAAAAGCAGCCTCCAGAATGATACGCGGTTGATGATAATAGACTGGTCCATTGTGGACAAGCCTATTGTCAGCATGGAACTCAAATACAACGTACAAAATTTGGGAGTACGATGCAGATACAATATACCTAGTAATTCTTCCCTTCGGGGCATACAAGTTTGAAGTTTTGTTAAGGTAGATAGAACCATGATTATTATGGTAATTACATCGCCAATGAAACCTTACCTAGGGTACCTAAGATTTTCATTACACCAGTACAACGTTAAGTAATTTCGCCCCAGTCACATTCCTCCTGAATAAGACATTAATATTTCCCTATTATGTGTAACCTCAACAAAATATGTATAAGTTAAAAAGTAAAAATCAACCCCCAAAGAATTGCCACCGCTTAATAATCACACAAAAGTAACGCATAATACAACAACATAATCATTATTTACAAAATCAAATTCTAATCTTTCAAAACTGCTAATAAAGTCGGCCATTGTTGAGAGCTTAGTTCCGCTACTCGCCGCGTGGCGCGCGCGTGTCGCTACTCACATTTCTTGAGGGGCTCCTATAAAACGACGTATTGTTTTCTTTCCTGTGTGTAAAAGGGAGATTTTGACGTTGAGATGTACTTAGGATAAAGACGTCATCCGTTTAGGATTCAAGAGCCTGGAGACAGTCGGCGGAAGTCGGGTGAAGTCTTTTGTTAATTTCTTATAAGTGATGATTTTTTAAGAGTGTCTTCCTTGGACATTATAAGAAGACCTTTGCTTTGTCTAGAAGTCCTGAGATCGATTTCCAGGCCGGGCAAGGTACGGAAGGGTTTTGCAATTATTTCTCTGTAATATCCTGGAGTCTGGATTTGTGCTGGGTGATGGCAATAGGCTTATCCCCAAATGGAATTTGAACATTTATCGTCCTGTTTTTATACAATTTTAGTCGTTGTAAGTCTTCTTCTTGCTAACGACGTCTCAAACATACCTAACTGGTGAAATATGGGTATCTGACACACCTAGCTCTGCCTACCCTTTCAGCAATACAGGCGTAATATTAAATCAGTGGACATAGTTGTTTATTTTACTAACAAGTAAAACAAACCGCAGTGAGGGTTCAAGTTAAGCTGGTTGGCGTATCAAGGGGTGAGTCGGTCTCAGGTTACAAACAAGAGGGTTTTTTACCGCGCTTATTGTCCCAGTATTACTTCAAAATAGGGTTGCTTCAGAGAAACAGATATAATATATTTTGATTTTTGAAGCATTGCTTACCTACCTAGTGTCATATTGACGTCACACACAACATAAAATCACGCCTGTAATCCCCGAAGGATTTGGCAGAGGTGTACCTAATAGTACACCCAAATTTGGCCAGTTATGTTTAAGTCCCATGTTTTATGTTTTCTCATTAATGCCAGAAAAATACAGGGTAACAAACAGCCTGTACTTTTTTTTCGGATTTTAGCCGGTTCGATTCCCGAATGTGGCAAGCGGATTCTCCAAAATATTCAAATGCAGATTTGTTTCTTTTTAAATAAAGGAATGTTTCCTTTGAGTAAAATTTGTTATCTCCAGTGTTTAAAATAGTACTTACCCTCCAGGTGAGGTTGAAACATTCCACCCTGTATAGCGTATACATATTATCGGCGCCAGCCTGTATAGCCAAAATTTGATTTTGTTAAACTAGTCGTAAATGATTAAAACGGAACTGTTTATTGTTCCTTTCAATAAAAAATAAACAGACACGCTGCCGTTCCACCCCTAGCTCGAGCGTGCTATTACAGTGTGTTCACGCTAGATTTGACCGAGAGCGCTCCTGTTAACTGCGCGTAAGATGACACCCAGTTGTTAGCGATTTTACTTTTAATTGTCGTTTTAAAACTAATTGGTGTTCGGGGAATATTGTGGAAGGAAGTTGGATTATGTCTTTATTTGGTAATAAATACTACAGTTACTGACGAATGCGCGCAATTAAGCAGTGTTTTATTTAAATGTGTGTGGGTATTTAATACACACATTCAGAAGACGTTTACAGCAGTATCTAATAGAATCGCAACGGAAGTTGGATATGGTAGCACTGAATGTCTCAATTATATGATGTACAAACTATCCTACCTATTCTAGTTTTAGTATAAGTGCCATCGCATCTGTAAATTTAAAATTTTAGCATTCACTTTACACTAATTTTTATTATTACTCTATCGCGCTCGGCTGCTTGCAGCGTGTTGAGTTGTATTATTTAGTGTATTATCTATGGTACTGAGCGATGAAGAGCACGGATTCATGAATAGGCTTGTTGACAAGGTCAAAAATAAAATATAAAAATACGTAGAAATAAGGCCACTCATCTTAAAAACTACCATCACCGTACAGAAATTAAATATTGGGGAACAATATAATTGTAAAATTGGATTTTCTGATAATAAGTATTACATTTGATCCCAAATAAGTATGACGTCACAACGTGCTATTTCATACAAATCACGTACACATTTTGCGTTTGACAGTACATAAAAAAGTAACTATTTTGGCTTCTTGTCACATACCCTATTATGCGTTTACAGGTTGGAATATGCGAAACAGGCTCCTGTTTTTTATGTTTCTATGTGTACGTTTCATTTTTTGTCTTTTACTTTTCTCGATTTTTTATTCACTATGTAGTATATTTGTTATTACTTTACACACATTTATTCTATTTATATCATTCTATTCATACATACACAAATCTAATTAGAACACACACACCACATATTGTTTGTTTCGGGACATCACCATCTCAGGTCCAGTTGAAAACCAGCGTCGGGCACTAGCTGTCGGCAGTTTGCTGAACTGGGCGCAGCCGGGAGCATACAATATTATTTCCTTTCTTTTTACTGTTTAGTTTTAAGTTTTATTGTGTAGTTTAAGTTTTTATTTTATTCTTATTTTTGTTTTGTTGCGTGCACTTGCGGCTTAAGCCAAATAAATATGTTTTCTTTCTTTCTATTTCCTCAAAAGACCATCTCGGAAATTTATCTGCATGGTCCTCTGTATCTGCATGTCTGGACTTTAAACCTTTTGACCGCCATACGTGACAAGCAAGCGCGTGCCCTGTACGCCAAACGACACAAATATGTGACAAAATGGTAGATGAAAGTGTGACTTGGCGTGGAGGGCACACGCGCTCTGGCGGACAAAAGTAAAAAAAAAAATTACATTGAAATAAATGTACCTACTGGAAAAAAAACAGGTTCGAAGAGCTGGAATATCTTGTTTTGTGATTCAACTATGTATAACATAATTATACGGCTAAAACGGAACCCTTATAGATTCGCCCTGTCTGTGTGTCTGTCCATTCGTTTGTCACAGCCATTTTACTCCTAGTTGTTGCTGTTATTGGAACCACATATGTAGTTGAAATTTGGAGAGTAGGTGTATGGTGGACTATGCACCACTGAATTCCTCGGCAAGGTAGGCAGATGTATACTCGCACATTTCACCTGTTTTGTCTGTTGGTTTATCAAGCAACCGGACACCACACAATCCGTTGAGCTTGATATTCGTTATGGGAAACCAATTAACACTTTGCCCGACCTGGGAATCGGACCAGTCTTTGCAATCACAAGATGACTAGGCTAAACGAAGGAGTCACAAAAATATGTGAGAGAAATACGACAGAGTTCTCACCGAGCGACCGAGGAGTGATCAGTCGGCGATCAATTATTAAAATATGTATCTCTCTTTTACTGACACGGGACCTACCCTTTTAAGCATGGTTCTTGAAGGAGAAAATATTCGGCAGCTATGTAGCATGCATCAGAAAAGTACAGTCAAATTAGTTGTACTAAACATTTGGGTAGAGTACTATTCAAATTTTGAATGGGACTGTTGATTATTTTTTTGAGGTTGTGATGACTGTCCCATGGAGAAAGTTGCTCAGTTCGGTGGTCTATCCCGCGTCTTTAAATATCATCACATCTTACTGCTTACTGTACTGAGATATGCTGTATAGTCGTTTTTTTGTTTATTTGCAGCGGGGCAGGTGGCTACAGGTAGACTCAAAAATAAAGATCAAATAAAACACATTCAATAAGAGAAATTATATATATTTCATTATATTTCCACGATTCGCACGTCGTCTACGTCACACGCACTTAGTATAGATCACATTTGAAACTCACACAGTCTGTCTAATAAATAAATATTGCTAAGTTTATACAAAGCACTAACTCTAGGCTGCGAATACAATCTTAAAGAGAAAGCTTTAAAACTAACTTTGCACGTCTAATGATGCTTTTCCACCAGCGAGGGATGTACTCGGTCGAATAAGCTATTTGGTAAGAGACTGACTCTTAATGCAAAAAGCTTTATAAAATAAAATTGCAAACAATATTATTAGTGTACTAGGATTGTGAATATTTTTGTGTGTATACCAAATAGCTTGTTCGACCGTACGTAAAACTAGCCAATCACATAGCTAGCTCAGCTCAAGCTGGACACAGAAATGATATCATTGGTTAGTTTTACACTCAACCAATGCCGTGCATTTCTTGTCGAAATTCAACCTTATTGCCCGACATCTATCTGTAAGGATATGCGCTGTTTTCAATTGTTCTTAATAGACAAACACAGTACAAATTAAAGCCAACACAGCACAATATTTAATGGGTATTTTTAATTATTATTTTTACTGTTTTATTATGTCAAATAACAATTATCAGTACAGCTATATTTTCATCAAGTAATCATACATATTTTCCTTCAAATTGAACTTCGAAAAACATATTTTGATAATTTCTGTTATAATGAATGAGTAAATAGACATACCCTTTTAGTTAAAAATTGCAATTTTTCTATTCATAAGATACAAAGCTGCACTTTGCAAAAACTGTGAGAAAACATTGAATTTGACAGGATACTTAAAACCTTAAAAGTATTGTGTAAAATGTATAATACTGCAGAATTCCAAACAAGCCATTTGGCACCACAGCATTAAAACTTTCTCTATAAAATATTAACGCTACGAAAACTAAATTACTGACTTGAATATTAGCAAAAATTGATTTTTATTCGTTATCAATCATTAATTGCATGTATTTGGTTTTAAATTCCCTCAAATAACAGTGGAAACCACCTTAAAATCAGTCTAAAAACACAATTTTACAAATGTTTACCAACAGCGCTCTCTATACAATGTCAACATCAAAACATCCTTGCAGCACTATAATAAGAGATATCTCCTAATCTGAGTAAGACTTGAAAGGCCTTAAACTAAGTCACCCCATAAAATCCGATAACAGTCATAAAACGCCGGACATACTTAAAAGTCAGATACATGCAATTAATTACAAAAAAAATACATAAAGCAAATATCACTGTTATTTAAATTAATTACATATTATTATACAATACAATAGTTGCGACATCGTCTACAAGATTTAGATACCGTTACTTTTTCGCCTCGAAATATGACACAGAGAAAATATTTTTTTTTAATTAGCTCCCACATATTTTTAATACTTTTTCGTGAACGGAAAGAAATACATGTTTTAAGACTTTAAAATGATGTAAATTGGTTGTACTTGGGATAGTCAGAATATTTTTGATCTCTACCGAAAACAAGTTAACACTTCACTTACTAAAAAAAAAATTACTAAAATATAAATTATAAAATATGTAGGAGCAAATAATTTTGACAGCCTCACAGAATCATTCCTAATAAGAGATATTAACAAAAAAAACATGCATTTTTTAAATAATAATTAAACAATGCATGTCTGTTTATTAATTCAATTTATTAATTTTAATACAATACCTAATAATTCCAAAAAACCTAACACAACTACCATTGAGATTTTTATATCTATTTTTAAGTTATTATTAATATGTTTTTTTCCTAAACGCTGCCGAATTTACAACTTAAGTATTGAAATGATCACTTACTTATTAAAGTATATTTCTTTTCGAAACCATTGAAGTGTCCTATACGATGCCGAAATGTGTAATCGAAATCTTAATTGCTTTACCACTCGCAGCGACTTCCAATTAAATTAAAACTTCACTAAGGTTGATACTACCAAACTGTCAATGGCCAATAAGCCTCGTCGATAAAAGACGTGAAAATGGGTGCCAATTTTTGGGTGACATAACTATGAGGTTGACTATACGTAGGACTGTCGCGGCCAACTTGCTAACCAGCTTTTGTTTTTACCACGGCTTCACCTATGTTCATATACTTTATACCGCAAGAGAAAACTAGTAAATAATAAAGAAAATATGCTTTTAACAAATAAGTAACCATTTCTATAAGTGTTTATGGTATAATTCTTTAGTTACAATATTTATTTTCCAATCTTACAAAAAATAAATACAACTAAAATTAATTACAGTCGTAATCGTTTTCAATCGAGTCTAGTGTTGCCATTGTGACATAAAAAAGCGTAACTACACTATTTTAAGGAATTTGGGCACAAATTAAACAATAATTTGTCTAGCAATGGCAACACTTTTAAGATTACAAATGATTTTAAGGTATTTAGATTATGTTACATAGTTTGAGTTTTTCAAATATCAAAGCAGAATGATTTTCGTAATTCACATTCTGCTAATTAAATATTGGTAGGTAGTTTTATCGGTTTTTCTTGCTGAATCCACGAAATATTTATTCAATTGTCAACTTTTCTGACTAAAATAATTTCACACATTTGTGCACTCTGCAGGTTATAATTCGTTTGGTAGATTTCTATTCCACAAATCTTTCCTAGACCCTTGGCCATATTACACCCAAAATGTAACATAACCTATTTAGACCCAAAAAATCTCCACATTGACATTTCGCTTACGATATTTACCTACTATTTCTTTACATAATATTATATGTACAGTTTCACCATGACAAATTATTGCATAGAATAGGTTTGTCCGATTGCCTGCGCTATCTATAGGTAACAACAGCAAGTGTTTCGATACAGCAGTTTTATGTCATATCAGTACGTTATTTTAAAACCATGTAAAAATTATTGGTGGACAAAACCTCCTTGAAGAAAAATTTTACTTTTGCATGATTTTCAAAGCTCTTATAGAAATAAAAAGATATCCTCGATAAAAATAAGATAAATAAAGGCAGCCGGAATGGCGAACAACAAATTAAATCGAATAGGTTTTCAGAATCAGGGTTTCTTTACTAGAATGATGAGCAATAATACTCTTGTAACTGAAAACACAATAAGTTCGTTTATCGCGCTTTTGGATTTTCAACTCTATGCTTGTCACCGAGACTTGAAATTCCAACAAGACAAGAAAATAGCTTTAAAGTGATTTGTCGAGAACATCATTCCATTTTCTAAAGTTATGATCGTTAAAGAAAACCAATAATTAATTATTTTTTTACAAATAATACTCGCAAAACATTCGTGTTAACTTACTAAATATAAGCATTTAAGTTACTTTACAGTACGTCGGCACATCGGGCTTTAGAAGACACACAGGTGTCGGATCTATAGACCGTACTTAAACGAACTGCACCTTATGCACATAAAGTTAATGTTCTTATTCGTATAATACGATTGATAACAGTCGCTTGTAGGAATACGCACATTAAATTACTACTAATAAGGTTTATTTTTGGCTGAAGCACGACTGATATAAGTCTAAGTTCGGTCTATAGATCTTAGAGTGACAGGGCCGACGCTCTGTGAAGCCGAAGTCTTCTATAACTCGTCGTGCCAAATTTAAGACCGCACTTTTATCTAATTAATATATGTGTAGTCATTATAAATATTAAATAACACTACATCACGCCTGTAATCCCCGAAGGGTTAGGCACAGATGTACCTTGTAACCATAGATCGGAGTAGGTAGATTGAATTGCGGTCATTGATCCGAAATGTATATATTAATATGGACATTCCTCCGGATTTTAGGAATTGGTTGATAATTAAAAAAACCGGAACTTAGGTAGGAATTGTATTAAAATGAGCAATATTTTAAATTGTTCATATTTTTTTTAACGTTACCCATTCACGATTTGACACAACCCAACGACCAACCTGAGCAAAGGATCATGGGTGGTGCACTAACCGGTGATACCTTCCTTTAAATGAATTTAGTAGTAATAATATCACTACCAACATTAACAATATTTAATTGGATCCGGAAATACTGGAATTACCTTTCGGGAAAATGACTTATCAATGTTACTCTTTCTGTGAACATTTATGATACAAGTACCAAAAATCAATCTACCTACTCCGATCACTGCTTATAACACCCACATTTCGACAGTGAAAAAGAGCTTATTGAAAAAATAAAATTATTTATTTTTGTATTTCCTACTACTTTCTAAATTATATGACTACACAAATACATCACATAGTACATAGTATATAAACAAAATAAATGCACAGACTCCAGCACATAAAGCTACCCGAAACTGTCAATATTTCCCAATCAACTTTAAACCTAATCCTTCAGCGATAAAGTTGGAAATCTATTAAAGAAAATTGACAGATTGTAGTAGCTTGATGTGCTGGCGTCTGTACATATCAATAAATGCGTTGTCGATAACTAATTCATTATATATATTTTTTTAAGTTTGTTCGTTTTGAGATCAGACATTTTGTTTTCTTCATTCGGTAGAATTTCTATTGCATGCATAATATTAGCCAATAATGTTCCCACTGCTGGGCCACAGGCCTCTGTATGAGGAGAAGTGGACTGCAATCCACCACGCGGGCCCAGTGCGGTTAAGTAGATGTCACATAGCTTAGAATTCTTTGTTTAGTTTGGTCACCATTTTTCAAGCAGTAACCATGACATGAATTACACAAAGTAAAATGCCCGCATAGTTTCGTAACCACGACCGGCAGATCATTAGTTGGCGCCGATAAAGCCCGGTTTCCATCGCAAACGGAGCGGCTCAATTAATAACTTATTTAACCTCGCAATAGAACATTACTTACATTTGTTTCGTCCAACAAAGAGTCGAGCAGAAATGACTCAGCGGGCAAAAAGAGTAAAAATGAGCTTGCTCTGCTCATTCTTGTTTCGTTTCTCTTCTGCGGTGGGAATCAGACGAGTAAATTCTTTCTTGGTGAAAACGAACATCTATTTCATGAAAACGAAGTCCGCTTAGCTTAGCCATGTCCGGCTCATTCCTCTTTCGCGGTGGAAACCGTACTTAACACTAAGCCACTGCTATCAGCAGGCCTTAATGCAATAGAAATACCCCGAATTTCGATTCACTTCATATTTCAAGCAAATGCCTTATAAAAAATTGTACTGCTTTTTTGTATTCTATAAAAAAAATGCACAAATCAAAATAAGTTTCCAATAATTTAAAGTATTAATAATACTGACGGTTTTAGGTAGAAAAAAAAATATGTTTAGTAAAAAAAGTAAAGCATTTGTCGTATTGAAAGCGATGCGATGCTATAATATAATTTTCTTAGATTCGGCAGCACCTTAAGACTAGATGATTTAGCTATTTTTTTGCAGAAAAACAATACAACCTCACTCCAGACGAAGTCATTTGAATTTTAAATTCTTAGAAATAAAACAATTTTTTTTTTCATAAAAAATAACATTATAGTTTCGCATCGCCTAAACACAGTAACCATTAGTAAATGAGTAAATAAGCAGTCTAATTAACATTTAATATCATCTAAGCAAGTTATATTAAATTAAACTGCTTGGAAAATATTAATATACGGGGTAGAAGGGACACCGACGCGAAAACTATTACCACGTAAAAAAAAGGGCTGTTTCCTAAAAAAGTGCAATACTTAATTGCACTTTTGTAGAAAACAGCGGTCAAAATGTATAGAACAGCTGATGGCGCCTGTTACAGAAAAATTGAAAGGAAGTTGTTTGTCTTGGTATGGACATGTAATGAGGAGGGATGAAACGCATGTGACTAAAAGAGTGATGGACATGAATGTTGATGGATGGAGAGGCAGAGGCAGGCCAAAGAAAATATGGATGGATTGTGTGAAGACTGATATGAAAGAGAAAGTCAACGATGCTGTGACGTCTGACAGGGGAGAATGGAAGAAGAAAACATGTTGCGCCGACCTCAAATAGAATGGGATAAGGGCAGGAAGATGATGATGTATAGAATAGCTGATTTGTTTTTTAAATAACCGATGGAGAATTTCTATGAGGAGGGGGCTCAGAATGATTTACTGAATAAGTGGTAACCGTTTTAGAGTCTGTGTCCCTTCTAGACCTCGTGTTTTTTTTTTTAATTTTTAAAATAGATACATTTTTGCTTTTACAAGTTTTAGGCCTATATTTGAAGATAATTGCTTAATAATAATTAAAAACAACCAATTGTTATATTTTTAAATATATATACGTTATTTTTTTTCTTTGTATATTTTTTTTTAAACTATTAGGTTTTTTTTTACACACATTGTCTTTAATATTGCCATTACACACTTACTCGTAAACATGAACTTTACATTATGTACCTGTATATACAGTTCTTACGTATACAATTATATGGCTATTGACCGCTTTACTTGAGTTTTTTTTTATATTTAAGGGGAACGAGCGAAAGAAATTTGTAACATCCACATTTCGCCAGTAATTTTTAAGTTCCATGTAAAAGGGGCGAGCCTATTACCATCAACCGGGCACAGATTCTTCTAGGCTGTTAATAAAATATTCCCGATGGGATAATCCAAAAATATTTTAAGACTGTCTTTAACCGAGCTGGGAATCGTACCCAAGATCTCATACTTAGCAATCGCGCTTGCGACCACTAGATCTCCGAGGCAGTTATTGACCATTTGTTTAATCATTAATTTTAAGACAAATGTAGGATCTTTCTACTCAAAAACTACTACTTCACTTTCTACTTAGAGCTCATGGTTAAATAGCAACCGCCGCTCGGGTCGATCTTTAGGTTAAGCCGTGCTTGCCTGGGTTGGTCTGTGGATGGGTGACCACTCATTACATACCAAGTTTCCTCCGTGCCTCGGAAAGCACGTTAAGCCGTTGGTCCCAGGTGTCATTTGTAGATCTTTGACAGTCGTTAGGTAGTCAGTGGCCCAAATCTGACAACCAGTCTTACCAAGGGGTATCGAATTATCCAGTACTAACTGGGTTGTGGAGGTCGGATAGGCAGTCGCTCCATGTAAAATACTGGTATTCAGCTGCATCCGGTTAGACTGGAAGCCGACAGAACATAGTTGGGAAAAGGCTAGGCAGATGATGTAGGATCTTTCCTCTCTACCCTATTTTCATAGACATACACCTCTGTTACATTACTTACAGTCGATTCTACTAATTAGAGTAGGCCTCTTTGAATCTAACACAATCAATGGGGAAGGCAACTGTAAATCTAATGGCACTAGCATAGCTTGTACCAAACATCGTTATTGGTTGTAAATCTGTCAATGTCATTTTATATTTCAAAATAGCTTGAACTCATTGGTCAGATTGGGACTAAGCTACGGACACGCCATCTACAATCAGCTTTGACTAGCCTTCCCCATTACCACTTTTCGTAAATCGAGCTCGACCAAGCAATCAATACACATAGGTTTTTAGAAAGAGATACACAGAGTGCACTCTACAAAGCTGCACTTAGCAATACTCTGTACATTCATTACACTCAACATCTTAGACTGAGTCTTCGCTGAACAGATTTTTTTTTAGACTCGAAAAATTCAAATCTCTTTATATGACTTTAAAAAGCCTGTTTAGCTTAACAAAAACCTCCAGTTACCTGGGACAGCTAAATCGCTTCAACTAAACCATGTAAGGACATTCCGTCTCTTTCCAATTATAACGGCGTCTCCTTCCTCCACTGGAAGGCGTTAGTTTTGACGGCCGGGTTGTTGGAGCTGGCGCTAGCGGCTAGAGCTACGCCGGTTCGGCGTATGTTGGCGGCTGCGCTGTCTAAAATAAATGTTTGAATTTAAAACCCAAACTATAATATCCAACCAGGTGGGTAGAAGTGTATTACCATTA
This sequence comes from Lycophotia porphyrea, assembly GCA_950005105.1. Classification (NCBI taxonomy): domain Eukaryota; kingdom Metazoa; phylum Arthropoda; class Insecta; order Lepidoptera; family Noctuidae; genus Lycophotia; species Lycophotia porphyrea. Next base: position 2,578,410 of record OX465411.1, read on the forward strand.
GACTGTTTCTTATCAAATCTTATGTTACTTGAAGATGGATGGATGTTTGTTACTCTTTCACGTAAAAACTACTGAACGGGTTCGAATGAAATTTGGCATACAGATAGTTTATAACCTGGATTAACACATAGGATACTATTTATCCCGGTAGTGCGACCCCGTGGAACAATTACCGAACGCCTCGCTGGTGAAGCCGAGGGTCCATTAGATCTTATTATATTGTACCTATGTTTCACAAATAAATAAATAATTTGAATTTGATTGTGATTTCAAGTGAATATGTCGTGGTCGCGAAAGACCCATTGCTTGGCAGTTGTCCTAGCGAACACAGACCAACGATACAGTCAATAAAGGGTGTAAAAAGACTCTTAACGAAGCCGAAAAGCACTTGTTCTCCGCGTCATTGCGATATTTTTTTTGTTCTAGACCATACCTGGGAACCTTCTAGTTACGAAGATATTGGGGGTTAAAATTCCAACTTTTGCACAAGTTTTTTTTTTAATACATGTTTTAAATGTAAGATTTTTACTTTAAACACCTCCAGGACCCCCTTACCTTTCACAATATTTGAGTCCTACCGTAAAACGTGAATTAACAGTCCAAAAAAAAAGTTGTTTCCCAGCACTAATTTTTGCGTAAAATTACTTAGTTTGGTGTACATAATACTTGGTTGACGGCTTCGTGAAGAGTCTGTTTACACCCTGTATGTAGTTGATATAGGCATCATGTGACAAAAAGGAACGCTAGCGACATCTATGACGCAAGCAAAGAGCTAAAATCAAAATCCTGTATACTAGACTCAAGCTCTCAAGTTAATAACGTAAAGAAAAACTCGACTATAACCGTCAGGCAGTACCACCCAGCCCACCAGATAGAACGCACGTCTGGTCAAGCATCATCCCTTTTCAACGGGGGATGACTCTACACCCTGTTTCTCATACCCCTAAAAATGTATTTTCAAATAATAGCGGGTAGTTTGATTACTTACCAAGACCATTTCTGACGTTGGCGACCAATCGCATCGCCGGATTCGTGACTATGCCGTTCCTCTTGCCCTTACTATAAAAAATAACAACAAATTAGTTTAAAAAAAAAACATATATTACAAAACTGAAGATAAAATAACAAATACCAGCAATTATTATATGTGAACATAATAATTAATTTTGCAATTAAATAAACTTATTATTTCATCAGAATGCTGTGTCACGCAATTTATATAATTATGGAAAAAGTAACAAGTTCCACCATAGCCATAAAAATCCGAATGCTACCAACAAATAAACTAAACGCTAAGACGCGTAACAGCCACGGTCTAAAAACAAAAGAGCGAGAAGGTGTGATACTTGAGCAATCGCGTAATATTTGCTGTCCTACTCGCACGTTTTGTGACCGTGATTGCCATCGCGTCTTGGAGTTTATTATATAACGCATTTGTTTTAATAAACCGTCGCCTTTTCTATGATTTCTCGTGTTAGTTTATGTTCGTGCAGCCAACCACCCAGTTAGTGCAAGTTAAATAGCCGCAAAGCATATTAAATGTATGAATTAAAACGTTAACTGCTCAATGCAAATGTGAACTCAAGAACGAAAGTCCAAATTTATAGTGACCCCACCAAGCCGAGCGCGACCAACTATGTTGCCTATTCATCTCGCTACAGAGAGAGACGTACAGACGCCAGCACATAAAGCTACTACAATCTATCAAATTTCTTTAATAGATTTTCAACTTTATCGCTAAAGCATTAGGTTCAAGGTTGATTAAGTAATTGTGACCAGTTTCAGGAAGCTTGATGTGCTGGTTTCTGTACAATAATTGTGTCCATAAATTCATGTCTCTTTTTATCGTGAGACAAGACAACAGGAAAAACTATTTGCCAGCGCACTATTCACTTATTTGAATAGTTATGGAACAGTGTTTGATATTCGAAAAAAATATTTTTTGAAAAACGTTGCCCCACACTAGGCATTTCTCTTTTATCGTGGGTGAAATTTAAAATCACATACACAAACAGCCAGACCCGGAACAACTATCTGTAGGTCATACAAATATTTGTTCCGTGCGCAAAACGAGCGCGTTAGAAATTGCGCAACAACTTCGACGGAAATGCTGAAAACCAATCTGGCTCCAAAGTTACATCCCAGATGCAGTATTTTCTTACGAAACCCATAATGAATGATGATGATAAAGCCTAGGTACTGTTGATACCTATCCACCAGCCAGTAGCCAATCCCAGCCGAAGTAACCGAGGAGTGACTATGAATATCCTTCTAACTTTGTCAAAAAATGGAACACCACATGAACAGAGAGGGTTTCAAGTGCAAGTTTAAACCAATTCGATTGCGTTAGTGTAAACTTCAATTTATAATGAAACTGAACCAGCGCCATCTGGTGACAAAAACGGAAACATTATTGTTCCATACGAATCAAAGTTTACTTTAACGCGATCTAGGTCTCGTCAGTAAGAAAAACTCTAGGCAAATACCATAATTATCTTCTAGCTCAATCTTTAACTTGAATTATTATACAGGGTGACTGTCAATCTTTAACTTGAATGTTTCCAGATCCAGTCAACCTGTATAATAATACAGGGTGACTGGATCTGGAAACACCATAGCAAATTCGCATATAGAGGTGGTAATTTACTAATTACTGAACCTTACTTTCCCTAAAGTTTTTGTTCATAATCACGCTTTTTATTTCCCTCAAATGTTAAAAAGAAGTGAATCTGTATAATACACCCACACTTATTTAGTAAGTCCCATTTATTGGGCAGCCCGTTGCCATCAACCTTACACAAATGCATACTACTGCTAGCTGTCCACACACAAAGGGTGGAAGACACCCTACGCTATATCAGGTACCACGTATTAAGTACCTCATTGTGAACACTCCCACATACAAATTTTCATCGGTATTTTTTTTTTAAATCTGCCGTTCCTATACATTTTAACCGTTTTTTTTAATAAGCGACGAAAAATGTCTGCTTGGGAGGGCTTTAGAATGATGTACTAAATAAATGGTAGCCGTTTTCGCGTCGGTGTCCTTTCCGCCTTGTATAAAACTCATATAATTATTACATCAGCCTACCTTGTAATAAGGGGCGAGCCTATTGCCATTAACCGGACCCAAATCTAGACTGAAAGCTAAAATGTAAACCAAAAGGACATCACAGTCACTCCCCACAGAACGCGTTTGTTTCACTCACTTTTTTTTCAATATCCTGCCTCTGGCTCTGCCGATACTGCCAATTAGCTTGCCGTACGCAACGAGACCCATCGCTTTCCACACCTCGCTAATACACATACTCTGTTGTAGTGATATACTTCAAATGACGTCGAAAATTCGGCTTTCGGGAATGTGTAATAAGTTTCAAAATGTCGCGGATTGAAATGAAGGGAATTTTTGTAACAAAATTTATTACTACCAACTCTATAAGCAGTGTGATTTTAATATTACTTCAGGTAAGAGAGAGAGAGAGCTATACGTCAGTACCGAAGAGTTAATTTTTGTATGAGGTAAGCTGGAGTACTGACATAATTATATTTATTGTGATTATGATTATATTATTTGTGTATAGAATACTGACTGTGCCATTTTTCAAAGGGAATCCGGAAGACATCGAGTTGTATGGAACCTTCGCCACTGCTATACGTCCTGAATAACTTCGATTCTTTCCGACAATGAAGTACGATTAATTTCCTACTGCTTTAAATGGTGGTGGTAGGACATGGTAAAACTTTACGCCGCGTTTATAAAACTCTTCCAGAAATTGTTAAAAAAAAAGCAATTGTGTAAAAAAAGTAAATGACGAAAGCCGAATTATTCGACAAACATTTAACATTGTACTTGTTAGAAATTATCTGACACATTACATAAGCATTTCTTAAATATTTATTAGCAATAAACGTTTTGACTAACGCTTTTTAATGGGTGGGCCATTTGACATAATAACAAAAGTTCTAACGATCACATGACCTAATTTCATTTAATATATATTTTTTTTTAGTATAACGATGAAATGATATAAAGAATTATTGATATAATGTCAGTTTACCTAATTTTATATGGTTTAATAAACATTTATAATGCACATTTGAACTCAAACTCAAACTCAAAACTCAAACTCAAAAGCATTTATTTCAATTAGACCATTACAGGCACTTTTGAATGTCAGAAAAACAAATAAGGCTAAGCTACAGTCACAGACACAATGCATAATAACTTGTGAAAGTACTGTAGTTGCCCATTCCAAAGCGTAGATCTCTATGGAGAAGAATGGGCAAGAAACTCCATGGACACTCTTTTCAAACAAAATATTGTACAAAATCTTGGTTACATCATTCATGTTGAGATTAAACATATTTGAGAACGATGTAACTAATATTCAGTTAGTATAATATTCAAATTCTATAGTAACGTTTAATATAATTTTGACACTACTACTACTACTTGTAACATTGTTATATGAATAAATAACTACGAATTAATACGTTTTTTTGTTCTTTCATATTATACTATTCAGATCCCTTCTATTGTTGGTGAATCATTTGGGTTAGATGAGGTTATAACAGTATGATCTTTTCTGATATTCACTTATTCACTACAGAATTTGGGCAGAAAATGAGTAAATATGAAAATTAGGTCAACTGAACGTTACATAAAAAGAGCAATATACTAATTGAAAATTATATGAGATGAACGTTATACTAAATTTTATTAGAGCAAAAGAATTTTATATGAAATGTAATATAAGATCACATGAAATTAGGTTATTTGTTTTTATAGCATATGAAAATTATATCATGTGAACGTAATTCAAATGATAATATATTATCTGTTATTATGGCAAATATTACACACCCAATGTACCACTGTAATACCATGCTATACATATAAAATTATCCCAAAAAAAAACAAAAAAGCATCTAGAGCTTGTTAACCTTGAATATTTTCTGAAAAATTAAAAAAAAATTGACGAAATCGACGTTTCATATTCCCCTTGTTTCTTCCTGAATAATGCCTTTGTAGGCTAGGTAGGAGGTTTTGGTGACATAAATTGCGTACTATGTTTAATGGCTTTATATTGTACAACCAATTTACGAGTAATGGCTGTATTCAATAAGTGGTTCCATGTCAGTGTTTACATCTTTTTGAAGTGGACTGTACATTTACAGCGTGAACCAGAACGGTGAGGTCATATTTCAATGTGTAATTTATACTATCAAGCTGAATAACTTTTTCCATGATACCAAAATTGCCGATCACACCTTTTTGACAAATCCTGTATATCTATTTATAGTTTGTCTCGCTCTAACACTACTGACCTCTCACTCCTGTCGTGCTGCGGCTTGCTGTCTCGTCCCAGTATGATCCTCATGTGAGTGTCCCTGTTGAAGTGGGTGTCTGTCTGTACGGTCGTCAGGCTGGGTGGTTGAGATCCTGTAAGTAAAGTAGGTACTAAGATAAAATAATTTTACTCGCGAAATTTCACAGGTGTGAAGTTCGTACGTATTAATATCTACAATATAATCAACAAGGAAAAACGCCGATAATCATCGCCATCAGAGCATATTTGTTTCAGCAGTATCTATTTTTCGAGTAGATTGGCTCATTTGAGAGCGAGACCGCGCCGGGCGAATCAACATCAATGACGCAAGTGTGGAAAAAAAATCTAATACCTGAATCACGTTATTAGAGTTCTCCGCGAGATAAAAACATAATTAGAAAAACCCGACGAAAACCGTCGGGTAGAAGCCCACCAGACACAACACCCGTCTGCTCGGAGGACCCTCCCTTTTCAATGGGGGATGAGATCATAAACAAGGTGTAACATAATAAACGCAAGACCTCCCGTGTGGTCTCTCGGACCAAGAAACTGATCAACTTTTGTTCTACGAGTTATTGAAATTCGCAAAAAAGAAATTGGACTTTGTATAGGAACTGACGCGATCAGCTGATCAACATGTATGGTAAAACTAAAAAAAAAGTAATGAATTTCCAAAAGTGACCAAAGAGACCATGAAACTGAACAAAACTTGTTCAGTTTCATGGTCTGAGACATCACACGAGAGGTCTTGCGTTTATTATGTTACACCTTGTATACACACCAAAAGGCACCTGTAAAGCTGCGAAAACTTACCTGGCAGCAGTGCCGGCTGCGTGGGACTGCAGATGTCGCTGACAGGCGTGCGGGGGGGGGAGGCGTACAGCGGGGAGGTGTCGCCGCGCCACGCGCCGCGCCCGTGTGCGCCCGACCACGCGCCCAGCTCCGCGTCGCGCTCGTTCGCCAGGTAGCTCCTGTATGGGCATACAAGCGATGTTGAACCAGCTATTCAATGCCACTGCTTGAACACGGGCCTAAAAAATTGGCTGTAATTCACCGCGCTGGACCACTGCAGCCAGTTTAAAGCCCAGAGCAGACCAGATACAGAGCGAGAGTCGTGTGCTTGGGGTGTGCGCGTACGCACCGGTTCTAATTTATGAAACTCTGTGGTCTGGTTCGATCTGAATCTTTCACTTAAAAACAATAAAGGCTCGCTTGCTCCTGCCTCGACCAAAGTGAGAAACTCGCCCCAACTTTCGATCCAGATATTTTATTTTGAACATTATTACGATGACTATTAAGTTCTTAATAACCAAATCTGACTTAAAGCAGAATGTGAGTCGTCAATTTTCAATGAAGAACTTTAACACAGTCGAAACAAAGCTCAAAATATTAAAGTTATCGATTAGCGATCATCTCTTTTTTTGGCATTTTCTAAAGTAAACACAAAGTACTAAAAATGCAGTTTATTGATATGTTTGTGACCGATTTTTGAAGTCACATTGATTATGATTTTTATTATTATCACTTCGAACATTGATATAAAGTGAGTCACGAACCTCAGCTTGGAGTCTTTCTCCACCAGCTGGTGTTCTGGTATCTCGGTGTGCTCCGGTATGTCTCGCCGGCCGCGGCCGCAGCGCGCCACTTGTTGCGCGAACGACAGCGATAGGTTGGCGCGGTTTGCCTGTTACAAAAAAAATATATTACTTAATTTTTTTTTTTAACGTTTCTGTCCATTTACAGACATTCAGACAATGCTTCAGTCCAAACCGCTGGCCAAGCAGGAAAGCTCCTCATATAGGATGGAAGGGACATCGACGCACCCGCTGCTGTTCCATACATTTTGACTGCACTTTTGTAGGAAACAGGATTTATAATTACCGCAAATTAATTTTTTCTATGCTGTATGTGTATGCAAAGGTTCCGTATGACGTCCTGTACGCACGACGGCTAAAAACCAGTTTATGCGAATCTCTTATTGTACAGAAAATATATACAAAGCGAGGCCACGTTATACTGGAAATGTAAAGCTTGATGTGCCTTCCACTCTGTAAGCAAAAGCGAGGACCAAAGAATTTAACTCTCTTGAACAATCGATGAAATTTTTGTGGGATTTCGTCATTATTGAAGTTGGAAATTTGTAAATTGGTGCCAAGACCTAAAACTGACAATTATTTGCTCATACCAGTGACTCCTGCAACAGGCAGAAAGAGACAGAGCGACTGTATATCTTACCTTCTCAGCAGTGGCATCGTTGGGCTCTTGATGTGAATGAGAGCGCGCTGATCCGCCGGTCATGTTAGACGACGACTTGGTCGAGTTGGAACTGTGCACACTACGACGTTTGTATTCCGGTGAGCCTGTGGACGACAAATTACGTTGAATGAGTAACATAACATCACGCCTGAAATCCCTGAAGGGTTAGGCAAAAATGTATCTAATAGTCCACCTACATTGCGCCAGTTATGTTTGAGTCCTATGTAATAAGGGGCGAACCTATTACCTTCAACAGGGCACAAATCCGGACTTCGTGGTTGCTACTGAAAAAAATCCTGATGGCTGAACCCAATAACACTTTGCCCCACCCAGGAATTGAAATTAGGACCTCACACTCAGCAGTCACACTTGCGACCACTCGATCAACGAAATAGTTAAATAAGTAATAAAACATAAATGGACTATTTTGATGTAACGAAATGGTCCAATCAGAACTTGGTTGGGTCGAATGAATATTCATTTTAATTTTATTCTACGTTCACTTTTGATTACTTTTGTCGGACGTTACACTTCAAGTGAAAGATGCCAAATATCTTTTTTCACTAGCCAATTTTATGTGACCCTGATTCTCAAGAATCAAGTTTCTTAAAACTTAACTCCATCGCATCGCTCAGGATATAACGGGTTTTGGTTAAAAAAAAACTGTAGGCTTAGAATGTATTTCTGAATAAACAAATAAACGCAAAGCTCCCTCGCCACGCTAGAGAGCCCTGGAATCCCTCGCTACGTTCGGAATTCAAAATAGCGGCCGTGACATCAAACACTTCTTTATTATCTCAGTGCATGATCTAATTATTTCTTCTTCTGTACCTGCACTAGTGGGGCGGGGTGTGAGTAGGTCGTGCTGCGCAGGCGCAGTGGGGGCGGAGGGCGCGGTGGGCGCGGGCGCGGCGCTGGACCAACGCTCTAGTAGACGACAGATGTTGGCGTGACCAGCGCGCCACGCTACCTTGGCGGGCGTACGACCTGCGAGAAGGAAATCTTGAATGATATAGTCTGGAATACTCAACTATGTCTCTTTTTGACGTGACAACGTGTTATTAATCGATGAATGCCAGCTGCACGCATGAAAAAGTGTCACGTTCCGCCTGAGCCGAGCGTGCAAGCGAGAGCGCGGAACTAGCGATAGAGAGACACGATCGGCCTAAGCTTTCGGCTTGTGACGTATCTATGTATTATACAAAATAATGATAATTCAGTGATAAAAATTCAATTTAAATCATAAAAGTATGCAATTTTTCATCAATGCCATAATATTGTAGCACCGGTATCGGGATACAGAGCCCCAAAGGGCTTTCGTCGAACTTCGAGCGTCTATACTGACCACAATGATCAGCTTGCTGGGGATCAGCTCCATGCTGCAACAACCACAGCACACATTCTTCATGTCCCTCCTGAGCTGCGATACCTGGGGAAAACCATGATATTTATTTATTGGTGTTAAGCAGATATTCGAGAGACCCCAAGAAATGGGGAAAAATAAGTTGTCCTGCAGTGTTGTGTGTTTTGTTCAGATACATCTTCGAAATGAATTGTCTTTCTGCTTTGGGTTACTAAGTTATGCTGAATGCTTGGGTGACGACTTCATGATGGGTCCAGTTGCACCGTGTATCTAGCAAGGGAGGAGTTTGAAATGAATGATGTAAAAAGTTCCCTCTCATAGAGAGGAGGCCTGTGTCCCAGTAGTGGGAACATTATAGGCTGATGATGATGATGTAATAAGGTAATAAGTTACCCAGTGGGGTGGCGCCCTGCGTGCACACGGCGGAGGGCTGCGCGCCGTGCTTGAGCAGCGTGCGCAGCACGGGCGTGCGGCCGCGCCACGCCGCCGCGTGCAGCGCCGTGCGCAGGCAGCGGTCGCGCCCGTCCACCGCCGCGCCGCCTGGCGGACGGAACGAAAACATTACATTTTTTGTGTCGATGGCCATCTAAATATTGTGTCAGCCCCGAACTGTGCCATGTGTTTGGCCCTCAGGACGGTTCATAAGTTCCATGTCACGATAAAATAGGGTATGTGACAGGAAGTCAAAATAGTTACTTTTTTATGAACTGTCAAACGCATTTTGCGTTTGACAGTTCATAAAAAAGTAACTATTTGTGAACTATTTATGTGTACGTGATTTGTATGAAATAGCACGTAGTGACGTCATACTTATTTGGGATCAAATGTAATACTTATTATCAGTAAATCCAATTTTACAATTATATTGTCCCCCAATATTTAATTTCTGTACGGTGATGGTAGTTTTTAAGATGAGTGGCCTTATTTCTACGTATTTTTATATTTTATTTTTGACCTTGTCAACTAGCCTATTGTGTGACTGCGTCGTTGGTTACAAAAACAGCTGAGAACAAAAATTGACCAGTTTTATATGATGTGAGACACTCCACATGAGGTCTTGTTTTTATTATGTTACACCCTGTATAATGTACAGTAAGACACAATTTCAAAGCCGAGGTGCACATTTACATAATAAAGTCGTTTGTTACACATATTTAATACATACATTGCATAGATCTCGAGAAAAAGTTGTTCTTAAAGAAAAACGGTGATATTATGAAGGGTGGATGATTGGACTCACCAACTTTGATAAGTAGGTTCACCATATCCGTATGTCCCTGCCACGCTGACACGTGTAATGGTGTTCGACCCTGGAACAAACAATGTAATTACTTCAACCGTTTATCTTAGAATTAACAGTACATAAGGGGCTTATTATGTGGGCTGCGGGACTGTTCGAAAGAGATACCGCGGCCCTGGAACACAAAGGGCAAAGAAGGAACATGGATGGGTTTTAGTCTGTACAAGTCTGACACTCCCTTCTGCTCTGCCCAGAGCGGGAGAAGTCATTTGATGATTTCGCATCCGAAAAAAAAAGGGAGGGCTTATTATGTTGGCTCTACCTACCGTCCGCAATATTTTTTGATGTGAAATATCTATAGCCGCGGGTAAAACCGATTGTTGGCGTGGCGACGCATGCCGTGGCGATGCGTCGCCACGCTATGCGATGGTATATTTATACACTGTACTGTTACTGTGTCATCATCATTTCAGCCGAAAGACGTTCACTGCTGGACATAGGCCTCCCCCAAGTGTCACCACATTGACCGGTCCCGTGCCACCCGCATCCAGCGGATCCCCGCGACCTTCACCAGGTCATCGGTCCACCTAGTGGGAGGCCTTCCAACGCAACGTCTTCCGGTTCGCGGTCGCCACTCCGGAACTTTACGGCCCCATCGGCCATCCGTTCTGCGAGCAATGTGCCCTGCCGTCGGTAACCTTGGTTCTCTTGCGGATGTCCTCATTTCTGATTCGATCACGCAAAGAAACTCCGAGCATAGCCCTCTCCATTGCCCTTGCGTCCCGTAACGGCTCACAATTGTTTTTCTCTAAATTACGGCCCCGTCTAAAAACTATTTATATTAATATCTACCAGCTGGTATCAATACAAAAAAGTAGCATCCATAAAATACAACTTTGCCATACAAAATCTACAATCAAGGCTGTATTGTACGGACAGTACTTTTTTTGTATTGATACCAACTATTGATTAATTTAACTTTGACCTTTAATATCTCCGCAACGACAAGGTTCCCAGATGAATGGTCATCTGGGAACCTTGTCGTTGCGGAGATATCTGGGAACCTAGTAGTTAGTAAAAAAATCCCTTTCGGGTTCGTTAAGGTTGTTTTTACCCCGTTACAAGTGAGCAGTTACCTCGTTGTCCGTGGTGTCGACCTTGGCGGCGCAGTGCGAGATGAGGTAGCGCGCCATGGCCATCCGGTTGTCCAGCGCCAGCACGTACAGGGTGCTCCTCCTGTCCGCGTCCAGCGCGTCCGCGTCCGCGCCGCGCACGTACAGCGCCGCCACCGTCTCCGTGTGCCCCTCCAGCGCCGCCAGTCTGCAGGCAACCAATCACAAACTTACTTTAAGTGAAAGCCAGGGGCGAAGGCACCCAAGAAGCCGATTCCTGCCGGCTTCCTTTTGGGAACAAGGCACTCTACTTAGTGTCTAGGTATCCACTTGAGTCAAATAGTAATAGCATACACATCTGTGGGTATTACTTCACAGTACACTGTACAGCCATTTAATACATCATAGGACTACCAACGTAAACGAGGTCAAAATAAACATAAAAAAAAATTAAAAATAATTTCAATTTTAATTTTTTTCTTCGGCTTCCCCTTAAAAATTTCACCCTTCGCCACTGTGAAAGCTCATAATTACAAGATGTACTTCGGTTCATTTCACCCCCGATGTAGCCTAGCAGAAAGTAATGGATAAGTGCTAGCGTACGAGCATACCCAGAAGATAACTGTTGACTGTTACTTCCAAGGGTTACAAGCTGTCGAGAACCTAAAATTTAGCAGAGAGTTCCATTGCATTCCGTTCCAGGTCTAAGCCATGACCATGGCGAGGATATAAGAGGCTTTTATCTGGGTAGCGCGTTGTTGTGGAAGAATTTCCAAACCACGTCACTCGGAACTGGTTTGGCCTGAAATCTAGCTTAGGCGGTAACATTTTCATGATCATGATACCTGAAGGCAGTCTTCCCATCATGCGCCCGCTGCTCGACCCTGGCGTCCCACTGGTCTATGAGCAGCTCCACCAGCCGGCAGTGTCCCTCCTGCGCGGCCAGCATGAGTGGTCCCTTGCCGTCGTTGTCGGCTTCGTCCACCTTCGCGCCAGCTTCGAGTAGGGCTTCGCACACTTCAATGTGACCTGGGATTGCGGAAGCGAAATTTAAAAATTCGTTTTTTGGGTTTTTAAACAATCAAAATATTTTATTCCACATAAAGGTACATAGGCACTTATTAAATAATGAAATCAGGCGATATGCAAGTAGACCGCTCGGACGAGGTCGTAGAGACAACATGAGCTCAGGATATCCGGTGGAGGGGTGAAACACATGTCGAGTTTAGTTTCGGGTTGTATCCTGCATGCTACTTGGTTAGTTTAACACCACAAATAATTCTAAAACATAAGTTCTATAAAAAACAAGCCGGTTAGTTTTCAATTTACTGTAAAATTATTTATTTGCTTTGAAATCAATAAATAGTTGAGTCATTGAGTTTTGCAAATTAATGACGTCATATGTTGCTATTGCCATCCAAAATCTATATCGTGTTTTAATTGTATCTATTTTCAGTAAGGTGAACCGGCTGGCCTCATGTCAGTAGTTACCTTCAAAAGCAGCGTAATGTAGCGGTGTCCACCCGGAGTTGTCTCTGTGATGCTCGTCTAACCCTCGGTCCAGCAGCTGGCGGACTACCTCCACGTTGCCTGTAAATAAAGATAGACAGTTAATAAATTAACAGAACATAATACCTGTTCTCACCGAAGAGGTAAGTACTTACAGGTGTAGTAAACCTTTATGTCGTCAGTTATGTTGAAGGCTCATTAGCGAATAAAATGCCTGAAAATTAGTCTTACTAAAGGGGATAGGTCTGCAGGGTAGGGTCTTCAGCTGGATCTGTTTAGACTAGAAACCTATCCCAACCAAGTTGGAGAAAAGGCTTGGTGATGATGGCTCAGCCAGGGCAAGATATTAATATTCCCAAGTCGAGCTCCCAAAGCGCCAATGTTACCTTGCGCAGCAGCGACGCTAAGCACAGTTCGGCCGTCAGCGTCCATGTTGTCGACGCAGGCGCCCCAGAACAGCAGCAGGCGCAGGGCACGCGCGTGCCCCGCGGCGGCCGCGGCCCACAGCGCCGTGCGCCCCACCGCGTCCACGGCCTCCACGTCCGCTTCCGCTTCCAGCAGCAGCTCGCAGATTTCACTGCGGAGATACCATGGCTTTAGTTTCACATAAACCAAAAAAGATACATGTTAACAGGTCCGAAGGCACCTAAGAACCCAATTCCTCTCGGATTTCCTTTGGAACAATCAGTGTACGTATTGTGTACTATAGTCAAGAATACTCCTTAGTAGGGAGAAGCTAGGCAGATGATGATGAACTCACGTGTGTCCTTCGAAGGCGGCGACCAACAACGGCGTGGCGTTGTCCCGGTCTGCCAGGGATACGTCGGCCCCTCGTTCTAGAAGTAATGCGGCGCAGGCACAGCCGCTTGCACAGAGGGAGGCTACGGAGAGGGCTGTGCGACCTGTGAGGGTAAAGGGAGGTGTTAAGAGTGTATTCTAAAAGTTAGCAACATCGCAAATAGCTTGAACACACACTTTGTAAGAATTTGTTATACTAGTCTCCATGCAGACATCAATCTACAAGCGAGAAGATACACTCGTTGTAGTGACTGAGCTACAATTTTAGAAGTAAATAATGATGGCTGTTAATAATAATAGATATAAAATGGATGGACTGTGTGAAGGATAATACAGCTCAAAAGGAGGTGTGTAGGAAGAAGATGTGCTACGCCGAACCCAGATAAATTGGGATAAGAGCAAAATAATGATAAAGCGTCAGGTTTACCACAAGTATATGTTTTTTTTCCCTTTTTCTCTTTGTGGAGTACACACAAATACAGACAACAATTAATATACATACAAAAGATGATATAACAAAAAAAAATAAAAGAGGCAACACCTAACCGGCCCTGCTGACGGCAGCATGCCTATCACAGCAGTGCCGTATGTATGGGCAGTCCATCCGGTCCGCGATCATCGCCAGGACAGCATTGGACTATGACACAGACGATGAACTAAACAGCGAAAAACACCTAATTCCTAGATCGCGCAAGTAAAGTTATCCGTGACTTAAGACTATATAGAAGAACCCGACAACCCTGTTCTTCGTACCCCCAAATAGTTACCATCATCGTCCGCATGGTCGATCTGCGCGCCCTTGTCCAGCAGCGCGCGCACGATGTCGGCGTGCCCCATGTAGGCGGCGGCGATGAGCGGCGTGCGGCCCTCGGCGTCCGCGCGGTCCGGCGCCGCGCCCGCCGCCAGCAGGCGGGACACCACGCCCAAGTGCCCCGACCACGCCGCCGCTCTGGGGGAGGGGAGCTTTATACTTACACTATCCTCTAGCGACATCTATCTCGCAACATAATTATCTTCCTTTATAAAAAGACCCTTACTCCCTTTAATGATAAATCTTAACTTTAAATACATCCACAAGCCCTGCACTATTCAATGCATCCATCAGCACAATGTTTTGAGGGCGTCAAACATATTTTTTTACAAAAAAATAACATTTCCCAATAATTTCTTCGTAGAGAAACTAAGTCTTAGTTTGATGTACAAAATGCTTGGTTGACGGCTTCGTGAAGAGTCCGTTTACACCTTGTATTTTGTATGAACATACCTCAAAGCTGTCCTGTTATCTGCGTCCACGCAATCAACGTCACAACCAAACTCCAGCAACACTTCTACCACCTGAAATAAAACAAATTATTTGTTTACTTAATTTTTGAAGATTGGAGGAATTTGCCCAGCAGTGGCAAAGTCCTCCAATCTTTTAGTTAATCTTATCGTTAGTCATAGGACTGATGGCCGTTAAGGTAGACCAGTTTTACTACGTACGTACTTAGCCAAAATGATCCGTCGCGTCGGCGCAAATGATGGGCTCTGTCGGCCCACTGACGATAAGAAAATTATGAGCCCACATCCAAAACATGTTGCGAAGACTCCATGTAGACAAGGGCATGAAGATAATTATGACGATGGTCGTACCTCAGTGTGGCCCGCCCAGGCGGCGGCCCGCAGCGGGCTCCAGCCGTCGGCGTCGGCCGCGTCGGCGCGCGCGCCCGCCCGCAGCAGCACGGCCGCACACTGCGCGCGCCCGCCCCGCGCCGCGCCGTGCAGCGCCGTGCCGCCCGTCGCGTCCAGCGACTCCACCAGCGCTGGGTAGCGCTACACTCACAGACAATATTCATCAGGAAGAGCCTCCGGTAACGATATTAGCACTTGGACAAAACGCGATTAAGTAGTTGAGACAAAAACAATTTTATGACCTGTCAAAACGCGATAGATTATGGATGGCAATAGCAAACTGTGACGTCACTAATTTGCCATCTCAATGACTCAACTATTTATTGATTTAAACTAATGATTATTAAAAATAACTATTTAAAATAAGATCTTTAGTAGCTCTAATTTTACAGATAATTAAAATTTTCTCGGAATTTCTGGCTTTAAATAAAGTGAAATTACATATCCTAACATCACGCCTGTAATCCCCATAGGGTAAGGCAAAGGTGTACCTAATAGTCCACCTACATTTCGCCAGTTATGTCTAAGTCCCATTTCAAATCCAGACTCCGTGGCAGCTACTGAGAAATTCGTGATGAAAAAACGCAATAACACTTTGCCCGACCTGAAAATCGAACCCAGTACCTCATGCTCAGCAGTCGCGTTTGCGACCACTAGACCAACGAGGCAGTCACCTTTTTTTAGAGAAGTTGTGTCTTGGAACTATTGGGGAGGCCTAAGAATAGGCTTTTACATTTTTGCACAACAATAAAACCCTCACTACAAAACTAGCTATTCACCCGCGATTTTGTCCGCAAAAAATGTGATAACTTGGCTAATATACATGATACAAATATAATTTATAACCTGTAGCAACCACGAATAATGTAGCTTTCAGGCAGTGAAAGATTTTTTTTAATTGGATCATTAGTTCCGGAGATAACCCCCAACACACAAACTTAGTATACAAGTATAAATGAGTCAGGAATGATCATTATAACAAACTACCTTCAGCAAAGCAGCAAGCGCCTCGTCATCACCCTTACTAGCAAGCTCGTGTACTGCATTAGGGTCCAAAGGTACTGTGTCTTCCAGTTCCTCAGTGGTTTCCTTGTTGTCTTCGCTTTCTAAGGGCTGCGATGATAACTGTCAAAGATAATCTTCAATAAGTACTCTTGCCTCATGAAGAAGACTAACAATTTTTACAGTTACACATACATGGTACATATCCCCAGTTTTTTTCAAACATCCTTAGTAATTAACTAGTAAAATATCTCTTTTCCCATAAAAAAAAAACTTAACATCACTGCAATATCCGAAGGGTTAAGTAGAGGTATTCCTAAAAGTACACCCACATTTCGCCAGTTTTGTTTGAGTCCCATGTAATAAGCGAGCCTATTGCCATCAACTGGGCATAAATCCAAACTCCGTGGCTGTCTACTGAGAAATTCGTGACGGAAAAACCCAATTTAATTTTGCCAAACCTGGGAATCGAACCCAGGACCTCATGCTCCACTAGACCAACGAGGCAGTTTATGATGATGATGATGGACTCACCAAAATGTCCTCCCGTTCAGCCTCGGGAGGCACAGAGTCGGCTCTGCTGAGTTCCAACAGTGCCCTTAAAACGCGACGATCTCTCGGCCAGTGCGTCGTTGACTCCCCGGCTATAAGCTCCGGCATTATAGTCTCCAGCGGTGTGGGATCTACTGCGGAAATATCAAGATTGAAGTAAACATAACATAACGCTTATAATCCTATAGACGTAGGCTTATTGAAAGTCCCTGGTCCAGTCCATGGTCCGGAGCGAAAGGGAATGGGACGCCGTCACATCCTTCTGCGAAGCAGTCATGCTAGCGAAGGAGGTGGCGGAGCGTGAGAGGGAGAGAACCTCTCGTCCCAGCCGCCGCGGGAGACGCCTCGGGCGTCGGGGGTCACGTGGTGGCTTCCGGCCACCGTAGACGCGGACCTGTGGACGGAGAGTAATGGGCTAGCTCGCCATCCGTCCGTCTTTTGACGACAGGCCGTGTTGACGGCGCGTTCGTGTTCCACGCGCGCCTCAAAGAGATGTTAGCAAATAGGGAGGGGCCCGCAAGGGCCGATGCCTGCCAGGGCTGCGGGCTGTTCGAAAGAGATACCGCGGCCCTGGAACACAAAGGGCAAGGGAGGAACATGGATGGGTTTTAGTCAGTACAAGTCTGACACTCCCTTCCGCTAAAAAAAAAGGCTTATTGAAAGTAGTCACAGAAAAATGTTTTTTTTAATATCCGTATAACATTGGCTTTTTTGACTGTCAATTTTATAGCATTTATTGGCACTGCGGCACTACAAAGAATACTAAAACATAGAACAAAAAGTACTACAACGCCTTCTATGACACAGATGATGAACTAAACATCAGAATACATCTAAATCTTACATCGCGCAAGTAAAGATTACGCGACTTAAGACTATATCGACGAACCCGGCAACAACTGTCGGGTAATAGCCATATAGCAAGAGGTATCTTTAACAGTCGTTACAGGTAGTCAGTGGCCCAAAAAGTGTGACAACTTGTCTTACCAAGAGGTATCGTATTACCCAGTACTAACTGGGTTGTGAAAGTCAGATAGGCAGTCGCTCCATGTAAAATACTGGTATTCAGCTGCATCCGGTTAGACTGGAAGCCGACCCCAACATAGTTGGGAAAAGGGTAGCCCGATGATGATTAAGTATGAGGTATGCGAACGAAAGACGTCAATCAAGTACTCAGTTATTTATAATTACGTCAATGCGGGTTATTTTGAGCTGGAGTGACCATCACTCATAACTTATGGAAGAACCTATACTTCTATGTGTAATGGTAAATAGTTACAAGGAAATAAGTTATATGTAGTTAGTTTATTCATAGGACATTTTGTCAAGTCAACTTTCATTATGGGTTTTTTTCCAAAATACCATATTAGACTTCCTCAACGTCATAGCAACCAAATTTAATGAAGGATAGCCATCGAAGAGTGAGATACGGACTCTTCACGAAGCCGTCAACTAAGCATTGTGTCCATCAAACTAAGTAACTTTCCGCAAAAAATATTGCTGGGAAAAGACTTATTTTTGGGTGATTTATCAGGATTTACAGTAGGAGTTAATGTAACACCTTCAAAGCATTGTGCTGATGGATGAATTGAATAGTACGGGGGTCGTGAAGGTGTCTTAAGTAAAAAAATACATTAAAAAACATATTAAAAAAAAATCTCATGAAATAGTTGGAACTTTGACCCCCAATATCTCCGTAACTAGAAAGTTTTCAGGTATGACCGCAATGAAGAGTAGAACAAGTGCCTTTTGTCTTCGTTAGAGAGAGAGAAAGTATTTTTACACTCTTTAGTTTACAAACATGTGCGCTTGCACATGTGGTACTCCCTGTATCCCCACTCTCCTAGTCTTCTAGGACAGAAAGCCGGCACGACTGGAGAGGGATCAGGTCCCGGACTAACGACTTAAGGTGGAGTCACCAGGGTAGCCCGCGAAATTCAAACGTTCTTAAGTTTTTTGCAATTTGCTGATCAGTGTTAGGTTGAATGACTATTTCTTGAGAAACTCATTCAATGGCATTAACTAAACTGAGTAGGTTGTATTGATGATTCTAATGATTATAATTCTGTAAATACATACAAGTTACGGTCTCGAATCATATTTTAATCCAACATACAACTAGGGTAAGTGGAACCGGGTTTCAGTCCCTTAGTAAAAACCGGATTTGGGTCCCATAGTAAAACCCGGTTCCGAATGCCTTACATACAATCTGACACTGACTTGCATATTCCAAAAAAAGTTATTAGATTTTTTTTTATTTCGCGGGCTACCCGTACGCTTTTTTTTTCGGATGGGAAATCATCAAATCACTTCTCCCGCTCTGGGCAAAGCGGAAGGGAGTGTCAGACTTGTACTGACTAAAACCCATCCATGTTCCTTCCTTGCCCTTTGTGTTCCAGGGCCGCGGTATCTCTTTCGAACAGTCCCGCAGCCCTGGCAGGACCCGTACGCTTCCACCTTAACGTGCTTTCCGAGGCACGGGGGTATCATACCGCCAACTTACAAACTCTGGACCAGTCTGCCCGACTTAGGCATCGAACCCAATCCCTCATTCTCAGCAATAGCTTGTAACCACTATACCAATGAAGTAGTTAAACTTACCACCTAAATGATGATAATGTGAATAATATAGGTATTCCATCTTCTCCACATTCGACATGACATGACTATACATTGTTTCAATATCGTTGAACATGAACTATGCACTTTATAATAGACTCTCTATATACCACACTAAGCTCAAACTCTTTGAAAAGTAGAGAAGAGCTAACTTAAAACAAATAGATTCTTCGTTGGACTTCTCGCTGGTGACTTGAACAGTCAATTTTCAAGTATCTCTTTTACTGACACAGGATAAGTTTCTTGAGCGAGGAAATAGTCGATAGTTTCTCGCTTCCTCGTCGGCGTGTAAACATACACACTCGCACAGATTGAGCACAAAAAGTAGTAGCACTTTTTTATTCTCTAAGTATGAACAAGCTGGTTTTCAGAAGCAGTTTAAATAAATGGACTATTTCATATAGAATTATCACTTTAGTAACAGATAAAACACTTTTTTAAATTATTTTTTTCACTCTATATTCGAGGTGATTTTTTAACTGATTTACATTACAATCGTGTAATAAAACTATCAGACAAAAATAAATAAACTAAATAATTTTGTCAATTAAACACGTATAGGTACCGACTATACAACGTTCAATGAACTACTGAGCACATTATTTGCTATATGTTCCCACTATGCTATTAGTCATAATTTAGACTTTATGTGTATAGTGATAAGGGTTATATACTAATAGTTATTGGTGGCTAACATTATGCTTGTTTGTAGTGTATGTTTGTCGATATTCATATCATCACGCTTGCATTCCCCGAGAGGGAAGGCAGATGTTATGTACGCCTCGTCACTATGTTAAGTGTCATTTTACCAGAAAAAGAAACAATTACCATTAACCGACCATTAGATTCAAGGTTCGTTAGGGAATAAACGCATTGGGATATTAAAAAACATTAGGATATAGGATAAATATTATCCCTGACCAGGACGTTCCGTAGGATAACTTCACAAGTCCATGCGAGCGCAAAAGGTACTATTCTTGATTGCACACAAAATTAAAAGATATTCCGAGAGCAGCGGTGGCCCAGTGGTGTCGGCCCCGACTGCAACAGTAAACTCCAACTGTCTTGGGTTGGAACCCAGGCAGGCGCATTACTTTTTGTAATATATTTCATCACCACTGCGCTCAAAAAGGTGAAGGAAAACAGCGTGGAACCCGCACTGGGCGCTCTCATAGAGAGGAGGCTGTGTGTCCCAACAGTGGGAACATTATAGGCTGATTTTGTTTATGCACAGAAATTGCAATAACACAGAATTGGGTTTTACTACAACTACTATTAGTAAGTAATATAATTACAACAGACAAACCCACAAACAAAAACTTGTGTATACGACCGGTCAGGCAGGATATGATAATAAAATTAAAGTTAATTATTGCAATCATTATTCGAGGGAAAAGAGTCAGTCGGCTAGGTCAGTTACATTACGTTGATAATATACTATCACTATACAGGGTGTGAGGGGGGCATTAACGCGCAAATTATTCAGTTACTATTCCTTTATTTCAATATACAGGGTGTAAACAGACTCTTCACGAAGCCGTCAACCAAGCATTATGTACACCAAACTAAGTAACTTTACGCAAAAATTAGTGCTGGGAAACGACGTTTTTTTTTGGGGTGAAAAATCACGTTTTACAGTAGGATTCAATGTAACGCACTCAAAACATTGTGCTGATGGATGAATTGAATAGTAAGGGGGTCCTGGAGGTGTTTAAAGTAAAAATCTTACATTAAAAACATGTAAAAAAACTTGGAACTTTGACCCCCAATATCTCCGTAACTAGAAGGTTTTCAGGTATGGTTTAGAATAAAAAATGATCGCAATGACGGGGAGAACAAGTGCCTTTCAGCTTCGTTAAGAGTCTTTTTACACCCTTTATTATTACGTAGCACTCCATTTATATAAATACATACATAACATCACGTCTGTAATCCCCGTAGGGTTAGGCAGAGGTGTACCTAATAGTACACTCACATTTCGCCAGTTATGTTTAAGTCCCATGTAATCGAACCCAGGAACTCATGCTCAGCAGTCGCGCTTGCGACCACTGGACCATCGAGGCAGTCAATTTATATAAATAATATGGCTAAAATCAAAAATCCAACAATGAATGTTGAAATCAGCTGTTCACTTCCCGCCTAGCTACAGAGTTCATCGAACTCGTAATAATAATTAAATTAGGTAATTTCCTTATTTGTTATTTTTGTACTCTCTACCACAATGCTGTCCTATTTGACCCAAAGGTTGACTGGTAGAGAATGCCTTGTGGCATTAAGTCCGCCTATGTACCACTCTTGTACATGAAGTTTAAATAAATAAATAACTCGTCGTTGCGCTTGCCGTTCGCTACGTGCGTTTTACCACGGTAACGATATATTGCGTATGAGGAAATAAAACAAATCAAATTTATTGGATTCCCATAACCTAATCCTAAAATAATTTCTTGTACCGGTCATCTTAGTATGATATACTGAATTCACCCCATCAGTTTGTGGAGGGTTCTCCCTTACACCCTGTAGATAGTAAATAAGGTTACCAACAGCTTCTGTGTACAACGATCACAAGCAAAGTTTATACAATATTGGACTTACATAATCGCCAATTACATTGGTTAACCAGCATTCTCAAAAATAAGACAGTGATAACATAGTAAGAATATAAAATTAAAACGAGTGGCTCTGGAAATAAAATAAAACTAAACCTAAAAACTACACAATTAAACTCCTCAAATCTAAGGGTATACACACATAACTTACGAAATATAAAATTTAAAATTTTCAGAAATAAAATAAGTCAAATAAATTAAAAGATTATTACTAATTTTGATTATTTCACAAACACACTCTACATACCAATTAGTAAGAATGCTTATTAGATTCTTAGTTTATCTTATCTGTGTAGTATCTATTAGTAAATTATAGGAAAACAAATGAATATTAAATACTGTTGCTATCGTTATCAGACGTTCACGGTATTCTGACTGTTATCAGTGCAAGTGAACTTATCTCAGTTGAGCTAAGGCACCGACTGTCACACCGCCGCAGTTCGCGTCCGCGGTGGTACATAACATAACATTACGGGCGATGATAAATAAACATAACATAACACCTATAAATCTCCAAAAGACTAGGCAGAGGTGTAACTTACAGTACACTCACATATCGCCTGTTACGTTTAAATCCCACCTAATAGGGGGTGAGCTTATTGCCATCAATCGGGCACAAATCCAGACTTCGTAGCTGCTACTGAAAGTTTCATGATAGAAAAAACCCAATAACAGTTTGTCAGACCTGAGAACCGAACCAAGAACCTCAGCTCAGCAGGTACTCTTGCGACCACTCGACTAACGGTACAGGTACACACGGCGGCACATGAACCTTTACATTTCCAGTATAACGTGGCCTCGCTTTGTATATATTTTCTTTACAATGAGAGTTCCGCATACACTGGTTTTGTATAGCTTGATCAGCCGTCATGCGTACCTTAGCAAACTGTTTAAACTTAATGTTCAACACATTTCGCAAATGTTTACCACCAATCACCAAATGTTTATCCTGTTAATGTTATTCGACCCCCAAAAGATACTCGTATGTATATTGCTACATGGGTTTATTCGGGTTTCAATGGTTTGATTACCGGCACGGGCAGTGTTGTTGAGTTTTTCCATCAGGAATTTCTCAATAGCAACCACGGCGTCTGAATTTGGGCCCGGTTAATGGCAATAGGCTCCCCCCTATTACATGGGACTTTAAAGATAACTGGCGAAATGTGGTTGCACTATTAGGTACCCCTCTGATTAACCCTTCGGGGATTACAGGCGTGATGTTATGATGTATGACATTGTTGACTGTTGGTAAATTTTCAGTGTAAGTGTAATCTTTGTAGACTAGGGACTATAACTGAACTACTGGTGGCTTCCTGTCTAACCGGATCTAGCTGAATACCATTATTTTACATGGAGCGAACCACTATCTGACCTCCATAACCTAGTTAGTTCAAGGTAATACGATAAAGCCTGTGATGATAGTGTATGTGTTTTAAAATAAATAAATAAATATGCGATAGAACGTTGTCTATACAAATTGTATTGAAAAATAAGATGGCGGCAATCGTTTCAAAAACCACGCGCCAAAAGATCCATATTCTGGTATAAAACTATTTCTTATTTGACTAATTGACGTACAAAACCGCAATAAAAACATTTTTTCATTATAATTTGACGTTAATTTCCTTATATTGACTGACCGATCGATTTAGCAATAAATATGACTTATATGCGGTATAGGGAAACACTGTGCATAGCAGGAAACATTTGAGTACCTACTTATAATAGTACTAGCTGACCCGCGCAACTTCGTTTGCGTCACATAATGCAATTAAATAATATTTCGACAACCCTACCCTACCTAGCCTACCCTACCCTACCTACCCTACCCTACCTACCCTACCCTACCCTACCTACCCTACCCTACCTACCCTACCCTACCTACCCTACCCTACCTACCCTGCATTCCCTACATACCCATAAACCATCTACTAAATAGTCCGAACAAAGCCTAAACATTTGGTTTGGATAGGTGAGCCCGTTTTTGAGTTATAAAATTACAACGAAAAGTGGCATTGATTTTTATATATAAAGGGTGTAAACAGACTCTTAACGACGCCGAAAGCTAATATATATTATAATACATACAAATAGCCTGAAATACGAGAAACCTTATAATAATTACCATGTCTCCAGTGATGACTAGATAGTAAGGAATTTAATCAGACTTTAAATAAAACTTCCGAACTGCCCTTTTGAAAGCCATTTTGCTTTCAGCTTTTTTAATGTCAAGGGGTAGCGCATTCCAGACTCTAATTGTTGAGATAGCGTAAGAAGAGGACATGAAACCAGTACGGTGAGAGGGAATTTGAAGGAGTAGGTTTTTAGAAGCTCGAAGGTCACGACTGTGAGAACTGCTCAACACTTTGAAATATTTTTTTAGGAAAAAAATATTTCAAAGTGTTGGATGCTCATGAATTTATGTGTCTCTCTTTTTACTGTCGCTTCTTGGTTTCATCGACTTTCAAATCACAACGATGCTATAGAAGTTTTCACTACAAAAATCTGTTTTTGGTAACTGTGAACCCATCACAATCAATAAGAACACTCAGTACACCTACAATAATGAAAACTACGTATTCCAATACCAATGATGGGATTAGGAAAACACACAGTTATAAGAACCAGGAAACTTCAGTCAATATTATTGTTTTATCATCTATAATTAAACATAAACAAAGGCAATAAAATACTTTAAGCCTTATTTTATTAATTATATTTTTTGCTGTTTTTCCTGTAAAACCGGGTCAGAGTTCGTAGAAGAGATATTGTGTTACAGGAAATGAAACAGTTCCATGGTTATTAAATAGATTAGAATATTTTTATGACCTTGTGATAGTCTAAAGTCTGTTTTTTAATCCCTGAGACTAAATTGACATTACGATGATTGCCAGTTTTTTGCAATTCTTAAATAGTGATGTACCACTACCGTATATTGCCGTTAATAAAATCAAGTATTATCGTTATCATATTATTTAAAACGAAATAATGCAAAAGTAATAAGATATAGAAGTATATAACCAGTTTTCGTATTGATGGGAATTCGTCTCCTTGTGGCAATCATCTAGCCCCTTTAAATTGCTGTTTTGTAAGAGAAAAGGGTCGATATATCCGTTTGGGGACAACAGTAAAGTACTGATGGCATCTGGTATTTTTTTTTTCTAATCGAAGTTACGATTCAACAAACCGGTATCGTAGGTACAGACGCCAGCACATCAAGCTACTACAATCTGTCAGATTTCTTTAATAGATTTTCAACTTTATCCCTGAAGCATTAGGTTTAAGGTTGATTGGGAAAATCTGACAGTTTCGGGTAGGTTGACCTGCTGGCGTCTGTACAACACTACACAAAAGGGCTGGTATCATTATTTATAAGTTTGACATTAGCTTGTGTCAATGTCAATTTAATCTCAGGGTTTAAAAAACCGACTATAGTGACTATACTTCCAAGTTAGGTCTCAAGTTCGAATCCAAGGCACACACTTCTGATTTCCCGGATTCGTATATTGTATAAATTTCACTTGCTTGAAACCAGCATGCCTGAGAGATAGTTCTCGATAGCATGTAAAGCCAAGTCAGAGGCCCATGGGCGGCATAAAAGCTTTGACACCAGGTTAGGCACTAACCGCACGATTAAGAAGATGGCCTTGGACATTTTCATATCGGCTTGTAATGTTCCTACTATTGGCAGGCTTTTCTGTGATGGACAGTGGGCCGTAAGAGGCCGTTCAAGTATAGCGTAAGCAGATTGTTTCCCTCGTAATTGCTTGTTCAAAGGAAGTGAATTGCATGCCTTAAATAGCTTAATCGGCAAAAACGGAACCCTTATAGGATCACTTTGTCTATCTGTCTGTCCGTCTGTCAAGACACTTTTTCTACGGAACGCATGGAGGTATCAAGCTAAAATTAATATCAAATACTCAGGTCTGCTACGCCTTGGAGCAGCGAAAAAACCAAACTTGTAAGTCAATGCGATCAAAAGATATGACCGTTTATGTCGCATATTTTGTGATTTCACAAGGGAATCAAAACCTATAGGGTACTTCCCGTGGACCTAGAGGGAACCAAACCGAATCCGGTTTAGGAACCGGATGTACAGTTCTTCATGCATGTTTAAAAAGAGAGGATACTCCGACCAGACTGATGTTGTGTGATGGGGATACTGCCTGATAATTGTTGTCGGGTTATCTAATCTCGCGTATAATTTTGATTCCACTATGCAGAATTTCTTCGTACTTCACGTGCGTCATTGATATTTTTGTATACTTTGGCTATGTCGCTACAGGTCTATAACTTCAAGTTCCAGAAGAGCATGTCACGGGTATGCAATACTATAAAAAACCATATATAAAATGCCACTCACCCGATACAGAATCCTTGCTTTCAGATTCGGGATCGCCATCTTTCTCTTCTGACTTCGCGTCTTGCTTCTATAACAAAATTATGTACACATAGATCAACTCACAATATTCCATTCCACCTGCTGATAATCTCCCACTCGGACATGAGTTGCCTAGGCTGACCTGGTCGTCTCTTATGAGACTCCGGACACAGGTTGGCCGAGGCAAAAACAACCTGCTCCGGTGGAGATTTATAAACGACTCTAGCTTAGACTGGTAATTTGGGGAATTTCCACTATAACAAACTATAGGGAACCTGAAACCTGGAAACCTGTTATTGTGTCCTGCGCACTTTGATACCTGCACACTGTGTAATAAATAATTTCGAAAAATATGCGTCTAGGAACCTAGCTACTCGTAACATAAAAAAAAAACATATTTTTATTAAAATGCACTAAAAAATCTATCAAAATTGAACGCGTGTACTAAGTTTCGTGTGCGTGCTATTAACTGTTGAGGAGTTTTCTCGTAAAGAGACCATACTGGCTGCAGCATCAGGTTATGTCTGTCATAAAGGTGTATTGTCATCAGAAACAAATGCGTATGAAAAATTAGCAACGTTTTAAAATTCAGTTGCAAGATTTGATCCATACCATTATAGACTAATATGGCAAAAAAAAGCTTGTAAAAATAAATAAAAAGCTTGTAAAATTAAATAAAAAGCTTCTAAAAGTAAATAAAAAGCTTGTAAAAATAGTTAGTTACCAGTGACTCGTCATGTTCCAGCTGCTTGTGAGTGTCACTTTCTCTCCTCAGCGCTGACTCTACGTCACATCCGGAGTCTAACACCCAGAGGAGGATCAGAGTGTGCAGATCCAGCTCGTCGTCTGTTTGTTCACTACAACAAGAGTATTAATCATCACAAATAATAAGAGAAAACAACAAAGTAAAAAGGTAAGTAGGCATAATCTACAATACCCCATAAAATCCTTACATACTCCTTCTGTTTCGTCCCCGTTCATACATCTAGTTAAGGCGCCCACACAAAACTGCGATTGCTGTATTTGCGAGCTTCTGCCTGCAAGTTCCTGCTCTACGGCCTCGTATCGCATCGCATCGCGGTTTTGTGTGGGTGCCCTTACACACCACCTGACCTTTTTGAAGAACATCTAACAATAAGGTCAGTGTTAGTCCTTCTAGAGCGTCCCGTCCCGGCGTTTTCACTTTGTCCTTTAGTCGCTTTTCCTCTCAACATGCCCAGCAGACAATATTTATCTGAATTTGACATTAGCCTGGGAATCTACAAAGTTTGTTTTGAACAAAACTCGAGCAAATCTGTTCTGCAGCTTTGAAAGTTTGCTGTTGTCGGAAGTGTTAGTTGAAGCTGTATTTAACACACACAACATCACGCCTGTAATCCCCGAAGGGTTAAACAGAGTTTAAGTCCCAAGTATTAGGGCGCCAAAAAAATTTAGCAGAATACAAATTATAGTTTTCATAAAACTTACGTATTTTTAGTTTTCTTCTGCGACGCCATATGTTGTTCTAAGCTCGTCATGTGAAACACATAGTTATGGATCTCCAAAGCACTTAACCTGGAACAATAACGAGTAATCTTTAAAGAAAGAAAAAATAGTTTTGGACAAACAATAAAAATATATTAAAAAAATATATATGTATATCATCATCTGCCTAGCCTTTTCCCAACTATGTTGGGGTCAGCTTCCAGTCTAACCGGACGCAGCTAAATACCAGTATTTAGTAGTATGTATAAAAAATATATATGTATATAAAAATGAGAATAAAAAAAACGAGTGTGGTCTAGACCACACGACTGAAGTAAAACTTAAACAAATGCCGAGCAATCGTCTCTAAAATTAAAAAACGTAACTCTCTCTCTTTCTATCTTCACTAACTTCAACTTCCGTTTGCCTCGTAACGTAACGCATTCACCAGCTTACTCCCCGTAAATAAGTTTTTTACTTAGAAGGTTCCCAAGTACGGTCCAGAACAAAAAGACGGGGAGAACAAACACCTTTTTTTTACGGATGGGAAATCATCAAATGACTTCTCCCGCTCTCGGCAGAGCGGAAGGGAGTGTCAGACTTGTACTGACTAAAACCCATCCATGTTCCTTCCTTGCCCTTTGTGTTCCAGGGCCGCGGTATCTCTTTCGAACAGTCCCGCAGCCCTGGCAGCAGAACAAAACACCTTTAGCTTCGTTTATGAGGCTAGTGTTTTTCAAACCCTTTATAACTAACCTCTTAGCATCGAGCGTGTAGTACATCGCGATGGCGGCGTGTCCCTCGGTGGGACAGCACAGGTAGCGGCGCGTGCAGTGCTTCACGTCCACCAGCCACTTGGCGAACGAGTGGTGGAACATCGACAGGAACCCCGTCGAGCGCTCCATCACTAGGATCCTGGGGGGGACGAAAGATCGTTTCAAACTTAGTGAAGATTCTCTTTATTGGGATTGGGAAAGAAAATAGAAAAATTCGTTGCATGTAGATGGCGCTAAGTTATACTTTGATTCGACTGTCATAGAGTTCCATGCTGGTATGTAATGGATGGTCTTTCTTTCTGATTAATCGTATGGTTAGCGCCTAACCTGGAATTATGCTGCCCATAGGTCTCTGACTTGGCTCAGGCTTGCTGGACAAAAACAAGTTTAAAGAGAGAGAGAGTGAACCTTTTGACCGCCACGGACTTCTATGGACGTCAAATCAAAAAGTGCTCACGGCGCCACGGACAGCATGGCACGTCGGAAATAACACTTTTTTACAGTTGCTTAGCGTAGAGAACACAGACTTCGCGGTCAAAAAGATGCGATGGTAAACTAACCCCAGACCAACCTAGGCAAACGCGGCTTAACCTTGAAGATCGATCCGGGCGGGTGTTATTATTTGACTACGACCTTCAGACTTCTCTCGACTATGACCACGTATAAGTATTACCTTCTCAGCAGATGTAAGCGTCGGTTGAAGTCTTCTCGGGTCACGCTGTACTCCTTGGTCAGAAGACATTTGTACAGCATATCTTCTGTGACGCCGCATCGGGCCGCTAGCAGCACGTCTAGGAGGAGACGCACCTGGGAATGGACGAAATTTTATGTTATTGCAAGGCAAGCAAGTTGACGGTCCTAACAAGTGGTCAACGCTGACTGCGGATATCTGTAATAGCAGGAGAAATGTATTTGCGTTACCAATCCAAAGCTGAATATACTTAAGTTATAGATACTGTATTTCCCTTAAGGATTGACAGAGTCCTATGTCAGAAGTCCAAGTGGAATCCAGAGCTACAAATACTGACTCTGCAGTACTGCGGAGAAATCCTGATAAAAAAATCCAACAACACATTGCTCGACCTCAGAAGTGGCGCTTGCTATAAAGCCTTGCTTTACCTGTGCTTACCATTTTTTTATATAATATAAGGTGTAATATAATAAACGCTCGTCCTCTTGGGCAGTGACTCAGACCATGAAACAGACCAACTTTGGTTCTATGACTTGTAGAAATTCATTCCTTTTTTTTTAGTTTGACTATAATGTTGATCAGTTGATCGCGTCAATGCCTGTAGACAGTTCAATCTTTTATAGTGAATTTCAAGAACTGGTAGAACAAATTGTTCAGTTCCATGGTCTGAAATATCACACAAGAGGTAACACGTTTATTATGTTACACCTTGTATCAATATAGATGCTTGATGACAAAATCAACGTCCAGTTGTCCACTCTAGCCCTGGATAGAAAAAACTAAAAGTCATGGGGACAGGCTTTGTCCAGCATTGAGATGACGCAGGACATCAGTATGCTTAAGCTGTACCTTAGTGAACCTCCTGCCGTGGAACAGTCTCTGCGCCAGCCACAGGTACAGGCCGTTGAGCGTGCCCGGGATCTCTCGGATTTCTCGCAGCGCTATGAACCCGTCCGCCACGCCGTCTAACACCTGGAAACAGTGGCAATAAATTAGATTACAAATTCAAATTCAAATTCAAATTCAAATTCAAATTCATTTATTTCGTGAACACAGGGTACATACAGTAGATGTTAGAATAAATAGGATCCGAGCTGTGTTCCGCAAAAAAGCATACAAAATTTCAAGGTTTTTTTAAAAAAAAAAAAAACATATTTTAGATAAACAAAATTAGGTACAATCATAATAAGCATAAATTATGTCTAATTAATATAAAATTGATAAGATGTCAAGTAAATTAAAGTAAAAGGAACCAAAAATACAAATAAAAATAATAATGTCACTAATTCAATAATACAATAATCAAAATTAACAAAAACATTAGTATGTCATAAAAAAGTAATAAGAACAGATTCGATTAAGTAACAAAATAATTAAAATTTGTCATTTAAATATTCGTCAACAGAATAATACACCTTATTATTTAACAATTTGAAAAGATTTCTTTTAAATTCGTTAATGTTCGTACTTGAAATAACTTGACCTGGTAACTTATTATATAATTTTTGAGCCATTGCATAAAAGCTTTTGCTATGAAATTTTGTTTTTGTTGCTAACACCTGCAACTTTTTTGAGCGCCGTTTACTTTCTACAAATCTATATAAATTCAAGTTGTGTTTTATAAAAATACAGGCTTCATAAATATAAAGTGACGGTAAAGTTAATATTTTAAGTTCATGAAAATGTGGCTTGCATGATTCTTTTTGTTTTATTTTACAAATAGCGCGGATACATTTTCCTGGATACAATTACTGGAAGATTTATGGATATTAAGAGCATGGTGTAAAGCTCCTCATCCCCCTTTGAAAATGAAGGATCCACCGACTAGACAGGGTGTTACCGGGTTCTTGCATACACGCTTGCATACTTTTTTGAAAAATGGGTTTTCGAAGAATTCATTCGTTCATCAGCTATCTATTTTCATGAACATACAACCTGACACTGACCTGCAAATCGTAAAAAATGTAAAAAAAAATTGAATTTAAGTTCCACTTCTAGTGGGATAAAATTTTCAGTAATACAGGGTGTAAACAGACTCTTCACGAAGCCGTCAACCAAGCATTATGTACATCAAACTAAGTAACTTTACGCAAAAATAGTGCTGGGAAACGACTTTTTTTTTGGACTGATAAATCACGTTTTACAGTAAGACTCAATGTAACGCACTCAAAACAATGTGTTGATGGATGGATTTAATAATAAGGGAATTCTGGAGGTGTTTAAAGTAAAAATCTTACATTAAAAACATGTAATTTAAAGTTTGAACTTTGACCCCAATATCTCAGTACCTAGAAGGTTCCCAGGTATGGTTTAGAACAAAAAAAATGATCGCAATGACTGGAAGAACAAGTGCCTTTCGGTTTCGTTAACAGTCTGTTTACAGCCTTTATAGATGGGCGTGTAGTATTGACGTACCTTCTCCAGGTACAGCAGACAGCCGTCGCTCTTGATGCGCAGATGGTCCAGCGCCGCGGCCGCCGCCGCCGCCGCCGCAGAGTCGCTCGACACGCGCGCGCTACGGGCATACACCACTTTACTTACACCATCCACGCAAACACACTGACAACATGTCATACTGACGCAAATGGAAATAGACAGGGAAGCTCGATAGACGTGCTTATAAAAAAGATAATTATTTGTATTTCTAACACCCAACATCTTCAAAGAGGATCTAGACTTATGCGCAAATCCACTGGCACGAAAAGAAACGGACGCTTGCGCGAATGGAGTCGTACACAACTCACCGCAGGCGCGGCTCCGTGTCCAGTCGCGCCAGCACGTAGCGCTGCACGTCCGCCGACACGTGCGCGCGCTGCAGCTCGTCCAGGGTTATCTTGCGGAAACCTGCACCAACATTATACACCATTTTTATAATAGAATCAATAAGACAGGTAATTATATAACGAATTGTCTATTATTTCTGAGGAGCTGTGGCGCGGTCGAACGGAGAATCAAAAACGTTTAGCGTTTGTCCCTACTGTGGTCTTTGATATTCGTGACGAGTATTCATTAGTCCGCGAACAGAGAACAGCGGTGGCCCAGTGGTAGCAACCCCGACTTGCGAACAGTAAGTCGTGGGTTCGAACCCAGGCAGGCGCACTACTTTGTGTAATTTATTTCATCACCACTGCTCTCAAAAACGGTGAAGGAAAACATCGTGAGGAAACCGGCATGTCCTAGAACCAAAAATTCGAAGACTTGTGACATCTACCAATCCGCACTGGACCCGCGTGGTAGATTATAGCCCATTCCCTCTCATAGAGAGGAGGCTTGTGTCCCAGCAGTGGGAACATTAAAAAGGCTGATGATGATGATTCATTAGTCCGAAACTCTAACAACCAATCAATCATACCAAGGTGACGGGGGGTTTCACTCAGCGACTGGGTAGTGTTTGTGGAAGTCAGATCGGCATTCGCACCACATGTAATACGGTTTTTCAACTACATCCAGACTGAACACCGACGCCAACTATTCGTAACGCTAGGCAAATCACGATGTGGTAATCAAAATCAAGTCATTTATTCAAATTAGGCTGATAAATCACCACTTTCTGAACGTCAAAATTTACAAAAAACAGTCCCTCAAAACGTCCGCCCTTCGTACCACTTCCTAGTATTTTAGCTGGGTCCAAGAAGTGGCGGAACCAACTCCCCTGAAGAGGACGAAGAAGTGTACCTGTGAACATCCTGGTGAGATTCCGGCAGTGCTTCCTAGCCGTGCAGACCAGAAGCAGCCACTGGGGAAACAGATGCTGGTGGCGGGACAGCAGGCTGGCCACGCTGGTGGAGCCTTCCGTGCCTTCGCGATCGTCACACACACCTGGAAATTATCAAAAGACATCATTTACTATCGAAAATCGGAAACGACATAATAAAGTAAATTGGACCCCTTATAATTTCATCATGTCCGTATTTCTGGATTGCACACAGACATTTAACTCGGAAACCATTGGCATTACATCGACAATAAGAGAGGTAAGTGTATTCTGCGCACCGCTAAACAATAGTGTAGTGAAAATTCGAAAAACAAATTAGAAATGTCACTCCCCAGAAATTTTACTGAGGAATGCACACAATGCCATTCGCCCAAGAGTGCAGCTGCTGGAGTAGCCACGTCAACCTTAAGCCGTTTGTGGTGCGAATACCAACGTGTTTTCCGCACCTCGTCTTGGAAGGCTGCAGGGAGAGATGTTCCGTGACTTCCACGGGCAAATGTCACATGAACGCACAGTAGCATAGTGCACTACTGAAGTGTTGCTAACATAATTTTAAGGTTCTATTTACTAACACAAATGTATTTTTACCAAATGGTATGTCAGTATGTATCATCTAAGATTGAACAAAATAAAAAATTGTATTAAAAAATATTTATTATTTTCAATCTTTGGCCCATACTTAAACAATACCTTCAGAATAAAATTTTCACTTACTAAGTGAACGGTAATCAAAGGTCACTTACCGCCCAGTATCCCCTCATCGATGGCGTCGACCAGCAGAAATAGACACTGTTTGGGAGGGTCTATCTCCAGCAGAGGGAACAACAGAGCCTTCTTGAAGCATTCGTCCGGGTTCTTCTCCAAATTCTGAGGTAGCAAAGCCTGGAGAACGATAGTGATTAAGTTAATCTATAGTCTTTAATATATAATAATACTACAAAGAGATGCAGTTTGTAAGTTTGGATGTAGGACGTAATCTCCGTAACTACTGATACGATTCCGAAAGTACGTTTTTTAACTTACATTTCGAAAATAACGCTTAAGAAGATTGTGTCTACTACAATATTTGTTTGTATTGACGCCAGTTATTTATTAAAACTGGTTTTCTCCGTGGCCAGTATTTTGAAAATATAATGGCGGGAGTAAAGCAGGCCACGCTTCATGAAAAAAAACTTTGTCGATCTAAATTTAATTGAAAACATGGGGCCCGTAACAAGTGCAACACGTCTCGCAAGACAAATTGTAAAATTCATTGTCAAAGCTGTTTCAAAAAACCCAACTACTCTGCGAGTGCCGACAGAAGCAAAATTTTTTTTTATTTCAAGATACTGGATTATTTTAACAAAATATTTTTGCACAAGTCTTTTACTTATACATTTGACTATACACTGTATTTTTTGGGGCTTGTAATATGTAGCAATACGGCTAACTGTGCAACGAAAAAGAGGTCGTTTAACGGTGTCGCGAGTTCAATTGTTTTTCCCCATCTCAAAAATGCCCAGCGCGCCTAAAGAAGTTCTCACTTCAAAAATTTCAACTTGGCAAAGTTAGGCAGTTGATTTAGACTTACCTGTTGTATCTCAGGCTCAGACAAAAGCTTATCATAGTACGCGTTCGCTATCAAAGTCCTCGGACTAACGGGCAGGCTAGGTATCGGCGGAGGCACATCCTCTTCTTTCTTCTTCTCCATCTTCTCCACCACTTCCTCTCCTTCCGGCTTCAAGATGTTCTGGTACTCTGGCAGTTCTTCTTTGGGGGTAGGGGGTCGTTCTGGTTTCGTCTTTGCTGGAGAACTTTCTGCTGAGCGTAAGTCACTTTTGTTTGGGTACCTGAAATGGTTGTAGCGTGTGTATTCTATATTTACAGTTGTAGGGTATTAATGGAGGATATTTGCATAGTCCTCCCGACCGTTTTGGTGCCCAATCTCAGCAGAGATATTGATGGAGGAGATATTATTATGCACAATATGCAGATACAATTGCACTCTTACTTTCTTCTCTCTTTCTTGTTTAATGTGCGTTCAAACTTTATGGCGGCTCTGAAGTTAGCTGCGAGTGACGGTCTACGCATTATACAGTCAAGACGATGCGTCTTCTGCCCCTCGCTGATACCTAAACTTGTGTTCTGTGCAGCTTTACGTTAGATGTTTCGAGCCGCAATCAAGTTTGAACTGTTACACCTGCGCTGACTGTCATTCGCAGCTAACTTCTGAGCCGCCATAAAGTTTGAATCAAACTATTATTAGCTACACTTCTGCCTAACCCTTCGGGGATTACAGGCGTGATGTTATGTCTTACTTTCCTCACTCGTCTAAGTCCGATGGGAAGATAGTCCTGACAGAGAGATCAAGCACAAGACCAACGGTTTGGCATGCTTTCGAGGCACTCATACCGCTAACTTCCACATACCGGGGTGCTATTAAGAAATTCACAATGGAAAACCCCAACAACACTTTTAGCCGTACCCGGAAATCGATCCCATGCTCAACAGTTGCAGGACCAACCAGACATTTGACAGATCAACACAAAGTGAAACAACAGTTACCAAGCATTAGTTACTAAACTCACTTCATAATAACTATAATCTTATAAATGCGAAAGTAAGTTTGTTTGCTACCTTATAAAACCTAAACCACTGCACCGATTATCCTGAAATTTTGCCTTTACGTTGCCAGGTGTACAGACACGGACATATGGTACCTTTCATCCCGAAAAAAAGTACTGTTCTCGGGGAAAACAACAATAACTTGCTTATGATAATAGATGGCGCCACGTGTACAACCCTAATTGATAGTCAAATTCTAAATTCCCACTCGCGGGTAAAAGCTAGCAAATTATAAAACACATAAATGTACCTGAAATTAGCAACCGGTATCCTGGACTTAGGGGGACTATTCTCCACCTTCCTATCTTCACCAGAGCTATCATTCTTCTGTTCTGTCGACAGACTCTTCTGTAGCACGTTAGCTTTCTTCTCACATAGCGGCTCAGAAGATTGTCTCAACAGTCGAGAGTTCCGCAACTCTTTCGATTGGCGTTGGGAGATGTTCCTTAGGAATAGATTCTCGTGGTTTTCGTAAAGTCGCAAGTCGTTCTTATCGTCCGTTACGAAGGGATTCGTAGGCTTCACTGATGTTCTTGGCAAGATTTCTGGCAACTGTGAACAGGGAAACGATAAAATAAATAGAGAAAGGTATTTTTTTTTATGTTTTGGATTGGAGCGGACTGATCAGAGGGAGTTTTATAACCCCGCAATAGTTGTTAAAAAGACGTTATTTGCCTAGAATAGATTTGTTTAGCCACGACTCGACACTACGGTTTTATGGCATGTCCCAAATCCAGGAGATTCAAGAATAGGGTTGATTATCAACAAAATATAATTAGTCCGTCGGATGGATTTCCAAAAAATATTGGACACTTATTTTTTCTTTTTTCACGTAAACAAAAAATAAAGACGATACAGTGCGTCGTCAAAACTGGCGGAGTGACGTCACAAGCCCCCACTCATGATCTTTGATGCGTTTTATCTTCGTCAGTTTTTATTGATTTGATAACACAAAAATACGTATTCAATATTTTTCGATAATCTAATTGACGGACTAAATAGAATCAAATTTTTATTTACTCAGGAACTGCTACAGTTTGGTAATTTATTTCATCACCACTACTCGAAACGGAGGAGGGCATGTATTAGAACCAATTCGAAGATATGTCACATCCATCAACCTGCACAGGGCCCTGGTGGATTAGGGCCCAGGGAGTGGGCTCACAGAGAGGAGGCCTGTGTCCCAGCCGTGGGAACATACGCTAGTTATAGGATTCCACTAACATCGTCAACATTGCTGAGCGGCGCGTCGGCGTGCAGCTCCTTGTACTCGTCGCGCTCGTGGATGCGGTGGATGGTGCGCGTGCGCAAGCGCGGGCACATGTCCTCGTCGTCCGTGCGCTGGTCTGCAAGTTACACAATATTCTTTACTATGTCATACTACTTTTTTGTCTCGTTTACATATTGTTGTTATCTCGCTCTCTCCTGCCACAGTCATAAAAAGGCGTATCGTCTACATCACGCCTGTAATACTCGAAGTGCTAGGCAGAGGTGTACCCAATTATAGATTTCGTCAGTTATGTTTAAGTCAGGAGCCTTTTGCCATCAGCTGGGCATAAATCCAGACTACGTGGCTGCTACTAGAGAGAGACGAAAGAGAGAGGGTAAATATGTACTTGGGGCTAGAAGCGCTATGAGATGTATGTTGCGCAGATGAAGGCATAACGCCTTAATTTTTAGGGTTCCGTGCCCAAAGGGTAAACGGGACCCTATTACTAAGACTCCACTGTCCGTCTGTGTGTCTGTCACCAGGCTATATCTCATGAACCGTGATAGCTAGATAGTTGAAATTTATACAGATGATATATTTCTATTGCCGCTATAACAACAAATAATAAAAATATAAATTATTTAATAATTAACGGGGACTCCCATACAAGAAACGTGTTTTTTTTTTCGGTTTATGTTACGGAACCCTTCGTGCGCGACTCCTACTCGCACTTGGCCAGTTTTTTGTAAATTTTCGTGAGATTAGATCGTGCGCTTTAAGTATAAGAAACGATTCTCAAGTAGTAAACCCCAAATAACGCTGATTCGAAGTAAACTCAACTAATCTAATAGAACCATTATAAAACCATTGCAGTCACTAGTAATGTATAAAGTATTGAAACAGTAATAACAAGTACAAAACAAAGCTAACGGGACAAAGTTGGCATTTACTCAAATATTTCGTGTTAATATTCATTCAACATTCATACATAATGTATTGTTACCTTACTCCTAAGCTATGTCTTTGTGTATTGTATGTCGCCAAGCCGTCTGTCGGGTTTAAGCATAAATTATTTACAGGGTGGGACGGAAATCGACTATTATAAACGGGTTATTTTTTGGGATTAGGTGAAAAATCCGGCGAGATAAACTGGACAGGTTCCATCAGAACTGGAAGGACGCGCGGATCCGCTAAAAATCGAAAGAGTGGAGAAAAAAGGGTGAAAAATCCTAGAGTAAAGATTAACCTGTATTATAGGGTTAATTTGCCTATAATAACCGTTTCAAGCACAGAATTGATTATTGTGCATAAAAATATGCAAAGAAAGTGACAAAGTGAGCTCAAGCTCGGTGCATTGTCACTGTCATTCAGGTTAATCCACCAGAGAGTGATCTAACTTTTTAAATAAATCGGTTCCTGGTTTCGAATAAAAGTCGACGATATCATACCTTCACTATCAGCCAGGAGAGGTTTAGAGCTCTCTTCGCCGTCGTCTCCCAGATCACGGAACCGACTGATCAGCCTCTCCTCTTCCGAATTACGCCTGAAACAATTTTAGTTTAATGTTATGAGATTTTTGAGTATAAATTTGGAAGAATACAAATGGACCAAAGAAACGATGGACAGATTGTAAAGATGATACACAAATACACACACACACAATTCACACATTATTCTTAATGTTTGTTTTTAATATTTTATTAATTTCGCATGTATGCATAAAGGACTGGTTCTAAATATTTGAACTTAATTAATTAATTTTTAACTAAAGTCTAGAAGTATGTGTGTGTATGTAATGTCTAGTGTGTGTGTGTGTGTGTGTATGTAATGTCTAGTTGTTTTTGTGTGTGTGTGTTTATTTATATATTTGTTATTGATAAGTCCAGAAGAAATTTATTGCCACCAAAACTTAGCCGCCTTTTGATGCAATAATAACTGTAAACAGGATGATGTTAAGGTTACTGGTTTACGCAACTCCACGTCCAAATGCTTATTTTGCATACATTTAAAATTTAACTGTTTTTTTCTCTATAGTCTAGTGGATTAGTAGTAAACTCATCGAAAAATTTCCCAAGTTTATTGAAATCAAACAAAGGAACCAAGTCCTCTTGTACACACATGTTTTTAAAATAGTGAAACATACTCGTAAAATGCTGACGACTGGAGATTTTAACGACAAATATTTGATAAAAGAAATTTACTTCTAGAAAACACTTCTACACGTCACAATAGATGAGATCGACTACTCTGAGAAGAAACACAGATGTCAGTTTCTTTTCAAGACCAGACAGAATCTTGTTCAAGTCATATTGAGGACCATGCAGAATACGTGAAATAAAAATCTATTATTTAAAATAAAGGGTGTAAACAGACTCTTAACGAAGGCGAAAGGCACTTGTTCTCCCCGTCATTACGATCATTTTTTTTGTTCTAGACCATACCTGGGAACCTTCTAGTAACGGAGGTATTGGGGGCCAAAGTTCCAACGTTTTCACAAGTTTTTTTTTTAAATACATGTTTTTAATGTAAGATTTTTACTTTAAACACCTCCAGGACCCCCGTACTATTCAATCCATCCATCAGCACAATGTTTTGAGTGCGTTACATTGAGTCCTACTGTAAAACGTCATTTTTCAGCCCAAAAAAACCTCGTTTCCCAGCATTTTTGCGTAAAGTTACTTAGTTTGATGTACATAATGCTTGGTTGACGGCTCAGTGAAGAGTCTGTTTACATTCTATATGTATGGTAACAGGTAACAGATAAGATTGATTATGTGCAAAGCTTAAAGTAGCCTAAAGTCAAAATAGACAGTCACCTATGAGTGTGTGAGTCAGACAGCCTGGGCGACAGATCGCAGTTGTCAGTGCGCGCCCTCCGCGACGAGTGGCTGAGGATCTGCATCGCGAGCGTGCGCACGAACTCGCCCGGCCGGAGACTGCTCTCAGTGTGACTCTGGAAGGGAAAACAATACCATATCATAAAAACCAGTAGGGCGTGGTTTTTTTTTTGGGAGAGGACACTGACTCTTGTAACACAGGTCTATCACCTAGCACAGGTGTCAGGGACCAGCCCCGGATCTATGGGGGGGCAAACCGGGAGACCCGCCCCGGGCGGCAGTATCAGGGGGCGCCAAAATCATAATATAGTATGATTAAAAATAAAAAATAACTTACTCCACAAAGTGCTTAGTTAAAATACAAAAGCCTGGTTGGCTGCTCACCGTTGAGTTGTAAGAAAAAGGCGCCACACTGGCCCACACCACAAGTGAACTAGTGGACTCAAGATGCCGATTTGAGATTTACCTCGTCAATAATTGACGTCTTTTTACTGAAATTGACGTTATCAGCTATTAAAAAAATAACTGCGAACATTTTATTTGAACTAATTACATTAATTTCTTTACAAATTAATTCGAAAAATGCCAACCATTATATATTTGTGAGTTTTTTGGTTTTTGATCTTTGATCTACGGTTTTTTCAGTTGGAAAAAACCGTAGATCCGGGACTGTCAGGGACTTTGCACTATTAGTAACCACTTTCTTGTGTTATCAAAATTATTACATAACATAACATCACGTCTGTAATCCCGGAAGGGTTGGGCAGAGGTGAACCTACACCCACATTACACCAGTTATGTTTTAAGTCCC
The DNA here is from genome assembly GCA_950005105.1 of Lycophotia porphyrea. Classification (NCBI taxonomy): domain Eukaryota; kingdom Metazoa; phylum Arthropoda; class Insecta; order Lepidoptera; family Noctuidae; genus Lycophotia; species Lycophotia porphyrea. Next base: position 2,618,957 of record OX465411.1, read on the forward strand.
ATGTAATAGGGGGCGAGCCTATTGCCATCAACCGGGCACAAATTCAAACTCCGTAGCTGCTACTAAGAAAATCCTGATGGAAAAACCCAATAACACTTTGCCCGACCTGGGAATCGGACCCAAGACCTCACGCTCAGAAGTCGCGCTCGCGACCACTAGACCAACGAGGCAGTCACAAAAAAAAAAAAGATTATTTACAAGGCAGATGTGAGTGGAAACGCCGGGAGAGCACGCCCTCGAAGGACATACACTGACTTTATTGCTGTTTAGAAAGGCACGCGCGAACGGCGTGCAGGTATTATATAGATTTATGAATATGGACGAAGCCAAAGGTGTATGTAAGTATCGCACAGTAAGTAGCCGTTCTGTAGGTTCTGCTTACCCTCATGGGAATAAGGCGTTTTACATTTTGTTAGTCATCTTTACTTCCTCTCAACATAACCATACTTTTTTCAATGTTGTCACAACGTCTTGTAAGCATAGTTACATTATAATATGTTCGCTTTACAAATAAATACGGACCTGCAGAAAATGTCTAGCCAGCAGTCTTCTGTTAAGAGCCCGCTGCTGCCTCGCCTGTGGCCCCTGTCCTGGCTCGCTCAGCTCCTGGCATAGAGCTGTCTTACCGCTGCCCGCATCACCTGGAAAAATAGTGTCAAGTATGTTAAAGTACCGTATACCATGGGATGAACCCATTGCTGTACCGGGCTCAAATCCAACCGGGCTGCTACTGATAAATTGCTGATAGAAAACCCAATTAGTCTGCAAGACCTTGGTACCTGAAATAATTCTTGGTTGTTTCGGCAATTCATTGGTGGTTCTTCAGAAAGGTCAGGTGCGTAGAACTCGCAACCGGCGTGCGTGTATGACCAGATGTATGAACGTGAACAAGGCAAAAGGAGTATGTAAGGATCGTAGCAGGTCGCGTTCTGTGGTTTCTGCCTACCCCCATGGGAAAAGGGCGTGAGTTTATGTATGTATGTATGTATGTTTCGGCAATATCAAGTAACACTCACCCAATATCAGCGCGCCGCAAGTCTTGCTCGCAGGCCGCTGCTCCAGACAGTGCGCAATCTTCTGGAAGGCCCACTCCCGGCAGAAGAATCTCCTTTTGTCAGTGGATATGCTGGTCTCCGTCACTTTGTGAGCAGATGAGGACTTTCGGACTGGACGTGAATCCTTGTCGTGGGCGCGGGGAGCGATAGGGCTGAGTGGTGTGCCTGTAAATATACACATACGTAATCAGCATTCGATGTTCTCTCTTTCGGGCGAATGACCATATTTTTGCGGGAAGTTGTATTGTAGCACGTTAACCACCACACAGGCTCAAAGCTATTTAGAGATAAAAGGGGTACTAAAAATCCAAGGATTTCCTAGCGCAAAACTTAATACATCGCAGGCATCGCAGGTTGCAATCAAGCTAGAAAACATTATTGGACATAAAAATTTTTTTTTTTTAATTTGGAGGCAGAAATAGACGAGACGCGCTCCTACACAAGGAACTAGTACTACATAAAACTCGGATCAACATGATCAAATAAAACGTCATGCAACAGGATTTAAACTACAGACTAACCTCCACAGTATAATTGGCCCAACGATTAAAGATGAACTCCATCGGAGATACGAGAAGCTTGCAACTACCAACTAACTCAATCCGGATCTCCCCAGCGGAATCGCGAAGCGCATCCATTACGTTCAGAGTTCAGAGATGAAGTCGGAAAGTTTCTAATGTGATTACGATGATGTCTAACAAATCTGCATTGCTAAGGTATTCCCTGTGGACTGTCTTGTTTGATATCCATGCGGCGCTTGGGGTTGTGACTTAATTGAGGATCGTCAATTACCGTTGAATTATTTCTATAATAAGTTCGTTTGCACGTACTACCAATAGCACCTTACCTAATTCTGCATCGTATTTCAGCTAAAATCATATGACGGCAAAGAAACGGTCGTCATAAAAATTACGGTGGTTATTAGACTTTCAGATATTCATAATCATCACTGTCCTGCTTTTATCCCATTTCATTTGGGATCGGCGCAGCATGTCTTCGTCTTCTATACTTCACTATTACTAATCATTAGAGATGAAGCGTATATACTAGAACAGATCCAGGGATTAGGTATTTAACGAGACTAGGCTGCACCTATTCTAACTTTTAAAATACTTGATCCACCTAGTCTCACTGTGCCTACGCAGTGCACGGCACCCGCGGCCCGCGCGAATCGAAGTACCGACTGTACTAGACTATGCTGCTATCTCGCTTCACCGTGTCGTCGGGGCGCGGTGAAGCGAGATAGTAGCATAGTCCTAGCTCATCCATGTTTGCCAAAATCATTCGTGAGTCAGTCACTTGAATTTGAACCTTAATTCAAAAGGCATAAAAGTAACGCGATGCGCACTCGTATTTACATAGATCATACGTGTGCCAGTCGTATGAATTTGAACCATATCTCAATGGCATAAAAGTTACGCGACGCGCACCGTGTTGTGGAAGAATATATTCTGTCCTTTTTTAACTACACTATTCCGCAGTCTTTCCATCCTTGTCTGTAAATACTCGAGATCGAGACTAGTCGGGACTAGGCACTAGGCAGACTTTATAGAATAAGTAGAATAGATAGTTTGACAATACTCGATGCGAATGAAGACTATATGATGCAGTCGAGTATCAAGTACGGACTCGTGCGAATGTGATCTCGATTGACGTATGATAGCTACTCGACGTCGCTAACTTCTATCGGACTTATTTAGTGATCGGTTTTCGTAACGAAGTTTTAATATATTGTTCAAGAACTTAGATCTATTTTTAATGATTGTAAATAGGTATGCGATTTAAACAAAAACAAAAGCATTGATTGTATATAGTTACGTGATTTAAAAAAAAAACAAAACAAAAAGAAATTATTGTAAATTACATGATTCAAAAAAAAAAGGAAAACAAAACATATTAAGTACTCTGAAAAATGAATTGAAATCATTTAAATACGCTAACAATCTTCAATGTAGATAAATCTATACGTTGACAGTCCTAAGCCTGTGTAAAGTATGAAGGGAAGATTACAATTCATTACTGCGTACGTACGTACTACACGTGCAAAGACTAAGCATCACTATAAAGTATGCGTACTTCATGGACTAGGTGGACTAGGTGGACTAGGTGGAACAGGTATTTGGATCGAGTATTTGTACGGACTTGGACTAGGTGCACCTAGTCCAAGATTTGCCTAGTACGACCCATCTCTACTAATCATCTCAACAGACTTTCCGATATTACAGTTCACAATTGTTCCCCCACTCTAGTAGTCCGATTGGACGGCAAATCGGCATGACTGGGGGTGATACAGGCAACGACGACACGCTTATAAGCAGACAGGGAAGTCCCACTACACACACGAAAACATTTTCAAAACACTAACTCACCATCAAAATCAAAAGGATCCCTCTCCCGTTCTCTATCTCGGTCTCTCTCACGCCGGTGTTCTCTGGAGCCCTCTCTGTCTCTCTCGGGGAAGCCTCGGTGCCGATCGGTCGGCGTTCGCTCGTGGCCGCGAGCAGTCGCCACCTCGTTTAGAGGCAGCGATCTGGAATATTCGATTACAAGTCAGGAAAAAATAGGATGCTTAGGGTTCTGGGTTTGTATTCCAGATTGGGAAGTGTTTGGTCTTTAATCAGGTTTTTATCGGTAACATCTAAATATAGTTGAACTAAACGCATCTGCTTAAACTTCCAGTCAATACAGTCGTGGTGTAACTTTGAGAGCATTAACAATTGTCTCGCAAGTCGAACATTATTAGAAGCAAGGTATATGACTAGAAAAGGGGTGACTAATGAGACGACGAGAGATGCTCCGACCACAAAAATAATAGATAAGTGCAGGAGAATAATAATGATATTAGAAGCAAGGTAATATCTCAACAAATCAGCCAGAATCACCCCCTGTTAAGCATAGACCTCCCTTTCCTTCAGCCATACTTCTCGATTCTGAGCAAAGACTACTATATATATATAAGGAGAATTCTGAGCGTCACAACTATCTATCATATTTACCTGAGATTAACCCGATGTTCAGCCTGCCTGACAGCAGAGTGTCGATGCTGCTGCTGCCTCATGCTAACCTGGTACTGCCTCAGGTACGCTTCCACCTTTCCCTCACTCGCCTCATTGCGGACTCTTCTCGTCCTCCCAGAATCCTCTTTAACCCTCCGCGGCTTTTCTTCTTTCTTATCCTTAGCCTCAACAGGAGTACTCATAGCAAAGTTCCCTCCGTTGTTATAATTCAGAGGATCGAAGTCATTCCTCTGCGGTGTTTGGGTCTTATTGACTTTCGAATTTTTCGCCCGGTACTGAGATTTCGGAACAACCTGGCTGTATATAGGTATTTGATTCGACATGCTTAAAAGACTAGCTTTGGTTCGAAAATATAGTTTTTTTGACAATTTTTTCTACTAGAGGTAGGACCTAATGAGTTACTTTGGTTTCTGCTAATTGACTCTAAAACTACAGGAACGCGGAATTTTTTTAATAGTTTTCTAATTAGTAAAATAGGCCTATATTTGATTGGCTGTTTGTTATCACAATTATCTCTAATCAGGTCATTATAAGTTTTGACCTTATCATTCTCTTTTTAAATTTTTGCACTTGGCTCGTTTCAATTTCAGCTGCGCCATTTCGTCCGATGAGAAAATCTGTAACAAAGAAAGAGGTCCATTAGTTTACCGCACAAAGTGTTGAGAAGGCCAATGGAAGAAACAGCGATCGTTCAACGTCATAATTGAGTTCCGATGTAACGCGGAGTGTTGAGGTCAGCTGTGCCATAATCCGACCACGACAACTTCGTTGAAGCCATTTCTACAAAACATTGGCAATTGGCTATAGACTTATAACGGCCGAATTCTAAGTACCATCAGTTAAACTACTTTGTTTTCATGTCATAATCCATATCAAAGATCATAATCAAAACACGAGACTCAAGGCTCATTTTCATCAAAACGTTTATAAGTTAGTTAACCTTTTTACAATTCAAATACTAGATCGACAAGTAACATTTACAATTAAGCGCCGAAAATTTTTTTTTGTTTACTAGCCTGCTCTCGTCCATTTCTAGTCAGGCGCGGCGCCCTCGACAAAGTAACATTCCGTCAGAGATCATTGTGACGGAAAAAACAGAAATATTAGTATTCACATAACATTGTCCCACTCCTGGGCAAAGGCCTCCCTCCACTCCTTCCATCTCTCGCGAACCCGCGCGTCCTCCGTCCAGTTCGGAAGCGCCGATAAAATAAAAAATAAAAAACATATACACACACACTTGCCACTTGGACACTTGGGTTTTTGGGACGAATCTAATGATACCTTAATCGTCGAAATCCATTCAGCCATTTGGAACTTAAGAGGTAATAAAGAAATTTACAAACAAAGAAACATACACGATACGCGCGAAAAACATAACCCTTCCTTGGCAGTCGGGTAACACATTCAACACGATTACACAAACTCCTGCCCTATTATATTCATACAATGATTTCCAAGTACCAGGAGTACTACCCACCGCCGCGCCGACGAGGAAAACACAAGCTATTTTCTCGCCCAAAAAATGTACAAAAGATTTAAGTCCCATGTACTCGTAAGTAAAGGAGAACCTAATAGTAGATCGCTGACTGATAAACCCGCCGCGCCCGGCGAATACGTTTGTCTCAGGAGTCACGCTTGGTACTCCCGAGTTCACTGACAGCCGACCACTTTTCAACCTTATTACTTAGGACATAGGGATGAAAAATGGCAGACCGTCAGTGAACTCGGTAGTATAGACGCCAGCACATCAAGCTACTACAATCTGTCAAAATTCTTTAATAGATTTTCAACTTTATCGCTAAAGCATTAGATTCAAGGTTGATTGGGAAAGTTTAACGATTTCGGGTAGCTTGATGTGCTAGCGTCTGTAGATACGCATACCAGCGAATAAATCACCCGTCGCCGTCGCGCACTCACTCATGGCCATATTTTTTAATTTTTTGGATGGGAAATCATCAAATGACTTCTCCAGCTCTGGGCAGAGCGGAAGGGAGTGTCAGACTTGTACTGATTAAAACCCATCCATGTTCCTTCTTTGCCCTTTGTGTTCCAGGGCCGCGGTATCTCTTTCGAACAGTCCCACAGCCCTGGCAGGCAACTATCCGGTCTACACACTCGCTGCTCGTTTCTAGTCGCTAACTCTACTCATTTATCGCTAATCGTCGCCGGTAGGACGAGTGCCATACTACCATACCATTTAAAATACCTCTACCTTGATAAAAATATGAAATTCTTTGAAAAGCTAAAACAAAAGTGCGTTGATGACGTGCTCCCTAACGAGCGAGGTTTATATACGCTTTCAAGCGGCGACGGGTTAAAACCTTTTGAACCCTCCTATGAGGTTTTTAAGGGTTAAGGCTAAAAATGGAGCGTCAATTTTGTAAAGGACGATGAGAGATGTGTGGAAATTATATTTCTTAAGGCTAGATTTTGACCGCGTTTTCGCAAGATCTTGGAGCTTGGACATAAAGCTATTTATGATCGGCTCAGGCTCATGCCACGTCAGTCTGGTCACTCCATACCAGTCAATCTAATCGCTTCGGGAGCGTCCATTAATTACGTGAGACAATTTTGGCAATTTTCGACCACCCCTCCCCCCTTGGTGAGATGTCGTGAGATTTGACTTGACCCCCTCACCCCCCTACTAATATCACGTAAGATTTATCAAAATGCGTAGTTTAGTATAAATACGGTAATCTGTGCTTGATTGCGTTGAATTCATGTAAAAAACTTATGTTTAATTATTTTCACTGAAAATTTATTATTGAATAGTATTGTGTACGATTTAGCCATATTTTAGTAAAGAAACATGTTTACTTAATTTAACCCAGTTAAATCACAATTTTACAATGTCAAAAATTACGTGATATTTGCCGAGACCCCCCCTCCCTCCCTCGTGAGATTGTGTGAGATTCGGCTCGACCCCCTCCCAACCCCTAAACCCCTCACGTAATTTATAGACGCCCCCTTCACAAGAGTTGGAACATCATCTTCCTGCCCTTTTCCCATGTTATTTGAGGTCGGCGCAAGCGCAACACGTCTTGGACTTTCAATCAAAAATCAAACCAAGTCAAGATAGAACTTTCAGTCAAACATAGGACTTTAAGTCAAGATAGGACTTTCAGTCAAAAATAGAACTTCAAGTTAAAAGTAAGACTTCAGTCAAAAATAGTACTTAAAGAACTTCAACTCAAAGATAGTACTTAAAAAAATTCAAGTCAAAGAATGGTACTTAAAGAACTTCAAGTCAAAAATGGGACTTAAAGAACTTCAAGAGTTGGACAAACTGCCAGATCATGTTTATCTATTCCTGTCAATTGCAATGGTGATATTCTGTTTATAATGTCATGCTACTCTCCCCTAGATATTCAAATTAAGTAGCCAGTCCGGCTGGTACAAAAATAGTAATTTCCTGAAAAAATATCGAACTCCGTAAGTCATATTCCAATTAAGCACCACTCTTAAACTCCGTTGAAAAATAAATTCATTAAATTCCTTTCGTTTTAAAAAATCAAAATTAAGCTTCAAAAGAAAATACGGCTTCACAAAAGGGAATAGAGCGTATTTTCCTTGCGGCTGTTGTTATTAAAATGAACACACATTTAAGGGTTTCCTGCTATTGATAATTAAAGAAGGAAATGCCCTTTAACCGCTAATGATTGTAAATTAAGGGAATATGGACTTCATTCTGAGTGAATTATAGTTTTGTATAGCTTGTTTAGACATATTTATAGATGTCAGGGCGCTTATTTCTTTATTATGATCATTATTTTCTTTACCTTCAAATACATTTCTTAGTAATCGCCAGTATTCGCCAGCTAGCGAGCGAGGGAGCTGGCGGTGTGGCCTCCGCTTTGCATAACTTTGTGTATAGCAGATCTCCTAATTTGCTCAGCCTTTGATGGGGTCGGCTTATTCAATGCAATTCATTTTATTTTTAAGAAACAATGATCCATAATTTTGTTAGTAGGTACACTTAAAAGTAATATTAGTAATTAAATAATTAGAAAAAAATAAATACACACCAGACAAAACTATGGCTATTATAGCTAATCAGATGCATCCGAACACCTATGTATTGCACTGCAATAGTGCTATAATAAATTTGATAGTTTTCAAAGCTATGCTGATGGAGTGCGTATGCCTGCCAGGGCTGCGGGACTGTCCGAAAGAGATACCGCGGCCCTGGAACACAAAAGGCAAGGAAGGAACATGGATGGGTTTTAGTCAGTACAAGTCTGACACTCCCTTCCGCTCTGCCTAGAGCGGGAGATGTCATTTGATGATTTACCATCCGAAAAAAAAAAGGAGTGCGTAGCTGTCCGGTCCTTACTGGTGATGTTCTTCAGAGAGGTCAGGTGCTTCTAGTGACCGGCGTGTGTGTATGACCAGATGTGTGAACGTGGACGAGGCAACAGGCGTATGTAAGGATCGTAGCAGAAGGCGCTTTGTAGCTTCTGCCAAACCCCATGGATAAAAGGTGAAAATTTATAACATAACATCACGCTTGTAATCCCCGAAGGGTTAGGCTGAGGTGTGCCTAATAGTACACCCACATTTTGCCAGTTATGTTTAAGTTTCACGTAATAGGAAGCGAGCTTATTGCTATCAACCGCGCATAGATCCAGACTCCGTGGCTGCTACTGAGAAAATTTTGATGGAAAAATCCCATAACGCTTTGCCCGGCCCGGGAATCGAACCCAGGACCTCTTTTTCAGCAGTCGCGCTTGCGATCACTAGACTAACGAGGCTGGTATCAAAGTACATAGATGCCTATTCAACATACCATTTCATTCAACATGGTTATAAAACAAGTATAAAATAGTAAAACCTAACCACCGGACCCCGGTGCACAGCTGACTCATCATCTGCCTAGCCTTTTCCCAACTATGTTGGGGTCGGCTTCCAGTCTAACCGGATGCAGCTGAATACCAGTATTTTACATGGAGCGACTGCCTATCTGACCTCCACAACCCAGTTACTACTGGGAAATACGATACCCCTTGGTAAGACTGGTTGTCAGACTTTTTGGGCCACTGACTACTTTAACGACTGTCAAAGATCTTCAAATGACAGCCGGGGCCAACGGCTTAACGTGCTTTCCGAGGCACGGAGGAAACTCGGTATGTAATGGGTGGTCACCCATCCACAGACCAACCTAGGCAAGCACGGCTTAACCTAAAGATCGACCCGAGCGGCTGTTATTGTTTAGCCACGAGCTCCTCGGTGCACAGCTGACTGCACTCAAATATTCAGCAGTTTTATGTTAGCCGTGTCTGCAAATACTCGTATTTTCGCAGCGTCGACATTTTTGGGTAAACATGACGAAAAAATTGCAATTTTAGTACTTGTTAGTACATAATATGAAACGATGGATGAACTGTGAAATCAAGGACATGTTTTAACATTGTTAATTAATTAAATATTAATTTTATACTTTTTGCTGTGATCTACACAGGGTTCTTAATTATACCTTTTTTTTTTCGGATGGGAAATCATCAAATGACTTCTCCCACTCTGGGCAGAGCGGAGGGCGTGTCAGACTTACTAAAACCCATCCATTTCTTTCCTTGCCCTTTGTGTTCCAAATCCGCGGTATCTCTTTCGAACAGTCCGCAGCCCTAACAGCCCCGCAGCCCTTTCTTAATTGTACCTTAGCTTTAATCATATTGTAAGATCTTCACACATTGTGGAATGCAAATAAAGCTATGAGTAATCATTTATGAATATGACAATAAAAATCGTCATAATTATGAAAATCATTTGCCGCAACAGGCCCACTGAAATATTCAGTATTTATAACGCACATAACCGGATACTCACAGACGACAAAAGTGAAATAACAGTTGTTTCTAAATGCAAGAGTTCCACAGGGAGAATATCACTCTTAAGGTGAACGCGCACCTGACCGCACCGCACTCGCCGCAGTCATCGCATTTTATTAATCTTTCTATGAAATACTATACGGCATCGCGCACCTATCCGCGCCGCACCATCCGCATTTACTTAAAATCCTGTAGGTATACTGATTCCACAAGATCGCGCGGCTGACGTCATGAAATTCGGCGCGTTCGATGCGGTGCGTGCGGCGAGTACGGTGCGGGCGCGCTCGCGCCGGCGGCATCCGGCGCGGCGCGTGCTGCGCGTACGATGCGGGCAAGTGCGCGAGGCTATGAAGAAATGCGATGACTGCGGCGAGTGCGGCGCGGTCAGGTGCGCGTTCACCTTTAGGATCTAAAATGAAATGTAGTAGAAGCTAAGGGCGAAGCCACACAGATATCTCAATGTCTTACATTTTCTTCTTTGCAAAGCGCGACTGCTGAGCTGTCCTCGTGGTACCTTCGAAAATCACATCCAGGAAAGTGCGATTCTCAGGTCGAACATAGCTCAGCTTATTGGTTTTTAGGGTTCCGTAGCCAAATGGCAAAAAACGGAACCCTTATGGATTCGTCATGTCTGTCTGTCCGTCCGTATGTCACAGTCACGTTTTTTTCGAAACTATAAGAACTATACTGTTGAAACTTAGTAAGTAGATGTATTCTGTGAACCGCATTAAGATTTTCACACAACAATAGAAAAAAAAAAACAAATTTTGGGGGTTTCCCATACTTAACTGAAACTTATTTTTTTTTTGCATCAAACCCATACGTGTAGGGTATCTAAATATATAGATAGGTCTTCAAAAATAATATTGAGGTTTCTAATATATATTTTTTCTAAACTGAATAGTTTGCGCGAGAGACACTTCTAAAGTGGTAAATAGTGTGTCTCCCCCCCTGTAACTTCTAAAATAAGTGAATGATAAAACTAAAAAATATATAATGATGTACATTATCATGCAAACTTCCACCGAAAATTGGTTTGAACGAGATCTAGTAAGTAGTTTTTTTTTTAATACGTCATGAATCGTAAACCGCAATTAACCTTTCATTCAATCAACTCAAATATAAAAATAAAACAAGAAACGTGTATTTTTCCGGTTTATAGTACGGAACCCTTCGTGCACGAGTAAGACTCACACTTGGCCAATTTTTTTCATCAGTAATTTCTTTGTACTGCTACACCTGGAGCCTTAGTTAGACCGGTCGACGGTAATAGGGTATCTCCTTCCCACTTGCGACTTTTACATAACAGGCGAAGTTTGGGTTTACTTTAGGCACACCCACAGATTTAGAAATACCTAGATAACGCAAGAGTACCTAGTCCGCGTGCCCGGTTTGAGCATTTTATGCTTAACGTGGCGACTGTCGCAGCAAGCCAATTTGTAAAAACAACAACATTACAACTCAATTCTACACATTTAAAGGACAAAACATAGTCTATGTTGTATAGTAACTAAACAGTGCTTTTGGCGAAGTAGTTAGTCAAAAAACTGGCCAAGTGCGAATCAGACTCGCGCACGAACGCGTACACGAACGTACCGTAAACCGAAAAAAACACGTTTCCGGCTGTCTGTCACCAGGCTCTATCTCATGAACCGTAATAGCTAGACAGTTGAAAGTTTCACAGATGATGTATTTCTGTTGCCGCTCTAACAACAAATAATAATAAAAAAAATATGACTATACTACTATATTCCCATACAAGAAACCCATACCATAAACCACGTTTAAAAAATGGTACGCTTGTTTTCATGCGGGCCGTGATACTCGCGTTATCTACATATATCTATGGGCACACCCCTTTTTTTCCGATGGGAAATCATCAAATGACTCCTCCCGCTTTGGGCGGAAGGAAAGGGAGTGTCAGACTAACTTGTACTGACTAAAACTCATCCATGTTCCTTCCTTGCCCTTTGTGTTCCAGGGCCGCGGTATCTCTGTGTGCCCATGAATTACTCTTCAAGGATTACATAAGTAATGTTATGTTACTTTTGTCAGAAATTCAGAAAACAAAAACAAGAATAAACTTTCATTTCTTTCTTTATTCTCCGCGTGGTTTCGCCCTAATACTTATGTTAAAGTAGTCTCTAGAGGGACTTGGTTGTGAAAACTATGCGGCAGATACTCAACAGAGCCGGCTCACTGAAATATTCAGCAGACCTTGTGTACTTGACGTCAGGTTAACCGTTTTGTTAGGAGCCTTTACTGAACGGCGGTGTTTTTACATTTGCTTTCATTATTAAGTGGATTTAGACCACGTAACATAAAAGGCGTAATACGCACTAAGGGTTCTCATTCGTCGGGATTTGTTCGGTCATTTGGCAAACGGATTTCTTTTAGAAAATAAAGTGGCACGAATCATCATCTGCCTCGCCTTTTCCCAACTTTATTGAGGTCGGTTTCCGGTCTTCCCGAATGCGGCTGAATACCAGTATTTTGTATTTTACATGGAGCGCCTGCCTATCTGACCTCCAAAAGCAGGAGTCATCATCATCAGCCTATAACGTTCCCACTGCTGGGACACAGGCCTCCTCTCTATGAGAGGGATTGGGCTATAATCCACCACGCGGGCCCAGTGCGGATTGGTAGATGTCGCATGTCTTCGAATTTTTGGTTCTAGGACATGCCGGTTTCCTCACGATGTTTTCCTTCACCGTTTTTGAGAGCAGTGGTGATGAAATAAATTACACAAAGTAATGCGCCTGCCTGTTCGAACCCACTTACTGTTCATCAGTCGGGGTCGCTACCACTGGGCCACCGCTGCTCTCACAAGCAGGAGTACCGGGTAATATTTTCTAAAAATAATTTTTCGGGCCATAACAATACATAATATACTTAATAAACTGTTCTGGACACAGTGCGTATTGTCAGGAGGTTCCTCTTTCAAGAGCTCTGACCACCGGTAGCTCGGACCCTGTTCCAAATGCTGGTGGGCTACTATTTTTTTTATTTTCAAATGTTTTTTTTTATATTTGAATATTTAAAAATGTAATTAATATGTGTAAAAAAATAAAGGAAATAATAAAGTGTCATAGAAACATTCAAAAATAAAAATTCAGACGGCATTATGTCAGGACTTGTCAAATTTCGCTATATTTGGGTTCTTCTGTAAGGAATGTCTCAGAAATAACGGGGTTTAAATTTAAACCCGTTTAATGACGACAGGCTCGCCTAACTAAAACATAACTGGCGAAATATAGGTGTAGGTCCTATAGGTACACCTCTGTCTAACCCTTCGGGGATTACAGGCGTGATGTTATGTTGTTTTGCTCGACGATTGCAACAGAACTGCATTTCAAGTATTATTTATCCAACTTTTTATATAATGTCAGTAATTGAGGAGGGATGAGTCACATTGGGCTGCAGAAGATTTTCATTACTAACAAAAAAACTATGTTGTTGTTAGTCATTGAGCCACGCACGACCACTGACATTAAATTATCATAATTAGGCGACCTAGGTCTTGTCAGTTTTTATTACGATGGTGATCGGGAAGTCATAAGATAAAGAATGTTTCATCTGCTTATCGTTGACAGTCATAAAAATTCCATACGCTTCTGTCAGCGTCTTCTCAGTGTTCACTTCCTTTCTTGCTGTACCATCTTTTACTCAACACCTTTCAATAAATTATGTATATTGTATTCATACAGCTTTATCCAAAATCATACCTAACATCTTTTCGTCATATGCTCAATCCTGAGGTTAAAAAAAAACCCAAAAACTCCGGGAGCGCCGACAGAAGTGAAAACTTTTTTTCAAGATTCTGGATTATTTTTAGAAAATCTTTATATATATAATTCTACTGTGCGTGTGTATGTCACTGAACTCCTCCTAAACGGCTGGACCGATTTGAATGAATTTTTTTGTATGCGTTTGGGTGGCACCCTGGATGGTTTAGATTCACAAATTAGCCCGACAGATGGCGCTGCAGTCGTTATCTAGGTTTGACGCAGACGAAGTTGCGCGGGACACCTAGTATTTTTATATATTTTTTGGGCTTGTAATAAGTAGTAATACGGCTAACTCTGCAACGAAAAAGAGGCCGTTAACCGGTGTCGTGAGTTCAATTATTTTTCCCCATTTCAAAAATGTCCAACGCGTCTAAAGAAGTTTTCACTTCAAAAAACATCAATCTGTAGAAACATGGGAAACGTTCCAAAAATTTTCGTGTTTGAATATGGTCGTAACTATGTTCCAGTGCGCCTTAATGCACACGGGCTCGTTTACATGAGGATAGTTACTCGTTGTGGCAGTACTTTCATACAAGACTAAAAGCTTGGCTTGCGTTTATGACTCTGTACTCTTCATGATGTTAGGGTTTCTGAACAGTTTGCTAACCTTATGGGCTTGCCGTATTTTTGGCTCCTAGACACGTCACTGGCTTACTCGACCGTCGACAAGCGAGAATGTCCATTGGGAATGGGATGCGTCACTCCTGTCAAGACACGACAGGCGACCGTTGTTTTTTTTTTTCTGTTTGTCACGGGCGGTGTCACTTTTAAAAGGCGGCCGATTCTTGCCTTTCGACCTACAAGTCCTACGCGAAAATTTTTAGGAGTATTAAAAACTGGGTGAAAAGTTTTTCATCCTCCATAGAAAATGGAGTATCCTCCAACCATACACCACCAGTTTACAACTGCTGACTGCGGAGTCAGCAGTTGTTGCTGGGTTCTTGACTGAACGCTTAACTCGCGGATAATCATGATTGCGCGGTGTAGGAATCTGATTTTAGTTCCGTATTTGCTTCATAGATGGCGCTATAGTACTTTTTGTACTATGCCGCCTTACATTATTTTGCCTCTGAGAGCAGCAACCAATCAACAACTTTATTGACACGAAAATAAAGATCCAAGTAATTTAGACATTGCAAAGTCAGAGATAAGATAACTGCAAGGACTGTACCTACGTACTTTTTACAAGAGCAAGAAACTGTTTTTGTCCTGTAATAATAATTGACCATTCGAAGCGAGAACCACTCATGAATGTCTTCTGCGGTATCGTGTGTCAGTTCATCTTATCTCTTGAGGATATTATCATGTTTAGTTAGTGACGTCAATTCTTAGAAAACGCCGATGTTATGCATCACAATATTTATCTAACGGAAGCTGTAAAGAAAGGAACAAACAGTTACTTTGATTTTATATTTTCCGGCGACTGACCTTGAAATGAAAAGATTTCTTTTGTATGTAAATGTTTTATCTACGGCTAGGAAACGCTATTGGTGTACAGTCAACAAAACAGATAGGTATGCAGGGTCGAAAAATATAGTTTTAGTTTTTTTAGAAACTGTTGCACATCTTCAAATGAAATTTGAATTAATTTAACCAATTGATTATTTTTCTTCATTTAATTTTAATTTCATTCGAAAACATCGATCGGTTTTTAAGAAAAATACAATTATATCTTTCGACCCTGCATACCTATCTGTTTTGTTGACTGTACATACTCTCGTCATTTTTCTACAGAGAAATACAAAACGCCTCATGCTACGATTGTTACGTACTTTAATGACATCTGTACAAAAAAATGATTTTGTACAGTCTTACAAAGTATCAGAGAAGATGGCTCTATACAACTCGATTCCTACCGGATTCCCTTTGAAAAATAGCAGTTTGTATTCTATAGACAAATACATGATCACATTATACATAGATATGTACTCCGGCTTACCTTTTACAAAAATTGACCCTTCGCTACTGCAAAGCGTAACATTACATCACCTGTAATCCCCGAAGGGTCAGACAGAGGTGTACCTTATAGTACACCCACTTTATGTTTTAAGTCCCATGTAATAGAGGGCGAGCCTATTGCCATCAACCGGGCACAAATCCGTGGCTGCTACTGAGAAATTCCTGATGAAAAAACCCAATAACACTTTGCCCGACCTGGGAATCCCAGGACCTCATGCTCATCCATCGCGATTGGAACCACCTACAAGGCAGTCTTACAAAGGTGAAGTCTTAATAAGTTATGCTGTAACATAGGATAAAGCTAAGCAGATAATGACATGTGACCCTAATGTAAACTTCTAAGAGTTTTCTTTTAAGGTGCATAGGATTACAAAGGGATGTATTGATGATTTCACGATTGTCATTCTGTAACTACATACGCGTTACTGGCGCGACTCATTTTTCATGAACATACAACCTGACACTGACCTGTAAATTGCAAAAAACGTAAGAAAATTTGAATTTCGCGGGCTACCCGTACGTTTCCACCTTAAGTAGCAGTGAATGTGTTGAAGAAACCACATCAGTACATCCCTGAAGCATATATGTTGACAGACTGTTGTTGTCAGTTTTCAGCCGAAGAAGAACCAGCTGAATACCAGTATTTTACAAGGAGCGACTATGACTTTACTCTTTTTTTTTCCAGATGGGAAATCATCAAATGACTTCTCCCGCTCTGGGCAGAGCGGAAGGGAGTGTCAGACTTGTACTGACTAAAACCCATCCATGTTCCTTCCTTGTCGTTTGTGTTCCAGCGCCGCGGTATCTCTTTCGAACAGTCCCGCTGCCAAACTATGACTTTACCCTGAATCTGTAATCACATCATCACATCATCAGCCTATAATGTTCCCACTGCTGGGAGACAGGCCTCCTCTCTATGAGAGGGAATGGGCTATTATCCACCACGCGGGCCCAGTGCGGATTGGTAGATGTCACATGTCTTCGAATTTTTGGTTCTAGGACATGCCGATTTCCTCACGATGTTTTCCTTCACCGTTTTTGAGAGCAGTGGTGATGATATAAATTACACAAAGTAATGCGCCTGCCTGGGTTCGAACCCACGACTTACTGTTCGTAAGTCGGGGTCGTTACCACTGGGCCACCGCTGCTCTCTGTAATATTGGAAGATAATCTCTTCAAATATTGAAGATTACGAATTCGAGATGTGTTGTATAAATAAGTGTCTGTGAAGTCGTGTGTTCGGGAACTATGTCTTGTTACATAGACCTGTAGACTTCTCGACACATACCGCAAACTCGGTATAATAACAGGCAAGTCAGACATATTAGCTTCGTCTTTAGGAAGGCAACGCATATGCGTGTTGCAGATGTCTAAAGACCTCGGTGACCACTTTGCCTTTAAGTCCACCCAAAAGATTGATAATTTTAAGACAAGCTTCTGAACGTTTTGCCAGTGCATCATCATTGCACATCATCAGCATTAAATATAGACCAGTCCTACTATCACTACATATTATTAAACAAAGTCCTCCTCCGCGTCTGTCTGTCTGTTCGCGATAAACTCAAAAACTACTGCACCGATTTTGCTGTTTTCACCAATGGATAGACTGGTTCTCGAGGAAGGTTTTAGTATATAATTTGTCAAGTTTTTGTTGCGGGAACGGGAACAAAATTTCATGATTACTTTTGGTCGCGATAGCCGACATCCACGCGGGCGAAGCCCCGGGCATCACCTAGTATATAATATTATAAATGCGAAAGTTTGTGAAGATGGATGGATGCATGATGTTTGTCACTCTTTTACGCAAAAGCTCCTGACCGGATTAGGATGACATTTGGCACACAGATAGTTTATAACGTGGATTTACACATAGGATACTTTTTATCCCAGAAGTACGATCCCGTGGGACTATTACCGAACTCCACGCGGGCGAAGCATGAGCTAGTCTTAACTAAAACAACAAAGTAGGTACCTACTCAGCCACTTTCACGAATTAAGAGTAAGTTTATTTTTACATTTCCTGTTGCACGGGGTTTAGAGTACTCTGCAGTATTCATAGCGGAAGGAAATTACGAGAAGTGAGTTCAAAGTCGCTGTTCGAGTTGGATCGCGCACTTTTTACAAGTTTCAACTTTTTTTATTTGACTCTGCGGATAGGATTTGTTGAGTACAAACTGAGTATATTTATTTGCAACAAGGTTGGTACATATTTGTGAAGCTGTTTAGTGTTTTAAAATCACTTCAATCAATGTTTTTTTTGCGTGGATATCTTTGGTTAGACGTACTGAACACTGTGTTAAAATTTGTCCATCTATTTTAATGGGACCTTATATAAATAAATAATTGGTGAACAGATATACTACGGAGTACGGATAGATAACTATTTCCTACCAACAATTTTAAAAAGAGCAAGGTCCATCCCACACGTGTGCAAATTACATGTCAACTGCATGCTCGATCTAGAAAATTAGACATTAAGACGCCCACAGACGAAACAACAAAATCGTCCAATTAATAACTGTCACATTTTATTAACATTGTTTCTTTAAAAGTAGACGAAAGACCAAAGAATCGATGGAAGGAATTAACGTGAGAAATTCTAATCCAATCCTAACTTAATATTATAAATTGCGAAAGTAAGTTTTTCTGTTTCTTTGTTAACTTTTCACGCTTAAACCACTGACCTGAAGTATTGCAAACATATACATCGTCAGGTGAACAGAAACGGACATAGGGTTCAGTAATTTTTTCGGGATGTAAGACATTACATCCCGAAAAAAAGTACTGTTCCCGAGGAAAATAATAATAACGTTCTTATGATAATAGATGGCGCCACATGTCTTTCGTATCATGATTAAATAATATTATTACAAGCAGAGTACAACCTGAATTGATTGTCAAATTTAAATTAAAGCGAGCGAAGCCGCGGGCAAAACCTAGTACGGCTATAATTGGGGCGGCTTCCGCAATTTCGGCTAGTAGACAGATCATGTGTATAGTAGAAGAAGACAAGCTACCAACGAATACAAATAAATTGGGACTTGGGTTGGAGGATGATAACTACTGACTTTTACAGGGTGCTTAGATTTTAATGATGACTTAGCCGTGTTACATTCGATTCGGCAGTATTAAGGAACGCACACATATCCGCGCCGAACGCGTCGATCCAAACGAATCTTAGAATTCTTTACATGTAATCTTATGAAACCTCGAATACTTGCCCGCATCAAATCGTCCGAATCTGAATGAACCCTAAAATTTCTAGACGAATTCGGATGACGTCATCAGATTCGACGCGGTTGATGCGGTTGACTCGCACTCGACCGATGCGCTCGCATTCCATCAGTTGCGTACGGCAAAGCAATGCGCGAGTACTACTTCTACCAAATGATTGGTCGGCGCGGTCGATTCTTTCGGTGCCGGTATGTGTGCGAGGCCTCCTTGACTTTCGACGCGTTCGGCGCGGATAAAAGTGCGTTCTCCTTTATTATACAACAAACAAAGCCACCCAGACACATTCTTACTACTATTAATTAAAAACGTGAAAGTTTGTGACGATGCATGGATGAATGTTTGTTACTTTTTCACGAAAAAGTACCGAAGAGATATTGTTGAAACTTTACAGTAATTTAGTTTATACGTCAGAATAACACAGGCTATCTTTATATATATAATTCTACTGTACGTGTGTATGTCACTGAACTCCTCCTAAACGGCTGGGCCGATTTGAATGTTTTTTTTTGTATGCGTTTGGGTGGCACCCTGGATGGTTTAGATTCACAAATCAGCCCGACAGATGGCGCTGCAGTTGTTATCTAGGTTTGACGCAGACGAAGTTGCGTGGGATAGCTAGTAATATATATAAAGATATTGTGTAAAAGAAATTAATTTACGAGGGCGAAGCTAGTTAAGTACTACACTTAATACACACTTTGCGACCCGACTTGATCAATGCCGAGCTAGTATGTGGCACACCATCATCATCATCCTATAATGTTCCCACTGCTGGGATACAGGCCTCCTCTCTATGAGAGGGATTGGGCTATAATCCACGCACACCTTACCCCATAAAAAAAAACCTGTCACACGTATAGCTTTATAATATCAATTAACACACTCATCCCAGTCTTTTCTCTTAATCCTTTGATGAACATAGAGCACGCTCGCATATTTTTGCATACATAACGTAAGGATCAAAGCTCAACGAATGGCCTTCATTCCTCCCACGTTTCCATAAATTATGAGCGGATTACTACATCAAGTTTTTTGTACGGAAATTTATATAAATTTGTGACTAGGCCAGTTAGAATTGTGGAAAGCAAAG
The DNA here is from genome assembly GCA_950005105.1 of Lycophotia porphyrea. Lineage (NCBI taxonomy): Eukaryota > Metazoa > Arthropoda > Insecta > Lepidoptera > Noctuidae > Lycophotia > Lycophotia porphyrea. Next base: position 2,638,928 of record OX465411.1, read on the forward strand.
CTCAATTTGAATTGTTAATTAGTGAGGATTTGAGAAAACAACGCCGATAAGGGACGTAGTACTGACGGTCTGCTACTTTTCATTTCACCCTTATGCCATAAGTGATAAGGTTGAAAGTCGTCGACTCTCGGTGAACTCGGTAGTACATAGTGACGCCCTAGAAGAACATACATTGACCTTATTGGTGATGTTCTTCAGAAATATGACTAAATGTATGAACGTAGAAAAATAATTATGTTTGTAAGGATCGTAACAGGTGGCGTTTTGTATTTCTTGCCTTGGAATAAGGCATATTTGTTATTTTCAGAAAAAATGTTCATGTTAAATTGGCGTGGGTAAGCAAAAAAAAAAAGGTAAGACTGGACTATAAAGATAGAGAACTATGGCGGCTATGCAAGCTACTTCTTGCCTAAAAATGAGAAAAAACCGGTAAGTACATAAAAAGTTATAAAAAAGTACTTTTTTTGGGCTGTGTGTATACACATTGAACAATTGGTAATTTTATCCCAATAACAAAATGATCTATTTTATCCACACCCGCATGTAATGTAATTAATAGCTCGATGCGGGTAAAAGGACCATTAAGTGATCGATAGGATAATAGGACCACTTCACCCCAAATTCACACAAGAGCATGACCCCATTGCTGAACGATTTTCAACAACACAATCAGTCAAAGACAATAGGCCACGAGCGGTTAAGTATAGTATGTACTCGATTAAAACATCGTATATAAGATGTAAAAAGACTCTTAACGAAGCCGAAAGGTACTTGTTCTCCCCGTCATTGCGATATTTTTTTGTTCTAATGTCAATGTAAATCTGTAATGTATTTTTTTTACTTAAGACATCTTTTCGACCCCCGTACTACCACGCTATTTGTTCTCGGCGAAATAAGAACGTAAAATATAGAAAAACCTGACACCAACTGTCGGGCAGTAGCCCACCAACTAAACGCAACATCCGTCTAGTCAGAGGATCCTCCTTAAACGAGAGATGAGCAAAACAACCTGTTCCTCATACACATAAAAAACGAAGGTAAGGCTAAAACTCATGCCTGCCAGGGCTTCGGGACTGTTCGAAAGAGATACCGCGGCCCTGGAACACAAAGGGCAAGGAAGGAACATGGATGGGTTTTAGTCAGTACAAGTCTGACACTCCCTTCGAAAAAAAAAAGACTAAAGCTCATCTTATCCTAAAGCTTGTAAACAAATGCCTGAAGGAAGCCTAGCCTAGGATCCGCTTCCACGATATCCTGACACGCGTGTTCGCATACCATAAACTCGTTTACATACAGATATTAAGCTCAAAATTATGAGTGTGCGCCGCGCCTACGCCATTCATACTGTGGCTTGTCGTAGGGTTGCCTGGACTGTTTTCATTTGCGGACAATTTTGGGATGTGTTCAGTTGTATTAAGGTGTGTTTTCATTAATTTCGGGCCTTGAGTTCAATTTCCAGACGTTATTTTGTAATAGAAACCCACTAACGGGCGAAAATGGGTTTGTCTCCGAGTGAAGTTAAGAACAGAGAAAAAAATTATATTTGTTTTGATGACAATAAGCCTCTTTAACAATAAACTTGGTTGTAATTTTGCAAAATATAGAAATATTAGCTTTTGCCAGCGGCTTCGCTCCCGTTAATTTAGAAAAAACTCTTAACATACTAGTAAATTTTCCATATTAATATAATTCAATCATGATTCGAAAGACACGTGGCGCCATCTATTATCATAAGAACGTTATTGTTGTATTCTTCGGGAACAGTACTTTTTTCGGAATGAAAGGTTACTGTACACCTGACAAGGTATGTTCAATATTTCAGGATGATGGGTTCAGTGGTTTAGGCGTGAAAAGGTAACAAACAAAATTACTTTCGCATCTATAATATTAATTAAAAGTTAGAATTAGGACTATGCGATTCTGACTATCATGTGGTGATAGGTATGGTCACCTATACCAACAACTACACGGGTTTCGCACCCCGTATAGTAGGTAAGTTCTTATTTATAGCCAGAAGTCCGATGAAATTAAAAGATTATTTAGAAATTTGCACGTCACACGCTATTTATTATTTAAAGCAATCGAACAGAACAAAACATTGGCATAAGTCTATTCAGAAACCCCCCCTTTCGGGGAGGCCTATGTCCAGCAGTGGACGTCTTTCGGCTGAAATGATGATGAAGTCTAACAGATAAAGCTGGGTGCACAGATATCTCTGTTACTAACAAAAAGGTTTAAAAGGTTCCACGCCACAACCACTTCAGGTAAATAAACGTAAGTAGAAACACCGCCAGGATTAAAGCATAGCATTAAATAATCTTTCGACAAAATATTGTGAATCCTGACAAAGTGACAGCCCTATCCCAAGTGGTACGGTTCGCAAATAAGCAAATAAACACGTTGCTTCGACAAAACGTTATAAATATACGCTGTAACGGGCGCCCGCTCATAAACGCACACTACACTCGACCCCACGCAGCGGGAGTGTTTGTTTTGCTGATTGTACTTCACCTATCAGATTATTAGGTGTTCTTCCTTCCTCTGTATCTGCTTCTAATAATTATCAGAATTCAGCCTTCCTAGTTTATCGTTTATTTATTTATTTGGTACACCAACAGCAGTACATACTAAAAGTTAATGAGAAACAAGAAAAATAACATGAAAGTGCTGGTAAGTTGCAAATACTGAAAATATTGAATTGACAGAAATTTATCATGTGGTTAGTGCCTAACCTGGTGTTTGAGTTTTTATGCCGCCCATGGGCCTCTGACTTGGCTTTACATGCCGTCAAAAATATCTCTCAAGCATGCTGGTTTCCTCACGATATTTTCCTTCACCGGAGCAAGTGATAATTTTACAATACGCACATGAATCCGAAAAATCAGAGGTGCGTGCCTTGGGTTCGAACTCGAGACCTATGACTTGACAGTTCGACGATCACTCCACTAGGCTATCACAGCATTACCAGTACAAACTGGCATTACAACTATAGTAAACAATAAGTCTACCCCTTGTTGCTTGGTATTAGTTCAGAAGACTGATTAGGGCAGCAGTCTGGCGTTGATTGATTGCTCCTACATTTACTTGCAAACGTTCTGCTTTATCCTTGTTACCAGTTCGTGTATATAACGGAATTGTCCGTATTTTGGAGATATTTACGCAGTGATTTGATAGATACCGAAATCTAGTAATAGTAAAAAAACTTTTAAGCAAAACAAAACCACCGAAATACAAAAATAACAAAATAAGTTTCGGAAATCGGTGTTTGTTATTTTACACTTTTTGGTGCACACAAATTCTTGTCAAGTATTAATTTTATATTGTAACTTGAAGATAATAGGGAGATCTTCAACATGACAAAGAAGAAAAAAATCGCATTATAATATAGAAATTAACTCATACGCAAAGTTATTGTGGAACCAACGTGCGACCCTCTACAAAATGAAATAAGAATCACGTAAATCGAACCAGTAATCACGTATAAATCAGTGTACTTAAATGAAAAAAAGGTACCGGCCGAATACGTAACTATCTCCTTTTATAAGGCTATTCTATAAGGCAGTTAAAAACGAACCTAGCGCTGACTACGGATATCTGCAATACAAGAGACATCGCACATTCGCACCTAAGTTACCATCTCAGAGACAAAGCTAAAATCCCCTATTAGACTGTAACTACAAGGACCTCTATAGCTCGTAAACCGGAATACAGTAACGCTTGGTGGGGGGTTCAGAACATCATCAAGTGTCGTAATTTCTTTGATTAGACAATGGACAAGAAGGACGCTGCAAACACAATTAGGCAAAATGGTGTATCAAAGCTAGGGCTTTCAATACTGGTATTCCGGGATCCTGTAATACCGGGATCACGGATTTAATATCGGGATTTTTCAATACCGGTATTGACGCCTCAATACCGGTATTGAAATTATTACGGTGTTACAACAGTGACTAATCATGAACGTGATATGACGATAAGAGAACCTTCTAATTCATTAAAACGGCCAGTGAAAATGAAGACATGTCACAATTAGAACAATTAGAGAGGGAGATATCCAAATTGCCTAAAACCAAGAGTGCTATCTCAGCTACGAGCACCGATTATAAATCTATAATAAGAATAGAGATGTGTTTCTTCAAAACTGCTGGGGGTGTTCGGGATATATTTTTATCAAATCAAAATCAATTTTTTTTATTTGTTTGAATATGGTACAAATATATGTAGCTTACAGATGTTTACTGTCTGTGATATTTACAAGTGTAGAAGCAGAGCGTGCTTTTTCTTCAAAAGACTATTTATGTAACAGGCCGTCAACATTATTACTATTTGTATTATTTCGTTTATTCATTTTTCTTTACTCATTTTTTATATTTTTACATATTTCTTAAAAAAATATTAAAAAAAAAACATTTAAAAATATAAAAAAATAGTAGCCCACCGGTATCGGGACCAGGGTCCAAGCTACCGGTGGTCAGGGCTCCAGAGAGAGGAATCTCCTAATAATACGAGCCGTGTTCAGTACCGCTTTCTGAATCAAGCCCTTGATCCAGCTACCTAACGAGAGCCTCCTAAGGTGTTGGTCAAGGCTCTTAAGCTTGGCAATTAAGCCATTGGCTAAAACGACTATCGGCACCACGATCGCTGAGCACACATCCCACATGTCAACAACCTCGCGGGCCCAGTCAAGATAAGTATCTTAATTTGCTTATCTTTCTCGGCTTTCACAAGGTTTTCGTCATGCGGGATCGTTATGTCAACATTCATTGCGCGCCGCTCTGATCGATCCACCGCCACTATATCAGGCTTATTGACTACAATATTCCTGTCAGTGATGATGGATTGATCCCAGTACAGTGTGATATTGCCATTTTCAAGAACTGGGTCATAGGTATGTGCCGTGTACGGCACTTCCGATTCCACAAGGCTGTATTTTAGATCAAATTGCTGATGGATGATCCTGACTACAAGCTTGTGTCTATGCAAGTTAGCCGCTACCCAGACGAGAACACCTGGAGATAATGTGATGGATTGATTCGTCTGGACGGTGGCATGCCCGACATATGTCAACCGTGCCGTCCTTCACAATATATCTCCGGTAGTTATTACGTCGGGCCCATGCTCGGAAAATGCATACATTCATACCTCCCTGCGGTCGTTAGTGTCAATTACTACAGGTTTGCGCCAGTTCTCTTTAGCTAAGGAGAGCGGGGTAAGGACCTTATCCACCGCGACCACGTCTCGATGCAACCCCACGTCGGTTTCTAGGAAATATTCCCTTTTTTTTCGGATGGGAAATCATCAAATGACTTCTGCCCGCTCTGGGCAGAGCGGAAGGGAGTGTCAGACTTGTACTGAGTAAAACCCATCCATGTTTCTTCCTTGCCCTTTGTGTTCCAGGGCCGCGGTATCTCTTTCGAACAGTCCCGCAGCCCAGGAAATATTCCCTGAGACTGCATATCTCGCGATTGTGGAGTCTTAAGTCGAGTCGGAGGCAAAAGCTAGTTTATAATAAATAAGAACAATAAAGACTGATTTGTAAATAAAAACTCGTATTTTAATGGTTTTATTAATATCTAATAATTATTGAACTTGCGCTTACGGTTATATAATAATTGAACTTGCGCTCAATACCGGTATTAATACCGTGATCACGGTATTGACATCCAATACCGGTATTGAAAATTTCCGGTATTTGAAAGCCCTAATCAAAGCCCTCTCTGACACTCATTACAAATGTGGTGATCCCGACCAGACGGTGCACTTGCTGGTCTTAAGGCACGCCATGGACGCAGCGATTAACGTAGCCACATATGGACCCAAGAAATTTAAAACGTCGTACCGTAAAACGGGGTGAATAGGACTGCAGGGGTGAATAAAGACAAACTTTAACAGGGGTTTTTACGAAGAATTGATATGATATTTTACCAACATGGTCTCTAAATAATTAAGTATAACTAAGTAAATAAAATAGAGTTATTTTTGGTAACAAATCATATCAATTCAACGTAAAAATCCCTTTTAAAGTTTTTCTCTATTAACCCCTGCAGTCCTATTCACCCCGTTTTACCCGGTACATCAATATGAAAGAAGAAAAAAACCATCCGTCTTCTTTCAAAACTAGCTTATTTTGTCACATCCAGAAAATGTTAAATTCCAGAAAAGATTCAACCCAAATGACAATTCATACAAATACAGTCCACACAGCAAATTTAAAAGGGATTAATGGCAAATAGCCGCCGGCTATGAGCCACCAGGGTGGAAGGGAAATGAGCCCCTTCACAATAGTAAGCTAGCTATCATCCAGCCACCACTGCATTGTGTTCTTATTCTATAAAAGAGAGAAGCTAAAGAGGGATCGTTGAGTTTTATTCAGTCAAATGGTAATGAAGAGGAAAGCGAAGCTTTGAGACGCGGGATGTGGCGATACGAAAATGTATTCAAAATCCAAATATTAAGCTATTGCATAGCTTCTATCGCGGGCCTTGAGCGTGGAGACCGAATCCAGAAATTCCGTAACGAAAATAACCTAACACCCCCACTCCGACCGGCACAGCGGTGATACTTTTTATTTCTAATCTACCAAAAGGAGGTTAGGTTGTATAGGTAATTACCTATACAACCTAACCTCCTAGCTCCAGCGGTAGATTAAAAATAATAACCTAGGCTTGTCAATATCTGACACTAAGCTAACTTCAGGGTGTATTTTGACTAGCTAACTTCACGATGTAGGTTTTTAGTGTCGGTGTGCGCGCGCATTGTAAAAAAATACTCTCATCATTTTTCCCTAACGCGCCAAAAGAAGTATAACTTCAAAAATACTGCGTAAATAAAATAAATAAATAATTATAATTACATAAGTTGATAAAAAATGCTATGCAATAGCTTTACCGCGGCAGTCTCCGAGTGCCACACGTCTTTTTTTATTTCACATAGGCCTAGATGGGCACAAAAAGGTGCACGGTTCGGTTGGTCGTTTCCTATGGAGAAGAACCGGTAAGAAACTCCATACTTGAAGTACAGTCACAAGGTTTCAAAGTTTTAATTTGGTGTGCAGTGATATAGATGTGAGGAAACCAGCATGCCTGAGAGATATTTCTTGACGATATGTAAAGCCAAGTCAGAGGCCCATGGGCGGCATAAAAGCTTTGACACCAGGATAGGCACTAACCACACGATAAAGAAGTAGTTTTGGTGAGTAATGATTACAACAGTTAGATAGTTAAGTTGTACTACTAGCCTAATAAGTACTAAAGTTAGTACTACTAGCACACGAGTGCCAATTTTGGGAAGGTTTTCCAAAATTTTACCCATGGAATCTTTTAACAGACTTACAAAACTGGAATCCTCTTCAGAATTTTGTTCCTTGCACTGTGCAAGTGCGCATAGCGGTTTAAAAACCTTCAAATACTTGTTAGCTTGTAGTCTAGTCGACAAGTTGAAAATGGTACAAAATAGAGATACTGCTCTTAAAATTACGTGCGATAGCTCATTGGATCCGGAATGACGTCTAGAAAAATGTGCTAAAAGCGTGTATTAGCACATAAAAAATTGCAAAAGTTATAAACAATTAAAGATGAAAAAAAAATGGCATTTCGTTTTTTGCCAATATTTCATAAACTATTAATATTTAAGAAATTTAAAAAAAAGATTCTGAAAGAGGAGGAAATTTCCAATAAAAAACTCCGAACTCCCGGAACTCTATCTCCATTATTTATAATTTTAATTTAACGCTGAAAATAGGTCTGCGCGAGACATTTTTAGGATGCGCGCGTGGCGTCAAAAGCGAGTACGGCGCATTAATTAATTTATTTAAAGTATTAATTTTTTTTTTTTAATTTGCAAAAATTATGGTGTGTTCTGAACACTATAAATAATTTATTCCCGTTGGAAATTTTGCTTAAAGTTAATTTTTCAACGAGTTAAACAATTGTTAACTAACGAAATTTTCTCGAACTATCGTCTTAATTATAAGTGAAAAAAAATGTTTAAATAATGGTCGTAAAAAATTTTCGCTTCGTAGAGCCTTTCTTACATACATACTTAACAACATCGTGCCATAAAAGTTAAAAAAATATTGATACTTTGTTTATAACAATTTTTTTACTTGAACAAAAACTTAAAAATCCAAGTAATGTTGTTCAAGTAAAAAAATTGTTATAATTTAAACATTTTTTTTCACTTATAATTAAGACGATAGTTCGAGAAAATTTCGTTAGTTAACAATTGTTTAACTCGTTGAAAAATTAACTTTAAGCAAAATTTCCAACGGGAATAAATTATTTATAGTGTTCAGAACACACCATAATTTTTTCAAATTAAAAAAAAAAATTTAATACTTTAAATAAATTAATTAATGCGCCGTACTCGCTTTTGACGCCACGCGCGCATCCTAAAAATGTCTCGCGCAGACCTATTTTCAGCGTTAAATTAAAATTATAAATAATGGAGATAGAGTTCCGGGAGTTAGGAGTTTTTTATTGGAAATTTCCTCCTCTTTCAGAATCTTTTTTTTAAATTTCTTAAATATTAATAGTTTATGAAATATTGGCAAAAAACGAAATGCCATTTTTTTTTCATCTTTAATTGTTTATAACTTTTGCAATTTTTTATGTGCTAATACACGCTTTTAGCACATTTTTCTAGACGTCATTCCGGATCCAATGAGCTATCGCACGTAATTTTAAGAACAGTATCTCTATTTTGTACCATTTTCAACTTGTCGACTAGACTATTGGTCAAATACCTCCAAAATACAATTTTCAACCTATAAACCTTAAGCTATTTGGCGTAGCCGTGAGATACACAATGCTAGCAGTCTGGCAGTAGCGAAGGATCAATTTTTGTAAGAAGTAAGCTGGAGTATATATCTTTAATGTGATTATATTATTTGTTTAAAGAATACTGACTGCGCCATTTTTCAAAGGGAAGCCGGTAGGATTCGAGTTCTATGGAACCTTCGCCACTGCAGTCTGATTGTTTTATTCTATTTCTATGTGCCAAATTACAATTATTTTCTTTCTTTCTATTTCATTTAAAGTCTCCCTATACCACGCACTATGCCATCAGCACGATGGAATGCCACAAGGTCAAGGGTTGGCAGACAATTTATGCCAAAACATGACTCCAAACCTGGAGCAGCATTAATGTCAAAAATGCGCATAACTTAACAAAGATTGTCTGTGCGCGTCTTCTCTCCAGCTATAACATTATTCCTAATTTTCAAGCTCCAGACGATTTCTAAATTAATGTTCAATGTCATTTCGATGCTTGTGGCTAAATCATAACAGCCGGTCGGGTCAATTTTCAGGTTAAGCCGAGCTCGCCTAGGTTGGTCCGTGGATGAGTAACCATCCAATACATACCAAGTTTCCTCGATGCCTCGGAAAGCACGTTAAGCCGTTGGTCTTGGCTGTCATTTGTAGATCTTCGGCAGTCGTTACAGGTTGCCAGTGGCCCGAAAGACTAAGAAGATTTATTATAGAATATCGTATTACCCAGTACTAACTGGGTTATGGAGGTCAGATAAATTCAATCCATGTAAAATTCTGGTATTCAGCTTCATCCGGTTAGACTGGAAGCCGACCCCAACATAGTTGGGAAACGGCTAGGCAGATGATGTTGACGATGCTTAACCGAGCGATGACAATCCTAAAATGCGATAATACGGGATGGATCGACGCATCATCGGCGCATAAACGGTTAGCATGTATTCAGCACATGAATCTGCTGCTATCATAGGTGCTGTTTGTGTGCTGGAGTGCTGTTTTTTTGCATGACACATCACTGACATCACCATTCAAATAAATTACGTTAGAGAGAGAGAGTACGTTACCCTACGGTACTCATCATCTACAGGGGCGGATTTGATACGTTGGCTGATACATAGGGGGGCGGCAATCTTTCGTAGGCATAGGGATGCCTACGAAAGATTGCCGCCCCCCCTATGTGCTGTAACGCATGAAAAATTAAATAAACTATAGAAATTAAATTAAAATGGGAAAAAAAACAGTCAGTAAATGATTTAATTATCTCAATCAGTATTTCAGATACTGGTTCTTACCATTTCTATTTGTGAGTAACAATGAATCGTTATTCACAAATTGTCTTCTGCCTGGCTTTCTGAGCAGCGAATTTGTTTATCAAATCATCACAATCTAAAGAACGTAGCAACTATGAACGATTATTCGATTAGAAAACGACCAAATTTTGCCGTAACCTAAATTTTGCCGCCCTAGGCCCGGGCCTACTCGGCCTATAGGGAAATCCGCCCCTGAACATCTAGCGATGACGATTGCGCCAATTAATTACAATAATTGTCGCGTACCACCTTCAATAGATGCCATTGGTTGCCCATCTTTGGCTTAGAATGATGATGAAACAGTTCTAACCGCTGGACCACGACCTGCACGGTCAAGCGGCACGCGTGTTACGACGGTGCCAAAAAAAAAACAAAAATTAAAAGCCGACTGAAAAAACTGAAAGCAAAAAACCAAGCACAATTTAAATTAAATAAAAGTTAGGCGTGAGCCATTCCATTTTTAACCGAATACGGCAAAGCCCAATCGCATGCCCCGAGGTTGTGGACGAGGCGTAACACATCAGTTACGGATCAAAATAACATGATTCCTTACATCATCCTCGACTGCCATAACACTCAACGCAACGCATTAGTCTTGCGTAAAACAAAACTAATTAAAACCACAATGAAATCTACGCCTTGCACCTTACAAATTAAAGTTCAAAGCTGTGTGCAAATTAACAAACGTGCGTATTTTAAAATAACTAGCTTGACAACAAATATAAGACTTTAAAATCAGTACGGGAAGGTTTAAAATAGATTGTTGTGTTTGACATGCTGTGTTTTTAAAAACAGAAGCATTACAATTAATTTTAGACTTTATACCAAACAAGTCTGAGTCTAAAATAGATTGTCTTGTAACACACATGGTGCGTAATTAAAAATAGAAGCTATGGTTATGTTGAGGAGTTCAACAGACGATGGGAATAATAAAATATGGGTTAGCAACCTGTCAACATTTTTATGGGCAATGTTTAAAACACATACTTTAGCAGTTTGAGGATGATCTAATTCCCATACTGGGCGACTATTTACGACTGTCAATAACAAATGGTCTACTCTGCTAGCTGAAGCCCGCGGCTTCGACCGCGTGGCGTTCGGAATTGAGTATTGACCCACGGGATCGTACTGCCGGGATAAAAAGTATCCTATGTGTTATAAACTATCTGTGTGCCAAATTTTATTCAAATCCGGTCAGTAGTTTTTGCGTGAAAGAGTAACTAACATACATCCATCCATTCTCAGAAACTTTCGCTTTTATAAATACATAATAATAGGGTAATGTTCCAACTGCTGGTACACAGGCCTATAAGGGCTGTAAAACCTTAAGCAACCCCGCGGGCCTAATGCGGGTTGTTCAACGTCACATTTCTTATTTTTTTGTTCTTGGACGCTTTAAAATAAAAGCGCAGTTACATTTTAGTTTCACTGTTGAATTCCACGTACAGCCAACACATCAAGCTACTACAATCTGTCTTTATTAAATAGATTTTCAACTTTATCTCTAAAGCAGTAGCTTCAAGATTGATTGGGAAAATTTGGCAGTTTCGGGTGCCTTGATGTGCTAGTGTGGTGTCTGTCTGTACAACAATATTTAGGCATTACAATTATGTGACGACTACTGATAACGGTTATTACAGTTTTGCACCATTCATAATGGCCCAGCCCCTAGTTTATATTTTTTTGGTCTCAGCTCTTTTCTTGGCACAGAACCGCTTGGCGCTTTCCATCTTTATTGCCGAATTTATGGTTTCACGATAAAATATTGACGGCAATGAAACGCCATGTTACTTATCAGATGACCTTGTGAAAATAACTAAACACAATAAAATACTGTTTATAGCTCACGAAGCCACAAAAGGGCGAGGGAGATCAATAACCTATTACTATGGAATTGGTTTTATTTGCGGTAAACAGAAAGATAGATAGAAAGAAAAAACCCAACCACTCCGGGAGTGCCGACAGAAGTGACAACTTTTGAAGTGAAAACTTCTTTAGCATCGTTGTGATTTGAAAGTCGATGAAACGAAAAAGCCGCAGTAAAAAGAGACAGACACATAAATTCATAAGATTTAACGTGGGAGAAAATGAGATAGGAAGCTTTATACAGTGTTTATCTTGAAGCCAACATTTTTGAACGTTTCACTTCGACCACGTGTGAATTGCACACATGTTTTTTTTTTTTTCAAGATTCTGTATTTCTGTATTATTTTTAGAAAATATTTTGCTTAAAAGTCCTTATACATTTGACTATTCACTGTATATTTTTTGGGCTTGTAATATGTAGCAATACGGCTAACTCTGCAATGAAAAAGAGGTCGTTAAACGGTGTGGCGAGTTCAATTGTTTTTCCCCATCTCAAAAATGCCCAGCGCGCTTATAGAAGTTTTCACTGCAAAAATTGCGTTATTGGCATCTTTAACCCAATAAAACGAAAAAACAAAACCATGGTTATAGAGCCTTAGCATAATACCAGATGGCAACACAAGAATACCACCTGACGCTGATTTTCAACTGCAGCCCTAGAATGCCATACGTTCCAAAACTAAACATAGGAAAGCACAGTTGTCCGTTTTAACAAATCTTCTTTTTTTTGTGGTTAGTGCCTATTAAACCCCTAGTGTGGAGCAAAGCTTAAAAAAAAAGAATCCTGGTGTCAGAGCTTTTATGCTGCCCATGGGACTCTGACTTTGGCTTAAAAATGAGATAATTAGAGCTAACAGCAAGTAAAAAACGCGACCAGGCGACCAGCTAAGATCCTTACATCCTGATTTTGTTTCGTTCATATTTATATCTGGTAATACACACACGTCGAGAAGAAGCACACCATCGTGAGAAGTGGAAGGAATGGGGGGAGGCCTTTGCTCAGGAGTGGGACAGTATGGGCTAACTAAAAAAAAAAAATACACACACGTCGGGTACTACGCACCGTTCAAAGTTCTAACTTACGTTCGTACAGGCCATTTGCCACTAACATTTCCTTTCGAACTACCTCGTTGGTCTAGTGGTCGCAAGCGCAACTGCTGAGCATAAGGACCTGAGTTCGATTCCTAGGTCGGGCAAGGTTTTATTGGGTTTAGCTGCCACAGAGTCTGGATTCGAACCGGTTGATGGCAATAGGCTCGCCCTTTATTACATGAGACTTGAAGATAACTGCCGAAATGTAGGTCCTGTGTCTTATTAGATACCTCTGCCTCAGTCTCCGGGTATTATTGGGGTGATGTGACGATATTATGTTATTTCGTTTCATCGTCCCCGCCACAAAGACAAATAAAACAGAGAGTATCGGCCTCATAAATAAAACTGGCTATTAACAGCACGTCTCAGAGGACACTGTTGTCACATTTCTGATTGAAATATCACTCAAAATGGCCGTTTATTGCACTATTTAGACATTGTAATTGTAAACATTATGGCAAACAAGCAATTGAATTCGGCAACCGTACTCTTAAAAACAGAAAATAACAATGCTCAGCTTGGCAGTAGAAATTCGGATGGTAATAGGAATGAATCCTGTCCCCGACACGCTCTTGCACAAAGAGCTCGACAAAACGTAGGAATAATGCTTAAAAACATGAAGACCACAAATAATTGGACATAAAATCACGCCTCACGCGGATCCCCGAAGGGTTATACTGTGGTGTATCTTTTGGTACACCCACATTTCATTCATTTCAGTTGCTTAATTCTAAATAATTTCATCGAAAATGTTAAGCATGTTAGTCTGCACATTAGCCTCCTGTAATTAAAGACGTGTAAGACTATAACTTCATAGCTCTGTATTTTTTTGTGTAGGTACAGCTTTTGTTGAATGTCAAACATGAAAATACACAAAAAATCTACAATGACAAAATAATACCTCACAGGATAACACAGGCTATCAAAAGTCCAATAAACATCCATTACTAAATACATACATTGTAAATGAAGGAAACTCGTAGCATCCACAAGACGGATGGCTTCCGCCGGGAGCTATGAATTTATCATTGTTCCCGGAAGATGGACGTTTGTGGGTCGAGTGCTTACAAATAGAAGGGACTATAAATATCTACGCTGATATGGTACTAACATAACCTAATGCGTACCGGCGTATATCCGAAGGGAGACACAGAGGCAGGGTATCCTTATGTTACTTGTGACACTTAGAGCCTATGGTGCAAATGAAGAACGAGAAGTAAACGTCATGGTTGACAGTGGTGAAAGGAAGGAAAAAACATTGTATTGCGCCGATGCCAAGTAACAAGGGCAAAGGAAGATGATAATGATGATGGTACGAACTTAATGCTCGTGGATATAGTTCTAAAATAAGGTTTAAAAAGCAATATTAGACCTCAATAAAAAATAACCACGAACCATCTTATCTTTTCTCAACTACGGGTCGGCTTCCAATCTAACCGAAGCATTTGACCTTCACAGCCCAGTTACAAGGTAGACTTTCGGACTTCTGCCTTTACGTAACGCCAAAAAATAAAAGAAAATCTAAAGCTCGAAAACTCAATGGACCAAATTCTGATCCTAAACCAAACAGAAAAGAAAAAGTTGGACCAAATTACGAAGTCACAAAAAGTTACTGGCTACGTGACTCTGGGCCATAAAGCCTCCGCATTCAACAAAGTGCGAAAATGTCTAATTGGATAAAGATTACTCGAAGATTAATCGACAAACTTGAAAGTAGTAGTTCAATATAAAAGTATCGCTTGAATTTGTCGAAAGGATAGGCAGAGATTGTATATAGTACATCCACACTTCACATATGAATCCTTTATATAAACAATAGCAGCCTGGAGTTTTTCTTGCATGTACGGTGGACTGCATCAATTGGGTACCCCAGTTGGGAACGTAGGTGCTTTCAAGAGGGGTACCCACATGGTGGCGCTGACTCTAATGCAAAAGCCGAAGGATTTTAAACCCATAACCATTTTGTCGCGTGAAGTCGCGTCTACAACCAACAAGCCAGTCTCAATCCTGAAGATTGAAATACTTTCCTACTTGATCTCTAAAGTCCTGTTCACATATCAGGTGAAATTTTATCTGGTGAAGTCTAGACTTTTGAACACTTTGTCTATACTACTGCGTGGATTAGGGTTCAAAATCATAACTAAATTGACGCTTGCGCAAATGGCTTGGCAAAATCGCTCAATCTTATGTCTAACCACAAACCAAATCTTTCAAGAGCTCCAGGAACTGTTAGCAATTTGGTACTCTTGGTGGCGGTGCTGGTATCTATGTCAGTCTGTAAGGTATGTATCTATGGGCCAAAGAAGCCTGAAAATAAATGTATGTTGTTTATGTTGTTGTTGTTGTGGAAATCACAAGAAGTCCTAAAGCCTTAGCAGCACTTACACTATCCAGAGTATACTATTAAGTTTATGCGTCTTCTTGGGCGCTTCGTTGAGACTATAAAAGCTAATCGATACAAATAATAAAATTGAAGTTGTGATGTTTGTAATTTCAAAATAACAGCTTTTTCCTATATGCATATGAAAGTACCTATGTACGGTACTTATACATTTTTTGTGTCTGTCGGTCTGTCTGTCTGTCTTTTTGTTCCGGCTAATCTCCGAATCAGCTGGACCGATTTTGACAGGATTTTTTTATCGTTCCGTATTAACGACCCTGGGCCATGGTGTTGCCTTTGTGTAAAGTCTTGATCTACGACATCGAGGCAAAAATATTTCAGTGTCGCTGAAAAGCTACTAGACCTCGCCAAGTCACCAGGTATTTTGATAACCAACGCTTCTTTAACGTAACATTACATTTTCGCATTTCTACATTCTCTGTGTCCTTGGCCTCGACCTACATTCACTCTGAACATCTACCTTATCGGCGATAAGCCTGCTGGGTCCCCGGAGAACACGTTTCACGATAAATGAAGATTTTACAGGAATTTTGCGATATTTTAAGGCTCTTCTATTAGGAGTTTCTCAGGAGCAGTCTGAAGCTCGGATTTGTGCCCGATTAATGGCGTTAGGCTTATCGCCTACGACATGGGGCTTTAACATAACTGGTGAAATGGGTGTTCTTACATATGGGGTGTCAAGAGACTCTTCACGAAGCCGTTAAACAAGCATTATGTCATCAAACTAAGTAACTTTACGCGAAAAATTATTGCTGGGAAACGACTTTTTTTTTGGGGTGAAAAATCACGTTTTACGGTAGGACTCAATGTAACGCATTCAAAACGTTCTGTTGATGGATGGATTGAATAGTATGGGGTCGTGAAGATGTCTTAAGTAAAAAAAATACATTAAAAACATGTATTTAAAAGAAAATGTGAAAAAGTTGGAACTTTGACCCCCAATATCTCAGGTATGGTCTAGAACAAAAAAAAAAGATCGCAATGACGGGGAGAATCAGTGCCTTTCGGCTTCGTTAAGAGTCTTTTTACACCCTTTATATGATGTCATGATTAAGCCGTGTTGTCTTAAATTTACTGGGCACAGCTTCCAAATCAACCATGTCGAATTCAGGACAATTTCCAGCTCCCAATTTCGCCTTTCACCTACACTGGGTACAGCAGACTCCGAAGTTACACAGTAAGGACTTATCCCAGTCACGTAGCAAACGGTCTTGTACCCACGTACCGAGATTATCTTCAAGTGTTGGCAAAAAAACGAAAAAATCAAGTATTTGCAATGTCTGCTTAAGAAAACAAAGTTGAGTACGTGATGTGACCTTTAAAGGATCTTTGTGCCAAGTTTTTAAATCGGATAACGGGCTTTGTTTAACGGGGTTTGAATTAAGTGCGATTGTGTAACTGTTTTGATACTGAATGATGTGTGGTCGTAAACACGACTGGTACAATGTTTTCAGGTGGTAGAATGAACTTTTCCTATTAGATATATGTATTTACAAAATACAGTTATAAAATGACAATTATTATTTAGGGGCTCTTAAGGTCTATTCACACGGTGTATTTTACAGCGCGGAGCAGATGACACGCATTTATCGTGCTTTAAGCGAGGTTTAGTCGCAGCCAGTAAACCCTTGTACACGTTCAGAAATTCAGTGGCGCCGTGAACGCGTGTTCGTTAAAACGTGCGTCGTCGGCACGTATAAAATACGCCGTAAAAATAGGCGCTATAGTTTTCACAACTAAACATAGCTACAGTCTGAGCACATATCACTCATAAATGTCTGCATCCTCCCGTCCTTCTCTCAATTCATTAGCAGTCTAGCATGTCTTCTTCTTCCATACATCAAAGGTAAAAGATGTTAATACTAGAATGATGGGTACCATCACCCATCATTCCAGTATTCACATCTTTTACCTTTCCTGACCACAATCCATCGATCGTTTTGAAGGCATTCTTCTACTTTGCCATTCATATACACCACATTCTTAATTTATATTATGTTTAAGACCTGACCTGGTCGCTTAGTACGTGAACAGCTGTACTCGAATAAAACAAAGCTGGAAATAGTTTAAAGCTCTCATACTCTAATTTTCCCAATTTACGTATGCACCAGGCGTACCAGTGATCAACATGGATCTCAATCGAATGCCACGTGACTTGAATACGATTCTGATTAAATGTAAATGAGGTTGTCAAGACGAAGTGTGTTAATCGAACTATTCCAAAATAAAACATAATGAAAACATACTTTCCTAAACTCACGCCATTTTCCAATGGGGTTAAACAGAAACAACTAACTTATTTAGCATAATTAGCCTAAAATGTTCCCACTGCTGGGACACAGTCCTCCTTTGAGAGAGAATGAGCTGTAATCCATCACACCGGCCCAGTGCGGGTCGGCAGATGTATCTTTTCCTTTACCGTTTCGAGAGCAGTGGTGATGAAAAAAATTACCCAAATAACGAATATCCTGAATGAGGCTGGCACAAGACCGTGGAGCTTGGCACAGGCAAAGAGAGACCTATACCCAGCAGTGGGTGAAGTCGGGCTGTGGATGATGATGCATACTCCTGCCTGAATCAAACCCACAACGTATTATAGCTCAAAAGTTGGGGCCGTTACCACTGGGACACCACTTGGACTTACTGACACTAAGTCACTTAAACGCATGAAACCAACTTACCCTAATCAACAGTCCTTTATCAATAAATAAATCTGCGTTCCCGAGTTCTAGAGAAGTCAAAAACTTTTCTCCCTAAAGGCACAGAGCTCGATACAAACAACCAACCAATATTTTGACCTTTACGTAGGGCTGTTTACTGAAGCCGGACAAACAAAGTCACTTTCGGCTATTTTCGACGAACAGAAAAGAAATTGAATCAAGAAAGGTTATTGTTGAAAAAATTTAGGGGCTGATAAGGGTCAGAAGTTCAGAACTTAAAGGGAAACCGGCAGGAATCGGCTTCTTAGGTGCCTTCGGGCCTGCAGACTAAAGACCCAAATCGCATCTACTGGGTCTGTCATGGCTTCACCTTGCTGTCTTGTATATTATTTTGTAACTACGTAAACAATGATCATTTCTGATATTAATTAACTCTACGCCAAAGCGAAAATCTATAATTTGAATGTTGTTTAACCACTTCGACTAAGCAAGGCAAACTCTGCACATGTAGTATGTATGCAAGCTTCCATCAACAACCCGACAGAATTCCTCAACATCAGAAAAGCCGAAGGTACACCATATGAAGAAACCTCATCATCTCATCTGCCTAGCCTTTTCCCAACTATGTTGGGGTCGGCTTCCAGTCTAACCGGATGCAGCTGAATACCAGTATTTTACATGGAGCGACTGCCTATCTGACCTCCACAACCCAGCTAGTACTGGGTAATACGATACCCCTTGGTTAGATTGGTTGTCAGACTTTTTTTTTGGGCCACTGACTACCTAACGACTGTCAAAGATCTTCAAATGACAGCCGGGACCAACGGCTTAACGTGCTTTCCGAGGCACGGAGGAAACTCGGTATGTAATGGGTGGTCACCCATCCACAGACCAACCTAGGCAAGCACGGCTTAACCTGAAGATCGACCCGAGCGGCTGTTATTATTTAGCCACGAGCTCCTGAATGAAGAAACCTAATACAAACAAAAAAAAAACTCAAAAGCATTTATTTCAATTAGACCATTACGGGCACTTTTGAATGACAGAAAAACAAAGAAGGCTAAGCTACAATCACAGACACAAGGCATAATAACTTGTGAAAGTACTGTAGTTGCTCATTGGAAAGTGTAGATCTCTATGGAGAAGAATGGGCAAGAAACTCCATGGACACTCTTTTAAATCAAATATTTGTTACATAATCTTGGTTAGGTACATCATTCATGTTGAAATTATACATATGTCAGAATGATGTAGAAATACGTGCACGTTAAGAGCGTCCAGAGTAAAAGATTTTATCAACAATTTAAAAACAAAGTAAGTAGTTAAAATAAACCGTGGCAGCCTAGTGATGACCAGTCTCAACTGACAGAAAAACGAAATATGTGTTAACCTGCCAACCCTGCCTTTGCAGTAAGTTAAACAAGCCAGAACAAGTTGTCTACGTCAGATAGTCTGCGGAATAAGCAATGAACAGCGCTACAATCCCGAAACTGTTACTTAGCTGCCAAATTACAGAGAGAGTAGTCTGCTAAATTGTTATGAATTTATATGACAGGCAAGTAAGTTATAAGATTATGTGGCTCCAGAAATCTACTTTTCATTTTCTAAGGCACAAGGTGGATATTGGCGTCGGGGGTCACGTGGTGGCTTCCGGACACCGTAGACGCGGACCTGTGGACGATGAGTAATGGGCTAGCTCGCCGTCTATCCGTCTTTTGACGACAGACCGTGTTGACGGCGCGTTCGTGTTCCACGCGCGCCTCAAAGAGATGTCAGCAAACAGGGAGGGGCCTTTTTTTTCTCAAGCTCAGAATAATGTACTGAATACGTGGTAACCGTGGCGTTTTCGCGTCTGTCCATTCCACCCCGTAAACTCTTATTTCATCGTTGTTATCACCCTTTGGCCTCCCGAAACCCGTTTTATACTTTCACTGGGACCAATAATTTGGGATCGGCCCATCATGTGTTCTTCTTTCATAAGCATAAATCTTGTATTAGTCTAATAATATCTCTCGAATTATTACATTACAAACATGAGAAACCTATTTATATATCGTTCCCATTCCTGGGACACAGACCTCCTTTTTAAGAGCGGGATTGGGCTATGGTAAGATCATGTCTCTGCTTTTTATCGACGCTCAAAACAGTAAAGGAAAACCTTTACTGTTTTAAGAGCGGTGGTTATGAACGAGATTTCACCAAGTAATGCGCCTGCCTGGGTTCAAACCCTCGACCTTCGAAACACCACCTGCTTTCACTGGAGTGGATAAATTAGGGCAATATGCCACATTGGCTTGATTATTTAGTTAGCCTTAATTGCTAGTTAGCAATCATGATTTCCACAGCGGTCCTGTACTCAGTATATAATAATGGAAGACCGCATAGCCATTTTGCAGCAGCAACTACCCCAGGTTCTGGTTAGTTAAGCAGTTTATCTCTTGCCAAGAAAGAAGAAATTACTATTTCTTGGAATTATCAATATTTACGAAGTCGAACAGAAGCGGAGAATAGTACAACGTTAAGTGTTTTAGGAAAGACTACATGACTTCGGTTTCGACATGACTTCGGTTTCAGCCGGTCAGGCAGGAACAGCTTTAAGACTGTAATTCCGATATTTCTGCCTGACTGTAGAGAGCTACAAATTCGATTAATATCGTTTCGGATTTTTGTTTAAGACAGACAAGTGCATTAATAAAGGTCAAAATGTAAGCATATCAAGCTACTCCAAACTGTAAAATTTTTCCAATCAACCTTGAACCTAATGCTTTAGCGATTAAGAAAAAAATCTATTGAAGAAATTTGATAGATTGTAGTAGCTTGATGTGCTGGCGACTGTACCTACCCTTTTCCTTACTGTATTGGAGTCGACTTATAGTGTAATTAACAGGCTGCCTTTCACAACTTCACAACCAAATTACCGGGTTACTCGATAACCTTTGGTAAGAAAGATCGTTGAATGACATTGGGACCGAAGTGGAGAGCTTTCCGAGGATAAAGTCCAAATTCTAGCAGCAAAGAGAAGTGTAGTCTAAGTCAGAATAATAATGGTCTTTGGAAATAACTTTCCACACAAGAGACTCGGGCTCATACATACATAAAGTCAGGAAGGAACTGCAGAACGCCACCTGCTACGTTCCTCCCATACTCCTTTTACTTCATCCAGATTCACACATTTGGTCATACACGCAGTCTTATCGATCGCAATGTATTTAATTTATCATGGCCATTAAATTAAAACGCAAATTGGTATATACCTACTCGTGTGTGTGTGTTACTTGTTCCCATTTAACGACACCCTCGAGAAATATCGGCAAGGCGAAACTCCTAATTTGGGTAAATATTCTGCCCCAACTAATTAATTCATGTTATCTTATTTGAGTTTGGGCGATATTGATTTTGTTCTGTTATGTTTTCCAGTCCTCATCTCAGTATGCATACCTTTCTAAAGTCCATTACTGTCACGGAGTCTGTCAGTTATTGTTTTCACTTAAGTAGACAGACGCCACCACATCAAGCTACTACAATCTGTCAAATTTCTTTAATAGATTTTCAGCTTTATCGCAAAATTATTAGGTTCAAAGTTGATTGGGAAAAATTTACAGTTTCGAGTAGTGTCCTATAATCGGCGTGTATCAGCTGAGAGAGCAGCTATCGATCCTCCGAATGCGCCAAAATTAAAAGCAGGCACTGACAAATAGGACGAGGCATACAAGCTTTTAGCAGACGAGCCTGTTTCGGGAATATTGGTCGTGGCTTTTGTCTTTGAAACAAACGGTTTTCTGCCAAAAGTAGGACAGTACTGGCAAAGGTATTGCTGTCCTTGATTGCAGTTGTAACAAGAAAGAACTTTAAACAATGGATGCATTCATACTACTGCGTGCGTTAAGGGCTGCCTTTGCACACGATGTTTTTTTTAAGCGCTGACGACGCGCGTAGTACACAATCAGGCTCAGCAAACGCGAGACTGAAGTCACGTTGTTACCTTTGCGTTAATATCGCTGTAAACGCGCTGGTACATCGCTACAAACGCGATGTGAAGGCGCGTTTGTATCGCGCAGAAAGCTGCCACCAAGAATAAAACAAAAAAACAGCGTTGTAAGCGCTCGTTTGAATCGATACAAACGCGCGTTACATTTGCGTTTGTATCGATACAAACGTGTAAAATCTGCTAAAACGTGTTGATAACGCGCAGACGTCGCGATAATCAAAAACGCGCGTCGTCAGCGCATAAAAAAAAACAAGGTGTGAGCAAAGGCCCTTACGCAGTTTGTTGCTTTTCGTACTGACGTGGAAACCTCTGTCATTAGTTAGCCACATAAGTATAATTCCTGGAGGGTGCAGGTGTTGTGCAGGATGAGTAGGAGAGAAGATGCGGCATATCCTGTTCGGGGCTCCACACTTCGATTGTGTTCGAGATAGGTCCATCATACCTCATCTAACCAGATTGAGCTACGTTTAATGTGAACGTGACGCCAGAATAAAATGCCACAAAAAAGGTGAATTTTTTTTGACCCAAACGTCTCGTTTCATTTGCAAAATCATCCTACTTATTGTTTCTAGTCTCGATTTTCTTATCAAATTCTCAATTCTGAAAATACCAATGACCTATCGAATTTACAATGAAAATACTTGGCACCTGATGTAAGCACGTCTGGTCTAGATATTTCATGATCCGAAATGTATTAAAGCGTCCCAAAATAGCGTTTATTTCTCAATAATATTGTATTTTACAAAATGTGTTTTGAGTTCACTACAGGTGTAATAACGTAACCAGCCTAAACAGTTCCCACTGCTGGGACACATTCCTCATCTCTGTAAAAGTGAGCGGGCCGTACACCACCATGGACCCAGTGCTCGTTGACGAATGCTAAATCTCTTCTGTTGAGGATCGTTTTATTTTCCCCTACCGCTCCCTGAGAAGACGTCTCTTTTTATATTACATTATTCGCATACTATATCATTTAGGAGAGCTACACACACGTGTGTCACAGGCGGAAAGCAAGATCGAATGTATAAAGCCAGTACATCAAGCTCTGTCAAATTTCTTTAATAGATTTTTAACTTAAAAATTAGGTTCAAGGTTGATTGGGAAAATTTCGGTTCGGTAATTTGATGTGCACTAATGAGCTTAGCTTGAATTGTGTCAAATTAGATCGATGACCTGGTGAAGGTTGCGGGGATCCACTGGATGCGAGTCGCACGGGACAGGTCATTGTGGCGACATTTTGGCGAGGCCTATGTCCAGCAATGGACGTCTTTCGGCTGAAATGATGATGATAAGACCTAAAATGCTTCAGCGATTGTAGATGAACGGAGGTTTTTGATAGGGATGAGCCGAAAATTAAATATGGGTGGTAATTGCTTCAGACCGGCTTTCTTTCAACAAATAAATACTTGCTAATAAGTTTGTAGCACCCCTTATTCTATATTGGGAGGTGTATCAATACAGATTGTACCTAATCCTATTATTGGAAGGATTTGGTAGAGATCCGCAATATGAGCGGTGCGTGATCAATATGGAAATGCTAAGATTATGTCGTTCAACAGTAATCTGTTTGGATTTCCAGCAGTTGATGATATTTTAGGTAGAGACGGTCTAATGAATTTGAGTCTTAATCACAAACAAATTCAGTATCAAGTCGGTTTTTTTTTTAAAGTTCGTCTTTACTTGTCGGTGATCATTTCAGACGGGACGTGCAAGTTTGTAGGTTGCGGATTGGACCCTATGCAGGCACTTTAGTAGTTGGGTATAAATTATTTCCGTATCGCTGCTATCATAGTGGTGAAGAAAAAAAGTCGATAGGATACCGGCAAGTCCTAGGTAGGACTAAAAACACAACTACTTCGGAAGTCCCGACAGAAGTGAAAACTTTGTTTTTTTTTTTTTCAAAATTCTGAAACATTTTTGCATAAGTCTTTTACTAATACATTTGACTGTACACTGTATTTTTTTGGCTTGTAATATGTAGCTATGCGGCTAACTGTGCAACGAAAAAGAAGTCGTTTAACGCGGTGTCGCGAGTTCAATTGTTTTTCCCCATCCCAAAAATGCCCAACGCGCCTAAAGAAGTTTTCACTTCAAAAGTCCAAGACATGTGACCATCACTAGGCCCATAATTATGGTGGGATCCACTTCCTCCCACAGAGAAGAGACCCGTGCTCTTGCAGTGGTAACGTTATGGCTGATGGTATGGTTTCGGAGGCAGTGTATAAGATCGAATTATGGTCATGACGGCCATCAACGTGAAGACATAAAGGTGCATATGCACAAAAGTGTATATATATAGGTGCATTTCTCTTCTCCCCACACGACTGGGCAAAGCCACATCTTTCACCACTTCATGATTTCATCACTTTCTGAGGCACATCACACCACCAAATTTATAACCATAGAATGCTACTGAAAAACCTCAAAACACTGCGACCTGAGAATCGAATCCAAGAAGACACGCTCAGCAGCCGCGCTTGCGACCACGAGACTAACCATAATGCCATGCTAATGCTCTAACTTGCTATGCCGAACGCTGTTCGTTAAAAATCTAAACCTCATTTAAAGCAATGTCTATTCAAAACGTGACTCCATAAATACTATTGCGTTTAATAATAACTATTAGTAATTTGCAACTCTCAGCAGTCGTGCGTAAATGTAGATATATAATTGCGATTTCGAAATGTACTCCTTTGACATTTTTAAATACATGCGTACGACAGATCGATGTAATAAACATAACATCACGTACGGAATGATATGGCTAGAAAAGCTGCTGAGATGACGAGGATAGAGAATAGAAGAAGACATGCTGATATTTTCTGATTTATACACCTACCACTGTTTGTCTCTCCATCACCCAAAGGTTGACTGGTAGAAAATGCCTATGGCATTAAGTCCGCCGCGTGCTTGAAGTGTTAAATAAATAAATAAATAAATGCTGCACTGACCCCAAATAAATTGGGATAAGACCAGTGGCGTGCAGTGGTTCTCCACGTAGGGTAGGCCATGCATACCGATACCCAAATAAAAATGGGTATACATATTTTTAGGTTAATTCTCGTAATTTGGGTACACATCTACCTTTAGACACAACTTGCTTAAATTATCTTATCATTCATATGATAATTACGTAAACTTACTGCTTTTAACTTCTAACAAACACTCATTATCAGCGCAAACTTCACAACAGAACACCATTTTTAAGTAAATAAACAAATAACACAACAAATCGGTTCAATTTGGCGCGAATTGCGATCAACAGATAATTATTAATATCTGTTCACACACATCAGACATTGCGAGTGTTATAACTTAGTAAGATATAAAAATCCTTTTGGATGGATTTTTATGACCTTCTTGAAGAAAAGTTCAATTTCTAATTTGTCAATAAAAGTGACAGACACAGTAGGGTTGTCAATATTTATTTTCCTAACTCCCCTAAAAACAAAGCGGAAAATAAAATTCATGATTGTAGTATCTGTTTTATATGTTAAGGGCTTTTGCTATTCCTTACAATTTATAATTTTTTGGAAGGTATAAATTCGACAATACGACTCTGTTTTTTTTATTGTCTCTATTAGTAATTAATGAAACTATCGTGTTTGTGTGTAGTCTGTTTCTTGAATTCCCCGTAATTCGGGGAAATCTCCACAAATTGGGAACCCTGAGTCATTTAAAATTTAGCTAGCCAATAGCAACACAGCTCCTGTGGCAGGAGACGCGCCCATAATCTATGCATGTGTGCCGTTCATACACACGAAAATATGCATCAGTGTGCGTAAACTTATGAATGCAAAGGTAGGCCCGCGATCTTCGAGCCTAAAAATCCAAACGGAGCGGTGTAGTAACGTATAGTGTGAGTTCACACGGGCGCGACAAGTTGCTATAAGTATTTACCAGGAGTTTTAACTTATTTTTTAATATTTTGTGTTATTTAATTACGTAGTTATAATAAATGCATTTGGCGTTGATGGTAGGGTAGGCTAGGCCTAATTGCCTCTATGGACGGCACGCCCCTGGATAAGACCAGGAGAGCGTCATCATTCTCTTGCTATTCTCGAGAGGTAGTACAGAGTAGTACGTAGGTATATCGGCCCACCACCGCTGCACCGGGGTGGTTTTAGTGAGTCAAAAATCTTATATTCCCCTACAGTCTTATCACACCTTTAGCAGTCGCTTGCGACACTAGACCAACCAGACGGTGACGCGCTGGTCCTCAGTCTAACCTAACATCGTGGGCAAGATCATGGAAATAAAATTATCTATACATAAGACATATTACTCTGTCAAGAAAGTACCGGGAAACGATCAATAATACACAAAATGTTAGTTATTCATCCAAACTTATTTTATTGCCTTCAAAGTATGCTCCTTCAGAAACGAACAATCCAATCCATCAAAACTTTTTTGACTGTGTGTATACCAACTGGAAGGCCTCCTCCTAGGTGGACTGATGACCTGGTGAAGGTTGCGGGAATCCGCTGGATGCGAGTCGCACGGGACCGGTCAATGTGGCGATACTTGGGGGAGGCCTATGACTAGAACTGGTCGTCTTTCGGCTGAAATGATGATGATACCAACTGGCACTGGGGTCACATGGTGGATGACAGTGGTTACGTCCACTGTCCCAGCAGTGGGCATGTTACAGGCTGATTATGCTGTTTGTTGTACATCCTAACAGATAAGCGATAATGATGTCATTAATTCCCAAAAGTGATTTGTTTTTCAATGAAAAATGGATGATTCAGTGATTAGAAGCTTTAGATTAAAGTATGTATTATTATGTTCTTTTGGTTTAAAATTCTTTTACCATATTGCGTGAATATTGAGAAGAATATACATAGAGACACCATTACGAGAAAAACCAAATCACGATTAACTCAACCTGAAAATTGTAATCAGAACATTAACCCTTACTTTTTTAGGGTTCCGTACCCAAAGGTTAAAACGGGACCCTATTACTAAGACTCCGCCGTCCGTCCGTCTGTCTGTCCATCTGTTACCAAGCTGTATCTCATAAACCGTGATAGCTAGACAATTAAAATTTTCACAGATGATGTACTTCTGTTGCCGCTATAACAACAAATACTAAAAACAGAACAAAATAAATATTTAAGGGGGGCCTCCATACAACAAACGTGATTTTTTGCTAATGCTGTATAGATAATGGTACGGAACCCTTCATGCGCGAGTCCGACTCGCACTTGGCCAGTTTTTTTTACTAAAGAGGCTTGCGTATGGCCGCAACTTGCCTGATGTGAATTGTGAAGCGATGATTCGGCCTAGGGTATAGAACCCGCTTGCCTAGAAGAAACCGATTCACTCGAACTTTGAGTAGATCCAGATACTACTGAGTACTAGGACGTATGAATACTTGGACAGTTCAAAAAGAGAACTACACTCTCCGAGTGAAGTGTCTGGTTTCGGCGTTACCATTCACAAAAAAAGTCGTTCACCTTGACTTGACTTAATGTCCTATGTCCCCTAGATGGGGCAGAGGGCGTCCACAGATGTCCTCCATCGCGATCTGTCTTGAGCTTCACGCTTCACCTCGCTCCACGTCATTCCGATGCTCGCCGCTTCTGCCAACACGGTGCGACGCCAGGTTTGACGGGGACGGCCACGCTTTCTTTTTCCTTGGGGATTCCAGTCCAAAGCTTGTTTGGATATGTGGTTGGAGTCCCTTCGGAGCGTGTGGCCAATCCATCCCCACATGCATCTGGCGGTCGATCGGGCTCTCGTGGCATTTCTCTAACAGCTGTACGTTGGAGATGGTTTCGGGCCAATAAATTCCGAGAACGTTCACCTTACACCTACTAAATAACCTAGTCGCAAGTGTGTAGCCAGCCTAATGTCAAGATCATTAGTATTTCAAGCTAGATGCTACCAGGGTCTTTCCTGCATTAACGCCTTATACGTACTTCCTATAATATTCGCTATGCATTACATGGTTGTAGGTACTTGACCGTGTAGGTGCAGTTTTAGCTTTATTTTCAAGTATTGGTGACAATGACCAAAGCGAATGGGCTTACATTTTAAGATTGAAAAAGCGTTTGATGTAACATTTCTTTGCAAGTTACACTCATTCTGTAAATTTTGTCAATTTGTCAGTCGGCAAAAAAGTGGTACCTACCACCTTTTCGCCGACTGACGAATTCACTGTTATCACGCCATGACATGTTCTTTTATTCTCAAAAACGCAAACAAAATAGTTCACATGATATGATTGAAACAAACCCATCCATCCAATGTAACCAACCCATGTATGTATGACTAGCAATTCGCCTGTGACTTCGTCCACAAAAATTGTGATAGCTCCACTAATAAGCATGATATAAATATAATTTATAGCCTATAGCACTCACGAATAATGTAGCTTTCTGCCAGTGAAAGAATTTTTAGAATTGGATCATGTTCCGGAGATTACCCCCTACATACAAACAAAACCTCTTTATAATATTAGTATAGATGTAACTGTGTCTATGGATGTAAACGCGGGGTGACACTAGATGATGCCTAATATTAATAACTTGTCAAGAACCTGCTCACGCGTGAGCACGACCCTTATACAAAGCTTTAACATTTATTTAACCCCCAATCTGAATGAAATAACCTTAGTTTAATGACATTAGAACATACTCGTTCATAAGTTCACGACGGGTCATTAGAGCTTTGCCCGCGAATGCCCGCAATCCGTCTGAATTTCAGGTCAGAGTCCAGACCTCCTTCAAAACGCCCGAATGGTTCATAAGTAAAATAAGTCTGGCGTCGTTAACCGAATAGAATAAGCAAGTCTATGGGTTCATGACCAGTATGACAGCTGTCAGTGTCAATGTCAGACTGAGAAACTTTGGCGCTTGTTTTAAGTCAAAGAATTAGGGTGAAAAGAAGGTGCAGTGAAGGGCGATTTTCTCTCAATAGACTGACTGGAATTATGAGGCGCTGAAGCGGTGTGCCTGTGCAAGTGGTATATTCACACACATACTTTTAAAAACTATATAATTTATATATTTTAATTTGACCGAAACTCGAGTTAAAAGCGTGATTTCGATTGCTTTTGCAATGTCTGCTTAGTAGATTATGTTTATTTCGCTAACAAAGTCTTCTAGGAGAGTTAACCACTGACATATTTAAGACAGCGTTAAGTAGACCCTTGTCTTCTGTTACTTCGCACTATGACTTATAGAATCTGACAGATTGGAAGGCGGTCCATGACCAGAAGTGAGCTCAACACACCTTCGGTACCATACATTTTATGAGCGCTGCCGTCTCACGACTTGACCGTGATAATTCGTGCTCGGCGGCTAACTGGCTAGAGCTGGACAGTATTTATTAATTTAAATCTCATGACTGTCTTCCCGTTTCAACACGGGAAGAGGCCTATTTTTGACCGGGGACCACGCAGCACATAATAAAGCGATGACTGTACTATCACTCACTATGGTTAAAGTGTTCCTGTCAGTTACTTGCTGATAGAACAAGAAAGTGATGGAAGACAACTAGGGCTGTCAATGTCAGTTCTATAAGTAGCTTTATTTCATGGAAATAAGAGCTGCTGACCCTGTCATCTGTCATTAAAACAATGCAGCATTTTGAGTTTACTTTAGTCTTTACACCACAAAATACGCGTCTAAATGTTCCAGCAGTCTGTCTCCGCTCAAAGCATTATAAAAACATGCTTTCAACCATTTTTCCTGCAGGCGAGTTTACCCAACTTTCGCATACTCCTATCGAGGAACGAGTTACGCTTTGAATAGCAGGATAAAACATGCAACTAACAACAACTTTTAACTAAAACTGTTACGTTTAGCCCAGGCCTGCTATGTTGTACCCTCATATTGAGGACCGCGTTACAAAATTGGTGAAATCACATGGCATGTTGAATTCTCTGTGGGTAGGTACCCAAACAGACTTAAGATACTTTATAGAAGTAATCAGAAGAAATGTCAAGGAAACCCATGCCAAGTTTGTTTGACTGTCAACACACTGGGGACACAGGCCTCCTCTCTATGAGAGGGAATGGGCTATAATCCACCACGCCGGCCCAGTGCGATTGGTAGATGTCACATGTCTTCGAATTTTTGGTTCTAGGACATGCCGGTTTCCTCACGATGGTTTCCTTCACAGTTTTTGAGAGCAGTGGTGCTGAAATAAATTACACAAAGTAGCGAGTTGCTCTCTGGGTAATGTAAGTATCTTTAAATATCATTAACTACCCTTAAAACAGTAACTATCTGTCTTAAACCGATTTTTGTGAAGTGAATACGGTCTAATGTGATTATGTGCATTATTTTCCTTACCGTTCTCCCTCGGGATATCTGAAACCAAAAAAACATAGGATTTAAATAACGCATAGCAAGTTTAAAACTTCTTTCTCGCCAATCGTCTAGTCCGTACCATACCTACCCCCATGGGCAAATGCACATCCGAGCTTTGGAAAAATATATATATAAAGCATGTCTTTAAAGACCCTTCTTTGGTTTGGCACTAGAAACTACTTCATACGGAGCGACACCAATGTTCTTACCAAGCAAAACTCCAGACAAACCGTTTTCACTAACGCCAAAATAATATATAGGATTTTCAACTTTGGGCTGTGCGCCGAGAGTTGGAATTCCAGCAGTGCTTAAAAATGTAGATTCTGTTTATTGTTAGGGAGACCTCTGTGCTACAGAGAGACAAAATTCAAGGTGTAAAAAGACTCTTCACGAAGCCGTCAAGGTCGTGGAGGTGGTAAAAGTAAAAATCTCACATTAAACCACATGTATTAAAAAAAAATACTTATAAATAATATCTCCGTAACTAGAAGGTTCTTAGGTATAATCTAGAACAAAAAAAAGGTCGCAATGACGAGGAGACGAAGCGCCGTTCGGCTTCGTTAAGAGTCTTTTTACACCCTTTAGGTATATAAAAATTATAAGTGTTGGTGACAACGCTCATTGGTGATACAGGTACTGCTGTTCATTTGTTTCACATAACATAACATCACCCCAGCGTTCTCCTTGGGTAAGAGACAGGTGTTTAAAACACACACATGTCGCTAGTCCCAAATAATGGGGGACGTGAAATTCTTAACTAGGATCCCAAAAAACATTATTCCAGCAAATCGTGCGCTTAGCAGTCGCACTTGTGGCAGTCAAATGCAGTCCCCCGCCCCCCCGTTTTTAATAAACGCTATTTGTTAACCCTCCTGTTTGCATATTACTAAGAATTCTCTATAGTATAGCTAGATATTTCTTAAGTGAAAGTCTAGACTTCAATATAATAAAAAACTGGCCAAGAGCGAGTCTGACTCGCGCCCGAATGGTTCCGTACCATAAACTGAAAACACGTTTCTTGTATGGGAGCCCCCTTTAATTACTAAATAATTTATATTTTTATTATTTGTTGTTATAGCGGCAACAGAAATACATCATCTGTGAAAATTTCAACTGTCTAGCTATCACGGTTCATTAGATTTAGCCTAGTGACAGACGGACAGTGGAATCTTAGTAATAGGATCCCGTTTTTACCCTTTGGGTACAAAACCCTAAAAAGTAAGCTGTCATATCCAGTACACACTGTACACATCACATTTATATTAAACAAATTTTTGCCCGCGTCTTCCCCCGCGTGGTGTGCGAAAATTATTTCATATGCAACGCACCATTTGGCACGAAGGACGGACATGATCTGGGATTCAGAAAAGGGCGCTGTTAGTAAACATTACTGAAATTGTATTGAAATTACAAGATAGCGGCGTTATTCCTGACTATGGCTACATGCCAAATTAACCATGACGCACTCTACTAACGGGTTTATAGATATTATTATAAAGGGTGTAAACAGACTCTTAACGAAGCCGAAAGGCACTTGTTCTCCCCGTCATTGCGATCATTTTTTTGTTCTAGACCATACCTGGGAACCTTCTAGTTACGAGATATTGGGGGTCAAAGTTCCAAGTTTTTCACAAGTTTTTTTTTTTTTATTAAATACATGTTTTTATGACATATTTTTACTTTAAACACCTCCAGGACCCCCTTCCTATTAAATCCAACCATTAGCACAATGTTTTGAGTGCGTTACATTGAGTCCTACTGTAAAACGTGAATATTCAGCCTAAATAAAAAGTCGTTTCCCAGCACTAATTTTTGCGTAAAGTTACTTAGTTTGATGCACATAATGCTTGGTTGTCGGCTTCGTGAAGAAGAGTATGTTTACATTCTGTAGATATTATTATATTATTTGTCACACCCAACCAAGTTGTGTGTTTGTTACTGCCTCGTTGGTCTAGTGGTCGCAAACGCGACTGCTTAGTTTTAGGTCCTGGGTTCGATTCCCAGGTCAGGTAAAGTGTTATTGAGTTGTTCTATCAGGAATTTCTCAGCAGTAGCAGCCCCATAGTCTGGATTAGTGCCCGGTTGAGGCAATAGACTAACCCCCTATTACATGGGATTAAAACATAACTGGCGAAAATGTGGTGGTTCTTCGGGGATTACAGGCGTGATGTTATGTTATGATACTTTTTCCCCAGTAGTATAATCTTTGACTTCCACGTGGTCGAGGCCGCGGAGAAACTTGTCACACAACCAACACACATAGTTACTGCGAAGACAGAGGTCATTATCCTTTTGTTATCACTTATCATTCAGTATCAATCCCCAGGTCACGTTCTAGACCCCTCCTAGACGCCATTAGTCTGGACTCGACTCTCTACTTACGCCTATGACGTAATAAGACGAGACACAAGTCCATCTTATCAATTATACAATGATCTACAAAGCTTTGTACCCAAGTAAGTGATTGTTTTATTAATTATTATTTTTTTATTATCAAGGATAATTATCAACATAGATATTACTTGGAACCTTGGTCTAAAATATTTGTAACGTATATTCAGCAAATGTCATTTCCAAAAATAGCCATAGAAGAGCGTACGTAGCCGTTTAATTATTTTTTAAATCCATAAGAAGGTCCCCCGCTGTTGCCTGATCGATATCATCAGTACGGATTCGCATTATTTCATACTCGTATCTTTTTCTATCGCACAGAACCGTTATTTGTTAAAACGAGAAGAAAGATGTCCTCGGCAGCACGCTGTTTCTCTAATATAACCCTTATGTGGATTACCAGAAAACCGTGTTTTGCTCTCAATTAAGTTTGCACATGGCTAGCACATTTCCAAGCCAGTAGACACCGGCGGTTGTACTCAAGATCTAACGGAGAAAGTACCTACATCAGCTGATAACAATCGCGTCGTGTTCCTGATGAGCCCAATGAAGGAAGTCCTTGTTATAGTCAGTTAGACTCGAGACAAGAAATAATTACTTACTATGACCAATAGATGGCTTATGAATATGCTCGTGATCACTAACAATAGGTAGCCAAAATGTTTGTCTAAACAAATGCGCATTTCGAGAGTTAAAAAAAACCTATGCGCGAAAACAAATTGTCGCTCTAATAAATTGGAAGTGCAAACGAAGGCTTGTTAACCGATTAAAGGACATTGCTCTGCGCCCTTACATTGTTTGCCCTGGAACCAAGAGCATCGGAATATTATGTGTTGTATTGTCGATCATTAGTAAACTCCTTTAATATCTTATTTTTATAGCGGACTTGTAAATATTCGTCTAGTTAGAAGTAAGCACACTTTTCTAAACGATCATTAGAATACCGTGAATCACTTTTAACATGATCATTTCATGATGAAAATGTAGGTTTTGTTCACTTCGGCATTATTCTAACTACCTATTTAAAATCGAGTATGACCTCATTCATAAAGTACTTTAGTAGGTTTTTTAAATTTATCCTTTTAGGGAATAATAATATACATATGGATTAAGGAAGGGTAATTGATTTTTTTTATTGATTTATTCGAAATAAATTCAAAATGGGAATCAGATTCAAAAACATGCGACAGTTCATTAAAAAATCGATCGATCGATTGTAATCGATTGGGCATCTCTAATCTTTTTCGATACGACATCACGTTTGGCGAAGATGGCGGCGATCAATGTTATTAGTCGCGTAAAATACTTTAAAATGTTCATTTTGGCATGCAGCTAGTCCGTGTTACAAAAGTATTTGCAATTAATATACTAAAATAGACTAATTATCGTGTATGTCCGATATTTTTTGTGCACAGGGCCATTTTGGACAATCTCCTTTGAGCTTTTTAATTTCGTAGCTGCCAGGGCGTTTTTTGTAATCCTATTTCGGATAGACTCGTCATGAAAATATATTTAAAACTAATGTTGTAACCTTGAACTGCAGCACCACCCCTGGCAGACGGTTACGTGATGTGTATTGATTGGCACGCCAGGGGCGCTCCCCTAGGGCAGACAGCCATGTCGACGACCCGGTGAATGAAGCCCTACCCGTGCGAGGCCCTGGCTCAGATCTAGAGTGTCTGGATGCGATACGTAGTTATGGTGACGATTGGGTCCTAGACGTCCCGGTACACTCACGAGCACTAATTGATGATTTACTAATTGAGTGATTTTTGTTCCACTGTATTGAATGAAGTTTATTCTGTTATGAATTCCTATCTGTCTCAATGCTGAAATCGATATTTCACCAGAAAATCGCTTTTGAACTTTGCCAAGTTATTTTACTATCTTTGTGCTCATGACAGTACCACGTTTCGGCGTTTTATTTTATAACTGATAGACAGACGACCGACAGAGACCCCTTTTTATTCATTGGATTACGGAAAAGCTAAGAAAATTTCAAAAACCAGGTTCTCGTAGAATATTAGTAATCCTACTAATTTTATAAATGCGAAAGTTTGTGAGAATGTATAATGTCTGGATATTCGTTACTCTTTTACGCAAAAACTACTGACCGGATTTAAAAGATATTTGAAGATACACACAGTTTTTAACCTGGATTGTTTTTTTGGACATAGGATACTTTTCATCCCGGTAGTAAGATCCCGTGGGACAATTACCGAAAACCACGAAAGCGAAGCCGCGGGCATAAGCTAGTTTAGTAATATTTTTTAACCATCACATCCAGTGATTTGATATCCATGTCTGCCCACCCTCTCGGCATGAATTATAACATTAAAATTTAATATTTC
Organism: Lycophotia porphyrea; assembly: GCA_950005105.1. Classification (NCBI taxonomy): domain Eukaryota; kingdom Metazoa; phylum Arthropoda; class Insecta; order Lepidoptera; family Noctuidae; genus Lycophotia; species Lycophotia porphyrea. The sequence continues at coordinate 2,674,076 of OX465411.1, forward strand.
CGCGTCGTGAACAATTACTTAGCGTCAAGAATACTGGATTTGATTATAAATTCGTAATTTTAGCCCAACTTGAGTACAATTTATGAAATTGGAAACACACATTTATTTGAGTGGTACGTAGATTTATTTCTGCTTTAGCGAGTTAATTGGATATCTTAACATCACGCTTGTAACCCCTAGAGGGATAGGCAGACAGAGGTGTACCTAAAGTACACCTATATTACGCCCGTTATGTTTAAATCCGATGTTATAAAAAGCGGTGAGCCTTTAACATCAACCGGGCATAAATCCAGACTCAGACAAATGTTAATTGATATAATATTTAGTTCAGTGGCGAAGGTTCCATACAACTCGATTCCTACGGGCTTCTCTTTGAAAAATGGCACAGTCAGTATTCTATAGATAAATAATTAATATAATCACATCAAAGATTATGTACTCCGGCTTACCTCTTACAAAAATTGACCCTTCGCTACTGCAACAGTTAACTACTATTTACACCAAATCATGTATGTCGTCATGTATTATAGAAGAACATGAAGGTTTTAAATATATTTATTAAAGTAAGAAGTTAAAAATATTAAAATATTTATGGATGCTATGGTTCTGTCTAGATTAGACAACAAAGGCATTATGATTGATGCGTTAGCTGAAAGTATACGTATTCTTATAGAATACAGTCATGGACTCTTAGCATACATACTATATGTTGACTCTAACATATCTTAGGACATATTTAGTTAGTAGAGACAAAAGGCCTTGATAGAAGTACTAGGCTGTCATACATTTAAGTTTGTGTTCTGTTCACGACACGATCTCTTAGGTATGGGCAGTATCCCCAAAAGTACTAGGCTAGCATGATTCCAAGGTGGTATTTAAATTATAGTATTCATTTTCACAGTAGACTAATTCTTGAAATACATACTTCAGTTTACTAAAGAGCCGACCTACAATTCAAATAGGTTATTAACCCCATAGATAAATTATACACAGTAGTATCTAATCACAATGCTACATTGCTAAAAATCAAGGTCATAAGTAAATGAAAATGTTTAAATAACAATTTAAAAAAACAAGCATTATTCTTAATAGTCATCTTTATTCAAACGCCAGTAAATAAGTTAATAAGTACCGTAATCGTCACAATACCGTGTTTGTTAAAGATATTTCAGTTCCAAAGAGGTTTCAGTTTTCACATCTGAAGGCTTATTTCAGCCTCCTCGCTATAAGGCAGCGTGGCCGAGCGGTCTAAGGCGCTGGTTTTAGGCACCAGTCCGAAAGGGCGTGGGTTCGAATCCCACCGCTGTCAAAAATCCTTTTTGTATTTTTCATAGTTGTTGAAAAATGTTTACGACAAAGTTGACCTAAAATTGTGTAATTTATCAAATGAAAATGGTGTCTGGTGTTTGTGGTAATTTTAAGAATATTATTACTGATAAGAATATTATTTTCTGTAATTTTCAATTAGGTAATTAAATCATTGTTAATATGAGTCAGCTTCTTACAATTCCGTGCAAATTGCAATAATTACTGAACAAAGACACTCTTACATGATGATTTCATAACATCATGTTAATAGTACAATCAGCAACGACAGCAACAGACTGTAGTTTTTGCTTCTACTATGGACACTTGTATGTGTACTCATTACGTACAAGTATGCTTAGATGGTTTGGTTATGTTGAAAGGATGAATTCAACCAAACTAAAGGAGAATGTAAGCATCGTATCAGGTGGCGTCCTGAAGTTCTGCCTACCCCCATGGAAAACGGCGTCAGTTTATTTATGAACTAGCTTTTGTAAGTGGGTTCGCCCGCGTGGATTTCGGTAATTGTCCCTCAAGAGCGAAAATTACCACAAAAATAAATATATCGTACTCAAAAATTGGAACAAATGAAACATGCAAAAAGAAATCGCCGTATAAAATCATACATCACAATTTAAAGGAAATACATTTACAATTCCGGAATTTCTCCTCCTCGGAATTTCCTTCGCAAAACTGTTTTATAGATCTGGCAACCTTAACCCATTCAGTGCCCAGAACCCAGCATATGAGTCGAACAATAATTTGTTTGTTCGCACTATCCGTATCCGTAGCTATGGACTCGCTAGTCGGGTTCTGGGCATGAATGCAAGTCATCTATAGTTCATTATAACGACGACTCGGATTCGGGTTGTGGGCACGCGAACGAAATTCACGAAGTTTTCGCGAAGTACTGGGCAGTGAATGGGTTAAGTATGATGTAGTTTGGGGTGTAGTCGTTTGTATAACATTTGGGGTGCGAATTCACAAGTCACTAGTATCGCAGACTCGCTCGCCAGACTGAAGCCCTAACTGTTGGGCTACCATAATATAAACTTACTTGTACAATAGTATAAGTAAGAGTGAGATTCTTGCCAGCCAGATGCTGATCCAGGGTCCAGGTTTATGGAAACACCAATAACACTAAGCCTGATCGCGACTTAGTAACCGACGCTGCTTTTATCCTTACTAATATTATAAATGCGAGAGTAACTCTACTGGTTCGTTACCTTTCCACGACTAAAGGACTCATCGGATCGTAATGAAGAATTTAGCTAGAAGATAGATTATATCCTGGGGAAGGACATACACACATAGGTACACAATATCACTGCCAGGGCTGCGGAACTGTTCGAAAGAAATACCGCGGCCCTGGAGCACAAAGGGCAAGGAAGGAAAATGGATGGGTTTTAGTCAGTACAAGTCTGGCACTCCCTTCCGCTCTGCCCGGATTGTGAGAAGTCATTTGATGATTTCCCATCCGTAAAAAAAAAGAGGTACACAATATCAAAATGTCCACGCGGACGCGGACGAAGGCGCGGGTAACAGGCCAGCTAGTACATAATATATGGACTAATTACCTTATTCGAGTTCAACAACGTCTTAACAAAAATACTTCTTCACTAAGCGATTCGACTAACGAGAAGCTTGATTCCATTTGAACCCAATTTATCTTTATTCAGAAGACGTCACTAGTTCTGGAATGTATCGATATTAGCCTTCGAAAATCTTCAGATAAAAAAATTTGAGTGTGCGAACTCACACACTCAATTTTATTACCCGAAGATTTTCTATTGCGCACCAAAAAATCAGTAGGACGGGTATAAAATCCGTCATTTAGTTTCAACAAAGCTGTAATCATCGACCAAAAAACATCATGTGTCATTGTAACGTTCTAGGGAAAGCCCACATTAATAAAATAATGTTAACCCCTGAACATAAAAAAATGCAAAAGAACAGTAATGCGATACCGCCAATAATAGCTTAGGCTAGGGTGGGCAGATCAAAAGGTCGAGCGTGCTGTTTCCACGTCAGTAGCCGGGCGAAGGGGCCACCCCATTTGAAACGCTAGCTCGATGGGGTTAGCAAAAATATCATACTTTACGCTGACATTTTGACAAAATAAATATGACCACGGATACAAATACTTACTATATATGTAGTCAGATAGTATTTGAACAATTGACGTGACTAAAAGAGTAATAGACATGAATGTTGATGGATGGAGAGGGAGAGGAAGGCTAATGAAAAGATGGATGGATTGTGTGAAGAATGTTATGAAAGAGAAAGGAGTAAATGATGCCCTGCCGTTTGACACGGGAAAATGGAAGAAGAAAACATGTTGCGCCGATCCCAAATAGAATGGGATAAGGGCATGAAGATGATGATAGTATTTGAACAATTATTTATCGAACGTAAGTAACTATCTGGATCTACTCAGGAGTCAGAAGTATAATAGAAAGCGGGTGGCTCTTTCTAGGGATGACATCTTTCACACAATCCGCCCATCGTTTCTTTGGTCTTACAGCTTCCCCTTGTCTTAAAGCATTCATGTCTGGAACCTGATGTTATGTGCTAAGTAGCCTATAACAACTGCAACGCCACGTAGGTCACGTCGACTTAGTACGTGTTCTACGCTTCAAGGCATTGTGCTCGTCACCCGCAAATGATGTATCATATAACTACGACCACATACTTACACAACTACAGAAGTTTGTGGCCAACTGTTTACGAGCGCCTGCGGGCATTCTTGTTCAATGTTACTAAGAAGATGTCATATCTTTTTCACTAAGACCTAAATGAATATCTATTTAGGTATCGACAGGTGTTCGTAAAAAAAGAGCTTGTGGCTAAATAATAACAGCCGCTCGGGTCGATCTTTGGTCGGTCGGTTAAGCCGTGCTTGCCTAGGTTGGTCTGTGGATGGGTGACCACCCATTACATACCGAGTTTCCTCCGTGCTTCGGAAAGCACGTTAAGCCGTTGGTCCCGGCTGACATTTGTAGATCTTTGACAGTCGTTAGGTAGTCTGTGGCCCAAAAAAGTCTGACAACCAGTCTTACCAAGGGGTATCGTATTACCCAGTACTAACTGGGTTGTGGAGGTCAGATAGGCAGTCGCTCCATGTAAAATACTGGTACTCAGCTGCATCCGGTTAGACTGGAAGCCAACCCCAACATAGTTGGGAAAAGGCTAGGCAGATGATGAGGAGGTGTTCGTAAAAAAGGGTTTATGAGTATGTGAAAAAAGACAGTAAAGCATTACTTGTTGTCCATGGCAACTCCACTAGGTCTCAGGGCTCCTAGCTCTAGCTGTTAGAGAGAGTGAATCTTGAAGCTTTGAGACGGATCTTGGACAAACTTGAAATGCGGACCCAGAATGTGGTGGAGGGTGTCAAAAGTCTTTGAATTGTTGGTTTAAGTCCTTATCATAGAGTGTGGTCAAAATTAAAATATTGCTGCAGCATTTAAAAAGGTGTGCTCTCGAACATGTCGGGTCGGCCATGATACCGTACAGCTGGGCCCCAAAATCGAAAATTTAATGATAATAGAATTCGTTCGAGTAAACTCGCTCGGTTTATCTCGAATTGTTCTGAGCCAACCCTGATACGATTCAGTGAAGGAAGAAGCCGAACGGAGTTTGCCGTTCAACACGAACCGATAAAAGTCCGAATATTCGTAGCAATTGCGTGGGGTCATCTTTGTTGATCGACAAATACACTTCCTACGTGATTTTGCAAACCACATTGAAGAAATCAACTTAACTAAACACGCTTTACTTAAACTCAGAAGCATTTATGGGAAAAAATCAACGCGAATCATATTCAGAAGTAGGTAGATGTTTATGCTCAGATAAACTGACGGAATATTTTTAACTGTTTATTTTTAAAACACATTTATTGACGGAAGTGTCGCCGACGATCCGTCTGTGTGTTTTCTAGCTTTAAAAGTGAAGTTTAAACCATTTCTTCGACTACAGTTTTAGCTTCTAAATAGATAGAAAGATAAAATATAATTTCTTGTCCAAAAAACTACACGGCTCTTTAAGTCCAGTTGGCTTTTTTAATTTAAGGATTACCGTGGTGAATCCCTTCTGGAAAAAAAAACACTAGATAATTTTTAAACATTTCCTTGCAAAAGTTACAAAATGAATATCCAATTAATCTTTTAAACACGAAGCGACTGCAATCGCAATAAGCAAGACTTTCTGATCTAGAATTTGCAGACATTGCAATCAAAACCGGAAAATAAACGAGGTAAAATTAAACGCGTGAATGTTTACAGTTCTTTAAGATAGTTTTATTGTTCTTATCAATTAAACTACTAACACACTTACAACATTTGTTTATATTCTTATCATTTGTGTGAAACCATAAATGCCTTATTTTATGATGAATTAAAATTCTGCAGTCCAGTTTAGGGTTCCGTACCCAAAGGGTAAAACGGTACCCTATTACTAAGACTCCGCTGTCCGTCCGTCTGTCACCAGGCTGTATCTCATGAACTGTGATAGCTGGACAGTTGAAATTTTGACAGATGATTTCTGTTGCCGCTATAACAACAAATATTAAAAAAAAAAACAGAAAAACAGAATACTTTAAAAATCAATTATTAAATTAAAATAAAATAAATATTTAAGGCCCATACGACAGACGTGATTTTTTTGCCGTTTTTGTCTTATGTTGTATAGATAATGGTACATATAACACATTTAAGTATGGCCCTTCGTGCGCGAGCCCGACTCGCATTTGGCCAGTTTTAATATACATCAACATCTGCCTAACCGTTTAAAATGAGTAAATGATGCAGTGACGTCTGGCAGAATGGGAACAAGGCAGGAAAATGATAATCTGCCTAACTGTTTCCCAACTATATTGAGATTAGCCTTCAGTCTAAGCGGTTGCAGCTATTACCAAAATTTTACATGGAACGCCTGCTTATTCTGTATAATATCTCCACATGCCAGTTAATGAGTATACCCCTTCGTAAATCTTGTTGTTAGACTTTAGCGTTTCAAAAACAAACTTCTGAGTACTATAGAAGTGAAAACTTCTTTAGCATTGTTGTGATTTTTTGAAGGTTTCACTTGTACCACGTGTGTAGTGCACACTTTTTTTTTTTAAGTGTTATGTGCTCGAAAGGATGAATGAGGAAAATGTCGTGAGGAAACCTCAATATAAATGCCAGTGTCTATAAGTGTATGGGAAGACCAGAGGAACGATGGATGGACTGTGTGGAAGATGATACGCCTAGATAGGCGGTGACTATTGGCATGAGATCATTACATATTGTAAGAAAATCCTCCGCCGCGTCTGTCTGTTCGCGATAAACTCAAAAACTAGTGCACCGATTTTCATGTTGTTTTCACCAATGGGTGGTTCTCGAGGAAGGCTTTAGTATATAATTTGTCAAGTTTTTGTATACATTGGCTAAAATACATTTGTTGGAGGTGTCGGAAAAAAATAAGCCGTCTGGTAGCTTACAACGAAAATGATTACTTTTGGTCGCGATAACCGACATCCACGCGGGCGAAGCCGCGGGCATCAGCTATTGACGACTAAAGGCAAGTATGGAAGAAGAAGACATGTTACACCCACCAAATAAATTGAAGATGGCATTTCCAAATAAAAACAAACATCTTCAAGGTCCGTATTCCTCGTAATCGCTCGCAATATTTTACGATATCGTGACTGATAAACTCCAGTCACGGCGACGTGTGATAAAGGGTCATTGCCACCAACTCTTCGTACTAGGAAGTGATAACGGAAGGAGCATACAAACATATAATAATGGGTGCTTTGTAGACCGTTTGCGACTGTAAGTAGGGTTAGCAGAACAATTGGTTGAGCAACGGGCAAGAGATATTTCTTCTCAGAGGGCGTCAGGGGCGTGTCCTGACGCCGTCTGAGAAGAAATATCTCTTGCCCGTTGCTCAACCAATTGTTCTAACAGTTTGACATTGTAGGTTGATTATCTTGTATGTTGAATTATCTTCTAACACTGTTATCTAACGATACATAGTTTGTCGGTAGTAGAGGTGCCTCTTGTACCCAGCACCTAAAGTCGGGCTCACATAACATTCAAAAGACGCTTATAAGCAATGCCGAATCGGCATCACCTCACCTTATTTTTACTAGCTGATCCCGATCCTTGGTGTTGCTGTTCAGGTATGGGAGTTTCATAAAAGGAATGCCGAACGGATTCTACGCATGCTTATAACTAACAGTTGACCTTTAGTACCACACGAGCAACTGCTGAGCTCGGTGCAGTTGGAAACTCGACGGAAGCTTTCCGAGCCTACACTTCCGACAGCCGATACCGGGTGCGGGCGATGCCGCCTCCCGGCTCTAGGTTGTTATAAAGGGGTTCATTATAATACCCTCCACGAGAGCCTATGACACCCGTGACGCTGTATTTACTAGTAATCGGGGTGGGGTCAGATGGTAGGCATGTGAATCATATCTTAACTTTCGACTATTATTAAGACACTTTATGAGTATGGATGAATGTTTGTTACACTTTCACGCATCAACTACTTAAAAGATTCGGATGATGATAGATAATAATCGATATGAATACATAGGATACTTTTCATACAGGTAGTATAAAAAGATCTCCTTGGACAATTACCGAACACCACGCAGGCGAGACCGCGGGCATAAGCTAGTATTTAATAAAAAGTTTATGGACGTCTGTCTGCAACTGGCAAGACTGGAAGCCAATCCCCTAATTAGGAATAAGCTATTAGGAGACTTAGTGTGACTGTCTAAGGTCTAGGTCACATTGTCTCCTGGGTACATTAAAACACAGCAGAGCGGCAACCACGTAAATGGACGCCTCACATTAGGAATAGTTAATGTAGAAAGCCAGCTAGTAATCGGTGTCAAAGCGCCACTTGACCTTTCTAAGTTTGGGTTTAAATGTTCTCTTGGGACCTCGCCACGAAGGTTGATTGATCCCTTGGGGAAATGTGGGTGTAAGGCAGAATTTAATGTGTAATGCCACTCTCGTTTTGTGAACTACGAAAAAGCAGTGAGATGTGTTGCTGGCGACTCTTCATCGCAGCTAATACACTAGGAAGTGATGCAGAATTGGAAGTATCTGTGTAGAATGCGATTCGAGGTCTGTCTATTAGTAACTATTTGTGTTTCGTACGTTTGGTTTGTTTGTGTTTTAAGCTATTGACCGCCATAGCCACACATACGCCATGGCCAGAGCATACATGACAAGCAAGCGCGTGCCCTGTACGCCAAACGACACAAATATGTGACAAAATGGTAGGTGAAATTGTGAGATGGCGTGGAGGGCACGCGCGTGCGTTTATGCTCTGGCGGTTTGCGAGGGAGTGGGCTGAAATCCACCACGCGTCCCAGTGCAGTTTAGTGGACATCCAATGTCTTCTAATTTTTAGGAGCAATTATTCAAAGCCAGTTTCCTCACGATGTTTTCCGTCACTGCTCTGTCCTAACAAATCTTTGGATTTATTCTACGTAGCGTATGGAGGTAACGCCCAAATAGCCGCATAATTACACTCACATTAGTATTATCAACACTTACATTTTAATTACCAGTAAAAGTAATTATCGTTACGGCTCGTTAATAAACTGCTTGTTTGTGTTTAATTGTTTACAATGATAGTAAACTATTCATTTACATGATCCATCCATTAGCCTAGCCTTTTCCCAACTATGTTGAGGTCGGCGTCCAGTCTCACCAGATGCCGCTGAATACCAGTATTTTACATGGAGCGACTGCCTATCTGACCACCACAATTCAGTTAGTATTGGGTAATACGATACACTTTGGTAAAACTGTCTTTCAGACTTTCAGGCCACTGACTACCTGTAACGAATGTCAAAGATCTGCAAATGACAGCCGGTACTAACGGCTTTTAACGTTCTTTCCGAGAGGCACGGAGGAAACTCGGTATTTAATGGGTGGTCATCCATCCACGGATCAACCTAGGCAAGCGCTGCTTAACCTGAAGATTGTCCCGAGCATCTATTATTATTTAGCCACGAGCTTAATTTACATGATCATGCCATGTTATTTTCTTATTAGGGACCACACAAAAGCGAAAAATATGTCAATCGCTTCGATTCGATTTGAACGCCAAGTGGAACTATTCGCTTTTATTGAATGGAGCTTACCTTTTTGTTACTTTTCCGTGTATTCTCATTCATTCCATCGATTATTTTTTCCCACCGGGACAGTGAATCAGCGGGACGATCGGGAAAAAAAATAAAGAATTCCCGTTAGTCTCACCACGTGGACGAAGTCGAAGCGACGGAGTATTCTCATTTGAGCACCGATTTATAGAGCACCAATGCTTAGAGCCAAAGATAGGTATTCCCTTTACTCAAAAGGGGAAATCTTTGGTGTTCTTGTCGGTGCTCAAATGGGAATACTCCGAGGGGATGAACGAGATTACAATAAACAAATAACGGGAGAACAAGGCATTTTGATATGGCTGAGATTATCTTATTTAGTATGTAAACACTTTCACTGATTAGATGTAATCTTAGTTTGACTAATTAACTGTTACTCTGTTATGCAACAGTTTTAAACTATGACAGTGGAGATGAATTATGAGAAAAACTTAGCTCCAATGTGTTGTATGAATATTCATATTTTTCCCATTGTATGAATAGCTTAAATAAAAGTAAGATTGTGCACAGTTTATGAGAAAATAAAACAACATAATGGCACAGAATATTGTTTCCTAAGAATTATTTGGCGTTGGTAAAAAAATGTCTGGAAGATCTTATTCAAAATAAAAAGTAACTAATGAAATGATTTTTAAGTAAGCTGAGAATTAGCACTTTTTGAACATCTGAATTATATCAGACTAGTTTATGCCTGCGGTTTCGCCCATGTGGAGTTCAGTAATTATTGTATCACGGGATCATACTACTGGGAGAAAAAGTGTCTTCCTGTGTTAATCCAGGTTATAAACTGTCCATGTGCCGAATTTCATTCAAATCCGTTCAGTGATTTTTGCGTGAAAGAGTAACAAACATCCATACATAACATACATACATCCATCCTTACACACTTTCACATTTATACTAGTAAGTAGGCAGCTTCTTCTCAAATCAATGGCTCTAATTTTGTTCAACCACTACGCAGCAACCTGAACAGCTCTATTTTTTGCCTCAATCAACTACTATAGGTTGTTGTAGTTGGAGAAGTAGCATTTGTATCTTGCATTGTATAGACAACATAATTATAATAACATACATACATGTAGACACTGTTAACATAATGAGTAGAAGGATAATAAATCATAACACAATAGTTTAATCAAAACATAGCAATGTTTACATCAATCATTGCAGTGTAGTAACATTACTAACAGATTATATAAATTAACTTCAGCTTTATAGGGCTAAAGACCTGGCGTGGCTGCCAAATCCAGCCACTTCTTTTTAGGGTTCCGTACTCATGAAATTGGTAAAAAAAACTGGTAATATGGGTGTACTTTTGGGGCTTATGTTAAGTAAAGTAAAATAACAAGTACTTTGTCACATTAATATATATCTGATTTGTAACTGAGTTGCAGTTTCTTCACTGCATTTTAAAGGACATTTAAATGACAGACATACACATACATGGCTAACTGAAAACATTATTAATTTAATAAGCATACATAATTGGTTGTAAAGTATAAAAGGAAGGACATCATTACATACTTTTTTGCTTTAAATATTTTCTTAAGGAACCGAGAAAAATCTTTGTGTGATTAAAACCAGTTGCAACTTCTTTGAAAAGGTTGTGAAACATGATGGAAGATATTTTCAACTTAGGGCATAAAATGAGCAAATGATAAATTACTTGCTTGTTTCCACGGCTTTACACATCAGAAATTATCCAACGGGAGTATTCTATCAGGATGAAGAGACCTAGGTTAGGATGTTTTATACCAGTAGTATGTTCCCAAGAGGTGATTTCTAACATCTATGCACTTATAGAAATGGACAAAAGCTAGTATTTACATGAGGTAGAGACATTCATAGAGTTCTGTTGAGTATTTTTATCAAGGATTTGAGTTATAACATAAAAAGTGTGGATACTTTAATATTGTTTTTCTTTTTGAGTTGAAATGTTGATTTCGAGCCACAAGATATTAGTGATGCTTAGTTTGTGGCTCATCAATTATATGACACTACTGTTTTGTTTTTTATTGTTTAATAAACTTATTTTGATTTAATTTGATTTTGATTAATGTCTTAGGTGATATATTAAAAAAAGGCTATTCTTCTTCTCAATGTGTCGATGGCAATCTATATTGTGTCGGCCCATAACTGAGCTACTAGTTTGGCGCTTTTGGAATAATTATGAATTTTTGAATAATTGAAAACCTAATCATAGCAGGTGTCCACTCAAATTATGCCTGTTTTATTTATACGAGTTCTAGCGATGATAGCATTGCAAATAATCTGCTGAACACGCTAAATCGCCAATTTACATACAGAAATAAACTCATCTTCACAGATCAAAGACAAAACATCGTTTCAGTTAAAAATAACCCGTAAAATAAGACGATGTAAATGCATTTGCGGCCACTGAATCGTGTTAATTGACGGTAATTGAAGGAGAATGGCAACAAAATTGGCTCCCACATAAATAAACAAAAAAACATTTCTACTGCACGAGTGCGGCTCGAGTGAGTCACTTGGCATATTGCAGAGAGATGTAAGCTCCCACAAGAGTATAACAAGCCGTTGAACGTAAACATTGAGCTCACAAACTTACTTGTATCCTCCGCTAGCAAGGTAGACGAGACACCGCCAAAATCCTTCAAAAAGATACGCTTTCACACTCACAAATCTTAGGAAACACAACTCGAATAAAGTAATCACACATTACACCCACGATTACAACCTTTCACGTCCATTTTGTGCGATAATTTTAATTAATTATTTACATTTGTAATCACATGTTAGAAAACACAAGATTAACACAAGTATATTCTTGTTTCTGAGATAAAAGCAAACGGGCACTGTGCATCACTCGCGACGTTAATCAACGAGAAAAAAATATTTTTTCTATTGATACAGCGAACAGAACAATAATAACGAGAGTATTACAAAATGCAGCGGGCAAAGTGGCGAATACCAAACGCGAAGGGCGAAAAGCTTAGAAAAGTTGAATGAAATGAAACAGGGGTTGCCAGATTCTGGAGAGTATTTCTACTATTTGAAGAGGCCTTCAATAGTAGCTTTTCTCAATCACAGAATTTGCAATAATCATGCTTGTTTGATTTATCATCATGAATTTGGAAACGCAGTTTAATCGCTGCGGTACTTGTTTATCGCACGGACTATTCCTGCAAAATGGACTCTACCTGTAATTCAAATTGCGAATGAGTAGGCAACTTTGCACGGAATACCGGAGCTGCAGTTTTTTCCAAAATGACTCTCATGCTTGTTATTCAAACCTCTTTCATATAAATATGATGAATTTCTTTATCTTTAATATGAACGATTTATTTGCATATTTGTACTGTGTTTGTTTAAAACGTGAAACAAAACTTTTACAGAAATAAAATCTATTACCACAAAAGACATTTCAAACTTCTTTTGATTACTTTGTATTTCAAACAAAATAAGTTCACATCAAATCTAATACTTGAAACGAGCAGTTCTTGATATATAATCTGAATCTCAGAAACAGCTCCAACGATTTTCATAAAATTTTGTATACTGGGGTTTCGGGGGCGATAAATCGATCTAACTAGATTTCATTTAAAAAAAACGCCGTTTTACTCGTGTTACCGAGCAAAGGTCGGTCATCCAGGTACTTTCAACATTTTACATAGTTTGTACTAATTAGGTAGAAATAATTTAAAATGGCAATAAAAATGGCGCCGCTGTAGCAAAACAAAAACTTCAAAAAAGAAAGCTTTGTGAGTTCCGTTTCAGGCAGGTCACTTAACCAATATTTTTCCAGTAACAGTGAATTATGTTTTACTCTTGCTGAATTAACTTTAAATAAAACTAAAACCAAACCAAAGCTCTCGACAACCACCCTTGAAAGCTATCGAATGCAGTCGCTGTGGTCATAACCGGCCAGATGTCATCATCATCTTAACCGGTCATTAACAATCCCTGCGAATAACAAAAATTACTGAACATTGACACAATGTTTTGAGTTACATATTTATCTAAGTAAATTTTCGATGTTGTTTCTTGATAATATGAAACTAACTAAGTAACTTTTAAATTATGTAACGAAATCCGTAAAATAAAGCTCACATCTATCAGTATAAATAATGGAAATATTTTCTGTATAATTCAGAAAAACACTGTCCTATATTATTTATAGTCAAGTCCTTGTGTAGACACAGGACTTAGTTCCTTTACTCTTATAGTCGAATGGGATGGCAATCCGTCATGGCCGGAGAGAAATCAGGCACTGGACTGATACTGAAAAATTCCTTATCGAAAACTATGAACACTGCCTGACCCAGGACCCTACGCTCAGCACAAAGTTCTTGGAGGGGAAATTAAAATATCAAGCATTAGAAAACCATCCAAATAATGAAAAACCAAAATTAAATGCTCACATTACGACTTTATTGCGAAACTTATGCTTAAATTAACGTATGTACACGCACTTCATAATCCAAAAAATAAACAACATCCAACGAATGAGGTTATGAAAATTATCTTGTCGAAACTGTGGCCTCTTTTCGCGCTGCATCTTGCAATAATTGAGTATCGACCTCGTCTGCCGGCAGCTGCACGTAGCGGACCACGGAACCACGGATAAAGCAGTTTTTCACCGATAACATGTGAGGATATTTATCCGCATCAATGACGCTTATTTCAGACAACTTTATATTCAAATATTGGTCAACAGAATGCAACGTGCCGCATATACTAAGGTCGTTCTTCAGTTCAACAACGACATCTTTCCCCACAAGCGATTTAAAGAAAGAATAGAATAACATTTTTGTTTATTTTGGTAAGAAAACTTTCCAACCGCCTCGGCTTGGCTTAGAAAATAAATGTCAAATTGACAAACTTCATTTCAAGTCAATATCGATATGTCACAGTCAAAAGTTATTCTTTTGATTAACAGATTAAACAAAATGTTTATGGTTTGGTGTTTTATGGTTGGTTATTGAAACATTGAAACATGTAAATGCAATAGCTCCATAAAAAAGTTCTCTGCACCTCCTAGGTTTCCATATTTTTCTCCGACTGAAAGGGAGAGTTATAAAAGAGTTTTTCATAATTAATTGGAGAACTTTTTTTCAAATATTCCCAAATTAATTTACATTCGACACTTCAGATAAGTAATTCACACAGCCAAATCCATCTTGAGGATAAGAATATTCATTGCTAGAGCTTGCATAGCATAATTAAACTGGGTTTAAAAAGAGCACATCCTTGTGTTCATTTTAAACTCAGTTCAATTATGCTAAAAAGATTTTGCTTAGAAAAAAAGTTTAGAACTGTGACGACCCGAATGAAGAAGCTATTGCTGAAATAGTATAAAATTGTATATTTCTTTAATAAATAAACTTTTGCCATTTGTGGGGTATTTTTGTGATGATTGGATGTGTTTTTTTTTCAAAACCTCAATTTTAGGGGGATTTCAGGGAAGGTTTGAGGAGAATGCGATTATGCGAGACGGTCACAGAGTATGGAGACGGTAGTCTGGCAACACTGTCGCTGGCCATTGGCGTCAGTTGTGTTTCGTAGTTTAATAAACAATTTCGTTTTATAATTTGTCATTGCATAGCAAATCCAGTGTTTATTTTAATCTATTATCGTTCTTTTAATATAAGAATAACTGTAGAAACAGAATAATTTTACTAAGTTCCAGAGACATAACCTCTAAATACAAAATTTAAAAAATGACGACCACCGAGGAAAATGCTGAGAATATTGTAAGTTCACTGTGTTCTCTAAAATCCAAAATCGTCATCTCTTACCTTTATCCAACTACATTTGGGGTTGGCGCAGCATGTCTTCTTCATCCATACTTCTAAAATCTAGGATAGAACCTGTTCAGTTAATAAAAACTAAATATGAACAATACGCGTTACAATTTGCGCCGGTAAAGGCTCGCGAAATGATTCTAATTACATTGTTTTGTTTTTTGTTGTTTATTTTGCCTAGAAAGTCGAATTGGTCAGTTCAGAGAAACCTTTCCAGCGTCTTTTTCTGATACCTTTGCTTTTACATCCTGTGTATGTAATAAATTTTCCTTTCTAGGACTGGGGAAATGAGCGTTTGAGCCGAGCTCAACGGGCAGTAGAAGCAAACACTTACGATGTAGACTCCTGGTCCCTCCTCATCCGTGAGGCTCAAACAAGGCCCATCAGTGAAGTACGGCCGATGTATGAGAAGCTGATCAATGCCTTCCCAACAACGGGCCGGTACTGGAAGATCTATATTGAACAGGAGGTATGTTTATCTTTTTGGGTTAGAATGTTCCCATTTATGTATAATCCTAATTTATATAATATTATATCTGCGAAAGTAAGTTTGTTTCCTACCTTTTCACATACAAACCATTGAACCGATCATTCCGAAATTCTGCATATATGTTGTCAGGTGTACAGAAACAAACATAGGTCATAGGGTACCTTTCACCCCGAAAAAACGACAAATAACGTTCATATGGTAACAGATGGCACTACGTGTCTTTTGAATCATCATTGAATTACAAGCGGAGTCATAACCCAAATTGATTATCAAATTCTAAATTAACACGAGTGAAGCCGTGGTCAAAAGCAAGTCATATCATATTTCTACAAATAAATGAATTTGAAACTAAAACATACCCTATGACGGTGATTAGTAAAAAAACTTATTTTTGTCATTCTGTAAACTTTATAACAACTGACAGCTTAGTGAAACAATTAACACTGAAAATATGATACCTATGTCATAACACTATCATTTAAGTAAGAAGACTTCTATGATTTTGTGGTATCCCTATGTGTTTCACAAAATCAATGGAGGACAAATGTATACAACAGCTTGAGAATACTCAAGCTGTTGTATACATTTGCAGGAACCATACATCAAACCACCACCAACCATCATCGGTAACCGGACGGTCTACCATCGGTAAGACTGGCTGTTAGACTTATGGGCTTCTGAAGTATCATCATAGCCAGGATGTGACTATAATTTTATATTTTTTTAGGAAATATTTAATTCTCCATTTAAAGTATCACATCATAATTTGCCTGGCCGTTTTCCAACTATGTTTTTTTTTTGTCTTTGCTGCTCCGTGGAGTTAGGCACGTCTTTGGTCTTCAATCTTTTATGTTGAAGGCCTTGATCTCCACTGAGTTTGAGCTGCAGAGAAGCATTTATTCTGTTTATTGAAAATGGGATTGCGTTCAGAGGTGGATATTGAAAATAGAACGCAAAATTAAGTTCTTTTGTCTCTTGGTGGTTTTTGTCTTTGTCTTGTCAAATAACTTCGTGTGTCGCTCTGAGATTTTTACATTAATAAAACTAATATTCTTTAAGATCATTCTTTCTTTGCTCAAAATCCTACAAAACTTATTTTCATGGTTTGAGAGTCTTGTCTGGTATCTGCACCTAGATAAAAAGAAAAGTGTATATGAAACTTTTATTAATATTTAATTTATCATCAATTACAGATGAAGGCGAGAAATTTCGAGAAAGTGGAAAAGGTTAGTACCGTATCAGCGTAAGTCTTTCATAAATATACGTGATATCTGTGATAATAGAAAAAAAAATGCCTAAAGCGTTATGTGCGCCTCTGTACATTTGTGTGCTTAAAGTATTAAATAATAAATAAAAGAATTTTAAAGGGCACGTGACCAGTGTGTTCATTAATGGACATAAAAAAGTGATTTAGTAAGTAAGTTAGCTAATAATTTGAAATAAAACGGAAGAATTAAATTGTATCTTTTTTTTCGGTTAGGGCTATGTGTTCAGACATGTCGGAGGCGAGTTTTTGATGCAAATGTACTTTCTTAGAATAATTTGGAAGCTATACAGACCTGCCTAGTTAGTGGTCGCAAGAACGAATGCTGAGCATGAGGTCCTGGGTTCGATCCCCAGGTCGGGCAAGTGTTATTGGGTTTTTCTATCAGGAATTTGTCAGTAGTAGCCACAGAGTCTGGTGTTGTGCCTGGTTGATGGAAATAGGCTCGCCACCTATTACATGGGATTTAAACGTAACTGGCGTAATGTGGGTATACTATTAGGAACCCTTCGGGGAACACAGGCGTGAAGTTGTAAATTGGAGGTAGTTAAGCAGAAAGGACTCAATCCACATTAAGTCACATATGGATTGAGTCCTTTCTGTTTAACTACGTCCAATTGATCTATCTTGTTTAGGTATCGATTTTTGGATCACATTTGTGGGGTCTCGCTAACTTAATTTGAACTCTTATAAGTATTGGCGTTTTACCAGTTATGTTTAAGTCCCTTAAAATAATCGGTGTACCTATTGTAACTATTATTTTTAATAATCTACTACTGCCTCACAATGCCTTCAATAAGGACTTTATAAAAACTTGACAGGACTAAATTAAACCTTTGCAACAAAAGCTCGCTTTTGAAATGTAATAAACCCTATTTCGTGAATTCCTTACTAAAGTAATAAACAATATTTTCTATCGGCGGCACACTGAAGTTTTAGAAACATTTCGTCTTTGTATAGCGCCGTCTCTTTCACTCATATACCTATCTATCTCTTTCTAAAACCCGATGTGCCATAGATACCCAGGTTCTTACTACTTTAGATTTTTCTGTTTGGTGTAACGGGTCCGTTTACACCAAACAGAAAAATCTTCGCGCACTTTTTTGATGTCACTGAATGAGCGACTGTATCATAATAATTGTCTTTAAGGTGGTTGCGTCAGGGTAGCCCGCGAAATTCAAATTTTCTTACGTTTTTTTGCAATTTGTTGGTCAGTGTCAGGTTGTATGTTCATGAAAAATGAGTCGCGCCAGTAACGCGTATGTAGTTACAGAATTACAATCGTGAAAATCATCAATATAACCCTGTAAGTCCATTTAATCCTATTGAATGACTTTTTCATGAAATATTCATTGAATAGGATTACATGAACTTAGAGGGTGGTATTGCAACCACCTTAATGATACATTTCCCCTAAGGGATCGCACACTCCGGGCTGTCTGGCCCTCCAGTATTCGACAGAGTTCATGCCCCGACGTACAGTCAAGGAAACCAATTGTTTAGCAAATTGAATAGCATCTTAAACGATTACCACATATTCAGTACATCATTCTGAGCCCCCATTCATAGAAATTTTTCATCGGTTATTGAAAAAAAATTAGCTGTTCCATACATTTTAACCGTGTAGGTACTTAGAAAACAGCTGATGTTTTTTTCTATGTGGGGTGTCTCAGAATGATGTACTTAATAGGTTTTCATGTCGGTGTCCCTTTTAAACCGTACTTATCACAAGTCCACAACTGTTATTTTTTATCTGTCGTGAGGAATGGTTATAAATCGATAAACTGGCGTAGTGTGCCAATCTGCACAACAATGTATTTCCCTGAATGGACGAACGGGTGACCCGCAGTCCGACCTCTGAAGGTTTAGTCAAACCAATACGTAGGTACCGTAAAACGGCGTGAACAGAAACGCAGGGGTGAGACAACACTTTGAACGGGATTTTAACGATTAAATATGGTATGTTGACAAACAGGTCTCTAAATAATTGGGTCTAATTAAGAGGGAACAGGGCCTGCGATTCTCCATACAAATGCATTTCCCTTTTTTCCTCCTGAATAATGTCTACCTAGAGCAATATTTTTTTTTTCAGCAACTAATAAGTATAGAAAATGTGATCCTCCGAAAATTACAAAACATGCCCCACATTTCTACGGCCGTTTTTTTTTTAAACGTTGCCCCACACTTGAAATTTTGTCTATACAAACATTTAAACTCACATACACAAACAGCCAAACCCGGAACAACTACCTGTAGGTCATACAAATATTTGTTCCGTGCGGGGATCGAACCCGCGACACGCAGCGCACCAACCAATCGCTCAGCCACTGCGCCAACCGTGCCGTCAAATTGCGATACACGAGTGCCGATGAGACTACCAGACAAATCCGAAAAGTTTTTAACATATTCATCCGTCACACTCTTGGCAGAGTGGTCGTGGTCTTCACATCAGGGACATTGATGACATACACCTTAAAATTTTAGTGTCAAAACTAATTGGATCGTCTAAGGAGAAAAAGGGGAAGAATACGAAACGTCGATCTCGTCAACATTTTATGATATAATCGGTCTGAGTTAGCAATAGTTTCTTCAAATACCTACCTCGCAGGCCCTGTTCCCTCTTAAGTATACAACGTTAAATGCACAAAACCTGAAAATAGTTTCACAGAATAACGAGCAGAATCAATTGAACCACTTTTTAATATAGGTCACATTTTTCAAAATATCTTCATTTAAAATATTGCCCTGTCCATTTATTAATAGGACGTAGCGGCCCAGTGATATACCTACCTACCGACTCTTCCCTCAGACAGAGCGTCGTCGCAGACGCAAGAAACTATCAGAATTGCCAGTAAAACTAAAACAACATATTATTATAGAACCTTTAATTTTTATTTTTGTCTCAGAATTAGGTCAATTCAATTAAGAATCATTTGGAGTGTCTGAGGCGCATTAACGTTACACGTTGTATAAAATAAAGTACTTGTTGGAAACATATCATATGAGTTCAGCGTTAAAATCCCTTTCAAAGATTTGTTTTTGAATTCACCCCGTTTAACCAGCTACCTAATATTACAGACAGGCTACGGACAACAGATCCTTCAGAACATTATCTGCGGGTGTCCGGAGTCGCGTCCGCTATTGCCGTACTGGTTTGGCTGAACCAGGAGTAGGTCAGATTATGAGTCTCTTCGTAATTATCGTTTCGGCCCAAGTTTATCGAACTACTTAATACTCAATTTCAATTATGTACGCATGTTTTTAAAAACGTGTATTTAAGTTATTTTGACATGAACCTAATTATTCATGTTACACTTTATCAAGTAAGTTCTTGCGCGTAACTTAGTAAAAATATCGGTAAAAGTAAGTATGTTTTAAACTCTTCTAAATCTTTCAACCACTATGAATCCACTGCTGAATGTAGGGGCTTCCCTAAGTGGTGAAACTGGTAATCAGGCAACACTTAACAATATATCTTCACAAAATTTAGACCTCTGCAGGTTGGTTTTCTGCTGTAATCGTCTTCTTAGCGTGTCAATGGCAATCTAAATTGTGTCGGGCCAGAACTGAGCTACTAGTTTGGCGCTGTCAGTAGCATCCATCAGTTCCTGTAGTGAACAACCAACAGGACACGATATTAAGTGCACGTTTGTGGAACAGCACCACATTTATACTCCAGGGCAGAGTCATTAATAAATCGTGACCTAAGCAGGTTTAAAATCAACATTTGCAAACCTTACTGTTGTAGTTATTTCATTCCCGAACAAGTTAATCATTGCAGTTCAAACCTTATTTCAATGACATAAAAGTAACATATCATATCAAGTCTATAGTTATGTATGAAATAGTATGTAATGGACGCTTGTTCACGACCGCCATTTCGCCCTCGTCAAGGCCCGTCCGTCGAGACATCCCGATCCATACCCCCCTTGCTCCTACGTTTGAGCCTGTAGCTTTAAATTCCCTCATTAATAATATTGTTCAGATCCAGCCTATTCTTAGCTGTCCTCCCCTAGCGACGGCTCCTACCCCACAGCGGGTCCCCTTAAAGTCTAGTCGCTTTGTCCTTAAGTTTTTATGCCCTTGGCTGGAGGCCTTACTCCAGACACCCACAGGATAGTCCGGTTTAGCAACCGACAACCTCCTAGTTTGACCTGCAAATTGCTATTAAAAACAAACAAACTGGTTCACGACGCCATCTTTGCGCCATGACAGTCTATAAGCGTTTGTTGACGAGGCCATCAAAATCTTTCCTTCCGACCGGAAGGGCACCGTCTTGTTTAATCAGTGGGCCTGGAATTATTACATATTTCGGTATTTTTTAAGGAGTAGGTTTGAACCTATGTTAAACCAACCCTACTATCTTGAAATGTATTGAAATCACAATCAACTTTACATTCAGCAGTGGTTTAAAAACTTAAAGGATAACAATGACATGATAACATTTTGGCCGGGCAGTTGTTCCAGAGGTGCCTGATGAAGATCCTCAATATAGAATTGTGGAGGCTGTACCTCAACTATGTCAAGGAGACCAAGTGTATGCTACCGACTTATAAGTACGTACCTGCAGTTTTATAATATGATTCTCTAGTATCCAAACTACCCAGGTTTAGTGTCATAAATCGATTAGTAGGACAATCATAACATCTCGCCTGTAATCCGACCGAGGCATACCTAATACTAAACGCAAATTTCGCCAGTTATGTTTAAGCCCCATTTACTAGGGGGCAAGCATATTGCCTTCAACCGGGCACAAATCCAGACTCCGTGGCTGATCCTGAGAAATTTCCGATGGGAGAACCCATAACACTACCCGACCTGGGAATCGAACCCAGGACCTCATGCTCAGTAGTCACGCTTGCGACCACTAGACCAACGAGGCAGTCGTAGGACAAAGAGGACATAAAAGAAGTATGTTAAAAATATTCCACTTTGTTCCATATGTGGGACAACTTACGGAATAATTAGATCGATCTCGAGGCCGTAACGTTGCTCCACTGGCACAAACTTCACATAAAAACATGTAAAAGATTTCAATGAGAAGAGAGAGAGTGAGAAATAGTGTCTACAATAAGTGTCAGTCAATTGTGAAGGTAGATCTGGGGGTCTAAAACGATCGCTTTAGCAGAATCATAATAGGATAATAATATGAATAATTTTATAATTCGTAAAATGGTCACAAAATTACATTTTATAATATTAGCTGGGTCTGTGACCATTTTAAGATAATGTGATTCATATTATTATCTTATTATGATTTTGCAATAGCGGCCATTTTAGACCCTCCAACCAATATATACAGGTATAATTTTCAACGACCAGCTAAATTTATAAATTAAGTTTTTTATAATGAATCGTTTTTGAGTGTTAAATATTCTAATTAGTTGCCTTAAATGGTAACAGTGCCTCAATATTGATTGTTGTTCACCTATAGCACTGCGTAGCATGTAAGGTATAATTAAGTATATTTTAAGTTACTTTGTCGCATTAGATTTATTATCTGTAATGGCAAAGCCAACATGTGTGATAAATAAATATAAATATTTTTCAGAGAAAAAATGGCTCAAGCTTACGATTTCGCCCTCGACAAAATAGGCCTGGACATACACGCGTACCCGATATGGAACGATTACATTACCTTTTTGAAGAGCGTTGAAGCTGTGGGATCTTATGCAGAAAATCAGAAGATTTCTGCTGTACGGAAGGTAAGTAGTATAACCTCTTTATGTAAATTTAGCCATTTTATTACCTATATAAGGTCCCATTAAAATAGATGGACAAATTTTATCACAGTTTTTAGTACGTCTAACCAAAGATATCCAAGCAAAAATAACACTGATTAAAGTAATTTTATTTTGACATACAATAATTAATTGACGGCATTTTTAGTGTATTTTCGTTAGCTGATTTTATTTTCTTGTAAGTATCTAATGCGTTTTTCTTTTTTTTTTTAAAGTGAAACTTTTATTACATCGTCTCAAACTTTTTCGTCTGTGTGTTGCATGTCGCGTGATGGTCGGCCGCGGAGTAGGGATAAAGTGAAAGGCGCTCGTCAGAGCAGCCAGGGCCAATATGGCGGCGCCTATAGTTCGCAACAGCTGACCGTGTAGTGTATAGACTATTACTCATTTATGCCACTGCTCCACGCTATTTTCTTTGTTTTGATTTTTTTTCGATTTTAATACCCTTAATGGAATATTATTCCAAAATTTTTTAGTTAAATGTCTATACGGGGTGTAAACAGACTCTTCACGAAGCCGTTAACCAAGCATTATGTACAGACGCCAGCAGGTCAAGCTACCCGAAACTGTCAGATTTTCCCAATCAACCTTCGACCTAAAGCTTTGACATTAAAGTCGAAAATCTGTTAAAGAAATCTGACAGATTGTAGTAGCTTGATGTGCTGGCGTCTGTACATCAAATTAAGTAACTTTACGCAAAAATTATTGTTGGGCAACGACTTTTTTTTTTGGGGTGGAAAATCACGTTTTACGGTAGGACTCAATGTAACGAATTCAAAACATTGTGCTGATGGATGGATTGAATAGTACGGGGGTCGTGAAAGTGTCTTAAGTAAAAAAAATACATTAAAATCATATATTAAAAAAAAAACTTGTGAAAAAGTTGGCACTTTGACCCCCAATATCTCCGTAACTAGAAGGTTCCCAGGTATGGTCTAGAACAAAAAAATGATCGCAATGATGGGGAGAACAAGTGCCTTTCGGCTTCGTTAAGAGTCTGTTTACACCCTTTAGTGTGAAATAAAGTTTCACTTTTACCGTGGTTTCATAAAACCACACAATCCTTTTAGTTTTTACCATTGTCTTTGTTTTGGTGGTCTGAATGATTTCTAAAAGTTTATCCATCTATTTTAATGGGACCGTATTATATTAAAAAAATACACCCCGCCACGTCTTCTGCCTGCCTGCATGATCGCGATAAACTCAAAACTCCCGCCCGGAAAACTACTGCACGGATTTTCGTACGATTTTCAGTAATGGAAGAAGGGTTTCATGAAGAAGGTTTAGGTGTTCTGTGTTAATTCGATAAAATATGGTGATAATTGTTGAGGATTTCGGAAAAAAACATGCCGACTGGGAGCTTTACTATCGAGTGCCGCGTAAACCAGTACAGTTATATGAAAACACAATGTATTACGGAATTATTCCTCTTAAAAATATCTACTAAACTTTGCAACGCTATGTCTAACAATCATGTAGGCATATGCTCTAATACTCGTGAAAAGCCGGGGCGGGTTGCTAGTCTATCTATAACTTAAGCGCGCTTTACGTAATTTATTTCTTCACAACTGCTCTCAATCGTATACCGAATAAAAAGCTATAAATTATATTTATTTTCCAGGTGTATCAAAGGGCAGTTATCACTCCCATAATAGGCATTGAAACATTATGGAAGGACTACATCGCTTTTGAGCAAAGCATCAACACCATTATAGGTAAAACATTTATTCATATTAATTAGCTCTTTTTAGGGTTCCGTACCCGAAGAGTATCCAACGAGACCCTATTACTAAGCCCCCGCTGTCGGTCCGTCTGTCTGTCTATCAGCGGGCTGTATCTTATGATCCGTTATAGGTAGAAAATTCCACTGAATGTTTATGTCTGTTGCCGCTATTAACAAAAAAATAATAATTAAAGGGGGCTACGATGGTACAGAACCTTTCATGCGCAAGTCCGACTCGCCCTTGGCCGGTTATATTTTACAAAACTGTACATGCTGTGAGACACTTCATGTCTGCGTTGAATTTTATACTTAAAGGCAATAATCTTACGGTCTTTTATTCAGTGAAATCGTAGGAGTGAGCAAGGAATTTTCCGCCTGATGGAAACTGACCCTAAGGATGCTTTTCCACCAGAGATGTGCTATCCAGCTATGCTGCGAGGATGTAATAGCTAAGCTGTGAAACTATGTGATCGTTTCCACTGATACTAAGCTATGTAGCGGTGCGAGTAAGATGTGCTATGAAGATGCGCCGCCACAAAGTAGCTGCGCGAGGAACATGCGCAGCTCGAGCTATGCGATGTATCGATAGTAGGGAAGCGGCGAGGGCGCACATAGCTACACCACTCGTGACCATCCCACGCGACCAGCACGCATCCTTCCATATAAAAAACATATCTTAGTTGAATCCGTTTCCACCAGTGCTAAGCTATGTGCACCAATGAATATGATTGGTGGATATCAAACGCATCCATACTCCATAGCAACGTAGCATAGCACATCTCTGGTGGAAAAGCACCCTAAAGCGCAGGCCACACCGCCAACTAGCGAGCGAGCCGGGCGAGTCTCTTTTCATACTTCGTTTCGGCTCATACGGTAGTTCGCGAACCGATTTATGCAAAGAGGTGAAACGATGCCTCGCCCGGCTTGCTCGCTCGCTCGGTAGCTAGTAGTGAGGCCTGCGGTTAAGTCCCCCCCCCCCCCCCCCAATGTTCCAAGATGTTGGACTATCGGCATATTTTTTTGCTGGTGACTGTTTAATGGTCCTAGCGAGCTTGCGGAGCTTGTTAAGGTGCACTCCTAAAGACGAGGCCCGATTCGAACATTATAGTCTGATAATGTTCATTATAATTTTAGTTCTGTCCTAGACTGCTTTAGTCTAGTGGTTGCAAGCGCTATTGCCTGTCCTTCGTTCAATTCTCGGGTCGGGCAAAGTTTTTTTTGGGAATTTCCATCAGGAATTGCTGAGTAGCAGCCAGGAGCCTGAATTTATTACATGGAACTTGGTGAAGTATGCACCTCTGCCTAACCCTTCGGGGATTACAGGCGTGATGTTATGTTATGGTAATTTTAATCCTACAGCCGAGCGCATGGCGATGGAACGTTCGCGCGACTACATGAACGCGCGCCGCGTCGCTAAGGAGCTGGAGACGGTCACCCGCGGTCTGAACAGGAACATGCCTGCTACCCCTCCTACGGCTGATAGGGAGGAGATGAAACAGGTGAGGGTCTTGTTTCTTTTATTTATTTTTTCGCGGTATCAGAAGCATTGTTTTTAGGTATCTAATTTGGTTTAGATAATTTTATGTTGGCATTGTATTTTTAACCGACTTCAAAAAAAAGGAGGAGAGTTTTTCAATTTGTCGGGATATTTGTTTTTATGTATGTTTATCGATTACTCGAAGACGCCTGAACCGATTTGGAAATTTAGGAAATTACAACAAATAGGATGTTACAACTAAAAAGTAAAATTAAAAAACTTTTTTGCAAACCGATCCAGAAGTAGGTGACAAAAAAACTAAATCAGACAAACAACAGTCACAGACTTCTGTTTATTTTTCACTTTTTGAAGTTGGTTTTATTTTTTGTAAATAAAGTTTTATTTTCATTAAAATGTTATGAAAATAGATCCAGACTTGAATGCAAGATGGAGCCCCGTCCGCAAAAATGCGCACAAGTAGGGAGTGCGTAAATTAGCACAACCAGACCTATACTTGAAACGTGTTTCTCCCTTCCATTGGTCATCCTCAGGAGACACTTATTATTTTGTATAATGGGCTAAAGTGACCACACAGTGGCAAGTCCCAAACGGCAACAAGGCAGGCTCAGGAGATGGTGAGACAAACTCAACTCAAGGATTGGCCAATGACAGGTATGGATAGTCATAATTGGAGGGAGGCAAGGGAGGCCTTTGTCTTGCTGATAGTAAACATATTGAAACGAAATACTTGTGATTACATTTTAATTTCATGGATTTCGGCAAAGTAACGACTGATTCCATAACTAATCTTGTATTAGTCCGTAACCTCCACATTGCGTTGCAGGTAGAACTGTGGAAGAAGTACATCTCGTGGGAGCGCTCGAACCCGCTCCGCTCGGAAGATACGGCGCTGGTGGCCAGACGCGTCATGTTCGCCATTGAGCAGTGCCTGCTGTGTCTGGCACACCACCCCGACGTGTGGCACCAGGCGGCGCAGTTCTTAGACCACTCTGCCAAACTGCTGCAGGAGAAAGGGGTACGTAACATGATTACATAACATCATGCCTGAAATCCTCGAAGGGTTAGGCAGAGGTGAACCTACTAGCACACCGATATTTCGCCAAAAAGAGGGGCGTAAAGGGGTACGTGGCGATTGATAATTAAATGAATGAACCAGTTTCTTCTAGACAAGCGCGCCTAGACTTCATATCAGGCGAGTTGCGGCCATACGAAAACCTATAACGTGTATTAAAAAATATATAAAGGGTGTAAACAGACTCTTAACGAAGCCGAAAGGTGATTGTTCTCCCCGTCATTGCGATCATTTTTTTGTTCTAGACCATATCTGGAACCTTCTAGTTACGGAGATATTGGGGGTCAAAGTTCCAACTTTTTCACAAGTTTTTTTTTTTAAATACATGTTATTAATGTATGATTTTTTTACTTTAAACACCTCCAGGACCCTCTTACTGTTTAATCCATTCATCAGCACAATGTTTTGAGTGCGTTACAAAGAGTCCTACAGCAAAACGGGATTTTTCAGCCCAAAAAAAAAAGTCGTTTCCCAGGACTAATTTTTGCATAAAGTTACTTAGTTTGATGTTCATAATGCTTGGTTGACGGCTTCGTGAAGAGTCTGTTTACACCCTGTATAATAATTGGCAAGATATATTTGATTGATTATGGATAATTAAAAGTAACCTATGGAAATAAAAGTTTATAAAAAGACCCATACGAGGCCAGAAAAAAATCCTATCTCTGCATGATCCCGCGATATTAACCTGCCATGTTGAACTCGGATCCGGGTTTATCCAGATAAAGCTGAATACAAAAATTAATAGTAATATTTTGTTCCTTAATAGCGACGCTATCAAATGGTCTTATAATACAGTGTGTTTTTTTTCCAAAAGCAACTGGTTCGATTCTTGGCTAGAAATATTAGTTTTTCAAAATTCTAGTAATGCAGTTTTAGTTTTCATCAAAATCGGGGTCGAGACTCCTTTAAATATTTTTCGCTATTCCTGTTAATTTCGGATTGGGGCCCCATCGCCATCTTGAGAAATTCGCCCTGTTTACGAGAGAGGATTAGATTGAATAGATTGATATGGAATAGATTGAGTATAAATGTATGTCCAAGTATTGCGCTAATTTAAGAATCTTAGTTAACCTTGGCATGTAACTATTTTTTTTGTCCCTAACAAATAAAATAAAATAAAATAGCAGACGTCCTTAGCCTGCGTTGCCCGCTAACTAAACCAGGTGTTCTGTTTGCCTTTCAACAACATTTCCTCACTCAGGACTCGAACGCCGCCCGCCTGTTCTCGGACGAAGCAGCCGCGGTGTACGAGCGCGCCACCAGCGGGCCCCTGAAGCAGTCCACGTTGCTACACTTCGCGCACGCCGACTATGAGGAGAGCCGGCTGCATTACAATAAGGTAAGATATCAGGTGCTGAGACGTGGACGCTCTCACAGGAGGCTGCGTACAGACTCAGAGTAGCACAGAGAGCCATGGAGCGTTCCGTGCTCGGTATAAAACTAATAGACCGAGTTCCAAACGTCGAAATCCGAAGACGAACGAAGGTCTTCGATATTGGAAATCGCGTTATGGAACTCAAATGGAGATGGGCAAGACACCTAGCAAGGTGCGGTGATGGCAGGTGGAGTAAAGCTGTGACCGAGTGGCGTCCAAGGAATGGAAAGAGGAGTGTTGGCCGTCCCGCGGCGAGATGGGCAGACGACATTGTAGCCATAGCGGGAATACCTTGGATGAGATTGGCACAAGAACGTGGAGCGTCGTACAAGCAAAGAGAGGCCTTTACCCAGCAGTGGGTGAAGTCGAGCTGTGGATGATGATATCAACAAGACAACAAAACATTCGTTTTCTAACCAAATGACGTTTCACACGACTAACTTGTGTTGTGATTTTCCAAAAGTGCTGGAAGTCAGCTTAAAATGAATTAATGACTTTTTAATGTTGACATAACATAACAATAACATCAAACCTGTATGGCCCCAAAACGTTAGGCGGACGAGTACTATAATAGTACCATGTTTTAGGGTTTATTTAAAACCCATTAATCGCTGAAAACTACTTACTCATAATCTGCTATTCTGTCTGTCTAACGGGATGCAGCTGAATACCAGAATAATTGCTTATTTGACCTCCTCAATCTAGTTAATGGGTTATACAATACCCTTTGATCTATAGATAGATATGGTTGTCAGACTTTCGGGTTACTGACTACCTGTAATGACTGTCAAAGATGTAATTACAAATGACAGCCTGGACAAAGGGGTTTATTTATTTATTTTATTATGGCACTCCAACGACTTATACACTAATACATTTTTGGGGTAATATAACAATTAAACTTAAAATCTAGGGAGAATTTGTCACTTAGTCACAAACTTCAAATACCTATCAAATAACTATGTAAGTGCTGTGCACACCACCGAATCGGGCGGGAGGAAACGCCCGGGTGTTACCACTGTGAGGGTCGCCCAGAGGATACGGTGGAGCACACGGTAGAGGTCTGCCCCGCTTGGGCGGAGCACCGCCGTGTCCTCGTAGCGGCGATCGGCGGCGGCGACCTATCGCGTCCGGCCCTGGTCCAGTCCATGGTCCGGAGCGAAAGGGAATGGGACACCGTCACCTCCTTCTGCGAAGCAGTCATGCTAGCGAAGGAGGTGGCGGAGCGTGAGAGGGAGAGAACCTCTCGTCCCAGCCGCCGCGGGAGACGCCTCGGGCGTCAGGGGTCACGTGGTGGCTTCCGGCCACCGTAGACGCGGACCTGTGGACGGAGAGTAATGGGCTAGCTCGCCGTCCGTCCGTCTTTTGACGACAGGCCGTGTTGACGGCGCGTTCGTGTTCCACGCGCGCCTCAAAGAGATGTCAGCAAATAGGGAGGGGCCCGCAAGGGCCGATGCCTGCCAGGGCTGCGGGCTGATCGAAAGAGATACCGCGGCCCTGGAACACAAAGGGCAAGGAAGGAACATGGATGGGTTTTAGTCAGTACAAGTCTGACACTCCCTTCCGCTCTGCCCAGAGCGGGAGAAGTCATTTGATGACTTCCCATCCGTAAAAAAAAAAAAAAAAGTGCTGTGCACACCTGTAGTGTGCACAGCTTGCATATACAGCATACTTAGGTATTTCAAGTTTTCTAATATTACATAATATAGTACATATAGGCTCAAAACAAAAAAAGAAATAAAACCACATGAAGACATAATTGAAAATTAAAATAAACAAAAGAAATAACTAAATCTATGGGTTAGCGTGTATTCCTTGCTTTGCTAGGTCGGTTTAGCGATAAAACCGCCCATTGTGGGAAGTCTCTTTTCTTATGTAAATTGAAATTTCTATGGTGTACAGACGCCAGCACATCAAGCTACTACTATCTGTCAAATTTCTTTAATAGTTTTTCAACTTTATCGCTAATCCATTAGGTTCAAGGTTGATTGGGAAAAATTGACAGTTTTGGGTAACTTGATGTGCTGGCGTCTATACATAATAAAAAATCTTCCATATATCTTACTTGACGTGCACCGGAATAACTTACTACTTGTTGCAATATCCAGGTGCACCATGTATACACCCGATACTTGGATATGGAGGACATTGACCCCACGCTGGCGTATGTCCAGTACATGAAGTTCGCGCGCCGCGCTGAGGGCATCAAGTCGGCTCGGACTGTGTTCAAACGAGCTAGAGAAGATCCCAGGTAAGAATAATTACATAATATCAAGCAAGTAATCCCTGAAGAGTTCAGTTTCACCTTATAGTACACTCACAATTTACCCCAAATAAATGCTATGTAATAGAGAGCAACTGGCCACAAATCCAGGCTCCGGGATATTACTGCGCTTAATAACTGTCGCTCGGGTCGATCTTTAGGTTAAGCTGTGCTTACCTAGGTTGGTCTGTGGATGGGTGACCAACCCATTACATACCGAGTTTCATCCGTGCCTCGGAAAGCACGTTAAGCCGTTGGTCCCGGCTGTCATTTGTAGATCTTTGACAGTCGTTACAGGTAGTCAGTGGCCCAAAAAAAGTCTGACAACCAGTCTTACTATCGTATTGCCCAGTACTTACTGGGTTTTGGAGATCAGATAGGCAGTCACTCCATGTAAAATAATGGTATTCAGCTGCATCCGGTAAAACTGGAAGCCGACCCCAGCATAGTTGGGAAAAGGCTAGTCAGATGATGATCCTACATTTAAGTTTAATTAGCAATGATGAACATACATTGAAGTTTAATTACGTTGGCCATCATACAAGTGTGTAAGTTGGTACCAGGTGGCGCGGGATCAAAACTCTTGGAAGGACTTGGGGGCCCAGCAGTGGGACAGCACTGGCTAAACATCATTCTTTTGCCCTTATCCCAATTAATTTAGGCTCGGCGTAGCTTGTTTTCTTTTTCCATACTTCTCTATTACTCGTCATCTCAGCAGACACCTCTTTTCTAGCCATAGAATCCCTCACACAGCAGGGGCGTGCCGTCCATAGAGGCAATTAGGCCTAGCCTACCCTACCAACAACGCCAAATGCATTTATTATAACTACGTAATTAAATAACACAACATATTAAAAAATAAGTTAAAACTCCTGGTAAATATTTATAGCAACTTGTCGCGCCCGTGTGAACTCACACTATACGTTACTACACCGCTCCGTTTGGATTTTTAGGCTCGAAGATCGCGGGGCCTACCTTTGCATTCATAAGTTTACGCACACTGATGCATATTTTCGTGTGTATGAACGGCACACATG
The DNA here is from genome assembly GCA_950005105.1 of Lycophotia porphyrea. NCBI lineage: Eukaryota > Metazoa > Arthropoda > Insecta > Lepidoptera > Noctuidae > Lycophotia > Lycophotia porphyrea. The sequence goes on from OX465411.1 coordinate 2,705,794, forward strand.
CATAGATGATGAGCGCGTCTCCTGCCACAGGAGCTGTGTTGCTATTGGCTGAGCTAAATTTTGAATGACTCAGGGTTCCCAATTTGTGGAGATTTCCCCGAATTACGGGGAATTCAAGAAACGGACTACACACAAACACGATAGTTTCATTAATTGCTAATAGAGACAATAAAAAAACGACTATTGTCGAATTTATACCTTCCAAAAAATTATAAATTGTAAAGAATAGCAAAAGCCCTTTATAAAACAGAAACTACAATCATGAATTTTATTTTCCGCTTTGTTTTTAGGGGAGTTAGGAAAATAAATATTGACAACCCTGCTGTGTCTGTCACTTTTATTGACAAATTAAAAATTAAACTTTTCTTCAAGAAGGTTATGTGACAAATAACTTATTGGTTTGGATTTTTATAACTTACTAAGTTATAACACTCGCAATGTCTGATGTGTGTGAACAGATATTAATAATTATCTGTTGATCGCGATTCGCGCCAAATTGAACCGATTTGTTGTGTTATTTGTTTATTTACTTAAAAATGGTGTTCTGTTGTGAAGTTTGCGCTGATAATTAGTGTTTGTTAGAAGTTAAAAGCAGTAAGTTTACGTAGTTATCATATGAATGATAAGATAATTTAAGCAAGTTGTGTCTAAAGGTAGATGTGTACCCAAATTACGAGAATTAACCTAAAAATATGTATACCCATTTTTATTTGGGTATCGGTATGCATGGCCTACCCTACGTGGAGAACCACTGCACGCCACTGTCACACAGTCCATCCGTCGTTTCTTTGGACTTCCTCTTCTCTTGTAGCTATCAACATTCATACTCGAAAACTTTCCCCACGACATTTTCCTCATTCCTCCGCATCACATCCCCATACCTTCCCATGGGTGTCGTAAGAGGCGACTAAGGGACATACCAGAGAATGGGCAGCAGCGTTCTCTGTGCCATTATAACAACCGTACTGCGATCGCCAACCAGCCTGCCAAGCGTGGTGATTAAAGCTAAACCCCCTTTTGGGGGAGGTCTATGTCCAGCAGTGGACGTCTTTCGGCTGAAATGATGATGATGACATCCCCATACCAAGACAACCGTAATCGGTTGTCTTGGTATGAAAAACTACTTGCTAAAAATTGTGTGGTAATCCACACAATTTTTAGTCACTGGTGCCACTTTGACACCCGTATCTATAGTCAAGTTAAAGTAATTACTCGAGTTTAAGTATTATTATGCAAACAATCATTTAAATGAAGTAAAAACCATCAAAGAAAGCAGAACTAAGAATTCTCACTTTTGACAGACCAGACCAGACCAGACCTACAGTTCTAACTTCAAATAATTACTAAACTACATAATAAAAATCGTATGATATACAGTGTGAGTCTTTATAATATGCACATATCTAAATGAGGGAATCTAAGCTTGATTTTACTGACGGAAAAATATTAAAAAACATTTCTTTTATTATAGTGTATTGAACAATCCTATAAATTTTCAACCAAGTGGGAATGATTGTAATCTTGGATGTCTAAATTGACCGGACTGCCAAGAGACTGGCGGCGTTGCGACGTTGTATGGCAACACTTAGCTTCTGGCCTAGGTAAAAGCCAGCCCTTGGTTTCCTTAAATAGGCTATGAGCACTCGGGCCCCACGGCCCCCGAATTTCAACACCAAATGGCTCGAAAATGTAGTTACCACAAAGGTTTCTATATTTACGCCGCTTGAGGTTCTCTGATAATAATAATGACTTCTACTCAAGTAAACACTTACTGTTGTTTATAGATACGGGTTTGAAACGTCTCTTATAAACCTACTAATTTCTTATTGTATTTAAAAAAAAAAAACAAAAAAATAATTGTTTCTGTTGGCCCCAGATCGCACTACCACGTGTTTGTAGCCGCGGCGCTGATGGAATACTATTGCTCCAAGGACAAGAACATCGCCTTCAGGATCTTCGAGCTGGGCCTGAAGAAGTTCTCGCATATCCCGGAGTATGTGCTGTGCTATATCGACTATCTGTCGCATCTTAATGGTGAGTCCTATTTATCATCTGAGGTACAAATACCCGGGCTGCGGGACTGTTAGAAAGAGTTACCGCGGCCCTGGAACACAAAGGGCAAGGAAGGAACATGAATGGGTTTTAGTCAGTACAATTCTGACACTTCCATCCGCTCTGCCCAGAGCGGGAGAAGTCATTTGATGATTTCCCATCCGAAAAAAAATGGTACAAATACCTCGGTAAAAATTAATAAGTCCCCACTCACTGGTGTAATCCCATCTATGTCATGACAACTGCACACTTGACGATTTTATGACTGCATCAGCGAGCGGAGTTGCCATAGCTGCTGCATTTTTTGCCAATCATATTTTATAAAAATTTGCCATCGACACGCTAAGAAGACTGGTATAATACTCGAATCCTGAATTGTTACAAAACAGGCGAATGGTCCCGGTTAGGGAGTGCCGCCTTTACACCCGAAGGGGAAGGCGTTACTAATGAGCAATGACCTCCTGGAATCGATTCCCAGAACGGGCAAAGTGTTGTCAGGTTTTTCCATCAGGAATTTCTCAGCCACTGACTCGTGTGTGATCCACTTACTCAACTCTTCCCTCCTCAGAGGACAACAACACGCGCGTCCTATTCGAGAGGGTACTGTCTTCCGGGAGCCTCAAGCCCGAGAGCCAGGTGGACATCTGGAACAGATTCTTGGAGTTCGAGTCCAACATCGGGGACCTCGTCAGTATCGTGAAGGTGGAGAAGAGAAGACAGGCTGTGCTGGAGAAGGTAGGTCTTCACTCTTACTGAGGTTTGGCTAAAAGGATGATTATGAAGTCATAAAAGCTGTAGTGGTCCGGTGCTAATGGCCGCGATGACAATTTACTGGTCACTGGGTTACGATTTGTTGGTTGTGGGTTCGAATCTAGCAGACAGACGTATTTGTGTAAATTATTTCATCATTAGCTTCGGCTCGCGATTTTGTCTGTGTGAACTTATTTACTGGCATAAAAAGTAGGTATCCTATGTGTTAATCCAGGTTGTAAACTATCTGTAAGTATGCTAACAAACGTCATTTTAATCTCACTTAAACTCCCTTATAAAAAAATAATTGAAATTGATTAATTTTTTTGTTGATTTTTTTTTCTTGTGTTTACTTAAGCCTGCTTATATACAGAGTTGATATGACCGAGAGGCATTAAATTACACTACGTATACTATACGTGTTTAGTATTAATTCGATACGGTATAAAATAAATTATAAATAAAAATGAGTTTTTTTTTTTTTCAAACAAACTAAATAGCTTACAAATCAGAGTAAAACGCAAACACCCTTTGTAAATAAATTTAACTGACCTTAGATACCTAGGTATTAAAGCGGCAACGTCGCACGCGCGCGGCGCGCGTGTGTTCTCTCGTATGAAAGCGGTCGGCCGGCGGACGGCGGCTTACGCCTTCGCTCGCGCTGATTACATTAGTTTTTGAAATACGCGCACAACAATCACAACAAAAACACTAAATTTTTAAATTTTCGATGCGTCCTCCATTCACATTAATGCACAAATTATACCGACGGAGAATATTGTTATTTATTTTTCTAATTAAATCACTGTCCGTCGCTAAGCACTTTAATTTGTGAAATGCTAAAATAATCCTATTTTTTAGTTCATTAATTGTATTTACCTCTGAGGCATACACTTCACCCTTAATGTACCCCCACAAAAAGAAATCCATGGGAGTGAGGTCTGGAGATCGTGGTGGCCATCGAACAGGTCCGAATCGACCGATCCATTGCTGCCCAAACATTTCTGTGAGCCGCTCCCTGGAAGCCATCACAGAATGTGGAGGCGCTCCGTCCAGGTACCACAACTTGCGATGAACGGCTAAACAATTGTCAGCGCGCGAATTCGACAAAACAAAAGCGGCGCGGGAGCTTCCGTGTTACGTAACCTAAGTACGTTCCCAAAGGGTTGCGCCGGCGAACTGAAAAAACAAGTTTTTTAGACGCCCCACTTACCGACCGCAAAAATCTAAGATGCAGTAGCAACACAATGACCTATTTCTATTTCTTTTACTCGCGGGATGTTTTGCTATGATTGTCACTCTCGTAATGAAAGTGCAAGTGTGTGTATTTATTGCTTCCTTGTTTGCATTGCCATCTTTTAGCGAAAATATTTGGTTGTACTTGTGACTTGCGTCAGAGCGGCAACAACGCATCGTAGGTTATACTCCGATTTATCGTTTTAAGGTGCATGACCTATGCGTATAGTATAATCAGCTGTTAGGAAAGATACATCGTGTTCAAACGGGGCAAAAACTTAAAAAATCATTTGCGACTAAACTACTGCTCCTATTTAATTGATTTTTGGTACAGAGCTTGAAAATGGTACCTAGTATAGGCAGTTTAAAGGAAAGCCTATCTGTCGTATCAACTTTGTATTACCAGGATAATAAACAATTTTCTATTTTTTATCTATCATCTATCCTCACAAATTTTCGCGTGTGATAAATAAATTATAAAATTACTGCTCTCAAAACGGTGAAGAAAAACATCTTGATAACTGTTTTGATCATTCGGAGACATGGGGGCCCGTGTGGTGGATAACAGCCCCGTTCTCACAGAGAGGACATCTGTGTTGGTATCCCAGCAATGGGAAAATATGATGATCGTGAACCTTTTGTTGAACAGATTAAGGAGTTCGAAGGCAAGGAGACAGCTCAACTGGTGGACAGATACAAGTTCCTTGATCTGTACCCGTGCAGCATAGCCGAGCTCAAGTCCATCGGGTATACAGAGGTAAGGTATCCCTGCATATTATTATGTGTTGGCGCATTTACAGAGGAGCACTAGTGGGTCTGTGGCAATTCTTCGGGCCACTAGGTGGACCGATGACCTGGTGAAGGTTGCGGGGATCCGCTGGATGCGAATCGCACGGGTCAATGTGGCGACATTGGAGGCTGAAAAACTGGTTTTTTTGCCCAAAAGTCCAGAATTTTCATTCTTTTCGTTGGTAGTTCGAACCCAGGAAATCGTATATTAAGGGTTAACAAGACCCTTAACGAAGCCGAAAGATGTCCGTTTCAACCGCGCGGCCACCTCATAATATTTGATGAAACTTTCCCAGGAATTAGTGTAAGACACCTGTTCACCTGTCATTGCGATCATTTGTTCGTTCTGAAACATACCTGGGAATCTTTTAGTTACGGAGATATTAGAGATCATGTTTTTAATGTGAGGTTTTTACTTTAAATACCTCCACGACCCCCGTACTATTCAATGCATCCATCAGCACCACATTTTGAGGGTTTAACATTGAGTCCTACCGTAAAACGTGATTTATCACCCAAATAAAAGACGTTTCCCAGCAGTTATTGCGTAAAGTTGCTTAGTTTGATTTACAGAATGTTTGGTTTGACGGCTTCGTGAAGAGTCTGTTTACACTCTGTATGAAGTAAAGTGTGTGAAGTTCTTAATATTTTTATCTCTTTCGTTCTCACTATGTATAATCTCAACATTATTGATGTAACCAAGATTTTGATGCACGTGGGCAAATGTTACTGCAGTTCCCGGCTCCATAACACCCTCACCTGCGGTTCGGGCGTGAATTCCGCCTCGGCTGCAATAACAATGTTTCCCCACTTGTATCAAAATATACTATTTCTTTCAATAAAATCGTTTTCTGTACAGGTTGCATCCATGTCGAACAAGTCGTGGGCACTTGGCGGACCTTTAGCAGGAATATCTCCTGAACTAGCAGCTGTTATTCTGGGACAGAAGTGAGTTAAACACAACATCTTTACTATCACGCCAGTAGTCCTGAGAGTATAGGCAGACATGTCCAGTCGCGGCAATTAAATTAAATGAAATGAAATTAAATGTAATCACTTTACAAAAATGTAATAAATGTGCACAGAAATAAATGTTGAAAATAATTAAAATACTTTGAAAATCAAAAACGATGGCTTATAAACAGTTATTTTGTGCCAAAATGTTAGTATTAAAACAAGATTTTTCTCGGAAAACCCACATTTTAGAGAGTTGTTGCCATAATAAAAAATGATCACCTTACTAAGATATTTTGACTGAGATACACTTTAAATCTGTTGGTCGATGTAAGGGTTCGGGGGACATTTTGACGCATCGTCCTTTGAGATTCATCTTTTTTGCTTGTGAGGGTAGAATTAAAATGTAAACAATTTTTGGCAGAGATAACGACCCGAACAAGGACATAGCTCGGCCAGACACAAGCCAGATGATACCGTACAAGCCCAAGGTCAACCCGCTGCCTGGCGAACATCCCATACCAGGTACAGTCATATTATCATCAGCCTGTAACTGCTGAGTATTCAGCGAAGGCAGGCTTCTCAGTGTTAACCGACGACTTTGTGGAGGTCGCGGGTATCCGTTGAAGGTGACGCACATTTGGAGTACAAATGACGTTAAGCATACTGCAAACGACGTAACAATGCACAACATTATCCACTGTATGCACCAAGGAAGGCATAAATTGATAAAAATAGATTAGGGTGTGTTACTCTTACAACTGTGTGTTACTAACATAATTTTTGAGGCGTTTGTGACTGCAAACGATGAAAGACAAACGATAGTACTAAAAAAATAACTAAAATAATTAAGCTGGTTGCGTCAAGGTAGCCCGCGAAATTCAAATTTTCTTACGTTTTTTCTTCTTAATTATAATCATGCGACTCATTTTTCATCAACATAGAACCTGACAATGACCTACAAATTGCAAAAAACGTAAGAAAATTTAAATTTCGCGGGCTACCCTGACGCAACCACCTTAAGGATCTATTGTCCCGTGAACAAAACCGGAACTATCAGGTTTATTTAAGACCATTTCACGAATGTTGACCAATAGCGCCTCCTTAAATGCACCAAAGTATTCTTGTCCTGTCTGGTAGTTTTTTTACATAATAAAGGGTGTAAACAGACTCTTAACGAAGCCGAAAGGCACTTGTTCGCCCCGTCATTGCGATAATTTTTTTGTTCTAGACCATACCTGTGAACCTTCTAATTACGGAGATATTGGGTCAAAGTTCCAACTTTATCCAAGTTTTTTTTAAAATACATGTTTTTAATGTAAGATTTTTACTTTAAACACCTCCAGGACCTCCTTACTATTCAATCCACCCATCAGCACAATGTTTTGCGTGCGTTACATTGAGTCCTACTGTATAACGTGAATTTTAATCCCAAAAAAAAAATCATTTCCCAGCACTAATTTTTACGTAAAGGTACTTATTTTGATGTACATAATGCTTGGTTGACGGTATGTATTTGTTGTTTGTGTTCCCAGGAGGATCATTCCCGATGCCGCCGGCCGCGGCTCACCTGTGCACACTGATGCCGCCGCCCTCCTGCTTCCGCGGGCCCTTCGTCGCCGTCGACAGACTCATGCAGCTGTTCAACAGGATCTCGCTGCCTGACAAACGTAAATATAAACTTCCAGGCGTTACTTTACATAATATCAAGCCTGTAGTCCCAGAAAGGTTAGGCAGATGTGTCACCCACATTTCACCAGTTTTTTTATGTCTCATGTGATAGGAGGCGATCCTATTGCCATCAACCGGACACACGTCCAGACACCATGGCTGTTACTGAGAAAGGACAATGGCAGCCATCCATACATTCATTTAGCTGAGATTAAAATCTTGCGTCTTTAAATGAAAAATATCTTGTTTAACTCAGCATCAAATTCTGAATCAGTTTGTGCAAGAATTGTTGTTCGAGAAGGCCGAGAATAATAGAAATTCAGTGATGAACTTTTATAGGTTATGTCTATGGTAATTTTAATTCGAGTAAGTAAAAGGGTAACATTGCATTAGTATTTTCCTTTCTCAATTATTCAGGCATGCAATGTCTTGTAAACATGTAACTCATGTCACTCTGTGACATGAGTGCCGAGTGATGAGATCGTTTTTAGATTTGGGATATTAGTCTTTTTGCCAGTCATTAATTGAAAGTAATTCATTTATTTTTACAGAACAACATTTTTACCTCCCTGCAAGAGCCACTTCCACTTAGAAATAAACAGTATTGTTCATTCTTTTATTTAGTTAAAACTGGTTATAATACAATAGTGCTGTACTTACTGTCACTAAGCAGAATAAATATAAAATGGCAGCAAAACGTCAATGAAAAAGTCAAATAACTTTTCATTTAAAATATTTTATTTTATCCGGCCCTAACTAGTTACTGTGATACTTTGAAAAAACGTAGAAAAATAATGGAATTGCCTTCGTATATAAGTCACCTTTAGACGGTCAAATTAAATTCAGCTAAGATTTCGCCATTGTCCTTTCTGGTTAAAAAACTCAAAAACACATCGCCCGACCTGCGAATCGAACCCAGGTCCTCATGCTCGGCAGTCGCGCTTGTGACCTCTGAGACCAACGAGCCTAGTGCCATTTCCCAAGTTCATATGGCTTGCAGTCTAACTGGCTGCAGCTATATTTGACATCTGGTATCTCATCTACTCAAGAAAGAAGTGTTATCTATATATCTATATACATATAATAAGACAATAAAAAAACTGTGTCTGTACATTGAATATATTAAAAAAAAAATTGTGGGGGTTTAGAAACAGTAATAGAGCACGAATCCAAAAAAAAAAATCTGTCTGTTTGTCTGTACACGCTAATCTTCGGAACTACTCGACGGATTTGAATGTTTTTTTTGTTGTATAGGTATTAAGTCTGGGCAACATATAGGCTATAATTTATCTTGGAAACTGGAACACCTGATGCAGAACCGCAACAGACCAGCTAAACTATAAGAGATACAAAAATGGTACCATAGCAAAAATTGTTCCACGTAATGAGCATTTTCTGCTAAGAGAATAAATTTGAAGATCTGGAACAGCTGATGTGGAACTCCAAGAGCCCAGCCACACTATAACATATACAGGAATGACGTCTTAGCAAGAGTTGTTCAGACTGATAAGCACTCTCTGTTGACGTATAAAAAATTGAAGATGTGGAACACCTGTTGTGGAGCTCCAAGAGCCCAGTTACACTGTAATATATATAGGAATGACGTCTTAGCAAAGTTGTTCAGCCTGATGAGCACTCTCTGTTGACGTATAAAAATTGAAGATCTGGAACACCTGATGTGGAAATTAAAGCTATCACTAATTTCACTGTATTTCTACCAAGGGGTATCGTATTACCCAGAACTAACTGGGTTGTGGAGAGCAGATAGGCAGTCGTTCCATGTAAAATACTGGTATTCAGCTGCATCTGGTTTTACTGGAAGCCGAACCCAACATCACTACATATTATAACACAATGTGCTCCGCCGCGTCTATCTGTCTGTTCGCGATAAACTCAAAAATTACTGCACTGATTTTCATGTTGTTTTCTTAAATAGATAGGGTGGTTCTCGTGGAATTTTTTAGTATATAATTTGTCAAGTTTGTGTACAGATTGGCTAAAATATAATGATATTTGTTGGAGGTGTTGGAAAAAAATAAGCCGTCTGGGAGAGCTTTCAACGAAAACGCTGCCCTTTAAGATATAACAAAATGATGAATGGTAGAATTGTATATCTTATATAGGTCTACAGAAAAATCCGCGATGGCTTATGTCTATCTCTTAAGGATAATATACTAAATCCATTTTAATACTTTGAAAATGGGCAAACTAGGTTCCCATGAGTTGAGGAAATGGGATCACCATGATTACTTTTGGTCGTGATAACCGACATCCACGCAGGTGAAGCCGCGGGCATCAGCTAGTCGAAAAATATAAATTTAAATAATCTATTACATTTTGCAGCGCCGGCACCTACACAAGAGAACGGCTGCGACACGAAACTCTTCGACCTGGCGCGGTCCGTGCACTGGATCGTAGATGACGAGGGAATCACCACGGTGGCTAGCAAGGTATGGCTTTTAAAAGTACCTTTATACTTACCTAGTTCTCAGTTAAGCTACACGATTATTGGAACATGTGTGCACTGATTAGATAGGTCCACTCAAATCTGTGAAATTACTGCGATCGCCAACCCGTCTGCCAAGCGTGGAAAACCCCCTTTTGTGGGAGGCCTAGGTACAGCAGTGGACGTCTTTCGGCTGAAATGATGAAGATGGTATTCTGAAAAGAGAGGATTGGAGATGTCCGATGGTAATCTGCGTAGTCCCTGACATCTCAGGGTTTGTTTCGGTGTCTCTTCTCGCAGTAGTATTGGAACTACATTACTTTCACAGTTATTATGCCTTGTGACTGGGGCTGTAGCTTTATCTTTTTGTTTTTGACAATGCAAGTGTCCGTAATGGTCTATTTGAAATAAATGCTTTTGAGTTTGAGTGATTGGATAGGAAACAGCGTCTTCTACAACCCAATTGTTTAATATCCTTTGGTAAGACTGTTGCGCTTGTGTCGACCCGTTACGACTGTCAGAGATCTACAATTGACAGCCTTGGTCCTGGCTTTTTAACCTTTTGAACGCCAGAGCATAAAAGCACGCGCGTGCCCTCCACACTAAACCACAATTTCGGCACATCAGGGCACGCGCTTGCTTGTTAAAGGCGTTATTGACATGAAGTAACGCAACGTATCTTTCCCAGGCTCGACGGCGGAAGGCGGGAGAGGACTCTGATGACGACGAGCTGGGCGTGGCGCCGCCTGCCAACGATATCTACCGGCAGCGGCAGCAGAAACGAGTCAAGTAGACCCATCCAAATGGAGCACCTAATTTTAAGCAAATGTATTTTGTATCTATTCTAATAAACTGATTTTTTATAAAATTATGTTTTGGGTTTCATTTCAAACTCGTGGAGCTCGTGGCTAAATAATAACAGCCACTCGGGCCGATCTTTAGGTTAAGCCGTGCTTGCAGAGGTGTGTTGATGGGTGACCACCCTTACATACTAGTTTCCTCTGTGCCTCAGAAAGCACGTTAAGTGCCGGAGCACACGAAGCGCTGCGGTGCCGCACCGCAAAGATTTCGCCGTATCGGCGTACCTCTCTTGTACCTTTAGTCTTTTCCAAAACATTGGAATAATCAGTACGTGTAATGTAACGTAGCATAAATTGACGTTTAAGATCCATTATACGATGAGTTATTGACTCTTAAATACATACGGCGTGGAAATGCCTTTGCCATCTGTCTCTTGGACAAATTATTAGTTGTCAGTGTTGAGGATACTATGGCTCACCTACTGTTCTGCTCTATGTGTAATTCCACCTGCACCATGAGGGACCTGTCCGAAGCTATCACCAACGCCGTCAAAATTCTTTTAGTGTTGGATAGCCTATTTATCGAGGAAGGCTATTTAAATGCTATAATAACATCAGGCTACGACCAATAGGAGTGGAGCATCAATGGAAAATGTTGCAAAAATACGTTACACGCATAATTTCTCGCGGACGAAGGTCGTGGGCAACACCTAGTTTGATTATGAAAAATATATCACCCTCCTTTGTGTCATGCAATCGGGTTATAAGGGAATCATCGACACGACGAAGAAGAAGAAAAGCGTTGTGGAAGCGTTTTTGATTCTTTTTCAGGGTGTTGTCTAGGTATTTTTTTTAGTTTTTTTTTTAAATATATTTACAGAAATAAAATAAAGATTGTTCGAAAACTCTTTGAAAATTAACGAGAGTACGATAACGAAACTTCGAGCTGTCAAATTGATGACATATTGACAACATTCGACATGTCTCTTTCATTTTCGACGGAAAACAGTCCTGTCAAAAATGGCCTCTCTGATCAATGTTTTGCTGCGAAAATCCCCAAATTTGGGCCAAAAAGCTGCCCTCGCTAAGAATTTACCAGCACTTTATAATGTGAAGTGAGTGCCCGTTGCATTAAAATATCATTTATTGCTCAAATTATGGTGGAAAAGTGATACAAAAATTATGTAACATAGATTTGAGGTTAAAAGCTTTAACAATCGCTTTATTTTGTTTAACAAGTGTTGTCTATAAGTATAATTATAGACATAATTGAATGAACTTGCCAAAAATAGTCTTAAAAACATAAAAAGTAATTTTGTGCTACTTTAAAAACGGGAAGAAATACCTATATTTATTACAATTTCTAAGTGCTTTATTAAATGTCTGAGCTGCTGTAACGTAGTGAGTTTTATAGAACATCATCCTCCATCATAATCCTCATAAAGGAATATAATCACCAATGGAATAAAAGAGAGAAAGAAAGAAAATGAACTAAATTTTTTTAAGCTCTAATCATGACGCTTATCTCAAAAGGCAAGCACAAACAGAAAAAGCAAGGGTAATAGGGTATTATACTTTCAAAACTATAGTAAAAAAACAACTACCTCTCTCCTTCAACATCACTATCCATTCTCTGCTCTTGTTACATGATTATTATTTACGGTATATTAGCTTATTACCGCGGTGTCGCCCGTGTGAAGTTCGATAATTGTCCCACGGGAACATACTATCGGGATAAAAGTATCCTATGTGTTAATCCAGGTTATAACTATCTGTGTTCCATATTTCATCTAAATCCGCTCAGTAGTTTTTATGTGAAAGAGTAACAAACATCCATACATACAAACTTTTGCTTTTATAATATTATATAAATGTAAGGATAGGTTTGTATATGCTTTATGTATGTATAAAGGGTGTAAACAGACTCTTAACGAAGCCGAAAGGCACTTGTTCTCCCCGTCATTGTGATCATTTTTTTGTTCTAGATCATACCTGGGAGGCTTCTAGTTACCGAGATATTGGGGGTCAAAGTACCAACTTTTTCACAAGTTTTTTTTTAAATACCTGTTTTTAATGTAATATATTTACTTTAAACACCTCCAGGACCCCCTTACTATTCAATCCATCCATCAGCACAATGTTTTGAGTACGTTACATTGAGTCCTACTGTAAAACGTGACTTTTGAGCCCAGAAAGTTGTTTCCCAGCACTAATTTTTGCGTAAAGTTACTTAGTTTGATGTACATAATGCTTGGTTGACGGCTTCGTGAAGAGTCTGTTTACACCCTGTATATGTATATTGATATGTAATTGTTAAACCACAGACTACTTGCAGTATTGTCTCTCCCTTTTCCTGTAATCCATCCATCTTGAAAAGTTCGCTTTTAGCGCGAATACCGCCCATTACCCACTAAGTGACCTTATGTGAAATGTTTCCTCTTACGCTGACAATTACAGTAAGTTGTGTTACTGGAGTTATGATTTTTACTAAAAAAAAAACCATCAGTATTGAACAAATAAATTATATTCAGGATTAATATACACAAATACATCTTTTGTTATCCATTTCAATATTTAAGCTATCTGCTATAATCATTAAGATACACCTATTTAAACATCTCAGGTTATAAACTATCTGTTCCAAATTTTATCCAAATTCGTTCAATAGTTTTTGCGTGAAAGAGTAACTAACATCCATACATACAAACTTTCGCGTTTATAATATTATTATCAAGTAAAGATTAAGTTACTTAAGATTTAGTTACTGGCTGTTGCCTGTGAACTTTGTTCACATGAAATTATTATTATTATTATATTTTTTTATAGCTAGCCCATATTGTCCCACTGCTGGGCAAAGGCCTCCCTCCATTCCTTCCAACGGTCGCGATTCTGTGCTACTTCTTTCCAATTCTCAAGGAAGACATCCAGTTCGTCCCGCCATCTCCTACGTGGTCTGCCGCGACCCCGTGTCACTGTTTCAGGGCACCAATCCTGAGCTTTACGGGCCCACAGTTCGTTCGGCATGCGACAGACATGTCCCGCCCAGTCCCATTTAAGTTGGGCAGCTTTTTGAGCCACATCAACGATTTGCGTTTTGGAGCGCAGTGTGGTGTTTCGAACGTGGTCTGTTAATTTTACACCTAAGATACTACGCTCCATAGCACGTTGGCAAACCTTGAGTTTGGACTTTTGGATGTTAGTCAAAGACCAAGTCTGTGCACCATAGGTCAAGATGGGGAGAATACACATGTCCATTAGTTTTCGCTTTAGGGACATGGGCAAAGTGCCCTTAAAATACTCCTTCAAGGACCAATAACTTTTCCAGGCATTTTCTGTTCTTCTTGCAATTTCCTTATCTTGCCTTGCCTGGAAAGAGATTACTTGGCCCAAGTAGATATATTCTTGGACATATTGTATATTCTCCCCGCCTATGTGTATGCTCCTTTTGGAGCTGTTGGTCATGAGCTTGGTCTTCGACATGTTCATCTTCAGTCCAACCTCAAGGCTTGCATCGCTAAGATCCTGTAGCATTTGTTCTAGTCCTGTGGCTGTGGGAGAGAAAAGGACAATGTCATCAGCGAAACGCAGATTATT